>OX451741.1:144458054-145749896 GCA_948472305.1 Vicia faba
TAAGCATGTCCTATAGCCTATCATAAACTTAATTTTAAGTCTGAGTCTAACATTTCGAATGTCTAATTTGCCTACTAATCTATTTAAAAGTATATTTTATTTGAACATTTATAATTAAACAATTTAACTAATGTTAAATATGTTAACAAATTAAAAGATCAATGAGACTAAATATTTATTTTAATTGACTCATTCGAGTTTACCTAATAACATAAGTTTTATAAAACTATTTGTTTGAGAGAACTTATGAAAATAATTTCTAACAACAACTTGTGATATTATGCATAAGAATTTTTTCAACTTATTTTCATAAATTCTTCAAAATAACTAAATTTTATTTTTCATATTTTATTTCTATACACAAAATATAATAAAATAATAATTTAATTACAACTTTGATCCTCTCTATTTTAATAAATTACGAAAGAAATAAATTACAAATTAAAAAATGTTAGTATAATGATTGAACTCTTGATACAAGATATTGTTGTATGAAAATTCCTGGGTTTCAAAACCCTTTGAAATCAATTTTTTGACATTATCATATTTTAGCAAAAAAAAATAAACAAAATAACTATAATAAAAAGATAAAAAGTCCAATCTATAAATTAAAACCACAAATATCGGTTGATAGTACTCTTTAATCATGGCCTTGATAGCGTTGGTGTTGATATTCATTGGTACCACCGAACTCTCATGATCTAATTTAAAGTACTGCCCCCTATTGAACTGATTGAACTTCGTTAATCATGTGGTGTGGGGGACCAAAGTATAACTCCTACAGGAGTACTGTAGGAATTTAATCACACCAATATGGAGTTATATGACCGAATCACCAATTTTTTCAATAAAACTTACAACTTGAGCTTTTGAACTGTAGTCCAAATAAATAAAATTTATCATCCCATAACTGAAAGATAATTTTTTATTCTATCCTATAATCTTCTTAGCATATCTGTAAAATTGCAAAAATACTCTTAAATTTTAGAAAATATATTTTTGAATGCATTATACACGTATATAAATTCATTTGTTTCTGAGATTCATTTTATTTTATGAGTATATTTTTAGAAGTTAGTAAAAGTCTCTTTTTTGACATAATTCATTAAAACAAAACCAAACACTTTACAATCCGTTTCAACGAAAATTTAGCATGGCACCTTCTAAATTAAATATAGCATTTCCTCAATATTTATTATCGTAAAATTATCTTTGTTGAAATGCAAACAATTTGAATGAAATTTTTTTATTAAAGATTTGAAATTTTTGGTAGAAACAAAATTTTCGATATATCTTACAATTTTTTTGGTTAATATAAATTTTTGATAGTGTATTTGAAATTTTCAGTATTTTAGAAATTTCAAATTTATTAAACAGTATCGAAAGTTTGAGTTATACTGAAATTTTCGATAATTTATTTTTTCAAGATTTTTTAACGGTCTAGATTTTGCCGACATCTTTGAAGGGTTCTGATTGCACCAAAAAAATTGCATGGTCTAAAATGCAACGTCATTTTGTATAAATAGGGACATATTCTATAGAGAAAAATATATCAAAAATGTCTCCTCCTCAATTTCATATTAAGGCAAAAATATATTACAAGAGAAACAATACTGTTGTGAATTCAAGCTTCTAGATGGTAGCACATCCCTTGCCACCTGAAAGAAACGTTGAATGCATTGCTGTCTGATTCCGATAACAGAAGGGTGATGAAGATCGAGTTTCAGAACCATTATATTAATAGAGATGGTTGATGTCATATCTCAATTTGCCCGCGTTAGACATTAACAGTTGAATTATTCCACTAGCATTTAATTAGGCTATTTGTTTTTAATCCGGTCATGGGGTGCACATTTAAATAAGTCTTATATTATAGATGAAGGTGTATATATCTTTAATTGGTAATATGTTGTGTAATTAATTGGGTTTAGCAAATTGGTCGTGAACCCTCTAAAGGGGAGGGGTATATTGACTAATAAAAGAGTGTATGCTTTTGGGCACATCTGACTCATAATTTTGGGGTCCAAGTTGTAGCGGTAGAAATGTTTAAGACTAAGTCATTAGATTGACTAGACTTATACAAATCAAAATAAAAATCGCCACTGCCGCTTTATTATTTCAAAGGAACGGGAAAGAGCGAGTAACCCAAAAAAGAGGGGGAAAGATTTTAGGTAAGGGGGGTTGGTTATGCAAAGGGAATGTATTAGCACCATAAACATCTACAGTACTCCACAGAAACCTCTTTGAAAAATCTGTATATTTTGGCTATAAAATATTGTGTAAAAATAGATGGTGGAGGTGAGAAAAGAAATATATATTTTTATGATTTTTGCACCCGCCGCGGTTGCGAACCTTTAGTGCCTACGTACCATCTTTTCGTACAATAGGGGATCAGGGTACACTAGTTCCTCTTTAAAAAAAAAATTTAAAACACAAATGTGTTGGTTAATTTTATGAGATAAAACATCATCGTCATTGTCCGTGGAAAACATACTTTTGAGAATTTGCATCATCTCAAAGTGGAGGATATGGCTTATATTTTAGAATCAATAATGCCTCACTCAACACCCAAGTGGAAATATCTCTTTTCACTATATATTGTAGAAGTATAGTTGTTTGCATCACTACAAGGATTGACAAGAGTCCAATCTGTTTGAGAAAAGTTTAAAGATGAAAGCCAAGGTGGAAAAATGGTTTGAATGAGATTGATTGACTTTTAGTCTTCTCACAAAAAGGATGTCAAAGTATTATTAAGTTTATTGGAGTTTATTTATGAAAATGTTTGAAAATGCATGGACCTAAGTCCAAGTTTATTATGAAAGTGGTTAAGTTTAAAACAGAAGAGTTTTCAAAAGGAGGGAGAAGATTTTTTGAATTAAAGAAGATGGGAGGAGAAGAAGAGGCTATCCTAAAGCATAAGGTAAAAGCTAGTGATAAGAACCATATAACCAACAAGAAGTCAATACTTGACACTATGAGCCAAGATAGAATTCTGATTCTTCGGATTGAAACCAAACAAGCAAGAATACTAGACTTCTTGAGAGAACCAAACTTCAAGTGTATCAAGTCTTCACAAAAATGGTGCAGAGTAACGGCTGTATACTGGTGAATTCCAGATTACAAACAAAAAGTGTAATCACAAAAACCTGCACACAAAACAAACAAACAACCCAATATCTTGAGGTAAACCTCAAGAGCTCCAGACAAAATAATCAGATAAGATCACAAGGTCTCCAATCATAGGCCAAGGTTCTAATCCTAAGTCCAAAAAGTCCAATACTCCATAATGCCAAGAATAGTAACCAAATAGTCCAAGTATCATTAAAGATTTTTAGGGTTTGTGTTGATTATTAGTTGTTTTAAAAAGAAAAGTAAAACTCAAGTGAGCAAAAATAAAAATGACAAGAAAGTAAATACTCAAATGAGCAAAGATGAAAATGACATAAAATGTAAATGCTAAAAGTAAATAGTGCATAAAATTAAAAGAGGTATATAATAAAAGAATAAAGGATAAAGTCAATTATTAGTGATTAGTGGTTAGTTGGATGATCATCTTGAAACTTGCATTTGGAACTCATTAGAGGATTGGTAGAACCAAAGCCTCCACACAACAAGTTGCATTTGCTTTTTGTCAAGTATATCATCCATTTGGAATCCTCATAAGTACCATTTAATGATCAACGATGTTTAAGTGATTCGCGTTAACCAAAGGTGTTGTAGATTCATTAGAGGATTGGTAGAACCAAAGCCTCCACACAACGAATCTCAAGGTTATTGGATCAAAGAGATCAAATTAACATACTTGGGCTTGAAAACATAAGTTTGGGCAACGAATGATCATTTATTCGAATCGGGATAAAATTTAGCGCTATGTTAAGCAATCGTAAGTGGACTTATATAGAAGTCGCACCTATTTTGAGGTCGGTCAATAGCAATCTATGCACCATTTGTTTTGAGACATGATATAGAGATCATGCTCCAACAATATTTAGTGCAATAAGAAGGGGATGGGATGAAAAGGGGTGGGAGAGAATATACAAACCACTTTTGGATTAAATTTAATCAAACTATTATTAAAAGCATTCATCCATTTTTGTAGAGTTAGACTCAACACCATGGATCCAATGATGTTAATAAAGTTCATGATAAAAAAATTTAATCCAAGATCAGCCAGAAAATAGTCACAAAATAATATTACATTTTAATATATACAAAAAGGTTTAAAAATAATGTTTAAAAATAAAAATAAAAGAGAAAAATATCAACTATGTTCAAATTAATCAAGAAATAAAAAGTAAGACCATAGAAAAATCAGAAAGGGACTCAAATGATTTTATAAATTTTTTGGTAATTTTTTAAAGTCAGAAACTATTTTTAAAATTAAAAGAAAGGGGTAAAATAAACCAAAAATGATAAAAAATAACAAAGTTAAGAACAAAAATAAAATAAGGTCACCAATATTTGTCACAATATCATTGGATCATTCCATAATGTTTTCAGAAATTAAAAATGCATAAAAGTATTTTTTTAAACATTTAAAACAATTTAAATAAAGTGAAAATTTATAAAAAATACCATAACACAAAATTAAATTGTGAAAAAATAAAAGTCAAAAAGAGAATAATCAAAAATATTTTTCATAATTTTTTTCAGATTTTTTGGACTTAAAATGAATTTTCTATGATTTTTTGAAGTTTAAAACAATTAAATATAAAAAATCAGAAAAGAAAATAAAAGTAAAAAATATGTGGACCATTGGATGAGAGTCAAAACGCGTTAGTAATCAGATCCAAAGGATCTGGCACGCTGTGCATATCATGGTCATTAGTGAATAAAGTATAGAATCAAAAATAAAAATAGAATTAAAAAAAAACAAGTGGCACGCCACCATTGGTTGGAAGATGACACGTTGGTCATCTTCAACCTCCAGCCAACGTGAATTGCATGTCTCTCAAACTGTAAAATCAGAAGCTCAGACCTATGCCATTCGCTTCGTCTCTTCAAGACGAAGACAACCACACCCTCGCGCCAAATTTATATAAACTGTAGCTCAAGCAATTTGGAAGGAAATTTTTGAAAAGGGATTTGAAATTTCGTGGTCAAAACGTATTTCCAGTAAAAAAAGCAAGTGTTGCAACTAGAACTAGGGCAATGAGAGCATCACAATGATATCAAAGTTTTAAAGAATTGATGGAGGAATCAACCTATTGAAGTTGAGTTGCAGAGCTCTGAAACTGAACTTCTATGGAGCAATATAGGGTACGATTCTTTAATGTAATTATATGGTTAGCTTCAGGGAAGATCAAGGAAGGTGAATTGATGAAAAAATTGGATTGAAAAAGGCTTGTATATGGATTTCGAAGTCGCTGAATTCTGAGTTATGGAATAAGTTTGGCAGGGTGATTCTGACTATCCAAGCTTGAGGAAATGAATGGGGAATGACCCTCTATTTGTAGGGAATCAAATGGAATGTCCAAGCGTGTGAAATGATGAAGTTTGGAGGGAAATCGTGTGAAGTTGCAAACAATAAAAATGTGAATTCTAATTTGATTACAACTCATCCAAAACGCGCGTTTTGTTATGCTAATCAATTCTGGAAGTTTACTAAACATGTTTAGAAGCAAAAACGAGCAGAAACAAAGTGTTTAGAAGCCAAATCAAGGATTTCAAACTTCTGACTTGGTGAAAAATTCAGTTTCAAAGTGCCAACTTCTGACCAATGGCATTCTCAGCTCAAGGGGTCTTAGGGCATGATTCTTGATGCTTCAGAAAGATGAGGTTACAAGATTTGCAATGGAAGAAGAATGGGATCAAATGGATGCTTGATCTGAAAGTTGTATCGAGTCAAAGTTGGAGAAAAAGGGTTGACTTTCCATACACAGAAATATTTCAAATTTTCTTCAAAAGTGACTTATAATGTCTTGCATCCAAAAATAGCCTTCCACTTGGAATTTGCTCTTGACCAAAAAATATGGCATAAAGTAGATCTCTTGAATGACATTTTGAAACTTGAACCATTCAAAATCTCTAAAAATTGAGAAAGTTATGACTTGTTGAAGTTGGCAAAATTTCATAAAATGACCTATAATATTTTGTATCCTTAAGGCAACTTCCATCCATTTTATCACTTTGAACATAAAAGAAGGCATAAATTTTACATCTTCAAGATAATTATGGAAAAAGAATAGGTTCAAGGTGATAACAATTGACCATGTTATGATTATTTGAAGTCACACATGGAAAATTGGGGATTCATCTGGAGGACTTGTAATCTTTCTTCGTCATCAAGTTTATTCCACATGAAAATTCCTTGGAACTTTTGAAGTGATTTGTTAATAACCCTTTGAAGAGAATGATGTCTTTGGAATCACTCAAAAATACCAAAAGATGAGTAAGATATACTCCTTTGAAGCCCAAAACCCTAGCTCCTAGATTAAGAAACATGCCTTGAGGAACTTTGACAATTTTGAACAAACTTCTTGTACCAAACCAAATTATTTGTAAATATAAGTTGTTGAGGATGATAACGAGAACTCATAGAAACCACAACCACTTACATATCTTGATAATTGAGAGAAATATGCACTTGTGACCAAATGGAATAAAATCTTGTCCAAACATGACTATTTTTCAATCAACCCCTTGTACTTTTTGTATCAAATTTGATAATATTGAAATATGGTAAACAAAAATAAGCTTGCCATGCCATTTACTCCAAAACAACTTCAATGGCGAGGCTTGAACTTCTCAAGCTTTATTGACTAGGGCATGGAAATAAACTCATGAACCCATGGGGTAACTTGGTAAATCTCAATGGCTTTACCTACATGGATAACAAGCAAGACAAACCAATATTGCATTTTATTAATTAAAAGAAGAAATCAAGACAAAAAATATTCATGATCACAAAAGAATACAAGTCAAGGTGCTTGGTGATTCCTCAAAGTGCAAAGCTAAATATAGGGAGGGGAACCTAGAATCCTAGTGTGATCTTATTGTAATGGAATCAACATGGTATGATGAAGGGATCCTAGGGGAAAAAATTGGGGTACAACAACTGCCCTTATTTAAGTTTCTTCTATCTGGAGATATGAAGGTTAAAAATATTCGTGTCGACGTGATCGAAGATACTTAAATATAAAACAAACCCTATTTTTTGTCCTAAGATGCCATGCAAATGTTTATGATCATGAATGCATATGAACAAGACCAAAGAGACGCAGAACACCATTGGGGATGTAACAATAATAAAGAAACAAGAGAGCGACCCGACCAGGAAAGTAAATCACTGGTGGATCAAAAGACCCGACTCAGAGAGGATGGTAAAATGGTCAAAGGATACACCAAATCCTACTGGAGATAAAGCTACCAACATTCACTATAGGTAGAATGAGGAAAGAAATAACAACACCGATATTCACTAACAGTAAGCTACCAACGTTCACTGAAGGTAGAAGGAAAGGAAATATCATAGCATCGCCGTTCACTGACGATGAACTACCAACATTCATTGAGGGTAGAAAAAAGATAAAAATCATCGACGTTCACTGCAAATGACCTACCAACTTTCAATGAAGGTAGAAATAGAATATATTATAGCATCGACGTTCACTGACGATGAACTACCAACATTCACTGGGGGTAGCAAAAAGATAACAAACACCAACTTTCACTGATGGTGATCTACCAACTTTCACTGAAGGTAGAAAGAGAATATATCATAACACCGTCGTTCACTGATGATGAACTACCAACGTTCACCGAGGGTAGCAAAAAGATAACAAACACCAACTTTCACTGATGGTGATCTACCAACTTTCACTGGAGGTAGAAAGAGAATATATCATAGCACCGCTATTCACTGACGATGAACTACCAACGTTCAATGAGGGTAGCAAAAAGATAACAAACACCAACTTTCACTGATGGTGATCTACCAACTTTCACTGAAGGTAGAAAGAGAATATATCATAGCATCGCCGTTCACTAACGATGAACTACCAATGTTCACTAAGGGTAGCAAAAAGATAACAAGCACCAACTTTCACTGATGGTGATCTACCAACTTTCACTGCAGGTAGAAAGAGAATATATCATAACATTGCCGTTCACTAATAATGAACATCGTCGTTCACTAACGATGAACACCGCAGTTCATTGAAATGAAACAGTCAACCAAAATACATCCTTTGAGAAATAAGCTCAAGAGGGAAAACCAAATCCATCCAAACAAGGAGATGTACAGGAAGGCTAAGCAAAAATCTTCCACGAGGGACAACTTAGTGGGGACATTGAAAGAATATACGCTTTCTGCTTAAGGCCTACACTCTATTGAAGAGAGGACAACGTAACTCTGCAAAACAGGGTGATATGTCACCAAAAATATTAAAAAATGTCAATGAACAATGATTTGCCAATTTTAGCTATGCATGATGTATGTATGAATGTATGAGTGTTATCGTGCGTATGCTGACAAAACATATATACAACACTGGAAGTAACCAGGAAAAACTACCTCGGTCACAAACAACACACTGCTAAATCACATCCAAGATGATCATTCCAAGAAAAAGTAAATGCCAACTGAGGAAACAAAACCTACTGCCTTCTTTAGCTTTACTGGGGAGAAACACAATCCGGAAGTAAACAAAACAAAGTGACAGAATAGTACAGATACAAGGATAGACCATCCTTCTTCAGGCTTCACTGGGGAAACAAATGTTTTCAAAAGTAACACTTCTACTAGGGATTACAAAACCAATCTCAAGTAAACAGATGGACACCAAATCATCAAAACATTCACTGGGGAATTCAGGCCTACTTCATTGGGGAGGTTAACACCACATCCTCAAAGGGAAAACCACAATACGTTCTTCACTAGAGAAAATAGGGGCCTGCGTTCTTCAAGAGTGATTACGGTACCAACTTCTTGGGAAAAAGAACTTCCATTAGACTGAACGAAAACTTCACTGGAGAAATCTCGAAGTGAAACTTCACATCATGAAAACTCAGAAAAGAGGAGAAATGAATCCAAACTTAACCGAGGATACCGGAGTCACGAACCCAATATGGCGAATCAGCCTGAGTAAACCTTCCCGAGGGGAACAAAAACTTCTTAAAACAAACTGGAGTTTGTCCATTCCTGGGATCACCATTTTTGTTGTCATCATTTCATCATAAATTCCAAAGTAAAAGCAAATTGTAAATTCTTTTTGAAAAATAGATTTTGTTATTTAATCTTTTTGCTTTGAAAGTTATTATCAATAATAAATGGAGTCTTTGCAAGCTAAATAAAATAATAAATACAAAGAATTGGGTAAAAGCTCAAATTTCATTAATGGAATGGTAGTCTGCGAATGGCGAGACTCCATGGATAATTACAAAGTTCGGAAAATGGTAATATATAATGGAAAAGATACATTGAGATACAATGACCACTATCCCTTCTAATAACTTTTGAAATCTTGAGCAGCAACTTCTGTTGAAGTCTGATGAGAATCCGAGAAGATTGTTGCTCCAATGATCAAGTCTTGTCTGATGTAGTTACTTGCCAAAAAAGTCCCTAACTTTTGCCTAAGCTGCCCTTGCAGGTTTTCAGCTTAGCGGGAAATTTATTCTGTTTATGTCTCTAATTTTTGCCTAGACTGTCCTTTCAGGTTTTTGGCCTACCGAGACACTCTTTTTTGTCTAAGCCGCCTTTTCGGGTTTTCAACTTAGCGAGTTGTTCTTTTATTTCTTTAGGCGACATATTTCTTGACTGCATCAGCATTCATGGGACGTGGGAACTCCTCACCATCCATAGTTTCAAGAATTAATGCACCTCCAGAGAAGGCTTTCTTGACAACATATGGGCCTTCAAAGTTGGGAGTCCACTTGCCCCTAGAATCAGTGTTGAAAGACATGATCTTCCTGAGCACGAGGTCGTCTTTCCTGAATTCACGAGGTTTGACCTTCTTATCAAAAGCTTTCTTCATCCTTTTATGATATAATTGTCAATGATACAAAGCTGTCATCCTTTTCTCTTCGATCAGATTCAATTGGTCAAACCGGTTCTGGACCCATTGAGCCTCTGACAACTTGGTTTCCATTATCACACGCAAAGAGGGAATCTCAACCTCAATTGGGAGCACAACTTCCATTCCATACACAAGGGAGAATAGGGTTGCTCCTGTTAAAGTGAGGACATATGTTCGATATCCATGCAAAGCAAAAGGGAGCATTTCATGCCAATCCTTATAAGTAACAACCATTTTCTGGATAATTTTCTTGATATTCTTATTAGCAGCTTCAACAACCCCATTCATCTTCGGCCTGTACGGAGATGAATTGTGATGGACAATCTTGAATTCCTCACAAAGTTCTGTCATCATTTTATTGTTCAGATTCGAGCTATTGTCGGTGATAATTCTTCTCGGCACACCATACCAACATATAAGATTATTCTTGATGAAACACACAACCACCTGGTTAGTAACATTGGTATATGAAGCAGTCTCCACCCACTTGGTGAAGTAATCAATTGCTACCAAGATAAAATGGTGTCCATTTGAAGCTTTGGGTTCTATCATCCCAATCATGTCAATACCCCACATAGAGAAAGGACATGGGGAAGAGATCATATTGAGAAGTGTCATAGGCACATGGACCTTATCTGCATAAATCTGACATTTATGACACTTCTTTGCAAATTTATAACAATCAGATTCCATTGTTAGCCAATAGTAACCCACCCTTAGCATCTTTTTAGCCATCGAATGTCCATTGGCATGAGTGCCAAATGAACCTTCATGAACCTCATGCATCAACATGCCTGCTTCGTGTCTATCCACACATCGGAGCAAGACCATGTCATAATTTCTCTTATACAACACATTTTCACTGAGGAAGAAACTGCCTGCCAATCTTCTCAATGTCTTTCTATCTTTCTTCGAAGCACCAATCGGGTATTCCTAAGTCTGAAGAAAATGCTTGATGTCATGATATCAAGGTTTTTCATCTTCTACCTCTTTTGTTGTAAACACATGAGCAAGCCTATCCATTCGCCAAACCGTAATTCAAGGTATATCATTCCAAGTATTCACTTGGTACATAGAAGTCAGAGTTGCCAGAGCATCCGCCATTTGATTTTCATCTCTAGGAATGTGATGGAATTCAACTTTGTTAAAGAAGGGTAACAATCTTCTAGCATACTCTTTGTAAGGGATCAACCCGGGGTGACGAGTATCCCATTCTCCTTTAATCTGATTTATTACCAAATCTGAATCACCATACACATCTAGAATTTTAATTCTGAGATCAATAGCTTCTTCGAGACCCATGATGCAAGCCTCGTATTCTGCCATATTATTAGTACAATCAAATGTTAACCTTGCGGTAAAAGGAATGTGCGATCCATGGGGAGTGACAATCACGACACTAATTCCTTTACCATAAGCATTCACAACTCCATCAAATATCATACTCCAACGAGATTCAGGGCCAGGACCTTCCTCAGGCAATGGTTCATCATAATCTTTCACTTTCAAGAACATCACATCCTCATCGGGGAATTCATATTCTACAGACTGGTGATCCTCCACTGGTTGGTGAGCAAGATAATCTGCCAACACACTGCTTTTAATAGCTTTTTGAGTGCAGTATTCGATATCATATTCAGATAACAACATCTGCTAACGGGCAATTCTCCCAGTAAGAGCAGACTTTTCAAAAATGTACTTGATTGGATCCATTTTGGAGATCAACCAAGTAGTGTGATTCAACATATACTGCCATAAACGCTTTTCCTCCCAGGCCAAATCACAACATGTCTTTTCCAGCATGGAATAACGTGACTCACAATCAGTGAATTTTTTACTGAGATAATAAATGGCGAACTCCTTCTTCCCTGTTTCATCCTGTTGTCCCAGAGTACAACTGTTGTACCCCAAAATTTGCCCTCTTTTCATACACGCATATTATTGATTTTATGGTTATGGAATAAAGGTATATTTATCAAGCTTCTTCAGGTTACAAGTGACGTTTATTTCTTCAATGGATATTCTCAGAGTATTTTCCGTGTTGAAGATCGGTTCGCCGTTTTGCAACGATTCGGGGTTCAAAGATTCACAAGTCCAACCCGGCGCGTCATATTCAGGTGTTCTTTCGCCAAGATATCTCTGGTAACGTATTCTCAAATTCAGGTTCAGCTCAAGAGTCATCTCTTTAAAGAAGGTATCCAAATGTGTGAGTTTTCTCGAAGAAATATGGTGAAAAAATGTGCTGAAAGTGCAGTTTTACACGCTAAAAAATTCATAACTTTGAACCCGTTCCAGTGGCCAAAATTTCGTATTGACGTCATCTATGTTTTCATCTCTCACGGATGGAAGCCAATTTGGATCATAAGGTCTTCAAAAATACGGATTTATCAAGTATTTTCGTACAAAAAATTTGTGACAAAAGTTTATTTGCGTCATGTTCAGAAAATCATAACTTGGTCGATTTTCATCGTATCGAGCTGGTTCCGAAGCCAAAATTTCACAAATTGAGTTGGATAAGTTTTCACAGAAGGTATTGAGTTCGAAAGGTATCCAAAAGGCCTTCATTTTTTTCTCAGAGTACGCGTGACGCGCCGAAAATCCTGAATGCTGAATATTATTTTATCTGGGTCGAAACTTCGAAAATTCATAACTTGGTCAATTTTTATCGGATTGGGCTCATATTTTTACACAAGGTCACTGACTTAGAGATCTACAACTTTGCTTCAAAAGTCGAGACCGAATTATGCTCCGATCAATACCTATTTTTTATTGAAGAACGTGTCAGAGTCGACACTGGAGCCCAAAATAAGTTTGTCTGAGCTGAAACTTCAAAAATTCATAACTAATTCACCGTTTATCTGATTGAGCCCATTTTCGACAGGAGTTAGTTCTCGATGTCGGCTACATTTTGTTTTCACATTTCAACTTCAAAAATTGCACTTAAGCCCTGTGATTTAGCCTGGAACGTGACGAACTCAAGTGAACATTGGAGGCCCAATTGCATATTCAAAGCCCATTTTTTCTATCTAATTTCCATGATATAATCTCATTCTTTTCACACAAACGAGAAAAAAGAGAATAAAAAAAGCTTTTGCCACAATGCTGTCAGAATATCAAATTCTTTCAAGAACCCTAAAACCTTGGAATCCTTATTACAAATCCCCATCTCACTACAAACAAACCATCCCTGTTACAAACCTACATCTCATTACTTCTCCAGTAAGGGTAAGGCTGGCTTGATCTCCATGATCAAAAGGGCATAAAAGCATTCATCTCACTATTTCTCCAGTAAGGGTAAGGCTGGTTTGATCTCCATGATCAAAAGGGTATATTCATTCATACATGCCATATCGGTTTTAACGTTAAATTTTTTTGATATATTTGCTTTATTTGTATTTCATGATATATAGTAATTTATTTAATGTGTTCATGAGATTCAACACTGCAGATTTAGACAGTGTCCCATGCAGGTTCATTACAGAACGTTGAGGCTAAAACACTTATGGCCAAAATAGAACAACCAACCAATGCATGACGAGGCAGACATTCTGAGAAGGTTAAGGAACGTTGAGGCCAAAACACAAATGACCAAAATTAAGGTATTTTAATTAACTTTCTTTCAAAATTAACATTTTTTACTAATTAAAATTAATAAGGTTTTTTAGGTTTTTTTAATTAACTTAAAATCATTTTCTACAAAAAAATAGCCAAAAACACAAAAATAGATCAAATTCAATATCTTCTTAATTTAATTTAATTAGTAATTAGGTTTTTGTATATTTAATTTAAAACCTTTTTTTCTTAAATAATCAAAAACAACCAAAAAATAATCTTTTCTTTTAATTAAGTTAGACGGGGTCAAAATCCTAATTTCTTATAGTTCTTAATTTCATCGCGCGCGTTTTATTATTTTATTTTTACCATATTGATGTAATTGCCCACAAGTTGTAATAGATTAATTAGGATCTTTTACTTTCATTTATCGCTTTTTTTACGGGTTTGTTTTTGGCTATGTAAATACCCACAGCCTTGTAATAGCTAGGACTTTAAACTTTATGCATTTTATTTTCGCAAACTGTAAACTGCTTAGATGTATGTTAATAGGATTGTATGGAAAGACAAACTGAAAATTAAAACAGTAGATCACCTTAATTGTGCAAAGATTAAATAATTGAAATCAAACACATGCACATACGCACTCCTAGGGTATACTCTCACTTCGGTTGCCTTCGGTAAACGGTCATTGAGTATAGGATATTTTAGTGGTCGCTCTCTTGTCTAAATAAAGATCAAAGTCTCGTTCGAAAAAGTTGCCTCGGAAAGGTTGCCTCGGATATTGTAGCCTCGAATAATTGATCTAAGACATTAGGGTTACTACTAAGACGTCCTAACATTGCTTTAGTGACCGTACGTCCCTTTCAAATTGACCCTTTAAAACTCCAACGAAGGTGCTACCTACTCACTAATAGTAGGATAGCGCTGTCTAAAGGAAACGAGAATAGAAACAATTTTTTTCGACTAGGTAGATTAGTTCTTAGGTATTTGCTCAAAACAACAAACTTTTCACACTTACACTTTTTTCAAACAAAGTTTTCAAAAACAACTTTGTAACACTCTTGAAGATAGAAGCAAGGGTTAAATCGAAGTAAAACAAAAACTTTTTCAAATCAAACACACACAAGCAATTTTAAAATGATGAGAAAGTACCTAAGAGCCCATGGAAAACCATGGATAGAAAGGGTGCTAACACCTCCCCTTTCTATAATCTACCCCCGTACTCAAAATCTCGAAAAAGGAATTTTTCTGTGCTTTTTTCCTTTCCAGTTGGATAAAATAAAAGTCGGTGGCGACTCTTGCTTACTGCGACATTTTGCAAATAAAAAAACACAAAACGCAAACCAGTATTAACAGTCGGTTCTGCCACCGTATCACAGAACTGGCGACTCTGCTGGGGATTTAATAAGTGGGGTATACCTTAGGATTAATTCATCATATTGCTTCTATTGTTTGATTTGATTGCTTTATCTTTGTGGGCTTTGTATTGGAGTTACTATAGATCCTCACCCGGATCTGGGGAACACCTTTTAGGTAAGTAGCAATAAACTGTGAGGGAACTGTACAACGTAGACTGATACAGTTGAAGCAGTAGCTACGTTGATCTGGCACATTGGTTGGTACCGGTATCCCTTGTGGAGAAACGAGGAGAATACGGGGCTGCTATGTGTGTCGTTAAGCATCAACTGACCTTAAAACCTATAATTGACCAACTTGGCAATAGGAAGTAGTGAGATAGCTGGTCTCAGTGTAGAGCTGGGAACTGGTTGATACTCGATACTACACTCATTGAGACCATACTCTCGAGATAGTTCCGACCGCAAGAAAAGATTGTGTGAGCTGAAACTATGACCGATGGAGGATGGTCAGTGATATTGAGAACCTCTAGAACCCGGTTACTATTATTAGGACAGGTTGAAACCAACTGAACTTCAAGAGGGTAGTACCTAGACTCCATGCAAGCCTAAACTTAAGGGCTATTGTGTGACTTGTGTGCCTTTACCATGTTTGTTACCTGCTATACCTGTTGTGTGTTTTATCATGATATCATGCATCATAACATAACATGGCATATCATACTAACCATTTCAAGGATCTCAAGGGTCTGTGATGTAGGTCATGGCGAACCAGACATCTAGCAAGGGGATTTATTTTCCTCTAGCCAATTTTGTCAAAGGATCTTGAGTCAGGGGCTATGACCCACTCGATATGGTGAGCTTGACTCTAGAAGAAGGACTCTCAACGACACGAAGTTTCTTCAATCAAGCTACAATCAAATTCTAACAGTTTATTGTTTACCCTGCGAGATCCTTGAAAACATTGCATGCATATCATGCACATCATTACAGGTACCATTACCGGTTTCTCATCTTCTTCGCTGTTTATTTCAGCATAAAATGTCTTATGAAATACCTACCGATCAGGCCATCAAAGCTCTTCAGGCACAGAATGCCCAATTCCAAGAGATGTTCTTGAACTTGGCTAAAGGGCAAGAAGATTCGAAGACTCTCATCCTGAAGGAGAAGAAGAAGAAGAAGAAAAAGGTGGTTCTTCTGAATATGGGTCACAGGTTTGGGAATAGGTTGCGACAGGAAGCTGATCTGTCTCATTCATCCAAAGGAGGAGAGGATCAAGAGGAAGAAAAGGGTCCTAGCCCTGTGGTCTTTGATAATGATACTGATTTTGATAATGAACAGTACCCTCCTGCTGAGGATAGGTACAAACAACTTGAGGACCGTCTAAGTGCTATGGAGATTCAGAAGATTCCTGGTTTGGACTTCGGAGATCTGGGGTTAACATCTGGGGTGGTGATCCCTCACAAGTTCAAAGCACCTATTTTTGCTAAGTATGATAGAGCATCATGTCCAAAACTCCATCTCCGCTCATACGTTAGAAAAATTCAATCTTACACTACTGATAGGAATCTGTGGGTACATTTCTTTCAAGATAGTCTGTCAGGGACTCAGCTTGAATGGTTTTATCAATTGGAAGGAGCTAATGTCTGAAACTGGGAGGACCTTGCTGCTGCTTTCTACAATCAGTACCAGTATAACACCGACCTTGCTCCCACTCGTACTCAGCTTCAGGGTATGTTTATGGGTGCAAGCGAAGGTTTTAAGAACTATGCTCAAAAGTGGAGAGATTTGGCTGGAAGAGTCCAACCCCCGTTGTTTGATAGGGAGTTGGTTGATATGTTTCTGGGGACGCTATCTGGTCCATTCTTTAATCATTTGATCGACATCTTGTCAGTGGGTTTCACCGAGCTGATTCTGACTGGAGAAAGAGTAGAAGTTGGGATCCTGAGTGGTAAGATCCAGAAAAATACCTCTTCGAGTACAGAGAAGAAGTCATTTGGTGGCAAGAGGGAAGCCAATGTTGTGCACGGCCAGAAGAGGCATAGCAAGGCAGACTACCACAAATCTGTGGGGGCAGTGTTGATCTCTAATTCGGCACGTACACAACGACCACAAAAACGAAACAATCAGCCAAGGGTGGAAAGAACTCAAAGGCAGTTCACCCAAATCAACATGCCATTGTCACAAGCATTGCAACACGTGTTGAAGATGAATCTGATTATGGTGATAAACCCTCATCCAAACCCTAAGACTTCTTCTCCTAACTACAACCCGGATGCAAGGTGTGCTTATCATTCTGGTAGCCCGGGGCACGACACTAACGATGGTTGGGCCCTGAAATACAAGATTCAAAATATGATTGACGCCAAGGAGATCGAATTCGACCCTCCCGAGACTCCCAATGTGATCACTGCTCCCTTGCCAAAACATGGCTAGGATTGAAAGCATTTTTGTTCATTTGAATTCTGAAGTTGTATTTTCTTTGCTTATTCAAACAATTATTGTCATGTCAAACTTTCTTATTTCATTAATGCATTACATGTGTCTGTCTTAAATTAATTTTTTCATTATGCTTAAATTGCTTCTTATTTCCTTTTGTGATATTCAACTCTCGATTAAAAAATTCTAAGCCTTTAGAGGGAGGATGACGAAAACGATACCACAATCTCTACATTATGCTTTTGAACGGACCCCGCTGACGATGTACATACATTGTTTCAAATCCTAAACAGTGGAGTTATAAGGAAGATAATCCCTAGTCAACCCCTTTGAGTCAAAGAAGTAGGAGTTTTTTCTTTTCACACATATTAAAACCCTTAATTATAACCTGGGGCATGGTAGTTTTCTCAGTAAATTCAGAGGCGCATTCAGTCACGATCTGCCGCTTCGTACACAATGAATGGCATCGAAGACGTCCTTCCAAAACAAAATACAGTGATGGTTCCGCACAATCATCCAAGCAGGCAGTCATTATCTCTCAAAATAAAAGCCCATTAAGTCAAAACCTATGAAGGAGACTTAAGAAAAAACTGGGGCATCCCGCTGACTGTAATCACAAAAAGAAACAGTTCAGGGAAAAGACAGGGATAATAAAATAAAAAAGAAAGAGATCCTACAAAACCTCAACAAAAATGACTGCCTATTCAAAATAAACTGTGAGTATCCGAACCATCACCGGAACATCAAGGACAATATTCCAGAACTCAACTGGGGTTCTAAATGCACAATTAGCTGAGTTTAGGATCGAAGAACATCACAAAGAACGGGTGGGTACAAATAAAATTTGAGCCTTTATCCTTTGTTTCTTAAACCGTGAACCAGGCCACGTTATAACCCTTAAAAGTCCTAGCTGAAGCATGGGTTAGTTCGAAAGCATGTTGTTACAAAATGTATCCTGACTCCTGTAGGACTTGCTATAAATCCTGCGTTGTCATCACATTTTATAAAATTTGCTTGTTTTACTAAAAACTGCATTTTCAAAACGTCAAGACAGACATAAGCTTTGCATTCTTAAAATAACATTGTTTGCATATGATTATTTGTTCAGCAGCAGAGAAATTCGCATGACGAGTATCTAGTGAACAAAAACCTTCTCAATAAAAAGGATCACCTCAAGTGGAAAAACACTTCCAACCAAGGGGAACGGCATGATCATTGTCCATCATCTGGGGCAGTCAAGTCAAGATTCAAGGAATCTCTCAAAGATGCCAAATAGCCAGGGGCAGATCTCCATCTGAATCACTTGGGGCATTGGACATGAATTCTAGCAACAAATCTTGTATGATCAAACAAACATCTTTTGGTAGTGTGGCAACACAACACTACCGACAATGACAACTCCATACACCCTAAGAGCGTGGACATAGTCAAAAATACTGCGCATGAACAAAGACCCGCTAGGTTGACACACCTAGGAAAAACAAGGGCGTCCCGGCGAACCAAAAGGTTCGGGCAAAAATTAGGGATAAAAACAAAAAAAGATTTGTACACCCGGCAAGTCGAAAACCTGAGAAGGCGGCTTGGGCAAAAAAGGGTATCTCGGTGGACTGAAAATCTGAAAAGACAGTCCAGGAAAAAGTTATGGATTAAAGCGTACGACTATATCCCGTTATCTTGTCACTTTCCTATCAGTAGAAGACTTATCATTTCGATCGGTAGTTACCAAGCACCTCATAAGTTGGGATGACACTCAATCCACAAGGCCTCCGCAAGCACTTTCTCCAGCAGGTACAGGGGTAGAAAAGTCTTGATGCGAAGTCATTGTCATATCCTTAGCACGCGTCTCAGTAACATCTACACTCCCCGTAGAGTAAGAAATATCCAAAAGCAGTGGTGTTAATTCTCCCCAAGCAGAGTTCATCTTTAACCAACAATGGAAGACCATCCCCAATGGAGTTTATTTCTTCCACAGACATAAATTTTATCCCCGACAGAGTTCATCATCGCCAGCAACAGTAATTCATCCCCAACTGAGGTTATTGCTCCAAATCAGCGGATCTTCTGACAGAGTATCTCTTCCCCACATAGTCATTTTTTTCTCGCCAGTTTATTCTCCAGCGGAATTATTCTCCGGCCAAGTTATTCTCAAATCATCTTCGGTTGTTATCCCCAGCGAGCGAAACTCTTTATTCTCCAACAACAGTCAGGGATTTATTTTCACAAACTCGGACGTGCCACAATAGCATTTCATGTTCATATATCATGACGTGCGCATACATATTGCATACAACATAATCTCATTTATTTTGAGAACATCATCATACAATGCATGTCATGCATCATATACGATTAATCATGTACCTTTTCAGGAAAGATGGTTATCATCAACAACTTCCAGCAAGTTCAAGATTAACTCCAGAAACAAAATAGAGTAATTATCTGCACGATCAAATGCAACTTTACACGGGTTCGTCACGAAGAAATCTTACACGGGTTTCTCCTAAATGCAACCTCACACGGGTTTATCCTGAAAAATCTTACACGGGTCCTTTCTCATATATTTCTAAATGAAGTTTTACACGAACTCATCCCAAAGTAACCTTACCCAGGTTCCTCTTGAAGTTTTACATGAACTTATCACAAGGTGACCTTACACAGGTTCCTCCTGAAGTTTTACACGAACTCATCCCAAAGTAACCTTACCCAGGTTCCTCTTGAAGTTTTACACGAACTTATCACAAGGTGAGCTTACCCAGGTTCCTCCTGAAGTTTTACACAAGCTTATCCCAAAGTAACCTTACCCAGGTTTCTCCTGAAGTTTTACACAAACTTATCTCAAAGTAACCTTACTCCGATTCATTCTTAAGTTTTACACGAACTTATCACAAAGTAACCTTACCGAGGTTCCTCCTGAAGTTTTACACAGACTTATCCCGAAGCAACCTTACCCAGGTTCCTTCTCGGTCCCGATGTAGTTTCACCCAGACTCATCCTGAAGCAACCTTACCCAGGTTCCTCCTTACAATTTCCCGATGTAGTTTCACCCAGACTCATCCTGAAGCAACCTTACCCAGGTTCCTCCTTACAATTTCCCGATGTAGTTTTACCCAGACTCATCCTGAAGAAATCTTACCCAGGTTCCTTCTCAGTTCAGACGAAGTTTTACCCAAACTCCTCGCAAAGCAACCTTACCCAGGTTCCTTCTCGGTTCAGATGCAGTTTTACCCAAACTCCTTGCAAAGCAACCTTACCCAGGTTCCTTCTCGGTTCAGATGGAGTTTTACCCAAAATCCTTACAAAGCAACCTTACCCAGGTTCCTTCTCGGTTTAGATGCAGTTTTACCCGAACTCCTCATAAAGAAACCTTACCCAGGTTCCTTCTCGGTTCAGATGCAGTTTTATCCAAACTCCTCACGAAGCAACCTTACCCAGGTTCCTTCCCATAAGCCCTACTATCCAGGTTCCTTCTCATAACCTTACTATTCAGGTTTCTTTTCTCTTATCTATAGACACCAGTCCACAACACTGTAAGACCCGGACCTATCAAACATGACTGGTTTCACCTTTCCCTAGTAGGTCGCGATGCAACCTATACACGACTAGATACGCAGTTCACCTTTGCTTCCTCAAGCCGGAGTTAATTCCCCAGTAGATTAACGGACAACTGAAGCTTCTAAAATTCTATTTCTCCCAATACAGAGATAAACATTCCTCAGCAGATTCCTCCTAAACGATAGGAACAGGAATTCTCATCAAAGGAATATCTCGGGAAATCAACATCCTCTAGATGGCATCTTTAAGCCCATCTCCGGTGACCTCCCGTCATCTCCTCCAAATGACATTTGTAAGCCCATTCTCGATACTACCTACATAGCCAAGCATCATTACAGACGAGTGCAAATTTCTGGGCACTCTAGTGTTCAATCATCTTCCACCTTCAGATCACGAAAGGCAGACGGGCCAATCTAAATCTTCAGGTTTAAGAAGATTGAACAGGGGCAGCTGTTGTACCCCAAAATTTGCCCTCTTTTCATACACACATATTATTGGTTTTATGGTTATGGAATAAAGGTATACTTATCAAGCTTCTTCAGGTTACAAGTGACGTTTATTTCGTCAATAGATATTCTCAGAGTATTTTCCGTGCTGAAGATTGGTTCGCCGTTTTGCAACGATTCGGGGTTCAAAGATTCACAAGTCCAACCTGGCGCGTCATATTCATGTGTTCTTTCACCAAGATATCTCTGATAACGTATTCTCAAATTCAGGTTCGGCTCAAGAGTCAATTCTTTAAAGAAGGTATCCGAATGTGTGAGTTTTCTCGAAGAAATATGGTGAAAAAGTGTGCTGAAAGTGTAGTTTTTACGCGTTAAAAAATTCATAACTTGAAGATCGTGGCTCGTTTTGAACCCGTTTCGGTGGCCAAAATTCCATATTGACGTCATCTATGTTTTCATATCTCACATTTGGAAGCCAATTTCGATAAGAAGGTCTTCAAAAATGCGGATTTATCAAGTATTTTCATACAGAAAATTTGTGACACAAATTTATTTGCGTCATGTTCAGAAAATCATAACTTGGTCGATTTTCATCGTATTGAGCTGGTTCTGGCACCAAAATTTCAAAAATTGAGTTGGCTAAGTTTTCACAGAAGGTATTGAGTTCGAACGGTATCCAAAAGGCCTTCATTTTTTGCTCAGAGTATGCGTGACGCGCCGAAAATCCTGAGTGCTGAATATTATTTTATCTGGGTCGAAACTTCGAAAATTCATAACTCGGTCAATTTTTATCGGATTAGGCTCATATTTTTACACAAGGTCACTGACTCAGAGATCTACAACTTTTCTACAAAAGTCGAGACTGAATTATGCTCCGATCAATACCAGTTTTTTATTGAAGAACGTATCAGAGTCGACACTAGAGCCCAAAATAAGTTTGTCTGAGCTGAAACTTCAAAAATTCATAACTAATTCACTATTTATCCGATAGAGCCTATTTTCGGACAGGAGTTAGTTTTCGATGTCGGCTACATTTTGTTTTCATATATCAACTTCAAAAATTGCACTTAAGCCCCTACGATTTAGCCTCGAACGTGACGAACTCAAGTGAATATTGGAGGCCCAATTGTACATTCAAAGCCCATTTTTTCTCTCTAATTTCCATTATATAATCTCATTCTTTTCACACAAACGAGAAAAAAGAGAAGAAAAAAAGATTTTGCAACAACGCTGTCAGAATGTCAAATTCTTTCAAGAACCCTAAAACCTTGGAATCCTTATTACAAATCCCCATCTCACTACAAACAAGCCATCCCTGTTACAAACCCACATCTCACTACTTCTCCAGTAAGGATAAGGCTGGCTTGATCTCCATGATCAAAAGGGCATAAAAGCATTCATCTCACTATTTCTCTAGTAAGGGTAAGACTGGTTTGATCTCCATGATCAAAAGGGTATAATCATTCATACATGCCATATCGGTTTTAACGTTAAATGTTTTTGATATATTTGCTTTATTTGTATTTCATGATATATAATAATTTATTTAATGTGTTCATGAGATTCAATACTGCATATTTACACAGTGTCCCATACAGGTTCATTACAGAACATTGAGGCCAAAACACTTATGACCAAAATAGAACAACCAACAAATGCATGATGAGGCAGACATTCTGAGAAGGTTAAGGAACGTTGAGGCCAAAACACAAATGGCCAAAACAGAACAGCCAACACATGATACCAATGTATGACAAGGCAGACATCCTGAGAAGGTTAAGGGCATGGGTTCAACAACCACCCCTATTGGTTTTGATTTTCTTCATTTCTATTTATCCTTTTATCTATTTTTATTCTTTCTGTTTAAAATCTTTTTCATAAAAACTTAACATTTTTCACAAACCTTTTTTTTTTACAAAAAAACATAATTTAATTTTTAGGTTAATTAATTGTATATTTTTTTAAATTTTTTTCAAAATTAACTTTTCTTTATTAATTAAAATTAATTAGGATTTAGGTAATTTAATTAACTTTCTTTCAAAATTAACATTTTTTTACTAATTAAAATTAATAAGGTTTTTTAGGTTTTTTTAATTAACTTAAAATCATTTTCTACAAAAAAATAACCAAAAACACAAAAATAGGTCAAATTCAATATCTTTTTAATTTAATTTAATTAGTAATTAGGTTTTTGTATATTTAATTTAAAACCTTTTTTTTCTTAAATAATCAAAAACAACCAAAAAATAATCTTTTCTTTTAATTAGGTTAGACGGGGTCAAAACCCTAATTTCTTATAGTTCTTAATTTCATCGCGCGCACTTTATTATATTATTTTTACCATATTGATGTAATTGCCCACAAGTTGTAATAGATTAATTAGGATCTTTTACTTTCATTTATCGCTTTTTTTTTACGGGTTTGTTTTTGGCTATCTAAATACCCACAGCCTTGTAATAGCTAGGACTTTAAACTTTCTGCATTTTATTTTTGCAAACTATAAACTGCTTAGATGTATGTTAATAGGATTGTATGGAAAGACAAACTGAAAATTAAAATAGTAGATCATCTTAATTGTGCAAAGATTAAATAACTGAAATCAAACACATGCACATGCGCACTCCTAGGGTATACTCTCACTTCGGTTGCCTTCGGTAAACGGTCATTGAGTATGGGATATTTTAGTGGTCGCTCTCTTGTCTAAACAAAGATCAAAGTTCCGTTCGGAAAAGTTTCCTCAGAAAGGTTGCCTCGGATATTGTTGCCTCGAATAATTGATCTAAGACATTAGGGTTACTACTAAGACGTCCTAACATCGCTTTAGTGACCGTACGTCCCTTTCGAATTGACCCTTTAAAACTCCAACGACGGTGCTACCTACTCACTAATAGTAGGATAGCGATGTCTAAAGGAAACGAGAATAGAAACAATTCTTTTTTCGAGTAGGTAGATTAGTTCTTAGGTATTTGCTCAAAACAATAAACTTTTCACACTTACACTTTTTTCAAACAAAGTTTACAAAAACAACTTCGTAACACTCTTGAAGACAGAAGCAAGGGTTAAATCAAAGTAAAACAATTTTTTTTCAAATCAAACACACACAAGCAATTTTAAAATGATGAGCAAGTACCTAAGAGCCCATGGAAAACCATGGATAGAAAGGGTGCTAACACCTTCCCTTTCTATAATCTACCCCCCATACTCAAAATCTCGAAAAAGGAATTTTTCTGTGCTTTTTTCCTTTCCAGTTGGATAAAATAAAAGTCGATGGAGACTCTTGCTTACCGCGACATTTTGCAAATAAGAAAACGCAAAACACAAACCAATATTAACAGTCGGTTCTGCCACCGTATCACAACAACCCATGGATTTATCTAACACTGTCAGATACATAATCAACGGTCTTCTTTCGACAGGAGGGAGAAAGATAGGAGGTTCAAGCAGATATTCTTTAATACCTTCAAATGCCCTTTGGCAGTCACCTGTCCACACATAACCTTGATCTTTCTTTAACAACTTAAAGATCGATTCACATGTTGCAGTCATGTGGGAAATGAATCTGGAAGTATAATTCAAACGCCCGAGGAAACCTCTGACTTGCTTTTCAGTTCTTGGCGCTAGCATCTCTTGAATTGCTTTGACTTTATCAGGGTCAACTTCAATTCCTTTCTGGCTAACAATGAAACCCAAAATTTCCCTGATCGGACATCGAAGGTGCATTTATTTGGATTCAAGCGGAGACGATACTTCCTCAAACGCTGAAACAACTTCAATAAATCTTCTACATGCCCTTCTTCAGTATGGGATTTGGAAATCATATCATCAACATATACTTAGATTTCCTTGTGCATTAGATCATGGAATATGGTTGTCATAGCCCTCTGGTACGTTGCACCAGCGTTCTTCAACCCGAAGGGCATCACTCTATAACAGAATGTTCCCCAGGGTGTGATAAACGTTGTTTTTTCCATGTCCTTCAGAGCCATTCTTATTTGATTATACCCGGAAAATTCGTCTATGAACGAGAATACTTTGAATTTTGTTGTGCTATCCGCTAACATATCAATGTGTGGCAATGGAAAATCATCTTTTGGACTAGCTTTATTTAGATCTCTGTAATCTACACACATGCGGAATTTTCCATCTTTTTTCGGTACTGGGACAATATTGGAAATCCATTGAGGATACATTGGCGTCACAAGAAAACCAACATTAATCTGCTTTAGAACCCCCTCTTTCATTTTCACTGCCATATCTGGGTGAGTTCTTCTCAACTTTTGTTTAATTGGCGGACACTCCGGCTTCAACGGCAAACGGCGCTCTACAATATCTGTATCTATACCATGCATATCTTGATAAGACCAAGCAAAAATATCCACATAATCTTTCAACAGCTCAATCAACATGGTCTTCACATCAGGATGCAACAATGCTCCAATCTTGACTTCCTTCGGATCTTCTTCTGAACCCAAATTGATCACTTCCAATGGCTCTTTATATGGCTGAATGGTATTTTTCTCGTGCTCAAGAAACCGTGAGACCTCTTCTAGAATCTCATCATAATCTTCTTCTTCAGCCCCATACACAGGACATTCGAAGTTGGGAGAGGGTGCACAATCATTGTATTCAACGGGTTTTTTTAATTAATCTGCACATATGATTTATGATTGCTTTTAGAAACTGACATATATAACAAGTGATCATGCAAATTAAATTTCAGTTATTATTTATTTTGAAGGGTTTTTTTTATTACCATTTTCCAAGAAAAAGCAGAAAATAAAGACACAATTTGGGAAACAAAGATAACTTTTATTATTGATTTTAAAAGTCACAACAAACAGATAAACCCTACAACATTAATACTTCCACCTTGGGAAGAGTGAAAGCCTTTTTCAAAAATATTAACAAAACAAATTACTTTGAAACATGTATGCAATAGGGAACATCGATGGTGATCCAGTTCTAAACCCTAACTCCGTGCGTCACATAATTCGACCTTTCCTGCTCTACTTCATCTTCTATAATGGCATTAATCCTGGAAACAGTTGGATGAAGATAACCCCCGCTACGGAAGATGTCTTGATACTTTCTTGCAGCAGACTTCAGCTTCATGCCCTTACCTTTGTCATTCTTAAAATAGAACCCCAAGCCAGCTCTGTTCTTGTTTACAGGTGGATCCACAATCTGTCCCCACACTTCACTATGACCCTTACGCACAACCTGCTGTGCATCCTTAAGTGAAACCATGGAATTATCATTTCCTCTTATATTTTCAATGGATAAGGCTTGGAACTGGGTTCCAACAGAAGCTTCATCCGCCTCCATAATACTGAAAGAGGACAAATGAGATATCAATAATGCCAGTTCCCCATTTATGATCACTACTTTCCCTTCACGTACAAACTTCAGTTTCTGGTGTAAAGTTGAAGTGACAACCCCTGCCTCATGTATCCACGGCCTTCCTAGCAAACATCTATAAGCGGGTACAATATCCATGACCTGGAAGGTTATCTGAAACAAATGTGGTCCTATATGAACAGGCAAGTCCACTTCACCAATAACAGATTTTCTAGATCCATCAAACGCTTTCACAATGATGCCACTCGGGCGCATATGCGTTCCTTGATATTTCAACTTCATAAGAGTGCTCCTCAGTATAACGTCCAAAGCAGATCCATTATCAATCAACACATTGGATAGTGAATCATTCTTGCAGTTCATAGAGATGTGGAGGGCCAAGTTGTGATTCCTTCCTTCATCTGGTAATTCATCATCGCAGAAACTCAAGTTATTACATGACATAATGTTCCCTATTACGCTACTGAATTGGTCTATTGACATACCACTCTCCATAAAAGCTTGGTCCAATACCCTCATCAAGGATTCTCTGTGAGCAGAGGAGTTCATTAATAACGCCAAGATAGATATTTTTAAAGGAGTCTACAATAGCTGATCTACAATTCTATAGTCGCTCATCTTGATTATCTTCAAAATATCATCCACTTCTTTCTCTAATTCAGCCCCACTAGTCTCACCTGTAGCCTTCTTGGGTTCAACATTCTAAGCAATTTTCTTTCCAGTTCTAACATCTCTTCAAACAACTGGTGCAAACACACGACCACTGCGGGTTACCCTGCTATTTTCAACAATATTCCCAACATCAGACATTGGCTGGATGGGAACTTCCATTCCATCCTCTAAGATTGTAGCATTGTATTTGTAAGGCACAACCTTATCTGACTTGTAGGGGATAGGACCCGACAAACTAATCACCAACGGGGTAACAACTGGCTTGCTATAATACTCAACTTCAAGATGGGTGGGTGCCCAAAAACAAGGTACAATGACGTTTACCCCTTCTTTAACACAATAAGTCATTATAAAGTCATTTCTGGAAACAAATCCTCATCTGAGGAGAAATACTCATCTGCAGAGGCATACTCTCCATTCTACTCTTCTTTCGTCAAACAAACCTCAACCATATCAACTTCATGGTAATCATCCCTTTGAATTGTAACCTTGATAATTTCGTTATCTAACAACGACTGAACACCCTTCTTCAAGATTGAACATCCTCAGGAATCTTGACAGCAAACTCTGCAAGATCCATATTGATGTTCCACCTGACCAGCCATATGGCAGAAGGTAGCATGAAATTGCACAAGGTCCTCATTCATATACTCTACATCAAAAATTCTGAATTCTCCAGGACATCCAGAAACCATATTCACCCCCTCTTCATGCTCTGCCCTAGGCCTGATTATATGGATTAGGCCCTCATCCATCATCTCTTATAAATTAGCTTTTATCTTATCGTAACTCTGTATGTTTGTACTGCAAATAGCACAACCAGCATGGTCATGCATATAGTAGCTAAATTCACAAAGGTGTGCATGCATTTTCACCATATCTCCTCTAACCAGATTAATATCAAAAATCCGGAAGTTTCCTGGACAACCGACCATCATATTCACAGCATTTACTCCCCCATGCTTGGGTAGAGGATTATCTTTCACATTAGGTCCCACGTCCTTGAAAGATAGAACACCAGACTTCACCAACTTCTGCACCCCAGTCTTCAAAGGATAACAATTCTCAACATTATGCCCCGGTGCTCCCTGATGAAAAGCATATGTTTACCTTGTAATACCAAGGCAATGGTGATGGTACGGCGGGAGGTGGTCGGGCCTGAACTAACTTCTTCTGAATCAATGCTGGTAGTAACTCTGTATAGCTCATAGGAATAGGGTCATAACTCTCCCTTCTCTGACTATACCCTTGATTCCCCTACTGAGACGCTATCTGATAAGCAATGGTAGTTGGAGCTGCACCCACAACTAGAGTAACTGAGGCGACTTGCTGATGACGCTGATAATTCCTTCTAGGAGTATTAACCCTCCTCTCTTGAATAACAACATTTTCATCCCCTTCCTTCTTCTTGGTAAAACCATAAGATGGTTTCTTCACACCTCCAGAACTTTCAATCTTCGTTAAACGGCCCTCTCTTACAGCCTCTTCTAAGTGGATACCCATTCCTACCATTTCAGTAAAGTCACTTGGCGCACTTTCTACCATCCTCTCATAGTAGAAAGCACCCAGCGTTTTCAAGAAAATCTTAGTCATCTCCTTCTCTTCCATGGGAGGAATCACTTGGGCGACTACCTCACGCCATCTATGTGCATATTCTTTGAACAATTCCCCGTCTTTCTGAACCATGGCCTTGAGTTGATCACGGTCAGGCGCCATGTCCATGTTGTACTTGTATTGTTTGACGAATGCTTCTCCCAAATCATTGAAAGTATGGATATTGGCGCTGTCCAAACTCATATACCACTTCAACACAGCACCAGTCAAACTATCCTGAAAAAAGTGAATCAGAAGACGCTGATCATCAGTATGGGTAGACATTCTCCTCACGTACATCACTAGATGAGCACGAGGGCAAGTGTTGCCCTTGTACTTCTCAAACTCTGGGACCTTAAACTTAGCAGGTATCTTAACATTCGGGACCAAGCATAACTCATTCACATTCTGCCCAAATAGTTCTTTTCCCCTGAGGGCCTTTATCTCTCTTTGCATCTTGTCAAACTGCTCTTGAAAATCATCCATTCTGTCATAAAGACCCAAGTATTAACTCGGTGGAGGGAAAGGACGACACACGTCATCATTAACAAACCGAACCATATTACTGAAGGAGGAGCAGCAAGATTAGCATGTAACACAGGAGGTGCCGAAGTAACAATAGTCTGAACAATCAGAGTATCTTGAGGACCAGGATTGAAACCTTCAAGTGCAAAATTCTCTGGCATTCCCCATAGATAACCTCGAGGCATGCAATTCTGAACAACAACTGGAGTAGCAGATACGGGAACAGTCAGAGCTATAGTAGTTGCCCTTGTTGGTTGAGGTTGGACACTCAGTGGCTGATTTTGAGCAGCCACCAGAGCTTCCATCAGAGTAGTCAGATTGGCCATGCCGGCCTTCAAAGTAGAAACCTCCTCGCACAACTCGCGATTCTCTTGTTCTAAGTTGTCCATCTTCTTTCTGAAATTAGCCCGAGTGTTTTAGTGATGAGTCAACTTGCTGAACGAAGTAAAGAAGCTTGGTAAGATACCTGGATATGCATACCAAATGCAAGAAATATATGCAATATGATGCATGATATGTAATGCACATGTTTTTATTTTATTATTTAATATTTCAAGGGATTTAAAATTTATCGACATATTGCAAATATCAAAGTAATAACACATTTGAAATACTGAAATTTTTTATTATAACAACTCCAAAATGGATTACAAGTTTCAATGATCCCAAGTACAAGATGAAAATAAAATCTAAAACCCTGAGAAGTAAAACTGATGGAGATCACTCTATACGCTGGCGCTTCCCCGTGAGCCTGGAAATCTGAGCCTTCAACTTCTGGTTTTCTTCCGCATGTCTAGTGACAATTTCCTTCCTATCACCTGAATCAAGAGGTGAGTAATCAACATCTGATTGAGGCTTAGGAGAAAATAAACCCCCTTGCCTCTCCATAGTATATACCTCTCGAATCTCAAGGATATCAATCAAGTCGTCTTTCTCCTTCAAGTCTACTCTATAGGAAATCTCTAAAGTTTGGAACTTGTTCTTCCAAGCATCCTTTTCCTGTTGCATCCTAACCAAAGCGAGTTTCAGCTCTTCTAGATCATCTAATAAGGGAGGAGTGGTCTTCCCAAATAGATCAAGAATGGGTGTTTCCCGGGAATACGACATCTTCAATTGAATAGCTCTCGTTTGGACCCACTGAAGATATGGCTCCAAAGAAATAACACCCCTAGGTCCCAAATCCTTCCTACTCTTCTTATGAATGTGACGCTAGGCCTTCGCAATCTACTCCCTAGCTTCCCTATGATCTTCTTCCTCCTTCAGAAAGAAACTACTCAAATGAATACTATTTGGCTTATCCCTCATTAGATAACCAAGCTGTCGTCGTGCAAGAACAGGGTTAAAGTTAATTCCTCCCTTTGTACCAAGAAGAGGTACATTATAGAAACTACCACAACTGTCAATAATCTCTAAATCCTGGTAAGATCGATGATACCAATCAATATCCAAGTGAGTAAGTGCCATGATCTTAGGAGCTCAACGGGGTTCCTTCTTGACATCCCAAAAAGCATCAGACTGAGGCATATGAGAGATAAACAACCAGTACAACACAGGCGTACAACAGATAATCATCCCCCATGATAAGAATTCCGAAGATGAATAGAGTAATAAGCATCACCCAACAAGGTAGGAACTGGGTTTCCAATCATGAAGATCCTGATAGCATTAATGTCAACAAACTTGTCCATATTAGGAAATAAGAACAACCCGTAAGCAAGTAGAGCAAAGATGGCCTCAAAAGCGACTGTACTCTTCATCCTGGAAAAGTAACAAGCTTTCTCCAATAAGAGCTGAGCTGGTAATCCTCTAATCCCTCCTTTAGTAGCCATATGGGCTTCCACCTCAGACTTCCCGAGATGAATCAAAGCAGCAATCTCATGTGGTTTTGGCTCACCCTCTAAACCAGTAAAAGGGACACGATCGGTAATAGGTAAATCCAATAGATAAGAATACTCCTCCAGTATGGGCATCAACTGATAGTCGGGAAAAGTAAAGCAATGATACATCGGATCATAGAATTGAACCAAGGTCGAGAGAATACCCTCCTTCATCTTCAGCTTCATGAGAGGAATAATAGATCCACACTTCTTCTGAAAGTCTGCAGAACACTCGATCTCGGGAATTAGACTGACCAACTCATCTATCTTGGGATCCTTGAAACTGTACTTCTCGGTCTTTCTCTTTCCAGAATCCATGGTTAAAAAGTACCTGAGATATTCAAAAATGGTCAACCTTTAAATCCCTTGAAATATGATCTCTCCAAAAGATGCTTATGAGTGCATGGATGCATGATCCATCAATCACACACGATCACACATATAGGGTTCGTAGGTTCAACGTCACGAGCATGAGGTCGAAGGTACTACCCATAAGGTGTTGGTCTAAAAGTTATCACCTACCGAACAAGATTCTAGAGGTTCCCAGAGTCTACATCCTTCCATCGGATATTACCAACTTCCCGTTAACTCGATAATTAGTGATATTCTCAAGAAAAACTCGTCCGAGCGTAGTATCGGGTGACAACTATTTTCGAATTACTCCGTCATAGCTTCCACACTACACCTAAAAGGCCAAGATGGGTTTGGTATTCTACGGTCCTCAGTTTCAGTAGGCTCCCAGGTCGAAAGCAGTACGTCTTCCCGATTATTCAATAAACAACACTACAGTCAAAGGGGCTTCCACTGAGTGGGGGATCTCATGCCTCATTTTTTGGGATTACTCCCTCAAAGTTAACATGACTATACCGACCTTCCTATCTTAAAGTTTGCCCAAGTCCGGGTATAGGACTTATGAGTAATCACCAAGCACCCTGAAAACCAGGAAAATCCAGACAAACATATATACAACATATAACACAAAAAAACACATATACATATATAAACAAAGATAGGCTCAACCCACTTAGGGATGGACTAACAAGAGGTCAATCTTTACCCAGTGAAGTCACCACTTTTCTGTAGCAGTAGAAATGTTTAAGACTAAGCCATTGGATTGACTAGACTTATACAAATCAAAATAAAAATCGCCACCACGCTTTATTGTTTCCAAAGGAATGAGAAAAGAGCGAGTAACCCAAAAAAGAGGGGGAAAGATTCTAGGTAAGGGGGTTGGTTATGAAAAGGGAAGGTATTAGCACCCTAAACATCTACGGTACTCCGCATGAACCTCTTTGAAAAATCTGTATATTTTGGCTATAAAATATTGTGTAAAAATAGATAGTAGAGGTGAGAAAAGAAATATATTTTTTATGATTTTTGCACCCGCCGCGGTTGTGAACCTTTAGTGCCTACGTACTACCTTTTCGTGCAAAAGGGGATCAGGGTACACATAGTTCCTCTTTTAAAAAAAAAATTAAAACACAAATGTGTTGGTTAATTTTATGAGATAAAACATCATCGTCATTGTCCGTGTGGAAAACATACTTACCACCCACAATCATGAGAAAGGGGAATTTGCATCGTCTCAAAGTGGAGGATATGGCTTGGATTTTAGAATCAACAATTCCTCACTCAACACCCAAGTGGAAAATATCTCTCTTCACTATATATTATAGAATTATAGTTGTTTGCATCACTACAAGGATTGACAAGAGTCCAATCTGTTTGAGAAAAGTTTAAAGATGAAAGCCAAGGTGGAAAAATGGTTTGAATGAGATTGATTGACTTTTAGTCTTCTCACGAAAAGGATGCCAAAGTATTATTAAGTTTATTGGAGTTTTATGAAAATGTTTGAAAATGCATGGACCTAAGTCCAAGTTTATTATGAAAGTGGTTCAAGTTTAAAACAAAAAGAGTTTTCAAAAGGAGGGAGAAGATTTTTTGAAATTAAAGAAGATGGGAGGAGAAGAAGAGGCTATCCTAAAGAATAAGGTAAAAGCTAGGGATAAGAACCATCTAACCAACAAGAAGCCAATACTTGACACTATGAGCCAAGATAGAATTCTCATTCTTTGGATTGAAACCAAACAAGCAAAAATACTAGACCTCTTGAGAGAACCAAACTTCAAGTGTATTAAGTCTTCACAAAAATTGGGCAGAGTAACGACTGTATACGGGTGAATTCCAGATTACAAATAAAAAGTGTAATCACAAAAACCTGCACACAAAACAAACAAACAACCTAATGTCTTGAGGTAAACCTCAAGAGCTCCAGACAAAAAAATCAGATAAGATCACAAGGTCTCCAATCATAGGCCAAGGTTTCTAATCCTAAGTCCAAAAAGTACAATGCTCCATAATGCCAAGGATAGTAACCAAATAGTCCAAGTATCATTTTAAGATTTTTAGGGTTTGTGTTGATTATTAGGTGTTTTAAAAAGAAAAGTAAAACTCAAGTGAGCAAAAATAAAAATGACAAAATAGTAAATACTCAAATGAGAAAAGATGAAAATGGCATGAAATGTAAATGCTAAAAGTAAATAGTGCATAAAAATAAAAGAGGAATATAATAAAAGAATAAAGGATAAAGTCAATTATTAGTGATTAGTTGGATGATCATCTTGAAACTTGCATTTAAAACTCATTAGAGGATTGGTAGAACCAAAGCCTCCATACAACAAGTTACATTTGCTTTTTGTCAAGCATATCATCCATTTGGAACCCTCATAAGTACCATTTATTGATCAATGATGTTTAAGTGATCCGCGTTGACCAAAGGTGTTGTAGATCCATTAGAGGATTGGTAGAACCAAAGCCTCCACACAATGAATCTCAAGGTTATTGGATCAAATAGATCAAATTAACATACTTGGGCTTGCAAACATAAGTCTGGGCCACGAATGATCATTTATTCGAATCGGGATAAAATTTAGCGCTATGTTAAGTAATCGTAAGTGGACTTATATAGAAGTCGCACCTATTTTGAGGTCGGTCAATAGCAATCTGTGCATCATTTGTTTTGAGACATGATATAGAGATCAGGCTCCAACAACATTTATGCAATAAGAAGGGGATGAGATGAAGAGGGGTGAGAGAGAATATACAAACCACTTTTGGATTAAATTTAATCAAACTATTATTAAAATTATTCATCCATTTTTGTGGAGTTAGACTCAACACCATGGATCCAATGATGTTAATAAAGTTCATGATAAAAAATTTAACCCAAGATCAGCCAGAAAATAGTCACAAAATAATATTACATTTTAATATATACAAAAAGGTTTAAAAATAATGTTTAAAAATAAAAATAAAAGAGAAAAATATCAACTATGTTCAAATTAACCAAGAAATAAAAAGTAAAACCATAGAAAAATCAGAAAGGGACTCAAATAATTTTATAAATTTTTTGGTAATTTTTTAAAGTCAGAAACTATTTTTAAAATTAAAATAAAGGGGTAAAATAAACCAAAAATGATTTAAAAAAATAACAAATTCAGGAACAAAAATAAAATAAGGTCACCAATATTTGTCGCAATATCATTGGATCATTCCATAATTTTTTCAGAATTTAAAAATGCATAAAAGTATTTTTAAACATTTAAAACAATTCAAGTAAAGTGTAAATTTATAAAAAAATTACCAAAACACAAAATTAAATTGTGAAAAAATAAAAATCAGAAAGAGAATAATCAAAAATATTTTTCATAATTATTTCAGATTTTTTGGACTTAAAATGAATTTTCTATGATTTTTTGAAGTTTAAAACAATTAAATATAAAAAATCAGAAAAGAAAAAAAAGTAAAAAATATGTGGACCATTGGATGAGAGTCAAAACGCGTTAGTAATCAGATCCAAAGGATCTGGCACGATGTGCATATCATGTTCATTAGTGAATAAAGCATAAAATCAAAAATAAAATCAGAATTAAAAAAAACGAGTGGCACGCTGTGATACGGTGGGAGAACTGACTTGATGTTTTGCTTTTGTTTTCACAAATGTTTCGGTTTAGCAAGAGTCGCCACCGAATTTTATTTTATGCAAAAGGAAAGGTAAAAAAGCACAGGAAAGACCTTTGAGATGTTTTCTTGAGTTCGGGGGGTAGATTATGAAAAGGGAAGGTGCTAGCACCCTTTTCATCCATGGTTTTCCATGGGCTCTTAGTTACTTGTTTAGATCACTTGCTTTGCTTTTTCAATTGTTTGAAATGGTGCTTTGTGTGGTTTTGAAAGTGTTTTTGAAAAGAGGCCATTGTTTAGGCAATCTTTGTAATGATTCTCGTTCGTAAGAATGTATACAAAGATGTTTGTCTTTTGAAAAAATGTTTCAATGTTTTGAAAGTTGTTTGGAAATGTTTTGAAAATGTGTGTGTGTTTGAAAATAGCAAGGATTGTTTGCAAATTGATCAAGTAACTAAAAGCTTATCTACCTACTCAAAAGTCTTTCTTGTATATTTTTATTCCTTTGACACTGTTGACCCACCATTATTTTGGTAGACAACCCTATCTTTGGATGTTAAACGGGACGGGCGTGGGTCATCGTATGACCATGATAGCAATAGGGCCAAGTATCTTAGCATGCTTAAGGGACCAAGATCATTTTGTTTTTAGGCAACCTTTTGATAGCGTCATCAAGGGACTATGATCTTTTATTTTGTTTTGTTTTGCCAAGATACCTAGCATGCATACCATGGCAATTTTGTTTAGGCAACCAAGTGGGTGAAACCCTAAGGGTGCTTGTGTGTAATGTGTTGTCATTTTCATGCATTTTGTTTGTCTTGAATTAGGTCATTCTATTTGTTTGATTTTTGTCTTATCATACAAACTCTAGTTTACTAAACATGTACATAATGCGATAAATTGCGTAAAGTAAATCTAAGCTATTACAACAATATTATGGGAGGGGGGATACAAGTTTTGAATGGGGGATATTGCTCAAAATAAAACCCTAAAAAATTATTACAACCCAATTGAATTTTTGTACAATAAATAAATAAGCAATTATTTAAATATGCAATAAAATGTATGGATGCAAAAATGTTTTTGTATTTATTTTATGTATAATAAAAATAAATTATTTAAGTCCTCAAAATAAGAAAAAATAAATATTATTATTTTTTGAAGGAGAAACCCTAATTTTTTTGATTTAAAAGAAAATATGTTCTATATCATTTATTTTATTCATTTATGTACAAGAAATAAATAAATAAAAATGTTTACAAGTATTAAAAAATAAAATATGTGTGGAAATAATATTTTATGTATGTGAATAATAAAAATAAAAATGTATGATATTTATTTAAATATATTCACAATTTATTTAAGAAAATAAAGTATATTATTACTAATAAACTATTTTTTATGCCAAAAAAAATAAATAAAAAATAAAATAAAAATGCAAAAAATAAAGAAAATATTTTTCAAGATTTTTCATGTTCAGAAAAATAAATAAAAGAAATAAATATAAAAATGAAAAGAAAAATATAAGAAAATAGGTCAGGGGGTGCAAATTGGAATATGGAGGGTGTGAAAAATAACAGGCCCAAGGCGCCAGGCCCAGAACACCATCTTCATCCCTGTCCTTGGCTTCACGCGCGCATCCCATGTACAAACCTGCAACTCTCACATACGTGCACAAAAGCAAAAACCCATAACACAAAACATGTAGCTCATGATCTCACGATTCCAGTGATATAAAAAACATAATCTAACTCCCAAGGATCATAGAGAATTTAATCACCCCTAATTTCTGACCTAGTTTTTTCATGAACTTCAAGCTTCAAATTCTCAATACTCAATTAATATAAATGGAAAGTATGCATTTGTAAAACTTCAGCAAGTTAAGGACTACATTTTTGCTTCACAAATCGTGACCTAAGGATGCCTAAATAAGGAGATAGAACTTTGAAAAATACCTTGTTCAACTGAGTTTGGATATGGCAATGTGGGAACTTTGAGTGAGGCCTGAAGATCGTGTGAGCTTCCTTGAAGTTCCCTCAAGCTTTTCCAATGCTTAGTTGGCCTTGTAGATGGCTGAAACTCCTTGTAAAAGTCAACCTGCAACCTTCCAAAATGAAAATGGTGATGTTTGAAATAGGGGTTACAGTTGCAATACAAGGGCCTGGATAGTTTAAATGTGATGTATGGACTATGTTTGAAGTGTTAAAGTGAGAAACGCTTGAGCCAATATTGATTTGGCAAGGGTTCTGCAGAAGATGCCCTGTTTGGGTAGAAACTTGAGTTTTTTGTGTTTGGGAGTATTTCAAATGCTATGGATTCGTGCACTGGCTTGTAGTAAGTTTGTGAAGATGTTTAGAATGATGCATAAGCTTCTCTTTATCAGATGTACAAGTTATCTTAACTTTTGCCAATTTGCTTGCTTTTGAAGAAAGTTGACATGACTTATGCCAAAGGCCTGTACAGGCTAGCTTGTGGACTGCAGAGGGTTGGTATACTTTGCCTGATGTTTGTGGATCTTGCTTGCAATAAAAGATCAGTTCCATGGCTCAAGAATTGCAAAGTTGCAAAAAGCATGCTTTATCAAAGTAGTATTGTGAACTTTATGCCATTTATGGATTAATTCATTGTGCAATGCTTCAAAAGTCAAAACAAAGCCATTATCCATTGAGTTTGCATTTAATTACGGAGTGTAGAAGGGATTAGGACCTGTAATACAAGGTACAAGCATGCTAGGATCTGATTTGCAACTTGAACCATTGTGAAAATGGCTTGAACAAAAGTGATAAATTGCCATTTTCTCTTCTTCGATTCTCCCTAACTACAAATGATCTTGGATAGTTCTTGGACATTTTGGAAATCTTGTAACATGATCTAAAATTCATCTTTGAAATTCAACTTGAGATACCTCTTGGAACTAGGTGAAAAATTGCCATGAAGTTAGGTCAAAAATTTGCCTAAACTAGGGCAAAATTTCACTAAGTTAAAAAGTTTATGGACCCCTATTCACAAAATCATAACTTGAGATCCAAGCATATTTTGGGAAAACTTTGTGAATAAAAGTTGTATATTTCATGGAGGACTACAACTTTCATGTTGGAAGTTTTCTTTGAATCCAATTGCATCATGGTTAAAAAGTTGTGGAAAGTTGGGAAAAAATAAGAAATTATCCATACTTAGAAATTCTGTTATGAAAAATTTCAAATTGAAACCCTAATTTGCAAAATTGATTTTCTTGATCAACAAGTTTCATATTTTGACATATTGATGAATTATGACCCTTGGCACTTGATTTTGACCAAAAAGTTAAAGTTTGACTTTTCAGTGTACAGTTGACTTTTGATCAGTTGACTGCAAAATTCATCTGTCAATCCTATGCATTTGAGATCTTTTGAACTATGTGATTAGGTAAAGATGATTCTATTGAGTCCTTGAAACCATGTTTGAACCCAATTGGTCATTGGATAGGTTAAAAATCAAAAATTGCCCTTTCTCAGTCAAAACCCAAATTTTGACCATTTTGCCCTTTTGATGATCTGATCAAATTTCTTGAGGAGTTGTGATCCAAACTTGATCAAATGGTTCATATGAGTCTATAATATTTATGTGGATAAAAAATTATGAAGTTTGACTGTAAATTGGCCACAGTTGACTTTTTTCCCAATACAACTGATTTTTAGGTCAACTGTCCAATTGACTGGGCAAAAATGTGATTCAAGGCTTGAAACTTGGTATGAGCAATCTTAGGGGTACAAGATGGTGTATGAAAGTCACATGAAGCATTGATAGTCCAAAAATATTTGTGCAAACTCAAACCCTAAATTCAGGTCATCAGTGCAAGGAGATGCCTTGAGCTGACCAAACCCTAATCAGATCTTGAATCCAAGAAGTCTTGTGAGAAAAATCTCGATAATATGAGAGGGCAAATTTTGGGTTACAACAGCTGCCCCTGCTCAATCTTCTTGAACTTGAAGAGTTAGATTGGCGAGTTTTTCCGTTCGTGACTTGAAGGTAAAAGATGATTGAACACTAGAGTGCCCGTAAATTTGCACTCGTCAAAGTGTAATTGAAGGAATGGGCTTAAAGATGCCATTTGGAGAGGTGACAGAATCTTGCCGGAGATGGGCTTATAGATGCCATCCAAGAATGTTTATTGTAAGTTAAGAGGATGAGTATCAGAATGGTGTCCGTATCTGGACTGTATCTGAACTGTATCTGGAGACTGTGTCTGTATGAGCAATGGAATGGCGTCAGTGTCTGGAGCGTATCCGAGCTGTAACTATAATTGAATATGAAGGAATAACAGAATGACTTCCGTGTCTGGAGTTCTTCTGTATTGTATCTAGAATCTGAAGTTTGAATAGGCGACAAAATGGCATCCACGTCTAGAGCGTCTATGGGATGGGGGGAAAGTCAGAATAAGTGACAGAATGGCAACCGTATCTGGGGCGTATCTGGACTGGAATCTGAATAAGAGATATGTAAGATGAATCTGAATGAGTGTCAGGATGGCATCCGTGTCTAGTGCGTATCTGAACTGTATCTTGACTTGAAATCTGAATAAGTATCAGAATGACTTCCGTGTCTGGAGTGTATCTGAACTAGAAACTGAATAAGTGACAGAATGACTTCCGTGTCTGGAGTGTATCCGTACTGTATCTGACTTTGAATTCTGAATGAGTAACAAAATGGCATCTGTGTCTGGAGTGTATTTGAACTGTATCTGAAATCTCTGAACATTGTTAAAGATAGCTGTTAATCTTATCCTGAAAAGGGTAAAATGTTAGCTGAAACACAGAGTTATGTTGCACAAAATGTATGATGCAATAAATGTGTTTTATCAATGTTTATGATATATGAATGTAATGTATGCGCATGTAAGCTGATTTGCTGTATTGCTGAGGAAAATGAATCTTGGACAGTCGGGGATAATAAAATCTTTGACTGTTGCCGGGAAAATAAATCCTTGAGCGCTGCTGGAGATTAAAATCTTTGATGACCTTCCTGGGGATACAGGGATCCTTCAAGTCTTGAAATATTGACAAAAGTCTGCTTGGGGAAGTAATGCCATGTACTGCTTGAGGAATCTGCTTGGAGAATCCAGAGAAAATTTAATGACATCTACTGGGGATTACACAAAGGGAATCCTTGTTCCACTGGGGAATAGAGAAAAATCTGATTACTTCTGTGGGGAATTAAGAATGCGAATCTTCATTCTGGCGACTTCACTGGGGAGCAATAAAAACTCTGTGGGGAGAAGGCTTACTACTGAGGAGTACGTTCAAGAGTTTGGGTTGTATACCATTCTACTGGGGAATTATCCTAGGTTGGGGAGAAACAAAAGGTTAATTTTTATCTGGTTGCTTCTCAGATTTTAAGATAACTTGCTGGGGAATTTGGAGAAAACTGAATGGTTTCCGCTGGGGATTGATAGTTGGAAATTTTGACTCGACTGGGGAAGAAGGTTTCATCTCCGCTGGGGATCTGTGGTTCAAAGTTTTGGCCCCGCTGGGGATTGCGAGTTTGAAGTTTTAACTCTGATGGGGATTAAGGGTTTGGAATTTTAGCTCCGCTGGGGACCTAGATGATGTATTATAGGGATTGCTCATGGAATAGCCGAAAGACGTTTTCCTATCCTTTCACACTGTCAGCAATTGTTCTTTTTCATTTCTGTTTATTTGTAAACAGTAATTATGTTCAAATGCATATGTTCATCAATGAATCATTGGACGTTTTTGCAAATAAAACACAAGTGTAAAAAGAAAAAGACAAATGGTTTTCTGTATTTTAAAGAGGCATCTTTGTATTAACTTTGAGTAAGTATTTTGTACAAAGGAGACAGGCATCCTAGTAAGAGGATGGTGTCATAAAAATGAGAAAATTTTATATAAAGAAAGATAGCTATGTGTAAAAAATCCCATGGGGTTCCCGTTCTGCTATAGCCTTCGTAACTCTTAATATCTTGTCCATTCGTTGCTTCGTCCAAAGATGATTGGATTGATCAGAAGCTACAGGTTTGTTAGTGAAGAGATTGTCCTTAAAGTGATCCGATGAGACATAGTCATACGCTTTAATTCCCTAACTTTTTCCTGAACCGCCCTTTCGGGTTTTCGATTCACCGGGAAACCCTTTTTTGCCCAAGTCGCCCTTTCAGGTTTTCAACTTGCCGGGTGTACAAATTTTTTTGTTTATCCCTAATTTTTTCCTGAATCTCCCTTTCGGGTTTTTGATTCACCAGGATGCCCTTGTTTTGCCTAGGTGTGTCAACCTAGCGGGTCATTTATGCGTAGTATCTTTTGACTATGTCTGCGTTCGCAGGGTGCGGAAGATCTTCGCCGTCCATGGTGGTTAAGATCATTGCCCCACCAGAAAAGATGTTCTTGATTACAAATGGTCCTTCGTAGGTAGGAGTCCATTTTCCCCTGGGATCACTTTGTGGTAAGATGATGCGCTTGATCACAAGATCTCCAACTTGATACACTTGGCGTCTGACTTTCTTGTTGAAAGCCTTGATCATCTGTTTTTGATACGTCTGACCATGGAAAACAACAATAAGTCTCTTTTCATCTATTAAGTTCAACTGATCAAGTCGGGTTTGAATCTAATCGTCTTCACTCAAACCTGCATCCTTCATGATTCTCAAAGAGGGGATTTGAACCTCAATAGGTAAAACAGCCTCCATGCCATAAACTAAAGAATAGGGTGTTGCCCCAGTTGATGTACGAGCCGTGGTACGATACCCGTGGAGAGCAAACGGTAACATCTCATGCCAATCCTTATAGGTGACTGTCATCTTTTGTATGATCTTTTTGATGTTTTTGTTTGCAGCTTCGACAACACCGTTCATCTTTGGCCGATAGGGAGATGAATTGTGATGTTGAATCTTGAACTGCTCGCACAGGGAGGTGATCATAGTATTGTTAAGGTTTGTACCATTGTCAGTGATGATCCTTTCGGGGATACCGTACTGGAAAATAAGATTCTGTTTGATGAAGCGGGCAACCACATTCTTAGTCACGGATGCGAAGGAAGCTACTTCGACCCACTTTGTGAAGTAATCAATGGCCACTAGAATGAAGCGGTGTCCATTGGAGTCTGTAGGCTTGATCTCTCCAATCATGTCGATTCCCCACATAGCGAATGGCCAAGGAGCTGTTAAGACATTTAGAGGAACTGGAGGCACATGTACCTTGTCTGCATAGATTTGACATTTATGACAAGTCCGGGAGTGTTGATAGCAGTTAGCTTCCATGGTAGACCAGTAATAGCATGCCCTTAGAATCTTCTTAGCCATCATATGCCCGCTAGAGTGAGTGCCAAATGTACCCTCATGCAATTCAGCCATAATCCTTTCAGCTTCAATCTTGTCCACACAATGGAGAAGAATAGAATCATGATTGCGTTTGTACAGGATGCCATTATTTAGGAAGAACTTAGCTGAGAATCTCCTTAAGAACTTTTTGTCATTGACTGTAGCTCCTTCATGGTATTCTTGAACCTCGAGATACCTTTTGACTTCATGGAACCAAGGTTGGTCAACTACTTCTTCGGTATTAATCTCGTGACAGTGTGCAGGTTTGTCCATCCGTTCAATTGTGATTTGGGGAGCCTCATTATCCCAGTTAAGTTTAAACATGGATAACATTGTAGCTAGAGCATCTGCTAGCTGATTTTCTTCTCGCGGGAAGTGCTCGAAGGTAATCTGCTCGAAATGTGGTAGTAATGTCAAGACATGTTCTTTGTATGGGATGAGGTTTGGATGTTTAGTGTCCCACTCTCCTTTGATCTGACTAATGACCAAAGCTGAGTCCCTAAACACAATTAAATATTTGATTCCCAAGTCTATGGCAACCTTGAGTCTAAAGATGCAAGCTTCATACTCTGCCATGTTGTTCGTACAGTTGAAGCAAAGTCTGGCTGTAAAAGGAGTATGACAACCTTGTGGAGATATGGGTACCGCGCCGATACCGTTTCCAAGTGCATTGGAGGCCCCATCAAAGTACAGGGTCCATCGGGATCCTTGTTCAGGTCTGTCATATGGTCTGAAATCTTTAATGTGGTCCAACGTCATGATGTCTTCGTCAGGGAAGTCGAACTTAATGGATTGGTAATCTTCGACAACTTGATGAGCCAGATGGTCAGCTAGCACACTCCCCTTTATAGCTTTTTGGGTTGTGTATTGTATGTCATACTCTGTTAGGATCATCTGCCATCTAGCTATCCTTCCAGACAAAGCAGGCTTCTCGAAGATGTATTTTATCGGATCCATCTTAGATATCAACAAAGTGGTATGAGTCAACATATACTGCCTTAGCCGGCGAGCAGCCTATACCATAGCGCAACAAGTTTTCTCGAGCAGTGAATATCTGTTTTCACAGTCGGTAAACGTTTTGCTAAGGTAATAAATGGCATGCTCTTTTCGGCCAGACTCGTCATGCTGGCCCAGTACGCACCCCATTGAGTTATCCAAAACGGTCAGATACATGATTAGCGGTCTTCCTTCGACGGGTGGCATCAAGACAGGAGGTTCTTGTAAATACTCCTTGATTTTATCGAAAGAAATTTGATAGTCATCATTCCAGTTAACTATCTGATCTTTCTTCAACAACTTGAAGATTGGCTCACAAGTAGATGTTAGGTGAGAAATGAACCTAGCAATGTAGTTTAGGCGTCCCAAGAAACCTCTGACCTCCTTCTCAGTGCGAGGAGCAGGCATTTCTTGTATAGCTTTGACTTTGGCAGGATCAACCTCGATGCCTTTGTTGCTGACAATGAAACCTAAGAGTTTACCGTACCGGACTCTGAATGTGCACTTGCTAGGGTTTAACCGTAGCTTGTACTCCTTCAACCTGACAAACAGCTTTTTCAAGTGATCAAGGTGTTCTTCTTCAGTTTGTGATCGGGCTATCATGTCATCTACGTAGACCTCTATCTCATGATGTATCATATCATGAAACAAAGCTACCATGGCGCATTGATAGGTTGCCCCAGCATTCTTCAGTCCGAATGACATCACTTTGTAGCAGAACATACCCCATTGTGTAACAAAAGTAGTTTTCTCCATGTCCTCAGGTGCCATTTTGATCTGGTTATAGCCTGAGAATCCTTCCATGAAAGAAAATACTTTGTGCTGAGCTGTGTTATCAACCAAGATGTCGATGTGCGGAAGTGAAAAATCATCTTTAGGGCTGGCCCTGTTTAAATCTCTATAATCCATGCACATTCTCACTTTGTCGTGCTTCTTAGGCACGGGCACAATGTTAGCAACCCATTGTGGATAGGAAGTAACAGCAAGAAATCCAACATTGAACTGCTTCATAACTTCTGCTTTGATCTTCTCTGACGTGTCAAGCCTCATGCGGTGGACCTTTTGTTTAACTGGTGGACAGTCTTCTCTTGTGGGTAGACAGTGTACCACAATGTCTGTATCGAGTCCCGACATGTCTTCGTATGACCAGGCGAAGATCTCAACATATTCATGCAACAACTGAATTAGGTGCTCCTTGACACTCGGATCTAGGTTGGCACCCACTCTGATTTCCTTCTTGTCTTCCTCAGTACCCAGGTTGATTGTATCTAACAGCTCCTCATGAGGCAAAATTACTCTTTCCTCTTGTTGTAGAAGTTTGGCCAATTCCCCTGGCACCTCACAATCTTCCTCACCTTCGTATTCGGCTTGGTAGACTAGATCTTCAGAGTCACTGAAGGCTATAGCAGTATGGTTACCCATGGGTTCCGGAGTGGAAAGGTACCTGCATTTGTGAGTGTGGGTGTGTGTAAGGGCATAGCCATCTTAAAACAACAAAATGCAAAAGAAAGACAATGAGCACAAAAGTTTTATATATGAAAAGTGTCCATGATTCATTAAAATGACATATGAAAATGAAATAAGAACCCTTACAAATGGACCTATGTGCCTCGGGTAAGACACAAGGTTGAAAAAGTACGAATTGTTTGTGAATTATTACAGATCCAACAAAAATGGAAAAGATAAATTACTGCGGTATGAAAGTAATCGGAACAAAGTCTTTTGCTTCCCAGTTGCACAGTCCTCTGCCAACAGTAGGAAAAATCCAGTCTTCCAGGCTGCCCTCTTCATCACTGTCCTCTAGTGCATTAACCCCTTGGGGGCTGATTTTCACAGGCGGCCCTCTGGCACGGGCGCGACGCACGACCTTTTGAGCAGTTGAGGTAAATCACAGGCCAAATTTATCTGATTTGAAAGGAAAGTCGGGAAGCTTCCCCCAGATAGTGGATCCGCCTTCTTCCACTACTGCCCTTGCATCTCTTATAGAAGACATCTGAGGTACAGGTCTAGTGATCACTGGAGTTGAGGACACCGCTTTGGTCGCTGCTATTTCCTGAGAAACTTCCTCAAAATGTTGGAAAGGGGTCTCAATGAATTCGCTATCCAATTCTACATATCGAAAAGAATTTAGATGACTAATCATGTATTCCTCTTCACCATGGACAATTATGATTTTCCCTTGGACAGGGTATTTTAGCATCTGATGCAAAGTCGAGGTGACTGCACTGGCGTTGTGAATCCAGGGATGTCCGAACAGGCAAGAGTAAGAAGGACGGATGTCCATTACGTAGAATGTTAAATTGAATGTCGGGGTACCCACCTTGATCGGGATGTCCACCTCTCCATGGACCATCCTTTTAGAGTCGTCGAATGCTCTCATAATGATGTTGCTGGGTTTCAGGGTTAGGCCTTCACAATTCAATCTATCCAAGGCTTTCTTTGGCAAGACGTTCAGAGATGATCCAGTATCAACCAAAACATGGGCTAGGGTGGTTCCCCTACACTCCACCGAGACATGTAGTGCATCGTTATGTTTTCTCCCTTTGGAGGTCAAGTCGGCATCGGAGAAACCCAGACCATTGTCATCTGCCAGGCTGGCTACACACTCTTGGAATTGATCAGCCGAAGTCTCTTGCGGCACGTGCGCTGTCTTTAGAAAATTGACCAAACCTTTGGCATGTGCCTCAGAGCACAGCAGCAGGGCTAACATAGAGATTTTGGAGGGGGTCTGCCCCAGTTGCTCAACAACATCATAATCACTTTTCTTAATGATCCTCAGAATCTCTTCCATCTCTTTCTGGGATGTCTCAGGAATAACTAGTGACTGAGCCTTCGTCAAGACAGGCTCCTCTTGAACATTCTTTCCTTTATTCTTAGCAGCGGAAGTAGGAATAGGAATTGCATTGTCTTTGTTGGCGGGTACATTTGCAGGTACAATTACTGGTATATGTGTAATCTTCGGAATGGGCGCGGGTCCAAAGACTGCTGTTGGAGGAGCAATCTCTGGAGAAAATATTCTTCCACTACGAGTAATTTTGCTTGTTCCGGCAATGTTACTGATGTCGGGATTATCCTCCTTAGAGCTTTCTTCTTCAATGGTCTGTTCAATCTGTTTGACACCATGGTAGTAGATTTCTCCACCATAGTTCCATGGTACCATTTTATCGGATTTGTAAGGGGCTGGCCCGGGCATTGTTATATTCAATGGAGTAGTCATAGGAGCAGATGTAATCCTAACAGATTTTTTAGGAACCCTGGAAGGATTGGCGTATATGGTTATTACCGAAACTTCTGGAACTAGAATGGGTGAGATATGAGCTTTCTCAAACAAAACTTCCTTGTTATCAATCAATTGTTGGATTCCTTTCTTCAACAGGGGACAGTCAAATGGGGAGGATAGGCAAGCATGGAAATCTTGGTCACAACCTGGGAACACCCCAGCTTTCAGCAAATTCAACTTGATGGTTAGGAGAGGAGTTAACAGTTCATCCACAGTAGAAACAAACAGATCTTCTTCCACATCACTGGCATTGTGTCCATGCCTAGGCATTGGAGCGAAGATAACATTCGGCTTTTCAGGAGCTTCAAATTCAACTTCCTTTGCGTCAATCAAATCTTGAATCTTATTCTTCAGAGCCCAACAGTTGTTGGTGTCGTGCCCTGGACTCTCTGAATGGTAAGCACACCTGGAATTCGGATGGTAGTGTGGAGATGTAGTATTAGGATTTTTAGGGGCCTCTTTTAGCATGGCCAAATTCAACTTCAAGAGATATGGTAGGACTTGAGCAGGAGTCATGTTTATCTTGGTGAATTTCCTTACAGGCCTTTCCACCCTTTGCTGGTTATTTCTCGGCTGATCGTTTCTCGGCTGGTTGTTTCTCGGCTGGTCCGATGCATACTTTTGAATCATAACGGCCCCCACAGTTGGTCGTCATTCGGTTCTTCCCTGATTTCTCTATGCATAGATAGCAGACACTTCCTTCTTACCAGTGAAGGGCTTTTTTACAGCAGAAGAGGTAGACGCATCTTTCTGAATTTTCCCGCTTCTAATATCGGCTTCCACCCTCTCGCCAGTTAGAATCAACTCGGTGAAACCTGCAGAGGAGCTTCCAATCAGGTGATTAAAGAAAGGACCTGACAGAGTCCCCCAAAACATGTCCACTAGCTCTCTTTCAGATAAAGGTGGTTGCACCCTTCCGGCTAAATCCCTCCACTTTTGGGCGTAGTCTTTGAAGCCCTCGTTGGACACCATACCCATACTCTGGAGTTGAGTACGGGTTGGTGCCAAGTCGGCGTTATATTGATATTGTTTATAGAAGGCGGCCGCCAAGTCTTCCCAATTATGCACATCAGACCTCTCCAACTGGTAGAACCAATCAAGTTGTGTTCCCGACAAACTGTCCTGGAAAAAGTGGACCCACAAATCTTTGTCAGAAGAATATGGCTGAATTTTCCTGACATATGATCGTAGGTGCATCTTGGGACAAGACAACCCATCGTACTTGGAGAATAGTGGCACCTTAAACTTAGGAGGGATTACAATTCCAAATACCAACCCTAACTCTTCAAAGTCCAGCCCATGAACTCTCTGTATCTCCATAGCAGCTAGACGTTCTTCCAAGTTTTTGTATTTGTCATCGGTCGGAGGATACTATTGTTCTGAATAGTCCTCATCTTCCTCTTCTTCAGCTTCAGATTCAGATGGCACTGCAGTCTCTTTACCTTTTCTCTCTCCTTCCTCAGAGGTTGGTGGAAATTCCAAGGTCCGTCTGGCTTGTCCTTCAAACCTTCTGCCCATAAGAACCACCCCAGCTCGCTTCTTCTTCTTTTTCTCTTTTTCCTTCTCTAGTAGAGTCTTGAGCTCCTCCCGCCCCTTGGTCAAGGTCAAGAGTAGCTGTTGAAATTGTGAATTCTGAGCTTGCAAATCTTTGACCGTTTGTTCAATATCGATCTTGCTGAAATAAACATCAGAGAGATGAGGAAACTTGGTGTGAAGACCTGTTTATGCATATGATGAATGATATGTATTCATGTAATGCTTTCAAGGACTCAGAAATTCAAATTTGTTTTAAACAAAAAAAGAAACACACGTCATATTAATAAGATAGAATTGTTAGTACACCAATGCCCCTTGGGCAAAATTAATACAAAATTCTAAGGTAAAAAGACGTTGCGTATCCTTTTTGGTGCAAGATAGGTGTTGAGAGTCTTCTCTTCGTGAAGTTGATGAGTGAGTTCCAAAACCTTCTTCTCGCTTGCGTAGAATTGGGCTTCAAAAGTATCGCGTTCTCCCTTGAGCTGTATCCAACTCCTTTGTAAGTCTTTGAGTGATGTTGGCATGTCAGGATGTAGGAGGGTGTATGGAACCTCTCCTTCCATAACTGGCTCTATAATCACTGGGAGAATGGAGGGGTAAGGCATCATAAAACTTTGGGCGCGGGTTCGTACCCACTTGAGGTAAGGCTCAAGGGGGATGGAATTCTTGTGTCTTAGAGTCTTACTATCCACCTTGTTGGGCATCATCCAAGCTCGGATGAACCTTTGTCGAAGTCCTTGATCGTTGTTGTCGAAGTCAAAAACCAAGTCTGGAATCAACATGTCATGTGGGCCATCTCTTCAGGCATAACCAAACTGTCTTAGAGCCAAGTAGGGGTTGTAGGTGATGCCTCTCCTAATGCCAAGTAGAGGGACATTAGGGAATTCCCTACAACGGTCAATGATAATAACATTCTCTTTTGATCGAGAACACCAATGAATATCTGAATGTGTAAGGGTCATCAACCGTTGTGACCACCTCAAGGCTTGCTCATTCTTCAAGACTGATTGGGGAAGATGAGAAATAAACCATCTTGCTAGTAGAGGAGTGAAACACATGAGAACACCTCTTTTCCTCATTGTACGAGTATTAAAAGAGTGGAGGATATCCCCAAGCAATGTAGGCACCGGATTGCGAGCCATGAAGATTTTGACAGCACTCACATCTATGAGTTGATCAGGGTTAGGGAATAAGACCATCCCATATATGAGAAGAGCTACAATCTCCTCAAAAGCTTGTAGGTCCAAAGAATTCCAACAGCTTTGGGCCTTCTCAAACAGAAACTTTGACAAGAAGCCTTTGACACCACTTCTAGTTTCCCAATGTGTTGTGACATCAGAGGAGTGCAAGTGTAAGGCTTGAGAAATATCTTATGGCTTTGGATCTCTTTCCGTACCGTTGAAGGGTAGTTGATTGAGAATAGGAATCCTCAAGAGTTGAGAAAATTCCTCTAAAGTGGGTACAAGTTGGTAGTCAGGAAATGTGAAGCAGTGATGCAAAAGGTCAAAGAACTGGAAGAGAACTTTCAGCATATCCTCCTCTATGTTGGTAGTGACCAAGTTGAGTAGACGACCATGTCTCTCAGTGAATGGAGAATTCTCAGGAATCCTTGAAGCTAGCTCCTTGAGTTGCGGAGGAATTCTTACAAGGTTGACTTGGATTGTTTTCCTGCGAAGTGATTCCATAAACTACAAAACAGGAACAAAGATGAATTTCCAAAATCCTTGAAATGGTTAGTGGATGCATATGATGCTTCATGATGTCCATGATGTTATGCACAAGTATATATGTACAAACAAATCACACAAGTTCCTAGTTTAGGCTTGCATGGGGTTTCATAGGTAAGTAGCCTCTTGAAGTTTAGTTGGCTCAACCTGTCCTAGAAATAGTAACCGGGTTCTAAGGAGCTCAATATCACTGGATTGTTTCCTTGTTCATTGTTTCAATTCAGCCTCTTTACTGGCGACCGAAATATTCCAAGGAACCAAACCTCAATGAGTATAGTATCGAGTATCTACCAAGTTCGGACTGCACCAAAGCCGATCATCTCACTACATCCTAAAAGGCCAAGTTGGTCAAGTAAAGGTTCTAGAAGTTCGTTAGTGCTTCATGACATCACTCAGCGGCCCCGTATTCTCTTTGATTGACTCAAAGGCTACCGATACCCACAAATATGTCACACTAACATAGCTATTGCTTAGACCGTGTTGGTTTACCCCGCACAGTTTCAACAACGTATTTCTATTTACCTATGAATGTTTCCCAAATCCGGGTAGAGGATTCAAACCCAAACAATAGAACCAATATGTAAAGCAAACAAGGCAAACATGGTAAGCAAAATAAAGGTGATCTAAACCCTAAGGTAACCCCACTTTTATAATTTTTCCCCAGCAGAGTCGCCAGTTCAGTGATACAGTGGGAGAACTGGCTTGATGTTTTGTGTTTGTGTTTCCAAATGTTTCGGTTTAGCAAGAGTCGCCACCGACTTTTATTTTATCCAAAAGGAAAGGTAAAAAAGCACAGGAAAGACCTTTGAGATGTTTTCTTGAGTTCGGGGGGTAGATTATGAAAAGGGAAGGTGCTAGCACCCTTTTCATCCATGGTTTTCCATGGGCTCTTAGTTACTTGTTTAGATCACTTGCTTTGCTTTTTCAATTGTTTGAAATGGTGCTTTGTGTGGTTTTGAAAGTGTTTTTGAAAAGAGGCCATTGTTTAGGCAATCTTTGTAATGATTCTCGTTCGTAAGAATGTATACAAAGATGTTTGTCTTTTGAAAAAATGTTTCAATGTTTTGAAAGTTGTTTGGAAATGTTTTGAAAATGTGTGTGTGTTTGAAAATAGCAAGGATTGTTTGCAAATTGATCAAGTAACTAAAAGCTTATCTACCTACTCAAAAGTCTTTCTTGTATATTTTTATTTCTCTGACATTGTTGACCCACCATTATTTTGGTAGACAACCCTATCTTTGGATGTTAAACGGGACGGGCGTGGGTCATCGTATGACCATGATAGCAATAGGGCCAAGTATCTTAGCATGCTTAAGGGACCAAGATCATTTTGTTTTTAGGCAACCTTTTGATAGCGTCATCGAGGGACTATGATCTTTTATTTTGTTTTGTTTTGCCAAGATACCTAGCATGCATACCATGGCAATTTTGTTTAGGCAACCAAGTGGGTGAAACCCTAAGGGTGCTTGTGTGTAATGTGTTGTCATTTTCATGCATTTTGTTTGTCTTGAATTAGGTCATTCTATTTGTTTGATTTTTGTCTTATCATACAAACCCTAGTTTACTAAACATGTATATAATGCGATAAATTGCGTAAAGTAAATCTAAGCTATTACAACAATATTATGGGAGGGGGGATACAAGTTTTGAATGGGGGATATTGCTCAAAATAAAACCCTAAAAAATTATTACAACCCAATTGAATTTTTGTACAATAAATAAATAAGCAATTATTTAAATATGCAATAAAATGTATGGATGCAAAAATGTTTTTGTATTTATTTTATGTATGATAAAAATAAATTATTTAAGTCCTCAAAATAAGAAAAAATAAATATTATTATTTTTTGAAGGAGAAACCCTAATTTTTTTGATTTAAAAGAAAATATGTTCTATATCATTTATTTTATTCATTTATGTACAAGAAATAAATAAATAAAAATGTTTACAAGTATAAAAAATAAAATATGTGTGGAAATAATATTTTATGTATGTGAATAATAAAAATAAAAATGTATGATATTTATTTAAATATATTCACAATTTATTTAAGAAAATAAAGTATATTATTACTAATAAACTATTTTTTATGCCAAAAAAAATAAATAAAAAATAAAATAAAAATGCAAAAAATAAAGAAAATATTTTTCAAGATTTTTCATGTTCAGAAAAATAAATAAAAGCAATAAATATAAAAATGAAAAGAAAAATATAAGAAAATAGGTCAGGGGGTGCAAATTGGAATATGGAGGGTGTGAAAAATAACAGGCCCAAGGCGCCAGGCCCAGAACACCATCTTCATCCCTGTCCTTGGCTTCACGCGCGCATCCCATGTACAAACCTGCAACTCTCACATACGTGCACAAAAGCAAAAACCCATAACACAAAACATGTAGCTCATGATCTTACGATTCCAGTGATATAAAAAACATAATCTAACTCCCAAGGATCATGGAGAATTTAATCACCCCTAATTTCTGACCTAGTTTTTTCATGAACTTCAAGCTTCAAATTCTCACTACTCAGTTAATATAAATGGAAAGTATGCATATGTACAACTTCAGCAAGTTAAGGACTACATTTTTGCTTCACAAATCGTGACCTAAGGATGCCTAAATAAGGAGATAGAACTTTGAAAAATACCTTGTTCAGCTGAGTTTGGATATGGCAATGTGGGAACTTTGAGTGAGGCCTGAAGATCGTGTGAGCTTCCTTGAAGTTCCCTCAAGCTTTTCCAATGCTTAGCTGGCCTTGTAGATGGCTGAAACTCCTTGTAGAAGTCAACCTGCAACCTTCCAAAATGAAAATGGTGATGTTTGAAATAGGGGTTACAGTTGCAAGACAAGGGTCTGGATAGTTTAGATGTGATGTATGGACGATGTTTGAAGTGTTAAAGTGAGAAACGCACGAGCCAATATTGATTTGGCAAGGGTTCTGCAGAAGATGCCCTGTTTGGGCAGAAACTTGAGTTTTTTGTGTTTGGGAGTATTTCAAATGCTATGGATTCGTGTATTGGCTTGTAGTAAGTTTGTGAAGATGTTTAGAATGATGCCTAAGCTTCTCTTTATCAGATGGACAAGTTATCTTGACTTTTGCCAATTTGCTTGCTTTTGAAGAAAGTTGACATGACTTATGCCAAAGGCCTGTATATGCTAGCTTGTGGACTGCAGAGGGTTGGTATACTTTGCCTGATTTTTGTGGATCTTGCTTGCAACAAAAGATCAGGTCCATGGCTCAAGAATTGCAAAGTTGCAAAAAGCATGCTTTATCAAAGTAGTATTGTGAACTTTATGCCATTTATGGATTAATTCATTGTGTAATGCTTCAAAAGTCAAAACAAAGCCATTATCCATTGAGTTTGCATTTAATTATGGAGTGTAGAAGGGATTAGGACCTGTAATACAAGGTACAAGCATGCTAAGATCTGATTTACAACTTGAACCATTATGAAAATGGCTTGAACAAAAGTGACAAATTGCCATTTTCTCTTCTTCGATTCTCCCTAACCACAAATGACCTTAGAGAGTTCTTGGACATTTTGGAAAGCTTGCAACATGCTATACAATCCATCTTTGAAATTCAACTTGAGATACCTCTTGGAACTAGGTGAAAAGTTTCCATGAAGTTAGGTAAAAAATCTGCCTACTCTAGGGCAAAATTTCACTAAGTTAAAAAGTTTATGGACCCCTATTCACAAAATCATAACTTGAGATCCAAGCATATTTTGGGAAAAATTTGTGTATCAAAGTTTTATATTTCATGGAGGAATAAAACTTTCATGTTGGAAGTTTTCTTTGAATCCAATTGCATCATGGTGAAAAAGTTATGGAAAGTTGGGAAAAAATAAGAAATTTTCCATACTTAGAAATTTTCTAAGTTATGAAAAATTTCAAATTGAAACCCTAATTTGCAAAATTGATTTTCTTGATCAACAAGTTTCATATTTTGACATATATGGATGAATTATGACCCTTGGCACTTTATTTTGACCAAAAAGTCAAAGTTTGACTTTTCAGTGTGCAGATGACTTTTGATCAGTTGACTGCAAAATTCATCTGTCAATCATATGCATTTGAGATCTTTTGAACTATGTGATTAGGTCAAGATGATGCTATTGAGTCCTTGAAACCATGTTTGAACCCAATTGGTCATTGGCTAGGTTAATAATCAAAAATTTCCCTTTCTCAATCAAAACCCTAATTTTGACCATTTTGCCCTTTTGATGATCTGATCAAATTTCTTGAGGAGTTATGATCCAAACTTGATCAAATGGTTCATATGAGTCTATAATATTGATGTGGATAAAAAATTATGAAGTTTGACTGTAAATTGGCCACCGTTGACTTTTTCCTAATACAACTGATTTTTAGGTCAACTGTCCATTTGACTGGGCAAAAATGTGATTCAAGGCTTGAAACTTGGTATGAGAAATATTAGGGGTCCAAGATGGTGTATGAAAGTCACATGAAGCATTGATGGTCCAAAAATATTTGTGCAAACTCAAACCCTAAATTCAGGTCATCAATGCAAGGAGATGCCTTGAGCTGACCAAACCCTAATCAGGTCTTGAATCCAAGAAGTCTTGTGAGAAAAATATAGATAATATGAGAGGGAAAATTTTGGGGTACAACACACGCCATCATTGGTTGGAAGATAACACGTTGGTCATCTTTAACCTCCAGCCAACGTGAACTGCAGGTCTCTCAAACTGTAAAATCAGAAGCTCAGACCTATGCCATTCGCTTCGTCTCTTCAACACAAAGACAACCAAACCCTCGCGCCAAATTTATATAAACTGTAGCACAAGCAATTTGGAAGGAAAGTTTTGAAAAGGGATTTGAAATTTCATGGTCCAAACGTGTTTCCAGTAAAAAGCAAGTGTTGCGACTAGAACCAGGGCAATGAGAGCATCACAATGTAATTTCAGGGAAGATCAAGGAAGGTGAATTGATGAAAAAATTGGATTGAAAAAGGCTTGTATATGGATTTCAAAGTTGTTGAATTTTGAGTTATGGAACAAGTTTGGCAGGGTGATTCTGGCTATCCAAGCTTGAGGAAATGAATGGAGAATGACCCTCTATTTATAGGGAATCAAATGGAATGTCCAAGCGTGTGAAATGATGAAGTTTGGAGGGAAATCGTGTGAAGTTACAAAACAAGAAAAGTGTGACTTCTAATTTGATCAAAACTCATCCAAAACACGCGTTTTGTTATGCTAATCAATTCTGGAAGTTAACTAAACATGTTTAGAAGCAAAAACACACAGAAACAAAGTGTTTAGAAGCCAAATCAAGGATTTCAAACTTCTGACTTGGTGAAAAATTCAGTTTCAAAGTGCCAACTTCTGACCAATGGTATTCTCAGCTCAAGGGGTCTTAGGGCATGATTCTTGATGCTTCAGAAAGACGAGGTTACAAGATTTGAAATGGAAGAAGAATGGGATAAAATGGATGCTTGAGATGAAAGTTGTATCGAGTCAAAGTTGGAGAAAAAGGGTTGACTTTCCATACTTAGAAATATTTCAAATTTTCTTCAAATGTGACCTATAATATCTTGAATCTAAACATAGCCTTACACTTGGAATTTGCTCTTGACCAAAAAATATGGAATGAAGTTGATCTCTTGAATGACATTTTGAAACTTGAACCATTCAAAATATCCAAAAATTGAGAAAGTTATGACTTGTTGAAGTTGGCAAAATTTCATAAAATGACCTAGAATCTTTTGTATCCTTAAGGCAACTTCCACCCATTTTCTCACTTTGCACATGAAAGAAGGCATAAATTTTACATCTTCAAGATCACTATGGAAAAAGAATGAGCTCAAGGTGATAAAAATTGACCATGTTATGATTATTTGAAGTCACACATGGAAAATTGGGGATTCATCTGGAGGACTTGTAACCTTTCTTCCTCATCAAGTTTCTTCCACATGAAAACTACTCGAAACTTTTGAAGTGATTTGTTAATAACCCTTTTAATAGAATTATGTCTTTGGAATCACTCAAAAATACCAAAAGATGAGCAAGATATACTCCTTTGAAGTCCAAAACTCTAGCTCCTAGATTAAGAAACATGCCTTGAGGAACTTTGACAATTTTGAACAAACTTCTTGTACAAAAACAAATGCTTTGTAAATATAAGTTGTTGAGGATGATAACGAGAACACATAGCAACCACAAACACTTACATATCTTGATAATTGAGAGAAATATGCACTTGTGACCAAATGGAATAAAATCTTGTCCAAACATGACTATTTTTCAATCAACCCCTTGTACTTTTTGGATCAAATTTGACAATCTTTAAATATGGTGAACCAAAATAAGCTTGCCATTCCATTTCCTCCAAAACAACTTCAATGGTGAGGCTTGAACTTCTCAAGCTTTATTGACTAGGGCATGGAAATAAACTCATGAACCCATGGGGCAACTTGTTAAATCTCATTGCCTTTACCTACATGGATAACAAGCAAGACAAACCAACATTGCATTTTATTAATTAAAAGAAGAAATCAAGACAAAAAATATTCATGATCACAAAAGAACACAAGTCAAGGTGCTTGGTGATTCCTCAAAGTGCAAAGCTAAATATAGGTAGGGGAACCTAGAATCCTAGTGTGATCTTATTGTAATGGAATCAACATGGTATGATGAAGGGATCTTAGGGGCAAAAATTGGGGTACAACACAAGTCAATAGTATATTTTTGGATTTTATTTTTTTTGAAAGTTGACCGAGTCAACTATCATTGTGTATAATTCTGATTATTTTTAATTAGTATTAATGATTATTTATTAATACTAATTATTTTTATTATTATTATTAGTCATTATTATGGTTAATATTATAATTATTCTGAAATTACTATTACTATTTGTTATTATATTATTTATTTTATTCTCATGTTTGTTGACAAGTCAACTAGGGTAAATACCCTAAGTCTTTTTCTGCGCACGTGGGTAGATCTCTTCTCTCCCAAGCTACTCAGAAAGCCCAAAAACATTGATTTTGAATCGAATATGGAAATTTGATATTTGTTCAAAAGATTGGATTTTTATTGATTGAATAAATTTACAATGTATTAGCGTCCAGATACATGCATGGTACAAACCGTAATTCTAATTTCTAACAAAATCTAAATCCTTCTAATCTACATTTAAATCAAATCTTAAATTGATTACTGATTGAATCAATTTCTAACCTAAAACTGCCAATTAACTAACATATTTCCAAATATAACAATTCCTAAGGCTATAAATTAAAACCCTAAATTATTGATTCTGGACAAATACCACAACCCTTGGAGATTCTGGATTGCTGCTGCTGAAACCCTACACCATTCACCAAAGCTCTTCTTAGTAGAAAACTTGGGTTTCACGACTGAAACCCTAAGTTCTTCAAAGCTAAACCTCCAGCCTTTTAATACCTGCAAAGAAAGAAAGAGGAGGAGATTAGAAGGAGAATAAGGAAGACCAGAAGAGGAATTTACTACAAGAATCATTGCACGAACGATAATGCTAAGAAATTAGCTTAGGGTTATTAATTTGTTGATGTTGATTGGTGTTATTCTTCTATGATTTATGTTTGAATGGAGGATTTTGGGTTTTTTGATTTAGGGTTAGGGTTAGGTAAAACATGTTAGGGTTTTGTGATTTAGGTTAGGGATGGGATACAAACATATTAGGGTTTCGTGATTCAATTAGGGTTGAAGGAGTAGGGTTAGGATTTGGATGAAGTTGTTTAGGGTTAGGGTTAATCTTCATCGGGTTCATGCGAACCCAGATGAAGATGTGAAGATTTTTGGGTTTTGGTTGAAGGTTGGATGTAGATCTTGAAGATCTGGGTTGGGGTTATGAACCCAGATGGTGGGGAAGGTTGAAATATGAGTTCTCCGATTGAAGATCAACCGGAAACTGTGTTTCAAGGGGTGGCTCAGGGCAGCCCATGGCGGAGCCGCTGGCCAAGGCGATTTCTGATCACCAGAATTCTAGAGAGAAGGCATAGCCTCTCTCTCTAGAATTATACAAAGGGTTTGTGTTTATTAGAGAGAGAGAGAGAGAGAGAGAGAGAGGAGAGAAAAAATGAGCCATAAGCTCAAGTTTTTCTTTTTATAATGCTCCCTCCGTTATAAGATGCACGCTAGGTGGCTCCTTGAAAGCCCTTGGATGAGGTGACCGTTGATCGGTCACATGCACTTGTTCTCATCATACTTCCTCAGTCAACTTTGATCCTTACCCTCTATTCTGATTACCACCAGATCAACGTTCTAGGACAAGCTTCTAAGAGCTGTTGGATTAAACGCATGAGCCTAATCATCACTTCCTCACCACAATTCCATGTACCTTCCCACATCTTACCCAAACGAACCCAGAGCTTGTTTTAGGCCTTTGCAAAAATTGTTGGGGCTAAATCCCTTTCTATTCACAACATCATATTACTCCCTCAGTTCAAAACAACACGCCCCTACGCCATATTGGATTCTGAAATAATTTGGGCTTAAGCCCTTTATTATTTTCACCCCCTAATTAATTTACGCACCCTTGCTAATAATAAAATAATTTATTTAATTTAATGTTTTGTTTTGTTTATTTTACTTTGTAGTAAATCATCTCACTTTTTAACATATTGTATTAAAATATATTTTTTGCATTTTGTCATGAAATCATTAATAAATAAATATTAGATTAATGTTAAAAATATTTAATATATTTTTAATAATATGAAAATGGTTATTTATTAAATATTTTCTAAAATACAAACCATGTTTTCTTGCTATTTATCAAATATTTTCATCATTCAAAATTCATTTTTTAATTTATATCATACATTTTAAGACAACTAACCCATCAAATACTAACATTTTTTACTACTAATTTAATTCAAATTTAACTTATTTTTAAAAAGGATTGTGGAGACATTTTATATTAACTGCGAACGGCGTCTACGACCATGCTATTTTCAAACCCAGACAAGGTTCAAGGGTAACTTCAAACATTTCCACAATCCATAAAAAAAACTAATCAAACTTATTCGAGCAATGAAATTGGACTCTGATTCTTCCAAGGAGATACGTAGGCACACGTTTAAAACCAAGGCGAGTTCACAACTAAAAAACTAAATTCTTTTCTTAAAATATATTGAAACATTAACTAGTAAATTCCCGATTTACCCTAGAACCTAAAATAGGATGCCCCTTGAGAACAAGGGAGATGAAGGGTGCCTAACACCTTGTTGTAGGTATTTTCAACACAAGTATTTATATTATCATTTTCCTCAGGAATTGGTGTGATATTAATGCCGTTCTATAGTTTTAGTGACTTTAAGTGTTTGAATCATAAACAAAGTTTTGGTATTTGCTTTTAGTAACAAAAGATTACGTTTCTTGCACTAGATGGTGATTTGGATAAAAGAGAGGTTTTTGTTTGAAAAGGATTGTTTTGATAAAAGGCATGTCAAGATTATTTTTCATCAACCTATTCCAAATAGATTCGATTAATCACGCATATGAACTAATTAATGATCGATACATTCACGTATCCTCTCAATATTTCTCTTGTCTAAGCAATATTGTGAGTGTTATCATGTTAATCATTAAATGATCTCTCAACCTAACTATTAATATGATAATCTTTTAAGCTTGACACAAGTGAATACTTACTCACAAATCTATGTCTAGAACTTGTTTATTAGTAGATGAATTTCTTAGGTCAAGCATGGAACTTTCTTCTCAATAATGAACCAAACCATAAAAAGAACAATGATAACAAAGATATTCAACATGTATTAATCTTCAACCAAGTTCATATACAAAATGAGTAAAAGAAATACATAACATCTAGGTTAACTACTTCTAACTTTGAAACAAAAGATGGTTTAGTTACCCATCATCATGGTAGGTTGCTCAACAAAACAAGTATGGAGCTTGATGAACATTAACAAGAAAATATCAAAGATTTGAATTAGAAATCTTTGATCTTTAGTTACAAAATGATAAAAAGTGTTTCTTAGCCCTAAAAATATGATTTCTCAATGTTGTAAAAGAGTTGGTGGCTAAAATATCACAAAAGTAGCTATTTATACAAGTGCCCAAAAAGTGAGTCCCGCTAAGTGGCCAGAGCGCGCTAAGCGGGCTCAACACAAAAGTTATTAAATATGCTTCAGTGGACCGTGCTAAGCGGGATGAGGCCGCTTAGCGCGCTCAAGAAAACCTCAATTCTTCCAAATGCGCAAAACACCAAAAGTGCGCTGCAACTTGCGCTTATCGCGCTAGGCTGAACAAAAACTCCAAATTTGACTTGTTGCACCATATTCTTGGCTCTAGCTTGCCCAAAGTTCCAATACTCCAATGTTCCAACATCAAAACCTACAAAATGAGAAAAAAACTAAGTAAATAATGTGATGTATCTTAAAAACTATATAATTTCTTATTTATATCTATTTTCTACTTAAACACAACTAATTATCAAAAGTAGAGTGCAAAGCAAACAAAATTATCTACAAATATATCAACAATTTTGTCTCTAACAACTCTCCCCAACTTAGCATTTTGTTTGTCCCTAAACAAAAATTCTCCAACTAAAAGAAAACCAAGACAAACCTCAAAATGGGAAACAACAAGATTTTCACAATATAATTTTATGGTTTAAATGAACAAGAACAAACAAGGTAATGCTTACCACTAACTCAATCCAACCATAAGTATGAAACAATGGTTAAATGCAACATACATAACAAAATTTCCAAAACAATACAACTCAAAAATGAATCAAACCTAAACACACGCTCATCATTGGATGAGAAACAAAGGGCTTTTTCACTCATCCAACATTCATTCCAACATCCGGATCAAATCATGCATTCATCACACAAAAATATCAAATGCGCAAAGCAAGAATCACAAGGCATTAACAGGTTTGTAATTTGGCTTAGTTACAAGGAAGGGATATTTCTGAAGGAAATTGTAACTAAATTTCCTAACACATGAGAACATTCAATTCATCACACCCATACACAATTCAACATTTTTATCCCTCTTGTATTTTTTCTTGGATATTCTTACAAGCATGAGCTCTTATGCCGACAAATTTATGTCCTAAGCTTTTCAATTCTTTTTTTTCTCTTTCTAAGAGCTTAAATTCCTTGATTCAATTTTCTGTATTTTTTTCAATCATATTTCTCATTTCTTTTCTTTTCTTTCAACCACTTTTTCTTTCACAATAAAAAATCTACAAAAATCTCCCCAACTTTGAACACAACCCAACATAGTAGCAAGAATGTTCTCATACACTAAGGCAAAGAAAGAATAAAAGCAACCACGTTGAGGTTGGGGGTTCAAACATTTCTCAAACAAAAATCAAGATCCTTTATAAAAACCTAATGATGAATTTGTTATTCATTATCAATATTTACATAATTCAATCATCATAAGGATCTTGATAGAAAGGCTCAATTGGGATGAACAAGTGATCACTTACTCACAAGGTAGATTGATAATATATTTGGCTCAAGTGATTTTTTCTCAAATTAAAACAATGAATGCCTTGATCATTTCCAACTTTCACACATCAACACCCATACATGATTAAACATTATAAAATCGAGTTAACAAGAAATGTTGGTTTCCCGCATTTAAGTGCACAATGAAAAGCTTCCTCACACAAGGTTAAGTTCTAAGGTGATTCATAATTGATAAGTATTATTAAAGAATTAAAGGTATGACATTATGCATAAACCACAAGTTTCATATTTATGCTAAGTTTAGAAATCAATAAACATGTACCTTGAAATTGCTACTACGATTCAATTCATATTATCACCATTCAATTGCAAGTTGAACCACATTTGTACAAGTTCACTCGGTTCCTTCACAATTGTCAAACTAAGGAACAAACATAAGCTTTTGCTTCGATATTTTTTATTTATTTATTATTTTTTAATTTTATTTTTAAAAAAATAAGCTAATAAACTTACTAATATAATATCATAGAATTAAAAATATCCCAAAATAAAAACAAACACCTCAAAATGGTGTTCCAAAATCAGCCATGGCATAAAAATGCCTCCAAAAGTATTAAAACCAAACTACAACCACAGAACATCATCCTTAAGAGGATGAAACACAACATGATAATTGTTTGAAAAAAAATGAAAAAAATGAAAAAAACATAGAAATTATGATAATATTTCAAACCAATCCCCGCCAGATCAACCACTCCACTCATCATCACTCTCCTCCACTTCTTCATCTTCCTGCTCTTCCTCACTTTCCTCAACATCAGCATTAGCATTAGCTGCTGCCCCCCTCCTGGAAGAATGGCCTGTCCACAGGGTAATTTTCATATGCATAAAACCCCTCACAAATAGGAAAAGTAGGAACCTCCTCTGGAGCAATCTGATGACGATACAAAAGCTGCATAAAATCATGAAGAAAGAAAGAAGCTCGCATCTGAGCCTCCATCATCTGGCAATTATAAACACAAGCTTGTTATTCGTTATATCAAGTCGAACCCGTCGGAGGAGCATGTGCCTGAGGCCAAGGAACTTCCTCACCTACCAACCTTGGCACACAATGCCTAAGCACATAATCATCATTCACAATGCTACTTATCCTTTTAGTAGCCACATTGGGAATGTAAACACCCGCCTTCCTACACAGCCCCGTAATAAGAGCCAGAAAAGCAAGAGTCATGGGGGTCTTACTACCAAGAGAGTGGCCATTGATGGAAATTTTTTGAATCTCATTAGAAATCACCTGAGCAACATCAATCTACAACCCTTTAATCATGTAATGTAATAAGCAAGTTGAATCAACATGGATATTTGAAGTGTGACTCCTTGGCTTAATGTTGTAAAGAAGAAGAGTCGCATACAACTGCATTTTAATGTTCCTGTCATATCTCTTAAAGTGAACAGGATGGTTAGAAGCATTGAGAAAGAAGCCATGATTAGGAGTAAAAGCAAGAGTTTCACTTACTAAATCCAGTCACCACTTTTTACTCGCCACCTTTTTTTGATAAGAGCAAAGTTCAGCCCTTTGAAGAGTGAGAGGATGATTCAAGTATTGACTGACCAAATTCCTATCAAACGACATAGCTCTCCCCCGCACGAATGAATAATAAGAATAATAGACATCTTCGATCGGCATTGCATTAGCATAAAATTCTCTAATAATGTCAAAGTTGAGCTCGGTCGGAGGAGTTAACAAGACCCCCCATTTTCTTCTCTTCATATCATCCATAAGATAACGATAATCTCCTTATGGATTCAAGGTGAAAATCTTCTCAGGCCAGATTTGACGCTCAGCCAAGCTATAGAACCTAGCTTGCTGACGAGGTCCTATAAAGCGGGTGTTGTCAAATTTTAAATGTTCAGCTTCAGCACTCTGATGAGACTGAGATGAGGAACCAACAGCATAGCGAGAACGTTTGCCTTGATTACCCCTAGAACTCATATGTACAAAACACAAAGAAAAACAGTATAAAACTCATTAAAACTGCTCTAGAAAATTCTCAAAAATTCCTAAAAAGTCTGATAAATTATAATTAAACCAAAGACAAAACAAAAATTAAAAGAAAAAAAATTCAACTTCCAGCAGGTCGCGCTAAGCGTGATTGAGGCCGCTTAGCGCACATGCTGAAACCTATAAACTTGGGTCTGTTTCTGCCATGACAGAACCCAACCAAGCACAAAAGGAACATACCCAAAACAACCCCTATCACAATTGGTCAAGAATTAATCTTGGATAAACTTTAAAACATTCAAGAACAACAAATTCCTAACCCTAACATCTCAACATTCTAATATAAATATGTACAATTCATGCTTTCTAACCTAAAGTTAAACAACAAGAGATCTTCACATGCAATCCTTAATTATTTGACAAAACAATAATAGATAAATATTAGAACTTACCTTGATGGATTGGAAAGAGATGAGAGAAGAGATTTCAGCTTGGAAGCTTGAACAATGGTGAAAGAAAATTGAAAGAGATATAGATAACACTAACAATGAGTTGAAAATATGAAGAAATTGGTAAAACATGACCTAGTTGCGCTATGAGGGCGCTACCGGGCCTTGGGAATGGGTTAGGCCCCACTGGCCCATGCTATATTTTTTCTGTTAAAAAACTATCGTGCTAAGCACGCCTCTGGTCACTTAGCGGGCGCAGAAAATCTACTAAACACAGAACAGATAGCAGGTTCTGTTTTGTTCTACATGTTCCACTGCATCCTAACATTACAAAAATTAAAAAAGACAATATTACTTACAAAGTTATGGTTCCTCCCAAAGAGTGCTTTGTTTAACGTTGTTAGAGCTCGACAATCTACGGTGATTTCATAAATCACCGAGATGAACCACACTTATTTCGCGAATTACCTCTCCTCTAAGATATACTTGCAACCGCTGGCCATTCATAGTCCAAACTTCCTTTGAGATGGGATCTTCTAACACAATTGCTCCGTAATGCTTAACTTCTTTTATCAAGAAAGGCCCCGACCATTTTGACTTTAATTTGCTCGGAAATAACTTTCCCCGAGAATTGAACAATAAAACCAATTGACCAACTTCAAAATGCTTTGGACTGATTTTATTATCATGATACTTCTTGACTTTGTCTTTGTAAATCCCAGAAGATTCATAAGTGCAATCTCAACTCATCCAATTCATGTAACTCTTCTTTCCTCTTCAAGCAAGCTTAATCTTGATCAAACTTCAAAAACTTCAATGCCCAAAAAGCCTTATGTTCAAGTTCCACCGGAAGATGGAATGATTTCTCGTAAACCATTTGAAATGGTGTAAGACCCGTCAGAGCTTTGAATGCCATACGATATGTCCAAAGAGCTTCGTCCAACTTTAAAAACCAATCTTTTCTTGACGAAGAAACTATTTTTTAAAGAATTCTTTTTATTTCCCGGTTTGACACTTCAACTTGGCCATTGGGTTGAGGATGATACGGTGTAGCAACCTTGTGCTTAAATCCATAATGCTCCAAATCTCTCTTCAATTGAGAATTACAAAAATGCGAACCTCCATCACTTATCAAAACTCTCGGAGTACCAAAATGCATGAAAATGTTTTTCTTTAAGAAATGATTTAGCTGAATCTTTTTCATTAATTGTGACTTGTATATTGACCAAATGGAATAAATGATTTGCTACCATGTTTTCAGATCCTTTCTTATCGCGAATTTCAAGATCAAATTCTTGCAACAAAATGATCCATCGAATACGCCTTTATTTTGAATCGGGCTTGGTAAGAAAATATTTTATCGCCGCATGGTCGATATAGACTACAACCTTTGACCCAATGAGGTAAGATCTAAATTTTTCCAATGCATACACTATAGCTAACAATTATTTTTCAGTTGTTGCATAGTTAATTTGTGCTTCATTAAGAACTTTTATAGCATAGTGTATAGCATGAAAATGTTTTCCTTTTATTTGACCAAGAACCGCACCAATGGCATAATTTCTAGCATCACACATTATTTCAAAATCCATTTTCCAATTTGGTGCTACGATTATGGGTGCGGTTGTCAAATTTTGTTTCAAATTGTTAAAAGCTATCAAACAAGCATCATCAAAAATAAAAGACTTATCTTTGTTGAGCAAGTTTCTAAATGGTCTTGCAATTTTGGAAAAGTCTTTGAGAAATCTTCGGTAAACGCCCGTATGACCCAAAAAGCTTCAGATTCCTTTCACGTTCAATGGTGGTGGAAATTTATCGATAACCTCCACTTTTGCCTTGTTAACTTCGAGCCTCTTGGATGAAACTTTGTGACCGAGAAAAATTCCCTTGGTAACCATGAAGTTACATTTCTCCCAATTAAGCACTAAGTTGGATTCCACACACCTCTTCAAAACGGTATCCAAAATTTTTAAACAAAGATCAAAAGATTCCCCGAAAATGGAAAAGTTGTCCATGAAAACTTCCATAGTCTTCTCAATAAGATCAGAAAATGTGGCTTGCATACACCTTTGAAAATTTTCAGGTTTATTTCACAAACCAAAGGGCATCATCCTATATGCAAAAACTCCAAACGGACAAGTGAAATCCGTTTTCTCATGATATTTCGGATTTACTGAAATTTGGTTATACCCGGAATACCCATCCAAAAAACAATAGAACTTTTGGCCTATTAACCTTTCTAGAATTTGATCCATAAAAGGAAGAGGAAATTGATCTTTCCTAGTTGCTTGATTAAGCCTCTGGTAATCGATACACATCTGCCATCCCGCTATGGTTCTTGTCGGAATCAATTCATTCTTTTCATTTCTAATTACCTTCATTCCACCCTTTTTTGGAACCACATGCACCAAACTCACCAAAGTACTATCGGAAATAGGATAAATCATCCTGACATCTAATAGTTTCATAACTTCCTTTCTCACGACCTTTTTCATTGTCAGATTCAAGCATTGTTGAGGTTGAGCTACGAGTTTGAAATTCTCTTTCATAAAAATCTTGTGCATACAATAAGCCGGGCTTATGCCTTTTAAATCCTCTAAAACCCAACCTATTGCACTTTGATTTTCTTTTAAAACTTGAGCTAAATAATGCTCCTCCTTCTCCGATAAAGCATTGCTAATGATTACCGGTTTGTTACCACCACCATCAAGAAATGCATACTTAAGTGAGATGGCAACATCTTCAATTCAATTTTGGACTCTTCTTCTTTAGATTCCTTCTTAAAAATTTCAACTTCTTCCTCCCAAGATTGAACTTCTTGTAAAGCTTCAAGTTCCTTCACACATTCTTTCAATTCCCTTTCTTCATGAACATCAAGAACTTGAATAATATTATTCAATGTTCTCTCAAGAGGTGTTGAAAGATGAACTTCACTAGAAGCATCCCAAATAGCTTCTTCAATAGAATCAACTTTAAAATAAGCTCCCTTATCATTAGTATGATTCATAGCTTCAAAGAGATTAAAACTTACTTCTTCATCTTGAACTCAGACCTTCATCAAACCATCATCCATGTTGATCATCATTCTTGCGGTCTTCATGAATGGTTGGCCAAGAATCAAAGGTGCATCATGGTCTTCCTCCATATCAACCAGAACAAAATCAACCAGGAATAAAAATTTATCCACTTTCACTAAAAAATCTTGAGCTTGCACCATAAGGATGGGTAATGGATTTTTCGGCTAGTTGAAGTGTCATCTTTGTTGACTTCATCTCGATTTTTCCTAATCTTTTCACAATAGACAAAGCAATCAAATTAATGCTAGAATCCAAATCGATCATTCTCTTCTCGACATAAATATCACCAATGGTAACTGACAAAGTAACCCTTCCCGGATCACTTTATTTCTTTGATAGAGTTCTTTGAATGATAGCACTACAACTTGCATCAACCATGATAACTTCTAGATCTGTTAATCTTTTTTTGTAAGGATATCTTTCATGAACTTTGCATACTTTGGCATTTTTTCCATAGCTTCGGAAAATGGGATGTTTATTTGCAATTTCTTAAAGATATCCATGAATCTAGAATAGTTCCTAGCATTATCCTTCTTGGAAGGAGCATGAGGATATGGTAATTTTGAACCGGTAAAGTAGCAACTTTCTCCTTCTTGTTTCTTTTCAACTTCTCCTTTTCAACTAACTCCTCCTCATGATTATTTTCTACTACAATCTCTTCTTCAAGCTCTATTTCTTCTACAACTTCCTAAATTTAAATTTCTTTACCAACCCCATTTCCAACTACTCTACCACTCCTAGTTAATATTGCCTTGCAATGCTCCTTAGGGTTAGATTGAGTATTTGTCGAAAATAATGATCCGACATTTTGATCAGCTAATTGCTTGGCTAGTTGCCCCACTTGAGTCTCCAAATTTTCGATAGCCACTTCATTACTCTTTTTATTTGCCATAGATGCTTGCATGAATTAATCAAGAGTGTCATGTAAGTTTTAGCTTCTAGCTTGAGGTTATGAATTTTGATTTGTGTTTTGATAAGGACTTTGTCTATTTTGGTTGTTGGAATCTTGTCTCCACCCTTGTTGATAACCTTGGTTATTTCTTTGATGATAACCTTGGTTATTTTGATATGGTTGCCTTTGTTGGTATCCTTGATCGTGATTTCCCATGTAATTAACTTCCTTTTCAACCGGAGGACAAAATTCGGTTTAATGATCACACTTTCATAACTCACAACAAGCAATTTATTGTATTTGATTTCTAGGTCTTTCTTGCATTTATCTTAGTTGTTGAGGGAGCTTTTCCATTTTCATTGTTAACTCTTCCACTTGTTGAGTGAACAATTTTTTTGGGCTAAAAGAGCTTCATTTGATCTTGAATCACTTGCCTCCTCTCTCTTTTGAACCATACTTCGATCATGTTGGACTTGGTGGTTGTTCCTTGCCATTCTTTCAATAATTTCAACCGCCTCTTCCGTTGTCTTTTCCATAAGTGATCCTCCCGCCGTAGAATCTAACAAAAACTTTGGTTGTGGTTGTAGTCCATTTCGAAAAATATGCATTTGGGTAATGGCATCAAAACCACGACTTGGACATTTTCTCAAAATAGATTTGTACCTTTCCCAAGCTTCATTCAATGACTCGACTCCACCTTGAGAGAATACCGATATATCCGTTTTGGCTTCCAAGAAACGTGATTGTGGGGAAAACCTTTCAAGAAACATTTCTTTAATCCTATTCCAATCCATCATGAGTTAATTAGGTTGGTCAAGATACCAATCCTTAGATTTACCAATCAATGAATATGGAAATAATCGTTTAAATATTTGTTCTTAATCCTCCTCTGGAGCTCCTATAGCACCATCTATCTCATAGGATTTTGTCAGATGAGTGTAAGGGTCTTCATGATCTAACCGAGTGAAAGGGTTATGATACAATAGTTGTAGAATTCCATTTTTCATTTTTGAATGCCTTTGGTCTGCATTTCTAGCAAACTGAGCATTCAACCTTGGACTATTTGCACAAGGACCTCTTGGTGGATTTGCTACCATAACTTCTTTTATATCTTGTTTAAAAGGTATAGCAGAAGTGGACACCTCTCCTCTTTCTCTTCTTTCTTTTGCTAGCTTCCTCCTTAGTCTAGTCTTGCTATTAAGTTTTCTGAAAGTCCTTTCGATTTCAGGGTCAAATAGGAGTTGATCTTCAGAATACTTCCTCGAATAAACTAAAGTCTTAAAACACTAACAAAACAAGTGAAAAACAAAAGATATTATTAATATAAAATAACTTAAAACACTTAAGATATTGCAATGCTTTCAATAGTCAAACGCCAATCCTCGGAAACAGTGCCATTTTGTTGTAGGTATTTTCAACACAAGTATTTATATTATCGTTTTCCTCAGGGATTGGTGTGATATTAATGTTGTTCTATAGTTTTAGTGACTTTAAGTGTTTGAATCATAAACAAAGTTTTGGTATTTGCTTTTAGTAACAAAAGATTACGTTTCTTGCACTAAATGGTGCTTTGGATAAAAGAGAGGTTTTTGTTTGAAAAGGATTGTTTTGATAAAAGACATGTCAAGATTAGTTTTCATTAACCTATTCTAAATATATTTGATTAATCATGCATATGAACTAATTAATGATCAATACATTCACGTATCCTCTCAATATTTCTCATGTCTAAGCAATATTGTGAGTGTTATCATATTAATCATTAAATGATCTCTCTACCTAACTATTAACATGATAATCTTTAAAGCTAGATACAAGTGAATACTGACTCAAAAATATATGTCTAGAACTTATTTATTAGTAGATGAATATCTTAGGTCAAGCTTGGAACTTACTTCTCAATAATGAACCAAACCATCAAAAGAACAATGATAACAAAGATATTCAACATGTATTAATCTTCAACCAAGTTCATATACAAAATGATTAAAAGAAATACATAAAGTCTAGGTTAACTACTTCTAACCTTGACATAAAAGATGGTTTATTTACCCATCACCATGGTAGGTTGCTCAATAAAACAAGTATGGAGCTTGATGAACATTGTAATACGATGGTAGAACTGACTTGGATTTTTTTCATTTTATCGCGTTGTTGCGGATAGCAAGAGTCGCCACCGACTTTTCTTTTATCCAATAAAAGAAAGGGTGAAAAGAACAAGAAATACCTTTTGAGATATTTTCTTGAGTTTGTGGGGTAGGCTATGAAAAGGGAAGGTGTTAGCACCCTTTTCATCCGTAGTTATCTATGGGCTCTTAGTTGCTAGCTCACTTTAAAATGCTTTGTTTGAAATATGGTTGTGATAGTTTGAAAGTATTTTTGAAAAGTTCCTTTATTTAGGTGAACTTTGTAATGATTCTCGTCTCTATAAGAATGTATACAAAGTGTTGACTTTTGAAAACATTTCATGGAAAGTGTTGGTGTGTTTGAAAGATATTTTGAAATATTTGTGAGCAAGCAACTACGAACGTTATACCTACTCAAAAGAAATCTTTGTTCTTTTCCTCCTCCTTTAGATAGTGTTATCTTACCATTAGTTAGTAAGTAACCATATCATTGGATGTGAAGGGACATGCGTGGGTCATCGTACAGTCATAGAAGGCAACATTGTAGGAAACCTTAGCAATTTGTCATGAGGGTCTAAGATCGTTTACCGAAGGCAACATCGAAGGGTCATCGAGGGACTACGATCTTGTATTCGAGGGTCATTGCTAAAGTATCCCACGTTCGAGGGACATGACTGTTTATTCTAAGGAAACAAGTGTGGGTTAACCCTAGAGGTGTAAGTGTGCAAGGTGTGTTGATTTCATGCATTTTTGTCTTTGCATTAGGGTTTTCTACTTGTTGATTTTATGTCTTGCCATACAAATCCTAATTACTAGTAATAATATTGAACACGATAAATTGCAGAAATTTAAAGTTATACACTATTACATCATTTAGGGGATGGGGATACAAGTTTATGAATGAGAGATGAAAGCAATAAAACCCTAAATTACTATTATATCCATATTGAATAAATACGAAATTGAATGTACAAGTATGTAAAGTAAAATTAGAAAGAAGATTGGTTTTTATGTTTTTTTTATATGAAAAATGTTCTAATTAAACTAGTAAAAGAGAAAGAAAATAATTAATTAAATTCCTAGATTCTAAATTAAAAGAAAATTAAAATAAAACAAGTCTAATATTAATGCAATCAAATTTAAGAAAAGAAAAAGAAATTAAATTTGTTAGGAAAATATTTTTAGGGTTTGATGAAAGGAAAATCAAGTAAAATAGAAACAAAAAAAATAAAAATAAAAATTAGTCTAACTATTTAATAGAATATTTATGGTATTAATAAAAATAATAATAAAAATAATGAAAGAAAACAAAATAAAAAAACAAAATATAAATGTTGGGTCAGGGGGGTTTGAAAGTTAGAATGAGGTTTGATAGAAAAATAGATTTTTGTTTGTTAGGACCAAGTATGGGGGTGAGAGGGAGCAAAAATATTCAAGCCCGTGATGAGGAAGCCCAACACGCTAGCCAGCAAAAAGAAACAAAGAAAAATATTGAGAAAAATAACTAAAGGCGCCCCTGGGGCTCGAACCCAAGACCCTTAGTACCAATGCCTTACGCGCGCTCCTCCTGCCACTGAGGTGGCTATTTCATCTGGTTATAATACAACAATCAATAAAATTAAAATAAAACATGTCTATGAGGATAACTTCGTCTTCTTCCTCGCGCCAACCAGAACTTTCGCAACTTATTCATTTCGCATCCATTCTCAAAAGTATGAACATCAAACTTGTTAGAAATTTCATCACGATTTCAGAAATGTAAATAACTTAAGCAATGGATCAAAGATGAGCACAAATTTTAAGTAGTACCAAATCCTGCCCTAATTTTTCAGGAAGTTCAAGTTTAAAATTATCACTACTTAGGCAACATAAATGAATTCTAAGGACATGGTTAGTTTCAGGGCTATGATGTCCACATTTTATCTTCACAAATGGAAACCAAATGATGCCTATATGAAGAGTTCAAAAGTCAGAAAACTCAACTTGAAAATGGAATTCGTGTTTTGAGTTTGAGCTTGTTTCAAGATGCTGTAATGATCATGTTAGCTTCCTTGGACCTCTAGAAAGCTAATGAAATGCTTAACTTAAGTTGAGAGTGGCTGAAATGGTCTGGAGAAGTCAAGTTGCAGACCTATATTTTGGGTTATGGAAGATGAGTGAGATGGTGTTACAGTTATGTTGCAGGTATTAGGATAGCCTCTATGTGTGTATTAGAAGCTTTATGATTTATTAGAACTAAAAATGCACGAGTAGATTTTGTATTTAAATTTCAAAGTAAAAAATGACAAGTTTTGGGATTTTTGTTGCAATTTCTGATTTAAGGGGGAGTGAGGGAGCTTGAGGGTTTGTAAACTCGTGTCTGGCTTGAAAATAACATCTTCTATTTATAGGGAAAGGTTTGGAGACTTGGAGTGATCAAAATCACAAGGTCACAAGTTATGGGACTTTGACTTGTTTTTGAAGCAAGCTTGACAAATATGGTTTCAAGGCAAGGTAGAAGGCTTATAGGGTGGCTAGCAACTTTAAACATGTTTTTTATGAGTTTGTAGAGGATGCTTATGTAGAAAGAACAAGTGCAATGCTCAAGACAAGTTGAATTTGTGATTAAAGCAACTTTTCAAGAATAACAATGGTGCCTTTCTTCCTAAAATGGCAATGTAGCTTGGACAATGGATTAATTGCTTGGATAATGGCTCTATCAGTTGTGTAATTAATTAACTATGGAGTGAAACACAAGTTAGGAGCCTGCAAAGCAAGATTATGCAGCATGACTAAGAGATTTGAATTCTTGTTGATCATAGAAATGACCTATAATTCAAGAATGAATGTCCAACTTCTTGTCTTCGAAACATCCAGCTCAAGCATGATCTCTTCAAGTTCTTGGATATTTTGGAAATCTTGAAACATCCTATACAAACTTCATGTTGACCATTTTGAAAAAATCATCTTGGAGCTTGGTGAAAATTGGCCAAGAATTTAGGTCAAAAATCTGCCTAAACTAGGTCAAATTTTCACTAAGGGTTTTAGAAAATGTGCATGACTTTATGGGCTTATAATTCAAAATCTAAGAATTTTTTGGATATGAGTCCTATATTACAAAGTTGTAGATATAATCAAGATCTAAAACTTTCATGTTGAAAGTTTCTTTTGAATCATGCGTCTTGGTAAAAAATTGGCATGAAGTAGTGAAATTATCATGTATAAAAATACTTAGAAAAATTTCTAAGTCTTGAAAAGTTGGACTCTTCACATTGACTTTTGACTTTCTTGATTTCTTGATGATAAAGATTCATATTTTTGAATGTCTTGATGAATTTTGACCTTTGAAATCAAATCTTGATCAAAAAGTCAAAGTTTGACTTTTTGTGCATTAGTTGACTTTTCATCAGTTGATCAAATTTCAACTATCAATTCAATAATCTTGAGAAATGTTTTAAGCCATGAAATTAAGTAAACATGTTATGTTTGAATACTTGATATTATGCTTCGAGCCATTAGATCATTCATTAGGTCAAAAATCATTGATCAGTCAAATACAGTCAAAACCCTAATTTTGACCATTTTGCCCTTTTGATGATTTGACTATGTTTCTTGAGGAATTGTGATCCAAATTTGATCAACTGATGAATATAACTTTAAAATGTTGATGTGGACCAAAAATCTTGAAGTTTGACAGTAATTTGACCATAGTTGACTTTTTACCCAATATAGCTGATTTTCAGTCATCTAAACAATTGGCTGAGCAAATTTGTGATTTAAGACTTGAAACTTGACATGAGAATTCATTGAGAGCTATAATGATCCGTGAAGGTCATTTGAGGAATTAGAAGTCCAATTATACTTGTGAAAATCAAAATCCTAATTTGAGTCATCAATGTTTAGGAGATGGTTTGATCTAATCAACACTTCTGCAAACTTGAGCTTTTGGAGATCTTGTGAGAAATGTCTTGAGAAAGGAGAGGGAAAATTTTGGGGTACAACAACTTCCCCTGTTCAATCTTCTTAAACCTGAAGAGTTAGATTGGTGAGTCCTCCATTCGTGACTTGAAGGTGAAATATGATTGAACATTAGAGTTCCCAGAAATTTGCACTCGCACGAAATAATGTTGTTGGTTGATTATGTCTGGAATGGGCTTGAAGATGCCATTTGAGGAGTGATGGAATGTTTCTATAGATGGACTTATCGATGCCATCTAAATTTAATGTTTATTGGAAGAAGTATCAGAATAAATCTTTGATTCGATTTATACTGAACCGAGCATAGGTCTTAAGTAATCTTCAACTGGATAACGAATCAATATAAATATTCGAAGCGATTTAACTTAACCAGAGAAAGTTTCCACTGGAACGAAATTAGGAATAAATTATTGGTCAATTTAAAATGAACTAGCAGAGGTATTAAATAATCTTTAACTAGATAACGAATCAGTATAAATCTTCAGAGCGATTTAACTGAACCAGAGAAAGTGTCTACTAGAACGGAATCAGGATAAATCATTGATTGATTTAAACTGAACCAACATAGGTCTTGAATAATCTTTAACTGGATAACGGGTCAGTATAAATCTTCAGAGCGATTTAACTGAACCATAAAAATTGTCTACCGGAACGGAATCAGGATAAATCATTGGTCGATTTAAACTGAACCAGCAGAGGTCTTGAATAATCTTTAACTGGTTAACAAATCAGTATAAATCTTCGGAGGGATTTAACTGAACCATAGAAAGTGTCTACTAGAACGGAATCAGGATAAATCATTGGTCGATTTAAACTGAACCAGCATAGGTCTTGAATAATCTTTAACCGGATAACAAATAAGTATAAATCTTTGGAGCGATTTAATTGAACCAGAGAAAGTGTCTATCGGAACAGAATCAGGATAAATGATTGGCTAATTTAAACTGAACCAGCAGAGGTCTTGAATAATCTTTAACTGGATAACAAATTAGTATAAATGTTCGGAGCGATTTAACTGAACTAGATAAAGAGTCTACCGAAACAGAATCAGGATAAATCATTGGTCAATTTAAATTGAACCAGGAGAGGTCTTGAATAATCTTTAACTAGATAACGAATCAGTATAAATCTTCGAAGCGATTTAACTGAACCAGAGAAAGTGTCTACCGAAACAGAATCAGGATAAATCATTGGTCGATTTAAACTGAACCAGTAGAGGTCTTGAATAATCTTTAACTAGATAAAGAATTAGTATAAATCTTTGGAGTAATTTAAGTGAACCAGAGAAAGAGTCTACCAGAACGGAATCAGGATAAATCATTGGTCGATTTAAACTAAACCAGCAGAGGTCTTGAATAATCTTTAAGTGGATAATGAATCAGTTTAAATCTTCAGAGCGATTTAACTGAACCAAAGAAAGTGTCTACTGGAACGGAATCAGGATAAATCATTGGTCGATTTAACTTAACCAGCAGAGGTCTTGAATAATCTTTAACTGGATAATGAATCAGTATAAATCTTTGAAGCTATTTTAATTGAACCAGAGAAAGAGTCTACTGGAATAGAGTCAGGATAAATCATTGTTCGATTTAAACTGAACCAGCGGATAAAATGTTTGTCGTTGATGGTATTCATCTGGTGATTGTTCTTTTATGAAAAGGTAAAGAATTAGTTGTAATGCAACATCATGATGAATGCATTGTGTAATGGTGTTCTCAAAATAAATGAGATTGTGTTATATGTGTTTTGTATGTATATGTCATGGTGTATGAATGTGAAATGTTATTGAAGTGTATCTTTGTCTGGAAAAAAAACCCTTGACAACTGTTAGGGATGAAGAGCATATGTATCTCGTTTTAGAATGCTTCTGCTGGGAATTCGTGTTATCTGTTTGAGAAAACTCTGCAGGAAGTGTTGATTTCTGTTTAGGGAGTAGAGTTTAAGAACCTTGGTTATCCATTGCCCTATTGGGGATTTTAATTCTCATATGCCCTGATTGGGAATAAAATAGATGATAAGGCTTCTGATCGTATGGGCGGGATGAAGTTAACTGGTATCTGGTCAGGTTTCAGGCTTCACAATAATTTTTTGGTGAAAGTATCAAACTCTACTGGGGATAAGGGGTGTTGTTCATTAAGAAGTAAACTTATGCTGGGGAGATTGTAGTCCATTGGTGAAATAAGCTCAAGCTGGGGAGATAGTTGTCAGTTAGGGAAATAAACCATGTCGAGGAAGGTATCCTGAAGACCTTAATGGAGAAATGTATTCATCTGAGAAAGGGTTTTTGCAGGGTTTCTTTCTCAGCTTTGGAAAACCAAACTCGGAAGAGAATTTCCAGGAGATATACTGATTGGCACTCTGGATGGAGAATGAATGAATTCACTATGTAGGAATAATTTTATTGAAGTAACTCTGGGAATATCCTAAATCCTTGAGTAAATGCTTATTAATGTTCTTGTGCATACATTTGTTAATAGTTAATCATGTTCATATGCATATGTTCATTCAATTTTAGTCATTGGACGTTTTTGCACTAAAAACAGAAAAAACTAAAAAGTTTGCACTTCAAAGTATGTTTGTATTGATAATTTGCCTAAAAATAGGCGTTTTTGTACAGCGAGACAAAAATCCTAGTAAGAGGAATTCGTCAAAAAAATGAGAATAATACAAGGTAAAAAAAACAAAAATTTGTATAGCCATGTGGAAGTGATCTCATTGGGTTCCAACTCCGCTATTGCCTCTGTCTTCGAACATCATCTTTTACCATTGAAAGAAGTTGATTGAATTGATCTCGTACCATTTTAAATTTTGACCTTGGTAATAAAACCGACTATAGTGATTCAACGAGACATATTCGTACGCTTTAATCCTTAACTTTTTCCTGGACCGCCCTTTCGGGTTTTCAGTCCAACAAGATACCTTTTTTTGCCCAAGCCTCCCTTACAGGTTTTCGACTTGCCAGGTGTACAATATTTTATATACATCCCTAATTTTTACCCGAACCCTGTTGGTTCTCCGGGACGCCTTTATTTTTCCTAGGTATGTCAACCTAGCGGGTCATTCTTTATGTGTAGTATTTTTTGACTATGTCCATGTTCACAGGGTGTGGGAAATCTTCACCGTCCATAGTGGTTAGCACCATAGCACCGCCAGAGAATACTTTCTTGACAACAAATGTCCCTTCATAAGTGGGAGTCCATTTGCCCCTGGGATCTCCTTGTGGTAAAATTATACGCTTTATTACCAAGTCGCCAACTTGGTATACCCGAGGTTTGATCTTTTTGTTGAATTCCTTCATCATACGCTTTTGATACATTTGACCATGACAAATAGCAGCCAATCTCTTTTCATAAATCAAATTCAATGGATCCAATCTTATCTGAATCCATTCATCTTCGCCTAAGCCCGCTTCTTTCATAACCCTTAGAGAAGGAATCTGCACTTCAACAGGCAAGACAACTTCCATGCCATAGACTAAAGAGAAAGGGGTTGCCCCAGTTGATTTTCGAGCCGAAGTACGGTAGCCATGAAGAGAAAATTGTAGCATCTCATGTCAATCTTTGTAGTTCACCACCATCTTCTGCACAATCTTCTTTATGTTTTTATTGGCAACTTCCACTGCACCATTCATCTTAGGTCTATAAGGAGAAGAGTTGTGATGCTTGATTTTGAATTGCGTACAAAGTTCAGTGATCATAGCATTGTTGAGGTTGGTTCCATTGTCGGTGATGATCCTTTCAGGGATGCCATACCGGCAGATGAGGTTATGCTTGATAAACCGGGCTACAACATTCTTAGTGATCGAGGCAAATGAAGCAGCTTCAACCCATTTAGTGAAGTAGTCAATAGCAACGAGGATAAAATGATGTCCATTAGAGGTAGTGGGCTTGATCTCTCCAATTATGTCAATGACCCACGTTTCAAATGGCAACGGAGCAGTCATGATGTTCAAGGGTATTGGAGGCACATGAACCTTGTCGGCATAGATCTGACACTTATGGAAAGTCTTTGAATGGTGGTGACAATCAGTTTCCATAGTTGACCAATAGTAACCAACCCTTAGAATTTTCTTGGCCATAGTGTGTCCACTAGAGTGAGTTCCAAAGATACCCTCATGCATGTCCTCCATGATCTTCTCTGCCTCCTTCTTGTGCATACAATGAAGCAGGGTAGAATCATGGTTGCGCTTGTACAATATCCCATTGCTTAAGAAGAATTTGGCTGAGAACCTTCGCAGGAATTTCTTGTCGGTGATGGAGGCTCCCTCAGTATACTCTTGTACTTCAAGGTACCTTCTCACTTCATGATACCATGGCTTCTCTTCATCAGTGTAGATCTCATAACATTACGTAAGTTCGTCTAATCTTTAAATAGTAATTCTAGGAGCTTCATTGTCCTAATTGACCTTGAATATATACGACATAGTTGCTAAAGCATCTGCCAACTGATTTTCTTCCCTTGGAAAGTGTTCAAAGGTGACCTCTTCGAAGTAAGGGATCAAGGTTAGCACATGCTCTATGTAGGGGATCAAATTTGGATGTTTAGTATCCCACTCTCCTTTAACATGACTGATTACCAGAGCTGAGTCTCCGTACACGCTCAAAAATTTGATTCTTAGGTCAATGGCAGCCTTTAGACCCAAGATGTATGCTTCATACTCGGCCATGTTGTTTGTATAGTCGAACCAAAGTATGGCAGTGAAAGGTGTATAGAAACCTTCAGGAGAAATGATCACAACACCAATTTCGTTACCTAAGGCATTTGAAGCTCCATCAAAAACCATACTCCATTGGGATCCTTGTTCAGGTCCTTCGTATGGTCTAGGCTTTTCACAGTCGGTTATCAGCATGATATTCTCGCCTGGGAATTCAAACTTCATGGATTCGTAGTCATCAATAGTTTGATGCACCAAATGATCCTCCAATACACTTCCCTTGATTTCTTTTTGTGTAGTGTACTGGATATCGTATTCAGTCAAAATCATTTTCCATCTAGCTATTCGTCCGGAAAGGGCTGGTTTCTCGAAGATATACTTGACGGGATCCATCTTTGAAATCAATAATGTAGTATGAGTCAACATATACTGTCTTAGCCGACGAGCAGCCCATGCCAAAGCGCAATAAGTTTTCTCGAGCAGTAAATATCTGGTTTCACAATCGGTAAACATTTTGCTAAGGTAGTATATTGCATGCTCTTTTCGGCCAGACCTGTCATGTTGACCCAACACACACCCCATTGAATTATCTAATACAGTCAAGTACATAATCAGGGGTCTTCCTTCAACTGGAGGCATCAGGATTAGAGGTTCTTGTAAGTACTCTTTAATCTTGTCAAAAGCTGCTTGGCAGTTGTCGCACCGTCAGTAAAACAAAAATGAAATGCGACAATAAGAGAAGATGTAGCGATAAAGATTTGAGATTAAGCCATCAATTGACTTATCTCACACAATGAAGTTGCCACCCCACTTTATTGTTTCCAAAGGGAAATGGGAAAAAAGCGAACAAAACCCATAATGAAATAAAAGATCAGAGATCGAGGTACGGGGGTCAGTTATGCAAAGGGAAGGTGTTAACACCCTAAGCATCTATGATACTCTGCAGGTTCCACTTTATTTGGATTCTTTTAAAAGGAGTGTTATGTAAAGGTTTACTTGCTAAAGGAAAAGAATGAATGAGTATTTGCAAACAAAACAAAACAAAATGAAATGTTTATTTTTTTTGCCTTGGGTCGTAAGACTTAGTGCCTACGTACTCCCTCGTGCAATGGGAAAGTTAGAGCACTGTAGTTCGGCTAGAAAAGACTCGTCTGTTGGTTTATTTTAAATGAAGAGACAATTCGTCATTGTTAGGAGAGAAATCTCGACTAACACCCACGAGGTTTGAGAAAGATGGACCCTGCATCAGCAAGAGTAAGGGTTTGAGAATGCCTCTAGCACTCAAGTGGAAAAGTCGACACCTTTATAACCATGGGGATAGGAAAATGTTGCTCGACTATCAATGAATCATGTCTCATCTTGGAAAAAGTTTTGAAGGGTAAAGGGTGCTCGAGCACACAAAAGGGTTTGAATGAGTTGAAATGTTTTTGTGTTAATTTTGAAAAAATGTCAAAGTATGATTAAATGAATTGAAGTTTCTTTAAAGAAAAGAAATTTTAAAAGAAAAGGCACTCGACAAAATCAAGGTTTATTATGAAAGCGGTTAGAGTTTATAAACAAAGAAGATTTTGAAAAAAGATGAGAAGATTTTGAAAATTAAAGAATGGGAGAAAATGAAAAGAGTGTCCTATATACATGAGGGTAAAAGATAAGGTAAAGAGAATTTGACTGAATAAGAAACCAATACTTGACACGATGAAGTCAATACCGTGTTCCCATCCCTTTGGATTTAAAGCCACAGACAGAAAAATAAGCTAAGAGTATACCAAACCTCAGGTGAAAATAAATCACAAGCCGATAGCATAAAAAAACCCAGATGTAATATAACACTCCAAGCAGCTAGCACAAAGAGTGCACCATGTGAAAATAAATCACAAACGAGAAAAGCGTGTCAGGAGAGGAATCAGATAAAGCGCAAAGGTGATAGATAAAGCTCATGGTATTGAATAAGATTCCCTGCATCACATGAAATATACAGACAAATCCAACATCATGGGGAAACATATATGTGTCCGTACGATTTTCAGAAGTTAATTTGAATTAAAATTTAAAATCGCAACCAAATGAACATAATATTTACATAACTTATATTTATTTACAAGTGAATAAAATATACATTAAAAAATATTATGTACAATTATATATTTACATTACCAAATATTAAATCGGAATAGTGAAATAAAGAATACAATAAAAAAGGGAATGAAGAAGAAATTATGGATGCGCTATGCAAGAATGAATACTTGAAACAATTCTTGGAAACCTTCACAATAAACAAACTCGTTAGTAGGATAAGCGGTATAAAAATAAAATGAATGAAAATGCAACAATTAAAATCTATGTTAGTAATTACAAAATATAAAACTGAAATGAAATTGTACAATGCACATGAACAAATGAATATCTTCTATTAAAACCAAGAACTCAATCTATAATTCAATTCAATCCATGAAAAATCAAGCTTAAGTCAAGCATTATTCATACAAACCAAAAGATGGACGACAACATATTATGCATAAAAGCTCATGAACATTCATTTCCAAATGATTCCCACCTTATATATAAACACCAACATTAACCAACGAACTCTGTGAGTTGAATACAACTTGAAACATCATCAAAAACCACTTTCAAATGGTTAAACATGAAAACAAAATTGACACCAATGCACAAGTATGAACAACCCATGGTGTTTTAGTTAAATTCAAAAGGTGAACAAAACAAGAACCAAACAATCAATTATTCAAGTATTTTAATTCACAAACAAAACTAACACCAAAGAACTCATGCCAATATTCAATCCAAAATCAAAATGTAGAAAGTTGATTTCGAAACAAGCTAAACTTAATTGAAACGAAATTGGGCATCAACCAAAATTTATCACAATTAACTATCCATTAGCATAGACATGCTATTGTTTAACCAATAACACTAACAACTCAACCTGGATCTCTAGCACAAATAATAAGCTTCAAAATACAAGAATTTGTTTAACATGAACACTAAACACGAACAACAAAACCATAACATTGATTTTCCAAAACTTAACGCGACAAATTTCAACATGACATCATAACGAACTAATCCAAACCAAAATCAATGAACCTTTTTTTTTATAAAAATTCAACACAGAAAATTTTAGCGTCACGTTTATCTGTCACAGTACTCCAAATAAACCTAACACCAACTATTATCACAACATAGCAATTCTAGCTTAAAGTTTCAGCATAGCAGAATATCACAAAATTATCGGCATACAACTATTGCAATCGAATTTCACAACCAAACCTAATTTCAGAGATTTTCACAACAATCACAGTTACAAGCAAAAGAAATTGAAAGTTACCGAATGTCGAAGCTGCTGCGGGATGTCGAAGTTTGGATGAAGGGAGGAGTTGTGTTGATAAATCGGGCGGTGTAGAAATGGAAGGTAGAATCAGCGATGAGGAAAGCTGTATTTCGCGGAAGAAATTGGAGGATGGATCGATGGAGAGCAGAAAGCATAAATAACGGTGTTGTTGCGGAGATTTGACGGAGGAGTATCAACTGTTGTTCTGCGATTGATAAATTAAATCAGTGGGTGTGAGCGGACTGCTTGCGGAAGATGAACAACACTGAGGGTGATGGAAGTAAGGCGAATTTTATTGGGAGTAAAATTGAGAGAAGTATTAGTTACTGTTTGTGTGAAGATGGAGCGGTGTCTTACTGAGGGCGAGAAGAAGGGAGTTTTGTTATGGTACTTTGATGGCAGAATTGAAGAGAAACAGAGGCGGAGGGAGTTGCTTTTTGAACAAAGAAAAAAAAGACTTGTTAATTGTGTGAAAAGAGAGGAAGTAGTTATTGTTGGTTTTTTTTCTTTGACAAAGAAATAACTAAAGCTATTATATAGAAAGAAAGGAAAGGAAAATGAATTCTGCTTTGCAATTCCATTTTCCATTTTATCGATCCGTAACTTTTGCTTACAGCCAATGAAAGCAAAGCAAAGTATAACAAATATATTTTTTTATGACCAAAAAGTCCTCTAAAATTAAAAAGAACGTAAAAATCTAAAAGTGTAAAAATTAACTTAATTTAAATTTAAATTTAAATTTTTCCTGAATAAAAAATAAAGACCCAAAATGACTAAAAACGATAAAAAAATGGACAAAAATCTATCCTTAAAAATGAAATGAACACATTAAAATAAACTACTCGTCTTAAAGATTAATGAAAAAATATTCAAATGATCAAAATTGAAATAAAATGAGAATAAAAATATCAGGCTGAACAAACGTTTACGGTTAAAAATGAGACTTCAAACTGTACCGAAAAAATAAAGCGAGCATACCGTCATAATCTACGCGAAACGCAGATTCATAAAATGATCAGTAAAGGGTGAAAACTTGAAATATTATTCTCGCTAATTTTTTGCAAAGTGTCGAGTCACTTTTAACAGTCTGTCTATAAAACTGAAATATTAATATTATCGACATAGAAACAACTTGGAGCAATGCAAGAAATGAGTAAAGAGATAAAAATGCATGAAGTGAAATGTCAGATATTTTTCAACTATAAAACGATGCAAACTTCGATTTAAGCTGACTTTTGGTCAACTTAAATGGAACTAATGATGCAAAATGTGATGAATGAAGATATTTACTAATGATTGTGACCAAATAATAAAATATGATATGAAAGTACAACTAAAAAAAATTAGGGGCGAAATTTATGGTGCAACAGCTGCCCCTATTTAATTATCTTTTAGCCAGATAGGCAGAAAGTAATTAAATACAAACATACCCGAATTTCGTACCTGATGCGATGAGGTGATGGCATATGTTATGAATGAATTCATGGAATCTTTTTTTGACATTTATTTTTTTGAATGATGTATGAGATAAGACAAACTCTGTGGGAATATGGAAAGACTTGAAACTGGAAACTTATGGCAGTTTAGATGAAATAATGTGGAAAGGCACGCTGAGGAATACAAGATATTCTGGATATCTGCCAGGGTTACAAGGAATAACCAGAAATACTTGAGAAGGCAAGCAGCGACATCTAAGAATGACATTGAATGAGGTGAGCAACTCTCTAGAAAATACAGTCAGAAACATTTAGAAGAATAATAGATGTGGGATGAGACCAAATCCGAAGCTACATCAAGTCATCCATGAAAGACATTAGATGGAAAAGAAACATGACATCCAATATTGGCTTTGGATGAAGGGAAGACTTTAACGTCTAAGAATTAGCTTTAGACGAGGGAAAAGATTACAACATCCAATATTGGCTTTAGATGGAAACACAAGATAACAACATCCAATATTGGCTTTGGATGAAAAAAAAAAGTTCAGGACATCCAATATTGGCTTTGGACGGCAACGCAGATCACGACATCTAATATTGGCTTTAGACGACAACAAAAGATGGTGGCATCCAATATTGGCTTTGGATGGTAGAAAAAGATCACGGCATCCAATATTGGCTTTGGACAGCATGAAATATCATGACATCCAATATTGGCTTTGGACAACATGGAGAAACATGGTATCCAAGATTAACATTGGTTGAAAGTAAGAAGTAACACACCCAATATTAGCATTGGACAAAAAAGGAAAACAACAATGAACCCAATATTAGCTTTGGAATAGAAACAACACACCCAATATTAGCTTTGGACGAAAAAGAGAGACAACACATCTAAGATTAGCATTAGATGGAAAGAAAGACAGCTCATCCAAGATTAGCATCAGACGAAAGAGAGAAACAACTCATCCAAGATTAGCATTAGATGGAAAGATAGAAACATACGAACTGACATCTTCTTTGATAGGTGCCGAGTAAGTTGGACTTTCATCTCAAGGTGACATGCCAACTGCAACAAAACCTCGGGAAATGCAAATGACGATGAAGCACTCTTGTTATGCATTATGTATGAATTTTGTTATGCATGATATGTGAATAATCTATGCATGTAATGCTGACGTTTACAATGATGGAGTTTGACTCTTTTGTGGAGGTAAGATTGGAAGTTTGATTCCTCAACACGAAGAATTCTGCCAAATTTTCTTGGGAAGAAAATGTCTTGAACCCAATATTTGTCACACTTGTAAACTGTATTGAACTGATGATTTTATGAGGAAGGACATGGAGAGATGCTTGGGGATTTGTCCTATATTAGATGACTGTTGAGGATAAACTGACCATGGCTTCAGCCGAAAGTTGCTGAAAATAAATTGATCACAACTTCAAATTTGAAATGACTGTTGGAGATAAAATAATCATGGCTTCAGTTCTTGAGATATTTGTTGGAATAAACTGATCATGGCTTCAGTTCTTGAAATGACTGTTGGAAAGGAAAGCCCCAACATGAGTCTTGAAAATGTTCTTCTGGCTAACCAATTCTGAGAAAACTCGCACTGAGCAACAAATATTGAACTAATTCGCAATTGGACCTGAAAGATACTTGCCCCTGTTAGGATCACTGGTCAAGTTTCTCAACTGTTTGAAATCTCTTCATGAGAAAAAAACTTGTTTGCAAACAAAATTGTTTACTCAAACATGGTAATTTTAATGCAAAAATTTCATGCAAAAGTTTTGAATTCAAAAATCATTTTCGAAATGATATTGTTGGTGTATAGAAAATGCATCACTAGTTAAAACACAATGGTTTATACTTTTAAAGTGAAAGAGAAAGGAAAGGTATGATACCAAAACAAATGATTCACGAAATATCTGGGAGTCAGTTTCGTGAATCAGTTTCTTGATGTAGTATGCTTTCAAAAGAAACCTGGCTTCAATTAGGTCTTTTGAGGGTTGTAACATGGTCTGGTTCACGGTTTAAGAAATAAAGGGTAGAGGCTCAAAGTTTATTTGTACCCATCCCAATATTCGTGATGTTCTTCAGTCCTATCTTCAGTTAATTCAGAATATGAATTCAGGTTCCAAGAGATTTTGTAATTGCACCGATTGTAGCAATGACGATGATTCATAAGCTAAGGAATTTTTGAGACGACATTCACTTCTTCTTACAGCGTTATGTTGTTTTAAGGTATTTTGTCAACTCTGGTGAATAATTTTGAGGATTTTAAGACCTCTTCTGATTGAATTTATTATTCCTAACTTTTTCCTGAACTATTTCATTTGGAATTACAGTCAGCGGGATGCCCTAGTTTTTTCCTAAGTCTCCTTCATAGTATTTAACTTAGCATTTTTTTTAAATATTTTTCTTTTCATTTCATTTATCTTTTTGGAAAGATAATGACTGCCTTGCTCAATGATTACAGGGAACCATCTTTGTCATTTTTGGTTTGGGAGTATATTTGAAACTCCTTGTTGTATGCAAAGGAAAGCTTGATCACAGCTGTTGTACCCCCAAATTTTCCCTCCCATTTTATCCAAGACATGTTCATTAAGGTCTTCAATTTCTCAAGGTTGACCAAGAATTGGTCACACAAATTCTCCTCCTAAACAATGGCCTTTCAACTAGGGATTCACTTTCCACTAAGATATGTGAGCTCCAAAGGTCTCAAATGTTTTCTGTGGTCCTAATATGTCCTTAAGATTGTCCATTCCAAATTTCATGCCTTGCACAACAAGTTTGCTCAGTCAATTGCTCAAATGTTTGAAAATCAACTGTACTAGGTCAAAAGTCAACTGTGGCCCATATACAGTCAAACTTTAAGATTTTTTGTCAACATTAACATCTTGAATTTATATCCATCATTTGATCAAGGGTTGATAATGATTCCTCAAGGAATGCCCTTAATTCATCAAAAGTCATGAATTGCAAAATTAGGGTTTCTATAGGAAAAGTCATCTGAGCTTTGACTAGGCATAACTTTCACATGCTTCATCCATTTTTCCCCAACCAAAGCTAATTTTGAAGGGAATACAATTCCATACAACTTATCTTTTATCCTCAAGTTCAAGAAATGTACCATTTGAAAGATATAAGCTCATACATTATAGGTCATTTTCAGAAAGTCAATAAAAGACACTTTTTTTCCAAGACCTTTTACATCAATATAATTTCTCCAAATACAAAATTGATCAAAATAGGGAATATAGTAGTGATCTCGAGATTTCCAAAAAGTCAAATTAAATTATCATGGGATAAAAATTGAGCAAGTTATGGCTTGTACAAGTTAGGAAATTTTCAAGAAAATACATAAAGTCAACTTTGGGCAAATTCATTCTTTAAGTTAGTTGGCTTAACTTTTAGGACCTAAACATGTTCAAGACATGCCTAAGGACCCCTAAACACATTCATGCAAAGGCTTCATTTTTTTATTTTATTTATTTGGATTTTATTCATTTTAACTCAAGAATAAATCAAATAAATTGTAAAAATACTTGGGATAACACATGGATTGGTTTATTTGAAGCCCAATAAAGCTGTTAGCAGCCAACAAACTTCCCATTTTCGTGCAAGGATAAAAAATTGGCATGAAATCTCATTTTTGGCAATATTTCAAATATGTGATCATGGCCTTAAAACATAGCCTTAATTGCATGATTCTTTCCTTATTGCCTTGCCTTCTCCACCTCCTATAAATATGCAACACATTTGCAAGCATTGGACACACATAGATTCCTCACAAGATCTACACAAAATTGCAAAAAATACATCAAAGTTGTCAAATTCAAAACACATAGTACAAGCTTCCTTAGTCTAAACCAAGCCCACTACTCACTCCCTAAAGGTCCCAGGAGTGATTCCCGGGTCTTAAGCAATTCAAACGCACACAGAAACACGCTCATCTGATCCCTCCGTTTGGTAAAAAAAATTGATCTCAAACTCGTTCAATCTTTAGTTTAAACCCCTGTTGATTGCATATTCATGTTATTATCATTGTTTATGAATGTTTTGACATAATACATGTGAGTTTCAGTGTCCAAAGGACAAATTTCCATTGTTAGGTTTTTAAAACATGGAAGCTTCGGTTTCAGGGATAAAGGTTGTTTCAGGTTAAACTAGCGCCATGGTTGGATTGGCAGACCCCGATTTAGGGGGGGGGGGGGGGGGGTAGCCTAAATTTTGAGCCTTGATTTTGCTGTTTGTAGATTGTGGGACTTTTGTTTGATTGGAGAGGGTGACCAGAGGTTGACTTCGACACCCCTGAAAAAGGTTGACTCCGACAGCATATGTGTCCTCCCTTCATTGGTCCATTTATAATGCATCTGGCGCACGTTTGAGAAATTTGAATTTTCGTTGATTTTGTATATTATATTATCCTTTTGTTTGTATCACCGAATGAATAAGTGGCTGAGTGGTAAGCCAGATATGTGTGCAAGGAGGAAACCTGGGTTCGATACCCAGGTCATGCATTTTTGTTTTTCTCACAATTATTTTGCAGATCCGGTGCTGGAATGTCCCACGCGTGCACCATACATCCCCTGATCCTCACCATGAGACCTCAACGCATCAAGATCCAATACACCCAAACGCGCAGACCACCATGCGCTTTCCAAAGCTTCCCTCACTAGATCTCAAAGCAGACCTGAACTCCTCTTTACTTGGGCCTAGCGTTTTTTTTCACACCCCCCAGTTTTTGTTTTTACTAACCAGGCCCATTTATATTTTTGTTTTTTTATCTTTATTATTTATTTCTTTTAATTTTGTTTTAATTTGTTTAAATCAACAAAAATAATTAAAATCACAAAAAATATAGTTTTAGGTTTTTCTTATCAAATTAATTTTGTAAATTAGTTAATAATTATTTTAACCATTTTCTTTAATTTAAAATTAATAGAACTTAGGATTTTAATTCATTTTCTTTTCATAATAAAAATACAAAATAACATAGAATTAATTCCTTTTAATTAGTTTCAATTTTCTTTAATTATTTCTATTTTTTCTTTAAGTCTAGATTTAGGTTCATTAATCTTAATATAATTTAACCATTTTCTTAATTAAAACAAAAACAAACAATTTTTTTTTTACTTTTTAGGGTTTAGACGTCTATCCCATTTCGTGGTGTTCTTTAATTCACGCTTTTTTTTATATATACTAATGTATTTGCTTATGGGATGTAATAGACTATAATTAAGACTTTTACTTTACTATTTTCTTTATTTTCCCCAAAGTTTGGACATGTAATAATCCCCCTCCCCGAAGCCTTGTAATAGTTAGATTTACATTCTCGCACTTTTAATTACTGTAAATTATTAACTGCTTAGATATATGCTAATTAGGATTGTAGGGCAAGATTAACAAGGAAAAGGTTAGCAAACATAATGAAATACAAAAATAACTGAATACAACACAGTTGCACATATGTACCTCTAGGGTATCCCACTTTGGTTTCCTTCGGAAAAACAGTCACATCTCTCAAAATATGAGATATTTTAGTGGCTACCCTCTGGTTTAAAGATCATAAGTCCCTCGATGACCCTCTCGATGTTGCCTCGGTATGATCTTGAGAAACCCTAGAGTAGTTACTAAAGTTTCTTGCCCAGTTTCCTTTGTGACTGTATAAACGTCCCTTCGAATGTCCCTCAAACATCTAACAACTAGGGCTACCTACTCACTGATAGTAGGATGGCACTGTCTAAAGGAAAATAGGAAAAGAATAACCTTTCGAGTAAAAGTAGATAGTTCCTAGATGCTATGCTCAAACAATTTTTACACTCACACAAAACTTCTTTCAAAAACATTTTTAAACACTTTGTATACGTTCTCCACCATTCCGAGAAATATTACAAAGTTCGCGGTAATAAGGCACTTTCAAAAATACTTTTCAAAACACACATAGCACAAGGTATTTCAAAACGAGCTAAGAATCTAAGATCCCATAGAAAACTACGGATGGAAAGGGTGCTAACACCTTACCTTTCCATAATCTACCCCCTTACTCAGAAAACTCGAAAGGTCTTTTTCTGTTCTTTTCACCCTTTCCTTTGTAGGATAAAAGAAAAGTCAGTGGTGACTCTTGCTTACCGCAACATTTGTGAATACAAACGCAAAACTAGTATAACATTCGGTTATGCCACTGTATCACAGAACTGGCGACTCTGTTGTGGAAATACTAAAAAAAGTGAGGTTACCTTAGAATTAGATCATTCTAAATTTGCTTTACATTGTGTGTTTTGTATACCCCTACACCCGGATCTGGGGCACCTTTTTAGGTAAGTAGCAATATATCATGGGGACTGTGCGAGGTATACCGACATGGTTAAAGCGATGGCTATGTTAGTGTGACACATTTGTTGGTACCGGTAGCCCTTGAGTTTAGTGAAGGAGAATACGGGGCCGTTGTGTGGTGTCATGAAGCACTAACTGACCTTCAAACCTTTAATTGAACAACTTGGCCATTAGGAAGTAGTGAGATATCCGGCTTTAGTACAGTCTAAAGTTGGTTGATACTCGATACTACGCTCATTAAGATCGGACTTTCAGGATACTTCGGTTGCCAATAAAGAGGATTGTGCTAAAACAATGTCTGATGAAGAAAGATCAGTGATATTGAGATTCCCTAGAACCCGATTACTTTCTAGGACATGTTGAACCAACTAAAACTTCAAGAGGGTACTTACCTGTGGAACTCATGCAAGCCTAAATCTAAGGGTTTGTTTGTGTACTTGTATATATTTGTTTGTATATAACATCATGATATCATAACATGGCATGTTGCACTAACCATTTCAAGGATTTTTAGGACTTATCTTTATGTTGTTTTGTAAGACATGGCTTCCACTCGCATAAATACTATCCAAGTCAACCTCGTAAGAGTGTCTCCTAAACTCAAGGAGTTAGCTTCAAGGGTTCCCAAGCATTCTCCATTTACCAAAAGACATGGTCGACTTCTCAATATGGTTACCTCGAGCATTGATGAAGACTTGATGAAAGTGCTCTTTCAGTTCTTTGATCCTTGTTTGGAATTGCAATATTTTGGGTATGCTAGGAGGGATGGTCCTCATGATGCACTTGTCCAAGGAATTGCGTTCGACTATGAGAACGATGTCCAAGGTTATCGTCAGAGATTCATACGAGCTTGGGGCATGGTGAACAAAGTTGATAGCAAGACATTGGGGCATAAGAACTCCATTCCTTTGTATCCTTATCTTAAGTGGGTGCGAGCACGCGCTCAAAATCTCATGATGCCTTATGAAGCTTCCTACCTATCATCATGGAGCCTATTTCTGAGAGAGATGTTTGTTACGTTGTTCTCCATCCTAGCATGCCGACTACTCTCGAGGAGTTGCAAAGATCTTAGATTCAACTCAAAGAGGAACGAGACACCTTTGAAACCCAGTTCTACGCAAGCGAGAAGAAGGTTTTGGAGCTCACAAGACAACTTCATAAAGAGTAGAGTCAGAATGCCTACATTGCACCAAAGAGGATGCACTCCTGGGAACCTTGAGTCCTTTCTGTTTTAGGAGTTTATTTTGTATTATCTTTGTTTCTTCCATTGTAAGCCTAAGAGGCGTCGTTGTAATTGTTTAAACTTATTAATGCAATTAATGTTTGTTCTCTCTTTGTCTAAAACAAGTTTAAATCTTAAAAGTCCTTGAAAACATTGCATAAGCATATCATGCATATCATTACATAAGCAGGTGTTCCAAAACAAGTTTATTATCTTTTTGCTGTTTATTTCAGCAAATAGAAATGGCTCTCGAACACAACATTAAGGACATTCAAGCCCAAAATGCTCAATTCCAGCAGATGTTCCTGGCTTTGGCTAAGGGACAAGAAGACCTGAAGGCTCTGATTCTCAAAGACAAGAAGAAAAAGACAAAGAAACCAATGGGTGTCCTGAATATGGGAACGAGATTCAGAGGACCAGCAAAGCGAGCTATAGAATTCGCAACTCCGTCAAATGAGGGGAACAATCAGGAGGAGAAGCCAAAAGAAGAAGATCACAACCCAGGGTCCGATGAAGAAGGGGATGATTATAATGAAGAGTAGTATCCTTCTAGTGATGACAAATACAAACAGTTGGAGAATCGTCTCAACGCAATGGAAATTCAGAGGGTACTTGGTCTGGATTTTGAAGAACTAGGGCTGGTTTCTGGAGTGGTCATTCCACACAAGTTCAAGGTTCCCACATTTGCTAAATATGACGGGATTTCATGTCCTAAGCTGCATCTGAGGTCTTATGTCAGGATGATCCAACCTCACACTATTGGTAGGAACTTGTGGGTTCATTTATTCTAGGAAAGTTTATCGAGGACGCAGTTGGAATGGTTCTATCAGCTGAAGGGAACCAACATCCGCAACTGAGAGGATCTGGCTGTTGCTTTCTACAAGCAGTACCAATACAATGTTGACCTTGCTCCAACCTATACTCAACTTCAAAGCATGTCTATAGGATCTAGCGAGGGCTTCAAAGATTCCGCCCAAAAGTGGAGATATCTTGCAGGAAGAGTCCATCCTCCTCTGTCTGATAGAGAGCTGGTAGATATGTTCTTGGGTACTTTGTCTGGTCCATTTTTCAATCATCTGATTGGAAGATCTTCGGTCGGGTTTACTGAGCTGATATTGTCTGGTGAACGAGTAGAAGCTGGTATCAAGAGCGGTAAGATTCAAAGAGATGCACTTCAAGTACAGTGAAGAAACCATTCTCTGGGAATAAAGAAGTAAGTGTTTCCTATGGTCAGAGGAATCAAAGCAAAGTTGAACACCGTCCAATGGTAGGAGCTGTGATGATCTCCAACCATGCGCCTAATCAACAACAAAACAATCAGCGCAGGCAAGATGCGCCCAGAAGACAGTTCACCCGGCTTAACATGTCCTTATCTCAGGTTTTGACACATTTGTTGAAGTATAATTTGGTCACTCTGAGGGAGGCTCCTAAAAATCTAAATATTGAATCTCCCCATTATAATCCACATGCTCGGTGCGCCTACCACTCCGACAGTCTAGAGCACGATACAAATGACTGTTGGGCCCTGAAGAACAAAGTGCAAGATCTTATTGAGGCAAAGGAGATTGAATTGGACCCTCCGAAAACCCCCAATGTGATAACTGCACCAATGCCCAAGCATGGCCAGGGTGTTAATGTTGTTGATGACGACCTATTTGTTTCTTCTATTGAGGAACTAGTTACTCCTCTTTCAGTTGTTAAGAAGAATCTCTTGCGAGCCAATTTATTTTTGGGCTATGGTGAAGGTTATCACCTGTGTGTGTCTCTACCCAATGGTTTCTTATTGTTGAAGATAGGTTTCCAACGCCTGATGAACAACAAATAAATTATATTTGAGAAGACTCCCTCTACAAGAAGTCTGTGTGAAGATATATCAACTATTACCATTTCCGACAATCCTCCCAGGGTCTCCTCCAAAAGACCCGTCAGGATTACATCCACTCCTAAGGTTTCTCCTTTAATTATTACTTTTCCTGGGCCGATACCATATTCCTCCGATAAGGCTGTTCCTTGGAACTATGGAGCTGACGTCTACTACCATGGTGTCAAGCAAGACCTATTGGCTATTAAAGATGAAGTTGTTGAAGATACTGATCCTAACATCGACAACATTGTTTGGACTAGTAAAATTACCAGAAGCGGAAGGATCTTCTCTCTTGAGATCTCTCCAAAGACTATTGCCACTCCTTTGGTTATTCTTGCTAATGTTCCTGTTGCTACTCCTGTTACTACCCCTACTGTCACTCCTGTTGTTATTCCCGCTACGGAGTCAACTAAGACTCGGGGTAAAGAGGTACTGGTTAAGATTTCCCAGACGGAGGCACCTAAAGAAGTCATTTATGAAGCCTCTAAAAAAGAAATGGAAGAGATACTGAAACTCATACGGAAAAGTGACTACAATATTGTGGAACAATTGGGGCAGACCCCTTCAAAAATTTCAATGATGGTCTTACTGTTATGCTCTGAATCCCATGCTAAGGATTTGGTGAAGTTCCTAAAGTCTGCTCATGTGCCTCAAGAGACTTCTGCCGACCAATTCGAGAACTGTGTTGCTAGTCTGACTGCTGACAATGGACTTGGTTTCTTTGATGCTGATTTGACGTCCAAAGGAAGAAAGCATAATGATGCCCTGCATGTTTCTATTGAGTGCAGGGGCACTACCCTAGATTATGTTTTGGTGGATACAGTTTCATCATTGAATGTCTTACCTAAGATTGCTTTGGACATACTGGATTGTGAAGGACTCACACTGAAGCCCAACAACATTGTGGTGAGGGCTTTTGATGGTTCTAAAAGAGTGGTACACATGGAGGTGGACATTCCTGTTAAAGTTGGTTCTCAGACCTTTGACTCTACTTTTTATGTAATGGACATCTGCCCGTCTTACTCTTGTTTGTTGGGTCACCCTTGGATCCATGGGGTCGGTGCTGTTACTTCTACTCTGCATCAGATGTTGAAGTACCCGGTTAATGAGAAAATTGTCACAGTGCATGGTGAAGAAGAGTATATGGTGAGTCATTTGAACTCTTTCAGGTATGTTTAGATGGATGGCGAGTTCATTGAAACCCCTTACCGGAACTTTGAAGAGGTTCCTCAAACAATTGATGCTACCAAGATTGTTGCTAGTGTTCCAAAAATTACCAGACCTCAGTTGAAGATGGCTTCTCCGATGGATGCCAAAGATGTAGTTTAAGAAGGTGGGGTTACAATCTGGGGCCAGCTCCCTGATATCCCCTACAAATCTTACAAGTTTTGTTCGGGTTTTACTTCAGGAGCTCAAAAAGTTATTCGTCGCGCTCGCACCGGGGAACCACCACTATGCATCAGCAACCATGGAATCAATTCTTTGGAGGACAGTGACAGTGACTGCGACATGGATAATTGGATCTTCGTAACTACCAGCAGTGGACTAAATAATTGGATGGCTAGAGACTTTGTTCCTATTACTTTTATCCAGGAGTAATTATCTTTTTTGTTTTGGAATATGTAATATTTGAACAATTTAAACTCTAAAACCTTGTGTTTTACCCGAGGTACAATTATCTATTTGTGAGGGTTATTACTTCATATTCATATGTCATTAATAAATCATTGGATGTTTTGCATACAAATTTTATGCTCTCTGTCTTTCTTTTCTGCTTTTACTTTATCAAAATAGTTATGCTCTCTTACACACACCCACATATCAAACTGCAGATCCACATCCACTATGGATCCCATTGCTAACGGTTCTGCTATTGCCAATTATGACTTTGAAAGTCTGATCTACCAAGCCAAGGACGAAGGTGAGGAAGATTGTGAAGTACCAGGAGAACTTGCTAGAGTGTTGCAACAAGAGGAAAGAGCCATACAACCTCATGAAGATCCAGTCGAGACGGTAAACTTAGGTATTGAAGAGGATAAAAAGGAAGTCAATATAGGTGCCAACTTGGAGCATAGTGTCAAAGAGCGGTTAATTCGGATGTTACATGAAAATGTTGAGGTCTTTGTCTGGTCATACGAAGACATGTTGGGGCTGTACACTAATATTGTGGTTCATCGTTTACCAACGAAAGAAGTCTGCCCTCTAGTGAAGTAAAAGGTTCGTCGTATACGTCCTGAGATGTCAGAAAAGATCAAGGATGATGTTATGAAACAGTTCAATGCCAGGTTCTTAGCTGTTACTTCTTATTCACAATGGACTACTAATGTTGTTCCGGCACCTAAAAAGGATGGTAAGGTACGTATGTGTGTGGATTACAGAGACTTGAATAGGGCAAGCCCCAAGGATGACTTTCCGCTTCCCCATATTGACGTTCTGGTTGAAAACACCGTGCAACATAAGGTATTCTCCTTCATGGATGGTTTCTCCAGGTACAACCAGATCAAAATGGAACCTGAAGATATGGAGAAAACAACCTTCGTCACACAGTGAGGCACTTTCTGCTACAAAGTTATGCCATTTGGGTTGAAGAATGCTGGGGCAACCTATCAGCGTGCTATGGTAGCGTTGTTTCACGACATGATCCATCACGAGATAGAGGTCTATGTCGACGATATGATAGCCAGGTCTCAGACTGAAGAAGAACACCTTGATCACCTATAAAAACTGTTTGAAAGATGGAGGAAGTATAAGCTGGGACTGAACCCGAACAAGTGCACCTTTGGAGTAAGATTTTGTAAGCTTTTAGGCTTCATTGTCAGCGGAAAAGGTATTGAAGTAGACCCTGAAAAGGTTAAAGCTATACAAGAAATTCCAACTCCCTGCACTGAGAAGGAGGTTAGCGGATTCTTGGGACGTCTAAACTACATTGCCAGATTCATTTCCCATCTAACCGCTACTTGTGAGCAAATCTTCAAATTATTGAAGAAAGATCAAGTAGTGAAGTGGAATGACAACTGTTAGAATTCCTTTGACAAAATCAAGGAATATTTTCAAGAGCCTCGAATCTTGACACCGTCGGTTGAAGGAAGACCTCTAATCATGTACTTAACAGTATTAGAGAATTAAATGGGGTGTATGCTGGGGCAGCATGACGAGTCCGGTCGAAAAGAGCATGCAATATACTACCTTAGCAAAAAGTTTACCAACTGTGAAACAAGATACTCACTGCTCGAGAAAACTTGCTGCGCTTTGGCATGGGCTGCTCGCTGATTGAGACAATATATGTTGACTCACACTACCTTGTTGATATCTAAAATGGATCCCATCAAGTACATATTTGAGAAGCCCGCTCTCTCCTGAAGAATAACAAGATGGAAAGTGGTCCTGACCGAATATGATATTCAGTACATAACCCAGAAAGCAATCAAGGGAAATGTATTAGCTAATCATTTAGCTCATCAAGCTGTGGACGACTACCATTCCATGAATTTTGAGTTCCCGGACGAGAACATCATGTCAGTGACTGATTGTGAAGAACCTGGACTGGATGAAGTACCTGAAAAAGGATCTCAATGGACTATGGTTTTTGACAGAGCTTCCAACGCACTTGGAAATGGCATTGGTGTTGTGATCATATATCCTGAAGGTTGTCATACTCCCTTCACTGCCAGTCTATGTTTCAACTGTACCAACAATATGGCTGAATATGAAGCATGCATTATGGGTCTCAAAGATGCTATCGACTTGAGAATCAAATTCTTGAGTGTATTTGGAGACTCGGACCTGGTAATTAGTCAAATCAAATGAGAATGGGAAACGAAGCATCCTAATCTCATCCCTTACCTAGAACATGTGTTGACACTGATTCCACACTTTGAAGAAGTCACCTTTGAGCATTTTCCACGAGAGGAAAATCAGTTAGCGGACGTGCTAGCTACTATGTCATCCATGTTCAAAGTCAGGTGGTATAATGAAGCTCCTCAAATCACTATTGAGATATTGGATGAACCAATATACTGTTATGAGGTTGATACTGAAGAAGTAGTGGACAAACCTTGGTTTCATGAAGTGAAAAGATACCTAGAAGCCCAAGAGTATCCTGAGGGAGCTTCAGTCAATGATAAGAAGTTCCTAAGAAGGATCTCTTCCAAGTTTTTCCTCAGTAAAGGAATCCTCTACAAGCACAACCACGATTCTACTTTGCTTCAGTGTGTGGATAATAGTGAAGTAGAGAAGATCACAGAGGACATACACGAAGGTACCTTTGGCACCCATTCTAGTGGGCACTCAATGGATAAAAAGATCCTACGAGCAGGATACTACTGGTCCACTATAGAAGCAGACTGTTATCAGCCTTCCCGAACTTGTCACAAATGCCAGATCTATGCTGACAAAGTACATGTTCCTCTTGTTCCTCTAAACGTCTTGATTTCTCCTTGGCCATTCGTAATGTGGGGCATTGATATGATTGGAGAGATTAGACCTATCGCTTCTAATGGGCATCATTTCATCCTTGTCTCCATTGATTACTTCACAAAGTGGGTCGAGGCAGCCTCATTTGCTTATGTTACCAAGAACATTGTGGCTCGATTCATCAGACATAACCTTATCTGTCGGTATGGTATTCCAGAAAGAATCATTACAGATAATGGTACTAACCTCAATAATACTATGATCACCGAGCTCTGCATACAATTCAAGATCTAACATCATGACTCTTCTCCTTACCGGCCTAAGCTGAATGGTGTTGTAGAGGTTTCCAATAAGAACATCAAGAAGATCATACAGAAGATGACGATGACATACAAAGACTAGCATGAGATGTTACCGTTTTCTCTTCATGGTTACTGTACCTTAGCACGCACGCCAACGGGGGCAACTCCTTTCTCTCTGGTATATGGTATGGAAGTTGTCCTACTCATCGAAGTCTAAATCCCTTCCTTGAGAATCATGAAGGATACAGGTTTGAGCAAACACAAATGGGTTCAGGCTCAACTTGACACATTGAACCTGATTGACGAAAAAAGGCTAGCTGCCATTTGTCATGGTCATATGTACCAAAAACGTATGATCAAAGCTTTTAACAAGAAGGTCAGACGTCAGATATATCTTGTTGGTGACCTAGTAATCAAGCGCATCATCCTGCCACAAGGTGATCCAAGGGGAAAATGGTACTCCCACGTACGAAGGACCATTTGTGATCAAGAACATATTTTCCGGTGGATCCATGATCTTAACCACTATGGATGGTGACGATCTTTCGCACCCTGTAAATGTGCACATAGTTAAAAGATACTACGCATGAATAGAGACTCGCTAGATTGACTGGTCTAGGAAAAAATAGAGGCATCCCAGCAAACCAAAAGGGTTCGGGAAAAAGTTAGGGATATATATATATATGAAAAAAATATGTACACCCGGTAAGTCGAAAACCTAAAAAGGCGTCTTAGGCAAAAAAGGGTATTCCGGTGGGCTGAAAACCCGAAAGGGAGGTCCAGGCAAAAATTAGAGTTTTAAAAGCGTACAACTATGTCCCGTTGGATTACCTTACAGCCGGCCTTCATTGTCAACTATCAAATTCAAATGGTACTATTCAATCCAGTTAGCTTCAGCCAAGAAGCAAAGTGATGAGACACTCAAAGATATAAAGGAAATAGCAGAATGGGAACCCAATAGGATCATTTCACATAGTTTCTTTTCTTTGTATACTAATTTTTATAGTTTTCATTCTTTCGACGATATTCTCTTACTAGGATGTCTGTCTTTTTGCACAAAAACGCCTGTTATAGGCAGATTTCTTCAAATCAATACAAAATCGTCTTTTGAAAGTTCAAAACTATTTGTTTTATTTTTGTGTTTTGTTTTGCAAAAACGTCCAGTGATTATTTTTAAACATATGCATTTGAATGTGATCACCGTTTACAAATACCCGCATAAAAAATTGAAAGACAGTTACTAATGGCTTTAAGAAATGGGGCAATGTCAAAAAAGCCAACTACAAGTCCCCGCGGATACTTTCTCCAGCAGGTACAAAGATAGAGACGTCCTCCTACGAAGTTACTGCCATATTCTTAGCATACAACCTAATAACGTCAAGGGTTCTGGTATCCCCTGCAGAGCAAGAGTCTCCAATCATCTCCGCAACATCTTGAAGAATTCCTCAATATGTTTCATAAACTTCTTGGGTTCCCCAACAGGACTTCATAAAAATCCTCAAGCGGTTTACAGAGTTTTCTTTCCCCAACATAGTTTATTTCTCTAGCCCCAGAAATCCGTCTCTCAGCAATTCAACTTCAACAAATAATGAAGAATTACTTTCTTCATCCCCAACAGCACTCGGAGATTTATTTTCCCTCAATTCAACGACACTGCAAAGAACAAATCAGTCCATATCTTGCATTCATACATCATTTTACAAACATGCATAAAAAATACATATAGGACAATCTCATTTATTTTGAGAACATCATTACAAAATGTGCTTCATGCATCATGACATTGCATACAGCAAATTCTTTACCTTTTCAGGAAAGATCAGCAAACAAATATCATCATCAATTTACAACAAGTTCCAGATTAATTCCTGAAACAAGACAGAGAAAATATCTAAAGTAACAACTCATCAATCACTGTGAAACCTAGACCTAACCAGATAGCAGTTTACAACACTATGAAGCCTAGAACCCGACCAGATAGCGGCTTACAACATTGTGAAGCCTGGAATCCAACCAGATAACAGTCAACATCATTGTTGAAGCCCGAAATCCAACTGGATAACAATCAATCTACAATTCAAGACACTGTGAAGCCTGGACACGACCATATAACAGTATAAATTACTGCAAATCCTAGAATACGACCAGATAGCAGTTTACTCTGTCAAATCGCTGTGAAGCCTGGAGTCTGACCAGATAGCAGTTTATTCTATCAATTACTATGAAGCCTTAACCCGACCAGATGACAATATAATCTACCACATTACAAAGCCTGGATCCTACCAGATAACAGTTAACAACATTAATGAAGCCCAGAATCCGATCGGATAATAGTGCAACTCTGTCAATTACTATAAAGCCTGGACCCGACTAAATGACCGTATACCTCAAATTCAAGTTGAAGCCTGGATCCGACCAGCTAACAGCTTAATTTCTTCAAATCACTGAAGCATGGACACGACCAGATAACAGTTCAAGTCACTGAAGCCTGGACACGACCAGATAACAGTTCAAGTCACTGAATCCTGGACACGACCATATAACAGTTCAAGTCACTGAAGCCTAGATACGACCAAATAACAATTTAATCTTAAAGAAATTAATGCAAAGCCTAGACACGACCACATAACAATTCAAGTCACTAAAGCCTATATACGACCTGATAACAGTTTAATCTTAAACAAATTACTACGAAGCCTGGAGATCGACCAGATAACAGTTAATTTCATATTCCCTAGTAAGTCGCTGTGAAGCCTGGAGTATGACCAGATAACATCCAACTTTATTATCTTCAACAAGTCACTGTAAGGCCTGGATTTTGACCAGATAACATCTAACTTTCACCTCTCCAGTCAAGAGATAACTCCCCAGTAGAGCAATGGACAAATAAAGCTTCTAGACTCTATTCTCCACAGAGTTTTCCCCAAGCAAAAGAACAGAAACCAACATTCCCCAGCGGAGTCCTCCTCAAATAACAGGAACATGAATCCCCATGAAGAGATCTCTTATAAAGTCAGCATCTACTCTAGATGGCATCTTTAAGCCCATCTCCGACAATTCTCAATCTTCTTCTCCAAATGGCATCTATAAGCCCATTCTCGATATCATCAAACTAGTGTTACTTCATGTATATGCGAGTGCAAATTTCTGGGCACTCTAGTGTTCAATCATCTTCCACCTTCAAATTACAAAAGGCAGACGAGCCAATCTAAATCCTCAAGTTTAAGAAGATTAAACAGGGGAAGCTGTTGTACCCCAAAATTTTCCCTCCCATTTTATCTAAGACATGTTCATTAAGGTCTTCAATTGCTCAAGGTTGACCAAGAATTGATCAGACAAATTCTCCTCCTAAGCAATGGCCTTTCAACTAGGGTTTCACTTTTCACCAAGATGTGTGAGCTCCAAAGGTCTCAAATGTTTCCAATGGTCCTAATATGTCCTCAATATTGTCCATGCCAAATTTCATGCCTTGCACAACAAGTTTGCTCAGTCAATTGCTCAAATGTTTGAAAATCAATTGTACTAGGTCAAAAGTCAACTGTGGCCCATATACAGTCAAAATTTAAGATTTTTGGTCAACATCAACATCTTGAAGTGATATCCATCATTTGATCAAGGTTTTATCATGATTCCTCAAGGAGTGCCCTTAATTCATCAAAAGTCAAGAATTGCAAAATTAAGGTTTATATAGGAAAAGTCAACTGAACTTTGACCAGGCATAACTTTCACATGCTTCATCCATTTTTCCCAAACCCAAGCTCATTTTGAAGGTAATCCAATTCCATACAACTTATCTTTTATCCTCAAGTTCAAGAAATGCACCATTTGAAATATACAAGCTCATACATTACATGTCATTTTCAGAAAGTCAATAAAAGACCCTTTTTTCAAGACCTTTTACATCAAGATAATTTCTCCAAATTCAAAATTTATCAAAAGAGGGATTGGAGTAGACATCTTGGGATTTCCCAAAAGTCCAAGATCATTATCATGGGATAAAAATTGAGCAAGTTATGGCTTGTACAAGTTGGGAAATTTTCAAGAAAATACATAAAGTCAACTTTGGGCAAATTCATTCTTTAAGTTAGTGGGCTTAACTTTTAGGACCTAAACATGTTCAAGACATGCCTAAGGACCCCTAAACACATTCATGCAAAGGCTTGATTTTTTTATTTTATTTATTTGGATTTTATTCATTTTAAATCCAGAATAAATCAAATAAATTGTAAAAATACTTAGGCTAGCGCATGGATTGGTTTATTTAAAGCCCAATACAGCTGTTAACAACCAACAAACTTCCCATTTTCGTGCAAGGATAAAAAATTGGCATGAAATCTCGTTTTTGGAAATTTTTCAATTATGTGATCATGGCCTTAAAACATAGCCTTAATGCCATGATTCTTTCCTTATTACCTTGCCTTCTCCATCTCCTATAAATATGCAACACGTTTGCAATCATTGGACACACATAGATTACCTCACAAGAGCTACACAAAATTGCAAAAAATACATCAAAGTTGTCAAATTCAAAACACATATGGCAAGCTACCTCAGTCCAAACCAAGCCCACTACTCACTCCCTGAAGGTCCTAGGAGTGATTCCCATGCCTTAAGCAATTCAAACGCATGCAGAAATGCGCTCATTCGATCCCTCTATTTGGTAAAAAAAAATTGATCTCAAACTCGTTCAATCTTTAATTTAAACCCCTGTTGATTGCATATTCATGTTATTATCATTGTTTATGAATGTTTTGACGTAATACATGTGAGTTTTAGTGCCCAAAGGACATACTGCCAGTGTTAGGTTTTTAAAACATGGAAGCTTTGGTTTCAGGGATAGAGGCCATTTCAGGTTAAACTAGCACCATGGTTGTATTGGCATGCCCCGATTTAGGGGGGGGGGGGGTAGCCTAAACATTGAGCCTTGATTTTGCTGTTTGCAGATTATGGGACTTTTGTTTGACCGGAGAGGGTGATCGAAGGTTGACTCCGGCACCCCTGAAAAAGGTTGACTCCGGCAACATACGCGTCCTCTCTTCATTGGTCCATTTAAAATGCATCTGGCGCGCGTTTGAGAATTTTGAATTTTCATTTATTTTGTATATTATATTATCCTTTTGTTTGTATCAACGAACGAATAAGTGGCTGATTGGTAAGGCATGTATGTGTGCAAGGAGGAAACCTGGGTTCGATACCCAGTTCATGCATTTTTGTTTTTCTCACAATTATTTTGCAGATTCGGTGCTGGCATGTCCCACGCGTGCACCATACATCCCCTGATCCTCACCATGAGACCTCAACGCATCAAGATCCAATACACCCAAACGCGTAGACCACCATGCGCTTTCCCAAGCTGCCCTCACTGGATCACAAAGCAGACCTGGGCTCCTCTTTACTTGGGCCTAGCGTTTTTTTTCACCCCCTCAGTTTTTGGTTTTACTAACCAGGCCCATTTATATTTTTTTTATCTTTATTATTTATTTATTTTAATTTTGTTTTAGTTTATTTAAATCAACAAAAATAATTAAAATCATAAAAAATATAGCTTTAGGTTTGTTTTATCAAATTAATTTTATAAATTAATTAATAATTATTTTAACCATTTTCTTTAATTTAAAATTAATAGAACTTAGGATTTTAATTCATTTTCTTTTCATAATAAAAATACAAAAAAACATAGAATTAATTCCTTTTAATTAGTTTCAATTTTCTTTAATTATTTCTATTTTTTCTTTAAGTCTAGATTTAGGTTAATTAATCTTTATTTAATTTAACCATTTTCTTAATTATAACAAAAACAAACAAAAATATTTTTCCTTTTTAGGGTTTAGACGTCTTTCCAATTTCGCGCGTGTTCTTTACTTTGCACTTTTTTTATATATACTAATGTATTTGCTTATGGGATGTAATAGACTATAATTAGGACTTTTACTTTACTGTTTTCTTTATTTTCCCCAAAGTTTGGACATGTAATAATCCCCTTCCCTGAAGCCTTGTAATTGTTAGATTTACATTCCCGCACTTTTAATTACTGTAAATTATTAACTGCTTAGATGTATGTTAATTAGGATTGTATGGCAAGAATAACAAGCAAAACGCTAGCAAACCTAATGCAAAGACAAAAATAACTGAATAGAACACAATTGTATATATGCACCTCTAGGGTATCCCACTTTGGTTGCTTTCGGAAAAACAGTCACATATCTCAAAACGTGAGAGATTTTAGTGGCTATCCTCTGGTTTAAAGATCATAAGTCCCTCGATGATCCTCTCGATGTTGCCTCAGTATGATCTTGAAAAACCCTAGGGTAGTTACTAAAGTTTCTTACTGAGTTGCCTTTGTGACTGTATAAACGTCCCTTCAAATATCCCTCAAACATCCAACGACTAGGGCTACCTACTCACTAATAGTAGGATGGCATTGTCTAAAGGAAAAGAGGAAAAGAACAACCTTTCGAGTAAAAGTAGATAGTTCCTAGATGCTATGCTCAAACAATTTTTATACTTACACAAAAATTCTTTCAAAATCATTTTTAAACACTTTGTATACGTTCTCCACCATTCCGAGAAACATTACAAAGTTCTCCGCACTAAGGCACTTTCAAAAATACTTTTCAAAACACACAAAGCACAAGGTATTTCAAGATGAGCTAAGCATCTAAGAGCCCGTAGAAATATATGGATGGAAAGGGTGCTAACACCTTCCCTTTCCATAATTTACCCCCCTTACTCAGAAAACTCTCGAAAGGTCTTTTTCAGTTCTTTTCACCCTTTCCTTTGTTGGATAAAAGAAAAGACGGTGGGGACTCTTGCTTACCGCAACATTTGCGAATACAAACGCAAAACCAGTATAACATTCAGTTCTGTCACCGTATCAAAACGACCTTTATTGAAAGGTGTCTTGTATGATTTCTCTTGTAATTGAATGCACAACCAAATTAACTGAGAACTACCCATCCCCATGTTAAGATTGCGGGTTTTTTCGTATAGAAAGAAACTCTAACTTCTAGGCTCAAAAGGGGTGAACGAGGGATTAACTTCCGTATTGCTCTAGTGTTTGGGAGTTTAAACAATTCCTGTACATCCTCAACAAAGTTTTATTCGAAAGCATACCAACAACATATATGGGTATTTCATTTTCATCATCCTCCCTCAAATCTTTGCATAAACGAAAGTTTGATAAAGAAAGTAAAAAAGATAAATATATTTGAAAGCAGTAAATGAAAATGATTTAAATCAAAACATTGCAATGCTCATTTCATTAGAATTAACATGGAAGTACAAACAATATTTGAAAGCAACAATTTTAACATAAAAAAAGGGGAAAATGCAAACAGAAAGAAAAATGGCCTAGTGACTAATCAATAACAAGGATGAGATGTCCTGTCTGAAACACTGGCTTTAGGAAGTGACTTGAGGGTACCCCGACTCAGTCTTCAGCCACTTTGTTTTGGTAAAGGATTGTTGACAACATTAGGACCTGTCTCCTTGAAAGTGAGAATATTTGCTTTCACCAATTCTTGCATTATGTTTTTCAATGCATAACAGCTTTCTAGATCATGACTGACAGCTCTCTGATGAAATTCACAATGAAGGTCAGATCTGAAAACGAATGGAGGAGGATCTCGAGGAATCAGAGGCCTAGTTGTAATCAAATCCTTCTACACCATTGCAGCATACAAATCAATGTATGTCATAGGGATGAAATCAAATTGACCCATATTCCCTACACAACGATTGTCATTCTGCGTAATATTATGTCGTTGAGGAACCTAAACTGGTTGAGCATTTACCGCAGGAGTAACACCTGCTACTTGTGTTTGATCAATGTATTTAGGCCTACAGCGGGGTCCTCTTCTCTCAGTCGAGACAACATTGGCTTCTACCTTTTTCTTCTTCTGAAAGTTCCCAAAGTATTTCTTTGCACCATTAGAAGATTCAGCAGCTTTAGACACTTTACCATTCTTGATTCCTTCTTCTAATCTTTGGCCAATAGTCACCAGGTCGGTGAAGTTGGAAGACACACTACCAATCATATTCTCCCAAAAGAAAGGGGACAAAGTATCCATGAATAATCCAGTTAGCTCTTTTTCTGCCAGAGGTGGTTCAACTTGAGATGCCAATTCTCTCCATCGTTGAGCATATTCCTTGAAAGATTTTTTCTCATTCTGATACATACTTTGCATCAACAAGATCTTAGAAGCATTGAATACGGCCTTTCTCAAGTCTCATATACCATTTCAATGAAGCTCTGCTCAGACTATCTTGGAAATAATGGATAAGCAGCTTGTCATTCTTTGCGTAAGCATACATCTTTCAAAAGTAAATCACCAAATGACTTCTTGGACAAGTGTGCCCCCGATATTTCTTAAACTGGGGTGTCTTAAACTTTGCAGGCATAACCAGATCAGAAACTAGGCACATGTTGTTAGCATCAACACTGAAGAACTCATTTCCCTCCATAGTGCTAAGTCTCTTCTCTAAAGTCTGATATTGTTCTTTGAACTCTTCAAACTCACCAAAGTCTCCCTGACTCATACTTCGAGGACTGGAAGCATGGTACTCAAAGAGAGGGTTCCCAAAAGCAGCTTGTGCAATAGGTTGACGAGATGCAGTATGAACGATTGGCTGAGGTTCAGTGAAAACTGGAGCTTGAAAGAGTGGTCGGGAAGACTGACCAACCATTGAAGTAATTGCAACAGGAGGAGAGTAGTTATGAGTCATCCCAAACTTTGGACATGTAGTAGATGTATGCTGGATAGGTTGAGTGTCAACAACAACAGTTGGATTTCAGATATCACAGTCCTTTGAGGTGGCTCTCCTCTGGAAATCAAGACTTGCATCATCTCAGTAAGTTTGGCCATGCCTAAATTTAACTCTTCGATTTCCATTCTGACTTCCATGTTGTGTTGTTCTTGGTTTTCCATTCTCAATCTGACAGCATCTCTAGTCCCGTAGTTGTGTTGAGGAATCAGCTTGACGGTAGACGACTAAATGGAAGAAAGAAGCAACTGGGAATAAGATCCTGAACAACCTGGATGTATGCAGAATGATGCAGAGGATGCAAATGATATACAATGTTATGAAATGCACTTCACTGTAACAGGATTACATGGTTCAGAGTCACGAGCCTGGTGTCAAAGGTATAACCCATAAGGTATGGACTAATGGTTATCACCTGCCGAACAAGATTCTAAGAGGTTCCCAGAGTCTACATCCTTCCTTCAGATATTACCAACATCCCGATTAACTCGGTAATTAGTAATATTCTCAAGAAAAACTCGTATGAGCGTAGCATCGCATGACAACCATTTTTAGATTACTCTGTCATAGCTTCCGGACTACACCTAAAAGGCCAAGATGGGTTAGGTATTCTACGGTCCTCAGTTTCAGCAAGCTCCCAGGTCAAAAGCATCACGTCTTCCCGATTACTCGGTAAATGGCACTACAGTCAAAGGGGCCTCCACTGAGTGGGGCATCTCATGTAACCTTTTTTTTGGATTACTCCCTCAAAGTTAATATGACTATACCGCCCGTCCTATGTTAAGTTTGCCCAAAGTCCTGGTAGAAGACTTATAAGAAATCACCAAGCCCCTGAAAACCAGAAAAAATCTAGACAAACATATATTTAGAATAATGGGAAGTAATAAACAGCAAGTAAAACAATATATAAACACTCATAGAAAAGAAACAAACAAAGTTAGGATTGACCCACTTAGAAAAAAGTCCCCAATGAAGTCGCCAAATCTGTCACACCGTCAGCAAAACGAAAATGAAATGCGACAATAAGAGAAGATGTAGCGATAAAGATTTAAGATTAAGAAATCAATTGACATATCTCACACAATGAAGTCGCCACCTCACTTTATTGTTTCCAAAGGGAAATGGGAAAAAAAAACGAACAAAACCCACAATGAAATAAAAGATCAGAGATCGAGGTACGGGGGTCAGTTATGCAAAGGGAAGGCGTTAGCACCCTAAGCATCTACGGTACTCCGCAGGATCCACTTTGTTTGGTTTCTTTTAAAAGGAGTGTTATGTAAAGGTTTACTTGCTAAAGGAAAAGAATGAATGAGTATTTGCAAAAAAAAAGAAAATTAAATGTTTATTTATTTATTTTTTTGCCTTGGGTCGTAAGACTTAGTGCCTACGTACTCCCTCGTGCAATGAGAAAGTTAGAGCACTGTAGTTCGGATAGAAAAGACTTGTCTATTGGTTGATTTAAAACAAAGAGACAAGTCGTCATTGTTAGGAGAAAAATCTCAAATACCGCCCACAAGGTGTGAGAAAGATGGACCCTGCGTCAGCAAGAGTGAGGGTTTGAGAACGCCTCTAACACTCAAGTGAAAACGATGACACCTTTATAACCATGGGGATAGGATAATGTTGCTCAACTATCAATGAATCATGTCTCATCTTGGAAAATGTTTTGAAGGGTAAAGGGTGCTCGAGCACACAAAAGGGTTTGAATGAGTTGAAATGTTTTTTTTGTTAATTTTAAAAAAATGTCAAAGTATGACTAAATGAATTGAAGTTAGTTTAAAGAAAATAAGTTTTAAAAGAAAAGGCACTCGACAAAGTCGAGGTTTATTATCAAAGCAGTTCGAGTTTATAAACAAAGAAGATTTTGAAAAAAGATGAGAAGGTTTTGAAAATTAAAGAATGGGAGAAAATGAAAAGAGTATCCTATGTACAAGAGGGTAAAAGATAAGGTAAAGAGAATTTGACTGAATAAGAAACCAGTACTTGACATGATGAAGTCAATACCGTGTTCCTATCTCTTTGGATTTAAAGCCACAGACAGAAAAATAAGCTAAGAGTATACCAAACCTCAGGTGAAAATAAATCACAAGCCAATAGCATTAAAAAAACCAGATGTAAGATAATACTCCAAGCAACAAGCACAGATGGTGCAACACGTGAAAATAAATCACATGAAATATACAGACAAATCCAACAGCATGGGGAAACTTATATGTGTCCATACGATTTTCAGAAGTTTATTTGAATTAAAATTTAAAATCGCAACACAATGAACATAACATTTACATAACCTGGATTTATTTACAAGTGAATAAAATATACAGTCAAAAATATTATGTACAATTATATTTTACATTACCAGATATTAAATCCGAATAGTGAAATAAAGAATACAATAAAAAGGGAATGAAGAAGAAATTATGGGCGCGCTATGCGAGAACGAATACTCGAAACAATTCTCGGAAACCTTCACAATAAACAAACTCGTTAGTAGCATATGCGATATGAAAATAAAATGAATGAAATTGCAACAATTAAAATCTATGTTAGTAATTACAAAATATAAAACTGAAATGAAATTGTATGATGCACATGAACAAATGAATATCTTCTATTAAAACCAAGAACTCAATCTATAATTCAATTCAATCCATGAAAAATCAAGCTTAAATCAAGCATTATTCATACAAACCAAAAGCTGGACAAACATATTATGCATAAAAGCTCATGAACATCCATTTCCAAATGATTCCCACCTTATATATAAACACCAACATTAACCAACAAAATTTGTGAATTGAATAAAACTTGAAACATCATCAAAAACCACTTTCAAATGTCTTAAACACAAAAACAAAATCGACACTGATGCACAAGTATGAACAACCCATGGGGTTTCAATTAAATTCAAAAGGTGAACAAAACAAGAACCAAACAATCAATTATTCAAGCATTTTAATTCAAAAACAAAACTAACACCAAAGAACTCATGCCAATATTCAATCCAAAATCAAAACATAGAAAGTTGATTTCTAAACAAGCTAAACTCAATCGAAACAAAACCGGGCAGAAACCAAAATTCATCACAATTAACTATTGATTAGCATAAACATGCTATTATTTAACCAACAACACTAACAACTCAACCTGGATCTCTAGCACAAATAACAAGCTTCAAAATACAGCGATTTGTTTAACATGAACACTAAACACGAACAGAAAAACCATAACATTGATTTTCCAGAACTTAACGCAACGATTTTCAACATGACAACATAACGAACTAAACCAAACAAAAATTAATGAACCGTTTTTTTAAGAAATTCAATACAAAACCTTTTAGCATCACAATTATCTATCATAGGACTCTAAATAAACCTAACACCAACTATTATCATAACATAGTAGTTCTAGCTTAAAGTTTCAGCATAGCAGAATATCACAAAATTACTGGCATACAACTATTGCAATTGAATTTCACAATCAAACCCAATTTCACAGATATTTTCACAGAAATCACAGTTACAAGCAAAATAAATTAAAAGTTACCAAATGTCGAAGATGCTGCGGGATGTCGAAGTTTTGGACGAAGGGAGGAGTTGTGTTGACAAATCAGACGGTGCTGAACTGGAAGGAAGAATCGGCAATGAGGAAAGCTGTATTTCATGGCGGAAATTGGAGGATGGATCAATGGCAAGCGGAAATCGGAAATGACAGTGTTGTTGCAGAGATTTGATAGAGGAGTATCATTTGTTGTTCTATGATTGATAAATTGAAACGATGATTGTTGTAGGTGAATCAGGAAGTGGGTGTGAGCGGACTGCTTGCGGAAGGTGAACAGAGCAGAGGGTGATGGAAGTAAGGCTGATGTTGTTGGGAGTAAAATTGAGAGAAGTATTAGTTTCTGTTTGTGTGAAGATGAAGGGGTGTCTTACTGAGGGCGACATGAAGGGAGTTTTGTGATGGTATTTTGATGGCAGAATTGAAGAGAAACAGAGGCGAAGGGAGTTTCTTTTTGAACAAAGAAAAAAAGACTTGTTAATTGTGTGAAACGAGAGGAAGTAGTTACTGTTGTTTTTTTTCTTTGACAAAGAAATAACTAAAGCTATTATATAGAAAGAAAGGAAAGGAAAATGAATTCTACTTTGCAATTCCATTTTCCATTTTATCGATCTGTAACTTTTGCTTACAGTCAATGAGAGCAAAGCAAAGTGTAACAAATATGTTTTTTTATGACCAAAAAGTCCTCTAAAATTAAAAAGAACGTAAAAATCTAAAAGTGTAAAAATTAACTTAATTTAAAAATTATTTCCTGAATAAAAAATAAAGACCCAAAATGACTAAAAACGATAAAAAATGGATAAAAAATATATCCGAAAAAATGAAATGAACACATTTAAATAAACTACTTGTCTAAAAGATTAATGAAAAAATATTCGAATGATCAAAATCGAAATAAAATGAGAATAAAAATATCAGGCTGAACAAACATTTACGGTTAAAAACGAGACTTCAAACTGTAGCAAAAAAATAAAGCGATCATTCCGTCATAATCTACGCGAAACTCAGATTCATAAAATGATCAGTAAAAGGTGAAAACTTGAAATATTATTCTCGATATTTTTTCGCACAATGTCGAATCGCTTTTAACAGTCTGTCTATAAAACCGAAATATTAATATTATCTACATAGAAACAGCTTGGAGCAATGCAAGAAATGAGTAAAGAGATAAAAATGCATGGATGAAATGTCGGGTATTTTTCAACAACAAAACGATGCAAACTTCGATTTAAACTGACTTTTGGTCAACTTAAATGCAACTAATGATGCAAAATGTGATGAATGAAGATATTTACTAATGATTGTGACTAAATAACAAAACATGATATGAAAGTGCGACTAAAAAAAATTAGGGGAGAAATTTAGGGTGCAACAACAGTCATCGTTTCATCTGACTACTTGATCTTTTTTCAACAATTTGAATATTGGCTCACATGTAGCAGTTAAGTGAGAGATGAATTGAGCGATGTAGTTGAGTCGACCTAAGAAACCCCTGACCTCCTTCTCAGTACAGGGAGCTGTCATTTCTTGTATGGCTTTGACTTTTGCAGGGTCGACCTCAATACCTTTTCCACTGACAACAAACCCTAAAAGTTTTCCAGACCTCACCCCAAAGGTGCATTCGTAGGGATTCAGCCTCCGCTTGTATTTCTTCGACCTTTCAAATAACTTGTGTAAATGATCAAGGTGTTCTTCCTTAGTTTGCAACCTTGCAATCATGTCATCAACGTATACCTCTATCTCATGATGGATCATGTCGTGAAATAGAGCTACCATAGCCCGTTGATAGGTAGCGCCTGCATTATTCAAACCAAAAGGCATGACCTTATAATAGAAGGTGCCCCATTGTGTAACAAAAGTGGTTTTCTCCATGTCTTCGGGTGCCATTTTGATTTGGTTATAATCGAAGAATCCATCCATGAAGGAGAAAACTTTTTGTTAAGCAGTGTTGTCAACCAAGACATCAATATGAGGTAGTGGGAAATCATCTTTAAGGCTTTCCCTATTCAAATACCTATAGTCTACGCACATACGAACTTTACCGTCTTTCTTCGGTACTGGAACAACATTTTCCATCCATTGAGGGTATGACGTCACTGCCAAGAAACCTGCATCGAACTATTCCATTACCTCAACTTTTATTTTCTTAGACATGTCTGGTCACATACGACGAACCTTTTGCTTGAACGAAGGATAATCTTCCTTCATTGGCAGACAATGACATACGATATCAGTATCAAGCCCCAACATATCTTCATATGACCGAGCGAAAACTTCGACATAGTCACGTAACATCTGGACCAATCTTCTCTTGACATGGTCTTTCAAGTTGGCGCCGACCTTGACTTCTTTCTTGTCTACCTCAGTACCTAAGTTGATCACTTCAACTGGTTCTTCGTATGATTGAATGGCCTTTTCTTCTTGTAACAGAAGTCTGGTGAGTTCCCCAGGTATTTCACAATCTTCATCACCTTCATCTTCGGCTTGATAGATTGGATTTTCATAATCATAGATGGAAATAGCAGATTCTTTGTCAATAAGACCCGGAGTGGATGTGGATCTGCAAATGTGTGTGTCTGCATGTAAGGTCACATGGCTATTTTTGAAATTGCAATAAAGTAAATAAAGGCAAAGAGCACAAAATTTGAATGCAAAATAGTCCAATGTTTTTTCATTAAAATGAGCATATGGCATATGAAAATGAAAAACCCTTAAAAATGGACCATTGTGCCCCGGGTAAGGCACATGGCTTAAAGTCATTATTTTAATGGTAATTACAGACAAAGTTCTCAAAGTAATAAAAACAGTAAATGGCAATTACTCCTAGATGAAAGAGATTGGGATGAAGTCCTTGGTCTGCCAGTTGTTGAGTCCTCCATCAGCAGTCGGGTAGATCCAGTCATCAAAGTCACTATCAGCATCAGAGTCTTCAAGGGCATTAACCTCATGGTTAGTAATACGGAGAGGTGGTTTCCCTGCACGAGCATGTCGAACCTCCTATTGAGCTTTGGAAGTGAAGTACAATCCGAATTTGTATAACTTGAAAGGGAAATCAGGAAGTTGTCCCCAAATGGTGCAACCTCCTTTTTCAACAACAAAACAAGCATCTTTAAGAGAAGCCATCCTCGGTTTATCTTTAGCAACTTCGGGAGTGTCAGGAGTGGCCTTAGCAACAACAACCATGCGAGAGATCACTTCAAAGGCTTTACAAAGAGTTTCAATGATTTCGCGACCCATTTCAACATATTTGAATGAATTTAGATGACTAATCATAAACTCGTCTTCAACACAGACGGTGACAATTCTCCCCTTGACCGGATATTTCAACTTTTGATATAGTGTGGAAGTCACCGCACCTGCCCCATGTATCCATGGGCGTCCAAGAAGGCAAGAATAAGCAGGACATATATCCATCACATAGAATTTTAAGTTGAAGACTTGAGACCCAACCTTGATAGGGAGAACAACCTCTCCATGGACCATCCTCTTAGAACCATCAAAAGCTCTTACTACAATGTCGCTAGGTTTCAACACCAGTCCATCATAATCTAGTCTATCCAAAGCTCCTTTAGGTAAGACATTGAGAGAAGATCCAATATCCACTAATACATGTGCCATGGTAGTGCCCTTGCATTCTATGGAGACGTGGAGGGATTTTTTATGATTCTTCCCCATCGGGGTCAAATCTGCATCAGAGAACCCTAATCCATTGTCAGTAGTGAAGCTTGCCACACAGTTTTCAAATTGGTCGGCCATAGTTTCTTGTGGGACATGTGCATGTTTCAGGAACTTTATCAGTGCTTAGGCATACACCTCAGAATATAGCAAGAAAGATAACATAGAAATCTTCGAGGGTGTTTGCCCCAACTGTTCCACTATCTTGAAATCACTTTTTATGATGATTTTTAGAATCTCCTCAATCTCTTGGGTAGATGGGTCTTTAATGGTAATATCTTTTATGGTCGCCTCCGTCCTAGCAGGCTCAGCCATTTTTTCCTTTCCTCGAGTATCAACAACAGGTTTAACAACAATAATATGAATGAGTGTTATAGTATTTGTCAGAGGTGAAATTTCTGGAGAGAATATCCTTCCCTTCCTAGTAACTTTACTTGATCCAGCAATGTTTGTAATGTCAACAGTTTCATCTTCATCAATCCGCGAATCTTGTTTGATACCATGGTAGTACACTTCCACCCCATAATTCCAGGGCACAGCCTTATCAGAAGAGTAGGGGACTAGCCCCAGTGTGGTGATAATTAGTGGAGCTATTCTTGGTTCAATGGAGATCCTAATAGATCCTTTTGAGGTGATCCTAATAGGTTTGTTTGAGATAGTAATGATGGACAGGTCTTCAAATTCTTGAGATACAACTTTGGTCAAACTTTTCACAGAAGGAGTTCTTTCAAATAGAATCTCATGGCTATCCATCAAGTGTTGGACACCTTTCTTCATCCATTCACAACCATTAATTTGTACAGCACAACAGCTATAGTCTTCAAGGCAGTCGGGGAATACCCCTACTTTTAACAAATTCTTTTTAACAATCTTCAAAGGAGTGTTTAAATCTTTGACGGAGGCAACAAAAGAGGCATCTTCAATAGCATTGACACCCTTACCATGATTTGGCATGGGTGTAGTGATCATATTTGGAGTTGGAGGAGGGTCGAATTCAATTATCTTGTTATCAATCAGGTCTTGGATTTTATTCTTTAGAGACCAATAATCATTGGTATTATGTCCGAGACTATTTGCGTGGTAAGTGCATTTGGCATTGGGGGTTGTATTTTGGAGAAGCAGTATTAGGGTTGGAAGGGGGATCTCGCAAGGTCACCAAATCAACTTTTAATAGGTTTTGCCGAGCTTGAGATAATTGCATATTTATTTTAGTAAATGGTCTTCTTTGAACATCCGGTCTTTGTTGATTATTTTGTTGACGCGGTCGTTGAGTTGGAGTTGGATTGGAAATCTGTACAACCCATACTGAATGATGACTATCATTCTTAGCATGGCTTCTCGACCCATACACAACATTAGTCTCTTTTTTTACCAATAAATGGGTTTTTTTACAGCATTTGAGGTGGGGGTCATAGGTATCTTCCCGCTTTTAATTATGCTTTCAACCCTCTCACCAATCAAGATCAATTCAGTGAATCCAGATGATGAACTTCCAATTAGTAAGTTGAAAAATGTTCTAGTCAATGTTCCCATAAACATATCTACCAACTCTCTATCAGTTAACGGTGTCTGCACCCTGTCAGCCAATTCTCTCCATTTTTGAGCGTATTCTTTGAAGCCCTCATTTGATCCCATGGTCATTCCTTTGAATTGCACCCTAGTTGGCGCAAGATCAACATTATATTGGTATTGGCGGTAAAATGCAGTGGCCAAATCCTCCTAAGTATGAATGTTAGTCCCTTCCAATTGGTAAAACCACTCCAACTGAGTCCTAGATAGACATTCTTGAAAAAAGTTCACCCACAGTTTCTTATCAGAGGTATGCGGCTGAATTTTGCGGACGTAAGATCTTAGGTGAAGCTTCGGGTACGAGACACCATCGTACTTGGAAAAACAGGGATCTTAAATTTATGGGGAATGACTACCCCAGGATCAAAAGCCAAGTCACCAAAGTCCAAGCCAGGTACAACTTGGATTTCTACAACCTTCAATCTGTCTTCTAGTTTCTTATATTTATCGTCCGCCGGTGGATATTGCTCATCAAAATAATCTCCGTCTTCAGAGATTTGATTGTTTCCAACCCTAACACGAGTGCTCCTAGAATCTTCATCTTGATTTTCATCCTCTTCGGAGGAATCCTCTTCAACTAAGACTTGTCTGGCGGGCCCTTTAAACCTCTTCCCCATGTTGATTACAACTTTCTTCTTTTTCTTCTTCTTCGTAACAATAAAAGCCATCATTTCTTGCTGCCCCTTTGCTAAGTTGAGCAGAGTTTCTTGAAACTGAGAGTTTTGAGTCTGCAGATCCTTCACAGTTTGCTCGAGATCCATCTTATACTGAAATAAACAGTAAAAAGATGAGGAAACATGTGTTGGAAAACCTGCTTATGATATGATGCATGTTATGCGAATGCAATGTTTTCAAGGATTCCATGGAATTTAAATTTTCTAGACAAAGAGAAGGCAACAAACATTAATTGAATTAATAAGTTCATGAATTACAAATGCCTCCCGGGCTTACAAAGGTTGCAAAATAAACTCCTAAAAAAAAAAGAAAGGCTCAAGTTTCCCATGGGCGCATCCTTTTTGGTGCAATGTAGGCATTCAGGCTTTTCTCTTTATGAAGTTTCCTCGTGAGCTCCAAAACCTTCTTCTTGCTTGAGTAGAATAGTGCTTCAATGGCATCTCGTTCCCCTTTTAGTTGAATCTACGATCTTTGAAATTCCTCGAAGTCGGTAGGCATGTCAGGATGGAGAAGAGTGTAAGGAGTGTCTCCTTCAGCAACAGGCTCTATAATCACAGGGTGGATGGTTGGGTAAGGAATCATGAGACTTTTAGCATGAGTTCATACCCAATTGAGGTAAGGCTCAATAGTGATAGAGTTTTTATGCCCCAAAGTCTTACTATGCACTTTGTTTACCATTCTCCAAGCTCGTATGAACCTTTGACAATAGACTTAAAAGTCGCCTTCGTAGTCGAATACCAAACCTTGGATGAGCGCATCATGGGGACCATCTTTTCACGCATACCCAAACTGGTGTAATGCAAGAGAAGGGTTATAGGTAATACCTCCCCTAATTCTAAGGAGTGGGACATTAGGAAATTCCACACAACGGTCAATGACGGTAATATCCTCCAAAGATCGGGAACACTAATGAATATCCGAGTGTGAGAGCGACATCATCCTTTGAGACCATGTTAAGCCTTGTTCATTCTTCAACGTTGATTGAGGTAGGTGAAAAATAAACTACCTAGACATCAATGGAATACAACACAAAAGTGTCCCCCTCTTCTTCATGGTGCGAGTGTGGAAACAATGTAGAATGTCTCTAAGCAAAGTAGGTACGGGATTAGAGAAAAACCTTGACGGAATTCACATCTATGAATTGGTATGGATTGGGAAATAGAACCAAACCATGGATTAGAAGGGCTAAGACATCCTCAAAAGCTTGAAATCCATATCTTCCCAAAACAAATGAGCCTTTTCCAACAGGAACTTGGCTAAGAAACCCTTAACTCCACTTCTTATTTCCCAATTTGCCACAATGTCGGATCTCTTCAAATGCAAGGCTTTGGAAATAATCTCAAGATTTGGAGTTTCCTCTAAGGCCGTGAATGGTACTTGATCAAGCACAAGAACTCATAGTAGTTGAGAGAATTCTTCTAATGTAGGCACCAATTGGTAGTCGAGAAATGTGAAGCAATGATGCATAGGATCAAAAAATTGGAAGAGCACACACATCATTTCTTCTTGGAAGTTTGAGGTAGCCAAGTTGAGAAGTCGACCATATTTCTTGGTGAAGGGAGAATCTCCAGGAACCTTTGATGCTAACTCTTGAAGTTGAGGAAGCACTTTCACAAAGTTGACTCGGATGGTATTTCTACGAGTGGAAGCCATGTCCTACAAAACGGAACAAAGATAAATTCTTAAATCCCTGAAATGGTTAGTGAGAATGCTTATGATGTTATGATGTCATGAATAATTAATCACAAACAAAGCACACAAAGACCTTAGGTTTAGGCTTGCATGGGTTTCATTGGTAAGTACCCTCTTGAAGTTTAGTTGGTTTAACCTGTCCTAGAAAGTAAACGGGTTCTAGGGAATCTCAATATCATTGATCTTTCTTCATTGAGCATTGTTTTAGCACAATCAATCTTTTCTTGCGGCCAAAATATCCCAAAAGTCCGATATCAATGAGTGTAGTATAGAGTATCAACCAATCTTAAGCTTTGTACCAAAGTCGGCTATCTCACTACTTCCTAATGGCCATGTTGTTCAACTAAAGGTTCTATGGTCAGTTAGAGCTTCATGACACCATACAACGGCTCCGTATTCTCCTCGATTCAACATAAGAGATACCGGTACCAACAAATGTGTCACACTAATGTAGCCATTGTTTCAACCATATCGGTTTATACTGTACAATCTCCACAATCTATTGCTACTTACCTAATGGTATTCCAAGATCCTAGTAGAGGATCTATACAAAACCCAAACATCCTTTTTAAGAGTAAAGCAAGAAAGTCAAACAATGAAAGCATTTAAATGTGATATAGTCCCAAAGACAACCCCATATTAATTAACATTCCCCAGCAGATTCTCCAATTCTGTAATATGGTGGGAGAACTGACTTGGGTGTTTTGCGTTTTATTACAATTGTTGCGGATAACAAGAGTCGCCATCGAACTTTCTTTTATCCAATAAAGGAAAGGGTGAAAAGAACATGAAAGACCTTTTGAGATATATTCTTGAGTTCGGCGGGCAGGTTATGAAAAGGGGAGGTGTTAGAACCCTTTTCATTCGTAGTTATCTATGAGCTCTTAGTTGCTAGCTCACTTTGAAATGCTTTGTTTGAAATATGTTTGTAATGGTTTGAAGGTATTTTTGAAAAGTGCCCTTGTTTAGGAAAACTTTGTAATGATTCTCGTCTCTATAAGAATGTATACAAAGTGTTGACTTTTGAAAATATTTCATGGAAAGTGTTGGTGTGTTTGAGAGATGTTTTGAAATGCTTGTGAATAAGCACCTACGAACGTTATACCTACTAAAAATAAATCTTTGTTCTTTTCATCCTCCTTTAGATAATGTTATCTTACCATTAGTTAGTAAGTAACCATATCATTGGATGTGAAGGGATTTGCATGGGTCATCACACAGTCATATAAGGCAACATTGTAGGAAACCTTAGCAATTTGTCATGAGGGTCTAAGATCGTTTACCGAAGGCAACATCGAAGGGTCACCGAGGGACTACAATCTTGTATTCGAGGGTCATTGCTAAAGTATCCCACGTTCGAGGGACATGACTGTTTATTCTAAGGCAACAAGTGTGGGTTAACCCTAGAGGTGTAAGTGTGCAAGGTGTGTTGATTTCATTCATTTTTGTCTTTGCATCAGGGTTTTCTACTTGTTGATTTTAAGTATTACCATACAAACCGTATTACTAGCAATAATATTGAAAGCGATAAATTGCGGAAATTTAAAATTCTATGCTATTACATCATTTAGGAGATGGGGATACAAGTTTATGAATGGGGGATAAAAGCAATAAAACCCTAAATTACTATTACAACCATATTGAATAAATACGAAATAGAATGTACAAGAATGTAAAGTAAAATTAGGAAGAAGATTGTTTTTTATGATTTTTTTTTTGTATGAAAAATATTCTAATTAAACTAGTAAAAGAGAAATTAAATAATTAATTAAATTCCTAGTTTCTAAATTAAAAGAAAATTAAAATAAAACTAAGTCTAATATTAATGCAATCAAATTTAAGAAAAGAAAAAGAAATTAAATTCGTTAGAAAATATTTTTAGGGTTTTATGAAAGGAAAATCAAGTAAAATAGAAACAAAAAATGAAAATAAAAATTAGTCTAAGTACTTAATAAAATATTTTTGGTATTAATAAAATTAATAATAATAAATAATAATAAAAATAATGAAAGAAAAGAAAAGAAAATAAAATATAAAAGTTGGGTCAGGGGGGGTTTGAAAGTTAGAATGAGGTTTGATAGAAAAACAGATTTTTGTTTGTTAGGCCCAAGTTTGTGTTTGTTATAACCAGAAAAATAATAAAATAAAATAAAATGTGGGCTTGCGTATACGTTTAGCAATTATGGGGGCGAGAGGGAGTAAAAATAGGCAAGCCCATGATGAGGAAGCCCAACGCGCTAGCCAGCAAAAAGAAACAAGGAAAAATGTTGAGAAAAATAACAAAAGGCGTCCCTGGGGCTCGAACCCAGGACTCTTAGTACCAATGCCTTACGCGCGCTCCTCCTACCACTGGGGTGGCTGTTTCATCCGATTATAATATAATAATCAATAAACTTAAAATAAAACATGTCCAGGAGGCCAACTTCATCTTCTTTCTCGCACCATCCAGAACTTCTGCAACTTATTCATTTCTCACCCATTCTCAAAAGTATGAACATCAAACTTGTTAGAAATTTCATCACAATTTCAGAAATGTAAATAACTTAAGCAATGGATCAAAGATGAGCACGAATTTTAGATAGTACCAAATCCTGACCTAATTTTTCAGGAAGTTCAAGTTCAAAATTCTCAATACTTAGGCAACATAAATGAATTCTAAGGACATGGTTAGTTTCAGGGCTATGATGTCTACATTTTATCTTCACAAATGGAAACCAAATGATGCCTATATGAAGAGTTCAAAAGTTAGAAAAATCACCTTGAAAATGGAATTCATGTTTTGAGTTATAGCTTGTTTCAAGATGCTGCAATGATCAGGTTAGCTTCCTTGGACCTCTAGGAAGCTAATATAATGTATAACTTGAGTTGAGAGTGGCTGAAATGGTCTTGAGAAGTCAAGTTGCAGACCTCTATTTTTGGTTATGGAAGATGAGTGAGATGGTGTTACACTTGTGTTGCAGGTATTGGGATAGCCTCTATGTGTGTATTAGAAGCTTTGTGATTGATTAGAATTAAAAACGCACGAGTAGATTTTGTATTTGGATTTCAAAGTCATAAATGACAAGTTTTGGGATTTTTTTTTGCAATTTCTGATTTAAGAGGGAGTGAGGGAGCTTGGGGCTTGTAAACTCGTGTCTGGCTTGCAAATAACATCTTATATTTATAGGGAAAGGTTTGGAGACTTGGAATGATCAGAATCACAAGATCACAAGTTATGGGACTTTGACTTGTTTTTGAAGAAAGCTTGACAAACATGGTTTCAAGGCAAGGTAAAAGGCTTGTAGGATGGCTAGCAACTTTAAACATGTTTGTTCTGAGTTTGTAGAGGATGTTTGTGAAGAAAGAGCAAGTTCAATGCTCAAGACAAGTTGACTTTGTGATTAAAGCAACTTTTCAAGAATGAGAATGGTGCCTTTCTTTCTAAAATGGCAATGTAGCTTGGATAATGGCTTAATTGCTTGGATAATGGCTATATTCGTTGTGTATTAAATTGATTATGCATTGAAATAGAAGTTAGGATCTTGCATAGCAAGATTATGCAGCATGGCTAAGAGATTTGAATTCTTGTTGATCATAGAAATGACCTATAATTCAAGAATGAATGTCCAACTTCTTATCTTAGAAACTTCCAGCTCAAGCATGATCTATTCAAGATCCTGGACATTTTATAAAGCTTGAAACATCCTCTACAAACTTCATGTTGGCCATTTTTACAAAATCATCTTGGAGCTTGGTGAAAATTGGCCAAGAATTTAGGTAAAAAAATCTGCCTAAACTAGGTCAAATTTTCACAAAGTGTTTTAGAAAACGTGCATGACTTTATGGGCTTATAACTCAAAATCTAAGCATTTTTTGGATATGAGTCCTCGGATAAAAAGTTGTATATCTCATCAAGATCTAAAACTTTCATGTTGAAAGTTTCTTTTGAATCATCTTGCATCTTGGTGAAAAATTGGCATGAAGTAGTGAAATTATCATTTATAAAAATACTTAAAAAAATTTCTAAGTCTTGACAAGTTGGACTTTTCATATTGACTTTTGAATTTCTTGATTTATTTATGATAAAGCTTCATATTTTTGAATGTCTTGATTAATTGTGACCTTTGAAATCAAATCTTGATAAAAAAAGTCAAAGTTTGACTTTTTGTGCATCAGTTGACTTTTCATCAGTTGATCAAATTTCAACTATCAATTCAATAATCTTGAGAAATGTTTTGAGCCATGAAATTAAGTCAACATTTTATGTTTGAATCCTTAAGATTATGCTTCAAGCCATTAGATCATGCATTAGGTCAAAAATCACTGATCAGTCAAATATAGTCAAAACCCTAATTTTGACCATTTTACCCTTTTGATGATTTTACTGTGTTTCTTGAGGAATTGTGATCCAAATTTGATCAATTGATGAATATAACTTTAAAATGTTGATATGGGCCAAAAATCTTGAAGTTTGACAATAATTTGACCGCAGTTGACTTTTTACCCAATATAGTTAATTTTCAGTCATCTGAGCAATTGATTGAGCAAATTTGTGATTCAAGACTTGAAACTTGACATGAGAATTCTTGGAGACCTATAATGATCCATGAAGGTAATTTGAGGCATTAGAAGTCCAATTATCCTTGTGAAAATCAAAATCCTAATTTGAGTCATTAGTGTTTAGGAGATGGTTTGACCTAGTCAACACTTGTGCAAACTTGAGCTTTTGGAGATCTTGTGAGAAATGTCTTGAGAAAGGAGAGGGAAAATTTTGGGGTACAACAAACATCAACAATAAAATATCAAATATTTGAAGTAGAAATCTTCGATCTGGAGTTACAAAATGATAAAAAGTGTTTCTTAGCCCTAAATATCTGATTTCTCAATGTTGTACAAGAGTTGGTGGCTAAAATATCACAAAAGTAGCTATTTATACAAGTGCACAAAAAGTGAGTCCCACAAAGCGGCCAGGGCGCGCTAAGCGGGCTCAGCATAAAATTTATTAAATATGCTTTAGTGGACCACGCTAAGCGTGATGAGGCCGCTTAGAGCGCCCAGAAAAACCTCCATTATGCCAAATGCACAAAACACCAAAAGCACGTTGCAACTTGCGCTTAGCGCGCTAGGCTGAACAAAAATTACAAATTTGACTTGCTGCACCACATTCTTGGCTCTAGCTTGCCCAAAGTTCTAATGCTCCAATGTTCCAACATCAAAACCTATAAAATGAGGAAAAAACCAAGTAAATAAAGTGATGTATCTTAAAAACTATATAATTGCTTATTTATATCTATTTACTACTTAAACATGACTAATTATCAAAAGTAGAGTGCCATGAACACAAAATTATCTACAAATATATCAACAATTTTGTCTCTAACACACCTTCCCTTCGTGTAGTTGACTTACGAACTTAGAATTTCTACATAATTAGAGTTATATGTTATTTCCCCATCCTTAGGATAAAAATTAATGGTGGCGTCTCTTCATTTTTTGCCAGTGGCGACAGATGGCGACTCTGCTCGGGACACAGCCCTAGGGTTTAGAGTCTTCCCTATTTTTTAGGTCTAGAGTTTCTTGGGTATTTTCTATTTTTAGTATATTTTGTTTCTATAAATAATTATCTGTTTATTTTATTTATTCATGTTATTCATTATTATCATGTTTATTTTGTTGATTGGTGGGATTCAAATTTAAAAACAGAATCAAACTTTAGAAAGAAGGATTGTCTATTGGCCAAGGGGGTAAACATCCCTATGAGCTTTTGTGACGACTTCGCCTAGAGTCGGTTGAATTCTAAAGAAGAAATATCTTTTACAGGGCTAGACTCTCTAGGAGCAGGACTTCAGAATTTGGCCTGACTCTTTGTATAACCCTAATACAAAATCTCATGGTGAGACCTTATACGACCTAAGAGATGAAAGTCTCGGTCTAAAAAGAGGCTCCACTCAAGGGAGGCTCTTGTGCTTTTCCCTCTAGTGTTATCCATGATACCCTTAAGGAAGCCAACTTATGGGGAGGGTATAATATCTAGAGGACGAAATTAGGAACCTACATGTTAAGGATACCTTTCACAATCCCATTACCATGATACATTACCATGCATACATACATTTTACATTTCAAATACTCATTATTTTTTATATTTGTGTTGTCTTATTCACAGGATTTCAGAGAAAAAATAATCAAAGGTTTTTGGTGAGTATCTTAAAAATGAATACCAATAAGAAACAAACGATTCGAGTTAGCATTGTGATTCCTGATATGCAGAAGACAAAACTGATTATGGGAAAATTGACTGACAAAGCTATGAAAATTTTTGTTCGATGCTATGGAGACATTATTGAGTTGACCAAAGTGACTATACAAGAGGAAGTTGTTACTTCCCTAACTTAATTCTACGACCCTCCATTCCGATGTTTCACTCTTTAGAATTTTCAGTTAGCACCTACATTGGAGGAATTTGATAGAATCCTGGATTTCTCTAGAATTAAGGATGAACCTTACACGGGGATCGGGCAGACTGTCAATGTCAGATATTTGGCTAAAGGATTGGGAATACCCTTTACTAATTTGTTGCTCAATTACAAGAAAGATGGCGGAGTTCAAGTTATTAAAAGGCAGTACTTGGAGGCCAAAGCTCTTACTTTTGCTAATAAGAAAGAATGGCAGCTTTGGGTAGATTATTTGACACTGCTGATTTTTGGTTTGATTCTATTTCTGCATACTATGTGTGATACGGTGGGAGAACTGACTTGGTGTTTTGCGTTTGTTTTCGCACTTGTTCGGTTTAACAAGAGTCGACACCGACTTTTTATTTTATCCTAAGGAAAGGTCAAAAAGCACAGGAAAGACCTTTAAGATGTTTTCTTGGGTTCAGTGGGTAGATTATAAAAAGGGAAGGTGCTAGCACCCTTTTCATCCATGGCTATCCATGGGCTCTTAGTTACTTGTTTTAGATCACTTGCCTTTGCTTTTCACTTGTTTGAAATGGTGTTTTGTGTGTGTGGTTTTGAAAATGTTTTGAAAAAGATGCCTTGTCTAGGCAACCTTTGTAATGATTCTTGTTTGAATATATACAAAGGTGTGTGTCTTTTTGAAAAGATATTTCAAAGTTTTGAAAGTTGTTTTTGAAGTTGTGTTGTGAGGTGTGCTTGAAAAATGGCAAGGATGCTTTGCAATTTCTTGATCAAGTACTAAGAGTCGTCTACCCTATTTTACTCAAAGATTTTTCTTATGTTTTTAACCCTTTTAACAGTGTTGTTTCACCATTTTATTTGGTGAACAACCTTGTGTTAGGATGTTAAACGGGACAGGCGTGGGTCATCGTATACAATCATTGAAAGCAACTTGTGAGACGCTCTAGAAATTTTGTAAGGGACAATAAAATCTTTGTAAGGGACAATAAAATCTTTGACTGCTGTCGGGGAAAATAAATCCTTGACTGCTGTTGGGGAAATCAGGAGTTTGGGTTGTATGCCAATCTACTGGGGTTTTAAGGATGAGAATCTTCATTCTGTTAACGGTATCAGGAGCTTGGGAGTATACCAATCTTATGAGGTTTCAAGGATGAGAATCTTCATTCTTGAGAGAAACAGATTTTTTAGGAGCTTCAGTTGTCCGTTATTCTGTTGGTGGCTGTAACTTCCAACATGTGATGAAGGAATTTTTGATGACGACCGTAACTTCCAACAGGTGATGAAGGAAATCTTTAACGACCGTGACTTCCAACAGGTGATGAAGGAATTTTTGACGACCGTGACTTCCAATTGGTGATGAAGGAATTTTTGATGACGACCATAACTTCCAACAAGTGATGAAGGAAATTTTTAACGACCGTGACTTCCAACTGCTGATGAAGGAATTTTTGATGACGACAATTTGAAATGTAATTTGTTTTGGAGAATATATCCTTGACAAATGTTAGGGAAATAAACCCATGACTGCTGGTCTGCCAGAGAGGTGATGATCTTCTCGAGGACGCATGAAATTCTTTTCAGAAAGATTTCGGAGAGGTTCATCACTGCCCCTAGTATCGGATGTTTGTGATACTGTATGTAACCCTTTATTGAGATTAACGTTTTAATGCACCAAGTGATGGTGAGGGAGACTTGCCCCAGGTTAATCTGTAATTGAGAGATTTCTTGAAATCTTGACTGGACTGCCCCAGGTTTACTGAACTTTGAAAGATTTGTTGAAATCTTGACTGGATTGCCCCAGGTTAACTGGACAATACCATATCAAGTCCCCTTTTGCTGATAGGAGATTTTTGCCACGGGAGTGTCATCCCACTTGAAGTGATTTTACTCACTGAGAGAGAGCTTTCGTTCCTCTGAACATTCACTGTATGAATTTCTTCGCTGTCAAACAAATAACCATGTGCAAACAACGATATTCAAATAATGCAAAGTTTATGCTTGTCTCGAAGTTTTGAAAAAATGCGTTTTTTAGCAGAAAACTTTTTATAAGACAAATTCAACACAAGATTTAGGGCAAAGCCTTACGGGAGTCAGGATACCTTTTGTAACAGTATGCTTTCGAACTAACCCATGCTTCAATTAGGACTTTTGAAGGGTTGTAACGTGGCTTGGTTCACGGTTTAAGAAACAAAGGATAAAGGCTCAAATTATATTTGTACCCACCCGCTCTTCGTGATGTTCTTCAATCCTATACTCAGTTAATTGTGTGTCGAACTCTATTCGAGTTTGGAACGACGTTTTGGTGATGGCTCACACAAGTTGAATTTATTGGAAGGCAGTCATCATTTTTTTGCAACATTTTTCATGTTGTTGAGGATTTACAACGACCTCTTTCTTTCGGTTTATTATCCCTAACTTTTGTCTGACTGTTCCTGTTTTATAGATTACAGTCAGCGGGATGCCCCAACTTTCTTAAACCTCCTTTGTAGGTTTTGGCTTAGTGGGCTTTCTCTTTTGAGACATAATGACTGCCTATGAGATAAGGAACCATCACTGTCTTTTGGTTCCAAAGGAATGTTTTTGATGTCATTCGTTGCATTACAAACTGAGAGTTTGCGACTTTAATGTGCATCTTTTGAATTAACTGAGAGACTACCCTGCCCCAGGTTTAATCAGAGGTTTCAATTTGTGCTTAAAACAGAAAACTTCTACTTCTTTGGATTGAAGGGGTTAACTAGGGATTATCTTCCTTATAACTCCAGTGTTGAGGATTTGAAAGAAACGCCTGTACATCGTCATCAAGGTCTGTTCAATAGCATATTGTTATGAGATTATGGCATTGTTTCGTCATCCACCCTCTAAAGGCTTGTTGCTTTTTTGCAAGAGTTAAATGTCATAAAGAAAGTAGAAAGCATAATTCAATAATAGTGAAAATGAATGGATGAATTCAAGACAAACATATGCAATGCATTAATGAAACAGAGTTTGACATCAATAGATAATTGTTTGAATAGCAAAAGAAATTACAACTTGAAAATTCAAATGAAACAAAAGTATCTTAGTTCGAACTTGTCATTTCAGGTGGAGAACCCTCAGCAGAAGATTTTCATCTTGCCATCCGGCATGAATTTCAGCACTTCATTGTCAATCAAGTCTTGGATCTTGTTTTTCAAAGCCCAACAGTCGTTGGTGTCATGTCCAGGACTATAGGAGTGGTATACACGAAACGCGTCGGGGTGATAGCTAGGAGCAGAGATATTGGGCTTCCGAATAGGATCCTTTAAAGCAGTCAGATTGACCTCCAAAAAGCGTTCCAGTATTAGAGATGATGGTATGTCAGTCTCAGTGAACTGTCTTCCAAATGTATTTTGCTTACACCGATTACCCCGTTGACGCTGGCGAGGTTGTTGTTGGGCTTGTGACCCTGAAGCAAGTTGAGGAGCTTTTCCATTGTCTTCTTGTCTCAAAGGGGTTGAATGATGACCTGATCTTCAAACCTAGTGGTTTTCCCCACTTGGTTATTTTGAAGCAGTTTGTTGACGAGGACCCTGAGCTCTTCTTGTCTTTGAGTCAGGTCTTGAATGAGAGCCATTTGTCCCACCAGTTGTCCCATCATCTGGATCTTCATTGTTGCCAGATCAATCTGTAGTTCTTCCAATTGATCATTCCTGGCGCCGCCTAGATTCCCCAGGACCATACCCCTTGTGAGGAGAGCTTTCACTTCTTCTTTACCCTGGGACAGGTTTAAGAACAATTCTTGAAGTTGAGCGTTTTGAGCCTGGATATCTTCGACAGTCCTTTCTAGAGCCATCTCTACTGAAATAAACAGTAGGAGAATAAGGAAACCTGAAAAGGAAAACCTATCATGATACAATGCATGATATGTGGATGCATGTTTTCAAGAATCTCGCGAGGTAAACACAAGAAAATGTTAGAGGTTGAACTTTGATCAACAAATATTTGATTGGAGAGCTTTGTATCAGTGGATGTCTTTCCACGAGAATCAGGCTCACCATGTCGAGTGGGTCATAGCCCCCGATTCAAGTTGTTGCACTTGATCTTTGACGGCGTTTGTTTAGAGGAAAATCCTCTTGCCCTTTGGTAGATGTCTGGTTCAACGTGACCCTACATCAAAAGACCCTCGAGATCCTTGAAATGGTCATTGAAAATGCTATGGTATGATGTTATGATGTTATGTACACGTATGCAAAAGTAGGAAAGTGTATATACAGATAATCACATTCACACAAAGAAGACAAGTCCTTAGGTTTAGGTTTGAATGAGGTTTGTAGGTAAGTACCCTCTTGAAGTTAGTTGGCTCAACCTGTCCTAAAATAGAAACCGGGTTCTAAGGAGCTCAATATCACTGGATTATTTTGTGTTCATTGTTTTGGTTTAGCCACTTAACTGGCGACCAAAATATTCCAAGAAAACAATCCTCAATGAGTGTAGTATCGAGTATCTACTAACTTCAGACTGCACCAAAGTCGGTCATCTCACTACCCCTAAAAAAGGCCAAGATGGTCAAGTGAGGTTCTAAGAGTTCGTTAGTGCTTCATGACATTACTCAGCGGCCCCGTATTCTCTTTGATTGACTCAAAGGCTATCGGTACCCACAAATATGTCACACTATTGTAGCTACTGCTTCAACCATGTCAGTATACCCCGCACAGTTCCCTCACAGTTTATTGCTACTTACCTAAAAGGTGTCCCCAAATCCGGGTGTAGGATTTAAACAAACCTAAACAAGGAACCCAAAAAGTAAAGCAATCAAAGCAATCCAAGTAAGCATGTAAAGGTGATCTAAAACCCTAAGGTAACCCCACTTTTAGAAATTTCCCCAGCAGAGTCGCTAGTTCTGTGATACGGTGGGAGAACTGACTTGGTGTTTTGCGTTTGTTTTCGCACTTGTTCGGTTTAGCAAGAGTCACCACCAACTTTTTATTTTATCCTAAGGAAAGGTCAAAAAGCACAGGAAAGACCTTTGAGATGTTTTCTTGGGTTCGGGGGGTAGATTATGAAAAGGCAAGGAGCTAGCACCCTTTTCATCCATGGCTATCCATGGGCTCTTAGTTACTTATTTTAGATCACTTGCCTTTGCTTTTCACTTGTTTGAAATGGTGTTTTGTGTGTGCCATTTTGAAAATGTTTTAAAAAAGATGCCTTGTCTAGGCAACCTTTGTAATGATTCTTGTTTGAATATATACAAAGGTGTGTGTCTTTTTGAAAAGATATTTCAAAGTTTTGAAAGTTGTTTTTGAAGTTGTGTTGTGAGGTGTGCTTGAAAAATGGCAAGGATTATTTGCAAGTTCTTGATCAAGTAACTAAGAGTCGTCTACCCTATTTTACTCAAAGATTTTTCTTATGTTTTTAACCCTTTTAACAGTGTTGTTTCACCATTGTATTTGGTGAACAACCTTGTGTTAGGATGTTAAACGGGACAGGCGCGGGTCATCGTATACAATCATTGAAAGCAACTTGTGAGACGCTCTAGCAATTTTGTAAGGGACGAGATCGTTTTATTGAAGGCAACATCGAGGGTCATCGAGGGACTACGATCTTTGTTTATCGAAGGGACATTTTCTAGAGTGTCTCGTATTCGAGGGACATGATTGTATTTTCCGAGGCAACAAGCGAGGTTACCCTAGAGGTGCAAATGTGAATTGTGTATTGATTTTCATGCATTTATCTTGTATTAGGTTATCTAGCGATTGATTTTGAATCTTCGCATACAAACCCTAATTACTATACAATATATTGAAAGCGATAAATTGCGGGAATTTAAAGTCTAAGTTATTACAAATAAGTATCCGGGGATGGGGGGTACAAATATTTACAAATGGGGATGAGTCTTATCAGAATAATAATGTCCAGGTATTATGTGTTACAACCAAATCGAACTGTCGCATTTTTAATGTAAAGTATAAGATAATGAAAATCAAAGAAATATGAGATGCATGTATTTATAAACAAATAAAATTTAACCTAATTAAAGACTTAAGTGTCATTATTATTATTTTTGTGAAGAAAAAGTTTTTAAAGAAAGAAAATAATTTGAATTAATGCCTCTACCATTTTTTGTATTTTTATTAAATGAAAACAAACATTAAAGAAAATTATATTGAGAAAAATCAAAATAAACATTAAGCTATTAATTGTTTCTTATTATTAACAAAAAAAGGAAATTATTTAGAAAGAAAATAAATGAAAGAGTATTAGTTTAAAGAAAGAAAAGAGTTTAAATAAAAAAAAGAAAAAAAAAAGGTGGGCTTAAGCATGTGTTTTTGGATGGTCCAAAAGAAGAACAAAATGGCCAGAAGAGGGGAAAAGGAGGGGGTGCGTGTTAGTAAGAATGAAGTGGGCTTAGGTGTTTGTTTGGGGCGAAGGCCCAAGTGGATGTTGAACAAATTTTGTTAGGGTTAATTCAGTTGGTTAGGGTTTGCAGTCTTGGTTACAGCAGCGCCTCCTTCTTCTTCATTTTCTTCATCATTCTCAAACCAAATGAGCTTCTGATCTTTCCTCCTACCTCCATGCTGCCAGAGCGCCACCTTCATCCTCTCCTCTCCACGACGGCACAAAGCGATGGTTTGAAAGGTATATTTTTTGTTCTAAACACGTTTTTAGGGTTTCTTATAGTTTTGCATATTTAATTCTCTTGAACGTTTATGTTATTGTTTTAATCCATGGTGATTGCGTCTAAGATGCAGTAATGTTTTGGAAGAAAGATCATACCTTGGCGATGGGCTTCTGGAAAATGGATGGAGGGAGAGGGCTTGGAACAGCGGCGCTCTTGGTGGCCGGCGGTGGAGAAGATGATGACAATAGTCGCTAGCTCGCCTTTCCGGTATCCCTGTACTTCCTTTTGAATGTTTGATGATGAGTTTGCTCTGAAAACCTCTTTGTTGTTTGCTTTTTGTTGATTCTCTTCCTCTGAGTGCTTGAATATTGATTGTTTGATGATGATGAGACTCTGAAACTTGCTTGCTTCTGATTTTCTCTTCCTCTTCTCTTTTATTGACCCTGACTATTTGATGATGAATATATTATGAGATTTGTCTCTTTGTTTGTTGTTCTGATTTGAGTTGATGATGAAGAAACTCTGAAACCAGCTTATGTTTGAACTGTTTTTTTTATGGTTTGATGAGATTTGACTATGTTTTGGAAACAGGCTTGTGGTGAGTTGTAGTTCTGCAGGCCTGTTATGCAGGTTTTCTACTAGTTTGCTATTGGTTCTGAGCTTTTGTGCAGGTTTGTGATTTTGGAGGCAGGCTTGATGTAGTTTTAGCAGGTTTTGGGCTTGCTTGACAGGCTTGTAGGCTTGTGAGTTTGGAGGCAGGCTTGCTGTTTAAGCAGGTTTGCTTGTGTTTGTTGAGCAGTCTAATGCAGTTTTAGCAGGTTTTAGGCTTTAACTGTATGTTTGTTGAGCTTGTTGATCTGTTGTGTTTTGGGAGGCAGTTTGGCCTGGACTGTATGTTTGGAAATTGCAGTTTGTATTTACTGTAGGTTTTCCATTTGTTTGTGTTTGCAAGCAGGTTTGAACTGAGTGTTTTAGTTTTGGATTTGGAAGCAGACTTGCTTCTGGTGTTTGAGATGCAGGTTTGTTTCTTTGGCTTTTTGAAACAGGTTTTTGGAAGGCAGGCTTGCTGTTGAGTTTTTTTGAAAGCAGGCTTGCTGTTGTTGAGTTTTTTTTAAAGCAGGCTTGCTGTTGTTGAGTTTTTTTTTGTTGAAGGCAGGCTTGCTGTTGTTGAGTTTTGTAATACAGGTTATGCAATGCCAATTTTTTGTGGGCTCCCCCTCCTGTGCTGCATTGTTAGACTTGTTATATCTATTTGTTTTCTTTCTGCCTTTTACAGCCTTCCAAAACTGCAAACTGCAAAACCTATTCACTAGGTTCTCTCTTTCTCTCTCTCCCCCCAAAATCACTTTCTTGCTTAATATATTTTATTCTGAAAATCTGCTGGCCAGAACATGATGAGGGCTAGGACAAGCTCTCTTGCTTGTGACTTGGTTTATCTCTGCATTGTTGTACTTTTGACTGCATATTTTCTGCATAGTGTACTTTGTGACAGTTTGGCAACTTAGTTTGTCATTCAGATTGGTTAGTGCATTTGTAGTTAGCTTGCCATGCTTTCTCATGTTTTCCTTGCTGTTGGTTGACTAATGCAGTTTGAAACTCAGTTTGTAGTTCAGTTTACTTTGTGTGCAGCCTTGTGCCTTTGCATTTTGTATGCTTTTAGTTTGACATGCTTGCATTTTATATATTTTATTTTTCTCTCTGAACCGAGAAGAGAAATCTTCTTGTGATTTAAAGAGAGGAAAATGAAACATGATGAACATAGCATTTCTGATTCTGGCCAACAGACTTTAATGATGATTTTTCTTTTTATCTGCTTCTGCTTGAAAATTCTTTTCAGTTAATTGCACTGATTTCTTTTTCTTCTGTCTTTTGCAGGTAAATACCAGTTGGATAATGGAGGACGCAATAAAAGTCAAAGATCTCAAAAGATTTAGGCTTAGATTTATTTTTCCATTTATTGTAAACAAATTTTATTGTAAATATTATAAGTTGTATTCTTACAATATTCGAATAAAATTTGTAACAACATTTGAAAATAAATAAAAGTCTTTATCAAAAAAGAATTTTCTACTGTCAAATATTCCAATCTTTCCTTGTATTGTCTATTTAATTATTTAAGACTCTTAAATTAAAATAACTGGAAATGTATCCCAATAACTTTAATCCAGATGAAATAAATAATCAACAAACTTTTCCGTCTCGCAACCTTGCATTAATCACAATACGCCTGGTATTCCAATTAACATATGCGTTGTACAGTTAAACAAACAAGCATTCCATAAACCTTTCACTCCACTGATCAATCAAATGCCTTAATGTTCCAAACAAAAGTCTCAGCTCTTATCCCAGATAATTAGGTTTTGAGAAATAACCAGTAATCTTGAACAAGCGTAAAAATAATGTAACAGTCAACTGAATTTCTAAGGATTCAGTTTCTTCTGAGAAATTCGAGCGCAAACCCTAATCCTGGATTACTGCCAAAGAAAGATCTGTCTGATTGATTCCTGAGCCAATCTCAACAAAATCAGTGGAAACCCTAATCCTGGATTAACTGATAAAGAAAAGTCTGTCTGACCGATTCTTGGGCCAATCTGAAAAACCAGAGAAAACCCTGGGGTTTTGATTTCTTGTGAAAAAGGGAGGGAAAATTTTGGGGTACAACACTATGGATTACATATATCCTTTTGCTATTAGTGTATTTTGGGGCGTAAAGGTGTTGAATACTGACCCTACTCCCACTTTACTCGTGGATATTTATTATGCTTTTCATACTCGTTCTGAAAAAGGAAGAGGCATGTTAAATTGTTGTATCCTTCTCCTATATTCTAGGCTTATCACTCATCTATACAAAGAAGACTATACGGTTAAGAATCTAAACCGAGAACAATGGTCCCAAAAATTGAGGGCTCTCACTGCTGATTCAATTTTATGGTACTCAAGGAAGCTAAAGATAGAGGAAATTGTCGTTAGCTGTGGAGATTTTCCCAATGTTCCCTTGATTGGATCAAGAGGATGTATCAACTATAATCCCACTTTGGCTCTATTCCAACTTGGACATCCTTTGGAAGATAAGCCTTCCGACGAGCAACTTCGATAGTTAATTCTTCATGGCCTAGGAAAAAACCCCGAATTAATTAATAAGATCATCCGAGCTTGGAATAAAGTTCATAAGAAAGGATTTGGAAGAAAGAATGTTGTGGCGAGAGAGCCATATACTCATGGGTTTTGGAAAGGGTGCTAATAGTCAAGCTACCCTTTATTATTGATCCTACCTACGTACCATATGTACTATATCCTCTTCCGATGTTTGTGGAGGAGATAGAAAACTTGAAGAAATCCCTTGACCAAGCTCAAAATATCAACAAATTCAAAGAGATAGTGAAGCATTTGAAAAGGAGAGTCTTAAGCAAAATAGTTCAACTGAAGGATTTTTTAGTGCTACTTTCAACTTGGATTCCCATAACCAACGTTTGGATGATGCTGCTAGAGAAATTAGGAGGCTAAATAAGTGGTATGGAAAATACCTACAAGATAAAAAGGATATGGAGGAGAATATGAGAGCCCAAATCCAAGGGCTAGAGGAAGGTGCTCTAGAACAAGAAGAGAAAATTCAGTATCTCACTACCAGACTCCAGGATAGCCAAGAATCAGATATAGGAGAACGTCTCAAGCGAATGAGGGCAGATAGACTTCTCGCCCAAAACACAGAAGAGTATGAAGAAGTTTTTTAGGAGTTCGAAGGCCTCTGAAAAGACTTCCTCATTCAAAGGGAACTCTATAAGGAGACGAAGGCTAAAAAGATGTATTGGGAAGGATAATATGTGAAGATTGCTGAAGCGGGGGAAAATAACAAGGTTATAATCCCAACACATTTCAAGGAGTATATGAGGTATAAATAAAAGCATGTGAGGCTTGCCTTTTTGGCGAACAATCTTATTGGTGATATCCCTAAAAGTTTGAGAGGTGCAGAATCTGTGATGGTCCCTGTGATACGGTGGGAGAACTGACTTGAGGTTTTGCGTTTGTATTCGCACTTGTTCGGTTTAGCAAGAGTCGCCACCGAATTTTTATTTTATCCAAAGGAAAGGTCAAAAAGCTCAGGAAAGACCTTTGAGATGTTTTCTTGGGTTCGGGGGGTAGATTATGAAAAGGGAAGGTGCTAGAACCCTTTTCATCCATGGTTATCCATGGGCTCTTAGTTACTTGTTTTAGATCACTTGCCTTTGCTTTCCAATTGTTTGAAATGGTGCTTGGTGTGTGTGGTTTTGAAAATGTTTTGAAAAAGATGCCTTGTCTAGGCAACCTTTGTAATGATTCTTGTTTGAATATATACAAAAGTGTGTGTCTTTTTGAAAAGATATTTCAATGTTTTTGAAAGTTGTTTTTGAAGTTGTGTTGTGAAGAGTGTTTGAAAATGGCAAGGATGTTTTTCATGTTTTTTGATCAAGTAACTAAGAGTGGTCTACCCTATTTTACCCAAAGATCTTTCTTATGTTTTTAACCCTTTTAACAGTATTGTTTCACCATTGTATTTGGTGAACAACCTTGTGTTAGGATGTTAAATGGGACAGGTGCGGGTCATCGTATACAATCATTGAAAGCAACTTGTGAGACGCTCTAGCAATTTTGTAAGGGACGAGATCGTTTTATCGAAGGCAACATCGAGGGTCATCGAGGGACTACGATCTTGTTTATTGAAGGGGCATTTGCTAGAGTGTCTCATACTCGAGGGACATGATTGTATTTTTCGAGGCAACAAGCAAGGTTACCCTAGAGGTGCAAGTGCGAATGGTGTTTGTCATATTCATGCATTTGTCTTATTAGGTCATCTAGCGATTGATTTTAGATTTTCACATACAAACCCTAATCTCTAATCATGGCATATTTAAAAAGCATAAAGTGCGAGAATTAAATTCTAAGCTATTACAAAAGAGTATTCGGGGATGGGGCTACAAATTATTTACAAATGGAGATGAGTCTTATCAGAATAATGTCCAAATATTATGGGTTACAACCAAATCGAATCGACGCAATTCAAATATTAACAAATTATAAGATAAAGAAAATCAGAGAAATATGAGATGTATGTATTTATTTAAAAATGATCAAATAAAATATTAACCTAGGAAAGATTAAGTATAATTATTATTTATTGTATTTTTTATGAATTATGTAAATAAAGAGTTTTAAAGAAAAAAAAAATTATTTAAGTTGAAGTTCCATTATTTATGTATTTTTTGTTTTATTAAATGTAATAAATATTAAGGAGAATTATTTAATATATATATATATATATATATATATATATATATATATATATATATATATATATATATATATATATATATATATATATATATATATATATATATATATATATATATATATATATATATATATATATATATATATATATATATATATATATATATATATATATATATATATATATATATATATATATATATATATATATATATATATATATATATATATATATATATATATATATATATATATATATATTTTTTTTTTTTTTTAACACAAGAAAAGAAGAATTATATTATAAAAGATGAAAATAAAATGATAAAAAGTGTTAGTTTTAAAAACATTAAAAAAAAGAAAAGATAATGGGCCTGAACAAATGTTTTTTTGGATGGCCTAATATAAAGAAACAAGGAAGAAGAAGAAAAAATTGAAGAAAAAGGGGGGTGGGCGCTGTTAAACGTTTGGGCTTTATGTTTTGTTTGGGCGAAGGCCCATAAGACATACAACGCGTTAGGGTTAATGTTTTCTTTGCTCAAAATTAAGGTTTTCAGATTAGCACACAACGGCGCCTCCTCTCATATTCTTCGTCTCTCTTCCTCGTTTCTCAGGAGAAGCTTCGATTATTCCTTCAAACTTCAAGCCGCCAGAGCGCCACCTTCGTCCATCTCCTCTCCACAATGGTACGAGGCAGTGGTTTGAAAGGTATGTTTTGTTCTAAGTGTTGTTAGAACAAAGTTTGAATCTACTACCCTAAGTTAAAGTTTTGATGATAACAAAATGCTAGATTAAATAAATTGTATAATTCATATGAGACATATATGCTACCTAAAAATTATATTGTACATTTACAGAAACTCTAATGGATACCAGCATAAGAACATCAACATCAGCATCAAAAGATGAAATATCATATGCCAGCATCAGAAGATGAAATATCATATGCCAGCATCAAAAGATCAAAGCATGTGCTTACGCTGAAGCTTGATGAACAGATCTGCGCGTAACATACTTTAAACTCTGATCAAGACCAAAACAATATCATCAGCATCTAGAAGCGTCAGAATAAGCCAAAGCCAGCAACACACTTAAGTGACAACGGTACTGTGCATTCAAGACACTTTATTAACAATGGCTGTATTCCAAGACAAAGATCTTCTAAACATGGAAAGAACGTAATGGGCATTGAAATGGAATAAGTGACTACAACGTATCTTTTCCAAATGCTATATAAACAAGTCAGTGAGAAATGAATTGGCTAATGCTCTACAACTCTTCACACGCATAAAGCAAATCATTTTCATCCTCACTCAAAAAGTCTGCTATATCTCTCAAATTGCTTACTCCATAGTTATAGCATCCTAGTTTCACATAAGCTTAATTTGTGTATTATCACAGGTGTGATATAGAGTTTTTGTAGAAAACATTCAACACATATAGTTTTCATTTATCTGTAAGAAAGAATTTCCTTGAGAAATCGGTTTGTGGTTTAGACTCAAGAAGGCTTTAGCAGTTGTTAAAGCAGTTGTAATATTCAGTTGAATATAGTGGATTACGACCTCGTTGGAGAGAGGCGAAATCACATTGACGGGTGGACTGGAGTAGTTTGAGATCAAACGAACCAGGATAAAAATAACGTGTTGTCTGCATGTGATTTCAAGGTTTACAATTCAACCCCCCTTCTTGTGTTTTTCACTTCTTCAATTGGCATCAGAGCGCCTGGTTCTGAGCTAAAACACTTAACCGTGTCAGTACAAGATCCAGCGTCAGAAAAACACAATGGCAGGAACATATCAACATACCAGCAATGACAACAATGAAGATAGAGACAGATTCAGCAGCAAACCTCCAGTCTTTGACGGAGAGAATTTTGATTATTGGAAAGACAGAATTGAAAGCTTCTTTCTGGCACATGATGCTGATCTGTGGGACATGGTCACAGATGGATACACGCACCCAGTGAATGTTAGTGGTCAGAAGATTAACAGGAAGGCAATGTCTGATCAACAAAAGCGTGACTTCAAAAATCACCACAAGGCCAGAACTATTCTTCTCAACGCCATCTCTTACGCTGAATATGAAAAGATATATGTTAGAGACACTGCAAAGAGTATGTTTGACTCTCTCATAATGACGCATGAAGGCAACATTCAGGTCAAAGAAACTAAAGCTCTTGCGCTCATTCAGAAGTATGAGGCATTCAAAATGGAATAAAGTGAATCAATTGAAACGATGTTCTCAAGATTCCAAATTCTGGTGGCTGGTCTCAAAGTTCTGGACAAAGGGTATTCTACTGCTGATCATGTCAAGAAGATCATCAGAAGCTTGCCAAAACAGTGGAGGCCAATGGTTACAGCGCTGAAGCTAGCTAAAGATCTCAACAAAATCTCTCTGGTGGAACTTATCAGCTCCCTCAGAAGTCACGAGATTGAGCTAGAAGTTGATGAACCTCAGAAGCAAGGTAAGCCTTTAGCTTTAAAATCTAACAGAAAATCTGATGGGTCCTCATCAGAAGAAGACAAGCTTTCCCTCCTCTCCAGAAGAGTGAACCAACTATGGAAGCAGAGGCAAAGAAAGTTCAGGAATACCAGAAGATCCGATCAGAATGAGTCCTCCTCCAGATACAGAAGGTCAGACTCCTCCTCTGGATACAGAAGATCTGAAGGCTCTTCAGGAAGCAGAAAGCCAAACACCAAGGACATCATCTGCTATGAATGCAATGAGCAAGGACACTACAAGAGTGACTGTCCAAAGCTTCAGAGGGAAAATCCCAAAAAGAAGTTTGGAAGGGAAAAGAAGAAGAGTCTCATGGCTACATGGGATGACTCTGACTCGTCTGAAGCTGACTCAGAATCAGATGATGAGAGAGCAAACATAGCTCTCATGGCTAACATATCAGAAGACAGTGAAGCTTCTGAATCAGACTCTGAATCAGACACCGAAGAGGTATTCCCTGACTTTGCAATTAATTTTACTAAGGCTGAACTTGCTGAAAGCCTTAACGAAATTCTGGAAAGATATCAGCAGATCAAAGTTAAATTCAGAAACCTGAAAAGGAATCTTGATTCTGACTCTAATAAAACTGAGAGTCTTAAATTGGAAAATTCTGAGTTGAAAAATAAAATTTCAAAATTAGAAAATCTTTTACAAAACTCTCAGAAGGAAACAATTTCTGAAACTCCCAGCAGCGCTGATGAGATCATCAAGGAGTATGATCATAGCTTTCAGAAGTTCCTTGCTAAAAGCATAGATAGAAGCAAAATGGCTTCAATGATCTATGGAGTTAGCAGAAACGACAGAAAGGGAATAGGATACCAAGGTAAGGTACCTACACCAAAGAATGCCATGGATTTAATTATTAAACGCACTCCTCTGAATTCACACTTTGTGTATGGTCACACACATGACATTAAATATACTAGTAGTAATTATTCTGTGAAACCAAAATTCAACCATAGTTTTGGTAAAGCTAACAAATCAGGACCCAAGAAAATATGGGTACCTAAGGATAAAATAATACATGTTACAGATATCTTTAGCAGCAAATCAGAAACACCAGTCATGGTACCTGGACTCTGGCTGCTCACGACACATGACGGAAAGAAGGCATATGTTCCAAAGCCTGGAACTTAAGCCTGGAGGCCACGTAGGCTTTAGAGGCAATCAGAGGGGAAAGATCATTGGCTCTGGAACAGTAGGTAATGGAAATCTTCCCTCTATAAACAATGTTCTATTAGTAGATGGATTAATGCATAATCTGTTATCCATAAGTCAATTAAGTGATAACGGTTATGATATAATCTTTAATCAAAAATCATGTAAAGCTGTTAGTCAGAAAGATGGGACTATCCTATTTAATGGAAAGAGGAAAAACAACATTTATAAAATCAAACTTTTTGAACTGAAAAGTCAGAATGTAAAGTGTCTTATGTTTGTTAACAACGAGCAATGGATCTGGCACAGAAGATTGGGGCATGCTAGTATGAGAAGAATATCTCAGATTAACAAACTCAATCTGGTCAGAGGACTTCCTAATTTGAAGTTCAATTCAGATGCTCTGTGTGAAGCATGTCAGAAAGGCAAGTTTTCAAAACTTTCTTTCAAATCTAAAAACGTTGTTTCCACCTCTAAGCCATTAGAACTTCTGCACATTGACTTATTTGGACCAGTTAAAACTGCTTCAGTCAGTGGCAAGAAGTACGGGTTAGTAATCGTAGATGACTATAGCAGATGGACATGGGTAAAGTTATTAAGACACAAGGACGAGTCACACTCTGTGTTTGTCACCTTCTGTAACCAAGTTCAGAATGAGAAGGATCTTAGAATCGTTAAAGTCAGAAGTGATCATGGTGGAGAATTTGAAAACAAAGATTTTGAGTCATACTTTAATGACAGAGGAATTCTGCATGATTTCTCTTGTCCTAGAACTCCCCAACAAAATGGAGTTGTAGAACGAAAGAACAGAACATTGCAAGAAATGGCCAGAACCATGATCAATGAGACAAACGTTGCTAAGATCTTCTGGGCAGAGGCAATAAACACAACGTGCTACATTCAGAATAGAATCTCCATAAGACCTATTCTGGAAAAGACTCCATATGAATTATGGAAGAACAGAAAGCCCAACATTTCATATTTTCATCCATTTGGATGTTCTTGTTTTATGTTAAATACAAAAAAATTACTTGAACATGTTTGACTCTAAAGCACATAAGTGTATTATGTTAGGATACTCTGAACGCTCAAGACGGTACAGAGTATACAATACAGAAACACAGATTGTGGAAGAATCAATCAATGTTCATTTTGATGATAAGCTTGACTCTGAAAAGTCAAAGCAGAATGAAGTCTTTGCAGGTATGGAAGTTGAATTCACAGGTTCTGAAGACAAGTCATCAGAAGCTCTCAACAAAGACACTCCTTCAACATCAGAAAGGAGCACTTCAAGCAATCCAGCAACAGCTGCTGATCAACCTCATAAAAGACTACCCAGAAGCAGCATGGATCATCCAGAAGAAACAATCTTAGGAAGAAAGGAAGATCCAATCAGAACAAGAGCCAGCTTCAGAAACTCTGAAGAATCCCTCATGGGACTTGTGTCTCTGATTGAACCTTCTTCAATTGATGAAGCACTTCTAGACAATGACTGGACTCTAGCAATGCAAGAAGAGCTAAATCAATTTACCAGAAATGACGTGTGGGATCTAGTTCCCAGACCAAAAGGATTCAACGTCATCGGAACAAAATGGGTGTTCAGAAACAAACTGAACGAACAAGGTGAAGTCATCAGAAACAAGGCACGACTGGTAGCACAAGGTTATAGTTAGCAAGAGGGGATAGACTATACAGAAACCTTTGCTCCAGTCGCCAGGTTAGAATCTATCAGACTTTTAATTTCTTTTGCTGTTAATAAAGGCATCACTCTATATCAGATGGATGTCAAGAGTGCATTCTTGAATGGCTATATAGAAGAAGAGGTTTATGTGCACCAACCCCCTGGTTTTGAAAGCACAAAAAATCCAGAGTATGTTTTCAAACTAAAGAAGTCACTGTATGGTCTGAAACAAGCTCCCAGAGCTTGGTATGAAAGACTAAGTAACTTTCTGTTAGAAAAGGAATTCATCAGAGAGAAAGTGGACACAACCTTATTCTGTAAGACAGTTAAGAATGACATCTTAGTGTGTCAGATTTATGTTGACGATATTATATTTGGATCTACTAATCCTTCTCTTGGAAGAAAATTTTCTAAGTGTATGCAGACAGAATTTGAGATGAGCCTCATGGGGGAACTGAAATTCTTTCTGGGAATTCAGATCAATCAAACTCCAGAGGGAACTTACATTCATCAGAGCAAATATGTCAGAGAACTTCTGAAGAAATTTGACCTCTCAGAATGTAAGTCATCAAAGATTCCAATGCATCCCACGTGCATTCTGGAAAGAGAAGAGGTAAGCAAAATAGTAGAACAGAAGGTCTACAGAGGTATGATTGGTTCTCTTCTTTATCTGACGACTTCAAGGCCTGATATTCTATTTAGTGTATGCATTTGTGCAAGATTCCAATCAGATCCTAGAGAATCTCACTTAACAGTTGTTAAGCGAATTTTCAAGTATCTGAAGGGTACTACTAATCTGGGTTTATTTTATAGAAAATCTAGTGATTACAGCTTAGTAGGTTACTGTGATGCTGACTTTGCTGGAGACAGAGTAGAGTGTAAAAGTACTTCTGGAAGATGCCAGTTTCTGGGAGAAAATCTGATCTCTTGGTCCAGCAAAAGGCAATCCACAATTGCGCTATCAACAGCAAAAGCTGAGTACATAGCAGCAGCAGGATGCAACACACAAATGCTCTGGATGAAAAGTCAGCTTGAAGACTTCCAGATATTTGAGAGTAACATTCCTATACTCTGTGACAACACTTCTGCCATTTGCTTAAGTAAAAACCCTATTTTGTATTCTAGGGCTAAGCATATAGAAATAAAACATCATTTCATTAGGGACTATATTCAGAAAGGCATTTTAAACTTAAAATTTATTGATACAGACCATCAATGGGCTGATATTTTCATAAAACCACTTTCTGAAGATAGGTTCAACTTCATTCTGAAACATCTCAGCATGAAGCTCTGCCCAGAGTGAAAATGTGTTAATTTTATATATTAACCTTCAGAATGTGTTTCATTTTTTTACTCTGAACTTCGGATCAATCTTCTTTCAGAAAGTTAGACATGCAGATTGTATCAGAGTCTATCCATAAAGATCTGAGCGTTTCATTTCAAGGATAGATGAGCTGTTCACCAAATCAAACAAGTGACATCCAGTCATCAGCTAATTTCTGAAGCAGAACACGCGTGCACGCTTATGAGAAGGCAAAACGCTGATTGGATGCATTGAGACACATGTCATGGGTAACCGTTCCAAATATCTCTCTAAATCCCCCAAAATCAGCCAACATTAAATGCTAGTAATCATGATTTAATTCTCTCTCTTAAAACGTTTATATTTTCAAAACACCTTTTGAAACCTATTTAAACGCTTTAAACATCATTCATTCTCTTTTACCGTCTCTTACAAATCTTCAACATTTTTCTGTGATTCCTTCTTACTGTGTGTTCATTTTTTTCTCAAAGAAACCATTTTCAATCTTTATCTCTCAAACCCTTGTGTGAACATGGAATCTTCTAGCATTCCATCTGCAGGTTCCCAGCAAGATGTTTCTTCTGAACAGTATCAGATTCCCTTCAGAACGCTCCTCACTCCGGTCAAGAACTTGGAAGTTCTGTCAGAATTGATAGTTGATTTCAACAGCTTGAAGGAAAATGGCTTTGATTTGACTGAAGAAATTGAGGCACAAGGCTGGGAGAGGTACTTTGATAGGTTGGTGGGTCCAACGTTCCCAATTCTGGTTAAAGAATTCTGGATTCATGCGTCTGCCTCAACTCATCAGGTTACTTCGTATATCATGGGAAAGAAGATAGTGATTACTGAGGATCACATTGCAAGGCTGATTGGATACAATGGTGGTGGTATCCGCTGTATTGACATGGCAGATAGATGTGCAAACTCTGCCCTAATTGCAAGAGAGATTTTCACACATGGGGTTCCCAGTTGCAAAATAAGAGATTTGAAGGATCAGCACAAAATCTGGGCAAAGATCATTCTGGGCTGCTTCAACCATAGGAAGCCTACAAGCTCTCCTGACTATATTAACATAGATCAGCAATTTTTGATTTATTTTATTGCAAAGAAGTCCAAGATCAACCTTGCTCACCTTCTGTTCAATCATCTGAGACAAGCGTCAAGGAAACGAGAGAGGAAGAAAGGACTAAAAGGGATTGGACACCCTTTGGCAGATTAATATCAGATATTCTAACGGAGAATAAGCTAATTGAACACCTGACAGAAGCACATGAAATAAGCTCTTTAGAACCTTCTGTTGGCAAGCAGCTGAATTCCAAGAATCTGAAGAAGATGAAGCTGATAGAGAATATAAGGAAGGAGCCCAGTGTCACTCCTCATGCTGAAATCACCAGCAGAAGAGTCCCTCTGGATGACTTTCCTATGTTCTCTGAGATTGACTCTAAACCAGTCATTATTCTCAGATACTTGGATGTGTGTAAAGCTGATGGCACAGATCCTGATCTGAACATCAAAGATCTGCACCAGCAAACACCAGAGGTTACTTTGAAGAAGACTAAGAAGAGAAAGGCCGCATCAGAAGGACCGTCTCAACAGACCCCAAAGAAGAGAGGTAATCTGTCTTCTGTTAATGTTTTAAATTCATATGTTGTTCCAACATTTATCCCAACCCCAACTTCATTTGAAATCCCAATTCCAACCATTGATGATACTGAACCTGAGTTTGACCCTTCTGAGTCATTAACCCTCAGAAGATCCCGCGCCAAACCTACAACCTCAACAGAACCAGAACTTGAAAAAGTTCTTTCAGAAATTGATCAACACTCTTCCGCTCCCAATACAAAAAATCCAAATCCTCAACCAGAACCTTCCCACTCACTTCAACCAGAAACTACACTCTCACGACAACCAGAAATTCCACAACCTCCATCTCCACAACCAGAACTTAATCCACCCTCACCTCAACACTCTGAGGCTCAAACCCCTGAACATCATTCATCTGAATCCTCTGAACCATAACCCTTGGCCATTCAACTGCCTTGCGGTACAACTATAAACATACTTCAACTACCATCCTCACCAGAAACTACTCCACCTAACACTCCACACAGTCCAATAATCATTTCTGACTCTCCTACTCCCTCACCCAAACAAAATCCAGATGACCACAGCAAGACTTTCATTGATCTAACAGTCCTTGACCGCCTTTGCTGCCCTTAAAAATAAAACCGCCATTCCCAAACCCAAACAACCAGATGTTGGTTCTAGCATCTTGAATTTTGAAACAGGCATGCAGAATTGGATTGCTTCTCTAAAGCAGGCTTGTCCAGGAGTGCTTGATCCTGCTGTTTCAGACCAACTCTGGACACAATTCAGAGGATGGGTACGCGCTGAAACCTTTAAGCTGCAAGACCTAAACTATGAACATGCTCAACAGAACTTCAGCAATCTGCTGAAAGAAGTTGAAGGTACAGTCATGAGTCAGCTGCTGAAGGAGGAAGTGCTTCATCTAGACAGTGAGCCTTGGTCTGAAAAGCGTCCAGCCTCAACAGTTCAACCAGTAGAAGATCAGACGATCCCAGCTGAAGATTTTAGTCAAGAAGAAGTTGTTGCAGAAAGCTCTCAGAAGCATCCTGATTCTGACGTCTCTCAAGCTGCATTGGACAAGCAGACTCTTGAAGAGCTGAAGCAAAATGATATTCGTCTGCAGAAAAGAATGGATGAGAATGATCAACGACTGAAGGAAAGGATGGATGTTCAAGATAGTAAAATTGATTCAGTAGTCAGCATGGTGCATCAGCAGAAGGAAACCGTTGATCAGATTAAGAACATGCTAGAAGCTCTGTTCACACGCCTTCCACCCCAACCTTAGATTTTGTTTCTTAATGTTTTCATTGTTTTCTTTACATATTATCTGTACTATCTTCTAAGCTTTGAACTAAATACAATAGTTTTCTGCACTGATCGTTTTTAACTTTAATTACTTGCACTTTTTGATTGCTGACAAAAAGGGGGAGAAAGAGAATGATATTTTTTCAATAACGGATTACTGAGACAAAAGTCTCAAACATTCTAATACTCTAATATACTTGAATGTTTCTTTGTTCTGCATAAGCTTACAGGTACAAGAAGTTAATTATCTCTGATACACTGAAGCTCTGCTCTAGTTCAAGAAAGATATGATGCTAAAGGACTCATGGAATTAAAAGGGAAGTAATAAACTCAGGGGGAGTTTTTCTGATCATAACTCTGATAGCTTTTTCTTATCTTCTTAAACTCTGATACCTTTTCACTCCTCCTTATCGTTAACACCTTTCTGTTTATCTCTGATACAATTTATTATTTGGTTAGCTCTGATTTTTTTCTTTAAATTTCATTTTAAAATATCCGGTTTTTGTCATCATCAAAAAGGGGGAGATTGTTAGAACAAAGTTTGAATCTACTACCCTAAGTTAAAGTTTTGATGATAACAAAATGCTAGATTAAATAAATTGTATAATTCATATGAGACATATATGCTACCTAAAAATTATATTGTACATTTACAGAAACTCTAATGGATACCAGCATAAGAACATCAACATCAGCATCAGAAGATGAAATATCATATGCCAGCATCAGAAGATGAAATATCATATGCCAACATCAAAAGATCAAAGCATGTGCTTACGCTGAAGCTTGATGAACAGATCTGCGCGTAACATACTTTAAACTCTGATCAAGACCAAAACAATATCATCAGCATCTAGAAGCATCAGAATAAGCCAAAGCCAGCAACACGCTTAAGTGACAACGGTACTGTGCATTCAAGACACTTTATTACCAACGGCTGTATTCCAAGACAAAGATCTTCTAAACATGGAAAGAACGTAATGGGCATTGAAATGGAATAAGTGACTACAATATATCTTTTCCAAATGCTATATAAACAAGTCAGTGAGAAATGAATTGGCTAATGCTCTACAACTCTTCACACGCATAAAGCAAATCATTTTCATCCTCACTCAAAAAGTCTGCTATATCTCTCAAATTGCTTACTCCATAGTTATAGCATCCTAGTTTCACATAAGCTTAATTTGTGTATTATCACAGGTGTGATATAGAGTTTTTGTAGAAAACATTCAACACATATAGTTTTCATTTATCTGTAAGAAAGAATTTCCTTGAGAAACCGGTCTGTGGTTTAGACTCAAGAAGGCTTTAGCAGTTGTTAAAGCAGTTGTAATATTTAGTTGAATATAGTGGATTAGGACCTCGTTGGAGAGAGGCGAAATCACCTTGACGGGTGGACTGGAGTAGTTTGAGATCAAACGAACCAGGATAAAAATAATGTGTTGTCTGCATTTGATTTCAAGGTTTATAATTCAACCCCCCTTCTTGTGTTTTTCACTTCTTCAAGCGCGTTTTAGGGTTTCCTCACAGTTTTACATGTTTGATTCTCTTGGACATTTATGTTTTGCAATGTTTAATTTTTGATGTTTATGTTGTGAGATGTATAAAAATTGAGGGAAAAGAAACCAATACCTTTGGTGCTTCGTTTCTGGAGAGTGGATGGTGGATTGGAACGACGGCGCTCTAGGTGGCCGGAGGAGGAGGACCGTGATGACAGCGTTTCTTACTTCTGGTATTTCTATGCTTGATTTTGGTTAATGAATGTTTTATGATGACGTTGTTCTGAAAACTTGTTTCTGAATTGTTGGTTGCCTTTGTTGGATACTGATTGTTGATGATGAATGCATGTTCTGAAAACACTTGAATATTTTGCTTCTAGATTTTTCCTCTTCTTCTTTGAGTACCCTGTTTATTTGATGATGAACATATGTATTCTGAAATATTGCTTGTTGTTAGCTTGGATTTGAATTTGCTGATGTTTTGTGATGGTGAACCTGAAAGTCAGTATCGTTGTTTTGCTTGTTCTGCAAGTTCTTCATTTCTCTTGTTGGAGATGAGGTTGTACTGTGTTTGAAGTTTAGGCAATTTTTGGCCTTGATAGTAGGTTTGTTTTGGACTTACAGGTTTGTTGTGTAGTTGGACAGGTTTGTGAGTTTTTCGGTTGCTCAGTGGTTGTTTGAACAGGCTGATGCAGTATGAGCAGATTTGTGAGTTTCTTGAGTAAGCTTTGAACTTGTTGGTTTTTTTTTATTTAGAAGAAGACTGGCTTCTGGACTTACAGGTTTGCCATCTGCTGAGTTTTGGGAAGGCAAGCTTGAGTTGTTTTTGGTTGCTCCTGGTATGCAGGTTCAGTTGGAGGCAGTTTGTAGGTTTTTGCGTTTGGTAAGGTAAGCTATATGTTTCTTAAGCTTGCAGTTTTTGTAGGTTTAGTTGGAAGCAGGCTGTATGTTTCTTAAGCTTGCTTGACAGGCTTCTGAGTTTGGAGGCAGTTTTGGTGATTTTTTGTTTATTTTATTGAGAAGGAAGACTTGTTATTTTGTGAGGCAGGCTTGAGCTTTTTGTTGAGCTTGCTAGATGCAGTTTAAGCAGATTTTTCTTGTTACTGCAGTTTGATGGTTTATGCAATTTTTTGCTCTCTATATCTCCTCCTTGTGTTGGACTGTTGGACTGTTATATTGTTATATATTTTCTTTTGTTCCTCTTATTTGCCTTTCATAGCCTGCCAAAACTGCAAATTGCAAAACCTATTCACTAGGTTCCCTCTTTCCTCTCTCTCCATAAACATTTTTAATTGCTTATTATCTTTTTATTTCTGAAAAATTGGGCTGTCTAGAAAATGATGAAAAAGCATCTTTGACAAGTTTTGACTTGTCAAACAAATTACTTCCTGTTGTCTTGCTTTTTGTCTGCTGTATTGCTGTTTTCATGCTGCATTACCATTTTTATCAAATATGTCTTGTAACTTGGTTTTGGGAAATTTTGTATTGTAGCTGAATATGGGACTTTACTTGCTGCTGAGTTTATTCCTTTGCTTGACTTACCCTGGCAGTTTTGGTGCCTGTTTGTCTCTTTGAATTTGTAATATAGTTTGCTTGGTTAATGTAGCATGGCACTTAGTTTGTAATTTAGTTTGTTTGGTTAATGCAGCTTGGAACTTTTTGTACTTGACCCATGTTTTTGCATTTAGTTTGACATGCTTGCATTTATATTTTATTTTTCTTTCTGTGAACTGAGAAGAGCGATCTTCTTGTGATTTGCAGGGAGAAAAATAAAGCGTGACAAAAAATAGGCAATCTGATTCTAGACGACCAATTTTAATGATGATTTTTTCTTCTTTTCATTTAAAAAATCTTGTGCTGATTTTCTTTTCTTCTCTTTTCAGGTAGGTACCAGTTGAATAATGGAAGAAGCAGTAGAAGTAGAAGTCAAAGATCTCAAGAGATTTAGGCTTAGATTTATTATATCTTTTTTCATTTATTGTAAACAAATATTATTGTAAACACTGTAAATTGTAAATTTACAACATTCGAATAAAATTTGTAACAATATTTGAAATAAATAAATAAAAAAGTCTTTGTCAAATAAGAATTTTCTACTGTCAAATATTCCATTCTTTCCCTTGTACTATCTATTTAATTATTTAAGTCTCTTAAATTAAAATAACTGGAAATGAATCCCAATAACTTTAATCCAGATGAAATAAATAATCAACAAACTTTGTCGTCTCGCAATCTCGCATTAATCACAATACGCCTGGCATTCCAATTAACCATGCTTTGTACAGTTAAGCAAACAAGCATTCCATACACTTTTCACTCCACTGATCAAACCAATGCCTCAAACAAAGCCTCAGCTCCTATCCCAGATATTTAGATTTTGAGAAACAACCAGTAATTTTGAACAAGCGTAAAATAATGTAACAGTCAACTGAATTATTGTGGATTCAATTTCTTTTGAGAAATACGAGCGAAAACCCTAATTCCAGATTACTGCCAAAGAAAGATCTGTCTGATTGATTCCTGAGCCAATCTCAACAAAATCAGTGGAAACCCTAACTCTGGATTAACTGATAAAGAAGAGTTTGTTTGACCGATTCTCGAGCTGGTTTGAAAATTCAGAGAAAACCTAAGGTTATGATTTCTTGTGAAAAAGGGAGGGAAAATTTTGGGGTACTACAGTTGCCCCTGTTCAATCTTCTTGAGCCTGAAGAGTTAGATTGGTGATTTTGTCGTTCGCGACTCGAAGGTAAAAGATGATTGGACACTAGAATGCCTAAAAATTTGCACTCGTCAAAGCATAGTTGAGGGAATGGGCTTAAAGATGCCATTTGGAGATGTGACAGAATCTTGTCGGAGATGGGCTTAAAGATGCCATCCAAGAATGTTTGTTGAACTGTATGTTGTAGGTGAGTGGATGAGTATCAAAAAGTTATCCATGTTTGGAACGTCTCTGAGCTGGTGGTCTGAATAGGAAACAAATTGACATCCATGTTGGGAAGCATCCGTAAACTGTTTTCAGAAGTCTTGAAGTTGAATAAGCAATAGATCAGCATCCATGTTGGGAAGCATCCGTAAACTGCTCTCAAAAGTTGAATCTGAACAAGCGATAGATTAACATCCGTGTTTGGAGAATCCGTAAACTATTTTCAGAAGTCTTGAAGTTGAATAAGCAATAGATTAGCATCCATGTTGGGAAACATCCGTAAACTGTTTTCAAAAGTTGAATCTGAACAAGCGATAGATTAACATCCGTGTTTGGAGAATCCGTAAACTGTTTTCAGAAGTCTTGAAGTTGAATAAGCAATAGATCAGCATCCATGTTGGGAAGCATCCGTAAACTATTTTCAAAAGTTGAATCTGAACGAGCGATAGATTAACATCCGTGTTTGGAGATTCGTAAACTGTTTTCAGAAGTCTTGAAGTTGAATAAGCAATAGATCGGCATCCATGTTGGGAATAATCCGTAAACTGTTTTCAAAAGTTGAATCTGAACAAGCAATAGATTAACATCCGTGTTTGGAGAATCTGTAAACTGTTTTCAAAAGTCTTGAAGTTGAATAAGCAATAGATCAACATCCATGTTGGGAAGCATCCATAAACTGTTTTCAAAAGTTGAATCTGAACAAGCGATAGATTAACATCCGTGTTTGGAGAATTCGTAAACTGTTTTCAGAAGTCTTGAAGTTGAATAAGCAATAGATCAACATCCATGTTGGGAAGCATCCGTAAACTGTTTTCAAAAGTTGAATCTGAACAAGCGATAGATTAACATCCGTGTTTGGAGAATCCGTAAACTGTTTTCAGAAGTCTTGAAGTTGAATAAGCAATAGATCAGCATCCATGTTGGGAAGCATCTGTATACTGTTTTCAAAAGTCTTGATTGAAGCTTGCTAACCTTATTCTTGGAAAGGGTAAAAATTAGCTGAAACACAAAGTTATGTTGCATGAAATGTATGATGCAATATATGTGTTATATCAATGTTTATGATATATGAATGTAATGTATGCGCATGTAATCCGATGAGCTGTCTTGTTGAGGAAAATAAATCCTGGATAGCTGGAGATAATAAAATCTTGACCGCTGTCGGGGGAAATAAATCCTTGATTGCTGCTGGGGATTGAGAATCTTTTGATCGTTGAAAATGAGAAGTCCTAGGATCACTGTTGAAGAGTATGTGTGTCTTCCAGCTCTTTGACAACCTCCGCGGGGAGAAATTATACTGCCGAGAGAAGTCATGAATTTGGTTTTTATGCCAATCTACTGGAGGGATTTCTATTTTGCTGTTTGAGGAGAACTCCGCTGGGGAATATCTGAAAACTCTGTCGGGGATTTGAAATTCTGTGGGGAATAACCATACTGCTGGAGAGCAAGCTCGGGATCCTAGGAAAAGCTTATTCTTGTTTGGAAGAAGCTCAGTAGCTTAGGTTGTATGCCACTTTACTGGGGATGCAAGAAGGAGGAACTCCATTTTGTTAAGGATATCAGGGAAAAACTGAATGGTTTCCGTTGGGGATTGATAGCTCAAAGTTTCCTCTCTGTTGGGGGTCCTAGTGACGTGCTGATTTGATTAGCAACTTCGCTGGGAAAAAGTTTTAAAAATAAATTTCTGATGAATTATCTGTTTTGAAAGCAAATTTTCGGGAGAAGGGAAGAAACTGGATGATCTTCACTGGTGTTCACAGGTTGGAGTTTTGTCTCTTCTTGGGGAAGAAAGTTTCATTCTTACCGATGGTTTGTAGTTCAAATTTCTGCTCTGTTGTTGGCTGAGAATTTGAATATTCAACTCCGATGGGGATCCTTGAATTTTAACTCTACTGGGGATGTGCCTTTCAAAGCTTTAGTCCTATTTAGGAACCAGAGGAGGCATTTGCAGGGGATTTCTTCTGGAATAGCCTAAAGACACTTTCCTACACTTCCATCTTATCAGTAATTATTCTTCCTCATTTTGTTTTATTTGTAAGTGGTGATTTCATTCAAATGCATATGCTCTTTTAATAAATCATTGTACGTTTTCAAATAAAGCACAAGTGTAAAAAAGAAAGAAAAGGCAGACAATTTTCTGTACTTTGAAGTAACTTTGTATTAACTTTGTGTAAGTATTTGTACAAATGAGACAAACACCCTAGTAAGAGAATGTTGTCAAAAAGCTGAGAAAATTTTTATACATAGAAAGATGGCTATGTGTATCAATTCCATGGGGTTCCCATTCTGCTATAGCCTTCACGACTCTGAATATCTTGTCCATTCGTTGCTTCGTTCGCAGATGATTGGATTGATCAGAAGCTTTGGAGTTTGTCCGCGAAGAGATTATCCTTAAAGTGATCCGACGAGACATAGTCATACACTTTGATTCCCTAACTTTTGCCTGGATCTCCCTTTCAGGTTTTCGACCCACCGGAAACCCTTTTTTGCCCAAGTCGCCCTTTCGGGTTTTCAACTTGCCGGGTGAACAGATTTTTTTTTGTTTATCCCTAATTTTTGCCTGAACCGCCCTTTCGGGTTTTCGATTCACCGGGATGCCCATTTTTTTGCCCAAGTCACCCTTTCGGGTTTTCGACCTGTCATGTCATTTATGCGTAGTATCTTTTGACTATGTCTGCATTCGCAGGGTGTGGCAGGTCATCACCGTCCATGGTGGTCAAGATCATTGCCCCGCCAGAAAATATGTTTTTGATCATAAATGGTCCTTCTTAAGTAGGAGTCCACTTGCCCCTGGGATCACTTTGCGGTAAGATAATCCGCTTGATTACAAGATCCCCAACTTGATATACTTGTCTCCTGACTTTCTTGTTGAAAGCCTTGATCATCCGTTTTTGATACGTCTGACCATGTCAAACAGCAGGAAGTCGCTTTTCGTCAATCAAATTAAGTTGATCAAGCCGGGTCTGAATCCAATCGTCTTCGTTCAAACCAGCGTCCTTCATGATTCGTAAAGAAGGAATATGAACTTCTATAGGTAAAACGGCTTCCATGTCGTATACCAAAGAGAAAGGTGTTGCCCCAGTTGATGTTCGTGACGTGGTACGGTACCCATGTAGAGCAAACGGTAACATCTCCTGCCAGTCCTTGTAAGTGACTGTCATCTTTTGAATGATCTTCTTGATATTTTTGTTTGCGGCTTTAACAACACCGTTCATCTTTGGTCGATAGGGAGATGAATTGTGATGATAAATCTTGAACTGCTCGCACAGAGCGGTGATCATAATGTTGTTCAGGTTTGTACCGTTGTCCGTAATGATTCGGTCAAGAATACCGTACCGGCAGATGAGGTTCTGTTTGATGAAATGGGCAACCACATTCTTTATAACAGAGGCGAAGGAAGTTGCTTTGACCCATTTGGTAAAGTAATTAATAGCCACCGGGATGAAGTGATACCCATTGGATGTTGTAGGCTCGATCTCTCCAATCATATCAATGCCCCACATTGCGAATGGCTAGGGAGCTGTTAGGACATTGAGAGGAATCAGAGGGATATGCACCTTGTCAGCATAAACTTGGCATTTGTGACAAGTACGAGAATGTTGATGACAATCAGCTTCCATGGTAGACCAGTAGTAGCCTGCCCTTAGAATCTTCTTAGCCATCGTATGTCCGCTTAAGTGGGTGCCAAAGGTGCCACTATGTATTTCGGTCATGATCAACTCTGCTTCAACCTTGTCCACACAACAAAGTAGAACACAATCATGGCTACGCTTATAAAGGATACCATTGCTTAGGAAGAACTTGGCAGCAAATTTCCTTAGGAACTTTTTATCATTGACGGAAGCTCCTTCAGGGTACTCTCGAGTCTGGAGATACCTTTTGATTTCATGGAACCAGGGTTGTTCCACTACTTCTTCGATATTAATCTCATGACAGTGTGCAGGTTCGTCCATTCGCTCGATGGTGATTTGGGGAGATTCGTCACTGCCCCTAGTATCAAATGTTTGTGGCACTGCCAGGAAACTTGGGTTGTACGTAACCCTTTGTTGAGATTGATGTTTTAATGCCCCAAGTGATGGTGAGGGAGACTTTCCCCAGGTTGATCTGCAGTTGAGAAATTTCTTGAAATCTTGACTGGACTACCCCAGGTTTACTGAACTTTGAAAGATCTGTTGAAATCTTGACTGGACTGCCCCAGGTTTAGTGGACTTTGAAAGATTTGTTGAAATCTTGACTGGACTGCCCCAGATTTGCTGGACAATACCAAACCAAGTCCCCTTCTTGTTGATTGGAAATTTTTACCACAGGAATGTCATCCGATTTGAAGTGATTTTACTCACTGGCAGAGCTTCCGTTCCTCCGAACATTCACTGTTGTGAATTTCTTCACTGTCAAACAAATAACATGTGCAAACAACGATATTCAAATAATGCAAAGTTTATGCTTGTCTCGAAGTTTTTGAAAAATGCGTTTTTTAGCAGAAAACTTTTGATAAGACAAATTCAACACAAGATTTAGAGCAAAGCCTTACAGGAGTCAGGATACCTTTTGTAACAGTATGCTTTCGAATGAACCCATGCTTCAAATAGGATTTTTTAAGGGTTGTAACGTGGCTTGGTTCACGGTTTAAGAAACAAAGGATAAAGGCCCAAAGTATATTTGTACCCACCCGTTCTTCGTGATGTTCTTCAATCCTAAACTAAGTTAATTGTGCGTTGAACTCTATTCATTTTGGGTGATGGTTCACACCAGTTGAATTTCATGGGAAGGCAGTCTTTTTTTTGCAACATTTTTCACGTTGTTGAGGATTTATAATGACCTCTTTCTTTTTTATTTGTTATCCCTAACTTTTGCCTGACTGTTCTTGTTTTCGAGATTACAGTCAGCAGGATGCCCCAGCTTTCTTAAGCCTCCTTTGTAGGTTTTGGCTCAGTGGGCTTTTCTCTTTTGAGAGGTAATGAATGCCTATGAGATTGGGAACCATCACTGTCTTTTGATTCCAAAGGAATGTTTTTGATTTCATTCGTTGTATTACGAACTGAGAGTTTGCGACTTCAATGTGCATCTTTTGAATTAACTGAGAGACTACCCTGCCCCAGGTTTAATCAAAGGTTTCAATTTGTGCTTAAAACAGAAAACTTCTACTTCTTTGGCTCGAAGGGGGTTGACTATGGATTATCTTCCTTATAACTCCAATGTTTAGGGTTTGAAAGAAACGCCTGTACATTGTCAGCAAGGTCTGTTCAAAAGCATATTGTATGAGATTTTGGTATTGTTTCGTCATCCTCCCTCTAAAGGCTTGTAGCTTTTGCAAGAGTTAAATGTCATAAAGAAAGTAGAAAGCATAGTTCAAGAATAGTGAAAACGAATGGATGGATTCAAGACAAACATATGCAATGCATTAATGAAACAGAGTTTGACATCAACAGATAATTGTTTGAATAACAAAAGAAATTACAACTTGAAAATTCAAATGAAACAAAAGTCTCTTACTTCGAACTTGTCATTTCAGGTGGAGAACCCTCAACGGAAGATTTTCATCTCGCCATCCGGCATGAATTTCAGCACTCCATTGTCAATCATGTCTTGGATCTTGTTTTTCAAAGCCCAACAGTCGTCGGTGTCATGTCCAGGACTATAGGAGTGGTATACACAAAATGCATCGGGGTGATAGCTAGGAGCAGAGGTATTGGGCTTCCGAATAGGATCCTTTAAAGCAGTCAGATTGACCTCCAACAATCGTTCCAGTATTAGAGATGATGGTATGTCAGTCTCAGTGAACTGTCTTCCAGGCGTATTTTGCTTATGTTGATTACCCCGTTGACGCTGGCGAGGTTGTTGTGACCCTGAAGCAAGTTGAGGAGATTTTCCCTTGTCTTCTTGTCTCAAAGGAGGTTGAATGATGACTTGATCTTCAACCCTATTTGTTTGCCCCACTTGGTTATCTCGAAGCAGTTTATTGACGAGGACCCTGAGCTCTTCTTGTCTTTGAGCCAGGTCTTGAATGAGAGCCATCTGGCCCACCAGTTGTCCCATCATCTGGATCTTCATTGTTGTCAGCTCAATCTGTAGTTCTTCCAACTGATCATTCCTAACACCGCCTGAATTTCCCAGGACCATCCCCGTGTGAGGAGAGCTTTCACTTCTTCTTTCCCCTGGGACAAGTTCAAGAACATTTCCTGAAGTTGAGCGTTTTGAGCCTGGATATCTTCGACAGTCCTCTCTAGTGCCATCTCTATTGAAATAAACAGTAGGATAATAAGGAAACCTGAAAAGGAAACCTGTTATGATACAATGCATGATATGTGGATGCATGTTTTCAAGAATCTCTCGGGGTAAACACAAGAAAATGTAAGAGGTTGAACTTCGATCAACATCCTTGATTGGAGAACTTTGCATTGGTGGATGTCTTTCCACGAGAATCAATCTCACCATGTCGAGTGGGTCATAGCCCCTGATTCAAGTATTTGCACTTGATCTTTGACGGTGTTTGTTTAGAGGAAAATGAATCCTCTTGCCCTTTGGTAGATGTCTGGTTCAACGTGACCCTGCATCAAAGACCCTCGAGATCCTCGAAATGGTTATTGAAAATGCTATGGTATGATGTTATGATGTTATGTACATGTATGCAAAAGTAAGTAAGTGTATATACAGGTAATCATATTCACACAAAACAAACAAGTCCTTAGGTTTAGGCTTGCATGGGGTTCGTAGGCAAGTACCCTCTTGAAGTTAGTTGGCTCAACCTGTCCTAAAATAGAAACGGGGTTCTAAGGAGCTCAATATCACTGGATTATTTTCTGTGTTCATTGTTTTGGTTTAGCCACTTAACTAGCGACCAAAATATTCCAAGAAAACAATCCTCAATGAGTGTAGTATCGAGTATCTACCAACTTCGGATTGCACCAAAGTCGGTCATCTCACTACCCCTAAAAAGGCCAAGATGGTCAAGTAAGGTTCTAAGAGTTCGTTAGTGCTTCATGACATCAGTCAGCGGCCCCGTATTCTCTTTGATTAACTCAAAGGCTACTGATACCCATAAATATGTCACACTAACGTAGCTACTGCTTCAACCATGTCGGTATACCCCGCACAATTCCCTCACAGTTTATTGCTACTTACCTAAAAGGTGTCCCCAAATCCGGGTGTAGGATTTAAAATAAACCCAAACAAGGAACCCAAAAAGTAAAGCAATCAAAGCAATCAAGGTAAGCATGTAAAGGTGATCTAAAACCCTAAGGTAACCCCACTTTTAGAAATATTTCCCCAGCAGAGTCGCCAGTTCTGTGATACGGTGGGAGAACTGACTTGAGGTTTTGCGTTTGTATTCGCACTTGTTCGGTTTAGCAAGAGTCGCCACCGACTTTTTATTTTATCCAAAGGAAAGGTCAAAAAGCACAGGAAAGACCTTTGAGATGGTTTCTTGGGTTCGGTGGGTAGATTATGAAAAGGGAAGGTGCTAGCACCCTTTTCATCCATGGTTATCCATGGGCTCTTAGTTACTTGTTTTAGATCACTTGCCTTTGCTTTCCAATTGTTTGAAATGGTGCTTGGTGTGTGTGGTTTTGAAAATGTTTTGAAAAAGATGTCTTGTCTAGGCAACCTTTGTAATGATTCTTGTTTGAATATATACAAAGGTGTGTGTCTTTTTGAAAAGATATTTCAATGTTTTTGAAAGTTGTTTTTGAAGTTGTGTTGTGAAGTGTGTTTGAAAATGGCAAGGATGTTTTGCAAGTTTTTTGATCAAGTAACTAAGAGTGGTCTACCCTATTTTACTCAAAGATCTTTCTTATGTTTTTAACCCTTTTAACAGTATTGTTTCACCATTGTATTTGATGAACAACCTTGTGTTAGGATGTTAAATGGGACAGGCGCGGGTCATCGTATACAATCATTGAAAGCAACTTGTGAGACGCTCTAGCAATTTTGTAAGGGACGAGATCATTTTATCGAAGGCAACATCGAGGGTCATCGAGGGACTACGATCTTTGTTTATTGAAGGGGTATTTTCTAGAGTGTCTCATACTCGAGGGACGTGATTGTATTTTCCGAGGCAACAAGCGAGGTTACCCTAGAGGTGCAAGTGTGAATGGTGTTTGTCATATTCTTGCATTTGTCTTATTAGGTCATCTAGCGATTGATTTTAGATTTTCACATACAAACCCTAATCTCTAATCATGGCATATTTAAAAAGCATAAAGTGCGAGAATTAAATTCTAAGCTATTACAAAAGAGTATTCGGGGATGGGGGTACAAATTATTTACAAATGGGGATGAGTCTTATCAGAATAATGTCCCAAATATTATGGGTTACAACCAAATCGAATCGACGCAATTCAAATATTAACAAATTATAAGATAAAGAAAATCAGAGAAATATGAGATGTATGTATTTATTTACAAATGATCAAATAAAATATTAACCTAGGAAAGATTAAGTATAATTATTATTTATTGTATTTTTTATGAATTATGTAAATAAAGAGTTTTAAAGAAAAGAAAAATTATTTAAGTTGAACTTCCATTATTTATGTATTTTTTATTTTATTAAATGTAATAAATATTAAGGAGAATTATTTAATATGTATATATATATATATATATATATATATATATATATATATATATATATATATATATATATATATATATATATATATATATATATATATATATATATATATATATATATATAAATATTTTAACACAAGAAAAGAAGAATTATATTATAAAAGATGAAAATAAAATGATAAAAAGTGTTAGTTTTAAAAACATTAAAAAAAAGAAAAGATAATGGGCATGAACAAATGTTTTTTTGGATGGCCCAATATAAAGAAACAAGGAAGAAGAAGAACAAATTGAAGAAAAAGGGGGGTGGGCGCTGTTAAACATTTGGGCTTTATGTTTTGTTTGGGCGAAGGCCCATGAGACATACAACGCGTTAGGGTTAATGTTTTCTTTGCTCAAAATTAGGGTTTTCAGATTAGCACACAGCAGCGCCTCCTCTCATATTCTTCATCTCTCTTCCTTGTTTCTCAGGCGAAGCTTCGATTATTCCTTCAAACTTCCAGCCGCCAGAGCGCCACCTTCGTCCATCTCCTCTCCACAACGGTATGAGGCAGTGGTTTTAAAGGTATGTTTTGTTCTAAGCGCATTTTAGGGTTTCCTCACAGTTTTACATGTTTGATTCTCTTGGACATTTATGTTTTGCAATGTTTAATTTTTGATGTTTATGTTGTGAGATGTAGAAAAATTGAGGGAAAAGAAACCAATACCTTTGGTGCTTCGTTTCTGGAGAGTGGATGGTGGATTGGAATGGCGGCGCTCTAGGTGGCCGGAGGAGGAGGACCGTGATGACAGCATTTCTTACTTATGGTATTTCTGTGCTTGATTTCGGTTAATGAATGTTTTATGATGACGTTGTTCTGAAAACTTGTTTTTGAATTGTTGTTTGCCTTTGTTGGCTACTGATTGTTGATGATGAATGTATGTTCTGAAAACACTTGAATATTTTGCTTCTAGATTTTTCCTCTTCTTCTTTGACTACCCTGTTTATTTGATGATGAACATATGTATTCTGAAATATTGCTTGTTGTTAGCTTGGATTTGAATTTGCTGATGTTTTGTGATGGTGAACCTGAAAGTCAGTTTCATTATTTTGCTTGTTCTGTAAGTTCTTCCTTTCTCTTGTTGGAGATGAGGTTGTACTGTGTTTGAAGTTTAGGAAATTTTTGGCCTTGATAGTAGGTTTGTTTTGGACTTACAGGTTTGTTGTGTAGTTGGACAGGTTTGTGAGTTTTTCGGTTGCTCAGTATTTTTTTGAACAGGCTGATGCAGTTTGAGCAGATTTGTGAGTTTTTTGAGTAAGCTTTGAACTTGTTGGGCTTTTTATTTATTTGGAAGCAGACTGGCTTCTGGACTTACAGGTTTGCCATCTGCTGAGTTTTGGGAAGGCAAGCTTGAGTTGTTTTTGGTTGCTCCTGGTATGCAGGTTCAATTGGAGGCAGTTTGTAGGTTTTTGCGTTTGATAAGGCAGGCTATATGTTTCTTAAGCTTGCAGTTTTTGCAGGTTTAGTTGGAAGCAGGCTGTATGTTTCTTAAGCTTGCTTGACAGGCTTCTGAGTTTGGAGGCAGTTTTGGTGATTTGTTGTTTGTTTTATTAAGAAGGCAGACTTGCTATTTTGTGAGGCAGGCTTGAGCTTTTTGTTGAGCTTGCTAGATGCAGTTTAAGCAGGTTTTTCTTGTTACTGTAGTTTGAAGTTTTATGCAATTTTTTGCTCTCTATATCTCCTCCTTGTGTTGGACTGTTGGACTGTTATATTGTTATATATTTTCTTTTGTTCCTATTATCTTCCTTTCACAGCCTGCCAAAACTGCAAACTGCAAAACCTATTCACTAGGTTCCCTCTTTCCTCTCTCTCCATAAACATTTTTAATTGCTTATTATCTTTTTATTTCTGAAAATTTTGGCTGTCTAGAAAATGATGAAAAAGCATCTTTGACAAGTTTTGACTTGTCAAACAAATTACTTCATGTTGTCTTGCTTTTTGTCTACTGTATTGCTGTTTTCATGTTGTATTACCATTTTTATCAAATTTGTCTTGTAACTTGGTTTTGGGCAATTTTGTACTGTAGCTGAATATGGGACTTTACTTGCTGCTGAGTTTATTCCTTTGCTTGACTTACCCTGGCAGTTTTAGCGCCTGTTTGTCTCTTTGAATTTGTAATACAGTTTGCTTGGTTAATGTAGCTTGGCACTTAGTTTGTAATTCAGTTTGCTTGGTTAATGCAGCTTGGAACTTTTTGTACTTGACCCATGTTTTTGCATTTAGTTTGACATGCTTGCATTTATATTTTATTTTTCTTTCTGTGAACCGAGAAGAGCGATCTTCTTGTGATTTGCAGGGAGAAAAATAAAGCGTGACGAAAAATAGGCAATCTGATTCTAGACGGCCAATTTTAATGATGATTTTTTTCTTCTTTTCATTTAAAAAATCTTGTGCTGGTTTTCTTTTCTTCTCTTTTCAGGTAGGTACCAGTTGAATAATGGAAGAAGCAGTAGAAGTAGAAGTCAAAGATCTCAAGAGATTTAGGCTTAGATTTATTATATCTTTTTTCATTTATTGTAAACAAATATTATTGTAAACACTGTAAATTGTAAATTTACAACATTCGAATAAAATTTGTAACAATATTTGAAATAAATAAATAAAAAAGTCTTTGTAAAATAATAATTTTCTACTTTCAAATATTCCATTCTTTCCCTTGTAGTGTCTATTTAATTATTTAAGTCTCTTAAATTAAAATAACTGGAAAGGCATCCCAATAACTTTAATCCAGATGAAATAAATAATCAACAAACTTTGCCGTCTCGCAATCTCCCATTAATCACAATACGCCTGTAATTCCAATTAACCATGCTTTGTACAGTTAAACAAACAAGCATTCCATACACTTTTCACTCCATTGATCAAACCAATGCCTCAAACAAAGCATCAGCTCCTATCCCAGATATTTAGATTTTGAGAAATAACCAGTAATTTTGAACAAGCGTAAAATAATGTAACAGTCAACTGAATTATAATGGATTCAATTTCTTCTGAGAAATAAGAGCGAAAACCCTAATTCCAGATTACTGCCAAAGAAAGATCTGTCTGATTGATTCCTGAGCCAATCTCAACAAAATCAGTGGAAACCATAACTCTGGATTAACTGATAAAGAAGAGTTTGTTTGACCGATTCTCGAGCTGATCTGAAAAATCAGAGAAAACCCTGAGGTTGTGATTTCTTGTGAAAAAGGGAGGGCAAATTTTGGGGTACAACAGTCCCTCTTCCAAAGGACGTTGAAGACTTCCTCAAGCTTTGTAGGAGAATGGTTGATGGTTTTAGGGCAGAGATCCGCAAGCGTGTTTAGGATATTTTAGTTTTCCTTTGTTATTTCTTTCAGTATTCAACATTTGGTTTTGATTTCTCGCTTTCAGTATTTCCCATTCTGTATTTGAATTATATTTCCCCTTTTCAAACATGGTTATTATTCAATAAAGTCACTTTTGTTTCCGCATTCAAATTGTGTATTTATTTCGGGATACTCACCAATAAAAAGCAAAACCTGAAATAAATATATACAAAAAAGAAAGAATATAAAAGAAAAAGGAAATCCAATGTGAATAAGACAAAGATTAAAATTTTGGCATATTCATACGCATTCCTTCACAAGCATCGCATTTAGAAAATTTCATACATAAAACTCACATTTTCAAAATCATCTCTAGTCAAATCATTGGTAAAAAAAGCACCACCCCTCCGACCTCCATATCAAACCAGAGCTCATCAAATAGAAAGTGATGGAATAGATCAAACAAAATCAAGTCGCCTTCCAAGAAGATTTGGAACAAGTGAAGGGTAACATCGACTCAATAAAAAGATACATGAGTAAAGTTCTTCTAGCCTTGAAGAACATCATCGAAAGACAAGATCATATTCCTAAGGTAGACTTTGAAGAAGTAGCCCAGACTATTGGTGCATCAAGCGGTCACCAACCAAGACAAGAACCAGAATCAGGTTCTATAAAGTCAACTATGGCTCAACAAGAGATTAAGCAAGCTGATACTGAAGGCCTTGTCCCACCTCCTCCAAAGGTAGGGAAATCTCATACTTTGCAGATTCCAGTCACTAATCTATACAACATGGATAACTACATAGACCTGCAATATGAAGACCATGACTTGGAAGGAATCAACCAAGTTCCTCAAAGGGCTGCCTATACTAAAATTTCTGAAAATCCTATGGCACTCCATTAGTTTAAAGCTCTTAAAGAAAAGTTGAAGGTTTGAAAGGCTACGACGCTTTCGACGTCGATGCTCTTGAAATGGGCCTAGTTCTAGATGTAGTGATCTCTCCAAAATTAAAAGTACATGACTTTGGAAAATATAAGGGGCTCACATGCCCAAGGAACCATCTACGCATGTACTATAGGAAAATGCATGCTTATGCTCAAGATCAGAATCTGACGATCCACTGCTACCAAGACACTTTGAGTGGGGCATCTCTAGATTGGTATATGCAATTGGAGCGAGTCCATATCCAAATGTGGGAAGATCTTGATAATGCTTTCTTGAGACAATACAAGTACAACTTGGACATGGATCCTAATCGCATGCAACTCCAAAACTTATCTCAAAAGAAAGATGAGTCCTTCAAAGAATATGCACAACAATAGAGAGAAATGGTCGCTCGATTACAACCAACACTCCTTGAGAAGGAATTGGTCGATATGTTCATGAGTACGCTATAAGGCCTATATTATGATAAAATGATAAGAAGCGTCTCTTCCAAATTTTCTGATTTGGTGACAATTGGAGAAAGAATTGAAGCAAGTGTGAAAAGTGGAAAGATAAAAGGGGCATCTTACAGTACTCCTTATAACCCAAAGAAGCATCTGAACTTCTCGAAGAAGAAGGAAGGATAAATTAATGTTATCACATCACATCCGAAAGCTCAGTAACCATTGGTAATCCCGAGAGAACAACAACAAAACAGGTTTGAAAGGCCTCCGAGAAGATTTGATCATCTCCCCATGCCTTACAGTCAACTACTACAACACTTACTCAAGGCATCTTTGGTAGAGCTGAAGCCACTAGCTCCTCTAATTGGGAAACTCTCGCCAAAATATGATGCTAATGCAAGGTGCGAATATCATGCCAATTCTCTAGGGCATGCCATAGAGAAGTGTTGGGCCTTTAAACACAACGTGCAATATTTGTTGGACTCCCAAGAAATCACTTTCAACAAGCCTAATATCAAGACGAACTCCATGCCTCCACATGACAGACCAACTGTGAATGCAATCGAGGTAGTCACTGACTATGGGGCAGCTAGACGAGTAAAAACTCTGATATATCTCTTGAAGGAACATCTCATTGAGTATGGTTTCCTTTTGGAACATAACAATGCTTTTGAGAAGATTTTACAAAATTGGTGGATCAAGGGATAATTCAATTTGGGCGATATCCTAAAGAAGAATATATAGCTAAAATTGATGGAAATACGAAGAATCCATTGGTGATAAAGGTGTTCGCGGGCCGGTTTGGTTCAGTTTTGATAGAATCCGATATTCGATAATCGATTTGGGCCGGTATGTTCTACATTACCTTTCAAGTGATGGATATAGAACTAGCATATACATTCTTGCTCGGGCGACCTTGGATTCATACGGCAGGGGATGTTATCTCAACCTTGCAAAAAAATTAAAGTTCCTTGTTGAAGGAAAGTTGGTTATGATAGACGGAGAGGAGGACCTCTTTGTAAGCTACTTAGAGTCCTATAGATATATCAATATGGATGAGGACTATGCGGCAACACTATTCCAAGCCCTAGAAATTATTTCAATGCTAACCTTACCGGTGGAGAAACTCAAGAAATCGGGAACTACCATGATTTCATGGAGAGATTTACAAACATCTATGGAAGATCGTACCTGAAAAGGTCGGGGTAAACTCGTTGAGATACCTGAAAAGAAGGATCGTTTTGGTTTGGGCTACAAACCGTCAAAGGCTACTCTTAAAGGAAAAGGGAAATTTCCTCCCATCTAGGAAACTTTCGTCAGTAAAGGAGTAGAGCATGGTGGGAAAGTTGCAATGATATCCAACAAGAGCAATACCAAAGGAGAATCTAACTTCATCTATGAATGCGCTCCATGCGAGAACTTAAGAACTGGACAATTATGGAGATTCCAGAGATCTTTTTCTTTCCAAAGTAAATTTTCTATTTTTAAAAGAACTTATGTCACGCCCGAGGCATAGGGGTAGCTTATAAGGGCCCCCATTTGTTTTCAAACAATATTTTCAATTAATAAGAGTTATGTTTTGAATTCAATTAAGATCCCTGTATTTCTTTTGCATCCTCCATTTCTTTTCAAAAATGGAAATACTTTTCTTCATATAAATTTTAAAATTCACATTCTAAAATGCACCAAAACATGATAAAATATGCAGATCCACATCTAAACCCACCGATAATGTTATTGTTGCTATCTGATATAATTTTGATGCACCAATTAACCAAGCTGAAGAGGAAGATGAAGAAGATCTTGAACTCTCTGAAGAATTGGCGAGGGTGTTAGAGCAAAAAGAAGATAATATACAACCATACCAAGAATCTATAGAGATCATCAACCTTGGCATAAAAAAATATCCAAAAGAGATCAAGCTAGGGGAAACCTTGGAGGAAAGCATCAAAGAAAAGATGATCAAGCTTCTGCATGAGTACGTAGATATATTTTCTTGGTCCTACAGAGATATGCTGGGATTAGATACAAATATCGTAGTGTACATACTACCTCTAAAAGAAGGTTGTTCTCCAGTTAGACAGAAGCTCAGAAGAACTCGCCCAGACATGTCTGACAAGATTAGAGAAGAGGTCCTTAAACAATTTGATGAAGGGTTCTTATTCGTGGTAGATTATCTACCTTGGATAGCTAACATCGTACCAGTTCCCAAGAAGGACGATAAAGTATGCATGTGTGTAGATTATTGGGATCTGAGCAAAGCAAGTCCCAAAGACGATTTCCCGTTACCTCACATAGATGTTTTGGTGGATAATACAACTCAAGCTTCGGTATTCTCATTCATGGATGATTTCTCAGGATACAAAGTAATGCCCTTCAGTCTGAAGCACGCAGGGGCGACATATCAACAAGCAATGGTCACAATATTTCATGACATGATCCACAAATAAGTTGAGGTATACGTGGATGATATGATAGAAAAATCCCATACGAAGGAGGATCGCATTGTTCACTTGTAGAAATTATTTGAATGTCTATGGAAATTCAAACTGAGGATGAATCTAAACAAATGTACATTTGGTGTCATGCCAGGTAAACTGTTGGGTTTTATTGTAAGTCAGCGTGGTATTGAGGTAGATCACGATAAGGTGAAGGCCATATAAGAAACTCCAGCTCCAAGGTTAGAAAAAGAGGTTTGTGGTTTCTTAGGGCGGTTGAACTACATTTCAAGGTTCATATTGCATAAGCGTATATTCATACTACTCCAAAAAGATCAATCAGTAGAGTGGAATGATGAATCTCAGACAACCTTTAAAACAATTAACCAATATTTGAAAGATCCACCAATCTTGATGCCACCAGTTCCAGGAAGACCAATTATCTTGTACTTAACAATGCTTGAAGGATCAATGGGATTTGTATTGGGGCAACACGACGAAACAGGTATAAAAGAGCATGCAATCTACTACCTTAGCTAGAAGTTCACCGACCGCGAAACAAGGTACTCAATATTCGAGAAGACTTGTTGTGCTTTGGCTTAGGCTACTAAAAGACTCATACAATACATGTTAACTCATACCATGTGGTTAATAGCAAGAATGGATCCCCTGAAGTATGTGTTTGAAAGACCATCTCTTACAGGAAGAACTGCCAGATGGCAGATGTTACTATCCGAATTAGACATCCAATATGTTACTCAAAAGGCCATCAGAGGTAGTGTACTATCTGATCATCTAGTTCATTAGCCATTGCAAGAATATCAACCAATGAAGTTCGACTTTCCAAACGAAGATGTCATGGTTATAGGTGACTACAAGATACAAGGACCTGACGAAGGACCTGAACCAGGATCCCATTGGACACTCATGTTTGATGGTGCTTTAAACGCACTAGGAAATGATATTGGGGAAGTATTGACTTCTCCAAAGAATTTTCACAAACCTTATACTGCAAGGTTATGTTTTGATTGCACCAACAACGTCGTTGAATACAACGTTTGTATCTTGGACCTGGAAACTGGTATTGATCTAAGGATTAAATACCTCGAAGTATATGGAGACTCAGCATTGGTCATATACCAAGTCAACGATGAATGTGACACTCGACGTCCCAAATTGATTCCATATCGAGATTATGTCTTGAAACTAGCTACAAAGTTCATGGAGATTACTTTCACTCATATTCCGCAAGAAGAAAATCAAATGGCAGATGCCTTGGCAACTTTGTCAGCCATGTTCAACGTAACTTAGTCAAATCACGAACCGCGCATCACGACCTAACATTTTGAATAACCTGCACATTGTCTTTCCATTGAAGAAGGACCAAATAACAAACCTTGGTTCTATGACATCAAGAGGTATTTGGAGAAACAATATTACTCGGAAAATGCCTCAATAATTGATAAAAGAACTCTATGAAAGCTATATGAAATGTTCTTTTTAAATGTTGATATGTTGTACAAAAGAAATCACAATATGGTATTACTCAGGTGCGTGGAGAAAGGTGAAACATATATGCTTATGAGAGATATCCATGAAGGAACCTTCGGGACTCATACAAATGGACATGCCATGGCTAGAAATATCTTAAGAGAAAGTTATTATTAGTTGACGATGGAAGTTTATTGCTACCATTATAGGAAGACATGTCCAAAATGCCAAATCTATGCTGACAAAATGCATGTGCCACCAAGTCCTCTGAATGTCTTGAGTTCACCTTGGCCACTCTTGATGTGGGGAATTAATATGATAGGAATGATCAAACCAAAGGCCTCTAATGAACACCGATTCATACTAGTCGCCATTGATTATTGGAAAAATACTCATTTTGGTCCCTTAACTATACCCTTGGGTTCACATTGGTCCCTTAACTTTTTTTCATGTCATTTTGGTCCCTTAACATTCAGAAAGTTTCATTTTAGTCCTTTTTGTCTAATTAGCGACGAAAAAGCTTTGAAATTTGTCGCTAAATATGTTGCTAATTAGACAAAAAGGACTAAAATGAAACGTTTTGAAAGTTAAGGGACCAAAATGACACAAAAAAAGTTAAGGGACCAATGTGAACCCAATGGTATAGTTAAGGGGCCAAAATTAGTATTTTTCCTTGATTATTTTACCAAGTGGGTTGAAGCTGCATCATATGCAAATGTCACCAAGCAAGTGGTCATTCGATTTATTAAGCAGAACATTATATGCATATATGGGGTTCCAGGCAGAATTATTACAGACAACGGGTCCAATTTGAACAACATAATGATGAAAGAGTTATGCGATCATTTTAAGATCGAGCATCATAATTCATAACCTTATCGATCCAAGACGAATGGGGCCGTTGAATCTTCCAACAAGAATATCAAGAAAATCATTCATAAAATGGTGAAGATATATAAATATTTGCACGAAATGCTTCCCTTTGCTCTGCATGGTTAGCGTACCTCAGTACGTACTTTGACGGGGTAACTCTTTTCTCTCTTGTATATGGCATGGAGGCTATACTCCCTCTTGAAGTGGAGATTCCATCACTATGAGTTCTAATGGAACCCAAACTTGAAGGGTTATAGTGGGTTTAGGCGTGACTTGATCAACTCAACTTTATTGAAGAAAAACGCTTAACAGCTCTGTGCCACAGTTAGTTGTACCAAAAGCGGATGAAGAAGGCATTCGATAAAAAGGTTTGTCCTTGAGTGTTCAAGGAAGGGGATTTGGTTCTCAAGAAGATTATGATGCCTCTCCTAGATTCACGTGGTAAATGGACACCTAACTACGAAGGTCCATATGTGTTTAAAACAACATTCTCATATGGAGGTCATATTCTCACAACAATGGATGGGGAAGAACTACGACATCTGACGAACTCCGACACAATAAAAAATACTATTTATAAAAGGCCCGCTAAGTTAAAACCCTAAACGGGCGACTTAGGAAAAAAGGGGTTTCCCATTGGATTGAAAACCCTAAAGGGAGTTCCATGCAAAAATTAGGGACATATAAACAAAAAATTATCATCCTAGTGGTTTGAAAACCCGAAAGGGCGGTCCAGGCAAAAATTAGGGGTCTTATTCAAAAAATGAACAAATAGATTGCAATTCGAAAATTCATTACCATGACTATGAAAGAGTATTATAGATCTAAATCATTTGACTCAGAGGCAAATGAGATTAAATTTATAAAAGGACATTGGAAAAGCAGCAGTATCAATTATCACTTTCATTGCCATTTTCAAATTTTGTTAAATTTTCTGTAATTACCTCTTTTTAGGAATTGCATCTTGTACTTTCGCATATTCAAATGTATTTCCATGAATAATACAATTTAGTTTATTCAAAAGTGTTTTTCTTTTCCTGACTTTTTTGAAAAATACTATGATTATTTCTTATAAATACTGCGTCGAAATTATTTTGGGGATTTGACGAAACAAATAAAAGCATTTAATAAAGAATTAAAAAGCATTTTGGTTAGAAAAACGTCGAAAGAAAATCCATGTTTTCATCCATGCCTACGCCTACGCTTGTGATACAACTGCCATTATCAAATTGACACTGTTCACTTCTGCACATCAAATTCAAATCAAATTGGAGACACCACGACAAAACAAACAAACAACGTCGAAAGGTTTATGACTTAGGAAGAAGCCAATGATTTAAAGAGGAAAATACCAAGAACATTTACAAAACACTTGGTGCGTGTACATACAAGACATTTGGTGCATATACAAAATAACACATTTGAGTATCATAGCATTGTCCTTGGGTATCATATCAAGTTAGGCATTGTGCATATACATTGTGGATTGTATTTTCAAAGATTTTCTTAGGCCAATGATACTGCAATATGTCTTGGGGATATTTTGAATTAGCTTATCTGTGCAAGACAAGCAAATACCTTGGTTAAGAATAGACACAATCGATAAATCATTATATCTTTGGTTTAGTTATCTGAGATTCAATTATCAAAACACTTTTTTCAAAATCCGCATTATTTATCCCCTAGGTAGTGATAAATATGCAAACCTGCATTATAGCTTACTATGTTACTCTCGAAGCTTTAGTAAGTTATATATTTTAAAAAAATCGTATTATCCACCCCTAGGTTGCGGTAGGTAAGCGATAATATGCAATATAGTTCATTGTTTCAGTCTCAAAGCAATGATAAATTACCAAGTCTGTGATATTTATCCTCTAGGTCGTGATAAGTACATGTTATACCTTACTATGTTAGTCTCGAAGCATTAGTAAGATATTTTCGAACCCATATCATTTACTCCCCAGGTTATAGTAGATATATAAAATCTGTGATATAACTCGTTGCATTAGTCTCTAAGCAACAATAATTTATCTATTTTCTGCGATGTATTTTTGTCAGTCTCCAAGCAATAATGAGTTTTAAAACTTTGTGTTGTTCATCCCTCAGGTTGTGATGAATAGACAAAACCTATGTTGTAGCTTACTATATTAGTCTCAAAGCGTTAGTAAGTTAATTTTCAAACTCGTTTTATTTATCTCCTAGGTTACGATAAATAAACAAAATCTATGATTGCTAATTTTCTAGGTATTGGCGAGTTATTGGCATCCTCATATCTAGATCATTTATGTTCAGGCTCTAGGCGTTGGTGAGTTGTCTGCGTCATCCTTGCCCTTTTTTTTACCATTACTTGTTCTATTTTTCAAAACTATTTTTCAAATGTCTTCAAAAGGTCTTTGGTCTACTCTTGGGGTCTTCCATTATTTAATAACCCTTCGATTCAAACGTGCGAAAACTTCGTATACTTACATGCTTCAATCAGAGAGTGATTAAATAGGGACAACTATCATACCCCATATTTTCTCGTGTTAGGCATTAACAGTTGAATTATTCCACTAGCATTTAATTGGGATATTTGTTTTTAATCAGGTCACAAGGTACACATTTAAATAAGTCTTATATTATAGATGGAGGTGTATATATCTTAAATTGGTAATAGGGGTGTAATTAATTGGGCTTATAAAATTGGTGTGAACCCTCTAAAGGGGAGGGTGTGATACGGTGGGAGAACTGACTTTGGTGTTTTGCGTTTTATCGTAAATGTTGCGGATAGCAAGAGTCGTCACCGACTTTTCTCTTATCCAATAAAGGAATGGGGGAAAAGAACGGGAAAGTCCTTTTGAGATATTTTCTTAAGTTCGGGGGGTAGGTTATGAAATTGGAAGGTGTTAGCTCCCTTTTCATCCATAGTTATATACGGGCTCTTAATTGCTAGCTCACTTTGAAATGCTTTGTGTTTGTGTAAGTTTGAAAATATTTTGAAAAACGCCTAAGTTCGGCAAACTTTGCAATGATTCTCGTATCGTTGAGAATGTATACAAAGCGTTGGTTTTTTGAAAATATTTGTTTGAAAAGGAGTGTTTGGAAAGATGTTTTGAAGATGCCAATGTAAGGAAATTTTGTAATGATTCTCGTATCATTGAGAATGTATAAAAAATGTTTGTTAGAAAAGTGTTTTTAAAGTGTGAAGTGTGGAAATGGTTTTGTTTATGAGCAAGCAATTATGAGCAATCTACTTACTCAAAAAGTTCTTGTTCTTTTCCTCCTACTTTAGATAATGCTTGTCTACCATTATTTAGTAGGGAGCCTTATCATTGGATGTGAGGGACGGGCGTGGGTCATCGTATAGTCATAGAAGGCAACTTGTAAGATGCTTTATCTATTTTTGTAAGGGACTAAGATCGTTTACCAAAGGCAACATCTAAGAGTCATCGAGGGACTACGATCTTTTAATCGAGGGTCTTTGCTAAAACATCCCACGTTCGAGGGACATGACTGTTTATATCCGAGGAAACAAGTGTGGGTTACCCTAGAGGTACATGTGTGCAAGGTGTTTTGTTTTCATGTATTTTGTCTTGAATTAGGGTTGTCTATGGTTTAGTTCTAAGTCTTGTCATGAAAACCCTAATTACTAGAAATAATAAGGAAAGCGGTAAATTGCGGAATTTAAATGTCCTACGCTATTACAGCGCTTTGGGAATGAGGGGTACAATTTTGTAAATATGGAGAAGAAAGCAATAAGGCCTAATTATTTATTACAAACCATTGAATAATTAGTAATGCAAAATGATAAAATGCGCAAGAATGTAAAGAGAAAAGAAACTGTTTTTAGGGTTTTTTGATGGAAAAAGATTTGATAACTTAACCTAGTTAAACTAATTAATTTTAATTATAAGAAAAGTTAATTAATTATCTAACAAAACCTAAAATCTAAGTTAATTAAAATTACGAAGAAAATAAAACTTAATTCTAAATAATTTGTTTAGAAAATAATTTTTGTTAATGTTAATTAAGAAAATGTTCTACAATGTAAAAGAAATAATAAAATTTAATTTAACAAAAATAAAATAAAATGCTTAAATTAAGTTATTTAAGAAAAATAATGTTTTTTTATATATATTTTTGTTTTAATAAAATAAATAGATAAATAAATATAATGAAAATATAAAAAAGAAATAAAAATAAATGGGGTGGGTGTTAAAAAATTAATTTGGGAGGTTAAATGTAGCAAGAGGGGGCCAAGTCTGTTTTTGATTAAGTCAGAAAATAAAAATAAAATAAAAAAATGTATATGGGCCTGATTGTTTTTAGTAAAACGGGAGTATGGGGATAGCAAAACTAAAAAAGAAGGAGGCCCAAGACTAAAGGGCCCAACGCCTGTTTTGATTATGTGTAGCCCACTTGCTTTGTGGTGTATTGGATGAGTCCTTATGATTATCCTATGGTGAAGGAATGAGGGTACATGATGGACTTAAGGAAACCAAACACGCTGAATTTGCAAAAAATATGTGAAAAAATATAAAAGCGTACCACTGGGGCTCAAACCCAGGTCCCTATAGAGTAATGCCTTATACGTGCATGAGCTACCACTAGGGTGGTTGTTCCATTCGTTAGTAATACAACTTGCACTAAATATAAAATAAACGCATTTCTGAATTTGAAAATGACTTCATCTTCAACCTTGCGCGCGCAGAGAAGAACACCACCATGGCCAATACTGTAACTTCTTCATTTCTCAACCATTTTCAAAATTGTAAACATGAAAGTTGTTCCATTTTTCACCATGAATTCAACCATATAAATAACTAAAGCTATAAATCAAAGATGAACATGAATTTTGTTTGGTACCAAATAAAACCCAATTTTTTTAGAAAGTTCAAACTCAAAATTTGCATCACTCAGGCAACATAAATGAAAACTAAAGGCATGGTTAGATTCAGTGCTATGATGTCTACATTTTTGATTCACAAAGTAACCATTAATGATTCTTGTAGAGAGAGTTCAAAGTTGAGAAAACTTACCTAAAAACTGGAAATCGTGTATGGAGTTTGAGCACTGTTGTACCCCAAATTTCCCTACCTCTATGATCATATTTCCAAGGTTAAAATACAAGATAAATCTCTTAATTAAGCATGGTCCAGCAATACCTGATGGCTCATTTTTAAATCCAAGTCAACCAGGGGGTTATTTTAATTCAGGAGGATGGGGCTTTCTAGATTAAAAAGACCCATGTATCCGTAGGCCTATTTACGAAGCATGTTGGCCAACGGCCCATGAGATTCGAATATGGAAAGTTATTACAGAAAATTATTAAGTTTATTTACTATTAAGCCTTTTAGGCTTTGTTGCTATTAGTAAAAAGAAAAGGTAAAACTTCAAATTAAAGCCCATTAGAATTCATTTTTAGTCCATTTTCGTTGTTGAATAGTAAGGAGGGGGTATAGTTATAAATTACAAGCCCGTTAAGGTTTTGTTAAGACTAATATATTTGTTGTTTTTATTATTTGCTGTGGCATTTTAGAAAAAAAATATTATTATAAACATTATCTATTATTGACTTCTTTTTAAAAAAAATCCTTGTACAAATTACAAGATAGATTTATTATCATTCTATTAAAAAACCTTTTATTTTATATTTTTTATATTACTTATTGAGAGATGTTGTAAATATGGTGATAAGAGGTCTGTTTGATAAAAAGGGGGGCCTCGTATTGGACCCAGGCCGTATCAATGAATTGTTTTGTTGTAATAAAAAACAATATTGTTGTTGAATAAAACAAAAAGTAACGATGCAAGCCCAACTTGAGATTAACGATTATTGTACCAATTACAACAGGAATATGCGCGTTTCTATCACGAACTAGCACTGTAGAAATCCAACCTTCTAAACCCATGTCTAAACCCAGAAATATATTACAGTCTAGAATTAAAACCAAATCTCAGGGAAAAACATATTACAAATCTGCAAATCTATGTTTAGCAGAAAAAATCCAAATACAATCCAATCTACAATTAAAATCTTGCGAATATACAGAATTAAGTCCAAATCTCCGAAATAATTAAATATACAAAGCAAATCACGGAACAAATCTTTTCATTACAAGTCATAAATGTCAGAATCAGTTAAACCTATTACAGAAACTAAATATTTGGCAAGCCTGAGAATCTAAAAACAGAATTTGGAACCAAGTTACAGCAAGCTCGATCCACAAGTCATGGCAGAGATCCAGAAGATGGTCATACAAGCCAAGGTAGGATAGCTGGAAGATCCAATCTTCACCAAATCTTCAAGATAGGCTTTGCTGTTACAAAAGTAAAAAGGGGAATCAAATAACTTCTTTCAATTAAAAACCAGATTTTGTACAGTTCAAACAATCACACTAAATCAAATCTCCAAACCTAAAACATAAATCAAATCCAAACTTCACAACAAATTAGGAAATCATGTATTTACAGAACCAACCTTGTTATTCCCAAATGACAGAATCAAGTCATAACAGAATAAATCTCAACATTGCAAATAAAATCCAAAATTAGCGCAGGGTTTCTACTAACAGATACTGTTCAGATTTTTAACCAAAAATCATATCTTTTTATAGTATAATGGAAACAAATCTAAATCCCGAAAGTGATAATATACTCAATCAAATATTTTACAAAGAGGTTTTGAGTCAATCAATAAAATAAAATCCGTAATTGTCTCTAAATCCTAAGTCTATTCTGATTATAACAGAAAATGCGTTCAAGCCCAAAAAGAAAAAACCCTAGATTTGAAAGAGACTATAAATAAAGAAAGAGAAGAAGAGGGAAGAGGGAGGGAGAAATTAAGATCAAGAAATATATGTTACGTTTGGAAGAAGAGAAGAAAAACAAATTAGGGTTTCAAGATCTGAAACCCGAATCGTATCCCCGCCGCTAACTCTCCAGACTTTTCTCGGAGCTTCCGTCATCCTGCAATATCCAATCACGCCGAGAACTAGCAAACAAGGAGAAGAACAAAGATTAGCGGGTCAGAGTCGTGATCTCAGAGAAAGAAACTGCAAAAAATGGTAACATTAACTTAGCATTTTTCTCTTGTTGTTGTTGTTGTGTTATGGTTGGTTCATAGAAGGGTACTGGGTTATGGATATAGCGTCGCCGATAGGTTCTAAGGAGTTGGGTGGATGATCGGCTAGGGTTTTTTGGGGAAGAAGGTGGGAAGGATAGAACGAGAGAGAGAGAGAGGAACAGTCTGAAATGAATTAAAAATTGTAACAATGCAAAACAAAAACTGGTTAGTGCTGATGTATCTTGTGCACGCGCGATCACCGTAACTAGCATGCATCTTAAATACCATCCGCATGATCATCATTGGACGTCCATGAGGCTGAGTCCACTGTAACATCCATACTCCCTCACACATTCGATCACCCTGGCCTTCCCAAACACATAGTAGACCAAGCCCATTCAGACTTGCACCCCCCCCCTCGCCTCTCTTTACTAAACATGACAATAATGTACACCCCCTGTCCAGATTTTGTTTTGGGCTTAATACCAATTAAATTTTTACACCCCCTATTTTACTTAGAAACTAGATTTACACCCCCTGCCTAATTAATCATTTTTACATTTTTTCTATAATTAGTATTTTCTTATTATTATTATTATTATTATATTATATTTATATTTTTATTATTTTTATCATTATTAATTGTAATAATTATTATCATTATCAGTAATTTGTATTTATAGTATTATTATTTATTATATGTAAATATTACTATATCACTAAATAAATTTATTTTTATATTAAAACTACATATTTCACTTTAGATATTATTTGCATTAAATTATTTTCTAATCATGCATTAATCAAGACGTTTTGCAATTAATACAGTAAAAAATACAAACAAATATCAAACTATTTTTGCGAACAAATTAAGCTAATTAACAATTCCTTTTTACAAACGGGTTTCGAACTAACTTTGGCTTGCTGCGTACTCAGTCAAAATTTCCACAATCACTACTCCCGATCGAGTCCGAAGTTATTCAAAATATGTTTGTAAACCCCTAAAAAACACCAACCCATACGAACTACGAATTGGGACTCTGATTCCTCCTAAGAGGATACGTAGGCATACGACTAAAATCGTGGCGAGTTCCCTTATAAAAAAATTAAACTCTTTCTAATTAAAACTTAAGATCCAATTTACCCTAAACCTAAACCTAGAGTCTAATATCCTTGTGAACAAGGTAGATTAAAGATGCCTAACACCTTTCTTTCATTTAATTGAGTCCGAAACCTAGAATCTCTGTCCGTGAATTAGGGTTTTCTATTAGGTTCCCTTCCCTAGGATAAAAACTAATAGTGGCGACTCTTGATTTAAAAAATTGGTCACAACAAGCACCCCTGGAAGTGTTGTGATGATCTGGATAACTTCAATGAACTCCTAGCAAGCCAATGAAACTCTCACTTTATGCTGAAAGTGCCTGAATCGTATTGAGAAGTCAAGTTGCAGATGGCTGTTTTTGAGTTTGGAAGATGATGAAGATGGAGTTACAGTTATGAAACAAGGGTGGAGATGAGTTCTAAATGAAGTATGGGAGCTTTGTGATTGATTATAAATGAAAATGCACGATGGAATTAGGAGTTTTAAGTTTTTGGTCAGAATATGCAACAATGGAGGCTTGGAATGCAAATTCTGATTTCCAAGTGTTTGAGGGGGATAGAGGGCTTGTAAACTCGTGTGTTTGGTTGCAAATTACTTGTATATTTATAGAGAAAAGGTTTGAGGAAATGAGAACATCAGATTCAAGAGATAACAAGTTATGGTTTTGAAACTTGTTTTTGAAGCAAACTTGAAATGCATAGTTAAAATGTGAAGTACAAGGGCTTGTAGGGTGGTTAACAGACTCTAGAAAAATTGCTTATAGATTTGAGATTGTGTGTGTTCAGAAGGAACAAGTGCAAAGCTCAAGGAGTTAACATTGTGATTAAAGTTGGCTTTTCCAAAATGGTAATGTTACCTTTGTGCCAAAAATGGATTAATCACTTGAATAATGGCTCAAATGCTTGAACAATGGCTCGATCAGTTGTGTAAACATTTAATTATTGAGTGATTTGAAAGTTAAAAGGCCTGCAAAGTAAGATTATGCAGCATGCTTGAAGATTGGATCAAGTGTTCTTTATGAAAATGACCTATAATTCAAGAATGGATGCCTAACTTCTTCTCTTCGAAACTTCTAGCTCAAGCATGATCTCTTCAAGTTCTTGGATATTTTGGAAAGCTTGAAACATTGTCTACAACCTTAATGTCGACCACTTTGGCTAAATCAAATTGGAGCTAGGTGAAAAATTACCAAGAAGTTGGGACAAAAAATCTGCCTAGCTTGATGAAAATTTCACTAAGCGTTTTAGTAAAAATGTCATGACTTCATGAGCCTATATCTTCAAATCCAAGCATTTTTTGGACATCAACCCTTAGATACAAAGTTGTAGAATTCATCAAGATCTACAACTTTCATGTTTAAAGTTTTCCTTGAATCATCTTGCATCTTGGTGAAAATTTGTCATGAAGTAATGAAATTATCAAGGTTAAAAACACTTAGAAATTTTATCTAAGTCATGAAACTTTGACTTTTTATGGACTTTCTTGACTTTCTTGATTCTTGTTAACCAAGTTTGATATTTTTGAATGTATTGATGAATATTGATATTTGGAATTCAATGTTGACCAAAAATTCAAAGTTTGACTTTGACCAAAAAGTCAAAGTTTGACTTTTTGTGTATCAGTTGACTTTTCATCAGTTGATAAAAAATTCAACTATCAACCTTTTGATCTTGAAAAATGATTTGAGCCATAAAATTAGGTCAACATGTTGTGCTTGAGTCCTTGATATCATGATTCAAGTCATCATGTCATGTACTAGGTCAAAAGTCAATGATCAGTCATTCTTAGTCAAAATCCTAATTTTGACAATTTTGCCCCTTTGTTGATTTGAGTGCTTTTCTTGAGGAATTGTAATCAAAACTTGATCAATTGATGAATATGACTTCAAAATGTTGATGTTGGCCAAAAATTATGAAGTTTGAATGTATATTGACCACAATTGACTTTTTATCCAATACATCTGATTTTCAGTCATCTGAGCAATTGACTGAGCAAATTTTTGATGCAAGACTTAAAAATTGGTATGAGCAATCTTGGAGATCTATAATGAAACATGAAAGTCATTTGAGGCATCAAAAGTCCAATTGTCCTTGAGAAAACCAAAACCCTAATTTAGAGGCTCAGTGATTAGGAGGTGAGCTTGTCTGATCAAACCGTTGAGAACCCTTGAGAATTTGAAATATTTGGTGAGAAATATCTTGAGAAAAGAGAGGGAAAATTTTGGGGTACAACAGCTTCCCCTGTTCAATCTTCTTAAACTTGAAGAGTTAGATTGGCGCGTCCTCCATTCGTAACTTGAAGGTAGAAGATGATTGAACACTTAAGTGCCCAAAAATTTTCACTCGCTTGTGCACGAAGTAATGATGTTGGTTGATTATACTTGGAATGGGCTTAAAGATGCCATTTGGAGAGTGAAAAAATATTGTCGGAGATGGGCTCACAAATTCCATCCAAAGGTGATGGAGAGTCGTCGAAGATGGGCTTATAGATGCCATCCAGGATAACTACTGATAGAAATTAGACTAAGTCTAAGCTTGAGTTCAACTGGAAGAAGTATCAGAACAAATCTACGATTGATTTAATCTGAGCCAGAAGAAGTATCTACCGAAAGAAGTATCAGACTAAATCTTTGGTCAATTTAAATTGAACCAACCAATTTCTGCGTTGTCTTTAACTGGAAAAGAATCAGAATAAATATTTAGTCGATTTAAAATGAACCAGAAGAAGTGCCTACTGGAAAAAAGTATCAGAATAAATCTTTGGTCGATTTAAACTAAACCAGAAAATGTCTTGTGTCGTCTTTAACTAGAAAAGAATCAGAATGAATATTTAGTCAATTTAAACTGAACCAGAAAAGTGTCTACTGGAAAAGTATCAGAATAAATCTTTGGTCGATTGAAACTGAACCAGCGGATGTCTTGTGATGTCTTTAGCTGGAACAGAATCAGAATAAATATTTAGTCGATTAAACTGAGCTAGAAAAAGTGTCTACTGTAAAAGTATCAGAATAAATATTTGGTCGATTTAAATTGATCCAACAGATGTCTTGTGTCATCTTTAACTGGAAAATAATTAGAATAAATATTTAGTCGATTTAAACTGAACCAGAAAAAGTGTCTACTGGAAAAGTATCAGAATAAATCTTTGGTCAATTTAAACTGAACTAGAAAAAGTGTCTACTGGAAAAGTATCAGGATAAATCTTTGGTTGATTTAAACTGAACCAGCATATGTCTTGTGTCGTCTTTAACTGAAAAAGAATCAGAATAAATCTTTAGTCGATTTAAACTGAACCAGAAAAAGTGCCTACTGGAAAAGTATCAGAATAAACATTTGGTCGATTTAAACTGAACCAGCAGATGTCTTGTGTCGTCTTTAACTGAAAAAGAATTAGAATAAATCTTTAGTCGACTTAAACTGAACCAGAAAAAATGTCTACTAGAAAAGTATCAGAATACATCTTTGGTCGATTTAAAATGAACCAGCAGATGTCTTGTGTCGTCTTTAACTGGAAAAGAATCAGAATAAATCTTTAGTCAATTTAAACTGAACCAAAAAAAGTGTTTATTGGAAAAGTATCATAATAAATCTTTGGTCGATTTAAACTGAACTAGTAGATGTCTAAAGGAAGTGTTCTTCATGTAGATAGTCACCCCGTCCTATTTCGGGAATTGATCTTTATCTAAGCAGAGAAAAAGAAAGGAATATAGTTTCCCCGTCCTGTTTTGGGAGTTAATCTTCAATTTTCTTGTTTTTCACAGATTATTGTCCTTCCTTGTTTCAGGGATTAATCCATGGCTTGTTATCCGGATAGTTGCCCCGTCTTGTTTCGGGAATTAATCTGGAATTGTTTGAAATTTTTTGATGATATTCATCTGTTGATTGATCTTTCCTGAAAAAGGTAAAGAGTTAGTTGTATGCAATGTCATGATGTGTGAAATGCATTGCGTAATGATGTTCTCAAAATAAACGAGATTGTGCTATATGTGTTCCGTATGCATAAGTTATGATGAATGAATACGCAATGTTGTTGAAGTGTATTTGTCTTGGAAAATAAATCCTTGACTATTGTTGGGGATGAAGAGTATGTGTATCTTCAATCTTGTCTAGAATGCTTCCGCTGAGGATTCCTGATTACCTGTTTGAGGAAAAAATGCAAGGGATGTATTGATTTCTGCTTCAGGGAGTAGAGTTTAGGATCCTTTGTCGTCCGTTGCTCTACTGGGGAATTTATTTCTTATATACCCTGGCTAGGGATAAAAGAGATGGATAACCTTCTAATTCATCTGGGGAGGATAATCCTTATATACCCTGACTGGGGATAAAAGAGATGGATAACCTCCCGATTCATCTGGGGAAGATAATTATCATATATCCTGATTGGGGATGAAAGAGATGGACAATCTTCCGACTTGTTTGGGGAGGATAAAATTAACTGGTATCTGGTTGGATTCCATGCTTCATAGTAACTTTCTCGGGATAATGATGACTTTATTAGGGAGAAGAATTTTGTCAGCCATTTGTAGTAGTTTGAGGAATATACTCAAGTTGAGGAATTTGTAGTCTGTTGGGGAAATAAACTCTATTGGGGAAATAAACCCTTGTTGATAGAGAAGTGCTTTGCTAAGGAAACTAACTCTCTTGGGGGAAATTGAATTTGCTAAAGAGAAGGACTATGTAAGGTTTCTTTTTCAGTTTTGGAGGAATAAACTCAATTGGGGAAGAGAAATTCCATGCATTGTACTGATTGAAACTCCATAGGTTAGTGATATTACCGGGAAAGAGATTATAATCTTTTATTTGTTGGAGTGATCTGTCGGGGAGATTGTGTGGAATGTACCCTTATTTTGAAGACTACTCTGTGGGGGATAATTTCATAGAAGTGGCTCTGGTGACTTCACTGGGGATAAACTTATGAAAGAGACTACGTAGGGATTTATGGACAGCTTGAGTGTCATCCCAGTTTCTAGAGTTTTGAGTAAATGCTTAATCTTGTTCTCACGCATATATTTGTTAACAGTTAATCATGTTCATATGCATATGTTCATTCAATTTAGTACTTGGAAGTTTTTGTAATAGAAAAAAAAGTTTGAACTTCAAAGTATATTTGTATTGATAATTTGCCTATAAACAAGCGTTTTTGTACAAAGAGACAGAAGTCCTAGTAAGAGAAAATCGTCGTGAAATGAAAAGAGTATAAAGTGGGAAAAAAAAAATATATATATATATATATATATATATATATATATATATATATATATATATATATATATATATATATATATATATATATATATATATAGCCATGTGGAAATGATCTCATTGGGTTCAAACTATGCTATTTCCCCTATGTCTTCGAGCTTCTCGTCCCTTGCCATCAGAAGAAGTTGATTGAACCATTTGAACTTTCGACTCTGGTAATAAAGCTGGTTGTAGTGATCCAACGAGACATAGTCATACGCTTTAATCCCTAACTTTTGCATGGACCGTCCTTTCAGGTTTTCAGTCTACCAGGATACCCCTTTTTGCCCAAGCTTCCTTTTCAAGTTTTCGAATTGCCAGATGTACAATTTTTTTTTTGTATATATCCCTAATTTTTTCCTGAACCCTTTTGGTTCGCCGGGATGCCCTTATTTTTGCCTAAGTATGACAACCTAGCCAGTCATTCTTATGCGTAGTATCTTTTGACTATGTCTGTGTTCACAGGGTGCGGGAAGTCTTCATCATCCATGGTGGTTAACATCATAACATCGCCCAAGAATACTTTCTTGACAACAAATGTCCCTTCGTAGGTGGGAGTCCATATGCCCATAGGACCTCCTTGTGGTAGAACAATGTGCTTTATTACCAAGTCACCAACCTAGTATACCCAATGTTTAATCTTCTTATTGAATGCCTTGATCATACGTTTTTGATACATTTGACCATGACAGATAGCCTCCAACCTGTCAATTAGATTCAACTAATCCAACCTAGTATGAATCCATCCGTCTTCGTCTAAGTATGCTTCTTTCATAATCCTTAGAGAAGGAATCTGGACTTCAACAGGCAGGACAACTTCCATGCCATAGACAAAAGAGAATGGGGTTTCCCAATTGATGTTTGCACCGAAGTACGATAGCCATGAAGAGTAAATGATAACATCTCATGCCAGTCTTTGTAGGTTACCACCTTCTTTTGCACAATCTTATTTATGTTCTTGTTGACGGCTTCCACTGTGCCATTCATATTAGGTCTGTAAGGAGAAGAATTGTGATGTTTGATCTTGAACTACGTGCAGAGTTCAGTGATCATGGAATTGTTGAAGTTAGTACCATTGTCAGTGATGATCCTCTCAAGGATTCCATACTGACAGATGACGTTATGCTTGATGAAACAGGCCACGACGTTCTTGGTAATTGAGGCAAATGAAGATGCTTCAACCTACTTGATAAAGTAATTAATGGCGACAAGAATAAAATGATGTCCATTAGAGGCAGTAGGCTTGATTTCTCTGATCACGTCAATGGCCCACATTGAAAATGGCCAAGGAGCACTCATGACGTTCAATGGGATTGGAGGCACATGGACTTTATCAGCATAAATTTGGCACTTATGGAAAGTCCTCGAGTGGTGATGACAGTCGGTTTCCATGGTCAACCAATAGTAACCAGCTCTCAGAATCTTCTTGGCCTTAGTATGTCCACTGGAGTGAGTTCCAAAGGTACCTTTATGCATATCCTCCATGATCTTCTATGCTTCCTTCTTGTCCATACAAAGAAGAAGGGTTGAATCATGATTGCGCTTGAACAAAATCCCATTGCTTAGGAAGAACTTGACTGAGAACCTTTGCAAGAATTTATTGTCTTTGATTAAAGTTCCCTCAGGGTATTCATGTGATTCCAGGTATCTCTTCACCTCGTGAAACCAAGGCTTCTCTTCTACCTCATCACTGTCAACCTCAAGGCAGTGCGCAGGTTCATAAAATCTTTCGACAGTAATTTTGGGAGCTTCGTTGTCCCACTTGACCTTGAACATTGATGACATGGTAGCTAAAGCATTCGCCAACTGATTTTCTTCCCTCTGAATATGTTCAAAGGTAATATCTTTTAAGTATGGGATCAAGGTTAGAACATGTTCTTTGTAAGGGATAAAATTTGGATGTTTTGTATCCCACTCTCCTTTAACTTGACTGATTATTAAAGTTGAGTCTCCATATACACTCAAGAATTTGATTCTTAGGTCAATAGCAGCTTTAAGACCCAAGATGCATGCCTCGTACTCAACCATGTTATTGGTACAGTCAAAGAAAAGTCTGGAAGTGAAAGGTGTATGGCAACCTTCGGGGGAAATGATCACATCACCAATTCTTTTACCCAGTGCGTTGGAAGCTCCATCAAAAACCATAGTCCATCGGGATCCTTGCTCAGGTCCTTCATACAGTCTAGGATTTTCACAATCTGTAATCAGCATGATATTCTCGTCCGAGAATTCAAAGTTCATAGATTGGTAGTCATCTACAGCTTGGTACGCCAAATGATTTTCCAGTACACTTCCTTTTATTTCTTTTTGAGTAGTGTATTGAATGTCGTATTCAGTTAAGATCATTTGCCATCGGGCTATTCTTCCGGAGAGATCTGGCTTCTTGAGGATATACTTAATGAGATCCATCTTAGAGGTCAATAGAGTAGTATGAGTCAACTTATACTGTCTTAGTTGGCAAGCAGCCCATGGCAAAGCACATCAAGTTTTCTCGAGCAGTGGATATCTTGTTTCACAGTTGGTAAACTTTTTGCTAAGGTAGTATATTGCATGCTCTTTTTGACCAGACTCGTCATGTTGGCCCATCACACACCCCATTGAATTCTCTAACACAGTTACGTACATGATTAGAGGTTTTCCTTCCACTAGTGGCATCGGAATTAGAGGTTCTTGTAAGTACTCCTTGATCTTGTCAAAAGCTATTTGGCAGTCGTTATTCCATCTGACTACTTGATCTTTCTTCAGCAGTTTGAAGATTGGCTCATAAGTAGCAGTTAGGTGAGAGATGAATCTAGAAATGTAGTTGAGTCGTCCTAAGAAACCCCTGACCTCCTTCTTAGTACGGGGAGATGGCATTTCTTGGATAAATTTGACTTTTGTAGGATCGACTTCAATTCCCTTGTCGCTGACAACAAAACCTAGGAGCTTTCCAGACCTTACCCCGAAGATGCATTTGTTAGGATTCAACCTCAACTTGTATTTCTTCAGTCTTTCAAATAGCTTGTGTAGATGATCAAGGTGTTCTTCCTTAGTTTGGGACCTTGCTATCATGTCATCAACATAGACTTCTATCTCATGATAATTCATGTAATGAAATAAAGCCACCATAGCCCGTTGATAAGTTCCACTTGCATTCTTTAGCCCAAAAGGCATGACCTTATAACATAATGTGCTCCACTGTATGACAAAAGTAGTTTTCTCCATATCTTAGGGCGCCATTTTGATTTGGTTATAACCCGAGAAGCCATTCATGAAGGAGAATATCTTGTGTTGAGTAGTATTGTCAACTAATACATCAATATATGGTAGTGGGAAGTCATATTTAGGGGTTGCCCTATTTAAATTCCTATAGTCTACACACATACAGACCTTACCATTTTTCTTCGGCACTGGAACAACATTCTCAACCCATTGGGGATACGTCGTCACTGCCAAGAAACTTGCATTGAACTGTTTCATTACCTCAGCCTTGATCTTCTCAGACATATCAGGACGCATGCAACAACCCTTTTGTTTTTATCAGAGAACAACCTCTTTCATTGGCAGATGATGAACAACGATATCAGTATCGAGCCCTGGCATGACTTCGTATGACCAAGCGAATACCTCAACATAGTCATGCAACATCTGAACCAATATGCTCTTGACATTGTCTTCCAGGTTGGCGCCAATCTTGACTTCTTTCTTATTTGCCTTAGTACCCAAGTTTATCACTTCGACCGGTTCTTCATGCGGTTGGATAGCCTTTTCCTCTTGTATCAGGAGTCTGGAGAGTTATGTAGGCATCTCACAATCTTCTTCACCTTCGTCTTCGGCTTGATAGATTGGATTTTCAAAGTCATAAACGACAATAGCATAATTGTTATCAATGAGATTCATAATGGATGTGGATCTGCAAATGTGTGTGTGTGTGCATGTAAGGTCACATGACTATTTTGAAAATTCAATAAAGTAAATTAAAGACAAGGAGCCCAAAATTTGAATGCAAAATCTTCCAATATTTTCATTAAATGAGCATATGATATATGAAATGACAACCCTTAACCATTGTGCCCCGGGCAAGGCACATGGCTTAAAGTCATTATTTTAAAGGAAATTATACAGACAAAACTTCTTAAAGCAATAAAAACAGGAAATAGCAATTACTCCTGGATGAAGGAGATTGGGTTGAAGTCTTTGGACTTCCAGTTGTTAATCCCACCGTCATAAGTTGGGAATATCCATTCGTCCATGTCACCATCACTGTTAGTATCTTCCAGAGCATTGACCTTATTGTTGCTAATACGGAGAGGTGGTCCTCCAGCACGAAAACGTCGAACCTCTTTCTGAGCCTTTGAAGTAAAACCCAACCCAAATATGTCGGATTTGTAAGGGATATCAAGAAGTTGTCCCCAGATAGTGCAACCTCCATCTTCTACCACAACCCGAGCATCCTTTAGGGAGGCCATTCTTGGTGTGTCTTTAGAGATCTTAGGAGTAGCAAGAGTAGTAGCAATCGTTGGAGGGATTACTTCAAATGATTGACAAGGAGTTTCAATGAATTCGTTGTCCATTTCAACATATTTGAAAGAATTTAAATGACTAACCATATATTCTTCCTCCCCACAGACTGTGACAATCTTCCCTTTCACTGGGTATTTCAACTTTTGATGCAACATAGAGGTAACCGCACCTGCCCCATGAATCCATGGGCATCCCAAAAATTAAGAATAAGTCGAGCGGATATCCATTACATAAAATGTTGAATTGAAGACTTGAGACCCTACCTTGATCGGCAGATCAACCTCTCCATGGACCATTCTTTTTGAACCATCGAAGGCTCTTACCACAATATCACTGGGTTTCAGCACCATCCCATAACAATTCATCCTATCCAAAGCACCTTTATGTAAAACATTGAGGGAGGACCCAATATCTATTAACACATGCGCCAATGTGGTGCCTTTGAATTCAATAGAGATGTGTAGAGCTTTGTTGTGATTCTTCCTCGTCGGAGTTAAATCTGCATCAGAAAATCCCAAGCCATTATCAGCAATTAGGCTTGCCACATAATTCTCAAATTGATAAGCAGTGGTCTCTTGTGGTACATTGGCATTCTTCAGGAATTTCAGCAGAGCTTAGGCATGTGCTTCGGAGCATAACAACAAGGACAACATGGATATCTTTGAGGGTGTCTGTCCTAGTTTCTCAACTATTTTGTAGTCACCTTTTCGGATGATCTTCAGAATTTCTTCCATCTCTTATCTTGATGAGTCTTCAATTGTAACATCTTTGGATGGTGCCTTCGTCAGGGCAGACTCAGTAACTTTCTCTTTACCTCGGGCGTTGGCATTTGGCCCAGCAGCAGGAATAAAAACAGGTGTTGTTGTAGTTGTTCGAGGAGAGATCTCCGGAGAGAAGACTCTTCTTTTCCTAGTGACCTTACTAGTTCTGGCAATGTTTGTAATTTTAGACTTTTCATTTTCAATAATCCATGGCTCTTTCTTGACACCATGATAATAAACTTCTGCCCCATAGTTCTAGGGCATAACTTTGTCAAAGATATAGGGGACTGACCCTGGTGTAATGATGATCAAGAGAGCCACTCTTGGCTCAATAGGAATCCTTATAGGGCTTTTAGAGGTGATCCTAATAGGAGCATTTGAGATGGTGATTATGAAAACATCTTGAAGTATACTTTCAGGTAAACTCTTCATGGATGGAGTTTTCTCAAACAAAATTTCATGGCTATCAATCAGGTGTTGACTACCTTTCTTCAGCCACATACAACCATTGGTTTAGGAAGCACAATGGTAACAATTTTCAAGGCAGCCAGGGAATAAACCGGCTCTTAACAGATTCTTTTTAACAGTCAATAAGGGAGTAGTCAAATCACTGATGGTGGAGACAATGGAGAAATCACCAATGGCATTGACACCTTTACCATGACTGGGCATGGGTGCGGTAATCACATTACGGGTTTATGGAGGGTTAAAATTAATCACTTTCTTATCAATCAAATCTTGGATCTTGTTCTTCAATGCCTAACATTTGTTTGTATCATGTCCATGACTATTTTAATGACAGGCGCATTTCACATTCGGGTTATATATGGGAGAGGCAGTATTCATATTTGGAGGAGGATCTGGCAGTGTTACCAAATCTGCCTTCAACAGATGTTGTAGAGTTTGAGACAGTGGCGTGTTAATCCTAGTGAATTGCCTCCTCTGGACGTCTAGCCTTTGTTGATTGTTTAATTGTTGTGGTCGTTGAACTGGGGTTGGGTTTGAAATCAACACAACTCCTACTGACTGATGACGATCATTCTTGATACAACTCCTTTGTCCACAAACAACATTAGTATCTTTCTTACCAACAAATTATTTCTTTACAGCATTAGAGGTTGAGGCATGCAGATCTTTCCGCTTTTAATTCCACTTTCAACTCACTCGCCAGTTAAAATAAACTCAGTAATCTCTGATGAAGAACTCCTGATCAGAAAATTTAAGAAAGGACCAGTCAAGATGCCCATAAACATGTCCATTAATTCTATGTCAGTCAATGAGGGTTTCATCCTTCCAACCAGGTCCCTCCACTTTTGAGCATACTCCTTAAAGCCTTCATTTGAACCCGTAGCCATATTTTGTAATTGTATGCGAGTTGGTGCAAGGTCAGTATTGTATTGGTATTGTCTGTAGAAGGCAGCAGCCAATTCCTCCCATGTGTGTATATTAGTCCCTTCTAGTTGATAAAACCATTCCAACTATGTCCCAGATAAGCTTTCTTGGAAGAAATGAACCCATAACTTCCTATCGGTGGTGTGTGGTAGAATCTTGCGGATATAAGACCTCAGATGCATCTTTGGACAAGAGACCCCATCATACTTAGCAAAGACAGGGACCTTGAATTTATGGGGAATGATGACCCCATGGACCAGACCTAAACCTCCATAGTCCAAACCAGACACTATTTGGATTTCAATAGCTTTAATTCGGTCTTCTAGCTGTTTGTATTTCTCATCCGCCGGTTGACACTACTCTTTGTAGTAGTCTTCATCCTTAGTAATCTGATTATTACCACCCCTAGCTCTGGTGCTCCTAACATCCTCGTCTTGATTGTCTTCTTCCTCATAAGAAGCCTCTTTTATTTGAGCCAGTCAGGCAGACCCCTTGAACTTTCTTCCCATGTTGAGGATAACAACCCGTTTCTTAGTCTTCTTCTTAGTGGCAAGGAGTGCCATCATCTCTTGTTGACCTTTGGCTAGGTTGAGGAGAGTCTCTTTGAACTGTGGATGTTGAGTATACAGATCTTTGACAGTTTTCTCTAGAGCCATCTTATACTGAAATAAACAGTAAAAAGATGAGGAAACCTGTATCGAAAAACCTGCTTATGATATGATGCATGCTATGTGGATGCAATGTTTTCAAGGACCTCAAGAAATTTAAATTTTCTAGCCAAAAATGAAACAAAAACAACAATTGTATTAATAAGTTTAAAAGTTAAAATTTCCCCTTGGGCTTACAATAGGAAAGCAAAAAGGTCTCAAAGAGACAACAAAATGAACTCCTAAAACAAAAGACTCAAGTCTCCCACGGGCGTTTCCTCTTTAGGTCGAGGTAGGAATTTAAGCTTTGCTTCTCGTAAAGTTGCTTGGTGAGCTCCAACACTTTCTTCCCACTTGGGTGTTTTCAGATCGTGTTAACACCGCGAGAACTTTCCTATTGATATTCTTCTTCCCTATGTATCATTCATATGGTGGGTGTTATATGTATATCTTTACTCTTATTGTACGTACATTTGTTGATCATGGGATTGTATGAAATCTCTTTTACAAATTAATACCGGTGTTTATTCTTGATTTTTGCTTAATCACGGAGTTCTCGTTTATCGTAGGAATATGCTTTCCAAATATCTTTCTTGAATGAATATCTATTAGGTATTATAATCTATACATAAATTTAGGTTTAATATTCATGTGGGTATCGGTTATGAAATTCATCCGGGTAATTTGAGTCGGTTGAGAGATCGTTGACGAGAGCAATACAGGTGATGTCTCACTTTGCGTTAGAGATAACCTTAGTGTGAGTGATACGTGATGGTATTAACAAGTGATTTAGGTCACATGCAATTGATCCGCAGGTTTAAGTATTTGACGGGTAGAGTGAAATGTAATTCCAGAATAAATTCTCTTAGGTTGCAGATGATTGTTTATCGCTTTCTTTCTTTGATATATTTACTTTTCCTGCATTTTTCCGCAAACTCCTTTTCCAAACATAAAAGGATTGGAATTGTTGAACTGTAGTTTTTCCCTCTCACCAATCTCTATGGACACGATACAATATAACTTAAATATCACCGGATAAAAATAATACTTTACTTTTTTCTTGCCGCTTTACTGCATCCAGCAGCAACAATGTCAATACAAGACAAAGGCAAACTTGTAATGTGGCAACAAAGTCAATACAAGAGGAAGGTCGACTCGTAATGTAGCATTGGCACTAATACAAGGACTGAGGTAAAGTTGTAACGTGGCAACAATGTAAATACAAGAGGAAAGGTTGACTCTTAACGTAGCATCGGCACTAATACAAGGACGGAAGTAAACTTGTAATGTGGCAACAATGCCAATACAAGTTAAAGGTTGACCTGTAATGTGGCAACAATGCCAATACAAGACAAAGGATAATATATGTTGAATAGTGTCTGGCTTATTAAGAATCAAAGTCGATGACAAAACATTCATGTCAATGGCAGACCTGCTAGGAAAGAGATATACGGTAAGTCTTGTGATACCCTGAATAATATCATATGGCAAACTTAATAGGGAAAAGGACAAACAGTAAGACTTCTAACATGCTGGTCAATGACAAATAGCATACTCGTTGGGGATAACGATATGTATATCTTCTAATAGCGTCATATTCTATACAGGTACCTAACGAATAAGGATGATAGGTAAAACTCTTGTTAGCTTTGTATGCTAGACAAAACCTGGCAAAAATATTGATAAGTAGATATTCTGATAGCGCCGTATGCTATACAGGTACCTAACGAAAAAGGATGACAGGTAAAACTCTTGTTTGCGTTGTATGCTAGATAAAACCTAACGAAAATAACGATAGGTAGATATTGTGATAGCGTCGTATGCTATACATGCACCTAACAAAAAAGATGACAACTTATGTCAACTTTGTTGGGAATTCAGAGAAAAATCAACACAGGTTAGGGTTTAAGAGTACCGGGTACCGGCACCGTTGGTCGGGGAGTGTGACATGGAGAGGGACATCAGCCGGGGATTTGGACCCATATTCTATGTGGGGATATATCACTATGCTGAAAGATGTAGGTTCCCGTAAGACATATGCTTCGTATGCATGTTTGAGTTTTGTATGGCGTAATGATCCATTTTACCAGATATGCTACGTGAGTTGAGAATGAAATGTTATGCAATGACAACTATATGCAAAGAACAGATAAGTAAACTCTGCAGGGATGAGAATAGGTTCATTAGGAACCGTTGCTCGTTGTCCTAAAATACCAATACAGACTGGTGCTGCTGGGGACTGGAGATCAAAAGTCTTGGTAACTCCACTAGGGATAATGACAGATTCTCTGGAGAAGAGTTGTAGTCTTGTTGGGGAGGAACCAATCTGACCTGACTTCTCTACATCCTGAAATGCTTGGTGTGGTACGGTGGGAGAACTGACTAGGGTTTTGCGTTTGTTTTTGCAAATGTTTCGGTTGAGCAAGAGTCGCCACCGACTTTTTATTTTATCCTAAGGAAAGGTTTAAAAAGCACAGCAAAAACCTTTGAGATTTTTCTTGGGTTCGGGGAGTAGATTATAGAAGGGGAAGGTATTAGCACCCCTTCTATCCATGGTTATCCATGGGCTCTTAGGTACTTGCCTAGATCAACTTGCCTTGTTTTTCAATTGTTTGAAAATGGTGCTTTGTGTGGGGTTTTGAAAAATGTTTTGAAAAGATGCCTTGTATAGGCTACCCTTGTAACAATTCTTTACTCGAATGTTTTACAAAAGGTGTCTTGTCTTTTAAAAAGATGTTTCAAGGTTTTTGAAAGTTTATTTTGAAAGTGTTTGTGAAGTGGATTTTGAAATAGGCAAGTGTTTTCTTGGAAAGTTTGACAAGTACTTAAGAGCTTATCTACCCTAAAGTTTTCTCAAAGATTTTTGTTATGTTTCAAACCTTTTGACAATTTTGTTCCACCATTGCATTTGGTGGACAATCTTGTCTTAGGAGGTGAAAGGGACGGGCGCGGGTCATCGTTTAGACCATAGTTGCAATAGTGTTAAATATCTTTGGGCAATTTTCTTTGAAAGGGACTTGATTATTCATTTAAGCAACATTTTGAGGGACAATGATCATTTGATTGTTTTGTTTTGCCCAAAGAAGTTCAACATGCAATATGGCCCAATAATAAAAGGCAACAAGTGGAATACCCTAGGGATGCAAGTGTGAAATGTGTTGTCCATTTTTCATGCTCATTTATCTTGTATTAGGTCCAACTATTTTGTTCATTTTTTTATTCGCATACAAACCCTAATTCTAGCATAGTATGTTTAGAAAGCGATAAAGTGCGAAATTTAAATTCCTACGCTATTACATCACAATAATATAGGGAGGGGGGTACAATGTTCAAATGGGGATATTTAGACAAGAAATTAAACCTAAGCTATTACATCATTTTCTATAAATAATTACAAGATAAATAAATTGCATAATCAAATGGAAATTAAATAAATATGCAAAATGCAAAAAAAGAGAATTTTTATATGTATGAAAAAGTATTGTTCATGTAAAATAAAAGAAAAATAGAAAGGTATTATTTTTGGAGTATTTTCATATTTAGGGTAAAAACCCTAATTTTAATCAAAATAAATATTAATTAATTAATTCATATAATATTTGTTATTTACGTACAAAAATAAAATAAAATATGGTATATTTGTAAAAAAGGCATTTTTTAGTATTAAATATTAAAAATAAAATATGTACATTTTTTTGGTATTTTTACTCTAAAGGTATTAATATATATATATATATATATATATATATATATATATATATATATATATATATATATATATATATATATATATATATATATATATATATATATATATATATATATATATATATATATATATATATATATATATATATATATATATATATATATATATATATATATATATATATATATATATATATATATATATATATATATATATATATATATATATATATATATATATATATATATATATATATATATATATATATATGTATATTTGTATTATTTTAAATATGTATTATATATATAAATAATAATAATAGTTAAATTTTTTAGAAAATAGTATTTTTTATATAAAATATTTTCAGAGGGTAATATAAAATAAAAATAAAAATAGAAGTGTTTTTACATATTTTCCTATTTATCCTAAATAATAGTATATATAATATTTATGTATAAACAAAAGAAAATCAAATAAAAATCAAATAAAATCAAAAAATGATGAGAAAAATATTTTCAAAATTTTAATATGCTGAGAAAAAATAAATGATTCAAATAAGAAAAGAAAAAGTCAAAAATCATGAAGAATGAAGCAAATGGGCTTGGGGGTGCAAAACAGAAAAAGTGGTGTGAATAATAAAAATGACACAGGCCCAGCCCACATAGCATCTTCTTCAACCTTCAGCCACAGATGTATCAAAAACGCGCGCTTCTAACAGGGATTCAAACATCCTGATTCTTTGAGCTTTTGCACAAAGTTCCAACACAAAAGATGTTAAGCATGAAACCACGATTCCAAATATATAAAGAACATCTCCTAACTCTCAAAAATGAGAGAGAATTTTAAAGATCCCAAATCTTAACCTAAGTTTTCTGTCATTTTCAAACTCCAAATTCTCTCTACTCAGGCAAAAGAAATGAAAAGTAAAAGAATGTACATGTTCAGTGGCATGAATAGGACATTGTTTCTTCACAAACTTAAGACTAATGATGCATAATAAGAGAGATACGAGTTCAAAAAACTACCTGTTCAGCTGAAGTTCCAACTGGCAAATGGGGAGCTTACAGTGCAAGATACTGATTGGTATAGCTTCCTTGAGGTGTGGTGAAGCTGTTCCAATACCTACTTTGCCTTGAGACACCTTGAACTGAGCTATAGAACTTCAACTGCAAAATGGAAAAGTGAAAATGGTGGAACTTGTTAGAGGAGTTACAGGTCGTGTTTCAAGGCATGGTTAGCTTGCATATGTGCTAGGGAATGTGTAGGAACTGATTTTGGCCAAAGAGCTTGAAGGAAAGGGAAGATAGCACTCAAACTGCAGGCTTTGCCCTGTTTGTGCAGTTTGAGGGTGATTATGGCAATGGGAGTGTTTGAGAGGTGCAAGGGTCGTGTATTAGCTTGGTTGTGATGTGCTGAGTATGTTTGATAAGTTAGTTCTTGTGTGTCTAAGCTGAGATGGATGATGTTGTGAGTTATGGCTCTTTTCTTCACACTTAAGCAACAAAATGCAACTTGTGTTTCTAGGCATGTAGAGGGACCCTAATGTGCTGCATAATCCCTCCTTGATCAGTGTGTTATGCTCATAAACTTGTGCCATTCAGATTTGCAATGTACTTGTTGGATTTCCAAATTGACATAAAGTGAATTTTAGCAAAAATGGATAATTCACTTTATCTAAAAATGGATTAGGCTTGTGTATAATACTTGAACTCATAGAATAACATCTTGACACAATGAACAAGCATTAAATTATTGAGTGTAACTTGGTTTAAGGACCTGTAATCTAGCCTAAAGCATGCTGAGTTCAAATTGCAAAGTTATGGACATGGAACTTGGTCATGAACAAAGTGGTTTTTTGCTATATTGTGAAATTCGATTCTCTCTAACCATGAGGTTGTTTGAGAAGTTCTTGGACATTTTGGAAAGCTTGGAATGTGTACTACAATCAATCTTTGAAATGCAATTTGAAATTCCAAGTGGAAGTGTATGGAAAATGGCCTTGAAGTTAGGTAGAAAACCTTGTCAAAATAGGTTAAAATTTCACTAAGTTAAAAATGGTTTAGTGCCCTTATTCAAAAAATTGTAACTTGAGATAAAAGCTTCAAATGAGAAAACTTTGTGAATCAAAGTTGTAGATTATGCAACAAGCTACAACTTTCATGTTTTGACTTTTGTTTGAATCCAAATGGATCTTGGTTAAAAAGTGGGGAAAAGTTGGGAAAAAATTAGGGTTTTTCATAACTTAGAAAAATTCTAAGTTATGAAAAATTCAAATTTCTAACCCTAATTTGCATTTTGTGATTTCTTGGTGAACAAGTTTCATGATTTGGCATGTTTTGATGGAAAATGAATCTTGACTTTTGATTTTGACCAAAAAGTCAAAGTTTGACTTTTCAGTATACAGTCAAAATTGATCAATTGACTGGGAAATTCAACTGTCAATCTTGTGTGCTTGGGATCTTTTGAGTTTGTTGATCATGTCAAGATAATTCCATAGGGTCATTGAGTATATGGGTGATCTTGGTTTGCCATTGGCTAGGTCAAACAGTCAAAAATTGCCTTTGTGCAGTCAAAACCCTAAAAATGACCATTTTGCCCTTTTGGTGATCTGATCAAATTTCTTGGGGAATTGTGATTCAAACTTGACCAAATGATTCATATGAGTTCATAATGTTGATGTGGGTCAAATTTCATGAGGTTTGACTGTCAGTTGGCCGCAGTTGACTTTTTCCCCAATACAGTTGATTTCTAGGTCAACTGTCCAATTGACTGGGCAAAACTTGGAATCAAGGCTTGAAACTTGATATGGGTAAACTTGGGAGTCCAATATGGAGCATGAAAGTCATCTTAGGCATTTTAGGTCAAAATATCTTTGTGCAAACACAAACCCTAATTTTGAGTCCACAGTGCAAAGAGAGGTCTTGAGCAGATGAAACCCTAACTGGATCTTGAGCTTCAAAGGCTTTGTGGTGAGAAATCAATGAGAAATGGGAGGGAAAATTTTGGGGTACAACAGTTGCCCCTGTTCAATCTTCTTGAATCCGAAGAGTTAGATGGGCAAGCTTGCCTTTCGTGACTCGAGGGTAAAAGGAGATTGGACACTAGAGTGCCCGGAAATTTGCACTCGTCAAAGCAATGGATGCGGGAATGGGCTTAGAGATGCCATTTGGAGATGGGCTTAACGATGCCATCTGGGAGAGTGACAGAAATCTTGTCGGGGATGGGCTTAGAGATGCCATCTGGAAGGGAATATCAGGAAAGTGTCCAAGCTTCGGACCATTTCTGAACCGGGGGGTCTGAACAAGCAATAGATTGACATCCGTTGTTGGGAGGAATATGTAAACTGTTTTCAGTGGTTTGGAGAAGAAACTGAACAAGCGATAGGTTAACATCCGTTTACTTGGAGAACCAGTGAACTGTTTTCAGAAATCTTGAAGTTGAATAAGTAATAGAGCAACATCCGTTGTGGGGAAGCGTCCATAAACTGTTTTCAAAAAGTTACATCTGAACAAGTTGATAGATTAACATCCGTTGTTGGGAAGAATCCATAAACTGTTTTCAGAAGTCTTGAAGAAGAATCCGAACAAGTGACAGGTTAACATCCGTTTACTTGGAGAACCCGTGAACTGTTTTCAGAAATCTTGAAGTTGAATAAGTAATAGAGCAACATCCGTTGTGGGGAAGCGTCCATAAACTGTTTTCAAAAAGTTGCATCTGAACAAGTTGATAGATTAACATCCGTTGTTGGGAAGAATCCATAAACTGTTTTCAGAAGTCTTGAAGAAGAATCCGAACAAGTGACAGGTTAACATCCGTTTACTTGGAGAACCCATGAACTGTTTTCAGAAATCTTGAAGTTGAATAATTTTAGTCTGTCGACTGATCTTTCCTGAAAAGGTAAAGAGTTAGTTGCATGCAATGTTATGATGCATGATGCGATATACGTGACATCAATGTTTATGACATGAATGTGATGAATGCGCATGTAAGCTGACGAGCTATCTTGCTGAGGATAACTGAATTCGAGGTGGCCGAAGATAAAAGCATCTTGACTGCTGCTGGGAAAAATAAATCCTTGGCTACTACTGGGGAAGAGAATTCCTGATGGCCTCCACTGGGGAGTATCAATCTAGTAGACTCATGCTGAGGAGGTAAGACCGAGAATCTTCTGCTTAATGGGAAGCAACTCTGGTGATCTCACTGGGGAACTCAAGATTTCTCTTTTTAAGACTCTGTGGGGAGAAGGCTCATTAGTCTGGCTCCGCTGGGGGTTGATAATTTGAAATTTTAACTCGGCTGGGGATAACAAGGATAAGCTCCTCTGGGGATCATATTGATAAGTTAGGCTGGGGATTTTTGATGAACTCCATCGGGGATAGGAAGAATTCTGGCGAGTGCGATCTTCTGTGGCTGTTAGCTGAAGATAACCCAGTTATAAGCCTTTGTGAGGAATAACTTTGAATAAAACTCGGGGGAGACGTTCGTGCTCTGCGGGGAAATACCTTCCAGAATCTTACTGGGGGTAAGCTTCGGGAGTCTGCTGGAGATAGACCTCAGGGTTTGCTAGGGATGTGGATTACAAATCTCTTAGGGGTTTCCTTCGAAGGGGTGTCAAGATATCCATCTGTATCCTCATCCTATCAGTAATCCTCCTTCTTAGGTTCATTTAGGAAGTGATTATGTTTCAAATGCATATGCCTATTTAACAAAACATTGGACGTTTCTCAAAGTAAAACAAATAGTGCAAGAGAAAAAGAAAAGGGAAATGACACAAATTTTCGGGAAGAGTATTTGTATTGATTTTCTTTGAGTATATTTGTACAAAGGAGACAATCATCCTAGTAAGAGGATTTTGTCGTAAATATTTGAAAAATTTTATACAAAATAAAGGATGGCTATGTGAAATAATTCCATGGGATTCCGTTCCGCTATAGCTTTCACAACTCTGAGTATCTGCCCATTCAATGCTTCGTTTGACGATGACTGGATTGATCAGAAGTCTGGAACTGGTTGATGAAGAGATTGTCTTTGAAGTGATCCGACGGGACATAGTCATACGCTTTAATTCCCTAACTTTTGCCTGAATCGCCCTTTCGGGTTTTCGATCCACCGGGAAACCCCTTTTTGCCCAAGCCGCCCTTTCGGGTTTTCGACTTGCCGGGTGTACAGATTTTTTCGTTTTTATCCCTAATTTTTGCCTGAACCGCCCTTTCGGGTTTTCGGTTCACCGGGATGCCCATTTTTGCCCAAGCCGCCCTTTCGGGTTTTTGACTTGTCGGGTTATTTTATGTGTAGTATCTTTTGACTATGTCTGCGTTCGCAGGGTGCGGCAAATCGTCGCCGTCCATGGTGGTCAGAATCATTGCACCGCCAGAAAATATGCTCTTGATCACAAATGGTCCTTCATATGTAGGAGTCCATTTTCCCCTGGGATCACTTTGCGGCAAGATAATCCGCTTGATTACGAGATCCCCGACTTGATACACTTGACGTCTGACTTTATTATTGAAGGCCTTGATCATCCGCTTTTGGTACGTCTGACCATGGCATATAGCAGCAAGTCGTTTCTTGTCGATCAGATTGAGTTGATCAAGTCGGGTCTGCATCCAATCATCTTCATTCAAACCTGCATCCTTCATAATCCTTAGAGAAGGGATCTGGACTTCCATAGGCAAAACAACTTCCATGCCATAAACCAAAGAAAATGGGGTTGCCCCAGTTGAAGTACGTGTCGTCGTACGGTATCCATGCAGAGCAAACGGTAACATCTCATGCCAGTCTTTGTAAGTGACTGTCATTTTCTGAATGATCTTCTTAATGTTCTTATTTGCAGCTTCAACAGCACCGTTCATCTTCGGCCGATAGGGGGATGAATTGTGATGATAAATCTTGAACTGTTCGCATAATGCAGTGATCATTGTGTTATTCAGATTTGTACCGTTGTCCGTGATGATCCTGTCTGGAACACCATATCGACATATGAGATTTTGCTTGATAAAACGGGCAACCACATTTTTGGTGATAGAGGCGAAGGAAGCTGCTTCGACCCATTTAGTGAAGTATTCAATGGCAACTAGGATGAAGCGATGTCCGTTGGAAGCCGTGGGCTTGATCTCCCCAATCATATCAATGCCCCACATTGCAAAGGGCCACGGAGCAGTCAGGACGTTGAGAGGAACCGGAGGGATATGAACTTTGTCAGCATAGACTTGACACTTGTGGCAAGTACGGGAATGTTGATGGCAGTCAGCTTCCATGGTAGACCAGTAATAGCCTGCCCTCAGGATCTTCTTGGCCATTGTATGCCCGCTCAAGTGGGTGCCAAATGTGCCGATGTGTATATCAGTCATTATCAGCTCTGCTTCAGCTTTATCTACACATCGGAGTAATACACAATCATGGCTTCGCTTGTAAAGGATGTCGTTGCTCAGGAAGAACTTAGCAGCAAATTTCCTTAAGAACTTCTTATCATTCACGGAAGCTCCTTCAGGATAATCTCTAGTCTCGAGATACCTTTTGATTTCATGGAATCAAGGTTGTTCCACTACTTCTTCAGTATTAATCTCGTGGCAATGTGCCGGTTCATCCATTCGCTTGATGGTGATTTGGGGAGCCTCATTATCCCAGCTGAGTTTAAACATGGAGGACATTGTGGCCAGAGCATCGGCTAGCTGATTCTCTTCTCGCGGGAAATGCTCGAAGGTAATTTGCTCGAAATGCGGCAACAACGTCAGGACATGTTCTTTGTATGGGATAAGATTAGGATGCTTGGTATCCCATTCTCCTTTGATTTGGCTGATGACCAAAGCTGAGTCCCCAAATACGACCAAAGATTTGATCCCCAAGTCTATAGCAGCCTCGAGACCAAAGATGCAAGCTTCATACTCAGCCATGTTGTTTGTGCAGCTGAAACAAAGTCGGGCCGTGAAAGGAGTGTGACAACCTTCCGGAGAAATGAGTACTGCGCCAATACCGTTTCCAAGTGCATTTGAAGCGCCATCAAAGTACAGGGTCCATCGGGATCCCTTTTCGGGTCCGTCATACGGTCCGTCACTTTCAACGTTGTCCAAATTCATGATGTCCTCGTCTGGGAAGTCAAATCTCATGGGTTGATAGTCTTCGATAGCCTGATGAGCCAGATGGTCAGCTAGTACACTCCCTTTTATAGCTTTTTGGGTGGTGTACTGGATGTCATACTCGGTTAAGATCATTTGCCATCTAGCTATCCTTCCAGATAAAGCGGGCTTTTCGAAGATATACTTGATAGGATCCATCTTGGAAATCAACAAGGTAGTATGAGTCAACATATACTGTCTTAGTCGGCGAGCAGCCCATACCAAAGCGCAGCAAGTTTTCTCGAGCAGTGAGTAGCGAGTCTCACAGTCGGTAAACTTTTTGCTAAGGTAATAAATAGCATGCTCTTTTCGACCAGACTCGTCATGCTGGCCCAAAACACACCCCATTGAGTTATCCAAGACGGTCAAATACATGATCAATGGTCTTCCTTCGACGGGTGGCATCAGAATAGGAGGTTCTAGCAAATACTCCTTGATTCTATCAAAAGCGGCTTGGCAGTCGTCGTTCTATTCAACTACCTGATCTTTCTTCAAGAGTTTGAAAAGTGGCTCACAGGTAGAAGTCAGATGTGAGATGAATCTGGCAATATAGTTTACGCGCCCCAAGAATCCTCTGACCTCCTTTTCAGTATGGGGAGCAGGCATCTCTTATATTGCTTTTACTTTTGCCGGATCGACTTCAATGCCTTTGTTGCTTACAATGAATCCTAGGAGTTTACCAGACCTAACTCCAAAAGTGCATTTACTTGGATTCAGCCTGAGCTTGTATTCTTTCAATCTGGCAAACAGCTTCTCCAAATGCTCAAGGTGCTCTTCCTCTGTTTGTGACCGAGCTATCATATTGTCTACGTAAACTTCAATCTCATGATGTATCATGTCATGAAATAAAGCTACCATGGCGCGTTGATAAGTTGCCCCTGCGTTCTTCAGCCCGAACGGCATCACTTTGTAACAGAAAGTGCCCCATTGTGTGACAAAAGTTGTTTTCTCCATATCTTCGGGAGCCATTTTGATTTGATTATAGCCCGAAAATCCATCCATGAAGGAAAACACCTTATGCTGAGCTGTATCGTCGATCAAGATGTCAATATGAGGTAGCGGGAAATCATCCTTAGGGCTGGCCCTATTCAAATCCCGGTAGTCCACACACATTCTGACTTTGCCATCTTTCTTCGGTACTGGCACAATGTTAGCGACCCATTGAGGATAGGACGTAACAGCCAGAAAGCCAGCGTCGAACTGCTTCATTACTTCTGCTTTGATCTTTTCGGACATGTCAGGCCTCATTCGGCGAACTTTTTGCTTGATTGGTGGACAGTCTTCTCTTGTGGGGAGACGGTGAACCACGATGTCGGTGTCTAGACCCGACATGTCTTCATAGGACCAAGCGAAGATTTCAACATACTCATTCAGCAACTGTACCAAGCGCTCCTTGACTTTTGGTTCCAGGTTGGCACCCACTTGCACCTCCTTCCGATCCTCCTCGGTTCCCAAGTTAACAGTTTCCAATGGCTCTTCATGCGGTAAGATGGCCCTTTCCTCTTGTTGCAGGAGTCTGGCTAGTTCCCCGGGTACTTCACAACCTTCGTCATCTTCATACTCGGCTAGATTGACCAGGTCTTCAGAGTTATTGGAAGATACAGCAGAATAGTCACCCATGGAATCCGGAGTGGATGGGTACCTGCATTGGTGAGTGTGGGTGTGTGTAAGGGATAGCCATGCTTTAAACAAAAAATGCAAAAGGAAAAAAAATGAACATAAGCAGTTTATCAAATGAAAAACGTCCAATGAATCATTAAACATGGCATATGAATATGAAAAATAGTCAAAACCCTTACAAGTGGACCTACCTGCCCCGGGCAAGGCAGGAGGTGAAAAGATAGTGTACGGATTGTTTGAAAGTAAAATATTACAGACCAAATAGGAAATGTTTAATAGATAAATTACTGATGAATAAAAGTGATGGGGACAAAGTCTTTAGCCTCCCAGTTGCTCAACCCTCCTCTGACAGTTGGATAAATCCACTCTTCAATGTTGCTTTCTTTGTCTTCATCTTCCAGGGCGTTGATTCGGTAAGGAGAAATTTTGATCAGCGCTCTTTCAATCTTTGACTGGCGCATAGCCTTCTGGCCAGCGGCGGTGAAACCTAATCCAAACTTGTCAGTTTTATGCGGAAAATCGGGTAACTGCCCCCATGCTGAATTCTTCCCTTCTTTGATTGCGGCTCTTGCATCCTCTAGAGATGCCATCCTGGCCATCTGTCTTGGTGCCTCAGCTGCCAACTTTGCCACTGCTACTTCGGGAAGAACTTCTTCGAAATGTTGAAATGGCGTCTCAATGAACTCTCCTTCCACCTCCACATACCGGAAAGAATTTAAATGGCTAATCATGTACTCTTCTTCGCCGTGGACAGTGATAATCTTTCCTTTGACAGGATACTTCAGCATCTGATGCAAGGAGGAGGTGACTGCCCCAGCATGGTGTATCCAAGGTCTACCCAGCAAGCAAGAATATGATGGACGGATGTCCATTACATAGAAAGTGGATTTAAACACCTCAGTACCTATCTTGACGGGAATTTCAACTTCTCCATGGACCATTCTCTTCGACCCATCGAAAGCTTTGACGACAATATCACTCGGCTTCAATTCCAACCCTTTGCAATCTAGCCGGTCCAAGGCCTTCTTAGGCAAAACATTCAGCGATGAACCGGTATCAACCAAAACATGTGCAAGGGTGGTTCCGCGGCACTCGATTGAAATGTGCAAAGCGTCATTGTGGTTTCGGCCCTTAGGGGTCAGGTCGGCATCAGAAAAACCTAATCCATTGTCTGCAGTCAGACTAGCCACGCAATGTTGAAATTGGTCTGCGGAGGTTTCCTGGGGCACATGAGCTGCCTTCAGAAACTTAATCAAAGCTTGAGCGTGCGCTTCTGAGCAAAGCAATAGTGCAAGCATGGAGATTTTGGAGAGGGTTTGCCCCAACTGTTCCACCACATCGTAATCACTTCTCTTGATTATCCTCAAAATCTCGTCCATTTCTTTCCTGGAGGCTTCCAGAATCACCAAAGGTTGAGCCCTCGTCCTGACGGGCTCAACTTGTATTCCCTTTCCTTTATCAGCAATGGTAGGAAAGACAGCACTAGGAACAATAACCTCTTCGATTAAAGGAGTTCTGGCAGAGAGCTTTACTGGTGCAGGGGTGACTTCTTTAGCTGATGAGGGTCCAAAGACTGCTCTTGGAGGGGCAATCTCTGGAGAAAATATTCTCCCGCTCCTGGTGATTTTGCTGGTGCCCGCAATGTTACTAATGCTGGCTTCTTCATCATCTGAATTTTCTTCAATTATTTCAACTTGCTTGATACCATGGTAATAGATGTCACCACCATAGTTCCAAGGTATCGACTTCTCAGAAACATAGGGAATAGGCCCCGGCATTGTTATCTTCAAAGGTATAGACTTTGCAGCTGGTGTAATCTTAACAGGCTTTTTGACGGCCTTGGAAAGATTGGCGTGAATGGTTATGATTGAGACATTTTCAACATGAACTGGAACAGCAGGAACTTTTTCGAACAAAATTTGTCGGCTATCCATGAGGCCTTGGATGCCTTTCTTTAATAGCGGACAATCAAACGGCAGAGAGTGGCAACAGTAGCAGTCTTCTTTACATCCTGGGAAGATCCCGGCCCTTAACAAATTCAACTTAATGGTTAGCAGTGGAGTAGTCAGATCACTAACGTAAGCAACATACAAATCCTCTTCAATGGCATTGACATTCCGACCGTGCTTCGGCATAGGTGCAGATATCACATTGGGTTTCTCTGGAGCGTCAAACTCTACCTCCTTAGCCTCTATCAGGTCCTGGATCTTATGCTTGAGTGCCCAACAATCATTGGTGTCGTGTCCAACACTGTCTGAATGATAGGCGCATTTAGCATTGGCATGATAATGCGGAGAGGACGTATTTACATTCTTTGGCGCCTCCTTGATAGTGGCAAGATTCAACTTCAATAGATGGGGAAGCACCTGCGCTGGAGTCATATTAATACGGGTGAACTGCCGTTGTGGCCTTTCCACCTGTTGCTGATTTGGTCTGGATTGGTTGTAGCGAGGCTGCTCACTTGGAGTGTTTTGAATCATTACGGCCCCCACAGTTGGCCGACGCTCCATCTTTCCTGCTCTTCTCTGAGAATATACCATAGATGTCTCCTTCTTAAAAGGCTTCTTCTCAACACTTGCAGCAACACCCTTCTGAATCTTTCCTGACTTGATGCCAGCTTCTATTCTTCCGCCTGTTAAGATCAAATCGGTAAACCCCGCGGAAGAGTTACCAATTAAATGATTGAAAAACGGCCCAGATAGGGTCCCAAGAAACATATCAACGAGCTCACGATCGGTTAAAGGAGGCTGCACCCTGCCAGCTAAATCCCTCCATTTTTGTGCATACTCTTTGAATCCCTCACTTGTTCCTAGTGACATACCCTGAAGTTGGGTACGAGTAGGAGCAAGATCGGAATTATACTGATATTGTTTGTAGAAAGCGGTGGCCAAATCTTCCCAATTTCTGACACTGGTTCCTTCTAACTGATAAAACCATTCCAACTGAGCTCCCGACAGGCTGTCTTGAAAGAAATGAATCCAGAGATTTTTATCTGCTGTATAGGGTTGAATTTTTCTCACGTAGGACCTGAGATGCATTTTGGGACAGGACAACCCATCATACCTCACAAACACTGGCACTTTGAATTTTGGGGGAATCACAATTCCGGCAACCAAGCTCATGTCTTCAAAATCCAAACCCGGTACCCTTTGCAATTCCATTGCAGCCAATCTGTCTTCTAAACCCTTATATTTGTCATCAGCTGGAGGATATTGCTGGTCAGAATAATCTTCATCCTCTTCAACCTCTTCCTCCTCTGCATCAGACTCGGAAGGCACCGCAACTCGATCTCTTTTACTAGTCCACTCATCAGAAGTAGGAGGAAATTCAAGCACTCTCCGGGCTTCTCTGTTAAATCTTCTCCCTAAAGTAGCCACTCCGACCCTCTTTTTCTTCTTCACTGGGTCCTTATTCTCCAGATGAGCCTTGATATCCTCTTGACTTTTAACCAAAGTCATCAAGAGTTGCTGGAACTGTGCATTCTGGGCTTGTAGGTCTTTGACTGTTTGCTCGAGATCCATCCTACTGAAATAAACAGCAGATAGATAAGGAAACCTGGAGTGAGACCTGCTTATGCACATGATGAATGGTATGCTGATGTATGCAAGGCATTCAAGGACTTAGGACATTCAAAATTGTTTCAGACAAAGAGGAACGCACGTCATATTAATAAGAAGAAATTTGTTAGTACATAAATGCCCCATGGGCCAAGTGTTACAAAATGAACTTCTTAAGGCAAAAAGACATTACGCATCCTCTTCGGTGCGATGTAGGTGTTGAGGGCCTCTTGCTCGTGGAGTCGGCGGGTAAGCTCTAGAACCTTCTTTTCACTGGCGTAGTAGCTAGCTTCAAAAGTGTTCCGTTCCTCCTTGAGTTGAATCCAACTTTTCCGCATTTCCTCCCACGATGTAGGTATGTCTGGATGCAGGATGGTGTAGGGAATCTCTCCTTCATTGACGGGCTCTTTAATCACTGGGAGTACATGAGGATAAGGCATCATTAGACTTTTAGCTCGGGCTCGTACCCACTTGAGATAGGGCTCAAGAGGGATGGAGTTCTTGTGTCCCAGAGTCTTGCTATCAACCTTGTTGAGTTTCCCCCAAGCTTTGATGAATCTTTGGCGAAGTCCTTGCGCATCGTTGTCGAAGTCAAAAACTAGGCTAGGAATCAACATGTCATGAGGGCCATCCCTCCGCGCATATCCAAATTGCCTCAAAGCTAGGCAAGGGTTGTAGGTGATACCTCCTCTAATTCCAAGTAAAGGAACATTAGGAAACTCTCCGCAACGATCGACGATGATGACATTTTCTCTGGACCGAGAACACCAATGCACATCAGAATGAGTAAGAGTCATCAATCGTTGGGACCACCTTGTACCTTGGTCATTCTTCAAGACAGATTGTGGAAGGTGCGAAATAAACCACCTTGCAAGGATAGGAGTACAGCACATGAGAACACCCCTCCTTCTCATTGTTCGTGTGTGAAATGAGTGAAGAATGTCCCCAAGCAATGTCGGTATTGGATTTCTGGACAAGAAGATTTTGACAGCATTGACATCTACCAATTGGTCAGGATTTGGGAACAAGACCAACCCATAGATAAGGAGTGCCACAATCTCTTCAAAGGCTTGTAGGTCCAATGAGTTCCAACATTCTTGTGCCTTCTCAAACAAGAATTTTGCTAAGAATCCTTTGACGCCGCTTCTGGTTTCCCAATGCCCCTTGATGTCAGATGGTTGTAGATGTAGTGCTCGAGCAACATCTTCCGGCTTTGGTTCCTTTTCCGTACCGTTGAAGGGTAGTTGATTAAGGATAGGGATTCTTAGGAGTTGAGAAAACTCCTCCAAAGTGGGTACCAACTGATAATCAGGGAAGGTGAAGCAGTGGTGAAGAGGGTCAAAGAACTGGAATAGCACTTTCATCATGTCTTCTTCAATGTTGGTGTTGACTAGGCTGAGTAGTCTACCATGTCTCTCACTGAAGGATGAATTTTCCGGAATTCTTGAGGTGATCTCCTTGAGTTGAGGAGAGATTCTCACCAGGTTGACTTGAATGGTATTTCTGTGAGGGATTTCCATGACCTACAAAACAAGAACAAAGATGAAGTCCAAGACCCTTGAAATGGTTAGTGAATGCGTATGATATTTTATGATGTTTATGATGTATGCACAAAACATATGTACAAGCAAATCACACCACACCCTAATTTCAGGCTGGCATGGGGTTTCATAGGTAAGTACCCTCTTGAGTGTAGTTGGCTCAAAAACCTGTCCTATAAATAGTAACCGGGTTCTAAGGAGCTCAATATCACTGGATTGTTTTCATTGTTCATTGTTTTGGTTTAGCCACTTAACTAGCGACCAAAATATTCCAAGAAAACAACCCTCAATGAGTGTAGTATCGAGTATCTACCAACTTCGGACTGCACCAAAGCCGGTCATCTCACTACCCCTAATAAAAGGCCAAGATGGTCAAATAAGGTTCTAGGTCATTAGTGCTTAGTGACATCACTCAGCGGCCCCGTACTCTCCTTGATTGAACTCAAGGGTTACTGGTACTCACAAATATGTCGCACTAATATAGCTATTGCTTAGACCGTGTCGGTATACCCCGCACAGTTTCCACAACGTATTGCTATCTATGAATGTTTCCCAAAATCCGGGTGGAGGATTGTAAACCCAAACAATAGAGCCAAAGTATAAAGCAAGCAAATCAAACAATTAGTCATGCGGGAGGGTGATCTAAGCCCTAAGGTTACTCCACTTTAAAATCATCCCCAGCAGAGTTGCCAGTTCTGTGGTACGGTGGGAGAACTGACTAGGGTTTTGCGTTTGTTTTCGCAAATGTTTCGGTTGAGCAAGAGTCGCCACCGACTTTTTATTTTATCCTAAGGAAAGGTTTAAAAAGCACAGCAAAAACCTTTGAGATTTTTCTTGGGTTCGGGGAGTAGATTATAGAAGGGGAAGGTATTAGCACCCCTTCTATCCATGGTTATCCATGGGCTCTTAGGTACTTTCCTAGATCAACTTGCCTTGTTTTTCAATTGTTTGAAAATGGTGCTTTGTGTGGGGTTTTGAAAAATGTTTTGAAAAGATGCCTTGTATAGGCTACCCTTGTAACAATTCTTTACTCGAATGTTTTACAAAAGGTGTCTTGTCTTTTAAAAAGATGTTTCAAGGTTTTTGAAAGTTTATTTTGAAAGTGTTTGTGAAGTGGATTTTGAAATAGGCAAGTGTTTTCTTGGAAAGTTTGACAAGTACTTAAGAGCTTATCTACCCTAAAGTTTTCTCAAAGATTTTTGTTATGTTTCAAACCTTTTGACAATTTTGTTCCACCATTGCATTTGGTGGACAATCTTGTCTTAGGAGGTGAAAGGGACGGGCGCGGGTCATCGTTTAGACCATAGTTGCAATAGTGTTAAATATCTTTGGGAAATTTTCTTTGAAAGGGACTTGATCATTCATTTAAGCAACATTTTGAGGGACAATGATCATTTGATTGTTTTGTTTTGCCCAAAGAAGTTCAACATGCAATATGGCCCAATAATAAAAGGCAACAAGTGGAATACCCTAGGGATGCAAGTGTGAAATGTGTTGTCCATTTTTCATGCTCATTTATCTTGTATTAGGTCCAACTATTTTGTTCATTTTTTTATTCGCATACAAACCCTAATTCTAGCATAGTATGTTTAGAAAGCGATAAAGTGCGAAATTTAAATTCCTACGCTATTACATCACAATAATATAGGGAGGGGGTACAATGTTCAAATGGGGATATTTAGACAAGAAATTAAACCTAAGCTATTACATCATTTTCTATAAATAATTACAAGATAAATAAATTGCATAATCAAATGGAAATTAAATAAATATGCAAAATGCAAAAAAAGAGAATTTTTATATGTATGAAAAAGTATTGTTCATGTAAAATAAAAGAAAAATAGAAAGGTATTATTTTTGGAGTATTTTCATATTTAGGGTAAAAACCCTAATTTTAATCAAAATAAATATTAATTAATTAATTCATATAATATTTGTTATTTACATACAAAAATAAAATAAAATATGGTATATTTGTAAAAAAGGCATTTTTTAGTATTAAATATTAAAAATAAAATATGTACATTTTTTTGGTATTTTTACTCTAAATGTATTAATATATATATATATATATATATATATATATATATATATATATATATATATATATATATATATATATATATATATATATATATATATATATATATATATATATATATATATATATATATATATATATATATATATATATATATATATATATATATATATATATATATATATATATATATATATATATATATATATATATATATTTGTATTATTTTAAATATGTATTATATATATAAATAATAATAATAGTTAAATTTTTTAGAAAATAGTATTTTTTATATAAAATATTTTCAGAGGGTAATATAAAATAAAAATAAAAATAGAAGTGTTTTTACATATTTTCCTATTTATCCTAAATAATAGTATATATAATATTTATGTATAAACAAAAGAAAATCAAATAAAATCAAAAAATGATGAGAAAAATATTTTCAAAATTTTAATATGCTGAGAAAAAATAAATGAGTCAAATAAGAAAAGAAAAAGTCAAAAATCATGAAGAATGAAGCAAATGGGCTTGGGGGTGCAAAACAGAAAAAGTGGTGTGAATAATAAAAATGACACAGGCCCAGCCCATATAGCATCTTCTTCAACCTTCAGCCACAGATGTATCAAAAACGCGCGCTTCTAACAGGGATTCAAACATCCTGATTCTTTGAGCTTTTGCACAAACTTCCAACACAAAAGATGTTAAGCATGAAACCACGATTCCAAATATATAAAGAACATCTCCTAACTCTCAAAAATGAGAGAGAATTTTAAAGATCCCAAATCTTAACCTAAGTTTTCTGTCATTTTCAAACTCCAAATTCTCTCTACTCAGGCAAAAGAAATGAAAAGTAAAAGAATGTACATGTTCAGTGGCATGAATAGGACATTGTTTCTTCACAAACTTAAGACTAATGATGCATAATAAGAGAGATACGAGTTCAAAAAACTACCTGTTCAGCTGAAGTTCCAACTGGCAAATGGGGAGCTTACAGTGCAAGATACTGATTGGTATAGCTTCCTTGAGGTGTGGTGAAGCTGTTCCAATACCTACTTTGCCTTGAGACACCTTGAACTGAGCTATAGAACTTCAACTGCAAAATGGAAAAGTGAAAATGGTGGAACTTGTTAGAGGAGTTACAGGTCGTGTTTCAAGGCATGGTTAGCTTGCATATGTGCTAGGGAATGTGTAGGAACTGATTTTGGCCAAAGAGCTTGAAGGAAAGGGAAGATAGCACTCAAACTGCAGGCTTTGCCCTGTTTGTGCAGTTTGAGGGTGATTATGGCAATGGGAGTGTTTGAGAGGTGCAAGGGTCGTGTATTAGCTTGGTTGTGATGTGCTGAGTATGTTTGATAAGTTAGTTCTTGTGTGTCTAAGCTGAGATGGATGATGTTGTGAGTTATGGCTCTTTTCTTCACACTTAAGCAACAAAATGCAACTTGTGTTTCTAGGCATGTAGAGGGCCCCTAATGTGCTGCATAATCCCTCCTTGATCAGTGTGTTATGCTCATAAACTTGTGCCATTCAGATTTGCAATGTACTTGTTGGATTTCCAAATTGACATAAAGTGAATTTTAGCAAAAATGGATAATTCACTTTATCTAAAAATGGATTAGGCTTGTGTATAATACTTGAACTCATAGAATAACATCTTGACACAATGAACAAGCATTAAATTATTGAGTGTAACTTGGTTTAAGGACCTGTAATCTAGCCTAAAGCATGCTGAGTTCAAATTGCAAAGTTATGGACATGGAACTTGGTCATGAACAAAGTGGTTTTTTGCTATATTGTGAAATTCGATTCTCTCTAACCATGAGGTTGTTTGAGAAGTTCTTGGACATTTTGGAAAGCTTGGAATGTGTACTACAATCCATATTTGAAATGCAATTTGAAATTCCAAGTGGAAGTGTATGGAAAATGGCCTTGAAGTTAGGTAGAAAACCTTGTCAAAATAGGTTAAAATTTCACTAAGTTAAAAATGGTTTAGTGCCCTTATTCAAAAAATTGTAACTTGAGATACAAGCTTCAAATGAGAAAACTTTGTGAATCAAAGTTGTAGATTATTCAACAAGCTACAACTTTCATGTTTTGACTTTTGTTTGAATCCAAATGGATCTTGGTGAAAAAGTGGGGAAAAGTTGGGAAAAAATTAGGGTTTTTCATAACTTAGAAAAATTCTAAGTTATGAAAAATTCAAATTTCTAACCCTAATTTGCATTTTGTGATTTCTTGGTGAACAAGTTTCATTATTTGGCATGTTTTGATGGAAAATGAATCTTGACTTTTGATTTTGACCAAAAAGTCAAAGTTTGACTTTTCAGTATACAGTCAAAATTGATCAATTGACTGGGAAATTCAACTGTCAATCTTGTGTGCTTGGGATCTTTTGAGTTTGTTGATCATGTCAAGATAATTCCATAGGGTCCTTGAGTCTATGGGTGAGCTTGGTTTGCCATTGGCTAGGTCAAACAGTCAAAAATTGCCTTTGTGCAGTCAAAACCCTAAAAATGACCATTTTGCCCTTTTGGTGATCTGATCAAATTTCTTGGGGAATTGTGATTCAAACTTGACCAAATGATTCATATGAGTTCATAATGTTGATGTGGGTCAAATTTCATGAGGTTTGACTGTCAGTTGGCCACAATTGACTTTTTCCCCAATACAGTTGATTTCTAGGTCAACTGTTCAATTGACTGGGCAAAACTTGGAATCAAGGCTTGAAACTTGATATGGGTAAACTTGGGAGTCCAATATGGAGCATGAAAGTCATCTTAGGCATTTTAGGTCAAAATATCTTTGTGCAAACACAAACCCTAATTTTGAGTCCACAGTGCAAGGAGAGGTCTTGAGCAGATGAAACCCTAACTGGATCTTGAGCTTCAAAGGCTTTGTGGTGAGATATCAATGAGAAATGGGAGGGCAAATTTTGGGGTACAACACTTGGGGATTAAACTGACATGCTAGTGAGCAGATGCTGAACACCACTTGCATCTTTTCGAATGCCCCAGTTTGCGATGCGCTGGGGGAATTATAGCTTGGACCTCTTGGGGAATAGAAGATGGACATGGATCTCTTTGATTTCCCCGATTTGTTTCTCTACTAGATATTTTTCAACTGTCATCTGTGGGGATTACATGTTAAACTAGATAACACTCGTTGAGTGCCCCAAGTTACTCTACTAGGGAATTACATATGCTGAATTGCACAAAGCCTCTGAGTGCCCCGGTTTACACTGATGTCGGAGTGTCATGCTGAACACGTATGTTGAGTAGCACGAAGCCTTTGAGTGCCCTGGTTTACACTGATGTCGGGGAGTATACTTGGAATATTTGCATGAAATGAGGAAGACTTTTGCAATGCTGGATGGGTCAAGGTGACTGTCATAATGCTTTTAGCTCAATTTCTTTGGTAGTTACCGTGTAGGACAAAATTTGCTTGAGTAGCTTCGCGAGTAGATGGGGAATGTCCTTGTCTGTAGGATCTCTAAAATAATATGCATTAAAAAGAAGACTGAATTATTTATGCCACAATACAGTATGAGGTGGCGTGCTCCAATGTCTTTGATCACAAAATAGATTGTCTTTGATTATAGATTTCTTGGAGAGATTTGTCGGATCTCGACGTGATTGCTTCAGGTTGATGGATTCCAAAGAGATTTCTCAATGTGATTGCCCCAGGTTGATGGCAACTTGAAGGGATTCATCGATGTGATTGCCCCAGGTCGATCATAGATTGAAATGATTTATCAACGTGATAGCCTCAAATTGATGAAACTCTTACTCAATGGAGTATTCACATGCTTCTTCCCCTTAGGGTAAACAGATTCTGATACTTTAGTGTTGTCCATTGGAGTACTACCATTGAAAATAACTACCACTACTCAACAGAGTCTTGGGATGACAACATACCCTTAGGGTTGTTGACTTACGTCCTGAAAGTAGGATAATACCCAATCGTACTTCTCAACTTGATATGCTCCATGCTCAAATAGAAACTTGAAACAATATATCCCTTAGGACCAACTGAAAGCGATACACCATTTCTCAACGGAAATTTCTGAGAAACCAGAGCTTCTGCACAAACATCAAGATCTCAAGCAATATGATTCTGATCATTTCTCAAACTGGTCTTCTTTTACTCAACGGAGTCACTAGAAAGTCTGCCCCAGATTAAGATCACTCTCTGATATGATTTCCTTTTCAACCGATTTGTCCCTAGAGATAATCAAACTCTTTATCTGATGCTCATTATGCAAGCTCACTTGATGTTTAAGCACTTTTTCATATGCAAAGAATGTTTTTTCTAAGAATGATAATTCTAATTCAAATCATATGTTTGTCTTGAAGTTAATAACTTTTATTGAAAAGATGTCGAAACATCAAGTTGTTTTGTACAAAAGAAAGTTAAAAGGTGGAGTAATACCAACTCAAATATTTTAGCAAGCCTCCTAGGAGTCAGGTTACTGTACTCTTGTAACAGTTTTTCTTTGGAATCAACCCATGCTTCAGTTAGGACTTTTCAGGGTTGTAACGTGGCCTGGTTCACGATTTTAGAAAAAAGGATTTAAGGCTCAAAGTTATTTGGTGTCCACCCATTCTCCATGATTTTATCCAGTTCTACATTCATTTACTCAATACGAGCACTCATGTCTCAAAAGGAATTGAAACGGTTGGGGAACCAGCATGAAGTTTTTCGGACATGGAAGTCACTCACTCTTTGGCTTTGGTGTCTGATCATACAACCTTGACCTTCAATTTGCAATATCCTATTCCCTCTTTTATTTTCTTTTATTTTCTATTATTTTCATTTTCCTAATTTGTTTTTTTGTTTTTTCTTTTTCTTTTTTTTTGACTTACCGGGTTTTCTCTCTTTTCTCTCCTTTTTTTATTCTCTTTTGAACTAGTCGTATGATCCTAAGTCATCTTCGATTTGTTGAAAGTAATTGTGACTGCCTCACTCCAAGATTGATGATGGATAACCATGGTTGTATCATCATCTATTGACCTCCTAATATATGAAGGTTGACCATTGTGGTTTCAGCTTTCCTCAAACTTTTGAAGGATAACACCCATTGTGGTTGATGCTCAAATACACACTCCTGATGAGTTTTGAACGCTCGATATAATTAACTTAACACTATCCGCCCTGGGTTAAATGTGAGGGTTTTTTATGACAAGAAAAGAAACTCCTACTTCAAGGCCCAAAGGGGGTTAACGAGCGCCTATCTCCCTTATATCTTCAGTGTTTGAGGATTTGAAATAATGCATGTACATTGTCAGCAGGGTTTTTACTCGAAAGCATATCGTATGAGATTCTTGGCATATTTCTCATCATCCTCCTTCCAGAGGTATTTTCTTTGTTCACAAGAGTTTAGTATCAAATGCAAGTAAAAACATTTAAGAGTGAATACAGATGGATTAGTTCAAGACAAACATATTTAGTGCATTAAGATTAATATCCAAAAATAAACAAGTTTTGTATACAAGAAAGTAATCAACAAAACAAGAAAGACTGCACATGGGAATGCAAATGAGATTTGAAAAATTGCCATATTGAGGAGAGTAGTCTCTGTATAGACTAATTGCTTCTGACGACTTTCAATAGTCTTGATGTTCACTTGGGTAAGAGATTCCCCTTTTGATCTAATGTGAACACAAAAGTCTCTGAATTGATCCAATCTTGAACCTTATCTCTGGATGACATACTGTCTTTAACCGAATGATAAATTGCCCCATAATGATATTTGCATAGGTTTTCTCAAAAGAAATGGTGAATGTTGTACCAAGTGAATTTGCATCAACTGAGTCACCAAGTATCTTTTAGTACGTGAAAGAGATACAATCCATGTTCTATCAAACAGAAAAAAGATTCAGCTGGGGAGAAAGAGTTGAAAACTGCTTGCCAAATATGAATTAGGCTTGGGAAAAGACACCAAACAGGTGTCGTACTTTGTTGTACCCAAAAATTTGCCCTCTCATTTCCCAAGAATTTTCTCACAAGATCTCCTTTGGCTCAAGACTGCACTAGGGTTGATCAGCTCAAGACACCTCCTTAAGCACTGATGATCAAAATTAGGGTTTGAGATTGCACAAGTATATTTGAACTTCTAATGCCCCATATTACTTTCATGGATCATTATGGACCTCAAGATTACTCATGTCAAATTTCAAGCTTTGGATCACACTTTTGCTCAGTCAATTGAGTAGTTGACCTAAAAATCAACTGTATTGGGGAAAAAGTCAATTGTGACCAATTTTCAGTCAAACTTCATAATTTTTATCCACATCAACATTTTAAACTCATATGTATAATTTGATCAAGTTTGGACCATAATTCCTCAAGAAATTTGATCAAATCTGCAAAAGGGCAAAATGGTCAAAATTAGGGTTTTGATTGGAAAAGGGCAATTTTTAATTTTTGACCTAGCAAATGATCAATTGGTTTAAGGCATGATCCCAAGAGTAAAATTGCATCATTTTGACCTAATGACATGGCTCAAAACATTGCTCAAGTCCAATGGATTGACAAATGAATTTTCAATCAACTGATCAAAAGTCAACTGTATACTGAAAAGTCAAACTTTGACTTTTTGGTCAAAATCAAATGTCAAAGATCACAATTCATCAAAGCGTGTCAAAATAGGAAACTTATTCATCAAGAAATCAAAAATTCAAGAACTCATTTTGAAAAGTTAAAATTTCTAAACTTAGAAATTTTTCAAAGTGTTGAAAATTTCTTATTTTTTCACAACTTTGAGCAAAATTTTCACCATGATGCAAGATGATTCAAAAGAAACTTTCAACATGAAAGATGTAGATCTCCATGAAATATACAATATTTCTTTACACAACTCCTTCCAAAAGTGCTTGGATCTAAAGTTATAATTTTAAGAACACATGGTCATGAAACAAAACAATTAGTGAAATTTTGCCCTAATTTGGTCAGGATTTTGACCTAACTTCATGGCACTTTTTCATATAGTTCCAAGGGGAATTTTCAAAAGTGATTCAAATAGGGGTTGTAGAGCACATTACAAGCTTTCCAAAATGTTCAAGAACTCCTTGAGATCATTCTTGAATAGGGAGAATCGAAGAGATAAAGTTAGGGTTTTCACACTTGAATTACAAGTCATTTTGTGATGAACAAGATTCAAATTTCAAACCTATGCTGCATAATATCTACTTTACAGGCCTCAAAATTGTTAGGAACTCCATAATTAATTGCTTGCACAACTGTTAGAGGTCTCAATTCAAGCATTCGATGCAAGGCCATGCTTTATATCCATTTTGGGAAGAAAGTGCATAATGCCATTTTGATAAAGTAGCTTTTTGCATAAAACTTGTTCTTGAGACTTGCACTTGTTCTCTTCTAATCATACATGTCTTATAACTCAATAGAATTTTATCTCAACACTTACAATCACTCAGCCCATGCTTGTACTACTCATTGAAACTTGTTTTCCCACTTTTCTTCAAAATCAAGTAACATAGCAATCAGCCTATAACTTGTACTTATGACTCTCTCAAGAACTAAGACCTTTTGCTTATACATACACAAGTTATTTTCCACAAATCCCACGCATGCTTGAGCCCTGAAAACACCAAGAACACATATTTGCATCTCACACTTCCATTGTTGCAGATTCTGGCCAAAAAACTACTCGTGTGTTTCTTGACTTCTTGCTTCCAAAAGCTTCTAAACATCATTTAGAAGTCATCCCTTCCCCTGTTACAGTTTTGTAACACCATATTCCTTCATTTCCAAGTTCAAAAATAGAGCACTGTAAGTGGACTTCTCAAGACCATTTCAACCACTTTCTAACCAAGCTAATCATTACATTAGCTTTCTGGGACCTCAGTGGAGATTTTCTTATCATCACAACACCTTGAGGAGTGCTTATTTGCAGAACACGATTTCCAATTTTAAGGTAAGTTATCTCAACTTTGAACTCTTCATACAAGCATCATTAATGGTTTATTTGTGAATGAAAAATGTAGATATCATTGCTCTAAAGCTAACCATGTCCATAGTTTTCATTTATGTTGCTTGAGCTTAGAGAATTTTAAGATTGAAGTTTCTGAAATTTTTAGGGTTCAAATTAGGGCCATTAAAATTCATGTTTGTCTTTGATCTATAATTTTATTGCTTTGCATTTCTGAAATCATGAGGAAATTTTCCACAAGTTTCATGTTTACATTTTTCATTTTGGTTGAGAATTGAATAAGATATAGAGGTTCAGGATGGGCGTGGGGTTGAAGATGAAGTTGTCTTCAAGAATGTATTTACCATATATATTTATGGTTTGATATTAATAAACGGATGTATAGCCACCCCAGTGGTAGAAACGCGCGCCTGTGACTATAGGGACCTGGTTTCGAGTCCCAGTGGTACCCTTTTGCATTTTTTTAAAAATTTTCCTTCTTTTTTTTGTCACAAATAGGCACCTGGGCCTAACAGCTTTGGGTCTGGCTTTTTTTTTTTGTTCTTTTAACTCTCTACCTTGCTTCAGCACCCCCCTGACCCATTATTTCTTTATTTCATTTTTTTATATTTTATTTTTACTTTTATATTTTCTTTTCATTATTATTATTATTATTATCAAAAAAAAATATTTTTTTATTTTTTTATACTCATATTTTATTTATCTTTATAAAAACTAAAAAAGAACAAAAAAACAATTTTCTTAATAAATTAATTTCCTTTTCTTAATTAACATTTAGATAATTATTACTCCCTCCGTTCCTTTTTAAGTGTCATTTTAGAAAACAAAATTTGTTTCTATTTAAGTGTCGTTTTTATAGTTTAATGTTATCATTTGTCAATTATATTCCTACTTTCTCAATAACACCACTTCACATTTTCCATAAAATTAATTATTTTCTCAATTAGTTATTGGAAAAAGAGAGATGGTGTATGATTGAATTTATTTGAAAAGAGAAAATAAATAAGGGTATAATAGGAAAAATAACTCTAATAACCCACTATCTTGGTTGAAGAGCTTTATGCTAAAATGACACTTAAAAAGAAATTGAGGGAGTATATTATATTATTTTTCTTGTAAATTAAAATTCATTTAGAACTTAGGTTTATTTTAATTAATTAATTTTTATATTATTTTTTTAAAAACCTTTTCATAAAAAACTCTAAAAAATCTTTTTTAGTTAATTTCTTTTCTTAATTAGTTTAATTTAATTTTATTTAATTTTCCCTATCATTTTTTTAATTAGTTTAAGATCCTTTCTTAAAAATCCAAACAAGAGTCCATTTTCTTTCCATTTTATATTCTTGTATATCTATTCATTTTTGTGCATTATTTATCCAAATTCAATATAGTTGTAATAGATAATTAGGTTTATTTTCTAGCAATTCCCATTTGTAATTTGTACACCCCCTCCCACAAGTATTGTAATAGCGTAGTAATTTTAAATTCCGCAATTTGTCGCTTTATATATAAATGCTAGTAATTAAGTTTTGTATGGAAAGACTAAAACCAATCAATTAGAAAATCCTAATCAAAGACAAAACCAAGCATGAAAAACAATACACTTGCACACAAGCACCCTTAGGGTAAAATCCACTTGTTTGCCTTATAAAATGGTCATATTATGCATGTGGGGTATCTTGGCAAAAGCAAGCAAAATATAAGATCATAGTCCCTCGATGACGCTATCTATGTTGCCTTTCAAATGATCTTAGTCCCTAAAAGAGAATACTAAGATACCTTGCAACATTGCTAATCATGGTCATACGATGACCCACGCCCGTCCCTTTTACATCCAAAGATAGGGTTACTTACCAAATCAGTGGTAAGATAACAATGTCAAAGGAAAAGGAAATGAACCAGAAAGACGTTTTGAGTAGGTAGAATGTTCCTAGTTACTTGTTCCATTTCAAAATAAAAACATCCTTGCTATTCTCAAAATAAACACAAACACTTTCAAAAACATCTTTCAAACTTGAAAACATTTTCAAAAGATCAAACACTTTGTATACATTCTTACGAACGAGAATCATTACAAAGTTTGCCTAAACAATGGCCTCTTTACAAAATACTTTCAAAAAACCACACAAAGCACAATTTCAAACAAAAGAAAGTGATCTAGCAAGTAACTAAGATCCCATGGAAAACCATGGATGAAAAGGGTGTTAATACCTTCCCTTTTCATAATCTACCCCCCGAACTCAAGAAACAATCTCAAAGGTATTTCCTGTGCCTTTTCACCTTTCCTTTTGGATAAAATAAAAGTCAGTGGCGACTCTTGTTAACCGCAACATTTGCGATAAAATGCAAAACACCAAAGTCAATTCTCCCACCGTATCACAGAACTGGCGACTCTGCTGGGGAGAATTTTAAAAGTGGGGTTACCTTAGGTCTAGATCACATTTACTTTTTTTCATTGTTTGACTTGTATGCTTTACATTATGGTTCTTTGTTTAGGTTTGAATCCTCTACCCAGATTTGGGATACCTTATAGGTAAGTAGCAATACATTATGGAAACTGTGCGGGGTATACTGACATGGTCTAAGCAATAGCTACATTAGTGCGACATATTTGTGGGTACCGGTAGCCCTTGAGTAGTCAAGGAGAATACAGGGCCGCTGAGTGATGTCATGAAACACTAATGAACTTTTAGAACCTTTACTTGACCAACTTGGCCTTTAGGACATAGTGAGATGACCGGCTTTGGTGCAGCCCGAAGTTGGTAGATACTCGATACTACACTCATTGAGGTTTGGTTTTTTGGGATATTTCAGTCACCATTAAAGAGGCTTGCGCTGAAACAATGACCAAAGAAACAAATCAGTGATATTGAGCTCTTTAGAACCCGGTTACTATTACTAGGACAGGTTTAAGCCAACTAAAATTCAAGAAGGTACTTACCTATAAGACTCCATGCAAGCCTAAACCTAAGGATTTGTTTTCTTTGTTTGTATATACATTACTTGTACATAACATCATAAACATCATAACATCATACTCATATTCCCTAACCATTTCAAGGATCTTGGGATTTATCTTTGTTCTATTTTGTAGGACATGGATTCTATTCGTAGGAAAACCATTCAAGTCAATCTTGTAAGGATCCCTCCACAACTTAAAGAGCTAGCATCAAGGATTCATGAGAATTCTCCATTCACTGAAAGACATGGTCATCTCCTAAACTTGGTTACTTCTAAAACTGATGAAGATATGATTAAGGTGCTCTTCCAATTATTTGATCCTCTACACCATTGCTTCACATTTCCCGATTATCAACTGCCAACTTTGGAAGAATTCTCCCAACTCTTGAGGATTCCCAATCTCAATCAACTACCTTTCAACGGTACGGAAAGAGATCCAAAGCCAGAAGAGATTGCTCAAGTTCTACACTTGCAACCATATGATATAACAACCCATTGGGAAACAAGGAGTGGTGTCAAAGGTTTCTTAGCCAAGTTCTTATTTGAGAAAGCCCAGGACTGTTGGAACTCCTTAGAATTGCAAGCTTTTGAAGAAATTGCAGCTATCCTCATCTATGGGATGGTTTTGTTTCCAAATCCGGACCAACTCATAGATGTGAACGCCGTCAAAATCTTCATGTCCCGCAACCCGATGCCTACTCTGTTAGGGGACATCCTACATTCTTTTCGCACTCGCACTATGAGGAAAAGAGGCGTCCTTATGTGTTGAACTCCTCCCTTGGCAAGATGGTTTATTTCGCATCTTCCCCAATCTGTATTGAAGAACGAGCAAGGTTCAAGGTGGTCACAAAGGTTGATGACGCTCAAACATTCAGAAATCCATTGGTGTTCCCGATCTATAGAGAATGTTATCATCGTCGGCCATTGTGGAGAGTTCCATAATGTCCCCTTACTTGGCATTAGGGGAGGCATCACCTATAACCCCTGTTTATCTCTAAGACGGTTTGATTATGCCCGAAGGGATGGTCCACATGAGATGTTGATTCAAGGGTTAGTATTCGACTACAAAAGTGACAATCAAGGTCATCGCTAGAGGTTTATCCGAGCTTGGAGGATGTTGAACAAGGTAGATAGAAAGACATTGGGGCGCAATAATTTCATCCCTCTTGAACCTTACATCAAATGGGTACGAGCTCACGCTCAAAGTCTTATGATGCCTTATCCCTCCATTCTCTCGGTAATCATTGAGCCTGTTATGGAAGGAGATGTTCCATACACTATCCTGCATCCTGACATGCCCACCTCTCTTGAAGACTTACAAAGAGATTGGATACAACTCAAGGGGGAGCGAGACACTTTCGAGGCTCAATTCTACACCAGCGAGAAGAAGAATCTGGAGCTCACCAAACAACTTCATGAGGAGCGGACTCTGAATGCCTACATCGCACCAAAGAGGATGCGTACAACCTTTTTATCTTTGAGTTTTTGTATTTTTTTGGCCCAAAGAGGCATTGATGTACTCAAGCTTTAATTTATTAATATAATGTGTGTTTCCTTTTTGTCTAAAATGAATTTGAATCACTAAAAATCCTTGAAATCATTGCATATGAATCTACCATTCATCATAACATAAGCAGGTTTCTTGCAACAATTCTCCTCATCTTTCTACTGTTTATTTCAGTAAGATGGATCTCCAGCAAATGATGAAAGACCTCCAGGCGCAAAATGCTCAGTTTCAACAGATGTTCTTAACTCTAGCCAAAGGACAAGAAGAGTTGAAGACCTTGTTGGTTGAAGAGAAAAAAAAGAAAACAAAGAAAATAACCGAAGTTCTAAATATGGGAAGAAGGTTTCACGGACAAGCTAGACAGACCTTAGACTATGCAACGTCATCTGGTGAGAAAGATAATCAATAAGTGAAAGGCAAGGAAATAGTGACCCAGCCAGATTCATAAGAGGAAGAGGAGGAAGAAGATTATTCTGAAGAACAATATCCTCCGGCCGACGACAAGTATAAGCATCTGGAAGAGCGGTTAAGTGTAATGGAAATTCAAAAAGTGTATGGACTGGACTTTGAGGAGTTAGGTTTGGTGTCTGGGATTTTCATTCCTCCAAAATTCTAGGCACCGGTGTTCACCAAATACAATGGAGTTTCGTGTCCCAAAATGCATCTCCAGTCCTATGTAAGGAAAATACAGTGTCACACTGCTGACAGGGATTTATGGGTACACTTCTTTCAAGACAGTCTGTCCGGAACTCAACTTGATTGGTTTTATCAGCTAGAAAGAGCCAATGTTCATAATTGGGAAGATCTTGCCGCTACCTTTTACAAACAATACCAATACAACGCAGACCTTGCTCCCACCCGTAGTCAACTCCAGAGTATGGCCATGGTTTCAAGTGAAGGCTTCAAAGACTACGCTCAAAAATGGAGGGACTTAGCAGGAAGAGTCCAGCCTCCCCTATCTGAAAGAGAGTTAGTAGACATGTTTTTGGGTACCCTGTCTGGTCCTTTCTTTAATCACTTAGTTGGGAGTTCCTCGACAGGTTTTACCGAATTGATATTGAGCGGAGAAAGAGTGGAAGTCGGGATAAAGAATGGGAAGATTCAAAAAGACGCATCCTCAGCTGCTGTAAGAAAACCATTTATTGGAAAAAAAGAAGTTGTTGCTGTATATCCTCAAAGAAATCAAGATAGGACTGAACGCCGTCCAATGGTGGGGGATGTCATGATTCCTAAACCTGCACCTGCTCACCAAAGAAGCAACCAGCCAAGAACAGAAAGACCAGTCAGACTGTTCACCCGAATTAATATGACACTAACTCAAGTATTGCCACATTTGTTAAGATCCAATCTAGTGACTTTGAAAGAAGCTCCAAAGAATCCTAACACAACCTCTCCTCATTATCATCCTAATGCCCACTGTACATACCATTCTAAGAGTCTCGGCCATGACACTAACAACTGCTGGGCTCTGAAAAACAAGGTACAAGACCTTCTTGAAGCCAAAGAAATTGAATTCGATGATCTAGAAATTCCCAATGTCATCACTGCCCCTATGCCCAAGCACGACTGTGATGTCAATGCCATTGAGGAAGATATGTTTGTTACTTTGTTTTATGAACTTGTGACCCCACTCCTGACTATCAAAAAGAACTTGTTGAATGTCGGTGTATTCCCAGGTTGTGATGAAAGCTGTCATTTCTGTTTATCCTCACCAACCAGCTGTCATTTGTTAAAAGCAGGCGTTCAATGCCTAATAGATGACAAGGAGATTTTATTCAAGAAGACTTCTATTCCAACTATTTCTTATAATGATGTTTCCATAATGACCATCTCGGCCAATTCTTCCAGGGTCTCCACCAAAAGACCCGTTAGAATTACATCAGTTCCTAAAGTAGCTCCGTTGATAATTAAAATGCCTGGACCAATCCCGTATTCGTCATAGAAAACGGTCCCATGGAATTATGGAGGTGATGTCTACTATCACGGTATCAAGCAAGATTGGACAGCTGCTGAAAATTCATGTTCTGAGAAAGTTGACTCCGATATCAGTAACATCACAGGGACTAGCAAGATAACCCGAAGTGGAAGGGTATTCTCTCTAGAAATTTCTCCTCCAAAAGTTATTTCCAGACCTGTAATCATTCCTGTTATTGTTGCTCCTCCAAAGGCTATTCTCAATCCTGCAATCATCTCTGGTGATACTCCTGTTGACAAAACTGTTGCAGTCCCTGTTATCACCCCTACTGACATTCCTACTGCCGAGTCAACCGAGACTCGAGGCAAAGGTATTCTGGTTGAGCCTGTCCGGATGAAGGCATAATCAGTAGCTATCCCTGAGACCTCCCGAAAAGATATGGAGGAAATTCTAAATATTATAAAAAGAAGCGACTACAACGTAGTCGAACAACTGAGGAAAATTCAATCAAAAATTTCCATGCTGGCTTTATTGTCATGTTCTGAGGCTCATGCAAAGGCCTTGGTAAAATTCCTTAAAACTTCCCATGTACCCCAAGAAACATATGTCGATCAGTTCCAAGACTGCGTAGCCAGCTTGATCACAGATAATGGTTTAGGTTTTTCGGATGCTAATTTAACGCCAAAAGGGAGGAAGCATAATGAGGCATTGCATGTCTCAATCGAATGCAGGGGCACGACTTTGGCTCATGTCTTGGTTGATACTGGTTCGTATCTGAATGTGTTGCCTAAAAAGGCTCTTGATAGGCTTGACTGTGAAGGATTGACCTTGAAACCTAGCAACATAGTGGTGAAGGCCTTCGACGGCTCAAAAAGGATGGTGCATGGGGAAGTGGACATCCCCATAAGGGTTGGAACCCAAACATTTGATTCAAGTTTTTATGTAATGGATATTCGCCCTTCATATTCTTGCTTATTAGGCCGACCATGGATTCACAATGCTGGTGTCGTTACCTCTACATTGCATCAAATGCTGAAATATCCAACTCAGGGGAAAATCATCACTGTTCATGGAGAAGAAGAGTATATGGTCAGTCATCTAAATTCCTTCAGATATATGGAATTAGATGGTGAATTTATTGAAACTCCATTCTAGCACTTTGAAGAAGTCCCGCAAACTGTGGCAGTAACCAAGGCTGTTTCCCAAGTCCCAAAGATTACAAGGCCTCCGCTCAAGATGTCATCTTTGAAAGATGCCAAGGCAGTGATCGAAGAAGGTGGGTGCACTATTTGGGGCCAACTCCCAAATATCCCATACAAATATGAAAAATTTGGTTTGGGTTTCACTTCAGGATCCCATAAAGTTGTACACCGTGCTCGTGCCGGAGGACCACCCTTGAAGATCAGCAACCACGAAGTCAACGCAGTGGAGGATGATGAAGACAACTATAACCTGGAGGATTGGATTTTCCCAACTGTCAATGGAGGGCTCAGCAACTGGGAAGCTAGAGATTTTGTCCCAATCACTTTTATCCAACAGTAATTTGTCTTTAAATTTTGTCAGACCTGTAATATTAAACAATTCAGACTCTTAAAACCTTGTGTCTTACCCGAGGCACAATGGTCCATTTGTAAGGGTTATTATCTCATTTCCATATGACATCAATGAATCATGTACGTTTTTGCATACAAACTTTATGCTCATTGTTTTTTCTTTTTACATTTTCATTTCTTTCAAAGATAGTTATACTCTTACACACACTCACATTCAAATTGTAGATCTACATCCATTCGAGATCCCATGGGTAACGATCCTGCTATGGCCTTCTGTGATTCTGAAAATCTAATCTACCAAGCCGAAGACGAAGGTGAGGAAGATTGTGAAGTACCAGGGGAACTCGCCAGGTTACTATAACAAGAAGAGAGGACCATACAACCCCACGAAGAACCAGTGGACACAATTAACCTAGGTACCGAAGAAGAAAAGAGAGAAGTCAAGGTGGGTTCCAATCTGGAACCCAAGGTCAAAGAATGTCTGATTCAATTGCTACACGATTATGTTGAGGTCTTTGCCTGGTCGTACAAAGACATGCCAGTACTTGATGCAGATATCATAGTACATTGTCTACCTACAAAAGAGGACTTCCTTCCGGTAAAACAAAAGGTCCATCGTATGCGACCAGACATGTCAGAGAAGATTAAAACTGAAGTCATGAAACAATTCAACGTCGGATTCTTGGCCGTCACTTCCTATCCACAATAGGTTGCCAATGTTGTTCCCGTGCCTAAAAAGGACGGCAAGGTACGAATATGCGTGGACTACAAATATTTGAATAGGGCAAGCCCTAAGGATGATTTCTCACTTCCCCATATTGATATTCTAGTTGACAATACAGGACAGCATAAATTGTTTTCCTTCGTGGACGTTTTCTCAGGCTACAATCAAATTAAAATGGCGCCCGAGGATATGGAAAAAACAACCTTTGTCACACAATGGGGCACATTCTTCTACAAGGTTATGCCATTCGGGTTGAAGAACGTTGGGGCAACCTATCAGTGTGCCATGGTAGCTCTATTTCACGACATGATACATCATAAAATAGAGGTCTATATGGACGACATGATAGCCAAATCTCAAACAGAAGAAGAGCATCTTGGTCATTTGCATAAATTATTTGAGAGGCTAAAAAAGTATAAGTTGAGGTTAAACCCAAATAAATGCACATTTGGGGTGAGGTCCGGTAAACTCCTAGGCTTTGTTGTCAGCAATAAAGGTATCAAAGTGGATCCCGCCAAGGTGAAAGCGATACAAGAGATGCTTACTCCTCGTACTGAGAAGGAATTTAGAGGATTCTTGGGATGGTTAAACTACTTTGCCAGATTCATTTCTCACCTGACAGCTACTTCTGAACCAATCTTCAAATTACTGAAGAAAGATCAAGTAGTCAAATGGAATGATGACTGCCAAACTGCCTTCGACAAGATCAAAGAATACCTGCAAGAGCCTCCGATTTTGATGCCACCAGTCGAGGGAAGACCCTTGATCATGTATCTAACTGTTTTGGAAAATTCAATGGGGTGTGTGTTGGGGCAGCATGACGAGTCTGGCCGAAAAGAGCATGCTATTTATTACCTGAGCAAAAAGTTTACCGACTGTGAAACCAGATATTCACTGCTCGAGAAAACTTGTTGCGCTCTGGCATGGGCTGCTCACCGGGTAAGACAGTATATGCTAACCCATACTACCTTATTGATATCTAAAATGGATCCAATAAAATACATCTTCGAGAAACCTGCCCTCTCTGGGAGAATAACGAGATGGCAGATGATCCTGACAGAATATGACATATAGTATACTACCCAGAAAGAAATAAAGGGCAGTGTACTAGCTTATCACCTTGCTCATCAAGCTGTGGATGACTACCAGTCCATTAAGTTCGAATTCCCAGATAAAGACATCATGATGGTAAACAACTGTGAAGACTTCAGACTATATGACGGACCTAAACAAGGATCCCGATGGACCCTGGTTTTTGATGGGGAATCCAACGCACTCGGCAATGGTATAGGTGTTGTACTCATATCTCCTGAAGGATGTCATACCCCCTTTACGACAAGACTCTGCTTCAATTGTACAAATAACATGGCAGAATATGAAGCGTGCATTTTTTGTCTCAAAGCTGCCATAGATTTGGGGATCAAATCCTTAAATGTATTCGGAGATTCAGCTTTGGTCATCAGCCAGATCAAAGGGGAATGGGACACCAAACACCCTAACCTTATCCCCTACAAAGAACATGTGCTGACATTGATCCCACATTTTGAGAAGATTAGCTTCGAGAATTTCCTGCGAGAAGAAAATCAGCTAGCAGACGCACTATCCACAATGTCATCCATGTTTAAACATAAATGGGATAACGAGGCTCCCCAGATCACCATTGAATGAATGGATGAACCAGCTCACTGTCACGAGATTAATACTGAAGAAGTAGTGGAACAACCTTGGTTTCATGAAGTCAAGAGGTATCTTGAGGCTCAAGAATATCCGGAAGGAGCTTCAGTCAATGATAAGAAGTTCTTAAGGAGATTATCTGCTAAATTCTTCCTTAGTAATGGCATTCTCTATAAACACAACCATGACTCTGTGTTACTTCGGTGTGTAGACAAGGTTGAAGCGGAAAAGATCATGGCTGAGTTACATGAAGGAACTTTTGGCACCCATTCCAGTGGGCATACAATGGAAAATAAGATCCTACGGGCAAGTTATTATTGGCCTACCATGGAAGCAGATTGCTATCAACACTCTCGAACCTGCCATAAGTGTCAGATCTATGCTGACAAAGTGCACATACCCTCTGATTCCTCTGAATATCTTGATGGCTCCTTGGCCTTTTGCTATGTGGGGTATCGATATGATTGGGGAAATCAAACCAACAGCCTCTAATGGACACCGCTTTATCTTAGTGGCCATTGACTATTGTGATACGGTGGGAGAACTGACTTGAAGGTTTTTGCGTTTTATCGCAAATGTTGCGGTTTAGCAAGAGTCGCCGCCGACTTTTCTTTTATCCAAAAAGGAAAGGTGAAAAAGCACAGGAAAGACCTTTAAAGATGTTTTTGAGTTCGGGGGGTAGATTATGAAAAGGGAAGGTATTAGCACCCTTTTCATCCATGGTTTTCCATGGGCTCTTAGTTACTTGCTAGATCACTTGCTTTTGTTTGAATGTGTGCTTGTGGTGGTGATTTTTGAAAGTATTTTGAAAATGGAACTTCGTAATGGTTCTCGTTTCTATGAGAACTCCTACAAAGTGTTTGTTTCGAAAATATTTCAAAAGTGTGTTTGTGAGATGTGTTTTTGAAAGTATTTTGAAAATGGAACTTCGAATGGTTCTTGTTTCTATAAGAACTCCTACAAAGTTTTTGTTTCGAAAATAGTTCAAAGGTGAGAGTGTGGGTGTATAAAATGTTTTTGTCGTGAGCAAGCGAGTAACTGAGAGCGAACCTACCTACTCGAAAGGTCTTAAATATTCTTTTCCTCCTCCTTTAGATGTTGCTATCTTACCATTGATTTGATAAGAAGCCCCATCGTTGGATGTAAAGGGACGGGCGTTGGGACGTTTGTATAGTCATAGAAGGCAACATATGGGACGTTTTAGCAATGTCGTTTTAGGGACTAGATCGTTTACCGAAGGCAACATCGAGGGTCATCGAGGGACTACGATCTTTTATCGAGGGTCTTTGCTAAAACGCCCATGCCCGAGGGACATGACTATTTTCTGATAGGCAACAAAGTGGAGTAACCCTAAGGTGTGCATATGTGCAAAGTGTGTTTGATTGCATGCATTTTTGTCTTGATTAAGGGTTGTCTACTTGTTGTTTTTATCTTTCCATACACACTTATTTACTAGCAATATATGAAAAGCAAGTAAAAGGCGGAAAGTAAAATCTAAGCTATTACATCACTTTAGGGGGATGGGGGTACAATTTAGCAATGGGGTGAAGTAGGAACTAAAATATTACAACCATATCGAATGATAATGAAAAGAATGTAAAAACAGTGTAGAATAAAGGAAAAATGCATTTTTGAACTGTTACGTGTCGACCCATGCTGATATGCATCGACACATAGCTTCTCCTGCTCTTGTAAAACAAAATCAGTTTAGTATGGGTCGACATGTAATGGGATGTGTCAACTCATGCATTTTCTTGTATCGACGCGAAACGCGTATGTATCAACTCATAGGCTTTTGCAGCTTCTGTTTTGTGAAATCTGTTCAGTATGAGTCGACACATAATGGGATGTATCGACTCATACACCTTTTTGCATCGACGCGAAATGCGTATGTGTCGACTCATAGTCCTTTCCAACTTCTGATTAGTGACCTGAACTCAGTATGGATCGATGCATGAGGGTCATGTGTCGACTCATACCCTGTATTTTTCACTAAGATGGGTCGACACATGTGGATATGTGTCGATACATACTGCATTTTCCTGCCTTAAACACCATTATTTGCATACATCAGTTAGTTTTTAACATATGAATGAATAACAGGAACAACAAATAAAGATTAATTTCAAAAATGGTTATTTATACATCCTATAAACAAAAAAATTGATGTATGGAAAAGGCAAGGTAAAGATGACTTACCTTAAAACTGAACTTTAGGTTTTGAAACCAAATACCCTTCAAGATGTTGTATGAACCTTAAGGAAGCTCCAACAGGCTGCTAAACTTTCCTTTTTGTTGAAGGTTACTAAACAACCTCTGTGTGGTATGAAACGTTTGGATGTTTTTTAGATGGAATATGCAAAGTGTGAGAGGTTTTAAGGTTTAGACTTTAAAACTCAAGAGTGGAAGTCTTAGGGACTGTTATGGCTTTTTTTGAAGGTTTATCAATAAAACTACTGGCCGTTATCCTTGTTCTCTCTCTCTCTCTCTATTTTTTCTAACCTTTTTCCAACCCCTTTGTATTGTAATTGGCCTCTCTATTTATAGAGAAGGTTTGAGACTTGAGAAACTCATACTTTTTGAAAATCACATGTTATGCCCTTTTTTCAAATTCATAAAGACAAATTGTTTATGATGAAGAAAGGAGTGAAATCAGGAACTTAGCCATGCTTTGCAGATCTTGTAGATTGCTTCTGATGTTGAGAGATTTTTTGTCATCTTTGGAACAGATTTCAAGCTTTGAAATAAGAGAGTGGTTGGAAAAGTGAAGCTTTATGCAAATGGAAATGTTGCTTTTTGCCTTTCTAACCATAAATGGTATCAAGACTTGGACAAAGCTTCAAATGCTTGTGTAATACACTTAGGGTTTGTGTAATTGCTTGATTATGCATATATTTGGAGAGAACATAGCCTGAAAAGAGAGATCGTGTACCTTTGGTTGGAATTTAGTCAAGTGTTCATCACAAGTTCTGCTTTGTAATTCAAGAATGAAACCCTAACTTCATCTCTTCGATCCTCTCATCTCAAGAATGATCTCAATGAGTTCTTGGACTTTTTGGAAAGATTGGAACATCCCCTATAACTTTCATGTTGGCCACTTTTGTTAAATCAAACTGGAACTTGATGAAAAATGGGCAAGAAGTTGGGATAAAACCTGACCAAAACTGCTGAAAATTTCTCTAAGTGTTAAATGAAAATGTCATGACTTCAGGAATTTATAACTCAAAATCCAAGCACTTCTAGGAGAAGTTGTGTAAAGAAATGTTGTAGATATCATGGAGGTCTACAACTTTCATGTTGAAAGTTTCCCTTGAACTGTCTTGCATCTTGGTGAAAGAATGGTATGAAGAAATGAGATTATCATGTATAAAAAACACTTAGAAAATTTCTAAGTCTTGAAGGGTTTGAACTTTCACATTGACCTTTGACTTTCTTGATTCCTTGATGATCAAGTTTCATATTTTTGAATGTCTTGATGAAATTTGATCCTTAGAATGTAATGTTGACCAAAAAAGTCAAAGTTTGACTTTCTAGTATGCAATTGACCATTTTTCCCTTTTGCCAATTCCAAGCCTAAATTGATGTATCAGTGCTGCAAACTTGATGTCATAGAAGATCTTGTGAGAAGATCCTTGAGAAATGAGAGGGCAAATTTTGAGGTACAACAGCTGTCCCTGTTCAATCTTCTTAAACCTGAAGAGTTAGATCGGCGAGTTCTGTCATTCGTGATTTAAAGGTGGAAGATGATTGGACACTAGAGTGCCCAGAAATTTGCACTCGGCGATGCGATGATAGGAGGAATGGCCTTAAAGATGCCATTTGGAGAGGTGATAGAATCTTGTTAGAGATGGGCTTAAAGATGCCATCCGAAGGTGATTGTATCCGAACTCGGCAAGATGATGAAGGAATCTTGGACGATTACTACCTCAGCAGGATGATGAAGGAATCTTGGATGACTACTATCTCAGCAGGATGATGAAGGAATCTTGAATGACTACAACCTCAGCAGGATGATGAAGGAATCTTGGATGACTACAACCTCAGCAGGATGATGAAGGAATCTTGGACGACTACAACCTCAGCAGGATCATGAAGGAATCTTGGATGACTACAACCCCAGCAGGATGATGAAGGAATCTTGGATGACTACAACCTCAGTAGGATGATGAAGGAATCTTGGATGACTAAAACCTCAGCAGGATGATGAAGGAATCTTGGACGATTACAACCTCAGCAGGATGATGAAGGAATCTTGGATGACTACAACCTCAGCAGGATGATGAAGGAATCTTGGATGACTACAACCTCAACAGGATGATAAAGGAATCTTGGACGACTACAACCTCAGCAGAATGATGAAGGAATCTTGGACGACTACAACCTCAGCAGGATGATGAAGGAATCTTGGACGACTATAACTTCAGCAGGATGATGAAGGAATCTTGGATGACTACAACCTCAGCAAGATGATGAAGGAATCTTGGACGACTACAACCTCAGCAGGATGATGAAGGAATCTTGGACGACTACAACCTCAACAGGATGATGAAGGAATCTTGGATGACTACAACCTCAGCAAGATGATGAAGGAATCTTGGAAGACTACAACCTCAACAGGATGATGAAGGAATCTTGGATGAATACAACCTCAGCAAGATGATGAAGGAATCTTGGATGACTACAACCTTAGCAGGATGATGAAGGAATCTTGGATGACTACAACCTCAGTAGGATGATGAAGGAATCTTGGATGACTACTACCTCGGCAAGATGATGAAGGAATCTTGGATAACTACAACCTCAGCAGGATGATGAAGGAATCTTGGATGACTACAACCTCAGCAGGATGATGAAGGAATCTTGGACGACTACAACCTCAATAGGATGATGAAGGAATCTTGGATGACTACAACCTCAGCAGGATGATGAAGGAATCTTGGATGACTACAACCTCAGCAGGATGATGAAGGAATCTTGGATGACTACTACCTCGGCAAGATGATGAAGGAATCTTGGACGATTACTACCTCAGCATGATGATAAAGGAATCTTGAATGATTACCACCTTAAAAGATGATAACCTTTATTTGTCGATCGATCTTTCCTGAAAAGGTAAAGAGTTAGTTATATGCAATGTCATGATGTATGCACTGCATAATGATGTTCTCAAAATAAATGAGATTTATGTTATATGTATTTTGTATGCATATGCTATGAATGTTGTTGAAATGTAATTTTGTCTTGGAGAATAAATACTTGACAAGTGTTGGGGAGTTATTAAATCCCGGATTATTGTTGAAGAGTAGGCATGTCTTCAAACTTTGCTTAGAATGTTTCCACTGAGGATCCTTGTTTTGTTGAGGAGAACTCCGCTGGGGAAAGTTGAAAACTTTGTGGAGAGTGTTGATTCCTGCTTGGGGAAAAGTTCAGGAGTCTCGGTTGTCTGTTGCTCTACTGGGGAGTCGAAGTTGAACTAATGTCTAGTTGGGTCCAGGCTTCACAGTAACTTGATGGGGATTGTAGAGTAGTCTACTGGGGAAAAGTAGTTGTGGTCCTTTGATTTGTAGTGGTCGGAGAGGCCAACTCAAGCTGGGGAATCCTGTCGTTTGTTGGGGAAATAAACTTTGTTGCTCAGTCTGTTGGAGAGGCCGCAGCTTTACTGGAGAAAAATCCTCGAGGATTCTTGAAGTCGACTTAGCTGGGAAGAGATTATCAGAGATTGAAACTCTGGCTGGGAGTCATCCTATGAGAAGGATTTTGGGGAGATTTGTCAATGCCCCTAGTAGCGAGTGTTTGTGGCTTTGCCAGGAAATGTTTGACTATACATAACACTTTGCCAAGATTGGCGTTCAATGCCCCAAGTGATTCAGATGGAGACCTGCCCCTGGTTACTTTGAAATTCTTGAGAGATTTCTTGGAATCTTTACTGGACTGCCCCAGGTGTGCTGGATAGTGACATGTCATGTCCCCTTGTCGATAGGAGATTTGTCAATGGAAGTGTCATCCTACTCGAAGTGATTTTGTTCACTGAGAGAGCTTTCGTTCACTGGATATTCTTTGTGTGAATTTCTCTGTTGTCAAACAAATAGCCATATGCAAACAGTGATATTCAAGTAATGCAAAGTTTATGCTTGTCTTGAAGTTTTGAAAAATGCGTTTTAGCGAGTAAAGAAATTTTGTAAGAAAAATTCAAACTCAAGATTTAGAGTAAAGCCTTACAGGAGTCAGGATACCTTTTGTAACAGTATGCTTTCGAACTAACCCATGCTTCAATTAGGACTTTTGAAGGGTTGTAGCGTGGCTTGGATCACGGTTTAAGAAAAAAAGGATAAAGGCTAAAAGTGTATTTGTACCCACCCATTCTTCGTGATGTTCTTCAGTCCTAAGCTCAGTTAATTGTACGTTTGAACTCCAATTGAGTCTAGAATGACATTTTAGTGATGGTTCAAACAAGTTAAGTTTGTTGGAAGGCAGTCATTTTTGCAACATTTTTTTTTCATGTTGTTGAGGATTTGTAATGACCTCTTTCTTTTGATTTGTTATCCCTAATTTTTGCCTGACTGTTCTTGTTTTGAGATTACAGTCAGCGGGATGCCCCAGTTCTCTTAAGTCTCCTTTGTAGGTTTTGACTTAGTGGGTCTTTCCCCTTTTTTGAGAGATAATGACTACCTATGTGATAGGGAACTGTTGTACCCCAAAATTTGCCCTCCCATTTCCTCAACATTTTCTCATCACAAGACCTTTGAAGATCAAGAGCCAATTAGGGTTTCCTCTGCTCAGGACTTCTCCTTGCACTGTGGACTCAAATTAGGGTTTGTGTTTGCCCAAGGATGTTTTGACCTAAAATTCCTAAGATGACTTTCATGCTTCATGTTGGACTCCCAAGTTTACCCATGCCAAGTTTCAAGTCTTGATTTCAAGTTTTGCCCAGTCAATTGGACAGTTGACCTAGAAATCAGCTGTATTGGGGAAAAGTCAACTGTGGCCAATTGACAGTCAAACCTCATGAAATTTGACCCACATCAACATTATGAACTTATATGGACCATTTGATCAAGTTTGGATCACAATTCCCCAAGAAATTTGATCAGATCACCAAAAGGGCAAAATGGTCATTTTTAGGGTTTTGACTGCACAAAGGCAATTTTTGACTGTTTGACCAAGCCAATGGCAAACCAAGCTCACATATGGACTCAAGGACCCCATGGAATTATCTTGACATGTTCATCAAGCTCAAAAGATCCCAAGTACACAAGAATGACAGTTGAATTTCCCAGTCAATTGATCAATTTTGACTGTATACTGAAAAGTCAAACTTTGACTTTTTGGTCAAAATCAAGAGTCAAGATTCATTTTTCATCAAAACATGCCAAATCATGAAACTTGTTCATCAAGAAATCACAAAATGCAAATTAGGGTTTGAAAATGGAATTTTTCATAACTTAGAATTTTTCTAAGTTATAAAAAACCCTAATTTTTTCCCAACTTTGCCCCATCTTTTCACCATGATCCATTTGGATTCAAACAAAAGTCAAAACATGAAAGTTGTAGCTTGTTGCATAATCTACAACTTTGATTCACAAAGTTTTCTCATTTGAAGCTTGTATCTCAAGTTATAATTTTTTGAATAAGGGCACTAAACCATCTTTTAACTTAGTGAAATTTGACCTATTTTGACAAGGTTTTCTACCCTACTTCAAGGCCACTTTTCATACCCTTCCACTTGGAATTTTGATTTGCATTTCAAAGATGGATTGTAGTACACATTCCAAGCTTTCCAAAATGTCCAAGAACTCATCAAACAACCTCATAACTTGAGAGATTCGAATTTCACAAGTTGGCAAAAATTCACTTTTTGTTCTTCATCAAGACATGTTCATAATCTTGCCAATTTGAAATCAGTTTGCTTTATGCTTGATTACAGGTCTTTGAACCATTTCATACTCAATAATTTAATGCATATTCAATGTGTTAAGGTGTTGTTCTTTGAGTGCAAGCATTATATGTAAGATTAATCCTAAACTAGATAAAGTGGAATTTCCATTTTTGAAAAGGTTAACTTTATGTCAAGTTTGTAATCCAACAAGTACATGAAAGATCTGCTTGGCACAAGATTATGTGCATAACACACTGATCAAGAGATGTTTATGCAGCACATTAGGAGGCCCCCTACTAACCTAAAACCACCAACTTGCTTTTGTTGCTTAAGATAGAAGAAAAGTCCATAACTTATGCTATCTCTCATCTCAGCTTAGACACACAACACAAAAGCTATCAAACACATTCCATAGACAAAATCCAAGCTAACACACGAGCCCTTGCCATCTGAAACACTCCCATTTCTCTAATCACCTCAAAACTGCACAAACAGGGGAGCCCCTGCAGTTTGAGTGCAAACTCCCAATCCCTTCGAGCATTTTGATCCAAACCTTTTCCTCTACCTTCCCTACAACATATGCAAGCTAACCATGTCCTAAAATCAGACCTGTAACACCTCCAAGCCACTTCACCATTTTCAATTTTCTGTTTTGCAGTTGGAGTTCACTAGCTCGATTCAGGGAGTTTCAAGACAAAGTAGGAATTGGAAAAGCATCCTTACACTTCAAGGAAGCTGTACAAGTCATCATTTCACTCTGAAACATCCTCCATTGCCAAGCTCGATTCCAACTGAACAGGTATATTCATGGAGTTCTATCTCTCTTATTAGGCATTGTTAGCTTTAGGTTTTTGAAGAAAACATGTCACAATCATAGCCCTGAACATGCTCATATGATTAGATTTCATTTATGTTTCGTGTGCTTAGAGAATTTCATGTCTGAACATTGATGAAAAGTTAGGTCAGAAATTGGGGGAGGAGAAATTCTCCCTCATCTTAGAGAGATAGGTCAAGTTATTTATATGGTTGAAACCGTCTCTTCATGCTGAACATTTCTTATGTTAAGAGTTTTTGCTGAAAAGCCAAGAATCAGGAGTTAGACATTGAAGAACAGGGGCGCGCGTTTTTTCAAATGTTTGAGCTGGAGGTTGAAGACAATGATCATTGGGCTGGGCTTTTGTGTTATTTTCTTTTCACACCCTATTTCCATGTTTACACCCCCTGAGCCCATTTGCTTCATTTTTGACTCTTTTTGACTTTTTCTTTTTTGGCTGACTTCATTTATTTTTTCTTATGACATTAGAAAATTAAAAATATTTTTTTCACCATTTTTTGCATTTATTGCATATTTATTTGTTTATTTTCTTTGTTTGTACATAAATATATATATACTATTATTAGAGTAAATATAAAAATATTATAAATACAACTTTTATTTTTTGTTTACATTCTGAAAATATTTCACACAAAAAATACTTTTTTTATTTATTTTATTAAAATATTAAATAAATATTTATTTTGTGTATAATACATATTTAGGGTTTAATATATATATATATATATATATGTTTATTAATATATTTAAGCTAAAATATAAAAAATACTTGAATATTTTTCATTTTTATTAATATTTGATACAAAAATACTTTTTTTCACAATACACTTCATTTTATTTTATTTTTATAAGTAATAAATAAATAGTTGAATTAAATTAGAAAATAATACCTTTTTTCTTTAAAATTAGGGTTTTTACCCTAAGTTCAAAATACTCCAAAAAAATAATACATTTTTTTATTTTCTTTTCTCTTTTACATAAAAAAAATATTTTCTCATACATATAAAAACTTTCTTTTTGCATTTCACATATTTATTTAATTTCCATTTAATTATGCAATTTATTTACCTTGCAAATATTCAAAATGATGTAATAATTTAGATTTAAATTCTTGTCAATATCCCCCATTTGAACATTTGTACCCCCTTCCTATATTTGGTTTTGTAATAGCTTAGTAATTTTAATTTCGCACTTTATTGCTTTCTAATGATAACATGTTAGAATTAGGGTTTGTATGCGAAAAACGATAAAAAAAAATAGTTTGACCTAATACAAGATAAACAAGCATGAAAATGGACACACAAATCACACTTGCACCCCCCTAGGGTATTCCACTTGTTGCCTTCAAATAAATGGGCCATATTGCATGTTGAACTTCTTTGAGCAAAGCAAGCAATTTGAATGATCATAGTCCCTCGACAAAAACTTTTTCAAAACAAACAAAAACAAATGATCAAGTCCCTTAGAGAAATTGCTCAAAGACATTTAACGCCGTTGCAATTATGGTCTAAAAACGATGACCCGCGCCTGTCCCTTTCACATCCTAACACAAGGTTGCCCACCAAATACAATGGTGGAGCAAACTTGTTAAAAGGGTTAAAGTATAGCAATAATCTTTTGAGAAATTTAGGAGTAGATAACCTCTTAGTTACTTGAATCAACTTGCAAAACAAAACACTTGCCTAATTTCAAAATCACACATCACCACACTTTCAAAACAACTTTCAAAAAAATGAAAACCTTTTCAAAAGACGTACACCTTTGTATACATCCCAACATGGATCATTACAAAGGTTGCCACCACATTGGCCTCTTTTCAAGATATTTTCAAACCCACACACTCAAGCACCATTTAAAACAATTGAAAACAAAAGGCAAGTGATCTAAGCAAGTAACTAAGAGCCCATGGATAACCATGGATAGAAAGGGTGCTAATACCTTCCCTTTCTATAATCTACTCCCCGAACCCAAGAAAACATCTCAAAAGGTTTTTTGCTGTGCTTTTTAACCTTTCCTTAGGATAAAGTAAAAAGTCGGTGGCGACTCTTGCTAACCGCAACATTTGCGAATACAAACGCAAAACCATAGTCAGTTCTCCCACCGTATCACAGAACTGGCGACTCTGCTGGGGAATTTCTAAAAGTGGAGTAACCTTAGGGTTTAAGATCACCTTTGTCTTCAATTTTTTGCTTTGTTTGCTTTTATATTTGTGGGCTTTGCATCGGAGTTTCATAGATCCTAACCCGGATCTGGGATATACCCTTTTTTTAGGTAGCATAATCTGTGAGGGACCTGTCCGGCGTAGACCGACATGGGTGAAGCAGTGGCTACGTTGGTGTGGCATCTTAGTCTGTACCTATATCCCTTGTGTTGTAACGGGGAGAATATAGGTCTTCTAAGGGGTCATTAAACACCAACCAACCTTAGAACCCTAAATTGACCAACTTGGCTATTAGGACAGTAGCAGTATGCTACACTCATTGAGGCTAAACTCTCGAGATGGTTCTGGCCGCGAGAAAAGATTGCGATGCTGGAGTTATGACCGATTGAGGGTAGCCAATGATTTGAGATCCTCTAGAACCCGGTTACTTTTGATAGGACAGGTTTTAACCAACAAAACCAAAAGAGGGTAATACCTGAAACTCATGCTGGCCTGAAACCTAAGGGTGTCTTGTGTGACTTGTGTGCCTTATTTGCCTATGTGAATACTTGTGATGTGCTTCATCATAGCATCATGCCATCATACCATTGCATGCATCCTGTATAAAAGGCTAACCCATTTCAAAGACAAAAGAGGTTTCATCTTTGCTCTGTTTTGTAGGACATTATGATGCCTGTGCGAAGGAATACTATCCGGTTCAACTTTGTTCGTTCACCTGAGTTGCTTGATGAGTTGGTTAGCAGAATTCCAAATACCACTTCCTTCATTCAGAGGCATGGTTCTCTTCTCAGTTTAGTCACTGCAAAATGGGACCAACAACTGATAAGTGTTCTGACCCAGTTTTATGACCCTCTGTATCACTGTTTCACCTTTCAAGACTTCCAGCTGGTTCCTACCCTGGAAGAATTTTCTTATTTGCTTGGGATTCCTGTCTTGGAACAAACTTCATTCACTGGTTTGGAAAAGACTCCTAGGCCTGAGGAGATTGCTGCAGTTCTCCCCTTGACCAAGGAAGAGGTTTTGTCCAACTGGGAAACTAGAAATGGGGTCAAGGGCTTTTTGGTCAAATTTCTGGTTGGCAAGGCTAATGATTTCTGGAATGACTTGGACTTCAAGGCATATGAGGATGTTCTAGCTCTTTTGATCTATGGTCTGGTGCTATTTCCCAACCCTGACACCTTTATCAGTATCCATGTCATAAGGATCTTCATGTCTCGGAATCCGATACCCACTCTTTTGGGTGATATTCTACAACAACTCTATGCTCGTACTGCTCGAAAACGGGGAACTCCGTGGTGTTGTACTCCTTTGCTAGTAAGGTGGTTTATTTCGCACCTTCCTAAGTTCGTGCTGAAGAATGAAGAAGGAAAAGGTTGGGCTCGGAGGTTAATGTCTCTCACTGATAAGGACATCACTTGGACTCTCAGAGGTTTGGTTGAGGTAGCTGTTATCGACCGTTGCGGAGAATACCCTAATGTCCCGTTGATTGGTATCCAAGGAGGAATCTCTTACAATCCGTGTTTAGCTCTCCGTCAGTTTGGAAGAGCCAGAGGAGATGGGCCTCATGAGATGCTGGTTCCTCACTTCTATTTTGAGTTTCAGGCAGACAGTGACAAACTACGCCAGGGATTCATTAGAGCTTGGGACAGAATTCACAAAGCTGACCCACATGAGTTAGGACCAAAGACTTCTCTGCCATTGAAGCCCTATTGCAAATGGGTCCGCATCCGTGCTCAGAAGTTAGGTATGCCCTACGAAGCTGTCAGACCAATCATCCTTGAATCTCCCGATGAATATGGGGTTCCTCCAACTGTCCTCCCTCCTCAGATACCTACTGATTTTGACACCATGAAGAGATCTTGGGCACAGCTAAAGGAAGAACGGGATTTCTATCGGGAGAAATTTAACGAGCAGGAAAGAAAGATCCAGAGGCTGACTAAGCAATTGGAGGAAGAACGGGTCCTGAACAACTACATCAGCACTGAAAAGAGGAGGCCATGGGAGCATTGATGAGCTTTGATGTTTCCTTTTGTAGTTTTATTTCCTTTTCATTCCTGTAATGCCTAAGGGCAAGTTGTTGAACAATTGAAATTTTTAATCTAATGAAGTGTGTTTCCCTTTTTGTCTACAAAGTTGAAACTTGTTTGTCTTTGAAAACATAAAACATACGCATTCCATTACACCATATGCATAGCAGGTACCCTATTTCACAGGTTGCTTAATCTCCTTCGCTGTTTATTTTGAACAGTCATCATGAATCCAGACTCATCCAGTGAGCAGGCAATCAAGGCCCTTCAGGCCCAAAGTGCACAGTTTCAAGAGATGGTCCTAAGCCTAGCCCAAGGTCAGCAAGAGTTGAAGACTCTACTCATGAAGAAGAAGAAGAAAAAGAGGACCGCATTGTTCAACACCGGACGCCGATTTGGGAACACACTCCACAACGAAGCTGATCCAACCACTTCTTCTGCTGAGAAAAATAGTCCCCAAGGGGGAGGAGCTCCTAGTCCCGCAGTCTCCGACAACGAGACGGACTATAACGACGAACAATACCCACCTACTGCTGATAGGTACAAGCAATTGGAGGACCGCTTGAGCGCCATGGAAATTCAGAATGTGCCGGGACTGGATTTCGGAGATTTGGGGTTATCTTCTGGGGTAGTCATTCCACACAAGTTCAAGGCGCCTGCCTTCGCCAAGTATGATGGGGTCTCCTGCCCAAAGCTGCATCTGAGGTCGTACGTAAGGAAAATCCAACCTTACACGGCGGATAAGAACCTCTGGATTCACTTCTTCCAAGATAGCCTCTCGGGGTCACAGCTTGAATGGTTCTACCAATTGGATGGAGCTAGCATCCGACACTGGGAGGATTTGGCAACCGCATTCTACAGACAATACCAATACAATTATGATCTCGCTCCTACGCGTACCCAAATTCAGGGTATGTCTCTAGGGACGGGTGAAGGGTTCAAAGAGTACGCTCAAAAATGGAGAGATTTGGCTGGCAGGGTGCAGCCTCCATTAACTGATCGAGAGCTGGTTGATATGTTTCTGGGGACGTTGTCTGGTCCGTTTTTCAATCATTTGGTTGGTAATTCCTCCGATGGGTTTACAGATTTGATATTAACGGGAGAAAGAATTGAAGCTGGCATCAGGTCAGGCAAGATACAGAAGGCTGCCTCTACAAGTGCTGAGAAGAGGCCATTTAAGAAAGAAGCAAGTGCCGTCTATGGTCCTAGAAGACAAGTCAAGCCCGAAAGTCGCCAAGCCGTCAACGCTTTGGTCATCTCCAAACCTGTTGCTGCTCCTCAGCAGTACAATCAACAAAGAAGCGAAAGGCCCAAGAGGCAGTATACCCGACTAAGTATGACATTATCTCAAATTTTACCCCAACTGTTATCCACCAACCTGGTGACCCTCAAAGAAGCTCCTAAGGTCGTCAACACTGCGTCTCCTAAGTATAACCCAAATGCCCAGTGTGCTTATCATTCTAATAGTCCCGGGCACACTACTGATGATTGCTGGGCCTTGAGAAACAAAGTGCAAGATCTGATCGACGCAAAGGAAATTCAGTTTGAAGTGCCAGAAAGACCAAATGTTGTAACGGCTCCTATGCCCCAGCATAGGGTAAATGCCATCGAAGAAGAAATGTACGTTGTTTCGGTAGATGAAGTTGTCACCCCTCTGAAGACTGTTAAGAAGAACCTACTGCGGGCCGGTTTATTTCCGGGTTGCGGTGAAGGTTGCCTATTCTGTGCTGTTTCCCTATCTGATTGTCCCTTGCTGAGGTTAGGCATCCAAGGCCTAATGGATAGCAAGGAGATTATATTCAAAAAGACTGCTGTTCAATTGGTTCCGATGAAAGAAGTTTCCGTGATTACCATCTTCAAAAATCCAATCAAGGCTCCCCCGAAGAAGCCTATTCAAATCATGACAGTTGCGCCTGTGATCATTACTGTTCCGGGGCCCCTCTCCTACGTGTCTGATAAAGCTGTCCCCTGGCATTATGGGGCAGACGTGTATGTAAATGGAATCAAACAAGAATTCGACGCTAGTGCCAGTATCTGCGATATCATTGGTCCGGCCAAGGTCACCCGCAGTGGCAGGCTCTTCTCGCCTGACATTGCACCGCCCGCTATTCGAAAACCCCTCCTCATAAAACCTACAAGTTTACCTGTTACTGTTGCTGATCAAATCGTGTCCCCTGCTGCCGAGTCATCAAATGCTCGGGGCAAGGAGATTGAAGAAGAGCCTGCCCGGATGGAGGCACCAATACCCATAAATGCTGAGGCCTCCCGACAAGAAATGGAAGAGATTCTGAAAATAATAAAGAAAAGTGATTTTAATGTTGTCGAGCAGTTGGGGCATACACCCTCCAAGATCTCCCTGCTCTCCTTATTGCTATGCTCCGAGGCCCATGCTAAGGCCTTGATCTCATTTCTCAAGACGGCCCATGTGCCGCAGGAGACGTCTGCAGTCCAGTTCACTGATTGCATAGCGAATCTAACGGCGGATAACGGCTTGGGTTTTTCAGATGCTGACCTGACCGCGAAAGGGAGAGACCACAATGATGCCCTGCATGTCTCTATTGAATGCAGGGGCACTACTCTGGCACATGTATTGGTGGATACTGGTTCTTCCTTGAATGTTCTTTCGAAAAAGGCTTTAGATCGTCTGGATTATGAAGGCCTGGAGTTGAAACCCAGCAACATCATCGTCAGGGCCTTTGACGGTTCCAAAAGGATGGTTCATGGAGAGGTTAACATCCCTATTCGTGTGGGCTCTCAAGTGTTTGACTCTAACTTTTACGTGATGGATATACGTCCATCGTACTCTTGTCTGTTGGGTCGACCTTGGATCCATAAAGCTGGGGCAGTGACCTCCACCTTGCACCAGAAGCTGAAGTATCCCGTCAGGGGGAAGATCGTCACTGTGCAAGGAGAAGAGGAGTATATGGTGAGCCATTTGAATTCCTTCAGGTACATCGAGATGGACGGAGAGTTTATTGAAACCCCCTTCCAGCATTTCGAGGAGGTGCATCCAATTTCAACAGCTGCAGAGACAATGGCCGAAGAGAATGATTCCTTGAAGATGGCTTCCCTAAGGGATGCCCGGGCTGTGGTTCAGAAAGGCAATTGTGCACACTGGGGTCAGCTTCCTGACTTCACTCAGAAGAACGACAAGTTTGGGCTAGGCTTTACGGCAGAGGCTCAAAAGGCGGTGCGCAAAGAGAAGATCGGAAAAGCTCCGGTGTTTATTTCCAGCTCAAAGGTGAACGCTATTGAGGAAGATGTGGAGGAAGTAGAGTTTGATAGTTGGATCTACCCGACTGCCAGCGACGGACCGAGCAACTGGACGGCAAAGGATTTTACCCCTATCACATTTGTCACGCAGTAATTAATTTCTTTTGATTTGTAACAAACAATATGTTAAAACTTTGTTGGCTCGGTGTCCTACCCGGGGCATCGTAGCTCCATTTGTGAGGGCTTTTTGTATGACATTTTCATATATCATCAATCAAAACATTGGACGTTTGTTGCATTTCAAATCTTTTGCTCTTTTCCTTTCTGTGTTATATATATTGCGAAACAGCTGTATTTACACACACTCACTTATACAGGTTTCAATCCACTCTGGATCTCACTGGTAACAGCTCTGCTACCGCCAGTTATGACTTCGAAAATCCGATCAATTTGGCCGAAGACGAAGGTGAAGATGATTGCGAAGTGCCTGGTGAACTCGCAAGATTGCTACTTCAGGAAGAGAGGGCTATTCAACCACATGAAGAGCCTGTGGAGACAATTAACTTGGGTACTGAGACAGATAGGAAAGAGGTCAAGATTGGTGCCAATCTAGAGCTCAGCGTGAAGCAACGATTGATCCAGATGCTACAAGACTACATGGAAATTTTTGCTTGGTCCTATGAAGATATGCCTGGTTTGGATGCCGACATTGTAGTTCATCACCTGCCAACCAAGGAAGATTGCCCTCCAGTAAAGCAAAAAGTCCGACGAATGCGCCCAGAGATGTCTGAAAAGATCAAGGCCGAGGTTATGAAGCAGTTTGATGCCGGGTTCCTTGCAGTGACTTCCTACCCCCAGTGGGTTGCCAATGTGGTGCCAGTACCGAAGAAGGACGGTAAAGTCAGAATGTGTGTCGACTACAGGGATTTGAACAGGGCCAGCCCCAAGGATGACTTCCCCCTACCTCACATCGATGTCCTTGTTGACAATACAGCTCAACACAAGGTGTTCTCCTTCATGGATGGTTTTTCAGGATATAATCAGATTAAGATGGCTCCAGAGGATATGGAGAAGACTACCTTCGTGACTCAGTGGGGCACCTTCTGTTATAAGGTCATGCCATTCGGATTGAAAAATGCTGGGGCAACCTATCAACGTGCCATGGTTGCTTTATTTCATGATATGATCCATCATGAGATTGAGGTATACGTTGATGACATGATTGCAAGGTCTCAAACTGAGGAGGAGCACCTTGACCATCTGAAGAAGTTGTTTGATCGACTCAAGTTATACAAGCTGAGGTTGAATCCCAACAAATGCACCTTTGGGGTGAGGTCCGGAAAATTGCTAGGTTTCATTGTAAGTGATAAAGGTATCCAGGTGGACCCTGCCAAGGTTAAAGCTATTCAAGAGATGCCGACTCCAAAAACAGAGAAAGAAGTCAGAGGTTTCCTAGGACGACTGAATTACATTGCCCGATTCATCTCACATCTGACTGCTACTTGTGAGCCAATCTTCAAATTGCTGAAGAAAGATCAAGTAGTACGCTGGAATGATGAATGTCAGGCCGCCTTTGAAAGGATAAAGGAATATCTCCAAGAGCCACCCATTCTTATGCCACCGGTGGAAGGAAGACCTCTGATACTATACTTGACAGTGCTTGATAATTCAATGGGGTGTGTGTTGGGGCAGCATGACGAGTCTGGCCGAAAAGAGCACGCTATTTATTACTTGAGCAAAAAGTTTACCGACTGTGAGTCTCGTTACTCACTGCTTGAGAAAACTTGCTGCGCTCTTGTATGGGCTGCTCGCCGGCTGAGACAGTATATGCTGACTCACACTACCTTATTGATTTCAAAGATGGATCCCATCAAGTACATATTTGAAAAGCCCGCTCTGTCTGGGAGAATAGCGAGATGGCAAATGATCTTGACAGAATATGATATCCAGTATACAACTCAGAAAGCAATTAAGGGAAGTGTACTGGCAGATCATTTGGCACACCAACCTATGGACGATTACCAATCATTAAACTTTGATTTTCCGGATGAAGACATCATGGTGGTAACTGACTGTGAAGTACCTGGACCGGATGAAGGACCTGAGTAAGGATCCCGATGGTCTATGCATTTTGATGGAGCCTCCAATGCTTTGGGTAACGGCGTCGGCGCTGTAATCATATCTCCCAAAGGAACTCATACTCCCCTCACCGCCCGATTATGTTTCAGCTGCACCAACAATATGGCAGAATATGAGGCATGTATCATGGGTTTACAAGCTGCAATCGACTTAAGGATAAAATTTCTAAGTGTCTTCGGAGATTCCGCTCTCGTGATCAATCAGATCAAAGGCGAGTGGGATACGAAACACCCGAATCTTATTCCTTACAAGGAGTATGTGTCGACCTTGCTCCCTCACTTTGAAGAGATAACTTTTGAGCATTTCCCCAGAGAGGAGAATCAGCTAGCGGACGCACTAGCCACGATGTCTTCAATGTTCAAAGTTAAATGGGACAATGAGGCTCCCCGGATCATTATCTGGAAGTTGGATGAACCGGCATACTGCTGTGAGCTCGAGACTGAGAAGATGACTGAAAAACCCTGGTATCACGAGGTAAAGAGGTACTTGGAAGCTCAGGAATACCCTGAAGGTGCATCCGTCAATGATAAGAAGTTCATGAGAAGGTTTGCTGCAAAATTCTTCCTCAGCAACGGCATTCTCTACAAACGGAATCATGATTCGACTCTGCTGCGTTGTGTGGATAAGGCTGAAGCGGAGAAAATCATGATGGAACTGCATGAAGGTACATTTGGAACACACTCCAGTGGACACACCATAGCTAAGAAAATCCTTCGGGCAGGATATTTCTGGTCCACAATGGAAGCCGATTGTTACCAACACTCCCGAACTTGTCATAAATGCCAGATCTATGCTGACAAGGTGCATATCCCTCCGGTTCCTTTGAATGTCCTGACGGCACCTTGGCCTTTCGCAATGTGGGGCATCGATATGATCGGTGAGATCCGACCCACGGCATCCAATGGGCATCGCTTCATCTTGGTGGCGATCGATTACTTCACGAAATGGGTTGAGGCAGCTTCCTATGCCACAGTAACCAAGAGCGTCGTGGCACGTTTCATCCGGCATAATCTGATCTGTCGGTACGGAGTCCCCGAAAGAATCATTACGGACAATGGTACCAATCTCAATAACAAAATGATCACTGAACTCTGTGAACAATTCAAGATACAGCACCACAATTCTTCCCCCTATCGGCCGAAGATGAATGGGGCTGTAGAGGCAGCCAATAAAAATATCAAGAAAATTGTGCAGAAGATGACAGTGACCTATAAAGATTGGCACGAGATGTTACCGTTCGCTCTTCATGGGTACCGCACCTCAGCAAGGACATCAACCGGGGCAACTCCTTTCTCCTTGGTCTATGGCATGGAGGCAGTCTTGCCAATTGAAATCCAGATACCCTCTCTTCGGATAATGAAGGATGCAGACTTGAATAAAGATGATTGGATCCAGACTCGACTTGATCAATTAAATCTGATTGACGAAAAGAGGCTCACTGCTATCTGTCATGGTCAAACGTATCAGAAACGAATGATCAGGGCATTTAACAAGAAAGTCAGACCGCAAGAGTATCAAGTTGGGGACCTGGTAATCAAACGCATCATCCTTCCTCAAAGTGATCCCAGGGGCAAATGGACCCCTACATACGAAGGGCCATTTGTGGTTAAACGTGTGTTCTCAGGAGGAGCCATGATCCTAACCACCATGGATGGTGACGACATTCCTCACCCCGCCAATGCAGACATAGTGAAAAGATACTACGCATAAATAAAAGACCCGCTAGGTTGACATACCTAGGCAAAATAAGGGCTTCCCGGCGAACCAAAAGGGTTCGGGCAAAAGTAAGGGATGAAATGAATAAAAAAAATCTGTACACCCGGCAAGTCGAAAACCTGAAAGGGCGGCTTGGGCAAAAATGGGTATCCCGGTGGACTGAAAACCCGAAAGGGCGGTCCAGGCAAAAGTTAGGGATAAAAGCGTAACACTATGTCTCATTGGATCACTTCGCATCCGGAATTCGGCATCAACTATCTGGCTCCAGATTTCGGCATTGACCAATCAGCTTCATCTTCAAATTAGGCAGCAAAGCGATGAGACGTTCGAAGACATAAAGGCGATAGCAGAGATGGAACCCAGTGGGATTATTCACATAGCTGTTTTGTTTTCTTTTTCAAATTGTAAACTCTATACTATTTGGCGATGTCCTCTTACTAGGATGTCAGCCTCTTGTACAAAAAACGCCTATTCACAGGCAAAGTCTAAATCAATACAAATTCACTTATCCATACAAGTTGCCATTGTTTTTCTTTTTGTTTTGTCTTGCGAAGAACGTCCAATGTTCATTTTTTTTTATATATGCATTTGACATTAAATTGCTAATTCATAAATGTTTGCATATGAAACAAGAGATTAATTACAGGTGACATCAAAGACAGGGGCAATGTAGAGTTGTCTAATGCAGTCTGGTTGTTTTGTCCGCCAAGGCACCAAGGTAGGTTCAACTGAAGAATGTGGCCAAATCACCTCAGTTCCCCGCAGAATAAGACAGGATGCGACAATACTTTCCCCAAGCGGAGTTGGTTTCCCGCCGATCCTGAAAAGGCACAACATTCCCCGGCAGGTCTTAAAGCTCATCCCCAGTAATTTCTGCAAGCTTATCCCCTGCGAAGCACGGACGTCTCTCCCGAGTTTTATTTAGAGTTATTTCCTCACAAGGACTTATAACTGGGTTATCCTCAGCTAAAAGCCACGGGAGACCGCTCTCGGCAAAGTTCCTTCAATCCCCAGTGGAGTCTATCTTTGGTATTCCCAAGCAGAGTTTATCTTTGGAGTTCCCCAGCGGGGTTTATCATCATTATCCTCAGCGGAATCCATCGTTAAAGTCCTCAGCAGGCCTCTCATCAAAACTTTGGCCAAATATCTCTTCCACAGAGCAATTCTCCGGCCGTTCGTCAAGGATTTATTTTCCCAAGACGAAATTACATTCATAAACATTTTACATTTTCATACATCTTGCTTACATACATGATGAAACGCATACAACATCTCATGTTGAACATCATGATATCATGCATATCATACATCATGACATTGCATACAACTTACGTTTTTGCCTTTTCAGGAAAAAGACAATCTCAAAAAACGACTACCTTCAACTGCCACCATTCCAGATCCGATACCTGTATCTAGCCAGGGCACATCTGAGAGTGATCAGTTTCTAGACTCGATTCCTGTATCTAGCCAGGGCACGTCTGAAGAGTTCGAAGATTCGATTCCTGTATCCAGCCAGGGCACATCTATCAACTACAACATCTCCAGATTCGATTCCTGTATCCAGCCAGGGCATATCTGTTGACCACGTTTCCAGACTCGATTCCTGTATCTAGCCAGGGCACGTCTGAAGAGTTCGAAGATTCGATTCCTGTATCCAGCCAGGGCACATCTATTAACGACTATTTCCAGATTCAACTCTTGTATCCAGCCAGGGCATATCTGTGAGCAACCAATTGTAGATTCAATACCTGTATCCAGCCAGGGCATGTCTGCATCAGGAGACTGAGGATCAAACACCTGTAACAAGCCAGGAAAACATCCGTCTTTCTCGAATACACAAGTTCTCGCAAAGGAATCTCTTATGCGACCGATACTTCCAAATGGCATCTATAAGCCCATTCCCTACACCACATTGTTGAGACTCCAGCATGCGAGTGCAAATTTCCGGGCACTCTAGTGTCCAATCTCCTTTTACCCTCGAGTCACGAAAGGAAAACTTGCCAATCTAACTCTTCAGGTCCAAGAAGATTGAACAAGGGCAACTGTTGTACCCCAAAATTTGCCCTCCCATTTCCTCAACATTTTCTCATCACAAGACCTTTGAAGATCAAGAGCCAATTAGGGTTTCCTCTGCTCAGGACTTCTCCTTGCACTGTGGACTCAAATTAGGGTTTGTGTTTGCCCAAGGATGTTTTGACCTAAAATGCCTAAGATGACTTTCATGCTTCATGTTGGACTCCCAAGTTTACCCATGCCAAGTTTCAAGTCTTGATTTCAAGTTTTGCCCAGTCAATTGGACAGTTGACCTAGAAATCAGCTGTATTGGGGAAAAGTCAACTGTGGCCAATTGACAGTCAAACCTCATGAAATTTGACCCACATCAACATTATGAACTTATATGGACCATTTGATCAAGTTTGGATCACAATTCCCCAAGAAATTTGATCAGATCACCAAAAGGGCAAAATGGTCATTTTTAGGGTTTTGACTGCACAAAGGCAATTTTTGACTGTTTGACCTAGCCAATGGCAAACCAAGCTCACATATGGACTCAAGGACCCCATGGAATTATCTTGACATGTTCATCAAGCTCAAAAGATCCCAAGTACACAAGAATGACAGTCGAATTTCCCAGTCAATTGATCAATTTTGACTGTATACTGAAAAGTCAAACTTTGACTTTTTGGTCAAAATCAAGAGTCAAGATTCATTTTTCATCAAAACATGCCAAATCATGAAACTTGTTCATCAAGAAATCACAAAATGCAAATTAGGGTTTGAAAATGGAATTTTTCATAACTTAGAATTTTTCTAAGTTATAAAAAACCCTAATTTTTTCCCAACTTTGCCCCATCTTTTCACCATGATCCATTTGGATTCAAACAAAAGTCAAAACATGAAAGTTGTAGCTTGTTGCATAATCTACAACTTTGATTCACAAAGTTTTCTCATTTGAAGCTTGTATCTCAAGTTATAATTTTTTGAATAAGGGCACTAAACCATCTTTTAACTTAGTGAAATTTGACCTATTTTGACAAGGTTTTCTACCCTACTTCAAGGCCACTTTTCATACCCTTCCACTTTGAATTTTGATTTGCATTTCAAAGATGGATTGTATTACACATTCCAAGCTTTCCAAAATGTCCAAGAACTCATCAAACAACCTCATAACTTGAGAGATTCGAATTTCACAAGTTGGCAAAAATTCACTTTTTGTTCTTCATCAAGACATGTTCATAATCTTGCCAATTTGAAATCAGTTTGCTTTATGCTTGATTACAGGTCTTTGAACCATTTCATACTCAATAATTTAATGCATATTCAATGTGTTAAGGTGTTGTTCTTTGAGTGCAAGCATTATATGTAAGATTAATCCTAAACTAGATAAAGTGGAATTTCCATTTTTGAAAAGGTTAACTTTATGTCAAGTTTGTAATCCAACAAGTACATGAAAGATCTGCTTGGCACAAGATTATGTGCATAACACACTGATCAAGAGATGTTTATGCAGCACATTAGGAGGCCCCCTACTAACCTAAAACCACCAACTTGCTTTTGTTGCTTAAGATAGAAGAAAAGTCCATAACTTATGCTATCTCTCATCTCAGCTTAGACACACAACACAAAAGCTATCAAACACATTCCATAGACAAAATCCAAGCTAACACACGAGCCCTTGCCATCTGAAACACTCCCATTGCTCTAATCACCTCAAAACTGCACAAACAGGGGAGCCCCTGCAGTTTGAGTGCAAACTCCCAATCCCTTCGAGCATTTTGATCCAAACCTTTTCCTCTACCTTCCCTACAACATATGCAAGCTAACCATGTCCTAAAATCAGACCTGTAACACCTCCAAGCCACTTCACCATTTTCAATTTTCTGTTTTGCAGTTGGAGTTCACTAGCTCGATTCAGGGAGTTTCAAGACAAAGTAGGAATTGGAAAAGCATCCTTACACTTCAAGGAAGCTGTACAAGTCATCATTTCACTCTGAAACATCCTCCATTGCCAAGCTCGATTCCAACTGAACAGGTATATTCATGGAGTTCTATCTCTCTTATTAGGCATTGTTAGCTTTAGGTTTTTGAAGAAAACATGTCACAATCATAGCCCTGAACATGCTCATATGATTAGATTTCATTTATGTTTCGTGTGCTTAGAGAATTTCATGTCTGAACATTGATGAAAAGTTAGGTCAGAAATTGGGGGAGGAGAAATTCTCCCTCATCTTAGAGAGATAGGTCAAGTTATTTATATGGTTGAAACCGTCTCTTCATGCTGAACATTTCTTATGTTAAGAGTTTTTGCTGAAAAGCCAAGAATCAGGAGTTAGACATTGAAGAACAGGGGCGCGCGTTTTTTCAAATGTTTGAGCTGGAGGTTGAAGACAATGATCATTGGGCTGGGCTTTTGTGTTATTTTCTTTTCACACCCTATTTCCATGTTTACACCCCCTGAGCCCATTTGCTTCATTTTTGACTCTTTTTGACTTTTTCTTTTTTGGCTGACTTCATTTATTTTTTCTTATGACATTAGAAAATTAAAAATATTTTTTTCACCATTTTTTGCATTTATTGCATATTTATTTGTTTATTTTCTTTGTTTGTACATAAATATATATATACTATTATTAGAGTAAATATAAAAATATTATAAATACAACTTTTATTTTTTGTTTACATTCTGAAAATATTTCACACAAAAAATACTTTTTTTATTTATTTTATTAAAATATTAAATAAATATTTATTTTGTGTATAATACATATTTAGGGTTTAATATATATATATATATATATATATATATATATATATATATATATGTTTATTAATATATTTAAGCTAAAATATAAAAAATACTTGAATATTTTTCATTTTTATTAATATTTGATACAAAAATACTTTTTTTCACAATACACTTCATTTTATTTTATTTTTATAAGTAATAAATAAATAGTTGAATTAAATTAGAAAATAATACCTTTTTTCTTTAAAATTAGGGTTTTTACCCTAAGTTCAAAATACTCCAAAAAAATAATACATTTTTTTATTTTCTTTTCTCTTTTACATAAAAAAAATATTTTCTCATACATATAAAAACTTTCTTTTTGCATTTCACATATTTATTTAATTTTCATTTAATTATGCAATTTATTTACCTTGCAAATATTCAAAATGATGTAATAATTTAGATTTAAATTCTTGTCAATATCCCCCATTTGAACATTTGTACCCCCCTTCCTATATTTGGTTTTGTAATAGCTTAGTAATTTTAATTTCGCACTTTATTGCTTTCTAATGATAACATGTTAGAATTAGGGTTTGTATGCGAAAAACGATTAAAAAAAAATAGTTTGACCTAATACAAGATAAACAAGCATGAAAATGGACACACAAATCACACTTGCACCCCCCTAGGGTATTCCACTTGTTGCCTTCAAATAAATGGGCCATATTGCATGTTGAACTTCTTTGAGCAAAGCAAGCAATTTGAATGATCATAGTCCCTCGACAAAAACTTTTTCAAAACAAACAAAAACAAATGATCAAGTCCCTTAGAGAAATTGCTCAAAGACATTTAACGCCGTTGCAATTATGGTCTAAAAACGATGACCCGCGCCTGTCCCTTTCACATCCTAACACAAGGTTGCCCACCAAATACAATGGTGGAGCAAACTTGTTAAAAGGGTTAAAGTATAGCAATAATCTTTTGAGAAATTTAGGAGTAGATAACCTCTTAGTTACTTGAATCAACTTGCAAAACAAAACACTTGCCTAATTTCAAAATCACACATCACCACACTTTCAAAACAACTTTCAAAAAAATGAAAACCTTTTCAAAAGACGTACACCTTTGTATACATCCCAACATGGATCATTACAAAGGTTGCCACCACATTGGCCTCTTTTCAAGATATTTTCAAACCCACACACTCAAGCACCATTTAAAACAATTGAAAACAAAAGGCAAGTGATCTAAGCAAGTAACTAAGAGCCCATGGATAACCATGGATAGAAAGGGTGCTAATACCTTCCCTTTCTATAATCTACTCCCCGAACCCAAGAAAACATCTCAAAAGGTTTTTTGCTGTGCTTTTTAACCTTTCCTTAGGATAAAGTAAAAAGTCGGTGGCGACTCTTGCTAACTGCAACATTTGCGAATACAAACGCAAAACCATAGTCAGTTCTCCCACCGTATCACAGGAACCATCACCGTCTTTTTATTCCAGAGAATGTTTTTGATGTCATTCGTTGTATGAGAGTTTGCGGCTAAACGCGCTTTTTCAACTGAGAGACTACCCTGCCCCAGGTTTTGATTAAAGGTTTCAATTTGTGTTAAAATAGAAAACTTCTACTTCTTTAGCTCAAAGGGGTTGACTAGGGATTATCTTCCTTATAGCTCTAGTGTTTAGGATTTGAAAGAAACGCCTGTACATCGTCAGCAAGGTCTGTCCAAAAGCATACTATATGAGATTATAGCATTGTTTTCGTCATCCTCCTTCTAAAGGCTTGTAACTTTTAGCAAGAGTTAAATGTCATACAGAGAGTAAAAAGCACAGTTTAAATGTAATGAAAATGATTGGATCAAATTAAGACAAACATATGCAATGCATTAATGAAACAAAGTTTGACATTAATAGATAATTTTTTGAATAACAAAAGGAATTAAAACTTGAAAATTCAAATGAAACAAAGACGCTCTCAATAATTTGGCATAGGAGCAATGATCACGTTTGGAGTCTCTGGAGGGTCAAGCTCGATCTCATTAGCATCAATCATGTCTTGGACCTTGTTCTTCAGAGCCCAACAGTTGTTTATGTCATGTCCCGGACTGTCAGAGTGGTATGCACACCTTTCATTGGGATGATAGGTAGGAGCGGAAGTATTTGGGTTCCGGAGAGGAGCCTTTAATGTAATTATCCCTTTCTTCAACAAGTGTTGTAGAACCTGAGCTAACGACTTGCCAATCCTGGTAAATTGTCTCCTAGGTGCAACCTTCTTGTGCTGATTCTTTTGTTGTTGTTAGACCCGTGAGGTAGTAGAAAATTTGGGAGGTCTTCCGGCTTCTTGTCTCATGGGAGGCTGAGCAGTGACTTGATTTCCAATCCTGATTGTTTTCCCCATACGGTTGCAACCGTCTTGACGAATTTGGTTAACAAGAACTTTCAGCTCTTCTTGTCCTTGTGCCAGATTTTGAATAAGAGCCATCTGACCCACCAGTTGTCCCATCATTTGGACCTTCATTATGGCTATCTCGGTTTGTAGCCACTCCAACTGGTCATCTTGGTTGCCCTCAGGATTGCCCATTGCCACGCCCCTAGTGAGGTTCAAGAACATCTCTTGGAGTTGAGCGTTTTGAGCCTGGATGTCCTTGATAGTCTGCTCTAGAGCCATCTTTACTGAAATAAACAGTAGGAAGATAAGGAGACTTGAATGGGAGAAACCTGTCATGATATGATGCATGATATATGGATGCATGTTTTCAAGGGTCTCACGGGGTAAACACAAGAAAATGTTAGAAGTTGAACTTCGATCAACAACTTTGACTGGAGAACTTTGTATCGGTGGATGTCTTTCCACGAGAATTAAGCTCACCATGTCAAGTGGGTCATAGCCCTTGACTCAAGTTGTTTGTACTTGATTTTTGACGGAGTTTGTTTAGAGGAAAATAAATCCTTTTGCCCTTTGGTAGACGTCTGGTTCAACGTGACCCTGCATCAAAGACCCTCGAGATCCTTGAAATGGTTATTGAAAATGCTATGGTATGATATTATGATGTTATGTACAGATATGCGGGGTAAACAAGTTTATATACAAATAATCATATTCATACAAAGCAAATAAGTCCTTAGTTTTAGGCTTGCGTAGAGTTTGTAGGAAAGTACCCTCTTGAAGTTTAGTTGGCTCAACCTTTCCTAATAATAGTAACCGGGTTCTAAGGAGCTCAATATCACCGGATTGTTCCCTTGGTCATTGTTTCAGCTCAAGCCTCTTTAATGGCGATCGAAATATCCCAATAAACCAAACCTCAATGAGTGTAGTATCGAGTATCTACCAACTTCGGACTGCACCAAAGTTGGTCATCTCACTACATCCTAAAGGCCAATTTGGTCAAGTAAAGGTTCTAGAAGTTCATTAGTGCTTCATGACATCACTCAGTGGCCACGTATTCTCTTTGATTAACTCAAAGGCTACCGGTACCCACAAATATGTCACACTAACATAGGTATTGCTTAGACCATGTCGGTATACCCCGCACAGTTTCCACAACGTATTGCTATTTACCTAAAAGGTGTCCCCAAATCCGGGTGTAGGATTTAAAACAAACCCAAACAAGGAACCATAATGTAAAGCAAACAAGTCAAACAATGTAAGCAAATAAATGTGATCTAGCCCTAAGGTAACCCCACTTTTACATAATTACCCAGCAGAGTCTCCAGTTTTGTGATACGGTGGGAGAACTGACTTGAAGGTTTTTGCGTTTTATCACAAATGTTGCGGTTTAACAAGAGTCGCCGCCGACTTTTCTTTTATCCAAAAAGGAAAGGTGAAAAAGCACAGGAAAGAACTTTAGAGATTTTTTTGAGTTCGGGGGGTAGATTATGAAAAGGGGAGGTATTCGCACCCTTTTCATCCATGGTTTTCCATGGGCTCTTAGTTACTTGCTAGATCACTTGCTTTTGTTTGAATGTGTGCTTGTGGTGGTGATTTTTGAAAGTATTTTGAAAATGGAACTTCGTAATGGTTCTCGTTTCTATGAGAACGCCTACAAAGTGTTTGTTTCGAAAATAATTCAAAAGTGTGTTTGTGAGATGTGTTTTTGAAAGTATTTTGAAAATAGAACTTCGTAATGGTTCTTGTTTCTATAAGAACGCCTACAAAGTGTTTGTTTCGAAAATAGTTCAAAGGTGAGAGTGTGGGTGTGTAAAATGTTTTTGTCGTGAGCAAGCGAGTAACTGAGAGCGAACGTACCTACTCGAAAGGTATTAAATGTGCTTTTCCTCCTCCTTTAGATATTGCTATCTTACCATTGATTTGATAAGAAGCCCCATCGTTGGATGTAAAGGGACGGGCGCTGGGACGTTTGTATAGTCATAGAAGGAAACATATGGGACGTTTTAGCAATGTAGTTTTTGGGACTAGATCATTTACCGAAGGCAACGTCGAGGGTCATCGAGGGACTACGATCTTTTATTGAGGGTCTTTGCTAAAACGCCCATGCCCGAGGGACATGACTATTTTCCGATAGGCAACAAAGTGGAGTAACCCTAAGGTTTGCATATGTGAAAAGTGTGTTTGATTGCATGCATTTTTGTCTTGATTAAGGGTTGTCTACTTGTTGTTTTTATCTTTCCATACACACTTATTTACTAGCAATATATGAAAAGCAAGTAAAAGGCAGAAAGTAAAATCTAAGCTATTACATCACTTTAGGGGGATGGGGGTACAATTTAGCAATGGGGTGAAGTAGGAACTAAAATATTACAACCATATCGAATGATAATAAAAAGAATGTGAAAACAGTGTAGAATAAAGGAAAAATGCATTTTTGAACTGCTATGTGTCGACCCATGTTGCTATGCATCGACACATAGCTTCTCCTGCTCCTGTAAAATAAAATCAGTTTAGTATGGGTCGACACGTAATGGGATGTGTCGACTCATGCATCTTCTTGTATCAATGTGAAACGCGTATGTATCAACTCATAGGCTTTTCCAGCTTCTGTTTTGTGAAATTTGTTCAGTATGAGTCGACACATAATGGGATGTATCGACTCATACATCTTTTTGCATCGATGCGAAATGCGTATGTGTCGACTCATAGTCCTTTCCAGCTTCTGTTTTATGACCTGAACTCAGTATGGGTCGATGCATGAGGGTCATGTGTCGACTCATACCCTGTATTTTCACTAAGATGGGTCGACACATGTGGATACGTGTCGATACATACTGCATTTTCCTGCCTTAAACACCATTCTTTGCATACATCAGTTAGTTTTTAACATATAAATGAATAATAGGAACAACAAATAAATATTAACTTCAAAAATGGTGATTGCTACATCCTATAAACAGAAAAATTGATGTATGGAAAAGGCAAGGTAAAGATGACTTACCTTAAAACTGCACTTTAGGTTTTGAAACCAAATACCCTTCAAGATGTTGTATGAACCTTAAGGAAGCTCCAACAGGCTGCTAGACTTTCCTTTTTGTTGAAGGTTACTAAACAACCTCTGTCTGGTATGAAATATTTTGATGGTTTTTAGATGGAATATGAAAAGTGTGAGAGGTTTTAAGGTTTAGACTTCAAAACTCAAGAGTGGAAGTCTTAGGGACTGTTATGGCTTTTTTTGAAGGTTTATCAATAAAACTACTGGTTGTTCTCCTTGTTCTCTCTCTCTATTTTTTCTAACCTTTTTCCAACCCCTTTGTATTGTAATTGGCCTCTCTATTTATAGAGAAGGTTTGAGACTTGAGAAACTCAGACTTTTTGAAAATTACATGTTATGCCCTTTTTTCAAATTCATAAAGACAAGTTGCTTTATGATGAAGAAAGGAGTGAAATCAGGAACTTAGCCATGCTTTGCAGATCTTGTAGATTGCTTCTAATGTTGAGAGATTTTTTGTCATCTTTGGAACAGATTTCAAGCTTTGAAAGAAGAGAGTGGTTGGAAAAGTGAAGCTTTATGCAAATGGAAATTTTGCTTTTTGCATTTCTAACCATAAATGGTATCAAGACTTGGACAAAGCTTCAAATGCTTGTGTAATACACTTAGGGTTTGTGTAATTGCTTTATTATGCATAGATTTGGAGAGAACATAGCCTGAAAAGAGAGATCTTGTAGCTTTGGTTGGAATTTAGTCAAGTGTTCATCACAAGTTCTGCTTTGTAATTCAAGAATGAAACCCTAACTTCATCTCTTCGATCCTCTCATCTCAAGAATGATCTCAATGAGTTCTTGGACTTTTTGGAAAGATTGGAACATCCCCTATAACTTTCATGTTGGCCACTTTTGTTAAATCAAACTGGAACTGGATGAAAAATGGGCAAGAAGTTGGGATAAAACCTGACCAAAACTGTTGAAAATTTCTCTAAGTGTTAAATGAAAATGTCATGACTTCATGAATTTATAACTCAAAATCCAAGCACTTCTAGGAGAAGTTGTGTAAATAAATGTTGTAGATATCATGGAGGTCTACAACTTTCATGTTGAAAGTTTCCCTTGAACTGTCTTGCATCTTGGTGAAAGAATGGTATGAATAAATGAGATTATCATGTATAAAAAACACTTAGAAAATTTCTAAGTCTTGAAGGGTTTGAACTTTCACATTGACCTTTGACTTTCTTGATTCCTTGATGATCAAGTTTCATATTTTTGAATGTCTTGATGAAATTTGATCCATGGAATGTAATGTTAACCAAAAAAGTCAAAGTTTGACTTTCTAGTATGCAATTGACCATTTTGCCCTTTTGCCAATTCCAAGCCTAAATTGATGTGTCAGTGCTGCAAACTTGATGTCATAGAATATCTTGTGAGAAAATCCTTGAGAAATGAGAGGGAAAATTTTGGGGTACAACAACTATTTTACAAAGTGGGTTGAGGCGGCCTCTTTCGCTTCCGTTACCAAGAATGTTGTAGCCCGGTTCATTAAACAGAATCTCATATGTCGGTATGGTATCCCGAAGAGGATCATCATAGACAATGGTACGAATCTAAACAATACTATGATCACTGCCCTGTGCGAGCAATTCAAGATCTAGCATCACAATTCTTCCCCTTACCGGCCAAAGATGAATGATGTTATCGAAGCCGCAAATAAGAACATCAAAAAGATCATACAAAAAATGAAATTCACATACAAAGACTGGCATGAGATTCTACCATTCGCTCTCCACGGTTACCGTACCACGGTGCGCAAATCAACCGGGGAAACACCTTACTCTCTGGTATACGGCATGGAGGCTGTTTTGCCTATTGAGGTACAGATCCCTTCTCTGAGAATCATGAAGGATGCAAGGTTGAATGAAGATGATTGGATCCAAACTCGACTTGATCAACTGAACTTGATTAATGAGAAAATACTTATTGTTGTCTGTCACAATTAAATGTATCAAAAACGGATGATCAAGGCTTTCAATAAAAAGGTCAGACGCCAAGTGTATCATGTCGGGGATTTGGTGATCAAACGTATCATACTACCGTAGAGTGATCCCAAGGGTAAATGGACTCCTACATACGAAGGACCATTTGTAATCAAAAGCATATTCTCTGGTGGAGCCATGATTCTGACCACCGTGGATGGCGACGACCTACCACACCCTATGAACGCGGACATAGTCAAAAGATACTACGCATAAGAGACCCGCTAGGCTGACACACCTAGGAAAAACAAGGGAATCCCAGTGAACCAAAAAGGTTCAGGAAAAAATTAGGGATAAAACAAAAAATATTTGTACACCCGGTAAGCTGAAAACCCGAAAGGGCAGCTTGGGAAAAAAGGGTATCCCGGTGGACTGAAAACCCAAAGGGGCGGTCCAGGCAAAAGTTAGGGAATTAAAGCGTATGACTATGTCCCGTTGGATCACCTTACGGAAAACCTGCAAACTCGACGGTTCAGATCAATTCAATCAGCTTTAGACAAGGCAACAAATAGATAAGATGCTCAGAGACACGAAGGCTATATCAGAATGGGAACCCCATGGGATCATTTCACATATCTATCTTTTCTTTGTATCAAATTTTCATTTTTTTACGACGGCATTCTCTTACTAGAATGTTTGTCTCAATTGTACAAAAATACTTACTAAAAGTCAATACAAAGATATCCCTTTGAAAGTGCAAAACTATCTGTTTTTCTTTACTCTTGTGTTTTGTTTACGAAAATGTCCAATGATTTATTTTTGAACATATGCATTTGAGCGTAACTACCGCTCACAAATGAACAAAATAGAAATACAATCACTAACGGCTTTAAGAAATAGGGAAATCTCTCTAAGCTATTTCCATAAAATCCCACGCATTGTGCAGTTTAATCCCCAGCGGAACAAAACTTCAAGTTATCACTCCCCGGTAGAAGTCGCCAAATTTCTCAGGATTCCCCAACAGGATTTTACAAGCAGTACACAAAATTTCCCTTACAGCAAAGTTTATTTCTCTAAGTAGAAATTCATCAATACTTCAAAACATGAAGACTTGCACTCCGTATCCTCAGCAGCAGTCGGGGATTTATTTTCCCCAATCCAACAAGCAGTGCAGAAGATTAGCTGGTATACGCATGCATCACATCCATATATCATAAACATCGATAACACGAATGTATGTATCACAATCTCATTATACCATGCATTTCATACAACATGACATTGCATATTAGCTAACATTTTACCCTTTTCAGGATAAGGTTAATCAATAGCTACCGTTAACAATGTTTAAAGGCTTTTCAGATACGCTCCAGATACGGATGCCATCCTGATACTCATTCAGATTCATCTTTCAGATATAGTTCAGATACGCTCCAGATACGGATGCCATCCTGATACTCATTCAGATTCAGCTCTCATACAGTTTAGATACGCTCCAAATACGGATGCCATCCTAATGCTCATTTAGATTTAGCTCTCAAATACAGTTCAGATATGCTCCAGACACGGATGCCATCCTGATACTCATTCAGATTCAGATACAATTTAGATACGCTCCAGACACGGATGCCATCCTGATACTCATTCAGATTCAACTTTCAGATACAGTTCAGATATGCTCCAGACACGGATGCCATCTTGATACTCATTCAGATCTGTCTCTCAGCAATCATTTTTTAATGGCATCTTTAATCCCATTCCCTATACCATCAACCATCACATCACTGAGTGCAAATTTCAGGGCACTCTAATGTCCAATCGTCTTCCACCTTCGAGTCGCGAATGGCAAAACTCGTCAATCTAACTCTTCAGACTTAAGAAGATTGAACAGGGGAAGCTGTTGTACCCCAAAATTTTCCCTCTCATTTATCAAGAATTTGGTCACAAGATCTCCTTTGGCTCAAGACTGTACTAGGGTTGATCAGCTCAAGACACCTCCTTAAGCACTAATGATCAAAATTAGAGTTTGAGATTGCACAAGGATATTTGAACTTCCAATGCCCCATATGACTTTCATGGATCATTATGGACCCTCAAGATTACTCATGTCAAATTTCAAGCTTTGGGTCACACTTTTGCTCAGTCAATTGAGCAGTTGACCTAAAAATCAACTATATTGGGGAAAAAGTCAACTGTGACCAATTTACAGTCAAACTTCATAATTTTTTATCCACATCAACATTTTAAACTCATATGTATCATTTGATCAAGTTTGGACCAAAATTCCTCAAGAAATTTGATCAAATCTTCAAAAGGGCAAAATGGTCAAAATTAGGGTTTTAACTAGGAAAGGGAAATTTCTGATTTTTGACCTAGCAAATGATCAATTGGTTTAAGGAATGATCTCAAGAGTCCAATTGCATCATTTTAACCTAATTACATGGCTCAAAACATTGCTCAAGTCCAATGGATTAACAAATGAATTTTCAGCCAAATGATCAAAAGTCAATTGTATACTGAAAAGTCAAACTTTAACTTTTTGGTCAAAATCAAATGTCAAAGATAAAAATTCATCAAAGAATGTCAAAATATGAAACTTATTCTTCATGAAATCAAAAATTCAAGATTTCATTTTGAAAAGTTAAAATTTCTAAACTTAGAAATTTTTCTAAGTGTTGAAAATTTCTTATTTTTTCACAACTTTGAGCAAACTTTTCACCATGATGCAAGATGATTCAAAAGAAAATTTCAACATGAAAGTTTTATATCTCCATGAAATATACAAAATTTATTTACACAACTCCTTCCAAAAGTGCTTGGATCTCAATTTATAATTTTAAGAACACATGGTCATGAAACAAAACACTTAGTGAAATTTTGCCCTAATTTGGTCAGGATTTTAACCTAACTTCATGTCACTTTTTCATATAGTTCCAAGGGGAATTTTCAAAAGTGATTCAAAGAGGGATTGTAGAGAACATTAAAAGCTTTTAAAAATGTCTAAGAACTCTTTGATATCATTCTTGAGTAGGGAGAATCGAAGAGATGAAGTTGGAGTTTTCACACTTGAATTACAAGTCATTTTGCAACGAACAAGATTCAAATTTCAAACCTATGCTGCATAATCTTTACTTTACAGGCCTCAAACTTATTAGGCACTCCATAATTAATTGCTTGCACAGCTGTTAGAGGTCTAAATTCAAGCATTCAATGCAAGGCCATGCTTTATATTCATTTTGGGAAGAAAGTGCACAATGTCATTTTGATAAAGTAGCTTTTTGCATAAAACTTGTTCTTGAGCCTTGCATTTGTTCTATTCTGATCATACATGTCTTATAACTCAAGATAAGTTGATCTTAACACTTATAATCACCCAGCCCATGCTTGTACTACTCATTGAAACTTGTTTTCCCATTTTTCTTCAAAATCAAGTAACATAGCAATCAGCCTATAACTTGTACTTCTGACTCTCTCAAGCACTAAGACCTTTTGCTTATACATACACAAGTTATTTGCCACAAATCCTACGCATGCTTGAGCCCTGAAAACACCAAGAACACAGATTTGCATCTCACACTTCCATTGTTGCAAATTCTGGCAAAAAATCCCAAAACCAAAAAACTAGTCGTGCGATTCTTGGCTTCTTACTTCCAAAAGCTTCTAATCATCATTTAGAAGTCATCCCTTCCTCTGTTACAGTTCTGTAACACCATCTCCCCCCATTTCCAAGTTCAAAAATAGAGCATTGTAAGTGGACTTCTACAAACCATTTCAACCACTCTCCAACCAAGTTAATCATTGCATTAGCTTCCTAGGACCTCAGTGGAGCTTTTCTGATCATCACAACACCTTGAGGAGTGCTCATTTGCAGAACAGAATTTCCAGTTTTTAGGTAAGTTATCTCAACTTTGAACTCTTCATACAAGCATCATTAATGGTTTACTTGTGAATGAAAAATATATATATCATTTCTCTAAATCTAATCATGTCCATAGTTTTCATTTATGTTGCTTGAGCTTAGAGAATTTTAAGATTGAAGTTTCTGAAATTTTTAGGGTTCAGATTAGGGCCATTAAAATTCATGTTTGTCTTTGATCTATAATTTTATTGCTTTGCATTTCTGAAATCGTGAGGAAATTTGTCACAAGTTTCCTGTTTACATTTTTCATTTTGGTTGAGAATTGAATAAGATACAGAGGTTCAGGTTGGGCGTGAGGTTGAAGATGAAGTTGTCTTCAGGAACGTGTTTACCATATATATTTATGGTTTGATATTAATAAACGAATGTATAGCCACCCCAGTGGTAGAAGCGCGTGCCTCTGACTATAGGGACCTGGGTTCGAGTCCCAGTGGTACCCTTTTACATTTTTTCAACATTTTCCTTCTTTTTTTGTCACAAACAAGCGCCTGGATCCAACAGCTTTGGGCCTGGGTTTTTTTTGTTCCTCCTAACTCTCTGCCTTGCTTCAGCACCTACCTGGCCAATTATTGCTTCTTTTTTTTACTTTTATATTTTCTTTTTATTATTATTATTATTATTATCAAAAATATTTATTTTATTATTTTTTATACTCATATTTTATTTCTCTTTATAAAAACTAAAAAAGAACAAAAAAACAGTTTTCTTAATAAATTAATTTCCTTTTTCTTAATTAATATTTAGATAATTATTATATTATATTATTTTTCTTGTAAATTAAAATTCATATAGAACTTAGGTTTATTTCAATTAATTAATTTTTATATTATTTTTTTAAAAACCTTTTCATAAAAAACCCTAAAAAATCTTTTTTAGTTAATTTGTTTTCTTAATTAGTTTAAGTTAATTTTATTTAATTTTCACTAATCATTTTTTTAATTAGTTTAAGACCCTTTCTTAAAAATCCAAACCAGAGTTCATTTTATTTCCATTTCATATTGTTGTATATCTATTCATTTTTGTGCATTATTTATCCAAATTCAATATGGTTGTAATAGATAATTAGGTTTATTTTCTAGCAATCTCCATTTGTAATTTGTACACCCCCTCCCACAAGTATTGTAATAGCATAGTAATTTTAAATTCCGTAATTTATCGCTTTATATACAAATGCTAGTAATTAGGTTTTGTATGGAAAGACTAAAACCAATCAATTAAAAAACCCTCATCAAAGACAAAACCCAGCATGAAAAATAATACACTTGCACACAAGCACCCTTAGGGTAAAATCCACTTGGTTTCCTTATAAAATGGCCATATTATGCATGTGAGGTATCTTGGAAAAATCAAGCAAAATATAAGATCATAGTCCCTCGACGACGCTATCTATGTTGCCTTTCAATTGATCTTAGTCCCTAAAAGAGAATGCTAAGATACCTTGCAACATTGCTAATCATGGTCATACGATGACCCACTCCCGTCCCTTTTACATCTAAAGATAGGGTTACTTACCAAATCAATGGTAAGATAACAATGTCAAAGGAAAAGAAAATAAACAAGAAATACTTTTTGAGTAGGTAGAATGTTCCTAGTTACTTGATCCATTTCAAAACAAAAACATCCTTGCTATTCTCAAAATAAACACAAATACTTTCAAAAACATCTTTCAAACTTGAAAACATTTTCAAAAGATCAAACACTTTGTATACATTCTTACGAACGAGAATCATTACAAAGTTTGCCTAAACAATTGCCTCTTTACAAAATACTTTCAAAAAACCACACAAAGCACAATTTCAAACAAAAGCAAGTGACCTAGCAAGTAACTAAGAGCCCATGGAAAACCATGGATGAAAAGTGTGCTAATACCTTCCCTTTTCATAATCTGCCCCCCGAACTCAAGAAACAATCTCAAAGGTCTTTCTTGTGCTTTTTCACCTTTCCTTTTGGATAAAAGGAAAGTCGGTGGCGACTCTTGCTAAGCGCAGCATTTGCGATAAAATGCAAAACACCCAAGTCAGTTCTCCCACCGTATCACAGACTTTATACTTCAACCCTTTGTAATCTTCAATATCATGGCCAAGTGCCCCAAAATGGGAGGCGCACCATGCATTTGCATCAAGATCGGGAGAGAGATTTGTGAGGAAAGGACCCAAATTGTTATACCCCAATTTTTCCCCTAAGATCCCTTCATCATATCATATCAATTCAATCACAACAAGATCACATTAGGGTTTGGTTCTTCTCCCTATCTTTAGCTTTTGCTCTAGTAGGAATCACCAAGCACCTTGACTTGTATTATATGATCATCTATGTTTTGTATTAATTATCCTTTAACTAATAAATACAATGAGTGTTTGCCCCAATTGTTGATGTTATAGATGAAAGCATAATACATTCCATCAAGGTTAATCTAGGGAATCGTGAGTTTATTTATGTGCCTTCCTCAATAAAGCTTCATTGAGATTCAAGCCTCATAATTAAATATATTTTAAAATAATATCATGAAAAAGTATTTTATGATTCATCATACCTCAAGTTGTCAAAGTTAGTTCAAAAGTACAAGGGTTGATTGAAGAAGTTTGACTCAAATGGACAAGTATTTGATTTCAATGATCACAAGTTCATATCTACTTCAATTCTCAAGATTTGGAAGTAGTTTTGGTTTCTATGGTTTCTCCTTGTCATCCTAAAAAACTTATATTCACATGAAAAAGGTGTTTGTGCATGAAGGTTGGTCAAAATTGCAAAGGTTTCCCAAGGCATTTTCTTGCACTAGGAGCTAGGGTTTTGAACTCCAAAGGGATATATCTTTCTCATCTTTTGGTATTTTTGAGTGATTCCAAATACATCCTTCTCTTCAAAGGTTTATTATCACTTCAAAAGTTTCAAAGAAATTATGTTTGGAAGAAACTTGATGATGAAGAAAGATTACAAGTCCTCTAGATGAACCTTCAAATTCCCTTATGTGACTTCAAATGATCATAACTTGATCAATTTTTACCCCCTTAAGCCTATTATTTTTCCATAATGATCTTGAAGATGTGAACTTCAACCTTTCTTTTATGTGCAAAGTGTGAAAATGGATGGAAGATTCCCTAAGGATGCAAGGCCATTTCATGAATTTTTGCCAACTTCAACAAATCATAACTCTCTCAATTTTTGGAGATTTTGAATGGTTCAAGTTTCAAAATGTCATTCAAGAGATCTACTTCTTAGCATTTTTTTATCAATAAAAAACTTCAAGTGGAATGTCATGTTTGAATGCAAGACATTATAAGTCATTTTTGAAGAATAACTTAAAAAATTTCTAAGCATGGAACGTCAACCTCTTTTTCTCAACTTTGACTCATTACAACTTTCAGCTCAAACATCCATTTGATCTCATTCCTTACACATTATAAAGCTTGTAATATCCTCTTTCTAAGGCTTCAAGAATCATGTCCTAAGACCCCTTGAGTTGAGAATTCCATAGGTTTAAATTTGGCAATTTATAACTGAATTTTTCACCAAGTCAGAAATTTGAAACTCTTGTTTTATCTTCTAATCACAAAATTGTTGCGCGTTTTTGCTCCTAAACATGTTTATTGAACTTCCAGAAGTGATTAGTGCATCAAAACGCAAGGTTTGGATGAGTTTTGATAATAAAAAAATGAGTCACATTTTTCCCATGCTGCAGATTCACACGAATTCCCTCTAAACTTCATCATTTCACACGCTTGAGCATCCCATTCACTTCCCTATAAATAAAGGATCATCCCTCATTCATTTCCTCAAGCTTGGAAAGCCAGAATTACCCTGCCAAACTCTCTCTTGAACTCAATTTTCTATAACTTTAAATTTGCTCTTACAGCCTTTCTCAATCATTTTTCTTTGTCAATTCACCTTCCTTGAACCTCACTGAAGATAACAAAAGAAGAATTAAGCTTTAAAACTCCCTGAATCATGCTAGCCATGTACAGTTTTAGAGCTCTGTAACTTAACTTCAATACATAGATTCCTTCACCAATCATCTCAAACTTTAATACTATTGTGAAGCTCCCATCATCTTGGTTCTAGTCACACACTTATTTTTAACTGGAAGCACATTTTGACCATGAAATTTCAAATCCCTTTTCAAAACTTCTCTTCCAAATTGTTTGAGCTACAGTTTGTCCCAATCCTATTACACAGCATAGAAGAATACAAGATAATTTTAAATCCAAGTCTAAAAGAATTCCCAAGAACGACACTCGTGGACTCATAGTTCACACCATGCTCAGAGCTTCTACAAGAGAGGATTGGTTTTTTTATAGTGGTTATTCTAAACACATGACTGGTGTCAAGAAATTTCTAGTGAACATTAAACCACTTTCCTCTAGTTATGTCACCTTTGGAGATGGGTCAAAAGGTGAAATAAGGGCGGTTAGAAATATGAGATGCATTGGTCTTCCAGATCTCAACAAAGTGTTGTTTGTTAAGGGGGTGACTGCTAATTTGATAAGCATTAGTCAAATATGTGACTAACATCTCAAAGTCAACTTTACTGCGTCTGAATGTCTGATAAATAATGAGAAGAATGAAGTTATCATGAAGGGAGTCAGATAAAAATATAATTGTTACTTGTGGATTCCTCAAGAAACAAATTGCTCCTCCACATGCTTGATACCAGAGGAAGTTGAGTTGAAGTTACTGCATAAAAAACTTGACCAGCTACTCTTGAAAGATATGAAGAAGGTCCAATGAAAGGAAGCAGCCATAGGTACTCCAAAGTTGAACAAGAAGGAAGGAAAAATGTGTGGTAAATATGAAGTAAGGAAGAAAACCAAGATGTCATACCCAAAGTTGCATCATCCAAATAATTCCAAGAGGTCAGAAATTCTTCATATGGCGCTAATGGAACCTAAGAAGGTTGACAGTTTTGGTAAGAAAAATCACGTTAGTGTAATTGTTGATGATTTTTCAAAATCTGCTTGGATAAGCACTATCAAAGAAAAATAAAATGGTAATGAATTATAGAAATTACCGGTGGGGAGGAATACAACAAATCCTATATCCTCCCTTCATGTTGTCGTGGTAACAACTGTTAAAGGGTGGACAAAAAATATTTACAAAAGGATGACTTGAAGAAAAGTATGATGATATGAAAGGTCAGTGATAACACTCAAAAAACATGTGACAGGCTCAAGGAGTGGACGAGGCTATTTGATAGAGGCAAGAGGTGGATGTTAGAACATAATTTGATTCTACAACCCTTGTAAGAGTTTTGATGATAACAAACACTCAAAGAACAATTATGCTCCCTAAATTTGTATTTTTTTTAGCAGAGAAGTTCTGATGAAAGAAGCCCAAAAGATGAGTTAAATAGTTGTTTCAACTCTGATTCTATACATATCTTAAAGAAGTTTTAACGCTGCAAACAAGACTTCGTGTTTCTGATCCATAAAGTTCTGGAAAGAAGCAACGGTAACTTTCATCTTCTGAAGCAAGCATGTTCAGAAGCGTTACAATTCAATTATTGTTATTCAAAAGTAACTGCTGAAAAGGAACAAGGATCTCTATTTTTGGAAAGCTCTTTAATTATCATTGATCAACATTCCAAAATCTCCTATATGTATTTCCTATTTAAATAAAGCTTGAAGGAGAAATTGTTTACGATTTTCACACACAGCAAAGAAGTCATATTCATCATCTTCAAACGTACTAAATCTCAATTGTGTAAAACATCACTTGTGTGATACTGTTTTATTAGAAAACACTTTTTGTACACTCTCTTAAATATTGTTTATTGTATTTCCTTGAGAAAACTGGATTGTGTTTTAAACTCAAGAAGACTTTGACGGTTGTTATAATAGCTGTGTAATCACAAACAGAGAATCAGCAAAACACACGTTTGACTCCTTGAGAATGACGCATGAAGGCAACACACAAGTAAAAGAAACAAAAGCTCTTGCGCTCATTCATAAGTATGAAGCCTTCAAAATGGAAGAAGATGAAACCATTGAAATAATGTTCTCAAGGATTCAAATTCTGGTGGCTGAGTTAAAAGTTCTGGATAAAGGGTACTCAACTGCTGACCATGTAAAGAAGATCATCAGAAGTTTACTCAAGAAATGGAGACCCATGGTCACAACTCTTAAACTGGACAAATATCTGAACAAAATATCTCTCGAAGAACTTGTCATCTCCTTGAGAAGTCATGAGATAGAGTTAGAAGAAGATGAGCCCTAGAAGCAAGGTAAGTCTTTAGCTCTTAAATCTAACAAAAAATATGAATCAAAAGTTTTGCAGGAAAAAGATCAAAACTCTGGTGAATCCTCATCAGAAGAAGACGATATGTCTCTTCTCTCCAGAAGAGTTAATCAGCTGTAGAAGCACATGCAAAGGAAGTTCGGAAATTCCAGAAGAACAGGAAATCATTTTGAACCATCTTCTGGATACAGAAAGTCTAGTAACAAAGACATTATCTGCTACGAATGCAATGAACAAGTGAATTACAAAATAGACTTTCCAAATATTCAAAAATAGAAACCTAAAAAGAAGTTCTTTAAGGAAAAGAAGAAAAGCCTCGTGGAAACATGGGACGACTCAGACTCTTCTGAAGCTAAAACTGAATCAGAAGATGAAAGAGCCAACATAGCCCTAATGGCCAACATATCAGAAGACACTGGATCATCTGGATCAGAATCAGACTCAGAGGAAGAATAGGTATTCTATAACTTTTATAGATCTCAATTAGAAGAGAGTCTATCAGAAATTCTTGAAAGATATTATAAACTTTGAGTCATAAATAAGAACCTGAAAAAGAATCTAGTTTCTAACTCTGAAGAAACTAAGAAACTGAGATCAGCAAACTCTGAGCTGAAAGAAATAATTTCTAAACTAGAAAATAAATTACAAAATGCTCAGAAAGAAACTGTCTCAGAAGTTCCTAGTAACTCTTATAAGATCATGAAGTAATATGATCATAACTTTCAAAAATTCCTTGCTAAAAACATAGATAGAAGCAAGATGGCTTTAATGATCTATGGAGTTAGCATAAATGGCAGAAAAGGAATAGGACACAAGGGTAAAGTATCTCAACCTAAGAAAGTTAAGGATATGGTAATTAAACGCACACCTATGAATTCTCACTTCAGCTATGGGCACACACATGACATTAAAGTATACTAGTAATGCTTTTTCTGCTAAACCAAAATTCAAACAGAATTTTGGTAACTCTAACAAACAAGGACCCAAAAAGATATGGGTACCTAAGGATAAAATTGTATATGTTGCAGATACCTTTAACATCAAGATTGAAACACTAGTCTTGGTACCTGGACTCTGGATGCTCTCGACACATGACGGGAAGAAAGCATATGTTCCAAAGCCTGGAACTTAAATCTGGAGGCTACATAGGTTTCGGAGGCAATCAGAAAGGGAAGATAATTGGCTCTGGAACTATTGGTAACGATACTCTTCCCTATATAAATAATGTTCTTTTAGTAGATAGATTAATGTATAACTTGTTATCCATAAGTAAATTAAGTGATAATGATTATGATATAATCTTCAATCAAAAGTCCTGCAAAGCAGTTAGTCAGAAAGGTGGATTTGTCCTCTTTAATGGAAAGAGAAAGAACAACATTTACAAAATAAAACTTTCAATCAAAATTGTCTGTTAACGATGAGCAATGGGTATGGCACAGAAGATTGGGGCATGTTAGTATGAGAATAATATCTCAGGTTAACAAACTCAATCTGGTCAGAGGACTTCCAAACCTGAAGTTCAACTTAGATGCTCTGTGTGAAGCATGTCAAAAAGGCAAGCTTGCAAAACCTTCTTTAAAAACCAAAAATGTTGTTTCTACCTCTAGACCATTAGAACTTATGCATATAGATCTATTTGGACCAGTGAAAACTGCATCCATTAGTGGCAAGAAGTATGGATTAGTGATCATAGATGAATGTAGCAGATGGACATGGGTAAAGTTCTTAAGACACAAGGACGAGTCACATTCTCTGTTCTTTGAATTCGGTAACCAAGTCCAAAACGAAAAAGATCTTAGAATTGTTAAAGTCAGAAGTGATCATGGTGGAGAATATGAAAACAAGAAATTCGAACTATTTTTTAATGAGAATGGCATCTCTCATGATTTCTCTTGTCCTAGAACTCCTTAACAAAACAGAGTTGTAGAACGAAAGAACAGAACATTACAAGAAATGGCCAGAACCATGATCAACGAGACTAACATTGCTAAGAACTTTTGGGCAGGAGCAGTTATCACAGTGTGTTACATTCAGAATAGAATCTCCATAAGACCTATTCTAGATAAGACTCCAAATGAACTGCGCAAGAACAGAAAGCCCAACATTTCTTATTTTCATCCATTTGGATGTACTTGTTTTATTCTGAACACTAAAGAACATATGAACAAGTTTGACTCTAAAGCACAAAAGTGTCTCATGTTAGGATACTCTGAACGCTCAAAATGGTATAAATTATATAACACAAAAACACAATTTGTAGAAGAGTCCATCAGTGTCAGATTTGATGATAAGCTTGGCTCTCAAAAGTCAAAGCAAGATAAATATTTTGTAGATATAGAAGTCCAATTTACAGGTACTGAAGATATTGCATCAGAAGTTTCTCACAGAGAATCACAGTCATCTCCTGAAGAAGATTCCACAAACATTACAACAACATCTGAAGAGCCTCTCTAGAAAAGACAATCCAGAAGCAGCTTAGCTCATCCTGAAAACAAAATTTTGGGAAAGAAAGAATACCCAATCAGAACAAGATCTACATTCAGAAACTCTGAAGAATCTCTCATGGGATTAGGGTCACTGATTGAGCCAACTTCCATTGATGAAGCCCTTCTGGATAATGATTGGATACTTGCAATGCAGGAAGAATTAAACCAATTCACCAGAAACGATATGTGGGATCTGGTTCCTAAACCAAAAGGGTTCAACATCCTTAGAACTAAATGGGTATTCAGAAACAAACTGAATGAACAAGGAGAAGTCGTCAGAAACAAAGCACAGTTGGTAGCACAAGGTTATAGTCAGCAAAAGGGGATAGACTATACATAAACCTTTTCTCCAGTCGCAAGGCTAGAATCTATCAGACTCTTAATTTCTTTTGCTGTAAATAACGGCATCACTATTTATCAGATGGATGTTAAAAGTGTAAATAATGCACACAAAACAGAATCAAAAGAAAACTGGAACGCACAGTGTGCAATCGATTTTTACTATGGTGCAATCGATTTTCACTATGGTGCAATCGATTTGCACTGAAACAGAAAGGTCAAAAATAAAAACATACAGTGAGAAATCGATTTACACTATTGTGCAATCAGTTTGCCTCAACCAAAAATGACCAAAAACATATTTTTCTTAAACTTAAACACCACTTAACATATATATTCACATATAATAAAGTTAAAACAAGTATGTGAAGTCATAAAAGGATAGAAAGCACCTTATATGTCGTGTTCATCAAGAATGCCAAGTTCTCGTTGAATCTTGTAAAACGGTTCTCTTGCCAAAGGTTTAATGAAGATATCAGCAAGTTGATTATGAGTATCTACAAATGTGACTTCGACATCTCCTTGAAGTACATGATCACGAAGGAAATGATGTCGTATGTCTATGTGTTTGGTTCTTGAATTCATGACAGGATTCTTTGTAATGTTTATTGCACTTGTATTGCCGCACTGTAGAGAAATGCATCCTAGATCGAGTCCGTAGTCACTAAGTTGTTACTTGAGCCACAATATTTGAGCGCAACTACTACCCGCTGCAATATATTCTGCTTCGTTCGTGCTAAGAGCAACACATGCTTGTTTCTTGCAAGCCCATGATACTAATGCATTTCCAAAGATGTGACAAGTACCACTTGTGATTTTTCTATCATTTTTACAACCTGCATAATCCGCGTCAGAATAACCAACTAAATTACAAACACTACCTTTAGGATACCATAATCCAACATTTGTTGTTCATTTGAGATACTTCATGATCCGTTTCACCGCCATGAGATGAGATTCCTTTGGATTTGCTTGAAAGCGAGCACATAGACAAACACTAAACATTATGTCAGGATGGCTTGCCATCAGATATAATAAGGAGACAACCATACCTCGATATTTTGTAATGTCAATGGAAACACCTGATTCATCTTGATCAACATATGTACCGGAACCCATTGGTGTAGACATTGCCTTACAGTTATCCATGTCAAATCTTTTCAATAGTTCCTTGCAATACTTAGATTGGTTGATGAAGATGCTATCCTTTAATTGTTTGATTTGAAGTCCAAGAAAATAATTCATTTTACCCATCATGGACATCTCGAATTATCCTTGCATCATTGCTGAAAATTCTTCACATATTTCTTTGTTTGAAGAGTCAAAAATGATATCGTCAACATAGACTTGAACTAGCAAAGTGTCACCTTTTATTTTATTGATAAATAATGTCTTGTCAACTTTACCCTTTTCAAAACCTTTTTTGCATAGAAAGTTACTTAGTCGATCGTACCATGCCCTTGGTGCTTGTTTCAAACCATAGAGAGCTTTTCTTAATTTAAATGCATGAGATGGATTCTTGAAATCTTCGAACCCAGGGGGTTGCTTAATGTAGACTTCTTCATTGATATATCCATTCAAGAATTCACTTTTTACATCCATTTGGAAAAGCTGAAAATTTATTGAACAAGCATAGGCAAGTAAAAGACGAATAACTTCTAACCTTGCAATCGGAGCGAAAGTTTATTCAAAATCTATTCCTTCTTCTTGATTGTAGCCTTGTGCTACCAACCTTGCTTTGTTCCGAACAACTATTCCATTTTCGTCAAGTTTGTTTTTAAACACCCATCTTGTTCCAATAATGTGTTTGTTGCTTGGCCTAGGGACAAGTTCCCAAACTTGATTCCTTTCAAATTGATTTAACTCTTCTTGCATAGCAATAATCCATTGGTCATCGCCTAAGGCTTCATCAACTTTAGAAGGTTTAATTTGAGAGACAAATGCCATGTTTAGACAAGAATTTCAAAGTCTATCTTTGACAAAATTTCTCTTAGGCAACCCAATGACAAGATCATGCTTGATTAGTTTATTCAAGTGTTCCATGTGAATATGAGCAATTCTTTTGTGCCAAAGCTATGAATCATCGTTGTTCTCCATGAGACATTGTACCTTCAAAGATGGATCATCAAGGGAAATCATGAATATATTATTAATTCTTTTACCTTTAAGTATAACCTCATGTGTGACTTCGTCTTCTATCAAGCATTCATATTTGGTGAACTTGATCTTGAAGCCTTTGTCACAAAGTTGGAAAATACTAAGAAGATTTTGCTTTAGTCCTTCAACATAAAGAACATCTTCAATGGATGTGAAAGGTGGAGCACCAACTTTGCTTGTGCCAAGAATTCTTCCCTTATTATTGTCTCCATAAGTGACAAAACCCTTGGCCTTTAGTACTAGATTTGAAAATTAGATTAAGTCTCCCGTCATATGATTTGAACAACCACTATCAAGATACCAAAGATTGCATGTGGTCTTCAAGCATACCTACAAAACAAATTAGGTTTTGTTAGGTACCCAAGTTGCTTTGGATCCTTCATAATTAGTACCTTTCTTTACCCACACATAATGCTCACTTGCCACACTAAAGTTTCTAACATAGCAAGCATTAGGTGTATGGCCTTTAATGTCAACAATGAGAATAATCCTCTCAAAGTTACTTTACTTGTATCTGACAATCCTGGAAAAACAAGATTTACAAAACCACTTGAACTTATTTTCAACAATCCTGAAAAATAAGCAAGTATATAGCAATATTTGATTTGAGTGAGTTTGAGTAGCAATGATCACTTTGAGTGATTTTATCAATGAATTGATCTTCTCTTCCAATGATAATAGTATACAATGACTCAAGATATATAATGCTCAAAGTTTTCTGGTTGACAATATGTGAAAGTGTGCAGAAAACTTGTGTATGAAAATGTATAACAGCTTGAGTTTGATTTTTGAAAATTTAGAAAATATGATTGGAAGAGGTACTTAAAATGATTTTGAAAATGAGTATTTATATGTTCATAGCACCCTTTTGAAACAACATATAATTCTTCAAATGAATCATGAACAATTTCCAATATTGAGTGAAAGGTTTCCATGAATTGGTGTTATGAACAAGCATGAGTAAAGTTGTTGTTTTTCAAAATCGTTCAGCATGCAATCGATTGTACCCTTGTGTAAATCGATTGCAATGGGTTTTAACAGCTAGAAATTCAAATATTTTGAGTGAGCAATCGATTGCACAAGTGTGTAAATCGATTGCACTTGAAGTCAATAGCAAAAATTGATTGAGAGTAATCGATTGCACATACATGCAAATCGATTGCACTTAGAAACAGTAGCAAATGTTTTGAAAAATTGAAGCATGAAATCGATTGCACCAATATGCAAATCGATTGCACCCAAGTAAAAATTGAATTTTTGCATAGAAAACTTGAGTAAAAGTTTGGATAAGATAAAATATTTCTTTTGACCATTGAGCATCTATATCTTAAGTTCAAAGTAAGTATTATCATTATACCTTGAAATTTGCTAAGTGCTTGAACCAAAGACTTTATCCATAGATGCTTTTAGCTTGATCAATAATATTTTCCTTCTTGTCAAAATGGTTTGACTTCACCAAAACAAAAGTGCATTTGAGAAGCTTGATTTTACACTACAGAGGTATGATTGGTTCTCTCTTATATCTAACAGCTTCAAGATCTGATATTCTGTATAGTGTATGTCTGTGTGCTAGATTCCAATCAGATCCTAGAGAATCTCACTTAATAACTGTTAAGCGAATTTTCAAGTATCTGAAAGCTACCACCAATCTTGGTCTTTTTTATAGAAAAACCAAAGAATACAAATTAGTAGGGTACAGTGATGCTTACTTCGCTAGAGACAGAATAAAAAGAAAAAGTACTTCTGGAAGCTGCCAATTTCTGGGAGAAAATCTTATCTCGAGGTTCTGCAAGCGGCAATCCAAAATTGCATTGTCAGTTGTTGAGGCTGAATATATAGCAGCAGTTGGATGCAGCACACAGATGCTCTGGATGAAAATTCAACTTGAAGACTTCAACATATTTGAGAGTAACATTCCTATACTGTGTGACAACACTTCTGCTATTTGTTTATCAAAAAATCCTATTTTACATTCTAGGGCTAAGCATATAGAAATAAAAAATCATTTCATTAGGGACTATATTCAGAAAGGAATTCTTTCATTGAAATTTATTGACACAGACCATCAATGGATTGATGTTTTCACTAAACCCCTTTCTTAAGATAGGTTTAACTTCATTCTGAAACATCTTAGCATGAAATTATGTCCAGAATGATAGTTTTATTTATGTATGTTAATCCTTAAAACTTTGAAATTTTTTTTGTGAACATATGATCAATAATTCTTCAGAAGTTAGAAGGAAAGTTGTATCAGGATCTATCTAAGAAGATCTGAACAGTTTCCAAATGGTTCATTTTAAAGATAGAAGCGTGAAAGTTCATAACATCAACATTTGTCATCTCCTCACAAGAGTTTCTTATAAGGTTGAACACATGTTAAAATTCTGAAGAGAATAAAGCGTTGATTTGATGCATTAAGACTCGTGTTGTATCGGTAATTATTTCATATCTCTACGCCATCCCCCTATTTTCAAGAATCATTAATGCTTTTTAATCATTTATTTTAACCCTTTTCTTGTTAATTAAGTTTCCTATTTTTCTATAAATTTGTTGCTCACTTTCACTTTCACTTTTTCACTCCCACTTCTTTTCTCTATTACGTGTGTTCCATTCTTTTCAAAAAACCCTCAAAAGTCTGTGTGAACAATAGCTTCTTCCCAATCTGCTCAATGCTCTCAAAGTGTTCCTGGCTCTTCTTCTTCAACAGCATAAAAGTATGAAGAACCCTCAAGAACACTCCTAACTTCCATCGATTCACTGGAAGTTTTGTGAACTCATTGTGGACTTCGTCAGTATGAAGGAAAACGGTTACGATTTAACACCTGGCGTTGAATTTAAAGGATGGTCAAAGTATTTTGATCGTCTATTGGATCCAATTTTTCCAAGACTAATTAAAGAATTCTGGATTCACGCTACTGCCTCAAATTATCAGGTCACTTCTTTTTTGATGGGAAAGAAAATAGCAATCTCTAAATATCTCATTGGGCGATTGATAGGTCATGACGACGGAGGTATTCGTTGCAGTGAAATGGAAGACAAATGCTCTGACCTAACAAAGATTTCAAAAGAGATTTTTTTTCTGGACAACCTTCAAACAAAATCAAAGTTCTTAAAGACTACCTCAGAATTTGGTCAAAAATTATTTTGGGCGGCATCAACCACAGAAAACCCACAAGTTCTCCAGACTATATCAACATTGATCAGCAGTATATTCTGTACTTTATAGCAACCAAGGAAAAGATCAATCTTCCTCATCTTTTATTTAATCATCTCAAGACCAGCGTCAAAGATACAAGAGAAGAAGAAAGAATGAAGAGAGACTGGATACCTCTGGGCAGGCTCATATCAGATATTCTGACAGAAAACAAACTGGTAGAACATCTGACTGAGGCTCAATAGGTCAGCACTCTGGAAGCATGTGCTGGTAAACCTCTAAACGCTAAGAATCTGAAGAATATGAAGATCATTGAAACCATCAATAATGATCCAACAATAACAACTACGGATGTCATCACAACTAGAAGAGTACCTCTGAAGGATTTTCCTCTCTTCTCTCAAACAAATGCTTCTCTAGAAATTATTATCAGATATCTGAATGCTTGCAAAAGGGACGGGACAGATCCAGAAGTAAACATTTGTGACTTAAGGCAACAACCTCTAGAAGTTGCTCCAAGAAAATCAAGGAAAAGGAAAGCTGCTGAAGAAGGGTCCTCTCAGAAGATTCCCATGGCTACTAAGAAGAAAGGTAATCCATCCTTTATTTCTGTTATTGAATCAGTTATGTTATCAACATCTGAAAACCCTTCCTCTCCAAAACCCACAGAAGATCCATCACCATAAACCTTTGATGACTTTGACATTGAACTTGACCCCTCACTTACTCTAGAAAACATTTTGGACGAACCACCTTCTACCCATCTTGACCAAAATCAGCCTGAACTTGCTCAAGTTCTTTCTGATATTGATCAATTTAATCTGTTGTTTCAAGCTCCCCACTCAAAATCCAAACTTTCAAGCTCCCCCGTCAGAAAATCCATCTTCTGACTCTAATACCACAACATCCATTCCTGGAATCACCTTCCCTCTCATGGTCTCACAATCCACGACATCCTAGATATTCCATCTCCCTATCACTCCACTCCAGCAAACTCACCACATTCACCCATTATTATCTCTGATTCTCCCTCTCTAAACAACCATCCAGAAGATCCCTTTTTCACAATTATAAACTTAGAAGCTTTGGACAATCTTGACTCATGCTCTCAAAATATTATCGTACCAAAACCAAAACCAAAAATTACCAAAGCAGATGTTGGTAAAAATTTGTTGATTTTTGAAACAGAAATACAGGAATGGGTTAACTCTCTGAAGCTAGCTTGCTTAGAGAATCTTAATCTTGCTGCCTCTGATTCACATTGGAACAAGTACAGAAAATGGTCCAATTCTGAGTCCCAGAAACTTAAGGAGTTAAGTTATGAAATTGCTCAACAGTACTTATGTGATCATCTGAATGTCTTCAAGTATTAAGTTCTGCGTCACTGGGAAAAGAAACCTCTTCTTCTGTTGGACAATGCCCCTTGGGATGATCATCAGCCTTCAAAATATGATGAACCATTCTTTGATCCTCTGCCTTTGGTCATGGTTTTAGACAAAGGCAAGGAAGTTGAAGAAGCTACTGAGTCAGATTCAGCAGCAGCTTGCTCTGAAAAGGTGGTACCTTTTATTGATTACCCACTTCATCTCTTGTTCTGTAAACTCTGGAGGAGTTGAAGAAAGAGAATGCAGTGTTCAAGGAAAGACTAGAAAAACAAAATGATACATGAAAGGAAATCAAGGGGATGTTGGGAAAACAAGAAGAGTCAAACAATCATATTAAGAATTTGTTAGAAGTCTTGTTCACACGACTTCCTCCACCTCAATCTTAGTTTTAAAGTTTTTTTCTTTACTGTGTTCATTTTATTTGTTTCCTTCTGAATGTGTTTATTGCAACCTTTTGAATACAAATCCTCTTTTATTGCTTATAGTGTTTTTATTGCTTTTTGATTCTTGACAAAAAGGTGGAGAACATAAGATATTTCTAATATAACAGTATCGAGACGCAGTCTCAAACATTTTGAATATCATAACTTCTATTGTTTTTTTTCTGAAAGCAAAATAGGAACAAACTCTGTTGAGGACAGAAGTGGACACATCAAATACTCTGATCAGAATAAACTTCAGGGAAGTATTTCTTCTCTTTATGGGTATTCAACTCAGGGGGAGACCTTAAATGCTTTATGTTCTTTATGTGTCTATTGAAATATCCAAGTTTTTGTCATCATCAAAAATGGGGAGATTGTTAGAACATAGTTTGATTCTACAACCCTTGTAATAGTTTTGATGATAACAAACACTCAAAGAACAATTATGCTCCCTAAATTTGTATTTTGTTTTACAAATAAGTTCTGATGAAAGAAGCACAGAAGATGAGTTAAATAGCTGTTTCAACTCTGATTCTATACATCTCTTAAAGAAGTTCTAACGCTGCAAACAGGACTCCGTGTTTCTGATCCATAAAGTTCTAGGAAGAAGCAACAATAACTTTCATCTTCTGAAGAAATCATGTTCTGAAGCGTTACAATTCAATTATTGTTATTCAAAAGTAACGGCTAAAAGGGAACAATGATCTCTATTTTTGGAAAGCTCTTTAATTATCATTGATCAACATTCCAAAAGCTCCTACATGCATTGCCTATTTAAATAAAGCTTGAAGGAGAAATCGTTTATGATTTTCACGCACAACAAAGAAGTCATCTTCATCATCTTCAAACGTACTAAATCTCAATTGTATAAAACATCACTTGTGTGATACTGTTTTATTAGAAAACACTTTTTGTACACTCTCTTAAATATTGTTTATTGTATTTCCTTGATAAAACCGAATTGTGGTTTAAAGTCAAGAAGACTTTGAAGGTTGTCATAGTAGCTCTGTAATCAAGATTGATTAGTGGATTAAGACCTTGTTGAGAGAAGCGAAATCACCTTGGCGGGTGGACTGGAGTAGTTTGAGTTCAAACGAACCAGGATAACCAACGTGTTCTTTTATTTAAGTTTTAAAAACCCCAATTTAAACACCCCTTCTTGTGTTTTTCCATTCTTCAGTGGAAGTCCACCTGAAGATGATCAAGGTTAGTTTATTCCCAAGATTATAGTATGTCTCTGCTACTAATGCTTATGGTAGCATGTGTGTGTGAATGATGTCCTACCAAATGTTATGACATCCTTCTTAATGTTTGAACTTGGGGAACTCATATTGACTTGTTGTCTTGGAGTTTTTTTAGTCTTGGATTTTAATCTTAAGGAGGAGAATTAACTGTCTAAAACAAGGGAGAATGGTTGATCATTATGGTGGAAAAGACAGTTGTTATATGAAGTGTTTTGGTCATCCATGTGTATAGGGACAACATCTCAACATTTTATGTTTCCAAGAGTCAAAAAGAGCTATATATGAAAATTCTCTAGTCCTTATGACTATTTTCAAAAAGCCATTTATTTTGGTTGCTGATTTTGTTGGAGAAATGATAGAGTAACACTCTTGGCCAAGTCTAATGAAGTTTTTTTTTTTGGACTATGGTGAAGACAAATATGTTGGGCACTAAGCTCTTCTTTGAAGGAAATGTTTAACCAATTGTGTTGATATTGTATTTTGGAGTGCTTAGTCTCTAAATCCCAAGGATAACAGTGTCCAAGAGATGTGAAGAGCATGAGTGTAGGCTTTTATGGGCGGTGTGACTACTTTGTCTCCTCATCTAGGAACATGTGAGAAATATTCTCAAGAGTATGAAATATGTCACTTCCAGTGCTGGAATATTTCAATGGTCAAGTCTTGGAAAGAGAGATTATATCCTTGTCTCTCTCCTGAAATGGGTGGTGCACTGAAAATAAGAATGACCTTATCTTTCTTAGAAATCGCCTACATTGACTGATTTTGTGTTACAAACAAGGCATTGTTGCTATCTATAGTAACCTTCTTGTTGTTTAAGTACCCATTATTGGTCCATTTCTCTAATTTTGTGTTGTGGTTTCTCTTTTAGTTTCCCTTGGTTTTTTTTTCTTCTGTGTGTTCTTTTTGCTCAAACTCTGCTCTTGTCAATTTTGGCTAAAAAGGGAGGAGAGTAGAGTTGTGTTTTTGAGTCTTGTCTTCTTTGCTGAGTGTTGTTGCTTCTTACTTGCAACAATTAAGGGGGAGTATGACTTTCTTGCATAAGGGTTTTATGTTCCTTCATCTGATGAGTTTGGTTCTGAGTTTGAGGGGGAGTAACTTGGTTGTTTTTGAAGATGTAGTCTATCTTCTTCCTCGTGTACACCAATTGAATTCAGGACTTTCTTCCTTCGTCCTGAGTGTATTGTGCAGTAATGAAAGTGCTATTCTCTGAAGTGGTAATTAGAAGGTCTAGCAGGTTCTGAGCGGGAGTCCCTGTTCTAGACTCGACTACTGTGAAGAGTTGTAAGACATGATGTCCTGACATGTTGAGAATTTGATATTCTCTTGGTTGTTGTGTTGAGTAGCTTCCACTAGATGTTGCTCTGATATTTGATGTATTGACTTCTGTTGTTGCTTTGTCTCTGATTGGTTGTGTGTTTGAGGTTCTTCTCAAAATTGAGCTACTATTGTTTATGTGTGGAAGATGTGCTAAGTTGTTTTAGCCAAAATTAGCCAAAGGGGGAGATTGTTAATTCTCTGTTTTGTTGTGATTGGCATTTTGTTTGGTAAAACTCACTTAGCATGGACATGTTGGATGAAGATGTTCTATCAACTGGAGCAACATGTCGAATATGATGTCCTATGTAGTTTCTTTCGACATCGTGATTTTGTACAACTGGGTTGTTGGATTTTTTAGTTTGTTACAGGTGAAAAATATTCTGTAAAATAATATGCTATCCTATATGGCACACAGTTTAAAGATTAAAAAGATTCAAGGTGATTTTGAGGAGAATTGTTAGTTTCTAATTATGGAGATAATTTAGAAAATGAATGATTGATGTCCTATCTTTGAGGAGATAATGTTGCACCTCCTCTGTCATGTCCAGCTGCATATGTGAAGCCCAAATCCAGTTCATTGAAGATTATAAATAGAAGGCTTCAATCCTAGTACAGGTGTGGAACTTACTGTGTATTTTTATTAGGGTTTGTTTGTTTATTGTGAGCCTCTCGATTATCATCTTGATAAAAGAGTATGACTTTTCTTTTGATTTATAAGTTTTGTCAGTCATTCCAAAGCTTTTAAGCAGCGAATGATTGTGTGTCTTTGAAGTGTGACTTATGTTATTTTATAAGTGTTTAAAATTGTTCAGTCACTGAGATATGATTGGAAAAGATTTAAGAAGGGTCTCATACCTAGGTGAGTCTTAGGTAGAAGTTAAGAAAGGGTAGTGATTAAATATTAAGTTGTAAACGTGGGAGTTTAGCTTCAAATTGATACCATCTAGTTGATTTCGTCACTGGCTTGGTGTTTGTTTAGAGAAAGGTGTCTCGACATCTCTCAGGACATCTAAGGTCTGAATACTAGAATTTCAAATTTTAAATAATTATTAGTGATCACGATAGGGATTTGTGATGTATGGAGTATGTGTGACATCCATGTATTGAAATTCATGTTATATTACTATGATTTATGATGTATTATTCCGCAGGGTTTTAGAGGGTGTTACAATATCTACATTCGGGAAAATGATATTGCTAAACTCCTTCAACATTACAACTCATGCATTCATTACTACAACCATAGAGCTGCTCTGTTACTAAAAACTCAGTCTAGATTTTTCGAGGCTATTCAGAAGATCTCTCTAGTCATCTTCATAAATGGAAAATATTCTCAGTTAGCAAACAACTTCTTTAATATCTCAAGGTTTTGGTTCAGGATTCTCATTGGCACTGTCGTTCATAAAAGCTTAACAAATTCTTCTAAGTTGTTGGATGTAGATCCCAAGTATCTTCTGTATCACCTGGAAAAAGGAGAAAGGATTAACTTACCCACTTGTCTCTTTGTTTATCTTCCTCACTCTGTCAGCTTCTCCAAAAGAATGTTCAAGAATCAAAGGAATTGGATTCCTTATGGAAGATTGATCTCTGTGTTCCTAATTCACAGCAATATTATAGATTCTGAAAAACAATAACATATGCCAGAAGTTGTTATTGGAAAAACCTTAGAAATGTCTTTAATTACTGAAGTAATTAAGGAACCCGAAAGTTAAATCCATAAGATGTTTCAAGAAGAAATCTACTCCTACTACCATTAGTTCAACAACCTAAGCATGTGTTTTCTGCCTTATCTGATAAGGAGAAAAAGGTTCATAATAAGAGAGAACATTCTGAAAAATAATTTCAGAGAGTTCCCTCTGTAACCAAGAAGAAATCCAAGAAGCAATAAATAAAGGAGTTGCAGGTTGTTATGGAAAAACAGTTGCAAGAGAATCATCTCATCCATCAACACTTTGATGAAGTTTATGGCAATGTTTGACAAGAAGGATGTTGCTTAGATCCTTAGCCCTTTGTATTAGAAATTAAGAATAGTTTTTCTTTTGTTTCTAAAACAATTGTATCTTTATCCTTTTGGGTTTCAATGAAAATTTCTTTTTGTATTTTAAATCCCTTTTTATTTCTGATAAAGGGGGAGAAAGAGTAAATGATTTTTATAGTACTTAATCTCATATCTCTAACCCAAACATGATATAAGTCTTTTACTGTTAATAGTTTGTTTGATGTTTGATTCATGAACTTTGCAAAAGTTCACTAGTTTTCATAGACAAGTTAATTGGCATTCAAAAGATTATCATCTGCCAACCAGAAGATCAAGATCAAAGATCAAGATGCATGAAGAAATCTTTGATGAGCTAAGCATCTATAAAGATCAAGATGCACGAAGAATGCTCTGATGATCTAAGCATTTGGAAGCAATCAAGATCAAGATGCACGAAGAATGCTCTGATGAGCTAAGCATATGGAAGAAATCAAGATCAAGATGAACGGAGAATGCTCTAAAGAGCTAAGCATCTAGAAGTAATCAAGATCAAGATGCATGAAGAGAGCCCTGATGAGTTAAGCATCTACGAACATGTATTCGTTAGAAGTTGTGAACTGTCTAAAATTGAATCATTAACTGAAACTATGATTTGGTCAGAAGGCTCTTACTAAGTTAAAGGCTGAAATAGACTTTGATATACCTATTGTTCAGAAGTAGTGAACTTTGTGAAAATATGGTTAAATCAAGCTATGATACTCCTACTATTCAAAAAATTGTGAACTGACTGAAAGTAAGGAAATCATCTGTTGATAATACCTATTGTTCAAAAGGAGTGAACTTCATGAAAATATGGTTAAATCAAGCTCTGATATTCCTACTGTTCAAAAAAATTGTGAACTTTCTGAAAGTAAAGAAATCATATGTTGACAATACCTATTGTTTAGAAGTTGTGAACTTTATGAAAATATGGTAATCAAATTTTCTCGTTTCAAAAGTTGTGAACTGTCTAGAAGCTTAACAAAGTTTTTATGTTACTTAGCATTCGTTTCAGAAAAGTTGTGGACTATTTGAAAGAATGTCAACATATGCTTTGGCAACGTTTGATCCACTATCACAAGAATGTTCAAAAGTTATTAACTGTCTGAAAGTGTTTGTAACCAGGTTACGTTTTACCAAATTGTGATGCTTCAGAAGTTGTGAACTTTCTGAAAGTATAGTATGTTTGTTGTTAACCAAGCTTTTTCAGAGGTTGTGAACCATCTTAAGACATGTTCGGAAGATATGGTCTAAAGATATGGTCTAAGACATTTTGAAAGATATGGTCTAAGACATGTTTGGAAGACATGGTCTGAAAACAAGGTCTAAAAGACATGGTCTAAAGACATGGTCTAAAAGACATGTTCTGAGACATGGTCAAAAGATATGTTCAAAATACATGGTCAGTGAGGAAATGGTTCAGGCGCTGAACCTTCTTATGGCATAGTGTTGTGCGTCTTCTAGTGGCACGGTTCTAGTTTCTGGAAGAACCATGTATTAGTTCTGATGTTTGATGCAAGTCATCAAGACAGTAACTTAACATGTTTTATTGCTTCATAGTGTTCTGATAGCAATCTAGGTTATGAGATAAAGACCACGTATTTCTAATCAGACGTTGACGAGCCGTCAATGGAGAAGTATTCCTTCTCTATGTTACTTTGTGTACTCAAAAATTCATTTTGTGAGTCTTGGGATCAGGGGGGAGACTCTGAATAAGCTTTAATGGAATTTTGAGTATTAACAGATTTAGGGGGAACTGGTTAGCTTTATCGAATTTGTGTTCCATGGTGATTACCATGTATGAATTATTCTATCAAAATACATAGTTTTTTCATCATAAAAAAGGGGAGATTGTAAGAACAAAGTTGGTTCTATATTTGGCCTTATGTTTTGATTATTACTTTATATGTTATATTTAAGAACAATTGTGTACTCTAACAGGTTTCTGCTAGTGTGTGGCTTTTCCTATACAGGTTTTGACTTTGGTAAGAAGGTGTGTGAAGTCATTAGAATCCGAACTCAACACTCTGGAAGAATACCTTAGTGTGTTACAAGTTAAGTCAAGATTAAAGAATGTGTCTTATGCAACAGTTCTAAGGAACGTTAGTAAAAGAGATTTTGATCGTGACATATTCAAGCAAGCTTTGGAGGCCTTCTAAAGCTTTAATTCTGATGTTTCAAGTTCTGAAGATAAGGTTCTGCTGAACGAGTTTTGAAGATTTGAAGACATTCTTCTGAAGACCAAGTGCTGAAGACTAAGAAGGAAAGAGTTCTCTGAACAAGCCCTGAAAGGTTCTAATGACTTCGATTTTGGAAGATACTAGTTATGATCCTTCTACAACATGCTTCATCAACAAACATATCAGAAGCCTCTAAAGACTTAGAAGACGAAGATTAAAACTGGGGGATTGTATGTGATAGTGAGTATGAAAGTACGAAAGTACAATGTGACCTCTACTCTCTAGAGTGGCGCAAGGACAAACCTTTTTGTACTATTGTCTACCAGTCTCACCATGATTGTTGGGAATAATACAACTGTATTTGTATTTCCTATTCTACCCTTCAACGAATATCTTCTTTTCAACTATAAAAGAAGTAATTAGAAGAATTTGAAATTAACGAATCGGTTCAACAAAACTACATTAAACCGCTGCATAAAAACTCTATAGAGAAATATTTTGTATAGTTTTATAAATAAGCAAGGAGTTATTTCTAGTACCTTGCTATCAACACTTTTGTGTTGATGTACTTAAACATTATGTAATTCCCTTGTGTAGAAGCATCTTTTTATACACATCTTTTAATCAATTGTTGTTGATAGGTTCCTTGAGAGACTCTGTGTAGTCTGAATTCTCAAGAAGACTTTAGTTGCGGTCATAGTGGTTTACAATAAGGATCAGTGGACTTATTGGAGATTTCAATAGGGCTGATCAGACTTATTGTGGTTGTCTGTAATCTGGTTGGTTATAGTGGATTAAGTCCTTGTGTATAAGGCAAATCACCTTGCAGGGTTGACTGAAGTAACTTAGTTAACAATGAACCAGGATAAAAATAATTGTATTCATCTATTTTTATTCACTTGTTATCTTTGTGTTTTGAGTTGCGAAAATGTTATATTTAGTGCAACCCAATTCAACCCCATCTTTCTTGTGTTTCTTGCACCTTCATGAGGATCCTCTTGGTTATTGTCACATATATTAGAATAATTGTCACCATAAAAATTGTTGTTTTTGTTTCCATTGTTGTCGCCATTACCGCCATTGTTTGTGACACCCAACATTTCCTTTACTATACCATTTTTGCGACCACTGCCTTTTCCTTTACCACTTCCATCTCTGTGGCCACCGCCATCTTGACGGCCACCTCTGTCATTGCGGCCACTGTCGTATCCTCTACTGCTTCCATTTTCACGGCCACCGTCTAACTCATGTGGTTGTTTGCCATGGTTGAATCCGATGTACGCATGTGTTGAGGAAGACCACGTGTTGTTCTGATTCTCCATAAAGGGCTAAACATGTATGTGAAGCGGGTCGGGTAAGAAAGCGAGTCAGATAGAAATGGCCATGACCTAGTTGTGAAAAGCTTTATAGTAAAATCCTAACCTAGTGGTCTTGATATCATATTCAAGAGAATGGTGAAATATGTTATGTTCAAAGTCGTCTCAAGTTTTTAGAGGCCCTGTGTAAGTTAACCATAGTTTAACCATGAAAAAATAAATAGAGACCCTATTTAGTCACTATTTAACTTAACAAATATTTTATGAGATATTTTTAACTATAGTTTAATCATGGAAAATTTAAGGCTATGTGCAATAGCCCGCCTTGTACACCCTCAAAAACGACTCTAGTTGTATCTTATTCCTCAACCCCAAATTAGTTTATAAGAGAATACAATAAATCACAATTAATTTTTTCTTTAATGAAAAATAAAGAAAAATAAAAGAGAATAAACAAAAATAATAAAAAAGAAATATAAAAGATATATGTATTTGTAACGTCTTTTTGATCGAATTAACTTAGATCACTGGCGAAAATGAAGAGAAAAAAATACCGTAAATTTCTAATTTCAAAAATTGTTTAAATTTTAAATGATTTTCAAGTATGGATTTATTGTATAATTTATGAGTGAAAGAACAAAAAAGTAGTCACTGCTTTCTATTTATATCCAATTTACGAACGTCATTTGAAAATGCGACTGAGTCTGTCTTTTCTTTCAAATAATCGCACAATTATCATCAAAACATTATTTCATTGGTAAGGTCTAGACTATATTTTATAAAATTGGGGGTAATTTATTCTTAATAATATATATTAATGAAATTTTGACACATCAAATGAATTTTTAAAATTATATTAACCCAAAATCTTAAGGCATTGGAATTATATCTCTTCTTAATTATAAAATGTTCAATGTCTTCTTTTCTATCCAATGTATGAATTATTATTCGTATTTGACATACGAACATCTTACTATTCAAAGATCAAATCATTTTTTTTCTTGATTTGATTTTGATTCTTTAAGGTTTTATGTTATTATGTGATTTAAAAATTTCACTTTAAAGCATTCACATCTATGTCACTCATCTTAGTGGTATAAAAGACCCTATTCGATATAATATATTAATGGAGAATATTTAGATACAATTTTATAAATGTAGTTCATACTTATTCTCTAATAAAAGTATGACAAATATAATAAAATATTCTATAGGTATAAAAATAAGAAGAAATTGCATATGAATATCAGGAAATTATACATTTGTCATATTTTCATTAAAAAAAAAGTATAAATCACACTTAAGGAAATGCATCTAAATTTTTTTTTATATTATTTTATATTTCTCAATTATTTAAGTCATCCAACTACATTTTTCAAATATTTATCATCCGACTACATTTTTCAAATATTTATAATAACACTCATCTAAAATTCTAAAATGGAATCCAATAAACTTATAATATAATTCAAATTTATATTTTACATTAATATAAAATATATAATTTGAATAAATTAATTCAATTATATTAAAATGTATTGAAAATGAAATAATATATATTTTAAATAAATTAAAATATCTTAAAATAAATAAAAAAATGAAACAACATATATTTCAAATGAATTAAAATATCTAAAGCAAAATAAAAATACATTAAAAATTTTATAAACATTAAGACAAACTAGTAGTAGAAAAATATAATAACATTTAAAATAATTTTACCATTGATTTATAAAATAAATAGGTTATTATTAATAATTTTTTATTTTTTATTTCAAAATTATCTACATGACTTGTATTACTATGGTGCTCTGCAAAGCACCGTTTGAAATATATTACAACACAAACACTAAATTTCTGAATTTATTGACATAAGTGTTGAGATTGATATAACATTCATATATATATATATATATATATATATATATATATATATATATATATATATATATATATATATATATATATATATATATATATATATATATATATATATATATATATATATATATATATATATATATATATCACTACGCTAAAAATAAGTTTTAGCAGCACACATACGAAAGTGCTTTTAGGAAAAAGCGCCGCTGTAGGTTTTAAAAAAAGCGCTTTCAAAGGGTGCCTTAAGAAAGCGCTTTTCAAAAGCGCTGCTAAAGGTCACCCTTAGAAAGCGCTTTTTGAGAAGCGCTTCTAAAGGGTGTCTTTCAGAGGGTACCTTAAGAAAGCGCTTTTCAAAAGCGCTGCTAAAGGTTAGCCTTAGAAAGCGCTTTTACAAAGCGCTACTAAAGCTGGCCTTTAGAAAGCGCTTTTAAAAGCGCTTTTAAAAGCGCTGCTATAGGATATGCTACGAAAGCACTTTTACATTAAAAAGTGTTGTTATAGGTGACCTTTAGAAAGCGCTTTTAAAAGCGCTTTCGTAGGTAGTTTTATAATAAAAATAAAAAATTTGTATCATCACTTTTCTATTGTTCTTCACGAAATCATCAAAGCCCTAAACCAGAGCTCTGCCGCCGTTAGCATCTACGAGGAGATTTTCGTCACGATCACCACTTGCCACTTTTCTATTCGTCATCAGGACCTCTGCCTCCGTCTTCTTGTTCAGGACCACCGGGGCAGTTTCAGGACTTCTTCATCAGGACCTCCGCCTCCGTTCATCAATACTCTTTCATCAGAACAACGACCACCACTTGCCACAGGAGAAACGCAAGGTGAAATCACAAAGTTTGCTGCATCAGAAATCACAACAATATACAACACAAAGTTACACAACTCAGCTCTAGGTATGTCAATTTCTAGTATAGTTTTGTATGAATAAATTTTTCTATGCTTGCTTTGATTCTAATTTCTAGAATAGTTTTGTATGAATAAAGATGTGACTATCTTCTAATAATTCTTTTAGTTAATTCTATATAGGAATTTTGTGTAGAATTACTTTTTTCTATAGTGGTAGGGGAATGCATATGTGTTGGAGTTTGCAGGTCTGATGGTCAGAGTCGCTAGTTTATGCAGATTCTTTCACATTCCATATTAACTATATTATCGCAGATACAGTGTTTGTTGTGGTTGGGTTTTGATTGGACCATAATTGTGGTTTTGCCTTGTTGTTTGCCTACAACATATTGATAGTAAATACCATTCATTTCCTGCTCCATAGCTTACTCTATAGTTTTGTTTTGTAGAGTGTGTGTACGATTTTTTCTCTCATACAACACAATGTAAATGTCATCTCTAAGTTTTCACATATAACAGACATATGAGTTAAATATGTACTATATGCACTATTGTAAACCAAAATATTTAGCCTCGCTATATATGTTTAGAAGTCAAAAGACTTTAAGAGAATGAAGGAAGCATCCATGCAAATGTATATTTCCCCTATTTTCATCATTACTTGTAGCATACATTTCATTGATAGTACAACTGAACTGCAAAATTTTATCTTTTTTGAGTTTGAGTACACACATAATTTATGATTGATTTTGAGCAATGATAGTTTCTTGTTTATGGTTTCTTGTGTTATACTTGTGTACTAAAGTAGTTGATAGAATAAAATGAATTTAGTGAAAAGTATTGAGTATTGGTTTTGTTATATGGTTGTGCAAGAGCAAGTGCAAGTTTTGAGTATTGGTTTTGTTTTCTAATTTATCATTTAGCTCAGATTGACTCAGAAACCGTAAACCATGGATAAGACATGGATGTATTCCAATCGATTGTCGAAAGAGCACGAGAACAGGGTATCGGAATTCGTTAAGTTTGTTGTTGTGCATGCTGAAGACCCCGGTCGAATGACATGTCCTTGTTTGTGTTGTTGTTATGGGAATCGGGTTGACGCGGTTCAGTTGGCATCGCATTTAATACGGTATGGAATTGATAGAAGTTATACATGTTGGAATATGCATGGTGAGAAAAGTGACGGGAATGATGAATCGGGGGATAATAGGACCTATGCTTCAAATGACAATGGCACAGATACATAGGATTATGATCGAGTTGAAGATATTGCAGAAGCGCTTGAAGAAGATCTTAATGATTGTCCCAAAATGTTCGAGAGGTTGGTAAGCGATGCAGAGAAACCGTTGTATAATGGTTATACAAAATTCACAAGATTGTCTGCGGTATTAAAGTTGTACAACTTAAAGGCGGGCAATGGATGGTCGGATAAAAGTTTCACAGAGTTATTAGCCCTTATGAAAGATATGCTACCAGAGGATAATGTTCTCCCCAATCGAACGTATGAGGCCAAAAAGATGTTGTACTCTATTGGCATGAGCTATGACAAGATACATGCCTGTCCAAAAGATTGTGTTTTGTTTCGAAACGAGTATGCATCGTTAAATGAGTGTCCTAAATGCGGTGCCCCTCGATATAAGAAAAAGTTGTCTCCGGCAAAAGTCTTATGGTATTTTCCTATAATTCTGAGATTTAGACGGATGTATCATAGTGAAACCGATTCAAGACACTTAACTTGGCATGCAGATGAAAGAATTGTTGATGGAAAGTTTCGACATCCGGCAGATTCACCACAGTGGATGAAAATTGATAATGATTATCCTGAATTTGGAAAAGAAGCAAGAAACCTTCGCTTGGCATTGTCTACTAATGGAATAAACCCACACGGTATTCAAAGTATCTCGCATAGCACATGGCCTGTGATTCTTATGATTTATAACCTACCTCTGTGGCTATGTATGAAGCGTAAGTACATGATGTTATCCATGTTAATTTCTGGGCCTAAACAACCAGGAAATGACATAGACGTATATTTGGAACCTTTAATCGAAGATTTGAAGATTTTGTGGGAGAACGGTGTGGAGGTTTATGATGGGTATAGGAAATAAAGTTTCAACTTGAGGGCGATGTTGTTTGGAACAATTAACGATTTTCCAGCCTACGGAAATCTATCTGGGTATAGCATTAAAGGTGAAAAAGCGTGTCCTATCTGTGAAGATGGAATCGATACGATGCGATTGAAACTTTGTCAGAAGAATGTCTTTCTCGGTCATCGTAGATTCTTAAATTCTAAACATCAATATCATGGATGGAGAAAAGCATTCAACAGAGATACCGAACAACATAGAGCTCCGCCTGGATTGACAGGTGATCAATTATTTGAAAAGGTGAAAGATGTGAGTATTCAGTTTGGCAAGCCTTTTGCACATAAAGTTGTTACAGGTGGGTGGAAGAAGAGGTCGATTTTTTTTGAATTGCCATATTGGAAATCTTTATACGTAAGACATTTTCTTGATGTTATGCATATTGAAAAAAATGTATTTGACAGTGTTGTTGGTACGTTACTCAATATAAAAGGGAAGTCTAAGGATGGTCTTAAAGCAAGGGAGGACATGGTAGAGATGGGAATAAGAACTGAATTGGGACCCGTGAAAAAAGGAAGACGAACATATCTACCACCTGCTGTTTACACTCTATCCAGAAAGGAGAAAAAAATATTTTGTAAGTTCCTAAGTGAGGTTAAAGTTCCAGAAGGCTACTCATCAGATATTAGAAGACTTGTGTCTATGCAAGACCTCAAGTTAAAGAGTTTAAAGACGCATGATTGCCATGTTATAATGGAACATTTTCTACCGATAGGTATACGTTCTATTCTTCCAGAAAAAGTAAGAAGCGCAATAAGTAAACTGTGTTTTTTCTTCAAGTCAATTTGCAGCAAGGTGATCGATCCTGAGATCTTACCAACATTGCAAAAAGAAATAGTTGTTACTTTGTGTGATCTTGAAATGTATTTCCCTCCCTCGTTTTTTGACATAATGGTTCATCTTGTCGTTCATCATGTCAAAGAGACACAACTGTGCGGACCAGCTTATATGAGATGGATGTACCCTACTGAACGTTATATGAAAATATTAAAAGGGTATGTGAAAAACCGAAGTCGACCAGAGGGTTGTATTGCTGAACGATATATTGTTGAAGAAGCGGTTGAGTTTTGTACTGAATATCTGTCAAATGTTCAATCAATTGGACTCCCCAAATCTCATGTTGTTGAAAAAAAAGAAGGTAAAAAGCTAATTGGAAATAAAGTTGTGACAGTATCAATGGTCGAACGGGATCAAGTGCATTTGTATGTTCTGCATAATGAGCTTGAAGTTGAGCCGTATGTTGAAATTCACAAGGGTGTTCTTCGAGGTTTAAATCCGAATAGAAATGAGAATTGGATTGTACGAGAGCACAATCGAAGTTTCATACCATGGTTTAAGGAACATATTTATTCAAAGTATCGTTCAGATCATTCTTCAGTAACAGAAAGATTGAGATGTTTAGCATACGGTCCAAGTTTAGTTGTGTTTTCTTATAGCGCATATGCAATTAATGGATACACATTTTATACCAAAGAACAGGATGACAAAATTACTATGCAAAATAGTGGTGTCACCTTGATCGCTGAAGCAATGCATATATCAAGTGTGAAGGACTTAAACCCAAAATTTGAAAATCTATCATATTTTGGGGTTATCGAGCGCATTTGGATGTTTGATTACGAGAAGTTTCAGATTCCTATATTTGGTTACAAGTGGGTTGAAAATAATAATGGCATACGAATGGATAAGTCAGGTTTTTTGCAAGTGGATCTTAATAGGGTGGGGTACAAAGATGAGCCTTTCATTCTAGCCTCTCAAGCTAAACAAGTGTTCTATGTCAATAATCCGACAAATACGAAATGGTCTATAGTGCTATTATCTAACAAAGTAATTGATGAAAGCATTGGAGATCAAAGTGATATTGGTGTTGACATTGAATCTTTAATCATAACTGATCAAAATGATAATGAATCATGTATTAGAAACGATCATAATGAGGGTATTTGGATCAATCCAACTGTCCGCGTTGTTAAGAGACGAGTAGAACACATTCCTACCAAGAAAAGAAAGAGACCTTAGTGAAAAGGGCAATAGTATATATAATTATAGCCTATATCATTCAATAAAATTTAATTTGTCATTTCATTTTTATTTGTCATTTCATTTTTATTTGTCATTTCATTTTTATATTTGTCATTTCATTTTTATTTGTCATTTCATTTTTATTTGTCATTTCATTTTTATTTGCCATTTCATTTTTATATTTGTCATTTCATTTTTATTTTTTTTCATTATTACAGGTCAAATGGCTAGTAATCAAGAAAACTCAAAAGATGCAAATGCTCCTGAAAATGCTCCTGAAAATACTCCAGAAAATACTTCAGAAAAGACTTCAGAAAAAGATATTACACGAGGTATAACTATTATGAGGGGAATCATCCGTGATAGAGATAGAGGAGTAACATATAATGTAGATTGGAATGATAATGATCAACTAATTGGGTCTAATGCTGCAAAGTTGACAAGCTACATTGGTACGCTTGTTTGTATACACATTCCGATCACCACTCCTAGATGGAAAAGAGGAGAGTTGGATGAGGCTAAGGAGAAAGTTTGGACTGAGATAAAGGTACATATATGGTTTTTATTATTTGCTTTATCTTGACGATAATATGTGTTTAAATTTCTTTTACTAACAGACTTTATGCGTATGTTTTTTTGTAGAGGTCTTTTAACATTGAAGATACCCGTAAAAAGTATATAATGGGTTTGGCTGGAAAAAGACACAGAGGGTGGAGAACATTTTTAACAAACAAGTATCTTAAAGATGATGAAGGAAATTTTCTTGAAGAGGATCCAGAACGTCCAAAGAAATATGAGAACTTCATTACACCTGAAGAATGGGTTGGTTTTGTAGGCCAAAGAAGAGACGAGAATTTCAAGAAAGTGAGTGCTATAAATCGCGAGAGAGCGTCAAAACCCGCATATCCATACAAAAAAGGGCGTTTGGGATATGCTCGCTTAGAGGGAAAAAATTGTAAGTAAATATAAACTCTATGATCTTATTAATTCTCTCAATGTGTTATAATTGATGATCTTAAGACTTGTGTCAATGCGTAGTTAGAAGAGATGAAAAGTGACGCAACATCACTACCGGCACATTTGTTGTGGAAGGAAGCCCGTGTGGGCAAGGATCAAGCTGTTAATCCCGATATTCAACATGTGTATGATGAATGTGTAAGTATAAGATTGTGTCTTTAGTTAAATAAATTAATGTTTATTAATATTTAAATAATTTTTTATCTCCACTAATAATTTTCGATATGTAAATGAATTACAGGAGACCTTGTCGCAATCGGTATCCCCAGGTGAGGATCATCAGGATACCAGGAGCGTACTTAGTCGAGCACTAAATATTGCTGAGTATCCGGGTCGGGTGAGGGGTAAAGGTCATGGTGTAAATCCAACCTCTTTGTATAAGCATCCAAGGAGAAGAAATCCTAGCAATGCAGAAGTGATGCAAACATTGCAGGATTTACAAGCTCAAGTCCGTGAATTGCAGAAGGATAAAGAGAGATATATGGCGGAAAAGAGCAGTTCACAATTGAAAGAAACTAGTGACAAATCTAGTATCAACTGTCAGCATAAATTTCCCGAGGTAATTTTCAATATATATTCGTTATTATTATAGAATATTTTTAGTCACTTCTAACGATTTTTATTGGTTTAGGGCATTTCATCTTGCCAGTTATACCTATCGTCGCCGACTTATCGACTAGTTGGCAAGGGAAAAGTCCATAACACTTCGGGAGATTACTTCACCATAGACTGCTTCCGGATGGACACATGAAAGTATCGGTTGACATTGCTTTAGATATGGATGCGTTGCTGCCGGTACCTGACATTGTTGCTGAGACCACATTGTTGCGAGATGTAATAGGATCTTTTGTTGCATGGCCATCGGACCTCATTTTCATAGATGATCAGGTATGTTGAAAACAATTATGAATCTTTAAGTCTTCAACTGTCAGTTCTGACCTCAGTTATTTCCACGGTAATTATAGACTCCTACAACACCCGCATCTAAGGGTAAAGGGATTTTGCGGCACGACGAGTCTGATGTATCACAAAAAGAGGTACGTTTAAAGTGCTAATTATATGATCCGAATAAAAACTGCATAATTTTATAATTTAACTGAGTTTATATGATTTTTAGGTACCTTTTCAAGGGTCACAACAAGTGAGCCAGAAAATCATTGGCGTACCACCCAAGAAAAGGGTGCCTACTAGATTTTTCCCTCGATACCGGCAGTGTCTTGAAACAATAGTGGGAACAACAGATTTGATGGATGGTGGTATTCGTCAAATAGATATGGATCAAGGTATCTTTGGTTTTCCTTGCACCGAAATAATTGGACATGAGGACGTGGAACAGATTTTCCGTCATAAAGAATTGGGCGTCAGTATTATGCACGCATACATCCGGTAACCCCATCTTTATATTATGTAATTAGCTGAAATCTTTTTTAAACATTTCAATGAATATAGTCTAATATTAATTATGTTTTTATTTAAGGCTGTTATATGACAAATTGATGCGCGAGAATCAATTGTCAAACAGATTCCATTTCGTGTCTTCCTCCCGTGTCAGCAGAGCGACAATTGGTAGGGAACCGGAATCAGTAAGAGAGCACTTAGTCGAAAGATTCATGGCAACTGGCAGTACAGAAAGCTGATATCTTTGGGCGTATAATACTATTCCTACAGGGTTAGATTTCATTCTAAGTTCATTTTAATATTTGTAATTTTTGCGTAGAAAAATTTCTTCTAAACTGTTGTTTTAATTTATAGACGTCACTGGTTGTTGGTTGCTATCGATCCTATAAAAGAAGTGGTCTATTATCTGAATTCGGTTGACGGTGATTGGACAAATTATCCGGATATGAAGTTAATGATTGATACGTAAGTGAGATTATTCTAAATATTTGTGTGTATTTATATATTTAATTATTTCTGTGACATTGTTCTAAATATATATTTTTATTTTGTTAGAGCGATACAAGTATTCCGGTGTCAACGAGAAGCTCGGGTACGACGGTCTAAATCAAACAACATTAATTGGATCAAAGTGCAGGTATATTAATTTTCACTATTTTGCTTATAATATTTATGCTATTTGATAAAACAATACAACTATATATTCTTATTTGTTTTTCTATGTAGTGTCCTCAACAGTAAAACGATATAGATTGCGGATACTTCGTTATGCGGTTTATCAAAGAAATCATTCAACTGAATCAAATAGAGATTCCAGTCACGGTATGGATTTATAACTTAGGATTTGTTTTATTATTTCTCGGATATTTCATATAATTTTTTACTTTTAACTAAATCATGCATATTATGTTTTGTTATGTAGTACTTCGATGAGTACAAATGTGCATATTACACGAAACTTCAGTTGGAAGAAATCAAAGAGGAATTGTGTCAATATTTTATTGAGCAGAGAATCATATAAGGACTGGTTTAGTTGTTGTTAGGATTGATTTTGTAAGACTGATTTTGAGTTACAATGTTGATAACAATGGTTTATATATATTTTGAGGTACAAAAATGGTGTATATATATTTTGGATTACAATGGTATATAATGCATTACCGCTGTTTATGAATTACAGGTTATGACAACTGGTTTATATAAATAATATGCTGCAAACAATGCAGGTATATGAATTATATAAATTATACCTCTAAAAAAAACACCCTATGAAAGCGCTTTTTGAAGAAAAACGCTGCCTTAGGTAGACCTATGAAAGCACTTTTTCATATAAAGCGCTGTCTAAGGTAAACATATGACAGCGCTTTTCCAGGAAAAAGCGTTGCTAAAAGACAACCTATGAAAGCTCTTTTCCAGAAAAAAGTGTCACCTTAGGTAGACCAATGAAAGCGCTTCTTCATAAAAAAGCGCTGCCAAAAGCCTACTTAAGAGAGCGCTTTTTAGAAAAAGCACTGTCATAGGTAGACCTACGAAAGCGCTTTTCATTAAACAAAAAGCGCTGCTAAAACCTATAGCAGCGCCACCTTAGAAAGCGCTTTTAAGCGTTTTTAAAGGCAAAAAAAAACGCTTTCGTAGGTCTTTTTTGGCGTAGTATATATATATATATATATATATATATATATATATATATATATATATATATATTCAAAAGTGACAATAATTATGAAAATCATCCACATCCTAACAAAATTTACTTTTATATTGCGTAGTACAAATTTCACACTTTCCCCTTGTAAATACAATATAACCAACCAAGAAAAATAGAAACAAACTGAAAATATTCAACAATACAAGACTACATAACATATTGAACTTATATAATTAACTAACAACATAATCATGTAATCAAAATTGCTAACAAAAACTAGCCAGAGAAATTAACAAGGCACATCAACAAGATCATCAAGGTGTTTCAGGCTTTGGAGTGCCACCATTATGATGCAAAGGGTCTGGTCCTGAAGGAACCTTCCTCAACTGATCCAAACTCAGTGTTTTTTCACTATACTTATAACCATTTGATGACCCTTCTAATAAACCCCTCAAAATTGTTCTCTTTTTAAACAAAACCTGCACAAAAACACAAAGATTCAAACATAAATTATAAGCATGCAAATGTTTGTCCTAGAAACAACAGAAACAAACCTTTCTGTTTAGGGTCTCCTTAGTGGAAAAACACAAACCATTTGGTTCTTTCATAAGAAACAAAAACAGAAGCATCACTAAAATGACCGAGGCAAAAAATGATTTTGAAGCCATCAACGTTGAAAGCAAATTCAGTTCAGAATGTGGTTGAAGAGAGCAAGTGTTACAATTTATAGAGCAATGGTTCAGAGATATGAATGATTACTGGTGCAATCATTTTTTATGTTGTAATTATATTTATATTTAATAATTAATGATAGGATAGTAGCAGAGTTAATTATGGCAAAATATTCTTTGAATGTCACTCACAACTGACTGACAGCGCCGTCTTATGTCGTTGTCGTCGAGCACTCGAGCCACCTGAATTGCTGAAGGTAGATGATGTCAATTGACGATAAAATTATTCTATAAGTAAAAATTACTACAGTATATTATATGTTCTATTATAATAATAAGAAATTATTATATTTATTATTCGAATTATAATATGAATAGTAAAAATTTATTATATATAAAATTTTGTCAACTTAAAATAATTATGTATATTATTATATTAAACGAATAGTTATATTTTATGTAGTTTTGATAATAATTATCGTCTTATTATTATTAGTCTTAATTTAGTTTATTAGTAGAGATTTTTGAATAATATGTAGTAACGAATTTTATAATTAAATAAATTTTTTTTTGTTTATGTATTTAATATTGATTATGTTCATCTGAATTATAGATATAATCATGTCAAATCTTAAGCATCAATTCAAAATTACAAGCATAACTGGGGACAACTTAATTACCTAAAACAATAATTTAATTGAATACTTTACATATGAGGGACTTAACAAAATAATTGAAGGAGACAATTCTTGAAAATCGACAGATGACCCAGATGAAATGAAAAAGAGAAAGTCAAAAGTGAACAGAATAATCAAACACCATCTTGATGATGGATTGCAAACCGAATATTCAAATACTAAAGATCTCAAGATTTTTTGGGACAAAATTAAAGCAATATTTGGACATCAAAAGAAAGTCCTATTACCCTCATTAATGGATCAGTGAAATAAGTTGAGGTTCCAAGATTACAAAAGTATCGTTGCATATAACTCTGCTATCCACCAGATTATAGCACAACTAGAATTTTGTGAAAAAATTATAACTGAAAAAGAAAAATTGGAAAAAAAATTCAACTTTCCATGCATCCCATGTATTATTGCAACAACACTATAAAAATGAGGGAATTTGTTGAGTATTCTGGTTTAGTTGCAGTCCTTCTAGTAGCAGAACAAAATAACGAACTCCTTATAAAAAACCAGCAGACACGATCCACGGGAACAGTTGCATATCCTGAAATAAATGCCACAATCTTTAATCGTGGGTGTGGTGGCTTTAATCGTCTTAAGAGACGTGGTGGTCATGCTCGTTTTGATGGTAATAATGGTCGTGCTCGTTTTGATGGTCACAGTAAAGGAAGATACCATGGCCAAAATCTTTTCCACGGTCGAAATCATTTTCGTGATACAGAACGTGGACGAGGTCATATGAATAATTATAGATCTCCCAGATATGACCAAAATAATTAGAATCATCAAGGAAAGGGTAGGTATATCCAAGAAGGTCCCTCAAGAAATTATGAAGATATATGCTACAGATGTGGAAAGAAATGTCATTGGTCTAAATGTGTAGAACAACAGAATATTTGTGTAAAAGACAAATGTCATCTGTAGAGGAAAAGGGGAAAGAAGTGAATTTTAATGAAATTGAACCCAAAAATGATAGTACCTATTTTGAGATTGATGATTTCGTTGAAGGAATAATAAATTAAGTAATTGTTTGAATAATGAGTGATGTGCTTGTATTAATTTTATATTTGGATTGCGTATCTTCTTAAGAATTTGTATGTGTATCTTATGTTTGCATAGTATAATAATGTTAAATATGTTGTTGATTTACTCTCTATTTGATGTTATTTCTATTTCAAAAGGGTTAGACATGGAACATGTCAAATATATTTGCATTCTGGACAGTGGAACTACCCATAGAATCCTCAAAAGTAAGAAATATTTTACTAAAATAAATCCTACTAAGGTGTAATAAATACAATCTCAGGCCCTGCAGATTTGATAGAAGGAACAGGTAATGCTACGTTCATATTACCAAATGGGACAAGGTTTGTCATTAATAATGCTTTATACTCTTCGTAATACGGTGGGAGAACTGATTTGTTTTTGCGTTTTATCGCAAATGTTGCAGATAGCAAGAGTCTCCACCGACTTTTCTTTTATCCAATAAGGAACGAGTGAAAAGCACAGGAAAGACCTTGATAAATTTTGAGTTCAGGGGGTAGGTTATGAAAAGGGAAGGTGTTAGCACCCTTTTCATCTGTAGTTATCTACGGGCTCTTAATCGCTTAGCTCACTTTAAAAATTGTTTTCTTTGTGTTTTGAAAATATTTTGAAATTTGTCAATGTAAGGCGAAACTTTGTAATGATTCTTGTATCGGTCCTCAAGAATGCGTACAAAGTATTTTGAAAATCTCTTTGAAAGTGTTTGTGTAAAATATTTTTGTTTTGAAAGGTTTATGAGCAAGCGATTAACAGTTCTACCCACTCAATGTTGTTCTTGTACTTTTCCTTCTCCTTTAGATAGTGTTATTCGTACCATTAATTAGTAGGAAGCCCTATCTATTGGATGTGAAGGGACAGGCGAAGGTTCATCGTACGGTCATCGAAGGCAACTTGTAAGGACGCTTTAGCAATTTTTTAAGGGACTAGATCATTTATCGAAAGACAACATCGAAAGGGTCATTGAGGGACTATGATCTTTTATTCGAGGGAATTTTCTAAAGCGTCCCTACTTTCGAGGGACATGGTTGTTTTATTCCGAAGGAAACAAGAGAGATTATCCTAGATGTGCAAGTGTGCGAGTGTGTTTATTTCATTTATTTATCTTTGAATTTAGGGTTTTCTATCGTTCATTTTTATCTTTCCATACAAACCCTAGTTACTAAGTAGTAATAGCAAGTATAAAAACAGTAAAGTGCGCAAAGTAAAGTTCCTACCCTATTACATGGCTTTGGGGCAGATACATAATAGAGGTACGAAAAATAAACCTAACTATTACATCCCGGGAGACAAATACATAATAATGAAAAAGAAAGCGGAAAATCTAGGCTATTACAACTGTGAAACCTATACAATTTATCTAAGAAAATAAAATAAGAGGAAAAGGAATGAAATGCTTTTTAAAGATTTTTTTATGAAAAGAATGATAATTAAGTAACCCTAAAAACCTAATTAATTTTAATTAATAATAAAAAAATTAATTAAAAAAATTGAAAACCTAATTAGTTAGGATTTACAATAAAAGATTTTGTTTTTTAGGTTAAGTGAAAAAAATTAGGTTAAATTTTCCAAATAATAGGGTTTAAGGGAAAATGACAAACAAGGTTAGAAAATAGAGAAAATATAAAAATGGCAGGGTTGGGTGTTGAATCCACGCCCTTAGCCCTTTCTCTAACACGCTTTGCCACTGCACCAGGTGTGCGCTTGTGTTAGAAGAATAGAATCAGCGTAATATGTAATGAACCTGCAAGAATTTGAAAATATGAAAAATAAAATGTCAAAAGACAGGATCGAACTCACACCCTTGTACACAAATACCTTAACGCGCGCTTCCTTTCCACTGGGGTGGATGATTCATCTGGTAACATTATGAAAACAATTAAACAAATAATAAACAAAAACCATTCGGCCGGAGAAGCGTCGGAGCCCTAGCTTCGGTCATCTTCTCCAGCGAGCTTGTTCTTCGTTCCTGCAAAAATAGAAAATATTAATGACTCAATAGTACTCTACCCCCCTAATTTGGGCCTTGCAATTTCAATAGAACCCTTAGTTTTGGCTAAATCTTGTTGTATTGTGAGATACAACACGAACAACCTCAAATGGTGCAAACATGGCCAAATGCGATTAAGTTATCATGGAGGCCATGCAATGGTTCAATCCTACACATTAACATCTCAAAAGCATATTAATAAGGTTAGTATTCATTGAAACAAAATGAAAATGACAACATGAATTTTATGGAAAAAAACTAAACCGACAATGCATGCATATCGGTTTTATGCCCATTGGATCATCACAACCGACCCGATCTTACCCTATAGTACTTCTGGAAGTGAATGAGACAAGTATTTGGCCTTGAGAGAGGCTCCAAGGTAGGGTTTCGATTTTCCCTAGTTTTGATATTTTTTGGAATTTTTGAATGGTGATCTTGTGCAAGGTTTTCGTGGCTTTGCTGTCTGAAATAGTGAGAATATATAGAGAGGAATTAGGTTAAAAGGGATTGGGCTTGGAACTTTGTAAGAAAGCCTCTTATTTATCTAATTTAATTTCAATTTTAAATTAAAAAAATTAAAGATAAATAGAATAAAAATCCAAGGGGTGTATGAATAAGTTCAGTAGTTCATATTGAGGCCTATAACACGCATGGACCTTGAAACACAAGCCCACTAGCCCAAAAATTCAAGTTTGGTCACTTTATGTTTCATGCATTTTCTCAAAATTTCCCAACTTGCACCAATCATAACCCTCTCAATTTTTATCATTTGAAAGTGATCTTTGACTTTTTTGAAAGCTCAAGATATCCTCTACAATCTCTATGATGGTTATTTTTGCATTTGAAGACTTTATCTTAATGTAAGTTTCCTTGACAAAAAGTGTCTTTTTGTTGAGCTTTGGAATGACCTATAATGTATTGGCCCATATCTCTCAAATGGGGTATTTTTTTGGACCTGAACTTAGAAAGACAAAGTTGTAGATAATTGATTTTCCTTCAAAGTGAGCTTTGGTTGAGAAAAAATGATGAAGCATGTGAAAGTTGTGCTTGGTCAAAGTTCAGTTGACTTCTCTTTAAGAAAACCATAATTTAGTAACTTTTGACTTTTGGTGAATCTTGAGTTTTCTTGATGAATCATGATCAACCCTTGATCAAATGATGAATGTGACTTATAAATCTTGATGTTGACCAAAAATCTTGAGTTTTGGCTGTATGTTGACCACAATTGACTTTTTATCCAATACAATTGATTTTCAATCATCTGACTAATTGACTGAGCAAACTTGTGATACAAGGCTTGAAACTTGACATGAGGGTACCTTGAAGCATACGAGAAACCATGAAACCCACTTGAGATATTAGAGGCCCAATTTTCCTTGAGAAAAGAAAAACCCTGGTTGTAGGTCAACTACTTAGGAGGAGAATTTTTTTGATCCATTCTTGAGCAACCTTGAGAAATTTACAATCCTAGAAGTATGAGAAGGTATCTTGAAGAAAATGGGAGGACATATTTTGGGGTACAAAAGCTGCCCCTGTTCAATCTTCTTAAACCTGAAGAGTTAGATTGACATGTCCGCCATTCGTGATCTGAAGGTGGAAGAGGATTGAACACTTAAGTGCCCAGAAATTTGCACTCTCATGTGCCTAGAGTAATACTTGGTTGATAATATTGATCGAATGGGATTAAATATGCCATTCAGGGAGATGATAGATTATTCTCGGAGATGGGCTTATAGATGCCATCCAGATTAATTGTTGATAGGAGTATCAGAATGAGTCTACGCTTGACTGTATCTGAAGAATGCTTTTCAGAATAAATCTCTGAGGAAAATGCTTATCAGATTTAGACTCTGAGGAAAATACTTATCAAATTTAGTCTCTGAGGAAAATGCTTATCAAATTTAGCCTCTGAGGAAAATGCTTAGTCATGTAGATAGTCGCCCCGTCCTACTTCGGGAATTGATCTACAATCTGTTTTTGTTGGTAAACCCGTCCTGTTTTGGGAATTCATACCACCTGGTCATATAGATAATTGCCCCGTCCTGTTTCAGGAGTTCATACCACTCGATCATATAGATATTTTCTCTGTCCTGTTTCGGGAACTTAATCTTTTTCTGGTCATATAGATAGTTGCCCCATCATGTTTCATGAATTAATCTATGACCTGCTTTTTGTTGGTAAACTCGTCCTATTTCGAGAATTCATACCGCCTGGTCGTATAACCTATTTTTTTTGTTGGTAGACCTGTCCTGTTTCGGGAATTCATATCGCCTGGTCGTATAGATGGTAGCCTCGTCCTGTTTCGGAAATTAATCTCGGACCTATTTGAGAATTTCTTATGATATTTATATATTTACGGACATTACCGAAAAAGATGAAAGTTAGTTTTATGCAATGTCATGATGCATGCATTGCATAATTATGCTCTCATAATGATAATGTTGTATGTGTTTTGTATGCATATGTATGATTTTTTGTAAATGATGAATGATTGTAAGATGTCATTGACGGCAACGGCAACCTTGCATTACATCTTTGGCCATGGAAAATAAATCGCTGACTATTACTGGGGATGAAGAATATGAATCTTCAATCTTGCCTAGAGTGTCCTCGCTAGGGATTCTTGCTTTCCATTTAAGGATATTCCGCTGGGGACGTTTGACTTTTATTAGGGATGGAAGAATTTCAGGAAAATTGATCGTTCATCGTTCTCTTGAAGGATTTGATTCTTATGCATGTTGACCGGGGATAAAAGAGATGGATACTCTTCTGATGTGTGGATGTCAACTCTTCTGGGGAGGACAAAGTTGAATGACATCTGACTTGGGAAGAGAATCCTGTTGGGGAACTGTAAGAATCAGAGAAATAATCTCAGCTTGGGAAATAAACCTTGCTGGGGAAATAAACCATGTTGGGGAAATAAACTCTGTTGGAGAAGAGAATTATGCCAGAGACTTTACAATGTTGGAGAAATAAACACCGTTGGGGAATATATCTCTATCAAGGATGAGATTATAAAGGTAGCTCTGCGGGAATTTCTCTGGGGATTTGTGGACGACTTGAACATCATTCATACTCCTAGAGTCTTTAGTAAATGCTAACCCTATTTTTATTCATATGTTTGTTAATAGTAATCATATTCATATGCATATATTCACTCAATTTAGTCATTGGAAGTTTTTGCAAACAAAATAGAGAAAATGATGGATAATACTTCAAAGTGTTGATGTTGACCAAAAATATTGAAGTTTGACTGTATTTGGGCCACAGTTGACTTTTGACCTAGTATAGTTGATTTTCAGGCATTTCAGTAGTTGACTGAGCAAACTTGTTGTTCAAGGCATGAAATTTGGCATGGATGATCTTGAGGAAATATTAAACAATGGAGAACATTTGGGATCCTTGGGACTCACACATCTTGCTTAAAATTGTAACCCTAGTTGAGGCTTGTTGCTTTAGAAGGAGAATTTGTCTGGTCAATTCTTGGTCATCCTTGAGCAATTGACGACCTCTAGAGGCATGTCTTGGGTGAAAAGTGGGAGGGAAAATTTTGGGGTACAACAGCTGACCCTGTTCAATCTTCTTAAACCTGAGGATATGGATTGGCTGGTCTTCCTTTCGTGATCTGAAGGTGGAAGATGGTTGAACAATAGAGTGCCTAGAAATTTGCACTCTCCTGAAACAATACTTGACTGTGTAGGTAATATCGGGAATGGGATTTCAGATTCCATTTGGAGTAGGTGACGGGAGATCGTCAGAGATGGGCTTAGAGATGCCATCCATAGAATGTGACGGAGAGTCGCCGGAGTTGGGCTTAAAGATGACATCTAGAACGATGTTGATTTCATGAGGTATTCCTTTGTGGGGGGTCCCTATGCTTGTTGTTAGGGAGGATTCCACTGAGGAATGTAGGTCTTTGTTTGGGAAATAAAGTTTAGGAGATTCAGTTGTTCATTACTCTATTAGGGAGTCATCTCTTGACTGAAGAGACGGAAGTGAACTGCTATCTAGTCAGGATCCAGGCTTCACAGTGACTTACTGAGGATAATAAGGCTGACTGCTATTAGGTTGCATTCTAGGCTTCACAGCGACTTACTGGGGGAATAAGATTAAATTTTTATCTGGTCGTGCTCCAGGCTTTGCAGTTTCTTAAACTGGAATAGAAATCAGAAAAATCTTAGTGTCGGTTTAACTGAACCAGAGAAAGGTCTTTAATTAGCTTTGACTGGAATGGAAATCAGAAGAATCTTAGCATCAATTCAACTGAACCAGACAAAAGTCCTGGAACATCTTCAACTGGAATAGGAATCAGATAAATCTTAGTGTCGATCTGACTAAACCAGAGAAGGTCTTTAATTAACTTTGACTGGAATGGAAATCAGAAGAATCTTAGGACCGATTCAACTGAACCAAACAAAATTCTTGGAATATCTTCAACTGGAATAGGAATCAGAGAGATCTTAGTGGCGATCTGACTGAACCAGAGAAGGTCTTTAATTAACTTTGACTGAAATGGAAATCAGAAGAATCTTAGGATCGATTCAACTGAACCAGACAAAAGTCTTGGAATATCTTCAACTAGAATAGGAATCAGAGAGATCTTAGTGGCGATCTGACTAAACCGGAGAAGGTATTTAATTAACTTTGACTGGAATGGATATCAGAAGAGTCTTAAGATCGATTCGATGGAACCAGACAAAAGTCTTGGAATGTCTTCAACTGGAATAGGAATCAGAGAGATCTTAGGATCGATCTAACTGAACTAGAGAAGGTATTTAATTAACTTTGACTGGAATGGAAATCAGAAGAATCTTAGGGTCGATTCAACTGAACCAGACAAAAGTCTTGGGTCATCTTCCACTGGAATAGAAATCAGGGAGATCTTAGTGTCGATCTGACTGAACCAGAGAAGGTCTTTAATTAACTTTGACTGGAATGGAAATCAGAAGAATCTTAGGATCGATTCAACTGAACTAGACAAAATTCTTGGAATATCTTCAACTGGAATAGGAATCAGAGAGATCTTAGTGTTAATCTGACTGAACTAGAGAAGGTCTTGTGAGGACGTCTTTCTGAGGAAATTTCTGAAATAGCCCTTCATCAGACGTAGCTTTTGAGAAGACTACCAGGTCACATAAGTAGTCAATAGTGTTTATTGATTTGATTTTTCCCTTGAAAATAGTAAAGAGTTAGTCGTATGCAATGTCATGATATATAAAATGCATTGTGGTGATGTTCTCAAAATAAATGAGATTATGTTGTATGCGATGTGCATGCGCATGCCATGATGTATGAATATAGAATGCTATTCTGATGTTTCTTAGTCTGGGAAATTAAATCCCGAACTGCTGTTGAAGAGTATAAGCAGGTTGAATCCTTCATTTCCATTGGGGCTGATGAATGGATATGATTTGCCGGGGATTTCCTCTTTCTGTTTTAGGATGTTCTGCCTGGGATTGACTCTGCTTGAGAATAACTCTGTGGAGGGAGACGCTTTATTGGGAGATTCTACCTATGTAGAGACACAAAAGGCTTGTTATTGGGAATGTTTTTTCTGTGTGATGTGATTCTGCCCATTTAGGGGGTCTTCGTTCACTGAATATTCATCGTGTGAATTTCTCTATTGTTGAACAAATAGTCATATACAAATAATGGTATTTTAAAAATGAAAAGCTTATGTCTGTCTTGAAGTTTGAAAGTTCATTTTTTAGTAAAACAAACAAATTTTATAAGAGTGCGATATCAGCTCAAGATTTATAGTGAACCCTATAGGAGTCAGGATACCTTTTGTAACAATATGCTTTCGAACTAACCCATGCTTCAGTTAGGACTTTTAAGGGTTATAACGTGGCATGGTTCACGGTTTAAGAAATAAATGATAAAGGCTCAAATTTTATTTGTACTCAACCCATTCTTCGTGATGTTCTTCAGTCTTATGCTCAGTTAATTATGCGTTTAGATCCCAATTGAGTCGGGGATGTTTTCTCTGATACTGGGTGATGTTTCAGGAATTAAACGTTCGTTTGAGAAGGCGGTCATTTTTGTAACCTTTTCTTTTTATTAAGGATTTGTAGGACCTATTTCTTTTTTTATTTTTCTATCCCTACTTTTGCCTTAACTGTTTCTTTTGTGTTTACAGCCAGCGGGATGCCCTAGCTTTTCTTAAGTCACCTTCATAGGTTTTTGACTTAACGGGATTTTCTTTTGAAAAATAATGAATGTCTACTTTAATGACTATGTGGAACCATCGTCGTCTTTTGGAAGGTATCTTCTACACTATTTGTCGTGTATGAAGGATGAGCTTGCGACTGAATGAGCGTCTGAATTGACTGAGAAACTACCCTGCCCCAGGTTATAATTAAGGGTTTTAATTTGGGTGAAAAGAAAAACTCCTACTTCTTTGGCTCAAAGGGGTTGACTAGGGATTATCTTCCTTATAACTCCATTGTTTAGGATTTGAAACAAACGCATGTACATCGTTAGTGGGGTCTGTTCAAAAGCATATTGTAGAGATTGTGGTATCATTTTCGTCATCCTCCCTATAAAGGATCAGAGCTTTTGATTGAGAGTTGAATATCACAAAAAAGAAAGCAGTTTAAATATAGTGAATACGAATGGATTGATTCAAAACATACATATGCAATGCATTGATAAAGTAACAAAGTTTGACATTGTGATCGGTGGATCTGGAACTGACTGTTTAACGCTGGTTCGCGAAATGTCGCGGAAGCAAGAGTCGCCACCGTCTTTTATTTTCTCCAAATGGAAAGGACAAAAGCACAGAAAAATTCCTTAAAGAGATTGCTCTCGGTTCGGGAGGTAGGTTATAGAAAGGGAAGGTGTTAGCACCCTTTCTATCCATGGTTATCCATGGGCTCTTAGATACTTGCTCATTTGTGTTTTCAAAAATGGTTTGTTTGCTTTTCAATGTGGGTTTTAAAAAGTTTCTTTGAAAATTTCAGTTCGACTCTTGTGTCAGAGTGTTTGAAAAGATTGTTTTGAAAGCTTTTGAAAAGTGTCGGTGTGAAAAGATTTTTGTTTTGTTTTGAAATTAGAGCAAGTATCTACGAGAACCTACCTACCCTAAGGAATTCGTCTGTGTAGATGTCCTTTAAAGTAGTGCCATCCCACCATTGAGAGGTAGGTAGCACCACCGTTGGAGGTGTTCGGGTCAATTCGAAGGTTCGGGACATGGTGATCACCGGAGCAATAGGAAGACACCTTAGAAGCTACCCTCATGCCAGGTTCCCGGATCATGAGGACTTACTAAGACATCCTCTACTCGACGATCACCTTTCGAAGGCAAGGCAACAGTGAGGCGTACCCTAGGGGTGGTATGTGCGATTTGTGTGTCGTTTTCATTGATATTTGTCTTGTCATGTCATTGGTGTTCTACGCTTGATTTTATTTATGTCCATACATTCTTTCATGCTTTTTGTTAACAGTTAAAAATTGCGAGGAAAAGTAAATCTAAAGCTATTACAAAGGGCGCGGGTCCACATCGCCAAAATTAAACCGGACCCGATTTGACAGAAAAATAAATAAAGCAAAGTAAATAACGAAATTGAAAAGTGCGAAAAGTAAATGTTACAAAGCTTTGGGAGAGGTACATAATTATTTAAGCGACATAAAATAAATACGCGAAATTAAACAATTAAGAACATGGGCGTTGGACCCTTTTGCAAAATTAAATTAATAAGGAATTAAAATTAATATTAAAAGAAAATGTTTTTGGTATTTTTATGTTTTTTAAGATTTACTAGAAAAAGAATTAATTAAAACTAAATACTAAACCTAATTCTAATTATTTTTAAGTTATTAAGAAAATATTGACCTTTTTTAACCTAAATGAAACCCTAATTAATTTACAAGTTTAATTATGAAAATAAATAAGGTAAATAATATTATGGTAAAAAAGAAAATTAAGAAGGGATAAAACACTTATTAAACCTAATTTTTACATACAATTTAATTATAAGCATAAATAAATAATTTTAATTTTTTTATGAAAAGAAAATAATAGAAAGGATGAAAAAATTGAATAAACCCTAATTCTACATTTTTTAGATTTTATCATAAAAGAATTAAAATTAACCCTAATTTATACTAATTAATTTTACATGCATTTATTTACAAGACAATATTAAAATAAAATTTTCATTATGTTTTTTGTCTTTTTCTGATTTTTTTATGAAGTTTTTTGTATTTTGTAAAATAATTAATTAACTTAAACAAATAAAGAAAATAAAATCATAATTGAAAATAAAATAAAATAAATAAATAAAAAAATATATATATATAGAGAAGGCAAACCAGGGGGGTTCAGTCCCAAATTAGGAGGTATGGCCTAAGAATTCTGGGCCCAATAAGCTTCAAATTCGTTGACTTCTCCAGGCATTATGTGGCGCTTTTGACCAGGGTCTATGGTGTTCTTCAATCCTGCACCTTTGATTTGAATCTCTTGGACGCGTGTACACTTGGATCTGGGAGGCATATGGTGTGTCTATGTTACTGAAGCTGCATTGGAAACGTTATTGAAAAATAATATAGAAATTATTGAAGACCTGGGGTTCGAACCCAGGTCTTGAGTTTTGCCAATCTTTATGCTTGCCATCTGTGCCAACTGCGCATTGTTAATATATGATAATAATCAAATAATATAAAAGAAAAAACAAGGTTAGTGGGAGTCAGCGCGCGAATTTTCAAACGCACCAACCATCGTTCGCCACGAGGTCATCGTCCTCATTGTTTTATTTTTTTTTTGAAACGAGAACGCATTGGCCACGGTTTTCTACGCGTTGCAGAAGGGGTCCTTTGAGAAAATAGCGATTAGCTCTCCTCAGCATATAAATTCAGCGCGATGAGTGTCTCTTCTTCGTCTCAACTCACTGAATCCATCCATGACATTGTAGTGGTCGAATTTTACGTTATTAGGAAACCCCTAATTGGGAACCCAAGAAACCCTAAACTGCATCAATGGCAAAATCACGTATATAGCACAAAAACGCAATCAATCTGTATGGTTAGTTTCAGAAGCTCATAACAAACATGATTCCATGAATAGAATGCTGTAAAAATGCTTAAAATATGATATACGATTATGGAATTTTTCCTGTACAGTTCATGCTCGATATACCAGTTTTTGGAGTTTGAATGGGTGTTTTTGATTGGAACACGTTCAGGAAGACTTGAGGAAGCTATTGGAAAAGTTTTTGTGCCTTGAATCCCCTTGTACCAATGATTTCAGAATTGAGTTTTATGGAGAAAATTTTAAGTTTGCAAATGTGTTTCTTGCGCAGCTTTCTGTCCATGGGCATTAGGTTTATGTTCAAGCATTTGTAGTGAATCAATTAGGTTAATAAAATTGATGAAAATCCCTTGCAATCATGGTTTTCAATATTTGATTTCTTAAGATTTTCCATATCTTTTTTCATGTGTATTTTGTGTCAATTATGCTCAAATCAAACCAAATCTTTCCATGTTGGGATGTGCACGAAATATTAAGGCTGAAATGTGTACAAAAAGATTGGTTAGGGTGAATTAAATATTTTCCATATATTAAAATGATTTAAATGAATTAATATGAATAAAAATTCAAATAAATAAAAAATGAGAAAATACTTCCCTTTGGGCCAAGTGGTCGTGCACATGCTTGGAATGATGAATCATGGAAGAAAAATGGGCCCATTAGCATTTTTAGGTCATTTGGACCAAAGTTGACTTTTCAAAATATCCAAAAATTTCCCAACTTCCACAAGGCATAACTTGCTCAATTTTTAAGCTTTTCTCATGTTCTTGGACATTTTGGAAAGGTCTTTGAGTCCTCTAACCAATGCCTTTGGTCCCATGTCATTTTGATTTACCAATCTCAAGTTATGGCCTTTGACTTAAAGTCCCTTTTTGTTGACTTTTGAAAATGACCTATAATGTTGAAATTGATAACTTTTTGTGAGAGCATTTCTTGGACTTGAAGTATGAAGATGAGTTGTAGGAAATGTCTTTATATTCAAAATGAGATTTGGATGGGATTTTTCTGATAATCCATGTGAAAGTTATGCTCTGGTCAATTTCAGTTGACTTTTTCAGCTGTCCAAATAAGGAAACTTTTGCATCTTGATGATTTCTGAGCCAAATTTTGAGAATCATGATCAAGCATTGATCAAATGATGTTTGTGGCTTCAAAATGATATGTTGACCAAAACTTTGAACTTTTGACTGTCAAATGACCATTTTGCCCCTACAGTTGACTGTAGTGCAATCTAGGGTTTTGACTGTGCAATTTTGAGCTGAATGCCTTGAAACTTGATATGAGGATACTTGACCATATTTGTAAGCATGTGAGACTTGATTGGACCTTTGAAAACTTCCTTTTCTTGATCAGACCACAAACCCTAGTTTTGACTGTATAGGAGACTTTGCACTGTGCAACCCTTGGGGAATTTTGCAGCTTTGCTTGGCAATTTCTTGGAGAATATGGGAGGGCAAATTTTGGGGTACAACAGACATAAAACAAATGTTCGAACAATCAAAAGAAAAACTACAAATTGAAAATTCTAATGAATAAAATCCTCTTCGTCTGATCTTGTCACTTTAGATGGCGTGCCTTGGAGGGGCGGCAGAAGAACTCAACTTGACCATCTTGTGCAAACTCCATCACTCCTTCATCAATCAAGTTTTGAATTTTATATTTCAACATCCAACAATCGTCAGTATCATGCCCCGGACTGTTGGAGTGATATGCACACCTTGCATCAGGATTGTAGTTAGGGGAGGAAGTCTTGGGATTCGGATGAGGCCCTATCAACGTAATCAGATTCATCCTTAACAAGTGTTGTAAATCTTGAGACAGCGACATGTTGAGTTTGGTAAACTTCCTTTTGGGTGTATCCGGCTTACTCTGATTAACCCGTTGTTTTTGGAGAGGTTGTTGTTAGACCTGTGATGTAGTAGCAATTTGGAAATATCCACTCTTCACTAAACCAACCTCTTGTCTTCTCGGAGGTTGATCAATGACTTGGTCCCCAACCTCGACTGCTTGCTTCATACGGTTGCATCCGTCTTGATAAAGTTAGTTGATAAGGGCTCTCAACTCTTCTTGTCCCAGGGCTAGGCATTGGATAAGAGCCATCTGCCCCAGCATCTGGGTTCTCATTGTTTCAACCTCAGCTTGCAGTTGTTCCAACCGTTCGTCCTTATTGTCTTCAGGATTTTTCTTGGCCAGGTTCCTAGCGAGGAGTGATTTCAACTCTTCCTGCCTCTTGGATAGATTTAGAACATTTCCATGAACTGAGCCTCTTAAATTTGGAGATCTTTGTTGTCTTCTTTGAGAACCATTGCTGAAATAAACAGCGAGAACATGAGAGACCTGTTATGAAACCTGCTTATGCAATGATATAGATGATATATGTTTGCAATGTTTTCAAGGATTTCTAAGACTTAAAATTGCTTAAATAGAAAGAGAACAAATGTTAATTGCATTAAGAAGTTTTATCGATTACAATGATGCCTCTTGGGCTCACAAAGGAGATAACACAGCAAAAATAACTCTCTAAGCAAAGAGATTCAAGCTTCCCATCGGCGCATCCTCTTTGGTGCAATGTAAGCGTTTATACTCTTCTCCTCGTGAAGTAACCTGGTGAGCTCTAAAACCTTCTTCTCACTGGCGTAGAATTAGGTTTCGAAGGTATCCCGCTCTTCTTTGAGTTTGATCCAGGATTTCCGCAGCTCCTCAAAATCAGTTGGCATGTCAGGATGAAGAACGACGTAAGGAGTGTCTCCCTCAGCAATTGGCTCCACGATCACAGGTAAGATGGTGGGGTAAGGCATCATAAGATATTGAGCACGAGCTCGCACCCATTTGAGGTAAGGCTCAAGAGGGATGGAATTCTTGTGCCTCAGTGTCTTGCTATCAACTCAGTTTATCATTCCCCAAGATCGAATGAACCTCTTACGATAACCCTGAACATCATTCTCATAGTCGAATGTGATTCCTTGGACGAGTGTGTCGTGAGGACCATCCCTTCTAGCATAACCAAATTGTTGCAACGCCTGTGATACGGTGGGAGAACTGACTTGAGTTTTGCGTTTGTTTTCGCAAATGTTTCGGTTGAGCAAGAGTCGCCACCGACTTTTTATTTTATCCTAAGGAAAGGTTAAAAAGCACAGGAAAAACCTTTGAGATGTTTTCTTGGGTTCGGGGAGTATATTATAGAAAGGGAAGGTATTAGCACCCTTTCTATCCATGGTTATCCATGGGCTCTTAGTTACTTGCTTAGATCACTTGCCTTTGCTTTTCAATTGTTTGAAATGGTGCTTTGTGTGTGTGGTTTTGAAAATGTTTTGAAAAAGATGCCTTGTCTAGGCAACCATTGTAACAATTCTTTACTCGAATGTTTTACAAAGGTGTTTGTCTTTTTGAAAAGATGTTTCAATGTTTTTTGAAAGTTGGTTTTGAAGTTGTGTAGTGATGTGTGTTTTGAAAAAATGGCAAGGATTGTTTTGCAAGTTTGGTCAAGTAACCAAGAGCTATCTACCCTAAATTTCTCAAAGATCTTTCTCATGTTTTAACCCTTTTAACAGTATTGTTCCACCATTGTATTTGGTGGACAATCTTGTGTTAGGATGTTAACGGGACGGGCACGGGTCATCGTATAGACCATGAATGCAATAGTGCCAAGTGTCTTTGGCAATTTTTTATTTAAGGGACTTGATCATTTTTAGGCAACTTCGAAAGCGTCATCGAGGGACTATGATCATTTGACTTGTTTTGTTTTGCCAAAGAAACTCAACATGCAACATGGCCCATTTTTGGAAGGCAACAAGTGGAGTAACCCTAAGGGTGCAAGTGTGCATTGTGTTGTCCATTTTCTTGCTTTTTTTGTCTTTGTATTAGTCAAGTTATTTGTTATTTGATTTGCATACAAACCCTAAGTCTATCATGGCATAATTTGAAAGCTTTTAAATGCGTAAATTTAAAGTCCTAAATTATTACAACATAATTATGGGGATGGGGGTACAAATGTTTGAATGGGGGGATATTTAGCAAGAAATTAAATCTAAAACTATTACATCCATATTGAATATACAAATATTTAATTGTACAATATTAAAATAAATACAATAAATATGCCAAATGTATTATGCACCAAAAGATTTTTTATGTATGTGAAAGTATTTTTTCATGTGAAATATAAACAAAATAAAAAAAAAGTCAAATTTGAATATTTTTGTCATTTAGGGCAAAACCCTAGTTTTTGAATAAAATGGTATTTATTTATTAATTATGTACAATATTTATATATTTATTTATACAAAAAAAAAGTATATTGTAAAAAAAAGTATTTTTTAGTGTCAAATATTAATAAAAATAAAAATGTGTTATTTTCATATTCTTATCCTAAATATTCTAATAAAATATACAAGTATTTATATATTATACATTAAATATACTAAATATATACAAGAATGAAATATTAATTATTTACAAAAATGGTATATTTTAGAAAATGTTTTTAAAATGTAAATAAAAAATAATGACTGAAAATAAATATATTTTTGTATTATTTTCTAGTGTTTTAAATAAAAGGTTTTTATATTTATTTACATACATATATTAAATAAAACAAATAAATGCCAAATAAATGCAAAAAAAGGGTGGAAAAATATTTTTGATATTTTTTATATTTGAGCAAAAAATAATAAGTCAGAATCAAAAAGAAAAAATCAAAAAATGATCAATATATCACACAATGGGCCAAGGGGGTGTAAAATGGAAAAGGGGGTGCAAGCAGCAAGCTGACTCAGGCCCAGCCCAAGCCAGCTTTGTCTTCAACCTTCAGCAACCTGTTTCAAACAAAACGCACGCTTCTTCTTGTCCAACACAAATCCTGATTCCTTGACTTTTAGCAAAAACTCACAACACAAATAATGTAGAGCATCAAGAGACGAATTCATACATATAAAACACTTAACCTAACTCTAAGAAACGAAGGAGAATTTCTTTATCCCCAATTTCTGACCTAATTTTTCTTCAATGTTCATGGCCAAAATTCTCACAGCACGCATAATATAAATGAAAAGTAATCATATGTATGGCTTCAGGGCTATGAGTAGAGCATGTTTCATTCACAAACCTAAGCCTAACTCTTCCTAGATTGAGAGATAGAAGTTCATGTTTTTACCTGTTTTAGCTTGACTTGAACAGAGCAATGTGGCCAACTTCAATGGAGTTTGATGATTTGTACAGCTTGCCTGAGGTCCAAGGAACCTTCTCTAACACCTAGCTTGCTTTGAATCTACCTGTATCGAGCTATGAAAGTCAACCTGCAAAACTGAAAAGTGAAAATGGCAAACTTGGCTATGGATGTTACAGCTTGATTTCAATGCTTGGGATAGCTTCAGTGGATGATATGGAATGTGTTTGAACTCCTTTTGGACAAAACGCACGACAGGAATGGGTGGTGGAAGTCAAACTGCAGCAGATGCCCTGTTTTGCCACAAAACTGTGATTTTGTGTATGAGGAGGGATGAAGGGTGGTTTGGTCGTGCTTTAGGCTTAGTTTTGTGTATGGAAAAGGTGTACAAAGTTTGTTCTTGAATGTGTTTACAAGAATGAGAGTTGTGTGTCTTTTGCAAACTTGCTTCTTTTTGAAGTAAGAAGTGTCAAGTTGGGTTATAGGCCAGTACAGGTCCCTCAAGCATGCTGCATATCTTGCCCTTGGTAACACAAACTTGTGGACTCTATCTGGCCTCAAAGATTTGGCTTGTACTTCTTGGATTTTGAATTTGACATAAAGCACCACTTTTCAAAAATGGCAAATGTGCTTTTTCTATTTAAGGGATAATTTCACGTGTAATGACCAAATGCACAAAATAATGCTTGGACACAATGGTTAGGAATTTAATTATGGAGTGCAAACTTGGTTTAGAGGCCTGCAAACAAGTTATAAGCATGCTGATTTGAAAATGAGACTTGTATGAACATGCATTTGGTTATGAACAAAAAGTGAATTTTGCCCAACTTTGCAAATTCGATTCTCCCTAACCACAAGGGTGTTTGAGAAGTTCTTGGACAATTTGGAAAGCTTGGAATGTGTACTACAATCCATATTTATAATGCAAATTTAAACTCTAAGTGGAAGCATGTGAAAAATGACCATGAAGTTGGACAAAAATCCTTCCTATAATAGGTCAAAATTTCTCTAAGTTAAAAATGTTTTGCACCCTTATTCCAAAAATCATAACTTGAGATACAAGCTTCTTATGAGGAAACTTTGTGAATCAAAGTTGTAGATTTTGCAATGGACTACAACTTTCATGTTTCAAGTTTTGTTATCCATTTTCATCTTGGTGAAAAAATGGGACAAAGTTAGGAAAAAATAAGGAAATTTCATAACTTAGAAAAATTCTAAGTTATGAAATTTTCTCATTCTAAACCCTAATTTGCAATTTTGGGTTTCTTGATGAACAAGTTTCACAATTTGACATTTCTTGATGAAAAATGAACCTTGGCACTTGATTTTGACCAAAAAGTCAAAGTTTGACTTTTCAGTATACAGTCAAATTTTGATCAGTTGACTGAAAAATTCATCTGTCAATCCTGTGCATTTGAGCTTTTTGAATTTGTTGAATGGGTCAAGACAAAGCCATTGAGTCCTTGAGTCCATATGTGAGCTTGATTTGCCATTGGTTAGGTCAAACAGTCAAAAATTGCCTCTGTGTAGTCAAAACCCTAAAAATGACCATTTTGCCCTTTTGGTGATCTGATCAAATTTCTTGTGGAGTTGTGATCCAAACTTGATCAAATAGTTCATATGAGTTCATTATGTTGATGTGGGTTAAAAATTATGAGGTTTGACTGTCAATTGGCCACAGTTGACTTTTTCCCCAATATAGCTGATTTTTCGGTCAACTGTCCAATTGACTGGGCAAAGATTGGAATCAAGGCTTGAAACTTGGTATGGATAAACTTGTGAGTCCAACATGAAGCATGAAAGTCATCTTGGGCATTTTAGGTCAAAATATCCTTGTGCAAACTCAAACCCTAATTTCGGTCAACAATGCAAGGAGGAGTCTTGAGCAGAGCAAACCCTAACTTGCTCTTGAGTGTATGAGTCTTGTGGTGAGAAAATGTTGGTGAAATGAGAGGGAAAATTTTGGGGTATAACAGTTGCCCCTGTTCAATCTTCTCGCACCTGAAGAGTTAGATTGGCAGGTTTGCCTTTCGCGTCTCGAAGGTAAAAGGAGATTGGACACTAGAATGTCCGTAAATTTGCACTCGACAAAACATGGATGCGGGAATGGGCTTAAAGATGCCATTTGGAGATGGGCTTAAATATGCCATCTGGGGATGTGACAAAATCTTGTCAGGGGATGGTGTGATCGGTGGATCTGGAACTGACTGTTTAAAGCTGGTTTCGCGAAATATCGCGGTAAGCAAGAGTCGCCACCGTCTTTTATTTTCTCCAAATGGAAAGGACAAAAGCACAGAAAAATTCCTTATTGAGATTAGTTCTCGGTTCGGGAGGTAGATTTATAGAAAGGGAAGGTGTCAGCACCCTTTCTATCCATGGTTATCCATGGGCTCTTAGATACTTGCTCATTTGTGTTTTCAAAAATTGTTTGCTTTTCAATTGTGAGTGAGTTTTGAAAAAGTTTCGTTTAAAGATTTCAGATCGACTCTTGTATCAGTCCTCAAGAGTGTTTGAAAAATTGTTTTTGAAAGCTTTTTGAAAAGTGTCGGTGTGAAAAGAAGTTTTTTTATTTGTTTTGAATTAGAGCAAGTATCTACGAGTCATCTACCTACCCTAAGGAATTCGTCTGTGTAAATGTCCTTAAAGTAGTGCCATCCCACCATTGAGAGGTAGGTAGCACCACCGTTGGAGGTGTTCGGGTCAATTCGAGGATTAGGGACAGCGTGGTCACCAGAGCAATAGGAAGACACCTTAGAAGCTACCCTCATGCCATGTTCATGGACATGAGGACTTACTAAAACATCCTCTACTCGACGACCACGTTTCGAGGGGCAAGGCAACAGTGAGACGTACCCTAGGGGGTGTGTAAATCGTGTGTCATTTTCAATTGTTTATCTTGTCATGCATTGGTGATCTACGTTTTGTTTTTATTTTTGGAATTCATTCTTTCATGCAAGTTATTAACAGTTAAAAGATACGGGAAGATAAAAGTCCTACGCTATTACAAAGGCGCAGGTCTACATCGCCAAATTAAACCAAGACCCGATTTGAATAAATAAACTGCAGAAAAATAAATATCCTAATTAATCTATTACACGGCTTTGGGATAAATACATTATATTCACAAAAAGAAATAAGAGTAAATGCGAAAAGAAATGAAATCGGGAGTGCGAGGGCGTTGGACCCTTTAAAGGAAATTAAATTGAAATTAAAAATGAATTAATGATTAAAGAAAAAGAAATTATTTTTTGGAGTTTTTTTGTATTTATGGATTTTAATGAGAAAATTAATTGGAATTAAAACCCTAATTCTAAACTATTTTTAATTTATTAAAAAAATGTTTAAGTTTGACCTAGTTTTTAACCTAATTATTTAATTACAAGTTAATTTACAAAATAATTAATTGTTAATAATAATGAGAAGAAAAATTTAATTATTAAGAAAAAGAATAAAAGTATTAAAACCCTAATTTCTACACTTTTTAGTTTATTAAAAAACATTAAAATTAAACCTAAAATTAAAACTAAGTTAATTATTAAATTTATTTACAAAATAAAAACTATTTATGAATTAAATATTAAAACATATTTTTATTTTGACTTTCTGATTTTTGTGTGTTTTTATATTATAAAACTTATCTTATGAATTAAAAGAAAAAATCATTAAATTAAAACAAACAAAAAGAAAAAAGAATGAGAAAAGAAATACAAACATAGGGGGGTTTGTTGAGCCTTTTGGAGGTATTTTCCAAGCAATTTTGGCCCAATAGAATGCTGGCCACGTTGACTTTCAGCGCTTGCATGTGCATGGTTGACTGAGGGTACATGGTGGACTTCACATGATGGTCAATGGATTAATCTTCAGGGGCGTGTGGCAACCAAGCAAGCAAGGCATTTGGTGGACCTTAGCTGAAGCGCTGCAGGGAAATACGTTAAACAAAATAATATTGAGGAAGGGAGGGGACCTGGGAATCGAACCCAGGTCCCAATACCTATATGCCAACGCCTTTGCCAATTGAGCCAACGCGTTACTTTGTTATTATTGTGGAACCTGATTAATATATGTGAAAATAAACGCTATTGGTATGAAACAAAAAATCAAGCGCGAAAGTTTGAATCTCCCAGTCACGTATGGACACGTCCACCTTCTTCTTCGTTTATCTGAAATTACAAAACAAATAGCGGGGGTTTTGAACCCTCACTAAATAGTACCTGCGAATAATAGCGAATAGGGCATAGTGAAAAAGAAATAAGGCGCGAGGTATGAGAATGGATCGTCTGGAGGTCACGATTCTTGTGGTACTGGTCTGATGGTTCAATTTTTACAGATACATAAACCCCTCTTTTGGAGCTTCAAGAACCCTAGAAAATTTTAATGGCAACTTTGCACACAAGCCATATCAATTCAATTGGATAACACCATTAGCTTTAGAATGATCAGGTTAGTATAAATCAACATCAAAAACATATGAAAAATGCATGGAATTCAGGATACGATTATGAATATTTTTGTGAAAAGTGTGACTTCGATATACCAATTCCTTGAATATGGGACAATGTTCTCGATTGGAATAGATTCCTGGTAGCCTTGGCAAGCTTATGGGATGGTTCTTTTGCTTTGAATTACGCTTGAATGGTGAAAACAGTTTTGAACTTTTTGTGTAAAAAATGCAAATTGGTTCTTGGTCTGAGGCGCAGCTTCCAGGTTCTTTTGATTAGGTTTGCATTGAGTATATATGTGTGACTGAATTAGGTTAAAAATCCAAGTAAAAAACCTTTGCATTCATGAATCAAATATTTGATTTTTAATGTAATCTTTTCAATCTTTTTCATGCCCTTTTGATACCAATCATGGCCAAATCTTTCCATATTAGTGATGCACGAAATCTTGAGGTTTTATGGAGAGAATATGCTGCAAAAAAAGATTTGAAAGGTGGCATTTAGTATTTTTTTCATATTTAATTTGAATTAAATGAATTAATAGATTTAAAAATTCAATTAATAAATAAAAAATAAGAAAATAACTCCCCTTTGGGTCAATGGGTCGTGCATAGCTTTTGGGTGATGATTCTTGGAAGAAATTAAGGCCCATTAGCAATTTTGAGGCATTTGAAGCAAAGTTGACTTTTCAAAATTCCCAAAAATTCCCCAACTTCCACAAGGCATATCTTGCTCAATTTTTAAGCTTTGATCATGTTCTTGGACATTTTGGAAAGGTCTTGATGTCCTATAACCAATGCCTTTGGTCCCATGTCATTTTGATTTACCAATATCAAGTTATGGTCTTTGACTTAAAGTCCCTTTTTGTTGACTTTTGAAAATGACCTATAATGTTGAGATTGATAACTTTTTGTGAGAGCATTTCTTGGACTTGAAGTGTGAAGAGGAGTTGTAGGAAATGTCTTTCTCTTCAAAATGAGCTTTGGATGGAATTTTTCTGATAAACCATGTGGAAGTTATGCCTTGGTCAATTTGTAGTTGACTTTTTCAAATGTCAAAATATAGAAACTTTTGCATCTTGAGACTTTTTGAGCCAAGCTTGTGAAATCATGATCAAGAATTGATCAAATGATGTTTGTGGATTCAAAATAATATGTTGACCAAAAATTTGAACTTTTGACTGTCAAATAACCATTTTACCCCTACAGTTGACTGCTGAGCAATTAGGGTTTTTGACTGTGCAATTTTGTGCTGTAAGTCTTGAAACTTGGCATGTGGATGCTTGACCATGTTTATAGGCCCGTGGGACTTGATTGGACCCTTGGAAACTTCAATTTCTTTGCTAGAATCAAAACCCTAATTTTTGACTGTTAGGAGGCCATTGGACTGTGCAACCCTTGAGAGATTTTGAAGCATGCTCTTTGCAAATTATGAAGAATATGGGAGGGAAAATTTTGGGGTACAACAGATGGGCTTAAAGATGCCATCTGAAAAATGTTTGTTGAACTGTATGTCATTGGTGAGTGAGTATCAGAAAAGTATCCATGTCTGGAACATCTCTGAACTGGGGGTCTGAATAAGCAATAGATTGACATCCGGGTTTGGAATCATTCGTAAACTGTTTTCAGTAGTCTTGAATCTGAACAAGCGATAGGTTAACAGCCGTATTTGGAGAACCCGTAAACTGTTTTCAGAAGTCTTAAAGTTGAATAAGCAATAGATCAGCATCCATGTTGGGAAACGTCCGTAAACTGTTTTCAAAAGTCTTGAGTTGAATAAGCAATAGAGCAGCATCCATGTAGGGAAGCGTCCGTAAACTGTTTTCAAAAGTCTTGAGTTGAATAAGCAATAGAGCAGCATCCATGTAAGGAAGCGTCCGTAAACTGTTTTCAAAAGTTACATTTGAACAAGTGATAGATTAACATCCGTGTTTGGAGAATCCGTAAACTGTTTTCAGAAGTCTGGAATCTGAACAAGTGATAGGTTAACATCCGTAACTGGAAAACCCGTGAACTGTTTTCAGAAGTCTTGAAATTGAATAAGCAATAGATCAGCATCCATGTTGGGAAGCGTTCGTAAACTGTTTTCAAAGGTTGAGTCTGAACAAGCGATAGATTAACATCCGTATTTGGAGAATCCGTAAACTATTTTCAGAAGTGGAGAATCTGAACAAGTGATAGGTTAACATCCGTAACTGGAGAACCCGTGAACTGTTTTCAGAAGTCTTGAAATTGAATAAGCAATATATCAGCATCCATGTTGGGAAGCGTCCGTAAACTGTTTTCAGAAGTTGAGTCTGAACAAGCGATAGATTAACATCCGTATTTGGAGAATCCGTAAACTGTTTTCAGAAGTTGATAGTTTGAAGCTTATTTATCTTATCCTGAAAAGGGTAAAATATTAGCTGAAACACAAAGTTATGTTGCATGAAATGTATGATGCAATATATGTTATATCAATGTTCATGATATGAATGTTATGAATGCGCATGTAAGCTGATGAGCTGTCTTGCTGAGGATAGAGGAATCATGAATAGCTGGAGATGGAAGAATCTTGACTGCTGCCGGGGAAAGTGAATCCTTGACTGCTGCAGGGGATTGTAAGAATCTTTGATTGTTGAAAATGAGACATCTTTGTTGATTGTTGACTGCTTAGGGAACAAGATCTTCAGTTGTTGAGGGATCTTAGGATCACTGCTGGGGGATTGAAAATCCTTGGTGACTTGTAGGGAATGAGAATTCTGATGATCTCTACTGGGGAGTTCAGAATCTGGAAGGCTCATGCTGAGAAGTGAGATTGAGAATCTTCAATCTGATGGGAAGTATCTCTGTGGGGAGACTGTTCACTAGTTTGGTTCCGATGGGGATTAACAGTTGGAAGTTTTAGCTCCGCTGGGGATCTTGAAACTTGACTCTGAGGGGAATTGGATTCTGGAAGGCTCTCTGGCTGGAGAAATCAGCTTTGAGAAAGCTTTTGCTCTGCTGAGGATTCTGAAGTTTAACTCTGTTTGGAGAATTAAGTTCTGGATCTTAGCTTTGTTGAGGAATTTGGAGTTTAACCTCGCTGGGGATTTCTTCTGAGAGGGCATCAAGATATCTACCTATGCCTTCAACTTATCAGCAATCATCTTTCTTGATTTGTAAGAGAATGATTATGTTCAGATGCATATGCCTATTTAACAAAACATTGGACGTTTCTCAAATAAAACATAAGTGTGAAAAAGAAAAAGGAAGACAAAGCAAATTTCTGTATTTGGAAAAGTATTTGTATTAACTTTTTATGAGTATCATTGTACAAAGGATACAGGCATCCTAGTAAGAGGATGTTATCGTAAAAAAATGAAAAATTTATACAAAAGATGGCTATGTGTAATAATTCCATGGGATCCCATTCTGCCATAGCCTTCATAACTCTGAATACTTGTCCATTCGCTGCTTCGTCCGCCGATAACTGGATTGATCAGAAACTCGGAGCTGGTTGATGAAGAGACTGTTCTTTAAAGTGATCCGACGAGACATAGTCATACGCTTTAGTTCCCTAACTTTTACCTGAATCGCCCTTTCGGGTTTTCGATTCACCGGGAAACCCTTTTTGCCCAAGCCGCCCTTTCGGGTTTTCAACTTGCCAGGTGTACAGATTTTTTTGTTTTATCCCTAATTTTTGCCTGAACCGCCCTTTCGGGTTTTCGGTTCACCGGGATGCCCATTTTTGCCCAAGTCGCCCTTTCGGGTTTTCGACTTGCCGGGTCGTTTTATGCGTAGTATCTTTTGACTATGTTTGCGTTCGCAGGGTGTGGCAAATCGTCACCGTCCATGGTGGTCAGAATCATTGCACCACCGGAAAATATGCTTTTGATCACAAATGGTCCTTCGTAAGTAGGAGTCCATTTGCCCCTGGGATCACTTTGCGGCAAGATGATTCGCTTGATTACAAGATCTCCGACTTGATATACTTGACGTCTGACTTTCTTGTTGAAAGCCTTGATCATCCGCTTTTGATACGTCTGACCATGGCAAACAGCAGTGAGTCGCTTCTCATCGATCAAATTGAGTTGATCAAGTCGGGTCTGAATCCAATCGTCTTCACTCAAACCAGAGTCTTTCATAATCCTTAAAGAAGGAATCTGAACCTCCATGGGTAGGACAACTTCCACGCCATACACCAAAGAAAATGGGGTTGCCCCGGTCGAAGTACGTGTCGTGGTACGATATCCATGCAGAGAAAACGGTAACATCTCATGCCAGTCCTTGTAGGTAACTGTCATTTTCTGAATGATCTTCTTGATGTTTTTGTTCGCGGCTTCAACAACACTGTTCATCTTCGGCCGATAAGGAGATGAATTGTGATGATAAATCTTGAACTGTTCGCATAGAGCGGTGATCATAGTATTGTTCAGATTTGTACCGTTGTCTGTGATGATCCTATCGGGGACACCGTACCGGCATATGAGGTTTTGCTTGATGAAGCGGGCAACCACATTTTTTGTGACAGAGGCGAAGGAAGCTGCTTCGACCCATTTGGTAAAATAATCAATAGCCACCAGGATGAAGCGATGTCCATTGGATGTTGTGGGCTTGATCTCTCCAATCATGTCAATGCCCCACATTGCGAATGGCCAAGGAGCTGTCAGAACGTTGAGAGGAACAGGAGGAATATGAATCTTGTCAGCGTAGACTTGACATTTGTGGCAAGTACGGGAATATTGATAGCAATCAGCTTCCATGGTAGACCAGTAATAGTCTGCCCTTAGGATCTTCTTAGCCATCGTATGCCCGCTCAAGTGGGTGCCGAAGGTGCCACTGTGTATATCGGTCATGATCAACTCTGCTTCAGCCTTGTCTACACAACGAAGTAAAACACAATCATGGCTGCGCTTATAGAGGATGTCGTTGCTCAGGAAGAACTTAGCAGCAAATCTCCTTAGGAACTTCTTGTCATTCACGGAAGCTCCTTCGGGATATTCTCTAGTCTGGAGATACCTTTTGATTTCGTGAAACCAGGGTTGTTCCACTACCTCTTCGGTATTAATCTCATGACAATGCACAGGTTCATCCATTCGCTTGATGGTGATTTGGGGAGCTTCGTTATCCCAGTTGAGTTTAAACATGGAAGACATTGTAGCCAGAGCATCTGCTAGCTGGTTCTCTTCTCGCGGGAAATGCTCGAAGGTAATCTGCTCGAAATGAGGCAGCAATGTCAGAACATGTTCTTTGTATGGGATAAGATTAGGATGTTTGGTGTCCCACTCTCCTTTGACTTGACTGATAACCAAAGTCGAGTCCCCAAATACAACCAAAGATTTGATCCCCAGGTCTATAGAAGCCTTGAGACCAAAGATGCAAGCTTCATATTCGGCCATGTTGTTGGTACAGCTGAAACAAAGTCGGGCCGTGAAAGGTGTATGGCAACCTTCTGGGGAAATAAGTACCGCACCGATACCGTTTCCAAGTGCATTTGAAGCACCATCAAAGTACAGGGTCCATCGGGATCCATTTTCAGGTCTGTCATACGGTCTGTTACCTTCAATGTTGTCCAAAGTCATGATGTCCTCATCTGGGAAGTCGAATCTCATGGACTGGTAATCTTCAACAGCTTGATGAGCTAGATGGTCAGCTAGCACACTCCCTTTTATAGCCTTTTGGGTAGTGTACTGGATGTCATACTCAGTCAGGATCATTTGCCATCTAGCGATTCTTCCAGATAACGCCGGCTTTTCGAAGATGTACTTGATAGGATCCATTTTAGAAATCAACAGAGTGGTATGAGTCAACATATACTGCCTTAGTCGGCGAGCAGCCCATACCAAAGCGCAACAAGTTTTCTCGAGCAGTGAGTAGCGAGTCTCACAGTCGGTAAACTTTTTTCTAAGGTAATAAATGGCATGCTCTTTTCGACCAGACTCGTCATGTTGGCCCAGCACGCACCCCATTGAGTTATCCAAAACAGTTAGATACATGATCAATGGTCTTCCTTCGACGGGTGGCATCAGAATAGGAGGTTCCAATAAGTACTCCTTGATTTTATCAAAAGCAACTTGGCAGTCGTCGTTCCATTCAACTACCTGATCCTTCTTTAATAGTTTGAAAATTGGCTCACAGGTAGACGTCAGATGAGAGATGAACCTGGCAATATAATTCAAGCGCCCCAAGAATCCCCTAACCTCCTTTTCAGTACGGGGAGCAGGCATTTCTTGTATAGCTTTTACTTTTGCTGGATCGACTTCAATACCCTTGTTGCTGACAATAAATCCTAGAAGTTTACCAGACCTAACTCCAAACGTGCACTTGCTTGGATTCAGCCTGAGCTTGTACTCTTTCAACCTGGCAAACAGCTTTTGCAGATGTTCAAGGTGCTCCTCCTCTGTTTGTGATCGAGCTATCATATCGTCTACGTAAACTTCAATCTCATGATGTATCATATCATGAAACAAAGCTACCATGGTGCGTTGATAAGTTGCCCTTGCGTTCTTCAGTCCGAACGACATCACCTTGTAGCAGAAGGTACCCCATTGTGTAACAAAGGTAGTTTTCTCCATGTCCTCGGGGGCCATTTTAATCTGGTTGTAACCCGAGAATCCATCCATGAAGGAAAAAACCTTGTGCTGAGCTGTGTTGTCAACCAAGATGTCAATATGCGGTAGCGGAAAATCATCTTTAGGGCTAGCCCTGTTCAAATCCCGATAGTCTACACACATTCTGACCTTGCCATCTTTTTTAGGTACTGGCACGATGTTAGCAACCCACTGTGGATAGGATGTAATGGCCAGAAAGCCCGCATTGAACTGCTTCATTACTTCAGCCTTAATCTTTTCTGACATGTCAGGTCTCATTCGGTGGACCTTTTGCTTGATCGGAGGGCAATCTTCTCTTGTGGGGAGACGATGAACCACAATATCTGTGTCTAACCCTGGCATGTCCTCATAAGACCAGGCGAATATTTCAACGTTTTCATTCAACAGCTGTATTAAGCGTTCCTTGACACTTGGTTCCAGATTGGCACCCACTTGTACTTCCTTCCTGTCTTCCTCTGTTCCTAAGTTGACAGTTTCCAACAACTCTTCATGAGGCAAAATGGCCCTTTCTTCTTGTTGTAGAAGTCTGGCTAACTCTCCCGGTACTTCACAATCTTCGTCCTCTTCGTATTCAGCTTGATTGACCAAATCTTCAGAGTTGTCGAAGGATGCGGCAGAATAGTCACCCATGGAATCCAGAGTGGATGGGTACCTGCATTTGTGAGTGTGGGTGTGTGTAAGGGATAGCCATCCTTAAACAAACAAAAATGCAAAAGGAAAGAAAATGAACACAGTTTATAAATGAAAAACGTCCAATGATTCATTAAACATGGCATATGATTATGAAGGAAAATCAAACCCTTACAAATGGACCTACATGCCCCAGGCAAGGCATGAGGTGCAAAAACATTGTGTGAATTGTATCAGTTATTACAGACCATAAAAACTGGAAATTGTTCAAAGATAAAGATTACTGATGAATAAAGGTAATGGGAACGAAGTCTTTCGCCTCCCAGTTGTGTAGTCCCCCTTCAATGGTTGGGAAGATCCACTCTTCAAAGTTACCCTCTTCGTCTTTGTCTTCCAAAGCATTGATTCCATGCGGAGAAATCTTGACGGGTGTCTTTTCAATTTTGGAATGGCGCATGGCCTTCTGTCCCGCAGCGGTGAACCCCAAACCAAATTTGTCTGTCTTGTGAGGAAAGTCTGGCAACTGTCCCCATGTTGAGTTCTTTCCCTCTTTCATTGCAGCCTTTGCGTCTTTCAGAGATGCCATCCTGGCCACCTGCTTGGGTACCTCAGCTACTGCTTTTGCTACCGCCACCTCGGGAGAAACCTCTTCGAAGTGCTGAAAAGGTGTTTCAATGAACTCGCCTTCTACCTCCACATATCGAAAGGAGTTAAGATGACTGATCATGTATTCTTCTTCGCCATGCACCGTTACGATCTTTCCCTTAACAAGGTACTTCAGCATCTGATGTAGGGAGGAGGTGACTGCCCCAGCATGATGAATCCATGGTCTTCCCAGTAAGCATGAGTATGATGGACGGATGTCCATCACGTAGAATGTAGATTTGAACACTTCGGTGCCCACCTTGATGGGAATATCAACTTCCCCATGGACCATTCTCTTTGAACCATCAAAAGCTCTGACGATAATATTACTTGGCTTCAGCTCCAAGCCCTCACAATCCAGCCGGTCCAGAGCTTTCTTAGGTAGCACATTTAAGGAGGAACCAGTGTCGACCAAGACATGGGCGAGAGTGGTCCCTCGGAACTCCACTGAAACATGCAATGCATCATTGTGGTTCCTTCCTTTTGGAGTCAGGTCAGCGTCGGAGAAACCCATACCGTTGTCGGCAGTAAGGCTGGCCACACAGTTTTGAAATTGATTGGATGAGGTTTCTTGGGGAACATGGGTTGTCTTCAAAAACCTTATCAAGGCCTTGGCATGAGCCTCCGAACAAAGCAACAGGGCCAACATTGAAATTTTTGAGGGGGTTTGCCCCAGTTGTTCTACCACATCAAAGTCACTCTTCTTAATTATTTTCAGAATCTCCTCCACTTCTTTCTTAGAGGTTTCGGGGATGACCAATGACTGAGCCCTCGTCCTGACGAGCTCATCTTGGATCCCTTTCCCCTTATCAGCAACAGTAGGAGGGACAACCACAGGAGTAACAGCTTCCTCAATCATTGGAGTTCTTGCAGATAGTTTCACTGGTGCAGAGGTATCTTTGGGAACAACTGAGGGTCCAAAGATTGCCTTTGGAGGGGCAATCTCTGGAGAGAAAATCCTTCTGCTTCGGGTAATTTTGCTCGTACCGGCAATGTTTCCAATGTCAGAAGTTTCTTCGTCAGAGCTCTCTTCAGTTATCTCAATTTGTTTAACACCGTGGTAGTAGATTTCTCCACCATAATTCCACGGTATTGATTTGTCAGATTTGTAGGGGACGGGCCCAGGCATGGTTATCTTCAAGGGTACAGTCTTCGGAGCGGATGTAATCTTAACAGGCCTTTTGGGGACCTTGGAAAGATTGGTGGATATGGTGATTATTGAAACTTCATTGATAGGAGTTGGAGTAACAGGAATCTTTTCGAAAAGAATTTGTTGGTTGTCCATTAGGCGTTGGATGCCTATATTCAGCAATGGACAGTCAATTGGTAGGGAGTAACAAATGTAGCAATCTTCTTTACAACCTGGGAAAATCCCAGCCTTCAACAGATTCAACTCGATTGTCAGTAATGGAGTTATCAGATCATCAACAGTAGAAACAAACATATCTTCCTCAACAGCATGGACATTGTGGCCCTGTTTTGGCATCGGAGCGGAGATTACATTTGGCTTCTCAGGGGCGTCGAACTCAACCTCTTTAGCCTCTATCAAATCTTGAATTTTATTCTTTAACGCCCAGCAATTGTTAGTATCGTGCCCAATGCTGTCAGAATGGTAGGCACATTTTGCGTTGGGATGATAATGTGGCGAAGAGGTATTCATATTCTTTGGCGCTTCTCTAATGTTTGCAAGCTTCAATTTCAGGAGATGTGGAAGGATTTGAGCAGGTGTCATATTCACTGGAGTATACTGCTGTTGTGGCCTTTGCTGATAAGCTCTGGTCTGATCATTCCTTGGTTGGTTGTTTCTAGGCTGTTCGGATGTAGACTTCTGTATTAACACGGCCCCCACTGTTGGTCGACGCTCTACTCTTTCCCGATTTCTCTGAGAGTATACTGCAGATGCTTCTTTCTTGGCTGGGAAAGGTTTTCTTGCAGCTGTAGATGCGGAAGCACCCTTTTCAATCTTCCCACTCTTGATACCAGCTTCCACCCTCTCGCCAGTCAGAATCAATTCAGTAAAACCTGCAGAAGAGCTCCCAATCAACTGGTTGAAGAAATGTCCAGATAGGGTCCCCAAGAACATGTCAACTAGTTCCCTATCTCAAAGCGGTGGTTGTACTCTTCCGTCCAAGTCGCGCCATTTCTGGGCGTATTCTTTGAATCCTTCGTTTGAAACCATTCCCATACTCTGTAGCTGAGTACGGGTTGGCGCCAAGTCGGCGTTGTATTGATACTGGAGATAGAAGGCCGCTGCCAAGTCCTCCCAATTATGCACCTCCGATCTCTCAAGCTGGTAAAACCAATCTAACTGAGTACCGGACAAGCTGTCCTGAAAGAAGTGTACCCAAAGATTTTTATCGGATGAATGATGTTGAATTCTTCTGACATATGACCTTAGGTGCATCTTTGGGCAAGACAGACCATCATATTTTGCGAAAGTTGGTACCTTAAACTTTGGAGGGATCATAATCCCAGCAATCAATCCCAATTCTTCAAAATCTAACCCGGGAACCCTTTGCAGCTCCATAGCTGCCAGCCTATCTTCCAGGTTTTTGTACTTGTCATCCGCTGGCGGGTATTGCTGCTCTGAATAATCTTCATCTTCTCCAACCTCTTCCTCTTCAGCCTCGGACTCAGAAGGTAATGCAGCCCCTTTTCCTTTACCGGTCCCCTCATCAGATGTGGAGGGGAATTCAAGAACTCTCCTAGCTTCATTCTCAAATCTTCTTCCCAGTGTAGCTACCCCAACTCTTTTCTTCTTCTTTTTTCCTTTTTCTTGCTCTTTATTCCCCAACAGTGCTTTAAGATCCTCCTGACCCTTTGCCAAGGTCATAAGGAGTTGTTGAAACTGCGAGTTTTGAGCCTGTAAGTCCTTCACTGTTTGTTCCACATCCATCTTGCTGAAATAAACAGCAGAAAGATAAGGAAACCTGGCTTGAATACCTGTTTGTGCATATGATGAATGATATGTTTGTTCATGCAATGCATTCAAGGATTTAGAAATTCAAAGTTGTTACAAACAAAAAGAACACACGTCATATTAATAAGAAGAAATTTTGTCAGTACATAAATGCCCCATGGGCCAAATATTACAAAAACTTCTTAAGGTAAAAAGACGTTGCGCATCCTCTTTCGTGCGATGTAGGTGTTGAGGGTCTCTTCCTCGTGGAGTCGGCGGGTGAGCTCTAAAACCTTCTTCTCACTGGCGTAGAAGCTGGATTCAAAAGTATCCCTCTCTTTCTTGAGTTGGATCCAACTCTTTTGCATCTCCTCCCATGATGTTGGCATGCTAGGATACAGGACGGTGTATGGAACCTCTCCTTCCTTAACAAGCTCTTTAATCAACGGGAGAATGTGAGAATAAGGCATCATAAGATTCTGAGAGCGGGTTCGCACCCACTTGAGGTAAGGCTCAAGAGGGATGGAATTCTTGTGCCCCAGTGTCTTACTATCTACCTTGTTAGGCATCCTCCAAGCTCTGATGAATCTCTGGCGAAGTCCTTGCGCATCGTTGTCGAAGTCAAAAACTAGGTCAGGAATCAACATGTCATGGGGGCCATCCCTCCGAGCATATCCAAATTGTCTCAAAGCTAGACAAGGGTTGTAGGTAATGCCTCCTCTAATGCCAAGTAATGGAACATTATGGAACTCACCACAACGATCGACGATGATGACATTTTCTATGGACCGAGAACACCAATGTACATCAGAATGTGTGAGGGTCATCAATCGTTGTGACCACCTTAAGCCTTGTTCATTCTTCAAAACAGATTGTGGAAGGTGAGAAATAAACCACCTTGCAAGGAGAGGAGTACAGCACATGAGAACACCTCTCTTCCTCATTGTTCGCGTGTAAAATGAGTGGAGTATGTCCCCAAGCAATGTAGGTATGGGATTCCTGGATATGAAGATCTTGACGGCATTGACATCTATAAGTTGGTCAGGATTTGGGAACAAAACCAACCCATAAATAAGGAGTGCCACAATTTCTTCAAAGGCTTGTAGATCCAAGGAATTCCAACACTCTTGTGCCTTCTCAAACAAGAACTTTTCCAAGAAGTCCTTAACACCACTTCTGGTTTCCCAATGCCCCTTGATGTCAGATGGTTGCAAGTGTAGTGCTTGAGCAACCTCTTCAGGTTTTGGTTCTTTTTCCGTACCGTTGTAGGGTAGTTGATTAAGAATAGGAATTCTCAGGAGTTGAGAAAATTCCTCCAAAGTAGGCACCAATTGGTAGTCGGAGAATGTGAAACAGTGGTGAAGGGGGTCAAAGAACTGGAACAGCACTTTCACCATGTCTTCTTCAATGCTGGTGTTGACTAGGCTGAGCAGTCTACCATGTATTTCACTGAAGGGAGAACTTTCTGGAATTCTGGATGTAAGCTCCTTGAGTTGAGGAGGGATCCTCACAAGGTTGACTTGGATGGTTTTCCTGCGAAGAGTTTCCATGACCTACAAAACAAGAACAAATATGAAGATCCAAACCCTTGAAATGGTTAGTGAATGCATATGATGCTTTATGATGTTCATGATGTATGCACGAACACATGTTCAAGCAAGTCACACAAAACCCTAGTTTCAGGCTTGCATGAGGTATCATAGGTAAGTACTCTCTTGAGTTTAGTTGGCTTAAAACCTGTCCTAAAAATAGTAACCGGGTTCTAAGGAGCTCAATATCATTGAATTGTTTTCTATGTTTATTGTTTTGGTTTAGCCACTTAACTAGCGACCAAAATATTCCAAGAAAGCAACCCTCAATGAGTGTAGTATCGAGTATCTACCAACTTCGGACTGCACTAAAGCCGGTCATCTCACTACCCCTAATAAAAGGCCAAGATGGTCAAGTAAGGTTCTAGTTCATTAGTGCTTAGTAACATCACTCAGCGGCCTCGTACTCTCCTTGATTGAACTAAAGGGTTACCGGTACTCACAAATATGTCGCACTAATATAGCTATTGCTTCAACCGTGTTGGTATACCCCGCACAGTTTCCACAACGTATTGCTATCTATGAAATGTTTCCCAAATCCGGGTGTAGGATTTCAAGCCCAAACAAGAGAACCAAAAGGTAAAGCAATCAAAGCAAACAATTAGTCATGCAAAAGGGTGATATAAGCCCTAAGGTTACTCCACTTTTAAATTTATCCCCAGCAGAGTCGCCAGTTCTGTGATACAGTGGGAGAACTGACTTGAGTTTTGCGTTTGTTTTCGCAAATGTTTCGGTTGAGCAAGAGTCGCCACCGACTTTTTATTTTATCCTAAGGAAAGGTTAAAAAGCACAGGAAAAACCTTTGAGATGTTTTCTTGGGTTCGGGGAGTATATTATAGAAAGGGAAGGTATTAGCACCCTTTCTATCCATGGTTATCCATGGGCTCTTAGTTACTTGCTTAGATCACTTGCCTTTGCTTTTCAATTGTTTGAAATGGTGCTTTGTGTGTGTGGTTTTGAAAATGTTTTGAAAAAGATGCCTTGTCTAGGCAACCATTGTAACAATTCTTTACTCGAATGTTTTACAAAGGTGTTTGTCTTTTTGAAAAGATGTTTCAATGTTTTTTGAAAGTTGGTTTTGAAGTTGTGTAGTGATGTGTGTTTTGAAAAAATGGCAAGGATTGTTTTGCAAGTTTGGTCAAGTAACCAAGAGCTATCTACCCTAAATTTCTCAAAGATCTTTCTCATGTTTTAACCCTTTTAACAGTATTGTTCCACCATTGTATTTGGTGGACAATCTTGTGTTAGGATGTTAACGGGACGGGCACGGGTCATCGTATAGACCATGAATGTAATAGTGCCAAGTGTCTTTGGCAATTTTTTCTTTAAGGGACTTGATCATTTTTAGGCAACTTCGAAAGCGTCATCGAGGGACTATGATCATTTGACTTGTTTTGTTTTGCCAAAGAAACTCAACATGCAACATGGTCCATTTTTGGAAGGCAACAAGTGGAGTAACCCTAAGGGTGCAAGTGTGCATTGTGTTGTCCATTTTAATGCTTTTTTTGTCTTTGTATTAGTCAAGCTATTTGTTATTTGATTTGCATACAAACCCTAAGTCTATCATGGCATAATTTGAAAGCTTTTAAATGCGGAAATTTAAAGTCCTAAATTATTACAACATAATTATGGGGATGGGGGTACAAATGTTTGAATGGGGGGATATTTAGCAAGAAATTAAATCTAAAACTATTACATCCATATTGAATATACAAATATTTAATTGTACAATATTAAAATAAATACAATAAATATGCCAAATGTATTATGCACAAAAAGATTTTTTTATGTATGTGAAAGTATTTTTTCATGTGAAATATAAAAAAAAAAAAAAAAAAGTCAAATTTGAATATTTTTGTCATTTAGGGCAAAACCCTAGTTTTTGAATAAAATGGTATTTATTTATTAATTATGTACAATATTTATATATTTATTTATACAAAAAAAAAAGTATATTGTAAAAAAAAGTATTTTTTAGTGTCAAATATTAATAAAAATAAAAATGTGTTATTTTCATATTCTTATCCTAAATATTCTAATAAAATATACAAGTATTTATATATTATACATTAAATATACTAAATATATACAAGAATGAAATATTAATTATTTACAAAAATGGTATATTTTAGAAAATGTTTTCAAAATGTAAATAAAAAATAATGACTGAAAATAAATATATTTTTGTATTATTTTCTAGTGTTTTAAATAAAAGGTTTTTATATTTATTTACATACATATATTAAATAAAACAAATAAATGCCAAATAAATGCAAAAAAAGGGTGGAAAAATATTTTTGATATTTTTTATATTTGAGCAAAAAATAATAAGTCAGAATCAAAAAGAAAAAATCAAAAATGATCAATATATCACACAATGGGCCAAGGGGGTGTAAAATGGAAAATGGGGTGCAAGCAGCAAGCTGACTCAGGCCCAGCCCAAGCCAGCTTTGTCTTCAACCTTCAGCAACCTGTATCAAACAAAACGCGCGCTTCTTCTTGTCCAACACAAATCCTGATTCCTTGACTTTTAGCAAAAACTCACAACACAAATAATGTAGAGCATCAAGATACGAATTCATACATATAAAACACTTAACCTAACTCTAAGAAACGAAGGAGAATTTCTTCATCCCCAATTTCTGACCTAATTTTTCTTCAATGTTCATGGCCAAAATTCTCACAGCACGCATAATATAAATGAAAAGTAATCATATGTATGGCTTCAGGGCTATGAGTAGAGCATGTTTCATTCACAAACCTAAGCCTAACTCTTCCTAGATTGAGAGATAGAAGTTCATGTTTTTACCTGTTTCAGCTTGACTTGAACAAAGCAATGTGGCCAACTTCAATGGAGTTTGATGATTTGTACAGCTTGCCTGAGTTCCAAGGAACCTTCTCCAACACCTAGCTTGCTTTGAATCTACCTGTATTGAGCTATGGAAGTCAACCTGCAAAATTGAAAAGTGAAAATGGCAAACTTGGCTATGGATGTTACAACTTGAGTTCAATGCTTGGGATAGCTTCTGTGGATGACATGGAATGTGTTTGAACTCCTTTTGGACAAAACGCACGACAAGAATGGATGGTGGAAGTCAAACTGCAGCAGATGCCCTGTTTTGCCACAAAACTGTGATTTTGTGTATGAGGAGGGATGAAGGGTGGTTTGGTCGTGCTTTAGGCTTAGTTTTGTGTATGGAAAAGGTGTACAAAGTTTGTTCTTGGATGTGTTTACAGGAATGAGAGTTGTGTGTCTTTTGCAAACTTGCTTCTTTTTTAAGTAAGAAGTGTCAAGTTGGGTTATAGGCCAGTACAGGTCCCTCAAGCATGTTGCATATCTTGCCCTTGGTAACACAAACTTGTGGAGTCTATCTGGCCTCAAAGATTTGGCTTGTACTTCTTGGATTTTGAATTTGACATAAAGCACCACTTTTCAAAAATGGCAAATGTGCTTTTTCTATTTAAGGGATAATTTCATGTGTAATGACCAAATGCACAAAATAATGCTTGGACACAATGGTTAGGCATTTAATTATGGAGTGAAAACTTGGTTTAGAGGCCTGCAAACAAGTTATAAGCATGCTAATTTGAAAATGAGACTTGTATGAACATGCATTTGGTTATGAACAAAAAGTGAATTTTGCCCAACTTTGCAAATTCGATTCTCCCTAACCACAAGGGTGTTTGAGAAGTTCTTTGACAATTTGGAAAGCTTGGAATGTGTACTACAATCCATCTTTATAATTAAAATTGAAACTCTAAGTGGAAGCATGTGAAAAATGGCCATGAAGTTGGACAAAAATCCTGCCTAGAATAGGTCAAAATTTCTCTAAGTTAAAAATGTTTTGCACCCTAATTCCAAAAATCATAACTTGAGATACAAGCTTCTTCTGAGAAAACTTTGTGAATCAAAGTTGTAGATTTTGCAATGGACTACAACTTTCATGTTTCAAGTTTTGTTTGAATCCATTTTCATCTTGGTGAAAAAATGGGACAAAGTTAGGAAAAAATAAGGAAATTTCATAACTTAGAAAAATTCTAAGTTATGAAATTTTCTCATTCTAAACCCTAATTTGCAATTTTGGGTTTCTTGATGAACAAGTTTCACAATTTGACATGTCTTGATGAAAAATGAACCTTGGCACTTGATTTTGACCAAAAAGTCAAAGTTTGACTTTTCAGTATACAGTCAAGTTTTGATCAGTTGACTGAAAAATTCATCTGTCAATCCTGTGCATTTGAGCTCTTTTGAATTTGTTGAATGGGTCAAGACAAAGCCATTGAGTCCTTGAGTCCATATGTGAGCTTGATTTTCCATTGATTAGGTCAAACAGTCAAAAATTGCCTTTGTGCAGTCAAAACCCTAAAAATGACCATTTTGCCCTTTTGGTGATCTGATCAAATTTCTTGTGAAGTTGTGATCCAAACTTGATCAAATAGTTCATATGAGTTCATTATGTTGACGTGGGTTAAAAATTATGAGGTTTGACTATCAATTGGCCACAGTTGACTTTTTCCCCAATACAGCTGATTTTTAGGTCAACTGTCCAATTGACTGAGCAAAGATTGGAATCAAGGCTTGAAACTTGGTATGGATAAACTTGTGAGTCCAACATGAAGCATGAAAGTCATCTTGGGCATTTAGGTCAAAATATCCTTGTGCAAACTCAAACCCTAATTTGGGTCAACAGTGCAAGGAGGAGTCTTGAGCAGAGCAAACCCTAACTTGCTCTTGAGTGTATGAGTCTTGTGGTGAGAAAATGTTGGTGAAATGAGAGGGCAAATTTTGGGGTATAACAACGCCAAACAAGGATTATAAGTGATTCCTCCCCTAATGCCTAAGAGAGGGACATTAGGGAACTCCCCACAGTGATCAATAATGGTAACATTCTCCGAGGATCGCGAACACCAATGAATATCTGAATGTGTAAGAGACATCAATCTACGAGACCATCTCATACCCTGCTTATTCTTCAAGACAGACCGGGGTAGGTGCGAAATAAACCACCTAGCTAATAGAGGAGTGCAACACAGAAGGGTCCCTCTTCTCTTTAGAGTGCGAGTATACAACGAGTGCAGAATATCCCCGAGTAAAATAGGCACCAGATTATGCGACAGAAAAAACCTTAACTGCATTCACATCTATGAGGTGGTCTGTGTTAAGGAATAACACCATTCCATAGATGATAAGGGCCAACACTTTTTAAAAAGCTTGTAAATATAGGGTATCCCAAAAACAGTGAGCTTTTCCAAATAGAAACTTAGCTAGAAATCCTTGTACACCTCCTCTGGTTTCCCAATTGGCCACTACATCAGACTGTTGTAAAGACAGAGCTTGAGCAATCTCTTCAGACTTTGGATCTCTTTCCATACCGTTGAATGGTAGATGATTAAAGATAGGTACCCCCAATAACTGAGAAAACTCCTCCATAGTAGGCACTAACTGGTAATCAGGAAAAGTGAAGCAGTGGTGTAACGGGTCAAAGAACTGAAAGAGCACCTTTATGATTTCTTCATCAGGGTTTGAAGTGACCAAGTTGATAAGTCGACCATATTTTTCAGTGAAGGGAGAGCTTTCAGGAATCCTTGATTCTAATTCCTTGAGTTGAGGATGTACTTTCACAAGGTTGATTTGGATAGTGTTCCTGCGAGCGGATGTCATGTCCCTATAAAAACAAGACAAAGATAAGCCCTAGAAAATACTTGAAATGGTTAGTATGATATGCCATGTTATGATGTCATGATTATGCTAAGAAATCACATATATAGCAAGCACAAGAAAATCACACCAAGGCCTTAGGTTTAAGACTTGCATGGGTTTTAAGGTAATACCCTCTTGAAGTTTGGATTGGTTCAACCTGTCCTATAAATAGTAATTGGGTTCTAAGGGATCTTAATATCACCGATCTTTCCCACAAGTTTTGTTTGATAGGCGACTGACTCGCAACCAAATAAAACTCGAGAGTCAAATATTAATGAGTGTAGCATCGAGTATCTGTCGACTTTGGGAATACACCAAAGACGACCATCTCACTACGTCCTAATGGTCAAGTTGTTCAATTAAAAGGTTCTAAGGTCAGTTGATGCTTCATGACACCACGCAACGGCCCCGTATTCTCCTTGATTAACTCAAGGGCTACCGGTACCAACCAAAGTGTCGCATCAACGTAGCCATCGCTTCAACCGTATCAGTATATCCTGCACAGTTTCCACGATCTATTGCTACTTACCTAAAAGGTTTCCCTAGACCCGGGTAAAGCAGACAAACAGTTAAAGAAGCAAAATGATCTAAACCCTAAGGTAAACCCCAGTTTTTATTCGTCTCCAGCAGAGTCGTCAGTTATGTGATATAGTGGCAGAACTGACTATTAATACTGGTTTGCATTTTGTATTCACAAATGTCGCAGTAAGCAAGAGTCGCCACCAACTTTTCTTTTATCCAACAAAGAAAAGGGTGAAAAGAACAGAAAATAACCTTTTTCGAGATTTTCTGAGTAAGGGGGGTAGATTATGGAAAGGAAAGGTGTAAGCACCCTTTCCATCCGTGGTTTTCCACGGGCTCTTAGGTACTTGCTCATTTTAAAAACTGTTTGTATTTGTGTGTTTTGAAAGATTTTTTTTGCTTTATGGTAACTCTTGCATCAGTCCACAAGAGTGTGATAAAGTGTTTTGAAAACTTTGTTTGAAAAATGTTTGAAAGTGTGGTGTAAAAATGAATGGATTTGAGCAAGTACTTAACAGCTATCTACCTACTCGAAAAAGGAGTTCTTTTCCTTCTATCCTTTAGACAGTACTATCCTACTATTAGTGACTAGGTAGCCCTAGTCGTTGGATGTTTGATGGACTATCGAAAGGGACGTCACGATCACTGAGGCAACTGGGAAAGAACTATTAGTAATTGTCCTAAATCCCTAAGACCACTTTTTTAACCGAGGCGGCAGTCGAGAGGGTCATCGAGGGACTAGTGATCTCTTAGACTCAAGGACAACCACTAACAATTCTCACGTTTCGAGAATTATGATCGCGTTCGAAGGCAACCAAAGTGGGAGATACCCTAGGGGTGAGCATGTTCAAGTGTACTTGATTCAGATATATTATCTTGCGCATTTAGTGTTATCCATGTTCAATTAATCATTATCTTTCCATACAATCCTATTAACCATTCATCTAAGCAGTTTATCATGCGGGGAAATAAATTGCAGAAAAATAAAGTTCCTAACTATTACAGGAACTTGAGGCAGTTACATAATTAGATGCAGGTATTTAAATCTAATTTAATTATTACAAACCAGGAACAATTACAGAATTAGAAAATAATACGGCAAGAATAACAAACACGCGAAGAATAACGAAGCGTCTAAACCCTAAAACGCGCATAGGTTAAAAGAAAAGTTTTTTTTTGTTTTTTATTTGAAAAAAAAGTTAAATGATAAAGAAAATAATTAATTAATTGAAAAAATTATTAATTAAAAAAAATTAATTCTGAATAAAAAAACTAATATTTTTGATATTTTTGAAGAAAAAGATTTTGCAATTAAACCTAGGTTCTAATTGATTTTATTTTAAAGAAATAAATCAAAATAATTACATCAAATTAATTTTAATAAAAAAACATAAATCCTATTTTTTTATGATTTTACTGATTTTTATGATTAAATAGAAAAAATGATTTTTGAAATAATTAAAAATAACAAAGAAATTAAATAAAAAATAATAAAAAGGAAAAAAAGAATGTGCCTGAAGTGTGTTAGAAATCTGGGGGGTGCATGTTGGATTTGCAAGACTCAGGTCCACAAGCCTAATAATCCCTTACGTGTGATTCAGTATTGTGGCCTCTAGAAGGTCCACCATGGGACTGCAAGTTTGGTGCGCTGGACTTGGACACCTGGAATCTCATGGATGGAGAGTTGATGGTGTATGGTGTATGCAGGAGAAGGCAACGCATTGGATCTGAAAGAAATAAGTTAGAAAAATAAAACGTTGGACCTGAGACTCGAACCCAGGTCCTCTCCCTTCCAGCGCGCTTCCTTTACCATCTGAGCCAAGTGTTCATTTGTTTATAAAAACAAAAACACAACAACATAATCAAAATAAATGTCCAGAATTTTATTTAAGAAAAAAAAGGCGCGCTCTTTTCAAATGGTCCAACCAGGTCATGCCACGCCATCATCGTCTTCAGTTGTTCGTCGTTTTAGCCTAACACTTTTATCTACAGACTATATTCGTCACTAAAACACCTGCAAATCTCCAAAATTCACAACAGGCAATATAAATTCGATTTAAAGACATGAATCAATTGGGTTTGATCCCCTGAGCATGATGGTATCCTTTATTAGGTCCAATTTCGCCTGTACCTGAAAACCCTAAAACGAACGTTTAAACCCTAACAATGGCAGGTTATCATATATGCATCAAAACTGGAAATTAACCATTCAAATACGTTTTAAATGCTCATACAAACAAGAATGCATACTCAAAATCTATTTCTAATGCAAGTATGATCAAAATCGATTTCAAAAAATAAGGTGCAAACCGTGATGATGTAAGTGGTGATTTTGGGTGCTTTGATGCCTAGGAATGATGTTGTTAGCTTCAGAATGTCCCCAGGAATAGATTGCAAACGTCAAAACTCCTTGGACCCCTCTGCAACTATCAATCTGATTGCCGCTTTTTTATGAGAAAAATTAGAACTTTTTGTGTGTGTTCTACGCGGTCAATCCTTGTCCTTTTGGTCTGGCAATGTTATGCATATATATCTGGATGTATTAGGGTAACAAAAGTGGATTGAATCTTGAATATTTATGTAGAAAATATTTGATTTGACTTTGGAATTTTAAGTTTCTTATTTTGGTCAAAACTTGCTCAAACAACTCCCACGCATTTCCTTTGATTTTCCAGCATGTTTTACTCTTCATTTGATGAGAAAAAGATCTTCAAACCATATCTTACATATTTCCTATTATTTCTTTAATTAATTTTGACTTTTAATGAATAAAAAACCAAAATAAATAATAAAAATAATTAAATAAAGTGCGAATGAGCTCAGGGGTCGTGGGCCATGTTAGGGACAAGTTTCAATCATGAAAACATGGGCCCATTTGGAAAAAATTCAAGTTGGGTCAATGTTGGCTTCATGCACTTTTCCAAAAAATGGTCAACTTTAGCAAGGCATATCTTTCTCAATTTTGACCCTAAAATGGTGTTCTTGGACTTTTTAGAGAGCTTAGGATATCCTATAAACAACATTTTTGGTTTCATCTCAATTGGATCTTCCATGTTCATGTAAGGAGCTTTGACCCAAAAGGTGTTTTTGTTGACTTTTTGAAAGGACCTATAATGTCTGAGCTTGTATCTTTTGATTGAGGCATTTCTTGAACTTGAGGGCTGAAGAGAAGTTGTAGGGAATTGGATTCTCTTCAAAATGAGACTTTGTGGAAAACTTTATAATAAAGTATGAGAAAGTTATGCTTGGTCAAAGTTTGGTTGACTTATTCTATAGAAACCCTAATTTGCCATTTTTGACTTTTGATGAGTTATGAGCATTTCTTGAAGAATCATGATCAACCCTTGATCAAATGATAGATAATACTTCAAAGTGTTGATGTTGACCAAAAATCTTAAAGTTTGATTGTATTTGGGCCACAGTTGACTTTTGACCTAGTATAGTTGATTTCCAAGCATTTCTCAATAGTAATATGAGGAGCTTTGTTGTCCTATATGACTTTGAACATAGACGACATGGTAGCCAATGCGTCTACCAATCGATTCTCTTCTCATGGAATATGTTTAAAAGTGATTTCGCCAAAGTACGAAATTAATATCAGCACATGCTCCCGATAATGAATGAGATTTGGATGCTTAGTATCCCATTATCCCTTAATCTGACTGATCACTAAGGCTGAGTCCTCATATACGTTCAAGAACTTGATTCTCATATCAATGGAAACCTCGATACCCATGATACACGCTTCGTATTCGGCCATGTTCTTGGTACAGTCAAAGCATAATATGGCATTGAAAGGCGTATGGAAACCCTTGGGAGAGATTATCACATCACCAATTCCATTACCAAGTGCATTGGAAGCTCCATCAAAAACCATAGTCCATCGGAATCCCGATTCAGGTCCTTCATACGGTCCAGGTTCTTCGCAACATGTAACTAGCATAATATTCTCATTAAGGAACTTGAAATTCATAGATCGATAGTCGTCTACAGTTTGATGAGCCAAATGATCAGTACAGTTTCTTTGATTGCCTTCTGAGTAGTATAATGAATGTCATATTCTGTCAAAACCATTTGCCATCTGATTATTCTTCCGGAGAGAGCGAGTTTCTCAAATATGCACTTTATAGGATCCATCTTAGAGATCAACAAGGTAGTATGAGTCAACATATACTGTCTTAGTCTGCGAGCAGCCCATGCCAAAGCGCATCAAGTTTTATCGAGCAGTGAGTCACTTGTTTCATAGTCGGTAAATTTTTTACTAAGGTAGTATATTACATGCTCTTTTCGACCAAACTCGTCATGTTGTCCCAGTACACACCCCATTGAGTTATCTAACACTATTAGGTACATGATTATAGGTCTTCCTTCAACTGGTGGTATCACAATTGGAGGTTCCTGGAACTACTCCTTGATTTTGTCGAAAGTTATATGACAATCGTCGTTTCACTTTACTACCTGATCTTTCTTCAGCAACTTGAAGATCGACTCACAAGTAGCGGTCAAATGAGAAATAAATTTGACAATATAGTTTAATCGTCCTAGGAAACCTATGACTTCATTATCAGTACGGGAGTCGGCATCTCTTGAATGACTTTGACCTTGGCGGGGTCAACCTCAACACGTTTACCACTGACGACGAAACCTAGAAGTTTAGCGGATCTTACCCCAAAGGTACATTTGTTTGGATTCAATCTCAGCTTGTACTTCTTTAATCTCTCAAACAGTTTGTGTAGGTGGTCGAGATGTTCCTCTTCAGTCTGAGACCTAGCTATCATGTCGTCGATGTAAACCTCTATCTCATTATGGATCATGTCATGGAATAAAGCTACCATAGCACGCCAATTTGTCGCACCGGTGTTCTTTAAACTGAAAGGCATAACCTTGTAACATAAAATTCCCCACTGTGTAACAAAATTAGTCTTCTCCATCTCTTCAGGTGCCATTTTGATCTGATTATAACCTGAGAAATAATCTATGAAGGAAAACACTTTATATTGAGCGGTGTTGTTAACCAGAACATCAATATGCGGAAGCAGAAAGTAATCTTTGGGGCTCGCCCTATTCAGATCCCTGTAGTCTACACACATACGCACTTCGCCATCCTTTTTAGGTACTGACACCACATTTGCAACCCACTGAGGATAGGACGTAACAACTAAGAAACATGCATTAATTTGCTTCATAACCTCAGCCTTGATGTTTTCCGACATCTCGGGACACATACGACGAACCTTTTTATTTACTAGAGAACAACCTTCTTTCATCGTCAGACATTGAACCACAATATCAGTATCAATCCCTGGCATTTCTTTGTATGACCAAGCAAAGATCTCAACATAGTCATACAACATCTAGATTAATCTGTTTTTGACATTGTCTTCTAGGTTGGCACCTATCTTGACCTCCTTCTTGTCCTCTTCAGTATCCAAGTTAACAACCTCAACTGGCTCTTCATGCGGTTGTATGGCTTTTTATTCTTGCATTAACAGTCTAGCAAGATCTCCAAGTACTTCACAATATTCCTCACCTTCTTCTTTGGCTTGGTGATCGGATTTTCGAAGTCATAAATGGCAATAGAAAAATTGTTATCAATGGGATCCAAGGTGGATATGTATCTTCAATTTTTTATATAGGTGTGTGTAAGAACACATAGATACTTGGAAAGTAATAAAGAAAGACAAAGAGCATAAAATTTGAATGAAAACGTCCAATGATTTATTAAATGAAAATATGTTGATGAATGATGACAACCCTAACAAATGGACCGTTGTGCCCCGGGTAAGGCACAAGGCTTAAAGTTATTGTTTAAATTACATATCCAAAAACTTTGAAGGCAAGAAAACAGAAGAAAAAAAAAGCATTTAATCCTGACTAAAGGAGATTTGTATAACGTCTTCAGTCTTCTAATTGCTGAGCCAGTTGCCGGTGGTGGGAAAGATCCAATTGTCTAGGTCATAGTCACTACCAACATCTTCTACCGCGTTGACTCCATCAATAGCATTAATGTCTTTGTCGTGCTTTGGCATAGATGCAGAAATCACATTGAGAGTCTCGGGAGGCTCAAATTCAATATCTTTGTAGTCAATCATGTCTTGAACCTTATTTTTCAAAGCCCAACAGTTATTTGTGTCATGTCCAGGACTATTGGAATGATAAGTACATCTTACACTAGGATTGTACCGAGGAGAGGAAGCGTTGGTATTCTGAGGATGATCTCTTAAATTAATCAGCTTTACTTTCAATAGATGTTACAATGCATGAGACAATGGCATGTTGATCTTGGTAAATTGTCTCCTGGGTGTGTTTGACCTACGCTGATTGCCCTGTTAATGTTGTTGCACAGGTGCTAGATTAAAAGTTAGTACTGCTCCCACAGATTGGTTGCGATCACTTCTAGCACGACCCTTCTGGCCATACACAACATTAGCTACTTTTTTACTGTGAATGCCTTCTTCACAATACTTGAAGACGCAGCCACTTGAATTTTTCCACTTCTGATTCCACCTTCAACATGTTCCCCTGTTAATATCAACTCGATGAAACCAGATGAAGAGCTCTCAATCAGATGATTAAAGAAATGACTTGTCAGAGTTCCCATGAACATGTCAACAAGCTCCTTATCAGATAATGGAGGTTGAACTCTTCCTGCTAGATCTCTCCACTTCTGGGCATACTTTTTAAAGCCTTCATTAGAGCCCATGGTCATACTCTGTAATTACACACGGGTTGGTGCAAGATCAGCATTGTATTGGTATTATTTATAAAAAGCAGCAGCCAAATCTTCTCAAGTACGAATATTAGTTCCTTCTAGTTAATAGAACCATTCCAATTGGGTCCCAGATATACTTTCTTGAAATAAATCCACCCATTATTTTCTGTCGACAGTGTGTGGTTGGATCTTCCCCACATAAGACCTCAAATGTAGTTTAGGGAAAGAAACACAATCATACTTTGCAAAAGTAAGGACCTTGAATTTGTGAGGAATGAAAACTCCTGAGACTAAACCCAACTTTTGAAAATCCAACCCATGAACTCTCTATATCTCTATAGCATTTAAACGATCTTCCAGTTGTTTGTATTTTTCATCGGCAGAAGGATACTGTTCATGCAAATATTCTTCTTCATCTTCATCAGAATATTGGCCAGAACCAAGATGGCTTCCTTTCTCAACATTCACACTCTTACCTTCTTCACCCTGGTTGTCATCTTCGTTTGATGGATTATCACAGTCTTGAGCTCGCTTGGGAGGACCTCTGAACCTTCTTCCCATGTTGAGAATGTCGATTGGTTTCCTTGTCTTTTTCTTCCTCTCTTTGGTGATGAGGGTCTTCAAGTCTTCCAGCCCCTTACTAAGTTCAGGAACATTTTTTGGAACTGGGCATTCTGAGCTTGAAGATCTTTGACTGTTTGTTCAAGATCCATCTTTTACTGAAATAAACAGCAACGTGATGATAAAACCTGACTAGAAAGTACTTGTTATGTAATGAGATGCATGATATGTAGATGCAAATGCAATGTTTTCAAGGATCTTGCAAGGTAAAAGAGAGAATGAATCCTGATTGCAACTTTGACTTGTGGAACTTTGAGTCTTCATTTTTGGACGTCCTTCTATTAGAATTAAGCTCATCATATCGAGTGGGTCCTAGCCTCTGACTCAAAATAACGTACTTTGGTCTTTGAAGGTGTCTAGCTTGAGGAAAATAAATCCTCCTACCCCCTTGTTAATAGTCCAACTTTAAGATAATCCTACAACAAATATCCCTAAGATCCTTGAAATGGTTAGTAAATGTCATATCGGGTATTATGATATCATGATGTTATGTTTTAAGTTTAAACAAATAGCAAACATAAACAAATCACGTAAGAGCCTTAGGTTTAAAGGCTTGCATTGGAGTCGAGTTGGCTCATTCTATCCTAAAATAGTAACCAGGTTCTAGGAGTCTCATATCAAGGATCTTTCTCGAAGGTTTTATTTTAGTACAACAACTGACTTGCAACCAAAACATCCCGCGAGTTAAATCTCAATGAGTGTAGCATCGAGTATCAACCAACTTTGAACTACACCAAAGTCGGCCATCTCACTACCTTCTAATGACCAAGAAGGGTCAATTAAGGTTCTAAAAATCAGTTAGTGATTATGACACCACGCGACAGCCCAATGTTATCCTCAACTGACTCAACGAACATCAATACAAACCAAAGTGTCACACTAACATAGCCATCACTTCAACCATGTCGGTATATGCCATACAGGTTCCTTAATCTATTGCTACTTACCTAAGGTACCCTAGATCCAGGTGTAGGAAGAAATTAAACTCAAGAAACCCTTAAAATAAAGCAAACAATAAAAACAATTTAAAACAAGTAAAAGTGATCTAAGACTCTAAGGTAACCCCTCTTTTTTAAGTATGTAAATCCCCAGCAAAGTCGCCAGTTCTATAATACGATGAGAGAACTGACTTGTTTTTTCATTTTATTGCAAATGTTACGGATGGCAAGAGTCGCCATTGACTTTTCTTTTATCCAATAAGGAAATGGTGAAAAGAACAGGAAAGACTTTGATAGATTTTGAGTTCGCAGCGTAGGTTATCAAAAAGGGAAGGTGTTAGCACCCTTTTCATCCGTAATTATCTGAAGGATCTTAATCGCTTAGCTCACTTTGAAAATTGCTTTGAGTGTATTTTGAAAATATTTTACAATTTTCTAATGTAAGGCGAAACTTTGTAATGATTCTTGTATCGGTCCTCAAGAATGCGTACAAATTGTTTTGAAAATATCTTTAAAAGTGTTTGTGTAAAATATTTTTATTAAAGATTTGTGAGCAAGCGATTAACAGTTCTACCCACTCAAGATCGTTCTTGTACTTTTCCTTCTCCTTTAGACAGTGATATTTGTACCATTAATTAATAAAAAACCTTATCTATTAGATATGAAGGGACAGGTGAAGGATCATCGTATGATCATCAAAGGCAACTTGTAATGACACTTTAACAATTTTGTAAGGGACTAACATCGAAAGGGTCATCGATGGAATATGATATTTTATTCGAGAGACTTTTCTAAAGGATCCCTACTTTTGAGGGACATGATCGTTTTATTCTGAATGCAACAAGAGAGACTACCCTAGAGGTGCAAGTGTGCGAGTGTGTTTATTTCATTTATTTATCTTTGAATTTAGGGTTTTCTATCGTTCTTTTTTATCTTTCCATACAAACCCTAGTTACTAAACAGTAATAGCAAGAATAAAAACAGTAAAGTGCGCAAAGTAAAATTCCTACGCTATTACGTGGCTTTGGGATAGATACATAATAGAGGTGCGAAAAATAAACCTAACTATTACATCTCGGGAGACAGGTACATAATAATGAAAAAGAAAGCAGGAAATCTAGGCTATTACAATTGCGAAACCTATACAATTTATCTAAGAAAATAAAATAAGAAGAAACTAAAATAAATATTTTTTAGTGATTTTTTTAGGAAAAGAATGATAATCAAGTAACCCTAAAAACCTAATTAATTTTAATTAATAAAAAAAATTAATTAAAAAAGTTGAAATCCTAAAAACCTAATTAATTAGGGTTTATAATAAAAGGTTTTATTTTTTATGTTAAGTGAATAAAATTAGGTTAAATTTTCCAAATAATAGGGTTTAAGAGAAAATGACAAACAAGGTTAGAAAATAGAGAAAATATAAAAACGCCAGGAGTGGGTGTTGAATCCAAGCCCTTAACCCTTTTTTCAACACGCTTTGCCACTACACTAGGTGCATGCCTGTGTTAGAAGAATGGAATCAGTGCAATATGTAATGAACCTGCAAGAATTGGAAAATATGAAAAATAAAATGTCAAAAGACAAGATCGAACCACACCCTTGTACACAAATACCTTAACGCACGCTTCCTTGCCACTGGGGTGGCTGAGTCATCTGGTGACATTGTGAAAACAATTAAACAAATCTTGTTGTATTGTGAGATACAACGTGAACAAACTCAAACGGTACAAACATGGCCAAACGCGATTAAGTCATCATGGGGGCCATACGATGGTTCAATCCTACACATTAACATCTCAGGAGCATATTAATAAGGTTAGTATACATTGAAACAAAATGAAAACGACAACATGAATTTTATGAAAAAACGAATTCGGCTATGCATGCACACTGGTTTTATGCCCTTTGGATCATCACAACCGAGCAAATCTTACCATATAGTACTTCTAGAAGTGAATGGGACAAGTATGGCCTTGAGGGAGGTTGTAAGGTAGGGTTTCGATTTGCCATAGTTTTGATATTTTTTGGAATTTTGGAAGGGTGATCTTGTGAGGTTTTCGTGGCTTTTCTGTATGAAATAGTGAGAATATATAGAGAGGAATTAGGTCAAAAGGGATTGGGCTTGGACCTTTGTAAGAAAGCCTCTTATTTTATCTAATTTATTTTGAATTTTAAATAAATAAAATCAAAGATAAATAGAATAAAAATCTAAGGGGTGTATAAATAAGTCCAAAAGTTCATATTGAGTCTTATAACACGCATGGACCGTGAAACAGAAGCCCACTAGCCCAAAAGTTCATGTTTGGTCACTTTAGGTTTCATGGATTTTCTCAAAATTTCTTGCACAAATCATAACTCTCTCAATTTGTATCATTTGAAAGTGATCCTAGACTTTTTGGAAAGCTTAAGATGTCTCCTGCAATCTCTATGTTGGTCATTTTTGTATTTGAATATTTTATCTTGATGTAAGTTGCCTTGACAAAAGGTTTTTTATTTATTGACTTTAGAAATGACCTATATAATATTTTAGCCCATATCTCTCAAATGTAGCATTTTTTTTACTTGAGCTTAGAGAGGCAAAGTTATAGAGAATTGAATTTCCTTTGAAGTGAGCTTTGGTTGAGAAAAATCTAATGAAGCATGTTAAAGTTGTGTTTGGTCAAAGTTCAATTGACTTCTCCTTAAGAAAATCCTAATTTAGTAACTTTTGACTTTTGGTGAATCTTGAGTTTTCTTGATAAATCATGATCAACCCTTGATCATAATGATGAATGTGACTTCAAAATATTGATGTTGACCAATAATATTGAGTTTTAACTGTATGTTAACCACAATTGACTTTTTATCCAATATAGTTGATTTTTAATCATCTGACTAATTGAATGAACAACTTGTGATGCAAGATTTAAAATTTAACATAAGGGTACCTTGTACAAGTTCACAAATTCATTCTCCGTTAACATCCTCCGATTTGTTTTCCATTTTACTTTTTATTCATGTGATTTTAATTAAGACATGTTTGATTAAATGAGTTTGTGTAAGAGATTTATGGGTGTCGGTTTTGTTTGAAAAGAAATTGAAAAGAGGGATTGTGAAGGTAGAAGAACGAATATCGTGAGGGAGGAAGAGATAATTCAAAATCAATTCTATGTAATCTTATAAAAAACACCAACCAAATTGCAGACTACGAATTAGCACTCTGATTCCTCATAAAATCATGGCGAATTCTCCTAATAAAGCATTAAAATCCTATTCCAAAAATCTCATTCATACTCAATCAAATAGAGGCTACAATCACTCGTCACCCAAAACAACTCTAACTCAATCTATCTACAACCAACTCTGCCACCTACTTCACACAAATTTTATTGCTTCCATAACTCCTACTGTACCAACCAACCGAAACTAAGCCTAAAAATCCCAAAACCCAATCCAATAATGAGATTACATCCATCTCACACACCTTACCCCCCAAAAATTAAATTTGTCCTACTGTTCAATTCATCCATTTTCCAACAACATAAAGGCCTAGCCCCATCCCGCTATCATGACCATCATAAATGTTAAGCCTTATTGTCTCCCAAAATGAAGCCATGACCATCACCATAAATGATATGCTTCAGAAGGGCTTCATTAAACCTAGCAAAAGCCCTTATTCTTCCCCTTTTTTACTAGTGCACAAAAAAGATGGAACCTGTCAATTTCCTGTACCAACCTTGGTTGAACTCTTTGATGAGTTAGATTCTGCATTTTGTTTATAAAGATTGACCTCAGGTATGACTACCACCAAATTAGAGTTACACAAGAATACACTGATAAGACAACATTCAGAACCTTTGATGGGCACTATAAGTTTTTAGTTATGCCCATCGACCAAAAGCCGCTATGAATGATCTATTACATCCTTATCTACGACTGTTCGTTTTAGTTTTTTTTATGACATCCTTAAGTCCTTATTTACCTAAACATGTGCGTCAGTTTCCAAATGTGTGTTGTCTCTTTCAAGTGTTGATTAATTAGGTCATATTATCTCATCTAATGGCAGTTATTATTTAGGTCATATTATCTCATCTAATGGCATAACCCCCGATGCATCTAAGGTTCAAGCAGTTTTTGATTGGCCAAGGCCATGTTCACTCATGACTCAGAGATTTTTTAGGCCTCACCGATTTTTACCAATGTTTTGTTCGTCATTACGCCTCTCATTCTCCGCTCACCGATTTATTATGTTTCAATAAGTTTACATGGAGTACAAAAGCGGATACATCATTTATAACTTTAAAGAAAAAAAATGAAGGAAACTCTTGTGTTAGCTCTTCCAGACTTCTCAAAGGTCTTCACCCTTGAAAGAGATGCTTCTGCTGTGACCATTGGTGCACCCATATGCAAGTTTCGTCTGTCTATTTTTGTCATCTTGATTGGCAGACATTTCCATATTTTTACTGATCAAAAGAGTTTAAAAATTTTTCTAGTCCAAACCATCCAAACACCAGAACAACAAAAATGGGCATCCAAGTTACAGGGGTTCAGTTTTGATATTTCTTACAAACCTAGTAAAAGCAATCAAGTTGTAGACGCTCTCAGTCGTAGACACACAGAAGACGAAGCTATGTTCCTTACCATCTCTTCGCCGGTTCCTATGATTCTAGCTGAACTCAGAAACCACTACACAACAGATAAACAAGGTCAAGACTTTGTAGCCAAATACAACCCAGATCCACATATGCAAGTCATGTTATCATTCAAAGACAACATCATGTTCTACAAAGATAAGATTTACATACCTCCAATCCTAGAGCTCAGTCACAACTAGTCACTACGGAGTTCAACCAACACTTATTAGAATCTTATCATCATTAAACTGGCCAAGTATCTACAAAGACATCAAGGTTTTTATTCAGTGTTGTTTTGTCTGCCAATGCAACAAGTACCTGCCAAAGAAGAAACAAGGATTACTTCAGCCACTGGAAATTCCGAAACAAGTATGGGATGAATTAACTACGGATTTTATCACTCATTTACCCTCATCTTTTGGCCACTCAGTGATTTGGGTCATATGTGATCGATTAATATGTTTGCAGAGGATACTTTGGTGTAGTCCAAGAAATTCTGGATACTTAAAAGGAAAATCTGACGAGAAACAGACAGGTAGAACAGGCTAACAAAAAAAGAGTTGATTGTACCTTTGAAGTTGGAGACATAGTTCTGCTTCACCTGAAACCATATCGGCAAATTTCGGTGCAACAACGAAGATCCCAAAAGCTGTCACCACGACACTTTGGACCTTTCATCGTTCTCCACCGAAGCGGCACGGTTGCGTACGAGCTGGACATCAATGCCTCTTCAAAGATCCATCGGGTTATCCATGTCTCCCAATTACGCCGCTACAGGGGTTCGAACCCTTCATCTGATTTCATCAACTTTCCATTTGATACGGCGCCTGATCAACAACAACAAACAGCTATCATGAATAACACAGACCAAGAACCCTTCATGCACCCAGAAACACTAAACTCGGAAATAACAAATTGGTAGTTGTTACGGAGAAAGGGAGAAGAACGATCGGCGCCAGAGGAACACAATAAGTGTTTTTGTGGAAACAGAAAAAGTACTCACTCAGTGTGAAAGAGAGAACGTACAAAGACAAAGCGTAAGAGAGAAAGTAAGAGAGAAAGTACAAGCACAAAGTGAAAGAGTAAACCCTTATGCTTTCCCAACTGAAGTACTTATAAACCCATCTGAGGTTGTCTTGGAACTGACGTAGCGTGTTCCAAGAATTTATTTCCCCACACGCACGACTCCCCAGAGCCACACATGCAAAGTGCTGCTCCCACTGAACCATTGGATTCTCAACGGATAGATATCATTTCCAACCCAATTGACACGTTATCCCCCAGCTGTATTCCAACCACAACAGGATTAGACCACTCGCTGCCCAACTGGATCACATTTCCTATTTTTGCTGCAAATCCACGTTCCTCCCGTAGTATTCCAATACTTTTTGGTCAATCTCCATACAACAATTCATTACTTGCAAGCAAGCCTAATATTTTGTGTTGCAACATGTCTATTTTCTAATATGTTGAATTTAAAAATTTTTCAAATTTCATTGTTAAAATGATTTTTAAGTTGAAAAAAAATTATTTAGTCTCACATTACTTATGCGAGAAATATTAACTACCTTACTTCACTATATAAGGAGTGCACATGTTTCATTCCAAAACACACCCAAAACTATTTTATTAGTTTATCATTCTTCACTCTCATAACTCTGCGTCTTTCGAATTGTCGAAGCGCCATCTTCTTCCCATTTCTTCTTACTCGTTGAATTTTCCAAGTGTTTTCTTGAATTCTCTTTACAGAATTATGTTAATTTCTCCTCATTTGAGTTGAGAAATTTTCAAGTTTAATCTTTTAGATTCTCTTTGAAGAATTATTTGAATTTCTCTTTGTTGGAGAAATTATTATGAGTGGTCAAATGACTATTATACAATATAGAATTAGGCTATTTTATCCTAGAGACAGCGTAGTAGTTCGACTGTTTTGCATAATTTTGAGCAGTGCCACGAAACGTCTTAAAGAGAACGAACTAGTCCACGACTCAACCTGATAATTTCTTCGGTGAAAAACATTTCAAAATTCGAAAACAACAATTTTAAGATGTTTCAAACTGTCATGGCTACCGAAGAAATTATTGATTCTTTAGTGGATATTGTCTTTGAGAAATCGTTCATGTTTGAGGAAAGTCACTTCAAACGTTGACAACAAAAGATGAAGTTCTTAATGTTGAAAAAAAGTTGCTAACGTTCTGATCGATGACATTCTGTTGCTCCTTCTGGATCAATTGAACAAACTAATGGTAGTAAATCTGGTGATTTAGAAGGATCACTCAATAGTGTTAAAGTTGAATCTGCTGCACAGATTAAAGCGAACGATTTTCAGCATAGGAAAGAAATCACCTTAGAGAAAGAGAATGAAAATCTCTATATAATCATATTTTGAATAGACTCGCTGGTGATCTGTATGATAATTACAGTTGATGTGATACTGCAAAACAAGATTGAGAGACTCAGAAAAAGAAGTATGACGTAGAAGCTGAAGCAAAGAAGTATGTTGTTAGCCGTTACTTCAAGTATCAAATGCAAAGATGTAAGGTCGATGGAGGCTCAATGTTACGAACTTCAAAAGATTTCTTAAAGGATTATCACAAAAGGTATGTGTTTAAATGAACAATTTCAAATTGGTTTTATTATTGACAAATTACCCCATAGTTTGACTGTTAAAAAAAAGGAATCTTAGAGACAATATCAAAAAGAAAAAGTATTGGTTGTCTCAAACAACAAAAAGAAATTTGGTGAAGTTCTGAAGTCATTTGGTAATTGATTAAAGAATCAGAACCGCAATATTGTAAACCAAATTAAGAATGGAAACCCTTATATGATCCCAATAGTTCCAACTAGGCAACAACCACCACCTAAAAGAAATGACGTTGGTTTCCCTTTATTTTAACTATGGAAAATCAAGTCATATGACTAAGAAATGTAGAAGTAAGCTTGAACTTGGTGTTGTCCCTAATGCAAAGTCAACCTGACTAATGGGCAATTTATTGCTATAGTAATTGAAATCAACATGGTTGATGGATATGTTGGTTGGTGGATAGACACTTGCGTCTCTCGTTGTGTCTGTTATGATCGTGTTATGTTTAAAACATACACGAATACTAAAGATAAGAAAGTGTTGTTGGGAGATGGCTAGACCACGAATGTTGCTGGAATTGTAGACATGGAGCTAAATTTCACCTTCAAAAAGACTTTAATCTTAAAGAACGTGGTTACGTTTGTATGTTTAAATTTTTTATAAAGAATTTGAAAATGATATAATAAGAATTTATAGTGATAGAGAAACTGCATGATTCTAGTTTATTAATGAATTTTATACATTGAATTGTACATGAAACGACTGCACCATATTATCTTGCAATGAATGGTAAAGCAGAAAGAAAGAATAGAACTCTTACTGGATTTGTTGTTGCCATTATGATGAATTCTGGTGCTGCACCTCACTGGTGGGGGGAAATTTTATTGACTGTTTGATATGTCCTGAATAGAGTCTCCAAGTCAAAATGTAAGATCTCTCCATGTGATATATTAAATAAAAAACAACCAAACTTGTCTTATTTGAGAACTTGGGGTTGTCTGGCTTATGTCAGAATTCCAGATTCGAAATGAGTTAAACTCGCTAGTAGAGCATATGAATGTGTTTTTATTGGGTATGCAGCAAACAGTAAAGCATATAGGTTTTATGACCTAAAGGAAAAAGTGATCATAGAATCAAATGATGTTGAATTCTATGAAGACAAATTTCCTTTCAAATTGAGAAATAGTGGGGGCACACACCTGAGTCACATTCCTGTGATAAGAAGCACATAAAGCAACGACAATGTAGAAACATAACTTCGACAAAGTAAACGAGTAAGAGTTGCTAAAGACTATTGGCCTGATTATGCGGCTTATAATGTAGAAGAAGATCCAATGAATCTTCAAGAAGCCTTGTCATCTCTAAATGCTAATTTATGGAAAGAAGCTATCAATGATGAGATAGAATCTCTATAATCTAATAAGACCTGGCACTTAGTAGACTTGCCTCCTGGTTGCAAACCAATCGGTTGTAAATGGGTTTTGAAAAAGAAACTAAAACCAGATGAAACTATTGATAAATACAAGGCTCGCCTTGTTTCTAAGGGTTTTAGACAAAGAGAAAATATATATTTCTTCGACACATTTTCTCCTGTCACTAGAATTACATCCATTAAGGTACTTATTTCAATAGCTGCTATTTATAACTTAATAGTACACCAAATGGATGTTAAAATAACTTTTTTAAATGGTGACTTAGAAGAAGAAATCTATATGGAACTACCTGAAGGATTTGTGATCCATGGACAAGAAAACAAGGTCTGTAAGTTAGATAAGTCTTTGTATGGGCTAAAACAAGCTCCAAAGCAATGGCATGTAAAGTTTGATAACTTAATGATATTGAATGGGTACAAAGTGAATGAAAGTGACAAATACGTTTATTACAAATTTTAGAAATGCATTTGCACTATCATATGTCTATATGTAGACGATCTACTCATTTTTGGATCAAATATTCAATCCATTAATGATATGAAATCATTATTGTGCAACAACTTTGATATGAAAGATCTCAGAGAAACGAGTGTGATTCTTGGAATCAAGATCACGATATCCAAGCAAGGAATTTCTTTGGATCAATCACAATATGTGAAAAATATCTTAAAGAAATATTATTACTTTGACAGTAAACCTCTGAGCACACCAAATGATCCAAGGGTGAAGCTGTTTAAGAACACTGCTGAAAGTGTTAGACAAACAGAATATGCGAGCATCATTGGAAGTCTTAGGTATTCCATTGATTGTACCAAACCCGCCATTGCATATGTCATGGGATTGTTGTGTGGATTTACTAGTATACTGAGTAATGAACATTGACAAGCTATAGAGCGAGTCATATGGTACCTTAAAAGGACCATGAATCTCGGTTTACATTATCAGAGATTTCCTGTTGTACTTGAAGGATAAAATGATGCAGATTGGAATACCTTATCAGATGATTCCAAAGTAACTAGTGGCTATGTATTCAACATAGCTAGAGGAGTTGTATCTTGGAAATCAAAGAAACATATTATCCTGAGAATATAGCATTAGCGTCTGCTAGTGAAGAAGCAAGTTGGTTAAGATGCTTGCTAACTGAGATTCCCTTATGGGAAAAACATAAGTCAGTTGTGTTGATCCACTGTGATAGTGCGGCTATTGCAAAAATCGAGAATCGTTATTATAATGGTAAAAGATGTCAAATTAGAAGAAAGCACAACACTGTTAGAGATTGTATCTCTAAAGGAGTTGTAAGAGTGAATCATGTATGCACTGGTGAAAATTTAGCAGATCCTTTTACAAAAGGATTAGATAGAGAGAAAGTCTAAAATATATCATATAAGATATGACTAATGCCTATAGGAAAATGACTTGCTTGTGATGGTAACCCGACCTAAATGATTGGAGATCCCAAGAAATAGGTTCAATGGGTAACAACATGTTATGAGTAATATGAGATGATCATGCAAGTAAAGCATGAATCCTAAAGTAATAAGAGGATGAGATAATAGAAACTCTTAATGAGATCTATACTCTGTATGAGGGAGTACCTAGGCTACAGGAGTACTATTGATAGACTCACCTATGTGATTGTGGAACTTAGGTCGGTTCCTATGGAATTTCGAGGCAGCATTCCTAGAGCCTTCATTAGACTGGGATACACGTACAGGGCCATTAAAGCATGCACTATTAGAATACACTTTAAGAAAAGGTTGTGTGCGGGTTTGATGTCTGAGATAGAGTTCAAGACATTTGTGTCACTCTTGTTAAATTGGAATCCTACTTGCTATGCAAAGGTTCAAGTCGTAGACACCTTTGTTTATGCACAATCTTAGAAACGTTTGACGTTACTTCTAAAATCAATTTTTTAAATTCAAGTGGGGGATTGTTGGAACATGTCCATGTTCCAATATGTTGAATTTAAAAATTTCTCAAGTCCCACATTGTTAGAATATCTTTTTGGTTGAAAAATAACCATTTAGTCCCACATTGCTCATGTGAGAATATTAACTACCTTACTTCCCTATATAAGGAGTGCACATGTTTCATTCTAAAACACACCAAAAACTATTCTATTAGTTTTTCCTTCCTCACTCTCATAACTCTGCGTCTTTCGAATTGTCGAAGCGTCATCTTCTTCCCCTTTCTTCGTACTCTTTGAGTTTTCCGAGTATTTTCTTGAATTCTCTTTAGAGAATTATGTTAATTTCTCCTCATTTGAGTTGAAAATTTTTAAAGTTTAATCTTTTGGATTCTATTTGGAGAATTATTTGAATTTCTCTTTATTGGAGAAATTATTATGAGTGGTCAAATGACCATTATTAATTTCTCTTTGGAGAATTATTTGAGTTTCTTTTTGTTTGAGAAATTATTATGACTGGTCTTTGTACCAAATACTACGAGTGGTGTTGATACCATATTGAATAGTCTTGTACCATCAGAGGGTGTATTTCTAGACTGATTATCTACCATGCATGTAGTAATCATACAATATAGAATTGGGTTGTTTTATCCTGGAGACAACGTGGTAGTTCGACTATTTTGGATAATTTTTAGCAGTGTCGTGAAACGTCTTAAAGAGAGCGACCTAGTTCGCGACTCAACCTGGTAATTTCTTCGATGGAAAATATTTCAAAATCCAAAAACAACATTGTGAAATTCAATGGGCTCCCTCTTGATGAGAACCTTGAGGCAAAGGTTCATGTTTGGCCGAAAGTAGTGATACAAGGCCCAAACGAAAATTAAAAAAGCCCTTTTGGATGAGGGGCCATATAGCCTATTAGTTCTATTATTATAATTTTATGTTTTCTCCAAGTGACTTAGGTCCAAATTATTTTATTTGTTTTCTTGTATTTTAGGTCCAGTAGCTTATATTTTTGTAAAATCTAGTATTTATATTGTTGCTGCAGTTGCAATGTGTGATACGGTGGGAGAACTGACTTGAGGTTTTGCGTTTGTGTTCGCAAATGTTTCGGTTTAGTAAGAGTCGTCACCGACTTTTTATTTTATCCAAAGGAAGGGTCAAAAAGCAAAGGAAAGACCTTTGAGATGTTTTCTTGGGTTCGGGGATTAGATTATGAAAAGGGAAGGTGCAAGCACCCTTTTCATCCATGGTTATCCACGGGCTCTTAGTTACTTGTTTAGATCACTTGCTTTTGCTTTTCAATTGTTTGAAATGGCGCTTTGTATGTGGTTTTGAAAATGTTTTGAAAAGAGGCCATCGTTGTGGCAACCTTTGTAATTATTCTTGTTTGAATATATACAAAGGTGTATTGTCTTTTGAAAAGATTTCAATGTTTTGAAAGTTTGTTTTGGAAATATTTTGAAATTGTGTTATGAGGTGTGTTTGAAAATAGTAAGGATGTTTTTTTGCAAGTTTTGATCAAGTAACTAAGAGTTGTCTACCCTATTTTACTCAAAGATCTTTCCTATATGTTTTTAACCCTTTTGACAATGTTGTTTTACCATTGTATTTGGTAAACAACCTTGTGTTTGGATGTTAAACGGGACAGGCGCGGGTCATCGTATAGACCATGATAGCAATGGTGTTAAGTATCTTTAGCAAATTTTCTGAGGGACTAGATCATTTTTGTGTAGGCAACCAAGATAGCGTCATCGAGGGACTATGATCTTTTGTTTTGTTTTTGTTTTGCCAAAGTACTCAACATGCATAACATGGCCCATTTAAAGGCAGCAAGTGGATGAAACCCTAGGGGTGCAAGTGTGCATTGTGTCATCATTTTCATGCTTTTTTGTCTTTGTATTAGGTCAAGCTACTTGTTAATTTTGGATTGTTGGCATACAAACCCTAATCTCTAATCATGGCATGATTGAAAACGTAAATGCGTAAAATAAATCTACCACTATTACAACATGATTATGGAGAGGGGGATACAATTTTTGAATGGGGATTATTTGATAAGAAATTAAAATCCTAATTTTACTATTACATCCAAATTGAATCAATGGCATAATAATAAATGAATAATATTTAAATAAACAAATTAAATAAATATGCAAAAATAATATGAATGTGCAAAATAATGTTTATGTTTATTTTTTATGTATGTAAAAAACATTTAATGCAAAAAGAAAGAAATAAAAAAGATTATATTTTTTTATTATTAAGAATAAAACCCTAATTTTATTTTAAGAATACAAATATATTAAATATACTATTTATATACAATAAAATAAAATGATGTATATACAAAAAATAAAATATATTTAGAAAAAAAATATTATTTAAGTATAAATAATAATAAATAAAAATATATTTTTCATGTTTTTATTCTCAAGTATTTATAAAATGTGAAAATTTATAAAATATTTTTAGGTATTTTTTTTATGTTTGGAAATGATAAAATAAAATCAGAATTGAAAATAAAATAACAAAAACATAAAAATATGAAGAAATGGGCCAGGGGGGTGCATTCAGTAAAAGGGGGGTGTCAATAGCGAGCCAGGACCAAGCCCAACCCATAACACTTCATCTTCAACCTCTGTTCTTCAAAATTCCGCGCGCTTATGTACAAACACGAACAACCTGCATACGTGCTCTAATGCAAAAACACATAACATCAAAGTTGTAGAGCTTTCCAAGACGAATTCAACCATATAAAAAACTTGTCATAACTCTCAAAGACCAGAGAGAATTTCTCTGGCCCTAAATCTTAACCTATTTTTTTCAGGATGTTTATGGACCAAATTCTCTTAGCATGCTTAACTAAAATGAAAACTGAGCATATGTACGGCTTCATGGCTATGAATACTACATTTCTTATTCACAAACCTAAGTCTAAATGTTCCTAAATAGAGAGATAGGAAGTTGACAAAAACCTGTTTCAGCTGACTTCGTGTATGGCAATGTGGAGCTTTTCAACAAGGCCTGAGATGTCTGAGAGCTTGCTTGAACTTCCCCTGACCTTCTCCAATGCCTACAGAACTCAACCTGCACAAGCTGAAATTGAAAATGGCAAACCCTGTAAATGGGGTTACAGTCAGTGTTTAAGGGTTGGGATAGTTTGGATGGGTTATGTGGAAGATGTTTGAACCAATTTAAGGCAAAACGCACGAGGGATTTGTGAGATAGAACTCAAGATGCAGATGCTGCCCTGTTTAGCCAATGGAAGGTGATTTTGTGCTATGGGAGGTTTGAGGGCTCAAAGGGTCGTGTTTTTGGCTCAAGGGGATGTGAGAAAGTTGTTTCAAAAGCTTGCACAAGTTGTTTTATGCTGAGGTTCAAGTTGTGGTGTCTTGGACAAATTTATTTATTATGAAGCAAAGTATGAGAAGTGATGTGAAGCAGGCTTGTACAGGCTATCCATCAGCAAGCACATTTTGGCAAAAATGGTAATGTACCTTTTACCATTTAGGGATTAATCTTGTGTGCAATGCTCTAATGACCAAAACAATGCCTTAGACCAATGGATTTGCATTTAATTATTGAGTGTGGAATGGTTTTGAGGCCTGTAATCTAGTGCAAAGCAAGCTGATTAGAATTGGTAACTTGTATCACTATGAACATGCCATGGTTGAAAAGTGAGTTTTTGCCAACTTCAAGCCTTCGATTCTCCCTAACCACAAATGAGTTTGGAGAGTTCTTGGACATTTTGGAAAGCTTGAAACATGCTATATATTCCATATTTGAAATGCAATTTGAGATTCCAAGTGTAACTATGTGAAAAATGGCCATGAAGATATGTCAAAATCCTGCCTAAATTAGGGCAAAATTTCTCAAAGTTAAAAGTTTCATGGACCCTTGTTCCAAGAATCATAACTTGAGATCCAAGCTTATTTTAGGAAAACTTTGTGAATAAAAGTTGTAGACTTTGTGGAGGACTACAACTTTCATGTTAGAAGTTTTGTTTGAATCCAATTGTATCATGGTGAAAATGTTGGGCAAAGTTAGGAAAAATTAAGACAATTTCATAACTTAGAAAAAATTCTAAGTTATGAAATTTTTCAATCTTAAACCCTAATTTGAAAAATTGGGTTTCTTGATGAACAAGTTTCATATTTTGACACATCTTGATGAAAAATGACCCTTGGTACTTGATTTTGACCAAAAAGTCAAAGTTTGACTTTTCAGTGTACAGTCAAATTTTGATCAGTTGACTGAGAAATTCATCTGCTAATCCAATGCAATTGAGATCTTTTGAACCTTATGAATAGGTAAAGATGATGCCATTGATTCCTTGAATCCATGATTTCACCCAATTTTCCATTGGCTAGGTCAAAAATCAGAAATTGCCCTTGTGCAGTCAAAACCCTAAAAATGACCATTTTGCCCCTTTGGTGATCTGATCAAATTTCTTGTGGAGTTGTGGTCCAAACTTGATCAAATGGTTCATATGAGTTTATAATGTTGATGTGGGTCAAAATTCATGAGGTTTGACTGTAAATTGGCCACAGTTGACTTTTTCCCTAATACAGTTGATTTCTAGGTCAACTGTCCTATTAACTGGGCAAAAATTTGATTCAAGTCTTGAAACTTGGTAGATGTAATCTTGTAAGTCCAACATGAAGCATGAAACTCACTTTGAGCATTAGAAGTCCAAAAATCCTTGTGCAAACTCAAACCCTAGTTTAGGTCAACAGTGCAAGGAGATGTCTTGAGCAGAGTGAACCCTAGCTTGATCTTGAGTTCAAAGAGTCTTGTGATGAAAAATATTGATAAAATGAGAGGGCAAATTTTGGGGTAAAACACAATGGATAAGCATATTCAGATATATCTTTATTTTTTTCTTAGTTTAAAAATTTATCTTCATGTCGAACGGTGAAATCCTGATATTAAACTATATGCTAGTCTTGGGGATGTGGTCTTCCCAAATTTGATTCTCTGCAAGACTGCAACAATTATTTGTTTCTTTCTAGACAATAAGATAATGAAGACAATACATATAATTTAATATTATGTTATTTGAACTTAAAATAGAGACATGGTAATATTCTAAACTATAATTGGTTATGCCCACTGAAAGTGTAAAATATTACATTATCATCTAATAGAAATGTATCATTATACTTTAACTTGACGTAATATATCTCATGGTTAGTTGACATTATAAAATTAATTTACACAGTTAGTGCATTATTCATTTTTTTCCAAATTATTGAATATGTTTTAAATAGTAAGAAAATTATTTTGATATTGAATTATAAAAATAATTAAATAATTTGTGTTTAGAACATGAAATTATAAAAGTACATAATTGTTTCAAGTACACATCGGTTAGAAATACAAAAGCATGAATAAAAATAAAAAAGTCTTCAATATTCAGATTTTCTTATGTTTTCTCTTTTCTAATTGGTTCATTTAAATAAAATAAATTATATGGGATGATATTATAATTTTAGCGGATCTACTATTAAAAAAGTTCATAGTAGTCGGCTAAAAACAGATGCTAACAGACAAAATGCAGACATCAGAGAGTAGCGTCAGAGTTGGAGCTAACATATATAACTAATAGTTGTGTTTATTCGATGCTAACTAGCATTTATCAAAACAGACGTTAAAGCGAAGGTTAAACAAATTTAAAAGCATATGCTAGTAGCGTCGGCTTTGTTAGATGCTATTTTCTTTAATGTGCATCTAATATTAGTTTTGAGTAAGGTCGGCACTAGTTATTAAAGACTCATATGTTAGAGACGATACTTCTTTGTGTGTGGTCGTCATTAGCTTCGATTATGACCAACGCTAATTTAAGTGTCTTGTGTTGGTGATGTTATTTCATTAATGTGTAGTCATCATTAGCTTCGGTTATGAGTAACGTTAGTGTTTAGCGTCTCTTTATGAAGACCTTATATGTTAAGGCCCGTGCATCTGAGTACCCATGCTCCAAACTTCCTGAATGTGAATTTTTCCTTTCATTGTGCATATTATTGAGCCAAATATGGCAAGAACATAATAGTTATGCGAATAGGTAAACTTGTCTAGTTAAATCATGCTATTAAGAAAAAAATTATGTCAAAACTCTATCAAACATGTAAATAATATCCTTAGTGTAACTAGTGCTCTAAATTAGTTCTAGTGAGCTAGTGTGGTTGACTATTCATCATCTAAAAACATGAGAAAGTCTTTCTCATGCCTCATATTTATTTATTTATTTTAGGGGTTTTAGGTCATCTAAGTCTAGGCGAATCCTCTCAGATGTATTTCAGTAAATAATGTCTATATAGCTTCTTTGATTAGTTAGGACCTATTTATCTCCCATTCATCACATCTTAAGGTTATGATCATGTGATCATTGTTATGTGGGTGGATGCATGCACCAACCTTCTCGGAAGAGGCAATCTCATATTTTGGAGCTTTTAACTCGCTCAGATCAGAGCTAGTGGGTAAGCCTTATATGGTTAGGATCTGGAAAGTGTATCTTCTACAAGCAAGATTGGTCTCTTCACCACTAGTGAATCCTCCTACGATGGTATTAAGAGTGTGGCAGACAATTCTGTCGATGCCTCTCTTGCTTGGTTCATTTACCTTCATGGATTGAGAACTCCTATAGGCATCTCTCCTCTAAGAATTAGACTCACCTTTCACTTGAGTGGAGTCGACCATGCCATGTTTCTTTAGGTAGCCCTCCTGGATCATGAGCATCATCTCCTTCTTGAGTTGATAGCAGTCAACGTCTAGTCTTCAGAAGAGAATCAAATGGTTATTCGGTCGCCTTCGGGTTTCCTTTTGACTTCGGGGCCTACTAATATCTGGTTGAATCCGAGCTTCAAGGTAACCGGCTAAGTAAACTGTTATTTGGTCAACATCCAAGTTTCACAGTATACCTTATTGTTATCTGGTCAACGTCCATGCTTCACAGTGTTATATTGCTATCTGGTCAACGTCCAGGCTTCACAATACCTTTCTTCATATCTGGTCAACGTCTAGTCTTCAGAAGAATTTCAAATGGTTATCCGGTCAACATCCGGACTTCCCTTTTGATTTTGGGGCCTACTAATATCCGGTTGAATCCGGGTTTCAAAGTAATCGGCCGAGTAAACTGTTATTTGGTCAACGTCCAAGTTTCACAGTATACCTTACTGTTATCTGGTCAACGTCCAGGCTTCACAGTGTTGCATTGCTATCTGGTCAACGTCCAGGCTTCACAATACTTCACTTCCTATCTGGTTAATATCCAGTCTTCAGAAGAATTTGTAGGGGATTTAACTATCTTCCGGTCGATCTCCGGGCTTCAGTATAATCAAGGTATTATCTGGTCAAATCTAGGCTTCATAATTAGAACAAGAATCTGCCCCTTGATTTGAATAACAAATAGAGAAGCGTCCGTGTCTGGAGCATCTCTAAGCCGTTTTCCGAGCTTTGAATATCTGTTTTAGGTAGCTTATTAATTTCATCCTGAAAAGGGTAGAATGTTAGCTGAAACACAAAGTTATATTGCATGAAATGTATGATGCAATATATGTGTTTATGTCAAATGTTTATGACATATGAATGTAATGTATGCGGATGTAAGCTGATTAGCTGTCTTGCTGAGGAAAATAAATCCTGGATAGCCGGAGATGATAAGATCTTGGGCTGCTGCTGGGGAAAATAAATCCATGACCGCTATTAGAGATTCAAGATTTATGGTAACCTCTGTGGGGAGAAGCTATACTGCTGGGGAGATCAGAAGTTCGGGTTATATGCCAATCTACTGGGGATTTCAAGAGTGAGGATCTCCATTCTATTGGGGATATCAGGAAAACTGAATGGTTTCCGCTGGGATTAGTAGATCAAAGTTTCATCTCCGCTGGGGATCTTCATGACGTGCTGATTTGATCGTGGTGACTTCACTACGGAAGAATAACTCTCTGGGGAATTATCTGATTTTAAAGTGATTCTTCAGGGATAATGGAGGAAACTGGATGGTCTCCACTGATGGTCAAAGGCTGAAGTTTTGGCTCTGCTTGGGGAAGAAAGTTTCATCCTGTGATCGGTGGAAATAGAACTGACTGTTTTTAATGCTGGTTTCGCGAAATGTCGCGGTAAGCAAGAGTCGCCACCGTCTTTTATTTTCTCCAACATGGACAGGACAAAAGCATAGCAAAATTCCTTGTGAGATAGTTTCTCGGTTCGGGAGGTAGATTTATAGAAAGGGAAGGTGTTAGCACCATTTCTATCCATGGTTATCCATGGGCTCTTAGGTACTTGCTCTTATGTTTTCAAAATGTTTGTTTGCTTTTCAAATGTGAGTGGGTTTTGAAAAAGGTTTCATTGAAAACTTCAATTCGACTCTTGTATCAGTCCTCAAGAGTGTTGTGAAGCGTTTGTTTTGAAATCTTTTAGAAAGTGTCAGTGTGAAAAGTATTTTTTTTGTTTGTTTTTGAAGAGAGCAAGTACCTATGAGTTGTCTACCTACCCTAAGGAATTAGGCTGTGTAGAAGTCCTTAAGGTAGTGCCATCCCACCATTGAGAGGTAGGTAGCACCACCGTCGGAGGTGTTCGGGTCAATTCGAGTTAAGGGACATTGTGGTCACCGAAGCAACAGTAGGACACCTTAGAAGCTACCCTTATGTCCTTGATCCTTTTTTAATCCGAGGCAACTGTTTCGAGGCAACTGTTTCGAGGCAACTGGATCATGGACATAAGGACCGCTAAAACGTCCTATACTTGACGACCACGTTTCGAAGGCAACGAGTGAGGCGTACCCTAGAAGTGGTGTGTGTATTTGTGTGTTGTTTTCAGTTATGTTTTATCTTTGATCAGGGCATCGTGAGCTACGCATTTTTTTTTAATTAACATACATTCTTTCATGCAATTTAGAATTTAGGAGTGCGGAAAATTAAAAGACGGAAAGATAAAAGCTACGCTATTACAAGGCGCGGGTCTATACATCGCCAAAATACAAAGACCCGTTTTTGATAAAAGATGCGGAAAGTAAAGACGGAAAGATAAACCTAATTACTATTACATCTGGGAAACAGTTACATAATAATCGAAAGAAAATAATGCGCAAAAAGAATTAAAATTGGAACGTCCGAGGGTTTTGACCCTTTGCTTGAAATTAAACGAAATTAAAGTCTAATTATTATTTAACTAAAAAAGGGATATTTTTTATGTTTTTGGTATTTATGAAAATAAAGAAAATTAAAATTAAAAGGAAACCCTAATTCTAAATTATTTTAATTATAAAAAAAATGTCAAAGTTGACCTAATTTACTAATTAATTAATTACATATTTATGTACAAAATAATAGTAATAATAAATAATAAATAATGATGAAAATAATTAATTAAGAAAAAGATGAAAATGTCAAAACCTAATTCTACATATTTTTTATTGATTATGAAAAAGTGTGAAAATTAAAACCTAAATTAACTAAGTTAATTGTTAGAGTTTATTTACAAAAATTAATTAGTGAAGAAATTAATAATAATTAAATATATTTTTATTTTTGATTTTTTTGTTTTTTATTATGAAAGGAAAATTATTTTAGGTGAAAAAACAATTAAAACAATTAAAAAAAAGAATTAGAAAAGAAAAGAAAATAAAATTAAAAAGGATGCAAACCAAGGGGGGTTTCAGGCCCAAGGGGAGGTTTTTTGAAGTATTCTGGCCCATTAGACAAAAAGTCTTGTTTGACTTTCTGGCATCACGCGCGTGTTCATTGACTCCTAAGTACCGTGGTCTGCATTCTTTGGCCATTGGATTGGGTTTCATGGCCATTTGTGTTCTGGCTGTTGGCCATTTGTGTTATGGCCTCAACGTTCCTTAATCTTCTCAGGATGTCTGTCTCGCCATGTATTGGTGTCATGCATAAGTTGTTCTACTTTGGCCATTTGGCTTTTGGCTTTTGGCCATTTGTATTTTGGCCTCAATGTTCCTTAATGAACCTGCATGGGATCCTGTCTAAATCTGCAGTGTTGAATCTCATGAACACATTAAATAAAATCATAAAATGCAAATAAAGCCAATATATGAAGAAATTTAATGTTTAGGCACAATATGGCATGTATGAATGATTATACCCTTTTGATCATGGAGATCAAATCAATCTTACCCTTACTGGAAAATTAGTGACATGAATGCTTTTATGCCCTTTTGATCATGGAGATCAAGTCAGCCTTACCCTTATTGAAGAAGTGGTGAGATGTTGGTTTGTAACTGAGATGGCTTGTTTGTATTGAGATGTTGGTTTGTAACTGTGATGGCTTGTTTGTAGTGAGAGAGGGATTTGTAATAAGGATTTCAAGGTTTTAGGGTTCTTGAAAGAATTTGGTATTCTGACAGTGTTGTGGCAAGGGTTTTTCTCTCTTTTTCTCCTCTTGGTTTGTGTGAAAAGAAGGTGATTATATAATGGAAATTAGGGTAAAGAAAATGGGCTTTGAATGTGCAATTGGGCCTCCAATGTTCACTTGAGTTCGTCACTTTCCAGGCTAAATCGCAGGGACTTAAGTGCAATTTTTGAAGTTGAAATGTGAAAACAAAATGTATCCGATATCGAGAACTAACTCCTGTCCGAAAATCGGCTCAATCGGATAAACGGTGAATTAGTTATGAATTTTTGAAGTTTCAGCTCAGACAAACTTATTTTGGGCTCCAGTGTCGACTCTGACACGTTCTTCAATAAAAAACTGGTATTGATCGGTGCATAATTTGGTCTCGACTTTTGAAGCAAAGTTGTATATCTATGAGTCAGTGACCTTGTGTAAAAATATGAGCCCAATCCGATAAAAATTGACCGAGTTATGAATTTTCGAAGTTTCGGCCCAGATGAAATATTATTCAGCATTCAGGATTTTCGGTGTGTCACGCACTCTGAGCAAAAAAAGAAGGACTTTTGAATACCGTTTGAACTCAATACCTTCTGTTAAAATGTAGCCAACTCAATTTGTGAAATTTTGGCGCCGGAACCAGCTCGATACGATGAAAATCGACCAAGTTATGATTTTCTGAACATGACGCAAATAAACTTGTCACAAATTTTCTGTACGAAAATACTTGATAAATCCACATTTTTGAAGACCTTCTGATCGAAATTGGCTTCCAGTCGTGAGAGATGAAAACGTAGATAATGTCAAGACGGAATTTTGGCCACCGCAACGGGTTCAAAACGAGTCACGATCTTCAAGTTATGAATTTTTTAGCGCGTAAAAACTGCACTTTCAGCACACTTTTTCACCATATTTCTTCGAGAAAACTCACACATTCGGATACCTTCTTTAAAGAATTGACTCTTGAGCCGAACCTGAATTTGAGCATAAGTTAGGACATTAAGGAGCACTTGAGGTCATTTGGATGTAAGGACCTTGATGCAACACAAAACCCTAATTTTGACTTGACTGCCTTAGGAGGTGATTTGACTGTGCAACCTTTGAGAAATCTTGAGGAACATGGGAGGGCAAATTTTGGGGTACAACAGTTGCCCCTGTTCAATCTTCTTAGACCTGAGGATGCAGATTGGCTTGCGTGCCTTTCGTAATCCGAAGGTGGAAGATGATTGAACACTAGAGTGCCCAGAAATTTGCGCTCACATAGTAAAGTATCAGCAGTGTGATGACGGGAATGGGCTTACAGATGCCATTTGGAGAAATGATGGATAGGGAGATGGGCTTATGGATGCCATCTGGAGGTGTCGATCGCGTAAGATATTCCTTAGCGAGAACTTGCGTACCTGAAAAAGAAAGATAATCACCTGGCCTGTTACAGGGATTGACCTTCAAATTCTTTTATGTAGATGTGCCCTGGCGGGATACAGGAATCGAATCTACGAATAGTCGCTCACAGACGTGCCCTGGCTAGATACAGGAATCGAATCTGGAACTTCAAACGGTTGCTTACAGACGTGCCTTGGCCGGATACAAGTATCGAATCTAAAACAAACACTCACAGACATGCCCTGGCCGGATGCAGGAATCGAGTCCGGAAAATAGTCGTCAACAGATACACCCTGGCAGGATACAGGAATTGGGTCTTCAAACTCTTCAGACGTGCCCTGGAAGGATACAGGAATCGAGTCTGGAATTAGTCGTCAACAGATATGCCCTGGATGGATACAAGAATCAAATCTTCAAACTCTTCAGACGTGCCCTGGCTGGATACAGGAATCGGGTCTGGAGTTAGTCATCTACAGATATGCCCTGGCTGGATACAGGAATCAAATCTTTAAACTCTTCAGACGTGCCCTGGCTAGATACAGGAATCGGGTCCGGAATTAGTCGTCAACAGATATGCCCTGGATGGATACAGGAATCGAATCTTCAAACTCTTCAGACGTGCCCTGGCTAGATACAGGAATCGGGTCCGGAATTAGTCGTCAACAAATATGCTCTGGTTGGATACAGGAATCGAATCTTCAAACTCTTCAGACGTGCCCTGGCTAGATACAGGAATCGGGTCCGGAATTTCAAAAGGTTGCTTACAGACGTGCCCTGGCTGGATACAGGTATCGAATCTAAAACAAACACTCGCAGATATGCCCTGGCTTGATACAGGAATCGAATCTGGAATTAGTCATCAACAGATACACCCTGGCAAGATACAGGAATCAGATCTTCAAACTCTTCAGACGTGCCCTGGCAAGATACAGGAATCGAGTCTGGAAAAATAGTCGTCAACAGATACACCCTGGCAAGATACAGGAATCGGATCTTCAAACTCTTCAGACGTGCCCTGCCAAGATACAGGAATCGAGTCTGGAATATAGTCGTCAACAGATACACCCTGGAAAGATACAGGAATCGGATCTTCAAACTCTTCAGACGTGCCCTGGCAAGATACAAGAATTGAGTCTGGAATATAGTCGTCAACAGATACACCCTAGCAAGATACAGGAATCGGATCTTCAAACTCTTCAGACGTGCCCTGGCAAGATACAGGAATCGAGTCTGGAAAAAAGTCGTCAACAGATACACCCTGGCAAGATACAGGAATCAGATCTGGAATTAGTCGTCAACAGATACACCCTGGCAAGATACAGGAATCAGATCTTCAAACTCTTCAGACGTGCCCTGGCAAGATACAGGAATCGAGTCTGGAATTAGTCGTCAACAGATACACCCTGGCAAGATACAGGAATCGGATCTTCAAACTCTTCAGACGTGCCCTGGCAAGATACAGGAATCGAGTCTGGAATATAGTTGCCAACATATACACCCTGGCAAGATACAGGAATCGGATCTTCAAACTCTTCAGACGTGCCCTGGCAAGATACAAGAATCGAGTCTGGAATAATAGTCGTCAACAGATACACCCTGGCAAGATACAGGAATCAGATCTTCAAACTCTTCAGACGTGCCCTGGCAAGATACAGGAATCGAGTCTGGAATTAGTCGTTAACAGATACACCATGGCAAGATACAGGAATCGGATCCTCAAACTCTTCAGACGTGCCCTGGCTAGATACAGGAATCGAGTCTGGAAAAATAGTCGTCAACAGATACACCCTGGCAAGATACCGGAATCGGATCTTCAAACTCTTCAGACGTGCCCTGGCAAGATACAGGAATTAAGTCCGGAATTATCTTTATGTAGAAATGCCCTGGCCGGATACAGGAATCGAGTCCACAATTAATCGCTCACAGATATGCCCTGGCTAGATACAGGTATCGAATCCGAAATTGCGACAGTTGATAGTAATCATCTTTGTATTGACCTTTCCTGAAAAAGGCAAAATATTAGTTATATGCGATGTCATGATGCATGAAATGCGTGGTGTCATGATGCTTATAACCAATGGGATTGTATAATGTGATGCGTATTGTAGCGGTGAAAATCGGAGATCAAGCTATTAATTAACTTGACTCACAAAAGCAAGAGTCGCCACCGCGCTTTATTATTTCCAAGGGAAAAAGGAAAAGAGCGAAATAAAACCCTAAAGTATGCAATGTAAATTAATATTTAAAAGTAATGAAAATACAATGCGTTTTTAAAAGAGATCGAGAGTTCGGGGGTTGGTTATACAATGGGAAGGTATTAGCACCCAATGCATCTGCGGTACTCCGCAGGAACCTTTTGAAATATCTGTTTTTGGTTAAAATTGTTTGTTTAGTTAAATGGGTATGGATGAGATTTTGAAGATACGACGACCTAGTGTCGAAGTTTTGACTTAAAAGGTCTGAGCTTGAAAATGGAGCCTTTTGGGAAAATTATCTTAAGTTTGGAAAAAATAGTAAACAAGCAAAAAGATGAATGAGGCTATTCGCACAATTGTAACAAATATATTTGATGACATGAAGTCAACAAAGTTAAAAAACATTTCCCTTGGATTTAAAACCACAGACGGATAAATAAGCTAAGAGTATATCAAACCTTAGGTGAAAATAAATCACAAGCCGACAGCATCATCGAAAAAAAACCTAATGTGAGATAATACTCCAAGCATCAGATAAAGCGCAAAGACGGTGGATAAAGCTCACGGTGTCAGATAAGAATCCCTGCATCACAAGAGATATACCGACAAAATCTAACAGCACGGGAAACTTATGTGCGTCCGCACAATTTTCAGAAGTTAGTTGGAATTAAAAATAAAATCACAATGCAATGAAAATAATATCTACATAGACGGAATTTATTTACCAATGAAATGAGTAAAATATACAGTAAAAAATATTATGTACCAGTATATATTTACAGTACCAAATATTAAATCAAAATAGTAAGGTAAAAAGGGAATAATAAAAAAGTATAAATGCGCTATGCGAGAACGAACACTTGAAACGGTTCTCGGAGACCTTCACAATAAACAAACTTGTTAGTAGCATAAGCGGTACAGAAATGAAAGTGAATGAAATTGCAACAATTAAAATCCATGTTAGAAATCACAAATTAAAGAATTGAAATGAAATTGTATGAATGGACATGAATATTTACACATTTATAATATTTATTATTATTTATAATACTCACAAAAAACCAAAACAATAAACTAAAAGATAAAGAAAGTGTAGAAATAATTAGGGGGTTAAAAACTAGTAAACAATTAAAATCAAAATCAAAAGTTCAGCCCATATCATTGAATTTCTAAACAATTAAAAGAAAATTAACAACAACTAAATTATAATTTGTGTAAAATAATCAAAACAAAAATTGAATAAAAAAGAAAAAAATGTTTAATAATAATTTAAAAAAAAAGTATGTTGTTGTTGTATAGTGGGAATTGATGAACGGAAAGGGAGTATGTAAGCTGGAAGGTGATGTTGATGTAGTAAAAATAAAAAAATAAAAAAAGGTATGTGATTAGAAAGTGATTACTGGGAATTGACATATGCGGATGGAGAAGAATTGACGGTGGGTGGTGAACCAGGTAGCTAGCGGAGTTAATGATGATTTGGCCTATGCAATTGAAAATTATTTTGTTCTAAAGCTAGATGGATGTTCGTTCCTACAGAGATGTAACAACTTAACAGCAGGTAGTAAGTTTATTCCAATTCCATCTAAAAACTACTGGCAACTTTAACAAAATTAAAACTTCGTCTTATCCGACAGCCTTCTAATGATGCAGTTCAATATAAGGCAATCTCTACGCAAATAAACGTTCCTTGAAGCTAGACTACGTAACAGGTTTAAGCAACTGACGGAAATATTCAGCCTGACAAACCAACATTAATTGACTGTATGCAATAACTCCAACACTCATTTTAATGTAGTCAACTTTCGCAAAGAACATTCTCAACCCTTGCAGTAATTTTGGTAATAAAAAGGAAAAAAAACACTAATCAGAGGAGTTCCTCTGCAGCCTAATCACCTCAAATGATTAAATTACAGAATGACGCGAAAAAAAACACCACCAAGCAAACACAACTTCTCTTGAATAGGGAAAACCACGGCATCTTGATATAGACACTCAAAACAGAATTTTCAATGACCAAACTTAACCCAAATGAATACAATTTCACAGCATAACAATTAAAAAAATAAACCAAGCATAAACACTAAACAAACTGTTTTCAGAAATTCATCTCAACATTTGTTGGCAGCATAACGGTTATCAATTCAAATCAAGACAAAACAACAAAACCAGCAGCAATCCAATAATTAATCAGAATATAACAATACAGTTTATCAAGAGGAATCGGAGAATTACCGAACAACGTCGAAAACGGAAATTGATTTAAGGGAGATTGGGAGAAAATTGCGTGTTGAGCAGAAGTGTAGATGGCTTGCTGATGCTGTGTCACAAAATATAGACAGAGGAAGTACCGAGATGGGCGATGGAAAGTGTTCTGATTTGCGGAGAAAGGCGGATGAAGGTGAGTTGCTGAAGTTGTTGAAGATTACCGGAGGAGTTGATGCCGCCGTCGCCGTGGAGTACCAACGACTCCATTTCGTCGTCTTAGGAAGCGCGAAGAATGTGATCTTGGTTCATCATTTTATTTCTTCGATTCGATTCAAAAACTACAGATCCAACGGAAAGGGATTTTCAGAGTTTCATGGTGGAGATTGTGAAGAAGATGAAGAGGGTTGTGGTGGGTTCGATTTTCGCCATTGGAAGCAACAATGAGTGGAACTGTGGGGAGAATTAGTGAAGTGAAAGCATTGTTACTGTGTTGAAGGTTTTTTATGGAGGTTAGTTAGGACTCTGTTTCACTGTAGGTGGAGTACGGAGATTAGAATCTAGAACAAATCACGGTGGACTGTGCTTGTGTTGTTGACAAAAGCAAGGTGTTTAACTCGGGCTCACGGTCACCGGTTTAACTTGGGATAGGAGTATGTTGAAGTGATGGCGTTGGAATGGGTTAAAAGGAAGGAGGCGAATGGTGTTAGTGGGTTGATGGTGTTAGTGGGTTGATGGTGATAAGGGTAGGGAATTGAAGGGCGAAAGTTGATGAACGATGGTGATGCAGCATGGAGAGAGGGTATGACAATGGATAAGGGAGTTTGATGAGATTGAAAGGAGATAAAGGGTGGATTACTGTCAGCAGAAAAAAATAGAGAGTTAAAGAGTAGATAGAGATTATTGTGTAGGATTTTTGTTGTGTCTTGTGTCCCCCCCTTTTGCAAAGAAAAAATGAAGCCTTTAAATAGAAAAAGAATAGAAATATTATGATTTCAAAATAAATCCAAGCCGTTCAATATAAATCCAATCTCTATCAATCCGCAAACCATGCTTTCGACCAATGAGAATTCAATCTCTATCAATCCGCAAACTATGCTATCGACCAATGAGAATTAAGCGAAGCCTAATTAATATTTTTTGTGACCAAAAAATCCCTGAATGACAAAAATAAAATAAAACCTGAAATTATAAAAAATAACTCAATTTAAAATGATTTTTTTGAATATTTTATGAATAAAAAATAAAGACCCTAAATGATCGAAAACGATAAAAGAACGGACGAAAATTTATCCTAAAATGAACACATAAAAATAATCTGCATGTCACAAAGATTAAAGAGAAAAAAAAATATTCAAGAAGTCAAAAATCAAAAATAAAATAATAATGAAAATATCAGACTAAACAGACGTTTAAGGTTAAAACGAGACTTCGAACTGTACCGAAAAAATAAAGCGAGCATACCGTCATAATCTACGCGAAGCGCAGATTCATAAAATGATCGGTAAAAGGTGAAAACTTGAAATATTTTCTCGCTACTTTCCCGCATAGTGTCGAATCGCTTTTAACAGTCTGTCTATAAAACCGAAATATTTTATTATTGACATATAAACAACTTGGAGCAATGCAAGAAATGGTAAACAAATAAAAATGAATGAAATGAAATGTCGGGTACTTTACAACTGAAAGACGATGCAAACTTTGATTTAAACTGACTTTTTCTGGTCAACCTAAATACGACTAATGATGCAAAATGCGATGAATGAAGGTATTTACTAATGATTGTGACCAAATGACAAAATATGGTATGAATGTGCGACTGAAAAACATATTAGGGGCGAAATCAAGGGTGCAACGGTGTGCCTTGATGAATCAGTCTTCGAGAATCCACAATCAACCGTACTTCTGGCTTGAGAGACTCAAAACCTTAATTGAGGCGCGACACCTGATGCTCTTGATTCAGACCTGTCTCTGCACATGACACAAAAGAACATGAACATACACCTTTGTATGCGATTAGAAATTAGCGATACATATGCTAAAAATGTTCAAAACACTTGACAATCTTCGCATAGTCAATGCTTGAAAGTGAGAGGTTAAAACCGACTGTATTTCGTGACCTTGACTTATCTTTAAAGAAATGCAAAAATAAGAATGGGATCTTAGGTCAAAAATTGGGGTACAACAGCTGCCCCTATTTAAGTTTCTTCTATCTGGAGATATGAAGATTGGGATCTTCATTTCGACGAGATTGAAGGGACTTAAATATAGAATACACAATTTTTGGCCTTAAGATACCGCGATTATGTTTACGATATGATATGAATGTGATGTTTTGAATTTTATGGGGAATGACGCCATATGAGACAGACTATGCTGGAGAAACCAAGCACATTATACAGTAATTCCACAGAGGAAGAGGTTGTAACTCCACTGGGGAAACAAAGTCATAGACTTCAAATGAGAGACTCTTGAATGATTTACATCAGTGTTGAGACTGGAAAAGAGATGATTTACATCAGTACGAAGACTGGAAAAAGAAATGATTTACATCAGCACTGTGACTGGAAAAGGAAATGATGGACATCAGTACTGAGACTGGAAAATGATTGACATCAGCACTATGGCTGGAAAAAGAAATGATTTACATCAGCACTGAGACTGGAAAATGATTGACATCAGCACTGTGGCTGGAAAACAAAATGATTGACATCAGCACTGTGGCTGGAAAACAAAATGATTGACATCAGCACTGTGGCTGGAGATAAACATCTCTGATTTCCGAATTTTACCAAGAACAGTAACACATTTCTTCTCTGACCAAGATATCGCTTGAAAAGGACAAAATAACAAACTTCTCCACGGGACTTTTCCGAAAGGGATGCCATTTGCTGAGTAGACATTATTGTTGGGGATACACAAGCTGCTCAAATAAAGAGGCCGCCACTTGCTTCCTTTCAAAAGGTGTCAATAACATACAAGATGCTCATGAAGAGACCGCCACTTGCTGTCTTCAAAGAATATTAAAGCACACAAGCTGCTCATGAAGAGTCCGCCACTTGTTGCCAAAAACCCACAAGCTGCTCATGAAGAAGCTGTCACTTGTTGTCTTCAAGGGAACAATAACACACAAGTTGCTCAAATAGATAAGCTGCCACTTGCTGTCTTCCAAAAATACTAACGTACAAGCTGCTCATGAAGAAGCTGCCACTTGCCGTTTTCAAAAAAATGTTGATAACATACAAGTTGTCCATGAAGAGACTGTCGCTTGCTGTTTTTAAAAGTGTTGATAACATACAAGTTGTCCATGAAGAGACTGCCGCTTGTTGTTTTCTTTTCAAAATTACCAATAACACACAAGTTGCTCATGAAGAGACCGCCGCTTGTTGTTTTCAAAGGTGACAATAACAAACAAGTTGCTCATGAGGAGACTGTCGCTTGCTGTTTCTTTCAAGGTATCAATAACATACAAGTTGCTCATGAAGAGACCGCCGCTTGATGTTTTTCAAGAGAAAAATAACACACAAGTTGCTCATGAAGAGACCGCTGCTTGCTGTTTGTCAAGAGTATCCACAAGTTGCCTCATGAAGAGACTGTCGCTTGCTGTTTTCTCAAAGATACCCATAAAATATCATGAAGATATTGCTGGAGGTGAGAATCAATCATTTCATCGAGGATGGACAAACTGCTCATGAAGAGACCGCCATTTGTCATAAAGAAATTCAGATATAATCAAACTGCTCAAATAAAGAGTCAGTCACTTGTTGTCATGTTGATATTCCAGAAGAAGGTCGTGATAACACTGCTGGGGAATAAAGTTCATCTTCAATGGGGAACCATGAATAAATCCTTCTTGAAGAGACCAAGTATTTACGTTGCAAAATAAATGCACTCTCCATCTAGGTTTCACAGCCTAGAGAAATCCACAGGGTATCGTTCACAAGAGACAAAGCTCAATCCAGGAATAAACTGGAGAGAAGATAGTCAAACAAGACTCCACCCAATGAGGAAACAACTCAAATGGGGATTTATCCTATCCAGAGATGGAAAAGGAAAGCTGAAGCAAGATCCTTCCACGAGAGTTAACTCAGTGGAGAATTAGAAAGAAGGCGCATTTTCTGCTTAAGTTGGCACTCTACTTGGAAAGATCAAATACATTATTTGAATAGACCCAACCAAGGTATACGAACTCAATGACATCAACAAATACAACTGTGCATGCATGATGCAAGTGTGAATGAATAAATGAATGCCATGTATGTGCTGACAAAACAAATAGACAAGATAAACTGGAGATGATAAGGCATCATAGCACAACCCAACACTCGGCTAATCTCAACAGGATGGGAACATTACTGGAGATAAAACACAAACCATCATTGGAGCAAAGTCCTTTTACAAGGCTTAAATATCTCTGGAGAGGAAGATATTTTCAGGTAGAAAACCCAAAGTCCAGTCTTCTATTGCAAACAATCCATTGAAAGGATAACAACACAAACAAAGTTTCAGCTGGAAAGAAGTCTTGCTTAGCTGGAGATACTGGGAACACCACCCTCTGATAATGTGTGCAAAACATATCTTGACAAATCTGGATTGCCCCTGGGACTAATTTTGGATGCCCCAAGTTTACTGCTGATAAGCTGCATGATGCACGACGATTCTTGCGAATAACTTCACTTCTAAAATGCCCCAAGCTATATGGTTGATGGGGAGAAATCGTCTCAAGAGGATTTTACAAAAGACCTGGCATCCACCATGCTCTGGTGTCTTCAAACTCTTAGAGAGATTCATCAAATTTCGATGTGATTGCCCCGGATTGACTGTAGTTGGCACAACAAAGTCTTCAAATTTTGCCCCAAAAGGGTAAACAAGTTGGAGAAGCATTAACTGGGAGAAGCAACATGTTCGTGCTTACGGTCTTCAGGCGACATGCCCATGGATATGATTTTTTCTTGACGTGATCCGCCAATTACTCAACATAGTTTCAGGCCTTAAAAGAATAAACTCATCACTGGTGCTTATGTGAGCTTCTTTGATATCAAACAAATGTTTTGCAGTTAGAAAAAGTTTACAATGAGAATAAAAATTCTAATGCAACAGTTATGTAAGTCTTGAAGATTTTGAAAGATATCGCACAAATTTTGCGAGTTAAAGCACCATTTATTTTTGTATAGGAAAAACATATGATACCAACATGACTATTTAGAACATTCATGGGAGTCAGGAACACTATCTCATTGAAGTATGCTTTCAAAATAACCTTGCTTCAATTAGGACTTTTAAAGGTTGTAACGTGGCCTGGTTCATGGTTTTTAGAAAAAAAGATTTTTAAGGCTCAAAATATTTGGTGCCCACCCATTCTTCATGATGTTCTCCAACCCTATGTTCAGTTAATTCAACATGAGTGTTCATCTCTCAAAAGAATTTTGTGACGGTCAAGGAAACGACGAGGCTTTCGGAGTAGAAACCACCCTTATGTCTTCGTGTTTGTAGTCACCAATTTGTTCTTTGCTGAGGACTTTTCTTTGCAGTCCTTTTCTTTGCAATTTTATTTTCCCTAACTTTTGCCTGAACTAATTCTTTTGAATTGATAGTCCAGCGGGATGCCTTAATTTTGCCTAAGTCACACGTTTTCACGTTTTTTGACTTAGCAGGCTTTTTCTTTTTCTCGATTTTTTGACTTTTTGAACAAAATGTGTGACATTAGCTTGTATTTGCTTGTTGAGAAGATTGTGATTGCCTCGTTTCTTGATGAATGAGGGATAACATTATGATTCCACATCTTCTGGCTTCATTATACATGAAAGATAGCCCTCGTAGTTTCTCTTCAAAAAACATCTTCCTTATGAATTTTGAACACTCAGTCAGATTAACTAAAAACTACCCTGCCCCAGGTTAAAATTCAAGGTTTTTTCGTATAGAAAAGAAACTTCTGCTTCAAAGGCTCAAAAGGGGTTAGCAAGGGATTATCTTCCTTATATCTCCGGTGTTTAGGGATTTGAAACAATGCCTGTACATCATCAGCAAGATTTTATCCAAAAGCAAACAACCAGAGATTTTGTGTTCTTTAGATCATCATCCTCCCTTCAATCTCTGCCTAGGCAAGAGAATGAGCAACAATTTGGTATCATAATGCCAAAAGAAATTTAAAATTTGAAAACAAATATGAGTGAAACGAATGAATTTCTTCAAGACAAACATACTCGTTGTATTAAGATAATCATTCAGATGCAAACAAGTTCTTACATGCAAACAATGTTTTGATAAACAAGAAAGATTACAAAAAGCATAAATAAGTTAATAATCTGGGAAGGCTTTCCATCTGGACTCGAATCACCGAAAACATCCTTCAAAAATCAAAGTCATCATCAATCGTGTTTACTCTTCGACGCATGCTTGATTTGAACTTCAAAACCAACGTCCTTAAATGACAAGATACCACTTCTGACCAACTTCTGAACCTCAATCTTCAAAGCAAAGCAACCCTACAAGTCATGCCCAGGAGCACCTTGATGAAAAGTACAAGCCAAATCAGCTTTGTAGTACCAATGTATCTTCTCAGGAACCTTCGGTGGAGGTCGGGTCTGAACCAAATTCCTCTGCATCAGGATAGGGAACAACTATGTATAGGTGATTGGAATTGGATCAAACTGGGTTTTCCTCTTATTAGGAACTTGCTGATTCTGTTGATGAATAAGAGAAACATGATGATTCTGACGATGATTATTTCTTCCTATGGTTCTCTTCTTGGAAAATTTATTATCAAACTTCTTCACACCATTAGCTGAGCCACCATCTTCATATGAACATCCCTTCCCAACATCTTCTTCTAGACGCACTCCCACATTCACCTTGTCAGGAAAGTCATTAGGTGCATTAACCAACACCTTCTCATGAGGGAATGATTTTAGAGTTTCAGTGAAGACTTTTATCATCGCTTCCTCCCTCCTAAAAGGATTGACTTGGGCGGCAACCAAAATTTCGACCAAACCAGTTAAGTGCTCCACACTAGCTTTCAAAATAGTCATCTCTCTACGGAGTTCAGAAACTTCTTGCTTGATATTCTCCATTGTTTTCTTAGCGCGAGTGTTGTACTGGTGAGACCAAAGGAAAAATAAGACTCGGAAAAAGACCTTTGAAAGTGAAACAAAAAATGTAGAATGATGTATGATATGCAAAAGAGAGTTTTTATCTGACTTTCAAGGAACTCAAGATATTAAGTTGTAAACATCAAAGTATGAAGATAGAAGATGAATTTTAAATTGGCTCCAAAACATTGATCAAGTTATCATCAAGATCAATCATCCATTTTGGTGGATTAGGGTTTTCGCCCTATCAACACCCAAGATCCATTGAGCTTGACGAAACTTGTGATGTTTACAAAGAAAGACCTCCAAACTCCTTCAAAGTCAAGTGAAAAGGGTTTTATGGATGCATGAATGCATGGCTATGCAACAACCACAAGCAAGGTCACAAATAAAGTCGAAAGGTTCAACGTCACGAGCATGGAGTCAAGGTAAGGAACACCCCCAAGGTATGTACTAACGGTTTAATCACACCTGTAGAACAAGGTTCTAAGAGTTCCCGGAGTCTACATTCCTCCTTCGGATATTACCAACGTCTTGATTACTCAATAATCAGCAATATTCTCAAGAGAAACTCATCCGAGCGTAGCATCGCGTAACAATTACTTCCGGATTACTCCGTTATAATCTCCGCGCTACACCTAAAAGGCCAAGATGGGTTAGGGTTCTACGGTTCCCAGCTTCTCTGGCTCCCAGGTCGAAAATAATAATGTCTTCCCGATTACTCGGTAAACAAATATTACATTCAAAAGGGCCTTCCACTGAGTGGGGGATCTCATACCTCCTTCTTCGGGATTACTCCCTCAAAGTAAACATGACTATACCGCCCGTCCTATTCCTAAGTGTAACTTAGTCCGGGTATAGGACTTGTCCTTTGTAAATATTATCAACACCCAAATAATCATAATATATACATATAATCAAGCAATCAAATAATGATAAAACAGATAAAAAAAATTAGGCTTAACCCACTTAGGGATGGACCAGCAAGAGGTCAATCTGTCCCCAGCAGAGTCGCCAATTCTGTAGCGGTGAAAATCGGAGATCAAGCTATTAATTAACTTGACTCACAAAAGCAAGAGTCGCCACCGCGCTTTATTATTTCCAAGGGAAAAAGGAAAAGAGCGAAATAAAACCCTAAAGTATGCAATGTAAATTAATATTTAAAAGTAATGAAAATACAATGCGTTTTTAAAAGAGATCGAGAGTTCGGGGGTTGGTTATACAATGGGAAGGTATTAGCACCCAATGCATCTGCGGTACTCCGCAGGAACCTTTTGAAATATCTGTTTTTGGTTAAAATTGTTTGTTTAGTTAAATGGGTATGGATGAGATTTTGAAGATACGACGACCTAGTGTCGAAGTTTTGACTTAAAAGGTCTGAGCTTGAAAATGGAGCCTTTTGGGAAAATTATCTTAAGTTTGGAAAAAATAGTAAACAAGCAAAAAGATGAATGAGGCTATTCGCACAATTGTAACAAATATATTTGATGACATGAAGTCAACAAAGTTAAAAAACATTTCCCTTGGATTTAAAACCACAGACGGATAAATAAGCTAAGAGTATATCAAACCTTAGGTGAAAAATAAATCACAAGCCGACAGCATCATCGAAAAAAAACCTAATGTGAGATAATACTCCAAGCATCAGATAAAGCGCAAAGACGGTGGATAAAGCTCACGGTGTCAGATAAGAATCCCTGCATCACAAGAGATATACCGACAAAATCTAACAGCACATGAAACTTATGTGCGTCCGCACAATTTTCAGAAGTTAGTTGGAATTAAAAATAAAATCACAATGCAATGAAAATAATATCTACATAGACGGAATTTATTTACCAATGAAATGAGTAAAATATACAGTAAAAAATATTATGTACCAGCATATATTTACAGTACCAAATATTAAATCAAAATAGTAAGGTAAAAAGGGAATAATAAAAAAGTATAAATGCGCTATGCGAGAACGAACACTTGAAACGGTTCTCGGAGACCTTCACAATAAACAAACTTGTTAGTAGCATAAGCGGTACAGAAATGAATGTGAATGAAATTGCAACAATTAAAATCCATGTTAGAAATCACAAATTAAAGAATTGAAATGAAATTGTATGAATGGACATGAATATTTACACATTTATAATATTTATTATTATTTATAATACTCACAAAAAACCAAAACAATAAACTAAAAGATAAAGAAAGTGTAGAAATAATTAAGGGGTTAAAAACTAGTAAACAATTAAAATCAAAATCAAAAGTTCAGCCCATATCATTGAATTTCTAAACAATTAAAAGAAAATTAACAACAACTAAATTATAATTTGTGTAAAATAATCAAAACAAAAATTGAATAAAAAAGAAAAAAAAAGTTTAATAATAATTAAAAAAAAAAGTATGTTGTTGTTGTATAGTGGGAATTGATGAACGGAAAGGGAGTATGTAAGCTGGAAGGTGATGTTGATGTAGTAAAAATAAAAAAATAAAAAAAGGTATGTGATTAGAAAGTGATTACTGGGAATTGACATATGCGGATGGAGAAGAATTGACGGTGGGTGGTGAACCAGGTAGCTAGCGGAGTTAATGCTGATTTGGCCTATGCAATTGAAAATTATTTTGTTCTAAAGCTAGATGGATGTTCGTTCCTACAGAGATGTAACAACTTAACAGCAGGTAGTAAGTTTATTCCAATTCCATCTAAAAACTAATGGCAACTTTAACAAAATTAAAACTTCGTCTTATCCGACAGCCTTCTAATGATGCAGTTCAATATAAGGCAATCTCTACGCAAATAAACGTTCCTTGAAGCTAGACTACGTAACAGGTTTAAGCAACTGACGGAAATATTCAGCCTGACAAACCAACATTAATTGACTGTATGCAATAACTCCAACACTCATTTTAATGTAGTCAACTTTCGCAAAGAACATTCTCAACCCTTGCAGTAATTTTGGTAATAAAAAGAAAAAAAAACACTAATCAGAGGAGTTCCTCTGCAGCCTAATCACCTCAAATGATTAAATTACAGAATGACGCGAAAAAAAACACCACCAAGCAAACACAACTTCTCTTGAATAGGGAAAACCACGGCATCTTGATATAGACACTCAAAACAGAATTTTCAATGACCAAACTTAACCCAAATGAATACAATTTCACAGCATAACAATTAAAAAAATAAACCAAGCATAAACACTAAACAAACTGTTTTCAGAAATTCATCTCAACATTTGTTGGCAGCATAACGGTTATCAATTCAAATCAAGACAAAACAACAAAACCAGCAGCAATCCAATAATTAATCAGAATATAACAATACAGTTTATCAAGAGGAATCGAAGAATTACCGAACAACGTCGAAAACGGAAATTGATTTAAGGGAGATTGGGAGAAAATTGCGTGTTGAGCAGAAGTGTAGATGGCTTGCTGATGCTGTGTCACAAAATATAGACGGAGGAAGTACCGAGATGGGCGATGGAAAGTGTTCTGATTTGCGGAGAAAGGCAGATGAAGGTGAGTTGCTGAAGTTGTTGAAGATTACCGGAGGAGTTGATGCCGCCGTCGCCGTGGAGTACCAACGACTCCATTTCGTCGTCTTAGGAAGCGCGAAGAATGTGATCTTGGTTCATCATTTTATTTCTTCGATTCGATTCAAAAACTACAGATCCAACGGAAAGGGATTTTCAGAGTTTCATGGTGGAGATTGTGAAGAAGATGAAGAGGGTTGTGGTGGGTTCGATTTTCGCCATTGGAAGCAACGATGAGTGGAACTGTGGGGAGAATTAGTGAAGTGAAAGCATTGTTACTGTGTTGAAGGTTTTTTGTGGAGGTTAGTTCGGACTCTGTTTCACTGTAGGTGGAGTACGGAGATTAGAATCTAGAACAAATCACGGTGGACTGTGCTTGTGTTGTTGACGAAAGCAAGGTGTTTAACTCGGGCTCACGGTCACCGGTTTAACTTGGGATGGGAGTATGTTGAAGTGATGGCGTTGGAATGGGTTAAAAGGAAGGAGGCGAATGGTGTTAGTGGGTTGATGGTGATAAGGGTAGGGAATTGAAGGGCGAAAGTTGATGAACGATGGTGATGCAGCATGGAGAGAGGGTATGACAATGGATAAGGGAGTTTGATGAGATTGAAAGGAGATAAAGGGTGGATTACTGTCAGCAGAAAAAAAATAGAGAGTTAAAGAGTAGATAGAGATTATTGTGTAGGATTTTTGTTGTGTCTTGTGTCCCCCCCTTTTGCAAAGAAAAAATGAAGCCTTTAAATAGAAAAAGAATAGAAATATTATGATTTCAAAATAAATCCAAGCCGTTCAATATAAATCCAATCTCTATCATCCGCAAACCATGCTTTCGACCAATGAGAATTCAATCTCTATCAATCCGCAAACTATGCTATCGACCAATGAGAATTAAGCGAAGCCTAATTAATATTTTTTGTGACCAAAAAATCCCTGAATGACAAAAATAAAATAAAACCTGAAATTATAAAAAATAACTCAATTTAAAATGATTTTTTTGAATATTTTATGAATAAAAAATAAAGACCCAAAATGATCGAAAACGATAAAAGAACGGACGAAAATTTATCCTAAAATGAACACATAAAAATAATCTGCATGTCACAAAGATTAAAGAGAAAAAAAAATATTCAAGAAGTCAAAAATAAAAAATAAAATAATAATGAAAATATCAGACTAAACAGACGTTTAAGGTTAAAACGAGACTTCGAACTGTACCGAAAAAATAAAGCGAGCATACCGTCATAATCTACGCGAAGCGCAGATTCATAAAATGATCGGTAAAAGGTGAAAACTTGAAATATTTTCTCGCTACTTTCCCGCATAGTGTCGAATCGCTTTTAACAGTCTGTCTATAAAACCGAAATATTTTATTATTGACATATAAACAACTTGGAGCAATGCAAGAAATGGTAAACAAATAAAAATGAATGAAATGAAATGTCGGGTACTTTACAACTGAAAGACGATGCAAACTTTGATTTAAACTGACTTTTTCTGGTCAACCTAAATACGACTAATGATGCAAAATGCGATGAATGAAGGTATTTACTAATGATTGTGACCAAATGACAAAATATGGTATGAATGTGCGATTGAAAAACATATTAGGGGCGAAATCAAGGGTGCAACGGTGTGCCTTGATGAATCAGTCTTCGAGAATCCACAATCAACCGTACTTCTGGCTTGAGAGACTCAAAACCTTAATTGAGGCGCGACACCTGATGCTCTTGATTCAGACCTGTCTCTGCACATGACACAAAAGAACATGAACATACACCTTTGTATGCGATTAGAAATTAGCGATACATATGCTAAAAATGTTCAAAACACTTGACAATCTTCGCATAGTCAATGCTTGAAAGTGAGAGGTTAAAACCGACTGTATTTCGTGACCTTGACTTATCTTTAAAGAAATGCAAAAATAAGAATGGGATCTTAGGTCAAAAATTGGGGTACAACAGCTGCCCCTATTTAAGTTTCTTCTATCTGGAGATATGAAGATTGAGATCTTCATTTCGACGAGATTGAAGGGACTTAAATATAGAATACACAATTTTTGGCCTTAAGATACCGCGATTATGTTTACGATATGATATGAATGTGATGTTTTGAATTTTATGGGGAATGACGCCATATGAGACAGACTATGCTGGAGAAACCAAGCACATTATACAGTAATTCCACAGAGGAAGAGGTTGTAACTCCACTGGGGAAACAAAGTCATAGACTTCAAATGAGAGACTCTTGAATGATTTACATCAGTGTTGAGACTGGAAAAGAGATGATTTACATCAGTACGAAGACTGGAAAAAGAAATGATTTACATCAGCACTGTGACTGGAAAAGGAAATGATGGACATCAGTACTGAGACTGGAAAATGATTGACATCAGCACTGTGGCTGGAAAAAGAAATGATTTACATCAGCACTGAGACTGGAAAATGATTGACATCAGCACTGTGGCTGGAAAACAAAATGATTGACATCAGCACTGTGGCTGGAAAACAAAATGATTGACATCAGCACTGTGGCTGGAGATAAACATCTCTGATTTCTGAATTTTACCAAGAACAGTAACACATTTCTTCTCTGACCAAGATATCGCTTGAAAAGGACAAAATAACAAACTTCTCCACGGGACTTTTCCGAAAGGGATGCCATTTGCTGAGTAGACATTATTGTTGGGGATACACAAGCTGCTCAAATAAAGAGGCCGCCACTTGCTTCCTTTCAAAAGGTGTCAATAACATACAAGATGCTCATGAAGAGACCGCCACTTGCTGTCTTCAAAGAATATTAAAGCACACAAGCTGCTCATGAAGAGTCCGCCACTTGTTGCCAAAAACCCACAAGCTGCTCATGAAGAAGCTGTCACTTGTTGTCTTCAAGGGAACAATAACACACAAGTTGCTCAAATAGATAAGCTGCCACTTGCTGTCTTCCAAAAATACTAACGTACAAGCTGCTCATGAAGAAGCTGCCACTTGCCGTTTTCAAAAAAATGTTGATAACATACAAGTTGTCCATGAAGAGATTGTCGCTTGCTGTTTTTAAAAGTGTTGATAACATACAAGTTGTCCATGAAGAGACTGCCGCTTGTTGTTTTCTTTTCAAAATTACCAATAACACACAAGTTGCTCATGAAGAGACCGCCGCTTGTTGTTTTCAAAGGTGACAATAACAAACAAGTTGCTCATGAGGAGACTGTCGCTTGTTGTTTCTTTCAAGGTATCAATAACATACAAGTTGCTCATGAAGAGACCGCCGCTTGATGTTTTTCAAGAGAAAAATAACACACAAGTTGCTCATGAAGAGGCCGCTGCTTGCTGTTTGTCAAGAGTATCCACAAGTTGCCTCATGAAGAGACTGTCGCTTGCTGTTTTCTCAAAGATACCCATAAAATATCATGAAGATATTGCTGGAGGTGAGAATAAATCATTTCATCGAGGATGGACAAACTGCTCATGAAGAGACCGCCATTTGTCATAAAGAAATTCAGATATAATCAAACTGCTCAAATAAAGAGTCAGTCACTTGTTGTCATGTTGATATTCCAGAAGAAGGTCGTGATAACACTGCTGGGGAATAAAGTTCATCTTCAATGGGGAACCATGAATAAATCCTTCTTGAGGAGACCAAGTATTTACGTTGCAAAATAAATGCACTCTCCATCTAGGTTTCACAGCCTAGAGAAATCCACAAGGTATCGTTCACAAGAGACAAAGCTCAATCCAGGAATAAACTGGAGAGAAGATAGTCAAACAAGACTCCACCCAATGAGGAAACAACTCAAATGGGGATTTATCCTATCCAGAGATGGAAAAGGAAAGCTGAAGCAAGATCCTTCCACGAGAGTTAACTCAGTGGGGAATTAGAAAGAAGGCGCATTTTCTGCTTAAGTTGGCACTCTACTTGGAAAGATCAAATACATTATTTGAATAGACCCAACCAAGGTATACGAACTCAATGACATCAACAAATACAACTGTGCGTGCATGATGCAAGTGTGAATGAATAAATGAATGCCATGTATGTGCTGACAAAACAAATAGACAAGATAAACTGGAGATGATAAGGCATCATAGCACAACCCAACACTCGGCTAATCTCAACAGGATGGGAACATTACTGGAGATAAAACACAAACCATCATTGGAGCAAAGTCCTTTTACAAGGCTTAAATATCTCTGGAGAGGAAGATATTTTCAGGTAGAAAACCCAAAGTCCAGTCTTCTATTGCAAACAATCCATTGAAAGGATAACAACACAAACAAAGTTTCAGCTGGAAAGAAGTCTTGCTTAGCTGGAGATACTGGGAACACCACCCTCTGATAATGTGTGCAAAACATATCTTGACAAATCTGGATTGCCCCTGGGACTAATTTTGGATGCCCCAAGTTTACTGCTGATAAGCTGCATGATGCACGACGATTCTTGCGAATAACTTCACTTCTAAAATGCCCCAAGCTATATGGTTGATGGGGAGAAATCGTCTCAAGAGGATTTTACAAAAGACCTGGCATCCACCATGCTCTGGTGTCTTCAAACTCTTAGAGAGATTCATCAAATTTCGATGTGATTGCCCCGGATTGACTGTAGTTGGCACAACAAAGTCTTCAAATTTTGCCCCAAAAGGGTAAACAAGTTGGAGAAGCATTAACTGGGAGAAGCAACATGTTCGTGCTTACGGTCTTCAGGCGACATGCCCATGGATATGATTTTTTCTTGACGTGATCCGCCAATTACTCAACATAGTTTCAGGCCTTAAAAGAATAAACTCATCACTGGTGCTTATGTGAGCTTCTTTGATATCAAACAAATGTTTTGCAGTTAGAAAAAGTTTACAATGAGAATAAAAATTCTAATGCAACAGTTATGTAAGTCTTGAAGATTTTGAAAGATATCGCACAAATTTTGCGAGTTAAAGCACCATTTATTTTTGTATAGGAAAAACATATGATACCAACATGACTATTTAGAACATTCATGGGAGTCAGGAACACTATCTCATTGAAGTATGCTTTCAAAATAACCTTGCTTCAATTAGGACTTTTAAAGGTTGTAACGTGGCCTGGTTCATGGTTTTTAGAAAAAAAGATTTTTAAGGCTCAAAATATTTGGTGCCCACCCATTCTTCATGATGTTCTCCAACCCTATGTTCAGTTAATTCAACATGAGTGTTCATCTCTCAAAAGAATTTTGTGACGGTCAAGGAAACGACGAGGCTTTCGGAGTAGAAACCACCCTTATGTCTTCGTGTTTGTAGTCACCAATTTGTTCTTTGCTGAGGACTTTTCTTTGCAGTCCTTTTCTTTGCAATTTTATTTTCCCTAACTTTTTCCTGAACTAATTCTTTTGAATTGATAGTCCAACGGGATGCCTTAATTTTGCCTAAGTCACACGTTTTCATGTTTTTTGACTTAGCAGGCTTTTTCTTTTTCTCGATTTTTTGACTTTTTGAACAAAATGTGTGACATTAGCTTGTATTTGCTTGTTGAGAAGATTGTGATTGCCTCGTTTCTTGATGAATGAGGGATAACATTATGATTCCACATCTTCTGGCTTCATTATACATGAAAGATAGCCCTCGTAGTTTCTCTTCAAAAAACATCTTCCTTATGAATTTTGAACACTCAGTCAGATTAACTAAAAACTACCCTGCCCCAGGTTAAAATTCAAGGTTTTTTCGTATAGAAAAGAAACTTCTGCTTCAAAGGCTCAAAAGGGGTTAGCAAGGGATTATCTTCCTTATATCTCCGGTGTTTAGGGATTTGAAACAATGCCTGTACATCATCAGCAAGATTTTATCCAAAAGCAAACAACCAGAGATTTTGTGTTCTTTAGATCATCATCCTCCCTTCAATCTCTGCCTAGGCAAGAGAATGAGCAACAATTTGGTATCATAATGCCAAAATAAATTTAAAATTTGAAAACAAATATGAGTGAAACGAATGAATTTCTTCAAGACAAACATACTCGTTGTATTAAGATAATCATTCAGATGCAAACAAGTTCTTACATGCAAACAATGTTTTGATAAACAAGAAAGATTACAAAAAGCATAAATAAGTTAATAATCTGGGAAGGCTTTCCATCTGGACTCGAATCACCGAAAACATCCTTCAAAAATCAAAGTCATCATCAATCGTGTTTACTCTTCGACGCATGCTTGATTTGAACTTCAAAACTAACGTCCTTAAATGACAAGATACCACTTCTGACCAACTTCTGAACCTCAATCTTCAAAGCAAAGCAACCCTACAAGTCATGCCCAGGAGCACCTTGATGAAAAGTACAAGCCAAATCAGCTTTGTAGTACCAATGTATCTTCTCAGGAACCTTCGGTGGAGGTCGGGTCTGAACCAAATTCCTCTGCATCAGGATAGGGAACAACTATGTATAGGTGATTGGAATTGGATCAAACTGGGTTTTCCTCTTATTAGGAACTTGCTGATTCTGTTGATGAATAAGAGAAACATGATGATTCTGACGATGATTATTTCTTCCTATGGTTCTCTTCTTGGAAAATTTATTATCAAACTTCTTCACACCATTAGCTGAGCCACCATCTTCATATGAACATCCCTTCCCAACATCTTCTTCTAGACGCACTCCCACATTCACCTTGTCAGGAAAGTCATTAGGTGCATTAACCAACACCTTCTCATGAGGGAATGATTTTAGAGTTTCAGTGAAGACTTTTATCATCGCTTCCTCCCTCCTAAAAGGATTGACTTGGGCGGCAACCAAAATTTCGACCAAACCAGTTAAGTGCTCCACACTAGCTTTCAAAATAGTCATCTCTCTACGGAGTTCAGAAACTTCTTGCTTGATATTCTCCATTGTTTTCTTAGCGCGAGTGTTGTACTGGTGAGACCAAAGGAAAAATAAGACTCGGAAAAAGACCTTTGAAAGTGAAACAAAAAATGTAGAATGATGTATGATATGCAAAAGAGAGTTTTTATCTGACTTTCAAGGAACTCAAGATATTAAGTTGTAAACATCAAAGTATGAAGATAGAAGATGAATTTTAAATTGGCTCCAAAACATTGATCAAGTTATCATCAAGATCAATCATCCATTTTGGTGGATTAGGGTTTTCGCCCTATCAACACCCAAGATCCATTGAGCTTGACGAAACTTGTGATGTTTACAAAGAAAGACCTCCAAACTCCTTCAAAGTCAAGTGAAAAGGGTTTTATGGATGCATGAATGCACGGCTATGCAACAACCACAAGCAAGGTCACAAATAAAGTCGAAAGGTTCAACGTCACGAGCATGGAGTCAAGGTAAGGAACACCACCAAGGTATGTACTAACGGTTTAATCACACCTGTAGAACAAGGTTCTAAGAGTTCCCGGAGTCTACATTCCTCCTTCGGATATTACCAACGTCTTGATTACTCAATAATCAACAATATTCTCAAGAGAAACTCATCCGAGCGTAGCATCGCGTAACAATTACTTCCGGATTACTCCGTTATAATCTCCGCGCTACACCTAAAAGGCCAAGATGGGTTAGGGTTCTACGGTTCCCAGCTTCTCTGGCTCCCAGGTCGAAAATAATAATGTCTTCCCGATTACTCGGTAAACAAATATTACATTCAAAAGGGCCTTCCACTGAGTGGGGGATCTCATGCCTCCTTCTTCGGGATTACTCCCTCAAAGTTAACATGACTATACCGCCCGTCCTATTCCTAAGTGTAACTTAGTCCGGGTATAGGACTTGTCCTTTGTAAATATTATCAACACCCAAATAATCATAATATATACATATAATCAAGCAATCAAATAATGATAAAACAGATAAAAAAAATTAGGCTTAACCCACTTAGGGATGGACCAGCAAGAGGTCAATCTGTCCCCAGCAGAGTCGCCAATTCTGTAGCGGTGAAAATCGGAGATCAAGCTATTAATTAACTTGACTCACAAAAGCAAGAGTCGCCACCGCGCTTTATTATTTCCAAGGGAAAAAGGAAAAGAGCGAAATAAAACCCTAAAGTATGCAATGTAAATTAATATTTAAAAGTAATGAAAATACAATGCGTTTTTAAAAGAGATCGAGAGTTCGGGGGTTGGTTATACAATGGGAAGGTATTAGCACCCAATGCATCTGCGGTACTCCGCAGGAACCTTTTGAAATATCTGTTTTTGGTTAAAATTGTTTGTTTAGTTAAATGGGTGTGGATGGGATTTTGAAGATACGACGACCTAGTGTCGAAGTTTTGACTTAAAAGGTCTGAGCTTGAAAATGGAGCCTTTTGGGAAAATTATCTTAAGTTTGGAAAAAATAGTAAACAAGCAAAAAGATGAATGAGGCTATTCGCACAATTGTAACAAATATATTTGATGACATGAAGTCAACAAAGTTAAAAAACATTTCCCTTGGATTTAAAACCACAGACGGATAAATAAGCTAAGAGTATATCAAACCTTAGGTGAAAATAAATCACAAGCCGACAGCATCATCGAAAAAAAACCTAATGTGAGATAATACTCCAAGCATCAGATAAAGCGCAAAGACGGTGGATAAAGCTCACGGTGTCAGATAAGAATCCCTGCATCACAAGAGATATACCGACAAAATCTAACAGCACGGGAAACTTATGTGCGTCCGCACAATTTTCAGAAGTTAGTTGGAATTAAAAATAAAATCACAATGCAATGAAAATAATATCTACATAGACGGAATTTATTTACCAATGAAATGAGTAAAATATACAGTAAAAAATATTATGTACCAGTATATATTTACAGTACCAAATATTAAATCAAAATAGTAAGGTAAAAAGGGAATAATAAAAAAGTATAAATGCGCTATGCGAGAACGAACACTTGAAACGGTTCTCGGAGACCTTCACAATAAACAAACTTGTTAGTAGCATAAGCGGTACAGAAATGAAAGTGAATGAAATTGCAACAATTAAAATCCATGTTAGAAATCACAAATTAAAGAATTGAAATGAAATTGTATGAATGGACATGAATATTTACACATTTATAATATTTATTATTATTTATAATACTCACAAAAAACCAAAACAATAAACTAAAAGATAAAGAAAGTGTAGAAATAATTAGGGGGTTAAAAACTAGTAAACAATTAAAATCAAAATCAAAAGTTCAGCCCATATCATTGAATTTCTAAACAATTAAAAGAAAATTAACAACAACTAAATTATAATTTGTGTAAAATAATCAAAACAAAAATTGAATAAAAAAGAAAAAAATGTTTAATAATAATTAAAAAAAAAAGTATGTTGTTGTTGTATAGTGGGAATTGATGAACGGAAAGGGAGTATGTAAGCTGGAAGGTGATGTTGATGTAGTAAAAATAAAAAAATAAAAAAAGGTATGTGATTAGAAAGTGATTACTGGGAATTGACATATGCGGATGGAGAAGAATTGACGGTGGGTGGTGAACCAGGTAGCTAGCGGAGTTAATGATGATTTGGCCTATGCAATTGAAAATTATTTTGTTCTAAAGCTAGATGGATGTTCGTTCCTACAGAGATGTAACAACTTAACAGCAGGTAGTAAGTTTATTCCAATTCCATCTAAAAACTAATGGCAACTTTAACAAAATTAAAACTTCGTCTTATCCGACAGCCTTCTAATGATGCAGTTCAATATAAGGCAATCTCTACGCAAATAAACGTTCCTTGAAGCTAGACTACGTAACAGGTTTAAGCAACTGACGGAAATATTCAGCCTGACAAACCAACATTAATTGACTGTATGCAATAACTCCAACACTCATTTTAATGTAGTCAACTTTCGCAAAGAACATTCTCAACCCTTGCAGTAATTTTGGTAATAAAAAGGAAAAAAACACTAATCAGAGGAGTTCCTCTGCAGCCTAATCACCTCAAATGATTAAATTACAGAATGACGCGAAAAAAAACACCACCAAGCAAACACAACTTCTCTTGAATAGGGAAAACCACGGCATCTTGATATAGACACTCAAAACAGAATTTTCAATGACCAAACTTAACCCAAATGAATACAATTTCACAGCATAACAATTAAAAAAATAAACCAAGCATAAACACTAAACAAACTGTTTTCAGAAATTCATCTCAACATTTGTTGGCAGCATAACGGTTATCAATTCAAATCAAGACAAAACAACAAAACCAGCAGCAATCCAATAATTAATCAGAATATAACAATACAGTTTATCAAGAGGAATCGAAGAATTACCGAACAACGTCGAAAACGGAAATTGATTTAAGGGAGATTGGGAGAAAATTGCGTGTTGAGCAGAAGTGTAGATGGCTTGCTGATGCTGTGTCACAAAATATAGACGGAGGAAGTACCGAGATGGGCGATGGAAAGTGTTCTGATTTGCGGAGAAAGGCGGATGAAGGTGAGTTGCTGAAGTTGTTGAAGATTACCGGAGGAGTTGATGCCGCCGTCGCCGTGGAGTACCAACGACTCCATTTCGTCGTCTTAGGAAGCGCGAAGAATGTGATCTTGGTTCATCATTTTATTTCTTCGATTCGATTCAAAAACTACAGATCCAACGGAAAGGGATTTTCAGAGTTTCATGGTGGAGATTGTGAAGAAGATGAAGAGGGTTGTGGTGGGTTCGATTTTCGCCATTGGAAGCAACGATGAGTGGAACTGTGGGGAGAATTAGTGAAGTGAAAGCATTGTTACTGTGTTGAAGGTTTTTTATGGAGGTTAGTTCGGACTCTGTTTCACTGTAGGTGGAGTACGGAGATTAGAATCTAGAACAAATCACGGTGGACTGTGCTTGTGTTGTTGACAAAAGCAAGGTGTTTAACTCGGGCTCACGGTCACCGGTTTAACTTGGGATAGGAGTATGTTGAAGTGATGGCGTTGGAATGGGTTAAAAGGAAGAAGGCGAATGGTGTTAGTGTGTTGATGGTGTTAGTGGGTTGATGGTGATAAGGGTAGGGAATTGAAGGGCGAAAGTTGATGAACGATGGTGATGCAGCATGGAGAGAGGGTATGACAATGGATAAGGGAGTTTGATGAGATTGAAAGGAGATAAAGGGTGGATTACTGTCAGCAGAAAAAAAATAGAGAGTTAAAGAGTAGATAGAGATTATTGTGTAGGATTTTTGTTGTGTCTTGTGTCCCCCCCTTTTGCAAAGAAAAAATGAAGCCTTTAAATAGAAAAAGAATAGAAATATTATGATTTCAAAATAAATCCAAGCCGTTCAATATAAATCCAATCTCTATCAATTCGCAAACCATGCTTTCGACCAATGAGAATTCAATCTCTATCAATCCGCAAACTATGCTATCGACCAATGAGAATTAAGCGAAGCCTAATTAATATTTTTTGTGACCAAAAAATCCCTGAATGACAAAAATAAAATAAAACCTGAAATTATAAAAAATAACTCAATTTAAAATGATTTTTTTGAATATTTTATGAATAAAAAATAAAGACCCTAAATGATCGAAAACGATAAAAGAACGGACGAAAATTTATCCTAAAATGAACACATAAAAATAATCTGCATGTCACAAAGATTAAAGAGAAAAAAAAATATTCAAGAAGTCAAAAATCAAAAATAAAATAATAATGAAAATATCAGACTAAACAGACGTTTAAGGTTAAAACGAGACTTCGAACTGTACCGAAAAAATAAAGCGAGCATACCGTCATAATCTACGCGAAGCGCAGATTCATAAAATGATCGGTAAAAGGTGAAAACTTGAAATATTTTCTCGCTACTTTCCCGCATAGTGTCGAATCGCTTTTAACAGTCTGTCTATAAAACCGAAATATTTTATTATTGACATATAAACAACTTGGAGCAATGCAAGAAATGGTAAACAAATAAAAATGAATGAAATGAAATGTCGGGTATTTTACAACTGAAAGACGATGCAAACTTTGATTTAAACTGACTTTTTCTGGTCAACCTAAATACGACTAATGATGCAAAATGCGATGAATGAAGGTATTTACTAATGATTGTGACCAAATGACAAAATATGGTATGAATGTGCGACTGAAAAACATATTAGGGGCGAAATCAAGGGTGCAACGGTGTGCCTTGATGAATCAGTCTTCGAGAATCCACAATCAACCGTACTTCTGGCTTGAGAGACTCAAAACCTTAATTGAGGCGCGACACCTGATGCTCTTGATTCAGACTTGTCTCTGCACATGACACAAAAGAACATGAACATACACCTTTGTATGCGATTAGAAATTAGCGATACATATGCTAAAAATGTTCAAAACACTTGACAATCTTCGCATAGTCAATGCTTGAAAGTGAGAGGTTAAAACCGACTGTATTTCGTGACCTTGACTTATCTTTAAAGAAATGCAAAAATAAGAATGGGATCTTAGGTCAAAAATTGGGGTACAACAGCTGCCCCTATTTAAGTTTCTTCTATCTGGAGATATGAAGATTGGGATCTTCATTTCGACGAGATTGAAGGGACTTAAATATAGAATACACAATTTTTGGCCTTAAGATACCGCGATTATGTTTACGATATGATATGAATGTGATGTTTTGAATTTTATGGGGAATGACGCCATATGAGACAGACTATGCTGGAGAAACCAAGCACATTATAAAGTAATTCCACAGAGGAAGAGGTTGTAACTCCACTGGGGAAACAAAGTCATAGACTTCAAATGAGAGACTCTTGAATGATTTACATCAGTGTTGAGACTGGAAAAGAGATGATTTACATCAGTACGAAGACTGGAAAAAGAAATGATTTACATCAGCACTGTGACTGGAAAAGGAAATGATGGACATCAGTACTGAGACTGGAAAATGATTGACATCAGCACTGTGGCTGGAAAAAGAAATGATTTACATCAGCACTGAGACTGGAAAATGATTGACATCAGCACTGTGGCTGGAAAACAAAATGATTGACATCAGCACTGTGGCTGGAAAACAAAATGATTGACATCAGCACTGTGGCTGGAGATAAACATCTCTGATTTCTGAATTTTACCAAGAACAGTAACACATTTCTTCTCTGACCAAGATATCGCTTGAAAAGGACAAAATAACAAACTTCTCCACGGGACTTTTCCGAAAGGGATGCCATTTGCTGAGTAGACATTATTGTTGGGGATACACAAGCTGCTCAAATAAAGAGGCCGCCACTTGCTTCCTTTCAAAAGGTGTCAATAACATACAAGATGCTCATGAAGAGACCGCCACTTGCTGTCTTCAAAGAATATTAAAGCACACAAGCTGCTCATGAAGAGTCCGCCACTTGTTGCCAAAAACCCACAAGCTGCTCATGAAGAAGCTGTCACTTGTTGTCTTCAAGGGAACAATAACACACAAGTTGCTCAAATAGATAAGCTGCCACTTGCTGTCTTCCAAAAATACTAACGTACAAGCTGCTCATGAAGAAGCTGCCACTTGCCGTTTTCAAAAAAATGTTGATAACATACAAGTTGTCCATGAAGAGACTGTCGCTTGCTGTTTTTAAAAGTGTTGATAACATACAAGTTGTCCATGAAGAGACTCCCGCTTGTTGTTTTCTTTTCAAAATTACCAATAACACACAAGTTGCTCATGAAGAGACCGCCGCTTGTTGTTTTCAAAGGTGACAATAACAAACAAGTTGCTCATGAGGAGACTGTCACTTGCTGTTTCTTTCAAGGTATCAATAACATACAAGTTGCTCATGAAGAGACCGCCGCTTGATGTTTTTCAAGAGAAAAATAACACACAAGTTGCTCATGAAGAGACCGCTGCTTGCTGTTTGTCAAGAGTATCCACAAGTTGCCTCATGAAGAGACTGTCGCTTGCTGTTTTCTCAAAGATACCCATAAAATATCATGAAGATATTGCTGGAGGTGAGAATCAATCATTTCATCGAGGATGGACAAACTGCTCATGAAGAGACCGCCATTTGTCATAAAGAAATTCAGATATAATCAAACTGCTCAAATAAAGAGTCAGTCACTTGTTGTCATGTTGATATTCCAGAAGAAGGTCGTGATAACACTGCTGGGGAATAAAGTTCATCTTCAATGGGGAACCATGAATAAATCCTTCTTGAGGAGACCAAGTATTTACGTTGCAAAATAAATGCACTCTCCATCTAGGTTTCACAGCCTAGAGAAATCCACAGGGTATCGTTCACAAGAGACAAAGCTCAATCCAGGAATAAACTGGAGAGAAGATAGTCAAACAAGACTCCACCCAATGAGGAAACAACTCAAATGGGGATTTATCCTATCCAGAGATGGAAAAGGAAAGCTGAAGCAAGATCCTTCCACGAGAGTTAACTCAGTGGGGAATTAGAAAGAAGGCGCATTTTCTGCTTAAGTTGGCACTCTACTTGGAAAGATCAAATACATTATTTGAATAGACCCAACCAAGGTATACGAACTCAATGACATCAACAAATACAACTGTGCATGCATGATGCAAGTGTGAATGAATAAATGAATGCCATGTATGTGCTGACAAAACAAATAGACAAGATAAACTGGAGATGATAAGGCATCATAGCACAACCCAACACTCGGCTAATCTCAACAGGATGGGAACATTACTGGAGATAAAACACAAACCATCATTGGAGCAAAGTCCTTTTACAAGGCTTAAATATCTCTGGAGAGGAAGATATTTTCAGGTAGAAAACCCAAAGTCCAGTCTTCTATTGCAAACAATCCATTGAAAGGATAACAACACAAACAAAGTTTCAGCTGGAAAGAAGTCTTGCTTAGCTGGAGATACTGGGAACACCACCCTCTGATAATGTGTGCAAAACATATCTTGACAAATCTGGATTGCCCCTGGGACTAATTTTGGATGCCCCAAGTTTACTGCTGATAAGCTGCATGATGCACGACGATTCTTGCGAATAACTTCACTTCTAAAATGCCCCAAGCTATATGGTTGATGGGGAGAAATCGTCTCAAGAGGATTTTACAAAAGACCTGGCATCCACCATGCTCTGGTGTCTTCAAACTCTTAGAGAGATTCATCAAATTTCGATGTGATTGCCCCGGATTGACTGTAGTTGGCACAACAAAGTCTTCAAATTTTGCCCCAAAAGGGTAAACAAGTTGGAGAAGCATTAACTGGGAGAAGCAACATGTTCGTGCTTACGGTCTTCAGGCGACATGCCCATGGATATGATTTTTTCTTGACGTGATCCGCCAATTACTCAACATAGTTTCAGGCCTTAAAAGAATAAACTCATCACTGGTGCTTATGTGAGCTTCTTTGATATCAAACAAATGTTTTGCAGTTAGAAAAAGTTTACAATGAGAATAAAAATTCTAATGCAACAGTTATGTAAGTCTTGAAGATTTTGAAAGATATCGCACAAATTTTGCGAGTTAAAGCACCATTTATTTTTGTATAGGAAAAACATATGATACCAACATGACTATTTAGAACATTCATGGGAGTCAGGAACACTATCTCATTGAAGTATGCTTTCAAAATAACCTTGCTTCAATTAGGACTTTTAAAGGTTGTAACGTGGCCTGGTTCATGGTTTTTAGAAAAAAAGATTTTTAAGGCTCAAAATATTTGGTGCCCACCCATTCTTCATGATGTTCTCCAACCCTATGTTCAGTTAATTCAACATGAGTGTTCATCTCTCAAAAGAATTTTGTGACGGTCAAGGAAACGACGAGGCTTTCGGAGTAGAAACCACCCTTATGTCTTCGTGTTTGTAGTCACCAATTTGTTCTTTGCTGAGGACTTTTCTTTGCAGTCCTTTTCTTTGCAATTTTATTTTCCCTAACTTTTTCCTGAACTAATTCTTTTGAATTGATAGTCCAACGGGATGCCTTAATTTTGCCTAAGTCACACGTTTTCATGTTTTTTGACTTAGCAGGCTTTTTCTTTTTCTCGATTTTTTGACTTTTTGAACAAAATGTGTGACATTAGCTTGTATTTGCTTGTTGAGAAGATTGTGATTGCCTCGTTTCTTGATGAATGAGGGATAACATTATGATTCCACATCTTCTGGCTTCATTATACATGAAAGATAGCCCTCGTAGTTTCTCTTCAAAAAACATCTTCCTTATGAATTTTGAACACTCAGTCAGATTAACTAAAAACTACCCTGCCCCAGGTTAAAATTCAAGGTTTTTTCGTATAGAAAAGAAACTTCTGCTTCAAAGGCTCAAAAGGGGTTAGCAAGGGATTATCTTCCTTATATCTCCGGTGTTTAGGGATTTGAAACAATGCCTGTACATCATCAGCAAGATTTTATCCAAAAGCAAACAACCAGAGATTTTGTGTTCTTTAGATCATCATCCTCCCTTCAATCTCTGCCTAGGCAAGAGAATGAGCAACAATTTGGTATCATAATGCCAAAAGAAATTTAAAATTTGAAAACAAATATGAGTGAAACGAATGAATTTCTTCAAGACAAACATACTCGTTGTATTAAGATAATCATTCAGATGCAAACAAGTTCTTACATGCAAACAATGTTTTGATAAACAAGAAAGATTACAAAAAGCATAAATAAGTTAATAATCTGGGAAGGCTTTCCATCTGGACTCGAATCACCGAAAACATCCTTCAAAAATCAAAGTCATCATCAATCGTGTTTACTCTTCGACGCATGCTTGATTTGAACTTCAAAACCAACGTCCTTAAATGACAAGATACCACTTCTGACCAACTTCTGAACCTCAATCTTCAAAGCAAAGCAACCCTACAAGTCATGCCCAGGAGCACCTTGATGAAAAGTACAAGCCAAATCAGCTTTGTAGTACCAATGTATCTTCTCAGGAACCTTCGGTGGAGGTCGGGTCTGAACCAAATTCCTCTGCATCAGGATAGGGAACAACTATGTATAGGTGATTGGAATTGGATCAAACTGGGTTTTCCTCTTATTAGGAACTTGCTGATTCTGTTGATGAATAAGAGAAACATGATGATTCTGACGATGATTATTTCTTCCTATGGTTCTCTTCTTGGAAAATTTATTATCAAACTTCTTCACACCATTAGCTGAGCCACCATCTTCATATGAACATCCCTTCCCAACATCTTCTTCTAGACGCACTCCCACATTCACCTTGTCAGGAAAGTCATTAGGTGCATTAACCAACACCTTCTCATGAGGGAATGATTTTAGAGTTTCAGTGAAGACTTTTATCATCGCTTCCTCCCTCCTAAAAGGATTGACTTGGGCGGCAACCAAAATTTCGACCAAACCAGTTAAGTGCTCCACACTAGCTTTCAAAATAGTCATCTCTCTACGGAGTTCAGAAACTTCTTGCTTGATATTCTCCATTGTTTTCTTAGCGCGAGTGTTGTACTGGTGAGACCAAAGGAAAAATAAGACTCGGAAAAAGACCTTTGAAAGTGAAACAAAAAATGTAGAATGATGTATGATATGCAAAAGAGAGTTTTTATCTGACTTTCAAGGAACTCAAGATATTAAGTTGTAAACATCAAAGTATGAAGATAGAAGATGAATTTTAAATTGGCTCCAAAACATTGATCAAGTTATCATCAAGATCAATCATCCATTTTGGTGGATTAGGGTTTTCGCCCTATCAACACCCAAGATCCATTGAGCTTGGCGAAACTTGTGATGTTTACAAAGAAAGACCTCCAAACTCCTTCAAAGTCAAGTGAAAAGGGTTTTATGGATGCATGAATGCACGGCTATGCAACAACCACAAGCAAGGTCACAAATAAAGTCGAAAGGTTCAACGTCACGAGCATGGAGTCAAGGTAAGGAACACCCCCAAGGTATGTACTAACGGTTTAATCACACCTGTAGAACAAGGTTCTAAGAGTTCCCGGAGTCTACATTCCTCCTTCGGATATTACCAACGTCTTGATTACTCAATAATCAACAATATTCTCAAGAGAAACTCATCCGAGCGTAGCATCGCGTAACAATTACTTCCGGATTACTCCGTTATAATCTCCACGCTACACCTAAAAGGCCAAGATGGGTTAGGGTTCTACGGTTCCCAGCTTCTCTGGCTCCCAGGTCGAAAATAATAATGTCTTCCCGATTACTCGGTAAACAAATATTACATTCAAAAGGGCCTTCCACTGAGTGGGGGATCTCATGCCTCCTTCTTCGGGATTACTCCCTCAAAGTTAACATGACTATACCGCCCGTCCTATTCCTAAGTGTAACTTAGTCCGGGTATAGGACTTGTCCTTTGTAAATATTATCAACACCCAAATAATCATAATATATACATATAATCAAGCAATCAAATAATGATAAAACAGATAAAAAAAATTAGGCTTAACCCACTTAGGGATGGACCAGCAAGAGGTCAATCTGTCCCCAGCAGAGTCGCCAATTCTGTAGCGGTGAAAATCGGAGATCAAGCTATTAATTAACTTGACTCACAAAAGCAAGAGTCGCCACCGCGCTTTATTATTTCCAAGGGAAAAAGGAAAAGAGCGAAATAAAACCCTAAAGTATGCAATGTAAATTAATATTTAAAAGTAATGAAAATACAATGCGTTTTTAAAGAAGATCGAGAGTTCGGGGGTTGGTTATACAATGGGAAGGTATTAGCACCCAATGCATCTGCGGTACTCCGCAGGAACCTTTTGAAATATCTGTTTTTGGTTAAAATTGTTTGTTTAGTTAAATGGGTATGGATGAGATTTTGAAGATACGACGACCTAGTGTCGAAGTTTTGACTTAAAAGGTCTGAGCTTGAAAATGGAGCCTTTTGGGAAAATTATCTTAAGTTTGGAAAAAATAGTAAACAAGCAAAAAGATGAATGAGGCTATTCGCACAATTGTAACAAATATATTTGATGACATGAAGTCAACAAAGTTAAAAAACATTTCCCTTGGATTTAAAACCACAGACGGATAAATAAGCTAAGAGTATATCAAACCTTAGGTGAAAATAAATCACAAGCCGACAGCATCATCGAAAAAAAACCTAATGTGAGATAATACTCCAAGCATCAGATAAAGCGCAAAGACGGTGGATAAAGCTCACGGTGTCAGATAAGAATCCCTGCATCACAAGAGATATACCGACAAAATCTAACAGCACGGGAAACTTATGTGCGTCCGCACAATTTTCAGAAGTTAGTTGGAATTAAAAATAAAATCACAATGCAATGAAAATAATATCTACATAGACGGAATTTATTTACCAATGAAATGAGTAAAATATACAGTAAAAAATATTATGTACCAGTATATATTTACAGTACCAAATATTAAATCAAAATAGTAAGGTAAAAAGGGAATAATAAAAAAGTATAAATGCGCTATGCGAGAACGAACACTTGAAACGGTTCTCGGAGACCTTCACAATAAACAAACTTGTTAGTAGCATAAGCGGTACAGAAATGAAAGTGAATGAAATTGCAACAATTAAAATCCATGTTAGAAATCACAAATTAAAGAATTGAAATGAAATTGTATGAATGGACATGAATATTTACACATTTATAATATTTATTATTATTTATAATACTCACAAAAAACCAAAACAATAAACTAAAAGATAAAGAAAGTGTAGAAATAATTAGGGGGTTAAAAACTAGTAAACAATTAAAATCAAAATCAAAAGTTCAGCCCATATCATTGAATTTCTAAACAATTAAAAGAAAATTAACAACAACTAAATTATAATTTGTGTAAAATAATCAAAACAAAAATTGAATAAAAAGGAAAAAAATGTTTAATAATAATTAAAAAAAAAAGTATGTTGTTGTTGTATAGTGGGAATTGATGAACGGAAAGGGAGTATGTAAGCTGGAAGGTGATGTTGATGTAGTAAAAATAAAAAAATAAAAAAAGGTATGTGATTAGAAAGTGATTACTGGGAATTGACATATGCGGATGGAGAAGAATTGACGGTGGGTGGTGAACCAGGTAGCTAGCGGAGTTAATGATGATTTGGCCTATGCAATTGAAAATTATTTTGTTCTAAAGCTAGATGGATGTTCGTTCCTACAGAGATGTAACAACTTAACAGCAGGTAGTAAGTTTATTCCAATTCCATCTAAAAACTAATGGCAACTTTAACAAAATTAAAACTTCGTCTTATCCGACAGCCTTCTAATGATGCAGTTCAATATAAGGCAATCTCTACGCAAATAAACGTTCCTTGAAGCTAGACTACGTAACAGGTTTAAGCAACTGACGGAAATATTCAGCCTGACAAACCAACATTAATTGACTGTATGCAATAACTCCAACACTCATTTTAATGTAGTCAACTTTCGCAAAGAACATTCTCAACCCTTGCAGTAATTTTGGTAATAAAAAGGAAAAAAAACACTAATCAGAGGAGTTCCTCTGCAGCCTAATCACCTCAAATGATTAAATTACAGAATGACGCGAAAAAAAACACCACCAAGCAAACACAACTTCTCTTGAATAGGGAAAACCACGGCATATTGATATAGACACTCAAAACAGAATTTTCAATGACCAAACTTAACCCAAATGAATACAATTTCACAGCATAACAATTAAAAAAATAAACCAAGCATAAACACTAAACAAACTGTTTTCAGAAATTCATCTCAACATTTGTTGGCAGCATAACGGTTATCAATTCAAATCAAGACAAAACAACAAAACCAGCAGCAATCCAATAATTAATCAGAATATAACAATACAGTTTATCAAGAGGAATCGAAGAATTACCGAACAACGTCGAAAACGGAAATTGATTTAAGGGAGATTGGGAGAAAATTGCGTGTTGAGCAGAAGTGTAGATGGCTTGCTGATGCTGTGTCACAAAATATAGACGGAGGAAGTACCGAGATGGGCGATGGAAAGTGTTCTGATTTGCGGAGAAAGGCGGATGAAGGTGAGTTGCTGAAGTTGTTGAAGATTACCGGAGGAGTTGATGCCGCCGTCGCCGTGGAGTACCAACGACTCCATTTCGTCGTCTTAGGAAGCGCGAAGAATGTGATCTTGGTTCATCATTTTATTTCTTCGATTCGATTCAAAAACTACAGATCCAACGGAAAGGGATTTTCAGAGTTTCATGGTGGAGATTGTGAAGAAGATGAAGAGGGTTGTGGTGGGTTCGATTTTCGCCATTGGAAGCAACGATGAGTGGAACTGTGGGGAGAATTAGTGAAGTGAAAGCATTGTTACTGTGTTGAAGGTTTTTTGTGGAGGTTAGTTCGGACTCTGTTTCACTGTAGGTGGAGTACGGAGATTAGAATCTAGAACAAATCACGGTGGACTGTGCTTGTGTTGTTGACGAAAGCAAGGTGTTTAACTCGGGCTCACGGTCACCGGTTTAACTTGGGATGGGAGTATGTTGAAGTGATGGCTTTGGAATGGGTTAAAAGGAAGAAGGCGAATGGTGTTAGTGGGTTTATGGTGATAAGGGTAGGGAATTGAAGGGCGAAAGTTGATGAACGATGGTGATGCAGCATGGAGAGAGGGTATGACAATGGATAAGGGAGTTTGATGAGATTGAAAGGAGATAAAGGGTGGATTACTGTCAGCAGAAAAAAAATAGAGAGTTAAAGAGTAGATAGAGATTATTGTGTAGGATTTTTGTTGTGTCTTGTGTCCCCCCCTTTTGCAAAGAAAAAATGAAGCCTTTAAATAGAAAAAGAATAGAAATATTATGATTTCAAAATAAATCCAAGCCGTTCAATATAAATCCAATCTCTATCAATCCGCAAACCATGCTTTCGACCAATGAGAATTCAATCTCTATCAATCCGCAAACTATGCTATCGACCAATGAGAATTAAGCGAAGCCTAATTAATATTTTTTGTGACCAAAAAATCCCTGAATGACAAAAATAAAATAAAACCTGAAATTATAAAAAATAACTCAATTTAAAATGATTTTTTTGAATATTTTATGAATAAAAAATAAAGACCCAAAATGATCGAAAACGATAAAAGAACGGACGAAAATTTATCCTAAAATGAACACATAAAAATAATCTGCATGTCACAAAGATTAAAGAGAAAAAAAAATATTCAAGAAGTCAAAAATAAAAAATAAAATAATAATGAAAATATCAGACTAAACAGACGTTTAAGGTTAAAACGAGACTTCGAACTGTACCGAAAAAATAAAGCGAGCATACCGTCATAATCTACGCGAAGCGCAGATTCATAAAATGATCGGTAAAAGGTGAAAACTTGAAATATTTTCTCGCTACTTTCCCGCATAGTGTCGAATTGCTTTTAACAGTCTGTCTATAAAACCGAAATATTATATTTTTAACATATAAACAACTTGGAGCAATGTAAGAAATGGTAAACAAATAAAAATGAATGAAATGAAATGTCGGGTACTTTACAACTGAAAGACGATGCAAACTTTGATTTAAACTGACTTTTTCTGGTCAACCTAAATACGACTAATGATGCAAAATGCGATGAATGAAGGTATTTACTAATGATTGTGACCAAATGACAAAATATGGTATGAATGTGCGACTGAAAAACATATTAGGGGCGAAATCAAGGGTGCAACGGTGTGCCTTGATGAATCAGTCTTCGAGAATCCACAATCAACCGTACTTCTGGCTTGAGAGACTCAAAACCTTAATTGAGGCGCGACACCTGATGCTCTTGATTCAGACCTGTCTCTGCACATGACACAAAAGAACATGAACATACACCTTTGTATGCGATTAGAAATTAGCGATACATATGCTAAAAATGTTCAAAACACTTGACAATCTTCGCATAGTCAATGCTTGAAAGTGAGAGGTTAAAACCGACTGTATTTCGTGACCTTGACTTATCTTTAAAGAATGCAAAAATAAGAATGGGATCTTAGGTCAAAAATTGGGGTACAACAGCTGCCCCTATTTAAGTTTCTTCTATCTGGAGATATGAAGATTGGGATCTTCATTTCGACGAGATTGAAGGGACTTAAATATAGAATACACAATTTTTGGCCTTAAGATACCGTGATTATGTTTACGATATGATATGAATGTGATGTTTTGAATTTTATGGGGAATGACGCCATATGAGACAGACTATACTGGAGAAACCAAGCACATTATACAGTAATTCCACAGAGGAAGAGGTTGTAACTCCACTGGGGAAACAAAGTCATAGACTTCAAATGAGAGACTCTTGAATGATTTACATCAGTGTTGAGACTGGAAAAGAGATGATTTACATCAGTACGAAGACTGGAAAAAGAAATGATTTACATCAACACTGTGACTGGAAAAGGAAATGATGGACATCAGTACTGAGACAGGAAAATGATTGACATCAGCACTGTGGCTGGAAAAAGAAATGATTTACATCAGCACTGAGACTGGAAAATGATTGACATCAGCACTGTGGCTGGAAAACAAAATGATTGACATCAGCACTGTGGCTGGAAAACAAAATGATTGACATCAGCACTGTGGCTGGAGATAAACATCTCTAATTTCTGAATTTTACCAAGAACAGTAACACATTTCTTCTCTGACCAAGATATCGCTTGAAAAGGACAAAATAACAAACTTCTCCACGGGACTTTTCCGAAAGGGATGCCATTTGCTGAGTAGACATTATTGTTGGGGATACACAAGCTGCTCAAATAAAGAGGCCGCCACTTGCTTCCTTTCAAAAGGTGTCAATAACATACAAGATGCTCATGAAGAGACCGCCACTTGCTGTCTTCAAAGAATATTAAAGCACACAAGCTGCTCATGAAGAGTCCGCCACTTGTTGCCAAAAACCCACAAGCTGCTCATGAAGAAGCTGTCACTTGTTGTCTTCAAGGGAACAATAACACACAAGTTGCTCAAATAGATAAGCTGCCACTTGCTGTCTTCCAAAAATACTAACGTACAAGCTGCTCATGAAGAAGCTGCCACTTGCCGTTTTCAAAAAAATGTTGATAACATACAAGTTGTCCATGAAGAGACTGTCGCTTGCTGTTTTTAAAAGTGTTGATAACATACAAGTTGTCCATGAAGAGACTCCCGCTTGTTATTTTCTTTTCAAAATTACCAATAACACACAAGTTGCTCATGAAGAGACCGCCGCTTGTTGTTTTCAAAGGTGACAATAACAAACAAGTTGCTCATGAGGAGACTGTCACTTGCTGTTTCTTTCAAGGTATCAATAACATACAAGTTGCTCATGAAGAGACCGCCGCTTGATGTTTTTCAAGAGAAAAATAACACACAAGTTGCTCATGAAGAGACCGCTGCTTGCTGTTTGTCAAGAGTATCCACAAGTTGCCTCATGAAGAGACTGTCGCTTGCTGTTTTCTCAAAGATACCCATAAAATATCATGAATATATTGCTGGAGGTGAGAATCAATCATTTCATCGAGGATGGACAAACTGCTCATGAAGAGACCGCCATTTGTCATAAAGAAATTCAGATATAATCAAACTGCTCAAATAAAGAGTCAGTCACTTGTTGTCATGTTGATATTCCAGAAGAAGGTCGTGATAACACTGCTGGGGAATAAAGTTCATCTTCAATGGGGAACCATGAATAAATCCTTCTTGAGGAGACCAAGTATTTACGTTGCAAAATAAATGCACTCTCCATCTAGGTTTCACAGCCTAGAGAAATCCACAGGGTATCGTTCACAAGAGACAAAGCTCAATCCAGGAATAAACTGGAGAGAAGATAGTCAAACAAGACTCCACCCAATGAGGAAACAACTCAAATGGGGATTTATCCTATCCAGAGATGGAAAAGGAAAGCTGAAGCAAGATCCTTCCACGAGAGTTAACTCAGTGGGGAATTAGAAAGAAGGCGCATTTTCTGCTTAAGTTGGCACTCTACTTGGAAAGATCAAATACATTATTTGAATAGACCCAACCAAGGTATACGAACTCAATGACATCAACAAATACAACTGTGCGTGCATGATGCAAGTGTGAATGAATAAATGAATGCCATGTATGTGCTGACAAAACAAATAGACAAGATAAACTGGAGATGATAAGGCATCATAGCACAACCCAACACTCGGCTAATCTCAACAGGATGGGAACATTACTGGAGATAAAACACAAACCATCATTGGAGCAAAGTCCTTTTACAAGGCTTAAATATCTCTGGAGAGGAAGATATTTTCAGGTAGAAAACCCAAAGTCCAGTCTTCTATTGCAAACAATCCATTGAAAGGATAACAACACAAACAAAGTTTCAGCTGGAAAGAAGTCTTGCTTAGCTGGAGATACTGGGAACACCACCCTCTGATAATGTGTGCAAAACATATCTTGACAAATCTGGATTGCCCCTGGGACTAATTTTGGATGCCCCAAGTTTACTGCTGATAAGCTGCATGATGCACGACGATTCTTGCGAATAACTTCACTTCTAAAATGCCCCAAGCTATATGGTTGATGGGGAGAAATCGTCTCAAGAGGATTTTACAAAAGACCTGGCATCCACCATGCTCTGGTGTCTTCAAACTCTTAGAGAGATTCATCAAATTTCGATGTGATTGCCCCGGATTGACTGTAGTTGGCACAACAAAGTCTTCAAATTTTGCCCCAAAAGGGTAAACAAGTTGGAGAAGCATTAACTGGGAGAAGCAACATGTTCGTGCTTACGGTCTTCAGGCGACATGCCCATGGATATGATTTTTTCTTGACGTGATCCGCCAATTACTCAACATAGTTTCAGGCCTTAAAAGAATAAACTCATCACTAGTGCTTATGTGAGCTTCTTTGATATCAAACAAATGTTTTGCAGTTAGAAAAAGTTTACAATGAGAATAAAAATTCTAATGCAACAGTTATGTAAGTCTTGAAGATTTTGAAAGATATCGCACAAATTTTGCGAGTTAAAGCACCATTTATTTTTGTATAGGAAAAACATATGATACCAACATGACTATTTAGAACATTCATGGGAGTCAGGAACATTATCTCATTGAAGTATGCTTTCAAAATAACCTTGCTTCAATTAGGACTTTTAAAGGTTGTAACGTGGCCTGGTTCATGGTTTTTAGAAAAAAAGATTTTTAAGGCTCAAAATATTTGGTGCCCACCCATTCTTCATGATGTTCTCCAACCCTATGTTCAGTTAATTCAACATGAGTGTTCATCTCTCAAAAGAATTTTGTGACGGTCAAGGAAACGACGAGGCTTTCGGAGTAGAAACCACCCTTATGTCTTCGTGTTTGTAGTCACCAATTTGTTCTTTGCTGAGGACTTTTCTTTGCAGTCCTTTTCTTTGCAATTTTATTTTCCCTAACTTTTTCCTGAACTAATTCTTTTGAATTGATAGTCCAACGGGATGCCTTAATTTTGCCTAAGTCACACGTTTTCATGTTTTTTGACTTAGCAGGCTTTTTCTTTTTCTCGATTTTTTGACTTTTTGAACAAAATGTGTGACATTAGCTTGTATTTGCTTGTTGAGAAGATTGTGATTGCCTCGTTTCTTGATGAATGAGGGATAACATTATGATTCCACATCTTCTGGCTTCATTATACATGAAAGATAGCCCTCGTAGTTTCTCTTCAAAAAACATCTTCCTTATGAATTTTGAACACTCAGTCAGATTAACTAAAAACTACCCTGCCCCAGGTTAAAATTCAAGGTTTTTTCGTATAGAAAAGAAACTTTTGCTTCAAAGGCTCAAAAGGGGTTAGCAAGGTATTATCTTCCTTATATCTCTGGTGTTTAGGGATTTGAAACAATGCCTGTACATCATCAGCAAGATTTTATCCAAAAGCAAACAACCAGAGATTTTGTGTTCTTTAGATCATCATCCTCCCTTCAATCTCTGCCTAGGCAAGAGAATGAGCAACAATTTGGTATCATAATGCCAAAAGAAATTTAAAATTTGAAAACAAATATGAGTGAAACGAATGAATTTCTTCAAGACAAACATACTCGTTGTATTAAGATAATCATTCAGATGCAAACAAGTTCTTACATGCAAACAATGTTTTGATAAACAAGAAAGATTACAAAAAGCATAAATAAGTTAATAATTTGGGAAGGCTTTCCATCTGGACTCGAATCACCGAAAACATCCTTCAAAAATCAAAGTCATCATCAATCGTGTTTACTCTTCGATGCATGCTTGATTTGAACTTCAAAACCAACGTCCTTAAATGACAAGATACCACTTCTGACCAACTTCTGAACCTCAATCTTCAAAGCAAAGCAACCCTACATGTCATGCCCAGGAGAACCTTGATGAAAAGTACAAGCCAAATCAGCTTTGTAGTACCAATGTATCTTCTCAGGAACCTTCGGTGGAGGTCGGGTCTGAACCAAATTCCTCTGCATCAGGATAGGGAACAACTATGTATAGGTGATTGGAATTGGATCAAACTGGGTTTTCCTCTTATTAGGAACTTGCTGATTCTGTTGATGAATAAGAGAAACATGATGATTCTGACGATGATTATTTCTTCCTATGGTTCTCTTCTTGGAAAATTTATTATCAAACTTCTTCACACCATTAGCTGAGCCACCATCTTCATATGAACATCCCTTCCCAATATCTTCTTCTAGACGCACTCCCACATTCACCTTGTCAGGAAAGTCATTAGGTGCATTAACCAACACCTTCTCATGAGGGAATGATTTTAGAGTTTCAGTGAAGACTTTTATCATCGCTTCCTCCCTCCTAAAAGGATTGACTTGGGCGGCAACCAAAATTTCGACCAAACCAGTTAAGTGCTCCACACTAGCTTTCAAAATAGTCATCTCTCTACGGAGTTCAGAAACTTCTTGCTTGATATTCTCCATTGTTTTATTAGCGCGAGTGTTGTACTGGTGAGACCAAAGGAAAAATAAGACTCGGAAAAAGACCTTTGAAAGTGAAACAAAAAATGTAGAATGATGTATGATATGCAAAAGAGAGTTTTTATCTGACTTTCAAGGAACTCAAGATATTAAGTTGTAAACATCAAAGTATGAAGATAGAAGATGAATTTTAAATTGGCTCCAAAACATTGATCAAGTTATCATCAAGATCAATCATCCATTTTGGTGGATTAGGGTTTTCGCCCTATCAACACCCAAGATCCATTGAGCTTGGCGAAACTTGTGATGTTTACAAAGAAAGACCTCCAAACTCCTTCAAAGTCAAGTGAAAAGGGTTTTATGGATGCATGAATGCACGGCTATGCAACAACCACAAGCAAGGTCACAAATAAAGTCGAAAGGTTCAACGTCACGAGCATGGAGTCAAGGTAAGGAACACCCCCAAGGTATGTACTAACGGTTTAATCACACCTGTAGAACAAGGTTCTAAGAGTTCCCGGAGTCTACATTCCTCCTTCGGATATTACCAACGTCTTGATTACTCAATAATCAGCAATATTCTCAAGAGAAACTCATCCGAGCGTAGCATCGCGTAACAATTACTTCCGGATTACTCCGTTATAATCTCCGCGCTACACCTAAAAGGCCAAGATGGGTTAGGGTTCTACGGTTCCCAGCTTCTCTGGCTCCCAGGTCGAAAATAATAATGTCTTCCCGATTACTCGGTAAACAAATATTACATTCAAAAGGGCCTTCCACTGAGTGGGGGATCTCATACCTCCTTCTTCGGGATTACTCCCTCAAAGTTAACATGACTATACCGCCCGTCCTATTCCTAAGTGTAACTTAGTCCGGGTATAGGACTTGTCCTTTGTAAATATTATCAACACCCAAATAATCATAATATATACATATAATCAAGCAATCAAATAATGATAAAACAGATAAAAAAAATTAGGCTTAACCCACTTAGGGATGGACCAGCAAGAGGTCAATCTGTCCCCAGCAGAGTCGCCAATTCTGTAGCGGTGAAAATCGGAGATCAAGCTATTAATTAACTTGACTCACAAAAGCAAGAGTCGCCACCGCGCTTTATTATTTCCAAGGGAAAAAGGAAAAGAGCGAAATAAAACCCTAAAGTATGCAATGTAAATTAATATTTAAAAGTAATGAAAATACAATGCGTTTTTAAAAGAGATCGAGAGTTCGGGGGTTGGTTATACAATGGGAAGGTATTAGCACCCAATGCATCTGCGGTACTCCGCAGGAACCTTTTGAAATATCTGTTTTTGGTTAAAATTGTTTGTTTAGTTAAATGGGTATGGATGAGATTTTGAAGATACGACGACCTAGTGTCGAAGTTTTGACTTAAAAGGTCTGAGCTTGAAAATGGAGCCTTTTGGGAAAATTATCTTAAGTTTGGAAAAAATAGTAAACAAGCAAAAAGATGAATGAGGCTATTCGCACAATTGTAACAAATATATTTGATGACATGAAGTCAACAAAGTTAAAAAACATTTCCCTTGGATTTAAAACCACAGACGGATAAATAAGCTAAGAGTATATCAAACCTTAGGTGAAAATAAATCACAAGCCGACAGCATCATCGAAAAAAAACCTAATGTGAGATAATACTCCAAGCATCAGATAAAGCGCAAAGACGGTGGATAAAGCTCACGGTGTCAGATAAGAATCCCTGCATCACAAGAGATATACCGACAAAATCTAACAGCACGAGAAACTTATGTGCGTCCGCACAATTTTCAGAAGTTAGTTGGAATTAAAAATAAAATCACAATGCAATGAAAATAATATCTACATAGACGGAATTTATTTACCAATGAAATGAGTAAAATATACAGTAAAAAATATTATGTACCAGTATATATTTACAGTACCAAATATTAAATCAAAATAGTAAGGTAAAAAGGGAATAATAAAAAAGTATAAATGCGCTATGCGAGAACGAACACTTGAAACGGTTCTCGGAGACCTTCACAATAAACAAACTTGTTAGTAGCATAAGCGGTACAGAAATGAAAGTGAATGAAATTGCAACAATTAAAATCCATGTTAGAAATCACAAATTAAAGAATTGAAATGAAATTGTATGAATGGACATGAATATTTACACATTTATAATATTTATTATTATTTATAATACTCACAAAAAACCAAAACAATAAACTAAAAGATAAAGAAAGTGTAGAAATAATTAGGGGGTTAAAAACTAGTAAACAATTAAAATCAAAATCAAAAGTTCAGCCCATATCATTGAATTTCTAAACAATTAAAAGAAAATTAACAACAACTAAATTATAATTTGTGTAAAATAATCAAAACAAAAATTGAATAAAAAAGAAAAAAATGTTTAATAATAATTAAAAAAAAAAGTATGTTGTTGTTGTATAGTGGGAATTGATGAACGGAAAGGGAGTATGTAAGCTGGAAGGTGATGTTGATGTAGTAAAAATAAAAAAATAAAAAAAGGTATGTGATTAGAAAGTGATTACTGGGAATTGACATATGCGGATGGAGAAGAATTGACGGTGGGTGGTGAACCAGGTAGCTAGCGGAGTTAATGATGATTTGGCCTATGCAATTGAAAATTATTTTGTTCTAAAGCTAGATGGATGTTCGTTCCTACAGAGATGTAACAACTTAACAGCAGGTAGTAAGTTTATTCCAATTCCATCTAAAAACTAATGGCAACTTTAACAAAATTAAAACTTCGTCTTATCCGACAGCCTTCTAATGATGCAGTTCAATATAAGGCAATCTCTACGCAAATAAACGTTCCTTGAAGCTAGACTACGTAACAGGTTTAAGCAACTGACGGAAATATTCAGCCTGACAAACCAACATTAATTGACTGTATGCAATAACTCCAACACTCATTTTAATGTAGTCAACTTTCGCAAAGAACATTCTCAACCCTTGCAGTAATTTTGGTAATAAAAAGGAAAAAAAACACTAATCAGAGGAGTTCCTCTGCAGCCTAATCACCTCAAATGATTAAATTACAGAATGACGCGAAAAAAAACACCACCAAGCAAACACAACTTCTCTTGAATAGGGAAAACCACGGCATCTTGATATAGACACTCAAAACAGAATTTTCAATGACCAAACTTAACCCAAATGAATACAATTTCACAGCATAACAATTAAAAAAATAAACCAAGCATAAACACTAAACAAACTGTTTTCAGAAATTCATCTCAACATTTGTTGGCAGCATAACGGTTATCAATTCAAATCAAGACAAAACAACAAAACCAGCAGCAATCCAATAATTAATCAGAATATAACAATACAGTTTATCAAGAGGAATCGAAGAATTACCGAACAACGTCGAAAACGGAAATTGATTTAAGGGAGATTGGGAGAAAATTGCGTGTTGAGCAGAAGTGTAGATGGCTTGCTGATGCTGTGTCACAAAATATAGACGGAGGAAGTACCGAGATGGGCGATGGAAAGTGTTCTGATTTGCGGAGAAAGGCGGATGAAGGTGAGTTGCTGAAGTTGTTGAAGATTACCGGAGGAGTTGATGCCGCCGTCGCCGTGGAGTACCAACGACTCCAGTTCGTCGTCTTAGGAAGCGCGAAGAATGTGATATTGGTTCATCATTTTATTTCTTCGATTCGATTCAAAAACTACAGATCCAACGGAAAGGGATTTTCAGAGTTTCATGGTGGAGATTGTGAAGAAGATGAAGAGGGTTGTGGTGGGTTCGATTTTCGCCATTGGAAGCAACGATGAGTGGAACTGTGGGGAGAATTAGTGAAGTGAAAGCATTGTTACTGTGTTGAAGGTTTTTTGTGGAGGTTAGTTCGGACTCTGTTTCACTGTAGGTGGAGTACGGAGATTAGAATCTAGAACAAATCACGGTGGACTGTGCTTGTGTTGTTGACGAAAGCAAGGTGTTTAACTCGGGCTCACGGTCACCGGTTTAACTTGGGATGGGAGTATGTTGAAGTGATGGCGTTGGAATGGGTTAAAAGGAAGGAGGCGAATGGTGTTAGTGGGTTGATGGTGTTAGTGGGTTGATGGTGATAAGGGTAGGGAATTGAAGGGCGAAAGTTGATGAACGATGGTGATGCAGCATGGAGAGAGGGTATGACAATGGATAAGGGAGTTTGATGAGATTGAAAGGAGATAAAGGGTGGATTACTGTCAGCAGAAAAAAAATAGAGAGTTAAAGAGTAGATAGAGATTATTGTGTAGGATTTTTGTTGTGTCTTGTGTCCCCCCCTTTTGAAAAGAAAAAATGAAGCCTTTAAATAGAAAAAGAATAGAAATATTATGATTTCAAAATAAATCCAAGCCGTTCAATATAAATCCAATCTCTATCAATCCGCAAACCATGCTTTCGACCAATGAGAATTCAATCTCTATCAATCCGCAAACTATGCTATCGACCAATGAGAATTAAGCGAAGCCTAATTAATATTTTTTGTGACCAAAAAATCCCTGAATGACAAAAATAAAATAAAACCTGAAATTATAAAAAATAACTCAATTTAAAATGATTTTTTTGAATATTTTATGAATAAAAAATAAAGACCCAAAATGATCGAAAACGATAAAAGAACGGACGAAAATTTATCCGAAAAAATAAAATGAACACATAAAAATAATCTGCATGTCACAAAGATTAAAGAGAAAAAAAAATATTCAAGAAGTCAAAAATCAAAAATAAAATAATAATGAAAATATCAGACTAAACAGACGTTTAAGGTTAAAACGAGACTTCGAACTGTACCGAAAAAATAAAGCGAGCATACCGTCATAATCTACGCGAAGCGCAGATTCATAAAATGATCGGTAAAAGGTGAAAACTTGAAATATTTTCTCGCTACTTTCCCGCATAGTGTCGAATCGCTTTTAACAGTCTGTCTATAAAACAAAAATATTTTATTATTGACATATAAACAACTTGGAGCAATGCAAGAAATGGTAAACAAATAAAAATGAATGAAATGAAATGTCGGGTATTTTACAACTGAAAGACGATGCAAACTTTGATTTAAACTGACTTTTTCTGGTCAACCTAAATACGACTAATGATGCAAAATGCGATGAATGAAGGTATTTACTAATGATTGTGACCAAATGACAAAATATGGTATGAATGTGCGACTGAAAAACATATTAGGGGCGAAATCAAGGGTGCAACGGTGTGCCTTGATGAATCAGTCTTCGAGAATCCACAATCAACCGTACTTCTGGCTTGAGAGACTCAAAACCTTAATTGAGGCGCGACACCTGATGCTCTTGATTCAGACCTGTCTCTGCACATGACACAAAAGAACATGAACATACACCTTTGTATGCGATTAGAAATTAGCGATACATATGCTAAAAATGTTCAAAACACTTGACAATCTTCGCATAGTCAATGCTTGAAAGTGAGAGGTTAAAACCGACTGTATTTCGTGACCTTGACTTATCTTTAAAGAAATGCAAAAATAAGAATGGGATCTTAGGTCAAAAATTGGGGTACAACACGTATATGTATGTTTTATGTATGAAAATGTGATGTTTGCGAATGTATTTTTGTCTAGGAAAATAAATCCTTGACGAATGCCGAGAGCTTATCCTGGGCTGATGTTGAAGAGAGAGTTCTTTGCTTCCGCTGGGGATGATGGTTGAAAGGATACCGATAGGAGAAGATGACTCCGTTGAGGAATAAACTTGGAGATTACTCTGCGGGGGAAAATTACTCTAGCAATCGTGCTGGGGAAAATATTCTGTGGGAAGAGAGGTACTTTGCTGAGATGTTGAATGAGAACTCTGCTGGGGATACCATTGTTGAGTTATGTTGGAAGGTTTGATGAACTCCGCTGGGGACGATCTTTCCGTGGCAATTAGCTGAGGATAACCCAGTTATAAGCCCTGGGGAGGAATAACCTTCTGAACAAAAACGGGAGATATGCGCTCCGCAAATGATAAGCTTCCAGAATCTACTGGGGATAAGCTTCCTACTGGGGATATTGATTTAACTCTTCCGGGGAGACTTTGAATTGTACTGGGAAGGGCTCCGCTGGATGTCTATATTCCGCCGGGGAACAATCTTAGATCAAGACTGCCGGGGATGCTTGTTGAGGAATAGCTGTACTCCGCTGGGGAAGGTTGAGATTTTCTGGGGATACCCACTTCCTTGGGGCTGACTGAAATCTAACTCTGCTTGGGGAGAGTATCGCTGACTTGCTGGAGATGTTGTGCCTTGTGGGGCTAGCTCTGCTCAGGGAAGAATATTGTTGAACCTTGTCTCGCTCTGTGGGGAATTAGGGTATCTCAGTTACACTCTTCAGCCGAACTTACCTCAGTACCTTAGTGGACAAAGCAACTAGATCGTTCAGACCATTCTTATTGCCCCAGTTTCAGTGGGAGAGGAAGGCCTGTGAGGAGCTTGATGACTGTCGATTGACGAATCTTCTTCTGGTAGGCAAGTGACGAGATAACGGGACATAGTCGTACGCTTTAATCCCTAACTTTTGCCTGGACTGCCCTTTCGGGTTTTCAGTCCACCGGGATACCCATTTTTGCCCAAGCCGCCTTTTCAGGTTTTCGACTTGCCGGGTGTACAATTTTTTCATTTTTCATCCCTTATTTTTGCCCGAACCCTTTTGGTTCGCCGGGAAGCCCTTATTTTTGCCTAGGTATGTCAACCTAGCGGGTCTTTAGTTTTGCGTAGTATTTTTTTCGACTATGTCCACGTTCTCAAGATGTAGGGAGGTGCCCCTGTCAGTGGTGTTGCATTGTCAAACTACCATAAGATCTTCGTTTGATCGTCCAATGCTCCAAGTGATCCAGAGGGAGATTTGCCCCAAGCTGGCTGGCCTTTTGAGACATTCTCCGAATCTTGACTTAACTGCCCCAGATGATGGACAATGATCATGCCATGCCCCTTGATTGGAAGTGTCTTTCCACTTGAGGTGACTCTTTTGTTGAGAAGACCTTTGTTCATCGGATATTCGTCGTGCGAAGTTCTCTGCTGTTCGAACAAATAGTCATATGCAAACGATGTCATTTTAAGAATGCAAAAGCTTATGTCTGTCTTGAAGCATTTTTTCATAAAAACAAGCAAATTTTGTAAAAAGTGTGATGTCAACTCGTTATTTTACCGCAAGCCTTAAGGAGTCAGGATACCTTTCGTAACAGTATGCTTTCGAACTAACCCATGCTTCAGCTAGGACTTTTAAGGGTTATAACGTGGCCTGGTTCACGGTTTAAAAAACAAAGGATAAAGGCTCAAAGTATATTTGTTCCCACCCGCTCTTCGTGATGTTCTTCAAACCTAAACTCAGTTGATCGTGCGTTAGACCTTATTTGAGTCTTTGCTCTGATGTTCCGGTGATGGTTCGGATATTGACAGTTTATTTTGAATGGGCAATCATCTCTTTTTTTGTCGAGGGTTTGTAGGGCCTCTTTCTTTTTGATTTCATTATCCTTGTTTTTTTTTTGCCTGAACTGTTTCTTTTGTGATTACAGTCAGCGGGATGCCCCATTTTGTAAGTCTCCTTCATAGGTTTTGACTTATTGGGTTTTTATTTTGAAAGGTAATGACTGCCCTTTTTTATGATTATACGGAACCATCACTGTCTCTTGTTTCGGAAGGACTTCTTTGATGCCATTTTGTGCACATGGATCACTGAGTGATGCTACCCTGCCCCAGGTTATGATTAAGGGTTTTAATTTTTGAAAAGAAAAAACTCCAACTTCTTTGGCTCAAAGGGGTTGACGAGGGATTATCTTCCTTATAACTCCACTGTTTAGGATTTGAAACAATGTTTATACCTCATCAGCAGGGTCTGTTCAAAAGCATACTGTACAGATCGTCTGTAAAGATCGTGGTATCGTTTTCGTCATCCTCCCTCAAGAGGCTTAGAATTATTAATTGAGAGTTGAACATCACAAAAAAATGAAAGCAATTTTGAATATAGCGAATGCGAATATATTGCTTCAAAACAGACATATGCGATGCATTAATGAAATAACAATGTTTGACATGAATAAAAGTTTAAACAATCAAAGAAAAATACAACTTGAACATTCGAATGAACAAAAGTTTTCTAGTTTGAATTAGTCACTCCAAGTGGTGAATCTTGCAGGGATAGTAGAAGAACTCGGCCTGGCCATCTTGGGTGAATTCCACAGCTCCTTCATCAATCAGGTCCTGGATCTTGTTCTTCAAGGTCCAACAATCATCTGTAGCATGCCCCGGGCTGTCCGAATGATAAGCGCAGCGGGCGTTGGGGTTATACCTTGAAGGTGTCCTGTTGGGATTCTTAGGAGGGTCCCTTAGAGTTACCAAATTCAACCTCAACAGCTGTTGCAAAGCTTGAGGTAGCGACACGTTAAGCTTGGTGAATTGCCTTTTGGGCTTGTCTGGCTGGCTCTGATCAACCTGTTGTTCTTGGCGAGGTCGTTGTTGGACCTGTGAGGTAGTAGCAGCTTGGAGAGGTCTATTTATTGAACCAAGCCTTTGACTTCTTGGGGGCTGATTACCGATTTGGTCCCCAACCCTGACTACTCGCTTCATACTGTCTTGTTGAAGCTGGTGAGGTTGATGCTGAATTTGTGACCCTGAAGCCAGTTGAGGAGCTTTTCCCTTGTCTTCTTGTCTCAAAGGTGGTTGAATGATGGCTTGATCTTCAACCTTAGATGTTTGCCCCAGTTGGTTACCCCGAAGCGGTTGGTTGACGAGAACCCTGAGCTCTTCTTGTCTTTGAGCTAAGTCTTGAATGAGAGCCGTTTTCCCCAGCATCTGGGTTCTCATTGTATTCACCCCAGCTTGTAGATGTTTCAGCCGTTCGTCCTTATCGTCTTCAGGACTTTTTCTGATCAGATTCCCCCTGAGGAGTGTTCTTAACTCTTCCTGCCCCTTGGATAGGCTTAGGAAGATCTCCCTGAACTGAGTCTCTTGGGTATGAAGATCCTGGTTGTCTTGTTGGGAAGCCATTGCTGAAATAAACAGCGAAGAAGGTAAGTGACCTATACCAAGGGTACTTGTAATGCAATGATATGTATGTATGCATGCAATGTTTTCAAGGATCTCGCGGGGTAAACCAGAAAATTGTTAGAGTTTGAATTTTGTAGCTTGATTGAAGGAACTTCATGTCGCTGAGAGTCCTTCTTCAAGAGTCAAGGCTCACCATATCGAGTGGGTCATAGCCCCTGACTCAAGTTATCGTGCTTGGATTTCTAGACAACCTTGGCTAGAGGAAAATAAATCCCCTTTGCCCCTTGCTAGACATTTTGGTTCGTCATGACCTGCATCACAAGCCCTTGAGATCCTTGAAATGGATTAGCCCTTATGTAGGATGTATGCAATGGTATGATGGGTATGCTATGCATGGGGTGATGTAAGTAGACCCTGTTATAAGCCCAGATTAAGGACTGTAAACAAGACCTGCAAGAAACTCAAGTGTCAGATACCAAGCATGCAAGTAGTCAAGTTTTAAGGCACACAAGTCACACAGAGAGCCCTTAGAGTTTAGGCCAGCATGAAGTTTGGGGTACTACCCTCTTGAAGTTGGTGGGCTCAAAACCTGTCCTATCGAAAGTAACCGGGTTCTAAGGAGCTCAATATCATTGGGTTGTTTTCTGTGTTCATTGTTTTGATTTAGCCACTGACTGGCGACCAAAATATCCCAAGAAAACAACCCTCAATGAGTGTAGTATCGAGTATCAACCAACCTCGGACTGCACCAAAGTCAGTTATCTCACTACCCCTAAAGAGGCCAGGATGGTTCAATTAAGGTTCCTAAGGTCAGTTGATGCTTCACGACACCACGCGGCGGCCCCGTACTCTCCTTGACTGACTCAAGGGTTACCGGTACTCACCAAAGTGCCACATCAACGTAGCAGACTGTTTCAACCGTGTTGGTATACCCCGCACAGTTCCCTCATAGTCTTGTTGCTACTTTCTAAGAAGGTATCCCCCTGATCCGGGTTAGGATCTATAGAACTCCCAAAGCAGGCCCACAATATTAAAGCATACAAAACAAAGCAATTGAAAACATAAGTGTTCTTAGTCCTAAGGTACACCTCACTTTAAGTATCCCCAGCAGAGTCGCCAGTTCTGTGATCGGTGGAAATAGAACTGACTGTTTTTAATGCTGGTTTTGCGAAATGTCGCGGTAAGCAAGAGTCGCCACCGTCTTTTATTTTCTCCAACATGGACAGGACACAAGCACAACAAAATTCCTTGTGAGATAGTTTCTCGGTTCGGGAGGTAGATTTATAGAAAGGGAAGGTGTTAGCACCCTTTCTATCCATGGTTATCCATGGGCTCTTAGGTACTTGCTCTTATGTTTTCAAAATGTTTGTTTGCTTTTCAAATGTGAGTGGGTTTTGAAAAAGGTTTCATTGAAAACTTCAATTCGACTCTTGTATCAGTCCTCAAGAGTGTTGTGAAGCGTTTGTTTTGAAATCTTTTAGAAAGTGTCAGTGTGAAAAGTATTTTTTTGTTTGTTTTTGAAGAGAGCAAGTACCTATGAGTTGTCTACCTACCCTAAGGAATTAGGCTGTGTAGAAGTCCTTAAGGTAGTGCCATCCCACCATTGAGAGGTAGGTAGCACCACCGTCGGAGGTGTTCGGGTCAATTCGAGTTAAGGGACATTGTGGTCACCGAAGCAATAGTAGGACACCTTAGAAGCTACCCTTATGTCTTTGATCTTTTTTTAATCCGAGGCAACCGTTTCGAGGCAACTGTTTCGAGGCAACTGGATCATGGACATAAGGACCGCTAAAACGTCCTATACTTGACCACCACGTTTCGAAGGCAACGAGTGAGGCGTACCCTAGAAGTGGTGTGTGTATTTGTGTGTTGTTTTCAGTTATGTTTTATCTTTGATCAGGGCATCGTGAGCTACGCTTTGTTTTTAATTAACATACATTCTTTCATGCAATTTAGAATTTAGGAGTGCGGAAAATTAAAAGACGGAAAGATAAAAGCTACGCTATTACAAGGCGCGGGTCTATACATCGCCAAAATACAAAGACCCGTTTTTGATAAAAGATGCGGAAAGTAAAGACGGAAAGATAAACTTAATTACTATTACATCTGGGAAACAGTTACATAATAATCGAAAGAAAATAATGCGCAAAAAGAATTAAAATTGGAACGTCCGAGGGTTTTGACCCTTTGCTTGAAATTAAACGAAATTAAAGTCTAATTATTATTTAACTAAAAAAGGGATATTTTTTATGTTTTTGGTATTTATGAAAATAAAGAAAATTAAAATTAAAAGGAAACCTTAATTCTAAATTATTTTAATTATAAAAAAAAATGTCAAAGTTGACCTAATTTACTAATTAATTAATCACATATTTATGTACAAAATAATAGTAATAATAAATAATAAATAATGATGAAAATAATTAATTAAGAAAAAGATGAAAATGTCAAAACCTAATTCTACATATTTTTTATTGATTATGAAAAAGTGTGAAAATTAAAACCTAAATTAACTAAGTTAATTGTTAGAGTTTATTTACAAAAATTAATTAGTGAAGAAATTAATAATAATTAAATATATTTGTATTTTTGATTTTTTTGTTTTTTATTATGAAAGGAAAATTATTTTAGGTGAAAAAACAATTAAAACAATTAAAAAAAAGAATTAGAAAAGAAAAGAAAATAAAATTAAAAAGGATGCAAACCAAGGGGGGTTTCAGGCCCAAGGGGAGGTTTTTTGAAGTATTCTGGCCCATTAGACAAAAAGCCTTGTTTGACTTTCTGGCATCACGTGCGTGTTCATTGACTCCTGAGTACCGTGGTCTGCATTCTTTGGCCATTGGATTGGGTTTCATGGCCATTTGTGTTCTGGCTGTTGGCCATTTGTGTTCTGGCCTCAACGTTCCTTAATCTTCTCAGGATGTCTGTCTCGCCATGTATTGGTGTCATGCATAAATTGTTCTACTTTGGCCATTTGGCTTTTGGCTTTTGACCATTTGTGTTTTGGCCTCAACGTTCCTTAATGAACCTGCATGGGATCCTGTCTAAATCTGCAGTGTTGAATCTCATGAACACATTAAATAAAATCATAAAATGCAAATAAAGCCAATATATGAAGAAATTTAATGTTTAGGCACAATATGGCATGTATGAATAATTATACCCTTTTGATCATGGAGATCAAATCAATCTTACCCTTACTGGAAAATTAGTGACATGAATGCTTTTATGCCCTTTTGATCATGGAGATCAAGTCAGCCTTACCCTTATTGAAGAAGTGGTGAGATGTTGGTTTGTAACTGAGATGGCTTGTTTGTAGTGAGATGTTGGTTTGTAACTGTGATGGCTTGTTTGTAGTGAGAGAGGGATTTGTAATAAGGATTTCAAGGTTTTAGGGTTCTTGAAAGAATTTGGTATTCTGACAGTGTTGTGGCAAGGGTTTTTCTCTCTTTTTCTCCTCTTGGTTTGTGTGAAAAGAAGGTGATTATATAATGGAAATTAGGGTAAAGAAAATGGGCTTTGAATGTGCAATTGGGCCTCCAATGTTCACTTGAGTTCGTCACTTTCCAGGCTAAATCGCAGGGACTTAAGTGCAATTTTTGAAGTTGAAATGTGAAAACAAAATGTATCCGATATCGAGAACTAACTCCTGTCCGAAAATCGGCTCAATCGGATAAACGGTGAATTAGTTATGAATTTTTGAAGTTTCAGCTCAGACAAACTTATTTTGGGCTCCAGTGTCGACTCTGACACGTTCTTCAATAAAAAACTGGTATTGATCGGTGCATAATTTGGTCTCGACTTTTGAAGAAAAGTTGTAGATCTATGAGTCAGTGACCTTGTGTAAAAATATGAGCCCAATCCGATAAAAATTGACCGAGTTATGAATTTTCGAAGTTTCGGCCCAGATGAAATAATATTCAGCATTCAGGATTTTCGGTGTGTCATGCACTCTGAGCAAAATACGAAGGTCTTTTGAATACCGTTTGAACTCAATACCTTCTGTGAAAATATAGCCAACTCAATTTGTGAAATTTTGGCGCCGGAACCAGCTCGATACGATGAAAATAGACCAAGTTATGATTTTCTGAACATGACGCAAATAAACTCCTGTCACAAATTTTCTGTATGAAAATACTTGATAAATCCACATTTTTGAAGACCTTCTGATCGAAATTGGCTTGCAGTCGTGAGAGATGAAAACGTAGATAATGTCAATACGGAATTTTGGCCACCGGAACAGGTTCAAAACGAGTCACGATCTTCAAGTTATGAATTTTTTAGCGCGTAAAAACTGCACTTTCAGCACACTTTTTCACCATATTTCTTCGAGAAAACTCACACATTCGGATACCTTCTTTAAAGAATTGACTCTTGAGCCGAACCTGAATTTGAGCATAAGTTAGGACATTAAGGAGCACTTGAGGTCATTTGGATGTAAGGACCTTGATGCAACACAAAACCCTAATTTTGACTTGACTGCCTTAGAAGGTGATTTGACTGTGCAACCTTTGAGAAATCTTGAGGAATATGGGAGGGCAAATTTTGGGGTACAACACATCCTTACCGAGGGTTTGCAGTCCAAAGTTTTGCTCCACTGGGGACTGGGAGCTTGAAAACTCAGCTCTGATGGGGGATTCTTGAAACTTAACTTCGTTAGGGATATGCATTTCAAGGCTTTAGTTCCGCCGAGGATCTGGATGATGTATTGCAGGGGATTTCTCCTGGAATAGCCTATAGACATTTTCCTATACTTCCGTCCTATCAATAATTATTCTTTCTCATTTCGTTTTATTTGTAAGCAGTGATTATATTCAAATGCATATGCTCATTTTAATGAATCATTGGACGTTTTCAAGTAAAAACACAAGTGTAAAGAGAAAGAAAAGACAAACAATTTTCTGCACTTTGAAGTATCTTTATATCAACTTTGTGTAAGTATTTTGTACAAAGGAAACAGACATCCTAGTAAGAGAATGTTGTCATAAAGTTGAGAAAATTTTTATACAAAGAAAGATGGCTATGTGTAACAATTCCATGGGGTTCCCATTCTGCTATAGCCTTCGCAACTCTGAGTATCTTGTTCATTTATCGCTTCGTCCGCCGATGATTGGATTGATCAGAAGCCTGGAGCTTGTCCGTGAAGAGATTGTCCTTAAAGTGATCCGACGAGGCATAGTCATACGCTTTAATTCCCTAACTTTTGCCTGGACCGCCCTTTTGGGTTTTCGATCCACCAGGAAACCCTTTTTTGCCCAAGTCGCCCTTTCAGGTTTTCAACTTGCCGGGTGTACAATTTTTTTTTTGTTTATCCCTAATTTTTGCCTGAACCGCCCTTTCGGGTTTTCGATTCACCAGGATGCCCATTTTTGCCCAAGTCGCCCTTTCGGGTTTTCAACTTGTCGGGTCATTTATGCGTAGTATCTTTTGACTATGTCTGCGTCCGCAGGGTGTGGCAGGTCGTCACCGTCCATGGTGGTTAGAATCATAGCCCCACCAGAAAAGATGTTTTTGATCACGAATGGTCCTTCGTAGGTAGGAGTCCATTTGCCCCTGGGATCACTTTGCGGCAAGATGATTCGCTCGATTACAAGATCTACGACTTGATACACCTGACGTCTGACTTTCTTGTTGAATGCCTTGATCATCCGTTTTTGATACGCCTGACCATGACAAACACCGGTGAGTCTCTTCTCGTCGATTAAGTTCAACTGATCAAGTCGAGTTTGAATCCAATCGTCTTCACTCAAACTAGCATCCTTCATGGTTCTTAAGGAGGGGATCTGAACTTCCATAGGTAAGACAGTTTCCATGCCATAGACCAAAGAAAAGGGTGTTGCCCCAGTTGATGTTCGAGCCGTGGTACGGTATCCGTGTAGAGAAAACGGTATCATTTCATGCCAGTCCTTATAGGTGACTGTCATCTTTTGTATGATCTTCTTGATATTCTTGTTCGCAGCTTCGACAACACCGTTCATCTTTGGCCGATAGGGAGATGAATTGTGATGTTGAATCTTGAACTGTTCGCACAAAGCGGTGATCATAGTATTGTTCAAGTTTGTACCATTGTCTGTGATGATCCTGTCGGGGATACCATACCGACAAATGAGGTTCTGCTTTATGAAGCAAGCAACCACATTCTTTGTAACGGAAGCGAAGGAAGCTGCTTCGACCCACTTGGTAAAGTAATCAATAGCCACCAGGATAAAGTGGTGTCCATTGGATGCTGTCGGCTTGATCTCTCCAATCATGTCGATCCCCCACATTGCGAATGGCCAAGGAGCTGTTAGGACATTGAGAGGAACTGGAGGAATATGTACCTTGTCCGCATATATTTGACATTTGTGACAAGTCCCGGAGTATTGATGGAAGTCAACTTCCATGGTAGACCAGTAATAGCCTGCCCAAAGGATTTTCTTCGCCATCATATGCCCGCTCGAGTGGGTGCCAAAGGTGCCCTCATGTAGTTCAGCCATGATTTGTTCAGCTTCAACCTTGTCTACACAGCGGAGTAGAATGCAATCATGATTGCGCTTGTATAGAATACCATTGCTCAGGAAGAATTTGGCAGAAAATCTCCTTAAGAACTTTTTGTCGTTGACTGATGCTCCTTCAGGGCATTCTCGAGTCTCGAGATACCTTTTGACTTCATGAAACTAAGGTTATTCCACTACTTCTTCGGTATTAATCTCGTGACAATGTGCAGGTTCGTCCATCCGCTCAATGGTGATTCGGGGAGCCTCATTATCCCAGTTAAGTTTAAACATGGAAGACATTGTAGCTAGAGCATCTGCTAGCTGATTTTCCTCCCGCAGAAAGTGCTCAAAGGTAATCTGCTCGAAATGAGGTAACAATGTTAGGGTTCTTTGTATGGGATGAGATTGGGACGTTTAGTGTCTCACTCTCCTTTGATCTGACTGATGACCAAAGCGGAGTCTCCAAGCACAACCAAAGACTTGATTCCTAAGTCAATAGCAGCCTTAAGACCAAATATGCAAGCTTCATACTCGGCCATGTTGTTGGTGCAGCTGAAGCAGAGTCTAGCAGTGAAAGGTGTATGGCAACCTTCTGGAGAGATAAATACCGCACTGATATTGTTTCCAAGTGCATTTGAAGCACCATCAAAGTACAGGGTCCATCGGGATCCTTGTTCAAGTCCGTCATACGGTCTGTTACCTTCGATGTTGTCCAATGTCATAATGTCTTCATCTGGGAAGTCGAACTTCATGGATTGCTAATCTTCGACAGCTTGATGAGCTAGATGGTCAGCTAGCACACTCCCTTTTATAGCTTTTTAAGTTGTGTACTGGATATCATACTCAGTCAGGATTATTTGCCATCTAGCGATTCTTCCAGATAAAGCAGGCTTTTTGAAGATGTATTTGATCGGATCCATCTTAGAAATCAGCAAAGTGGTATGTGTCAACATATACTGCCTTAGCCGGCGAGCAGCCCATACCAAAGCACAACAAGTTTTCTCGAGCAGCGAGTAGCAAGTCTCACAGTCGGTAAACTTTTTGCTAAGGTAATAAATGGCATGCTCTTTTCGGCCAGAATCGTCATGTTGGCCCAGTACGCACCCTATTGAGTTATCCAAAACAGTCAGATACATGATTAGCGGTCTTCCATCAACGGGTGGCATCAAGATAGGAGGTTCTAGCAAATACTCCTTGATTTTGTCAAAGTAAATTTGACAGTCATCATTCCATTCAACCACCTGATCTTTCTTCAACAGCTTGAAGATTGGTTCACAGGTAGATGTTAGGTGAGAAATGAACCTTGCAATGTAGTTTAGGCGTCCTAAGAAACCTCTGACCTCCTTTTCAGCGCGAGGGGCATGCATTTCTCGTATAGCTTTGACTTTGGCAGGATCAACTTCGATGCCTTTGTTGCTGACAATGAATCCCAAGAGTTTGCCGAACCTGACTCCGAAAGTGCACTTGCTAGGGTTCAGTCTGAGCTTGTATTCCTTTAGTCAGACAAACAACTTTAGCAAATGGTCGAGATGTTCCTCTTCCGTTTGTGATCGGGCTATCATATCGTCTACGTAAACTTCATCTCATGATGTATCATGTCATGAAACAAAGCTACCATGGCTCGCTGATAGGTTGCCCCAGCATTCTTCAATCCGAATGGCATCACTTTATAGCAGAAGGTACCCCACTGCGTAACAAAAGTAGTCTTCTCCATGTCTTCGGGGGCCATTTTGATCTGGTTGTATCCCGAAAATCCATCCATGAAAGAAAATACCTTATGTTGAGCTGTATTGTCAACCAAGATGTCAATGTGTGGTAGTGAAAAGTCATCTTTAGGGCTAGCACTGTTTAAATCTCTGTAATCCACACATATCCTCACTTTGTCGTCTTTCTTAGGCACAGGCACAATGTTAGCAACCCATTATGGATAGGAAGTAACAGCAAGAAATCCGACATTGAACTGCTTCATCACTTCTGCTTTGATCTTCTCGGACATATCGAGCCTCATTCGGAGGACTTTTTGTTTTATTGGTGGACAATCTTCTCCAGTAGGGAGACGGTGAACCACAATATCTGTATCGAGTCCTGGCATGTCTTCGTAGGACCAGGCGAAGATCTCAACATATTCATTCAACAACTGAACTAAGCGCTCTTTGACATTTGGCTTCAGGTTGGCACCCACTTTAACCTCTTTTCTGTCTTCGGCAGTACCCAAGTTGATAGTCTCTAACAGCTCTTCATGGGGCAGAATAGCCGTTTCTTCCTGTTGTATAAGTCTAGCCAATTCTCCAGGCACTTCACAGTCTTCATCACCTTCGTATTCGGCATGATTGACCAGATCTTCAGAGTCACTGAAGGCCAAAGCAGAATTGTTACCCATGGAATCCGGAGTGGATGGGTACCTGCATTTTGTGAGTGTGGGTGCGTGTAAGGGGTAGCCACCTTTAAACAAGATAAAAATGTAAAAAGAAATAAAATGAACACAAAAGTTTATAGATGATAACGCCCATGATTCATTAAAAATGGCATATGAAAATGACGAATCAAGCCCTTACAAATGGACCTATATGCCCCGGGTAAGGCACAAGGCAAAAGAGTGTACGAATTGTTCAAAAATTATTACAGACCAACTGAAATCGTTCAAAAGATAAATTACTGATTGATGAAAGTAATGGGAACGAAGTCTTTCGCCTCCCAATTGTTGAGCCCTCCTTCCACGGTTGGAAAAATCCAATCCTCAAAGTTGCTCTCATCTTCAACATCTTCTAAAGCATGAACTCCATGATGGGTGATCTTTAGTGGTGGTCCTCCAGCCCGGGAGCGACGCACAACCTTCTGACTAGCAGCGGTGAAACCCAAACCGAACTTATCTATTTTGAAGGGAAAATCTGGTAGCTGACCCCAGACTACTTCCTCCTTCCTTGATCACAACCTTCACATCTTTAAGGGATGACATTCGGGACACAGGCTTGATAATGGTGGGTACAGAAGTCAATGTTTTAGCCGCCGTAACTTCAGGAGAAACCTCTTCAAAGTGTTGGAAAGGTGTTTATATGAATTCACCATCTAACTCCACATAGCGGATAGAGTTAAGGTGGCTTATCATATACTCCTCCTCACCATGAACTGTTATGATTTTACCCTGGACTGGATATTTTAGCATTTGGTGTAGAGAAGAAGTGATTGCCCCAGCGTTATGGATCCAAGGCCTTCCCAACAAGCATGAATATGAAGGACGGATGTCCATCACATAAAATGTAGAGTTGAAAATTTCCGTTCCCACCTTAATTGGGATGTCCACCTCTCCGTGGACCATCCTCTTAGAACCGTCGAAGGCTCTAACAATGATATTACTAGGCTTTAAAGTCAAACCTTCACAATCTAGTCCGTGCAATGCTTTCTTTGGTAGGACATTTAAAGATGACCCGATATCAACCAGAACATGAGCAAGTGTGGTCCCTCTGCACTCTACCGACACATGCAGTGCATCGTTGTGCTTTCTTCCCTTAGAGGTTAGATCGGCACCAGAGAAGCCAAGACCATTGTCAGCGGTAAAGCTAGCTACACACTCTTGAAACTGATCCGCAGAGGTTTCTTGAGGCACGTGAGCCGTCTTCATGAATTTAATCAAGGCTTTGGCATACGCCTCGGAACAGAGCAATAGGTCCAACATGGAGATTTTTGAAGGGGTTTGCCCCAATTGTTCTACGACATCTTAGTCGCTCTTTTTAATTATCTTTAAAATTTCCTCCATTTCCTTTTGGGTGGTCTCGGGGATAACCAAAGTCTGAGCCCTCGTCCTGACGGGCTCTTCTTCAATTCCCTTACCTTTATCAGCAACAACAACAGAAGGTACAACTTCAGGAGCAACAATTTCTTCGATTACTGGACTTCGCACAAATATCTTGACTGGCACAAGAGTAACTTCAGGAGCATTTGAGGGTCCGGAGATTGCCCTTGGAGGAGCAATCTCCAGAGAGAAAATTCTTCCGCTGCGGGTGATCTTACTTATCCCTGCAATATTTCCTATATCAGGAGTCTCTTCATCAGAATTCTCTTCAACTGATTCAATCTGCTTAACACCGTGGTAGAAGATCTCTCCTCCGTAATTCCACGGTATTGTCTTATTGGACTTATAAGGGATAGGCCCCGGCATGGTAATCTTCAGAGGTACAAACCTTGGATCGGGTGTAATCTTAACAGGTCTTTTGGAGACCTTGGAAAGACTGTCGGAAATGGTAATTATAGCAACATCATTGATAGGAACAGGAGTAACAGGAGTAACTGAAGTTTTCTGAAAAAGGATCTCTTGATTATCCATCAGGCGTTGGACGCCTAACTTCAATAACGGACAATCAGATTGGAGGGACGAACAAAGGTAACAATCTTTTCCACAGCCTGGGAAAATCCAGGCTCTTAACATATTCATCTTGATTATTGGTAAAGGGGTCATTAAGTCATCAACAGCAGCAACATATAGATCCTCTTCAACGGCATGGGTACTGTGACCATGCTTTAGCATTGGGGCAAAAATCACATTCGGCTTTTCGGGCACATCGAATTCTACCTCCTTGGCATCTATCAAATCTTGGATCTTGCTTTTGAGGGCCCAACAGTTGTTGGTGTCGTGCCCTATGTTGTCTAAATGATAGGCACATTTAGCATTGGCATGATAAAAAGGGGAAGTTATATTCAGATTTTATGGCGGATCTCTTAAGGTTGTAAGGTTTAGCTTCAAGAGATGGGGGAGAATCTGGGCAGGCGTCATATTTATTTTTGTGAATTGCCTAGCAGGCTTTCCCCCTCTTTGTTGGTTGGTTCTTGGTTGATCATTTCTAGGTTGATCAGCTGCAGTCTTTTGGATCATCACAGCCTCCACCGTTGACCGACGCTCTATTCTTCCTCGACCCTTTTGAGAATAAACGGCTGACACCTCTTTTTTGGCTGGAAAAGATTTCTTGACAGCGACAGAAGCAGATGTATCCTTTTGAATTTTACCGCTCCTGATACCAGCTTTAACTTGTTCACCAGTCAGAATTAGTTTGGTGAACCCCGCCGATGAACTCCCTATCAGGTGATTAAAGTATGGACCAGACAGCGTCCCCAAAACATATCAACCAGCTCTCTTTCAGACAGTGGTGGCTGCACCCTTCCATCCAAATCCCTCCACTTCTGGGCATACTCCTTAAAGCCCTCATTAGAGAACATACCCATACTTTGTAGTTGAGTACGAGTAGGTGCTAAATCTGCATTATATTGATATTGTCTGTAGAAGGCAGCAGCCAGGTCCTCCCAATTGTGCACGTAGGATCTTTCAAGCTGGTAAAACCAATCTAACTGCGTTCCCGAAAGACTATCTTGAAAAAAGTGGACCCACAGATCCTTATCAGAAGAATGAGGTTGGATCTTTCTGACGTAGGATCACAGGTGCATCTTCGGGCAAGACAACCCATCGTATTTAGAAAACGTAGGCACCTTGAACTTAGGGGGAATCACAATCCCAACAACCAGTCCTAGTTCTTCGAAATCCAGCCCAGGCACTCTTTGTACATCCATAGCTGCCAACCGCTCTTCCAGATTCTTATACTTGTCGTCTGCAGGGGGATACTGCTGCTCATAGTAGTCTTCATCCTCTTCTTCTTCTTCTTCTTCAGCCTCAGACTCGGATGGTACTGCAGCCCCTTTTCCTTTACCTGCCCCTTCATCAGATGTTGAAGGGAAGTCTAAGACCCTTCTAGCTTGGTTCTCAAACCTTCTTCCCATAGTGGCCATACCATTTCTTTTCTTCTTTTTCTCCTTTTCGTTTTCCTTATCCAACAGTGCTTTGAGGTCCTCTTGACCCTTCGCCAAGGTCATGAGGAGTTGTTGGAACTGGGAATTTTGTGCTTGCAGATCTTTGACCGTCTACTCTATATCCATCTTGCTGAAATAAACAGACGAAAGATAAGGAAACCTGGTGTGAAGACCTGTTTATGCATATGATGAATGATATGTATTCATGTAATGCATTCAAGGATTCAGAAATTCAAAGTTGTTGCAAACAAAAAGAACACACGTCATATTAATAAGAAGAACTTTGTTAGTACATAAATGCCCCATGGGCAAAATATTACAAAATCCTAAGGTAAAAAGACGTTGCACATCCTTTTTGGTGCGATGTAGGTGTTGAGAGTCTGCTATTCGTGGAGTTGACGAGTAAGTTCCAAAACCTTCTTCTCACTGGCGTAGAAGCTGGCTTGAAAAGTATTCTGTTCTTCCTTGAGCTGTATCCAACTCTTTTGCAAATATTCCAATGATATTGGCATGTCAGGGTGTAGGAGGGTGTATGGAACCTCTCCTTCCATAACAGGCTCTTTAATCACAGGGAGAATGTAGGGGTAAGGCATCATAAGACTCTGGGCGCGGGTTCGTACCTGTGATCGGTGGATCTGGAACTGACTGTTTAACGCTGGTTCGCGAAATGTCGCGGAAGCAAGAGTCGCCACCGTCTTTTATTTTCTCCAAATGGAAAGGACAAAAGCACAGAAAAATTCCTTATAGAGATTGCTCTCGGTTCGGGAGGTAGATTATAGAAAGGGAAGGTGTTAGCACCCTTTCTATCCATGGTTATCCATGGGCTCTTAGATACTTGCTCATTTGTGTTTTCAAAAATGGTTTGTTTGCTTTTCAACTGTGGGTTTTAAAAAGTTTCTTTGAAAATTCCAGTTTGACTCTTGTATCGGTCCTCAAGAGTGTTTGAAAAATTTCTTTCGAAAGCTTTTTGAAAAGGTGTCGGTGTGAAAAGTATTTTTTGATTTGTTTTCAAATTTAGAGCAAGTATCTAGAGTCGTCTACCTACCCTAAGGAATTCGTCTGTGTAAATGTCCTTGAAGTAGTGCCATCCCACCATTGAGAGGTAGGTAGCACCACCGTTGGAGGTGTTCGGGTCAATTCGAGGTTCAGGACATGGTGATCACCGGAGCAATAGGAAGACACCTTAGAAGCTACCCTCATGCCAGGTTCCCGGATCATGAGGACTTACTAAGACATCCTCTACTCGACGATCACCTTTTGAGAGGCAAGGCAACAGTGAGGCGTACCCTAGGGGTGGTGTGTGAATTTGTGTGTCATGTTCATTTATATTTGTCTTGTCATGTCATGGGTGATCTACGCTTTTGTTTTTATTTTAACATTCATTCTTGCATGCAATTTATTAACAGTTAAAAAGTTGCGAGAAACATAAAGTTCCTAAACTATTACAAAGGCGCGGGTCCACATCGCCAAATTAAATCCAGGACCCGATTTGACATAAAATAAAGAAATAAAGATAAATATCAAATTTACACGGCTTTGGGAGAATTACATAAAAATTATAAGAAAGAATATAAATGCGCAAATTGAATTAAAATTGAAAGTGAGGGCGTTGAACCCTTTTTTAAATGAAATTAAATTATTATGACCAAATTAATTAAAATAAAATAAAAAGAAATTATTTTTGAGGTTTTTTTGTATTTATGTTTTTTTTATGAGAACTAAATGAAATTAATTAATTAACCCTAATTCTAGTTATTTTTAATTTATTAAGAAAAATATCAAAATTGAATCTAAAATTAAACCTAATTAATTAATGGTTTTTTTATTTACAAAAATAAACAATTAATTATTAATAAAAAGAAAATAAAAGGATGAAAATTGATTAAAACCCTAATTTTACAAATTTTAAGTTTATTAAGAAAAATGTTAAAATTAATCCTAGAATTGAAAACTAAATTAATTAATGATTTTTATTTACAAAAATAATAAATAAAATATATTTTAATTTTCATGATTTCTGTTTTTTTATTTTATTTTTATGTTTTATGAAAAATAAATTAATTTAAAGAATTAAGAAAAAGAAAACAATTGAATTAATACAAATAAAATAAAAAGGAAGAGAATTGCAAAACCTTGGGGGGTTTTGTCCCCAATTGGGAGGTTAAATTGTAGCATTCAGGCCCAATGATTTGAGGCCTTATTTGACTTTTCATGCCAGCGTGTGTTTGCATTGACTAACGCCTATGGTGTTCATCAGATCTGGGCCTTTAGATTGCCTTCAGTGGCCATGTGATGCGTTGAGATTGTGGGTGTATGGTGAGCCCCTGAATACGCGCTGCATAGGAAGATAGAATGGAAAATAATATGAGAAAGGGAGGGGGACCTGGGATCGAACCCAGGTCCTAGAGGTTACCAATCACACGCCTGCCAGCTGAGCTACCAACGCACTTTGAATATATAATGGCAAATAAACAATATAAGGGAAAAATGGTCAGTGGCCTAGAAAAATAAAAAAAACGCGCGTTGGATTCAAATCACCCTATCACGCTTTGCCACCTAGTCTTCTTCTTCCTTGTTTTGCTTTTTCCTGAAACATAAAAAGGATTAGCGGGGGTTTTGAACCCCCCCCCCCCCAAAATATGCCCTTTTCAAGAATAGCGATTAGGCCATCTTGCTTCATAAATTGGGCGCGACTGTTGCATTCGATTCGTCCAAGTGTCCTGATTTTGACCATGGCCCTGAGATGTTCTAATTTTACAAGATGCGTAAACGCCCAATTCAAAACTTGAGGAACCCTAATAATCGTCCATGGTGAAATCGCGTATGGGTGAGGAAAACTTAATTAAACAACAGGGTTAGCTTCAGAATGATAAGAGCAATACAAAACAAGCATTAGAATTGAAAATTATGGCATGAATGATCAGATACGATTATGCAAAAAAGATGAAACTGTTTGATAGCTAGGTACCAATTCTTGAGGCTATGGACGTGAAAAAATGTTCAGTTAGCTTCAGTAATGTCTTGGCAAGCTAATGGGATCAATCTTTTTCTCTGAATCGTCCTCCAAGGCCACTTTCAGTTTTGGACTTTTTTGATAAAATTGCAAAGTTGCTTATGGTGTTTCTGCGCAGCTTGGAGGTTCTGAGCTTTAGGGTTAGGTTTGCACTTGTATAAGGAACGAATTCAGTCAACAATCCAAGCCCATAGCCTTGCTTTTAATGGTTTTCAAGATTTGATTTTTATGAATCTTTTTCAATATCTTTTCATGAAGAATCATGCCAATTTGCACCAATTCTTTCCTCTTTTGATATGCACGAAATCCTTAGGCCTTGATGAGAGTTTATTCTGCACAAAAAGATTTGATTGCATTGGTTTAGTATTTTTTCCACATTTTAATTAATTAAATGAATTAATTGTAATTGAAAATTCAAATAAATAATAAAAATGATAAAAAAATCCCCTTTGGGCCAAGTGGTCGTGCACACGCTTTGGATGATGAATTTTGGAAGAAAATGTGGCCCATTAGCAATTTTAAGACATTTGAAGCAAAGTTGACTTTTCAAAATATCCAAAAATTTCCCAACTTCCACAAGGCATATCTTCCTCAATTTTTAAGATTTGCTCATGTTCTTGGACATTTTGGAAAGGTCTTGAAGTCCTATAACCAATTCCTTTGGTCCCATGTCATGTTGATTTACCAATCTCAAGTTATGGCCTTTGACTTAAAGTCCCTTTTTGTTGACTTTTGAAAATGACCTATAATGTTGAAATTGATAACTTTTTGTGAGAGCATTTCTTGGACTTGAAGTGTGAAGAGGAGTTGTAGGAAATGTCTTTATCTTAAAAATGGGCTTTGGATGTAATTTTTCTGATAATCCATGTGGAAGTTATGCTTTGGTCAAGTTACATTTGACTTTTTCAACTGTCCAAATATGGAAACTTTTGCATCTTGAGACTTTTTGAGCCAAGCTTTGAGAATCATGATCAAGAATTGATCAAATGATGTTTGTGGCTTAAAAATGAGATGTCGACCAAAAATTTGAACTTTTGATTGTCAAATGACCATTTTGCCCCTGCAGTTGACTGTAGGGCAATTAGGGTTTTTGACTGTGCAATTTTGTGCTGTAAGTCTTGAAACTTGGCATGAGAATGCTTGACCATGTCTGTAGGCATATGGGACTTGATTGGACCCTTGGAAACTTCATTTTCTTTGTCAGAACCAAAACCCTAGTTTGTGACTGTTAGGAGGCCCTTGAACTCTGCAACCCTTGGGGAGATTTTGAAGCATGCTCTTTGCAAATCTTGAAGAATATGGGAGGGCAAATTTTGGGGTACAACAGTTGCCCCTGTTCAATCTTCTTAGACCTGAGGATGTAGATTGGCTTGTGTGCCTTTCGTGATCCGAGGGTGGAAGATGATTGAACACCAGAGTGCCCAGAAATTTGCACTCACGTAGTAGAGTATCAGCAGTGTGATAGCGGGAATGGGCTTACAGATGCCATTTGGAGAGGTGGTGGATAGGAGGATGGGCTTATAGATGCCATCTGGAGGTGTCGATCGCGTAAGAGATTTCTTAGCGAGAACTTGCGTACCTGAGAAGGAAAGAAAATTACCTGGTCTGTTACAGGAGTTGACTCTCAAACTCTTTGTGTAAATGTGCCCTGACTGGTTACAGGAATTGAATCCTTAAACCTCTTCAGACGTGCCCTGGCGAGATACAGGAGTCGAGTCTGGAATTCAGAAAGGTTGGTGAGTTGTCTCTACTGACAGGTTATTTCCATGGACGGGTGGTTTTTAACGACGAGTGTCTATAACGATGAGTGTCTATGACGATGAGTGTCTATAACGACGAGTGTCTATGACGACGAGTGTCTATAACGACGAGTGTCTATAACGACGAGTGTCTATAACGACGAGTGTCTATAACGACGAGTGTCTATAACAACGAGTGTCTATAACGACGAGTGTCTATAACGACGAGTGTCTATAACGCTGAGTGTCTATAACGACGAGTGTCTATAACGACGAGTGTCTATAACGACGAGTGTCTATAACGACGAGTGTCTATAACGACGAGTGTCTATAACGACGAGTGTCTATAACGACGAGTGTCTATGACGACGAGTGTCTATAACGACGAGTGTCTATAACGACGAGTGTCTATAACGACGAGTGTCTATAACGACGAGTGTCTATAACGACGAGTGTCTATAATGACGAGTGTCTATAACGACGAGTGTCTATGACGACGAGTGTCTATAACGATGAGTGTCTATAACGACGAGTGTCTATAACGACGAGTGTTTATAACGACGAGTGTCTATAACGACGAGTGTCTATAACGACGAGTGTCTATGACGACGAGTGTCTATAACGACGAGTGTCTATAACGACGAGTGTCTATAACGACGAGTCTCTATAACGACGAGTGTCTATAACGACGAGTGTCTATAACGACGGGCTGTATCAGAGAAATCTTTAGGCATTGATTTAACTGGATTTGTATTCTTTGATTGGATGAGCATCAGAAAAAACCTTTGGGATTTAACTACAATTGTCTTTTTGACTGGATTTGTCTTTTCTGACTGTATTTGTCTATTCTGACGTAGCTGATCATTTAACTGTATCCTTCCTGAAAGGTAAAGGTCAGTCATATGCAGTGCATGATATGAATCAAGCAATGGCATAAATGAGATTGTATGACATGATGCGTACATGCATGTATCATGATGTATGAAAATGTGATGTATGTTTGTCTAGGAAAATAAATCCTTGACGGATGCCGGGAGTTTGTTGAATCCTGGGCTGATGTTGCAAGAATACCGGTAGGAGAAGATGACTCCGTTGGGGAATGAACTTGGCGAATGGATTACTCTGCGGGGAGGAATGACTCTAGCGACCTTGCTGGGGAACCATACTCTGGGGAGAGAGGTATGCTGTTGAGATGTTGATGGTAACTTCGCTGAGGATACCGTTGTTATGTTGGAAGTTTTGATAGACTCCGCTGGGGATAAGAAGACTTTACTGAGGACGGTCTTTCCGTGGCTTTTGGATGAGGATAACCCAGTTATATCTTGGTAGGGAAATAACCTTTGAATAAAGCCAGGGGACGCGTTCGCTTTGCAGGGAGTGAAGGTATCTGGGTCGCATTCTTCAGCTGAATTTATCTTGGTACTTCGGTGAACAGGGCAACCAGATCCTTTAGACAACTCATTATTGCCCCAGTTTCAGTGGGAGAAGGCACCTGTGGGGGTACTTGACAAGTCTTCTGGTAGGTAGATGACGAGATGCCAGGACATAGTCGTACGCTTAAATCCCTAATTTTTGCCTGGACCGCCCTTTCGGGTTTTCAGTCCACCGGGATACCCATTTCTACCCAAGCCGCCTTTTCAGGTTTTCGACTTGCCGGGTGTACAGATTTTTTCATTTCATCCCTTATTTTTGCCCGAACCCTTTTGGTTCGTCGGGAAGCCCTTATTTTTGCCTAGGTATGTCAACCTAGCGGGTCTTTGATTATTGCGTAGTATTCTTTCGACTATGTCCATGCTCTCTGGATGTAGGGAGATGCCCCTGTTATTGATATTGCGTTGCCGTACCACTAGAAGATGTTGATCAGGCAAGATTCGTTGTCGGAATGCCCCAGGTGATCCAGATGGAGATTTGCCCCAAGCTGGTTGGCCTTTTGAGAGATTCTCCGAATCTTGACTTAATTGCCCCAGATGATGGACCATGATCACGCCTGCCCCTTGGTTGGGAGTGCTTTTGCTCATAAGATATTCTTCGTGCGAATTTCTTTGCTGTTCAAACAAATAGTCATATGTGCAAGCAATGTTATTTCAAAAATGCAAAGCTTATGTCTGTCTTGAAGATTTTGAAAATGCGTTTTTTCATAAAAAACAAGTGAATTTTTTGTAAACTGTGATGTCAACTCGTCATTTTACCGCAAGCCTTAAGGAGTCAGGATACCTTTGTTACAATATGCTTTCGAATTAACCCATGCTTCAGCTAGGACTTTTGAGGGTTATAACGTGGCCTGGTTCACGGTTTAAGAAACAAAGGATAAAGGCTCAAATTTTTATTTGTACCCACCCGCTCTTCGTGATGTTCTTCAAACCTAAACTCAGTTGATCGTGCGTTAGACCTTGTTTGAGTCTTTGCTCTGATATTCCGGTGATGGTTCGGATGTTGAACGTTTATTTGAATAGGCAGTCATTTTTGTTTTTGTTGAGGGTTTGTATGACCTCTTTCTTTTTTTGATTTTGCTATCCCTACATTTTTCCTGAACTGTTTCTTTTGTGATTACAGTCAGCGGGATGCCCCAGTTTTGTAAGTCTCCTTCATAGGTTTTGACTTATTGGGTTTTTATTTTTTGAGATATAATGACTGCCTATCCTTATGATTATTCGGAATCATCATTGTCTTTTTTTTTTGTAAGGACCTCTTTAGTGCCATTTGTTATGCACTTGGATCAACTGAGAGAACTACCCTGCCCCAGGTTATGATTAAGGGTTTAAATTTTCGAAAATAAAAACTCCTACTTCTTTGGCTCAGAGGGGTTGACGAGGCATTATCATCCTTATAACTCCAGTGTTTAGGGATTGAAACAATGCCTGTACCTCATCAGCGGGGTCTGTTCAAAAGCATACTGTATATCGTGGTATCGTTTTCGTCATCCTCCCTCAAGAGGCTTAGAATTATTAAGCGAGCATTGATCATCACAAAAACATGAAAACAGTTTTAAGCATAGTAAACATAATTGCTTCAAAACAGACATGTGTAATGCATTAATGAAATAACCAAGTTTGACATGAAACAAAATGTTTGAACAATTGAAAGAAAATTACAAATTGAACATTCGAATGAACAAAAAAACTAATCCTAGCCATGTCTTGGCAAGGGAGCAGTGATCACATTGGGAGCCTCTGGAGAGTCGAGCTGGACTTCCTTTGCGTCAATCAGATCTTGAACCCTGTTTCTCAAAGTCCAACAGTCATCCGTAGCATGCCCCAGGCTATCAGAATGATAGGCGCAGCGAGCATTGGGGTTGTACCTTGAGGGTGTCCTGTTAGGATTCTTCGGGGGATCCATGAGGGTTACCAACTTGGTTTCCAGCAGCTGTGGCAATATCTGTGACAAGGTCATGCCGAGGGGAGTAAATTGCCTCTTAGGTCTCTCTTCCCTTTGCTGATGGTGACGCTGAGGAGCACCGGCCGGCTTTGAAATAGCTACTGTGTTGACAGCACTAGATTCTCTCTTGGATGGTTTCTTCTCAGTGTTCGAGGAGTCACCATTATGTATTTTCCCCGACTTGATGCCAGCTTCTATTCTTTCCCCGGTCAAGATCAGGTCTGTAAACCCAGTAGCAGAATTCCCAATCAGGTGGTTGAAGAATGGACCAGACAGGGTCCCCAAGAACATGTCGACGAGCTCGCGGTCGGTTAGAGGTGGTTGTACCCTTCCAGCAAGGTCCCTCCATTTTTGAGCATATTCTTTGAAACCTTCACCTGCACCCATAGACATTCCCTGAAGTTGAGTGCGCGTGGGAGCAAGGTCGACATTGTACTGATACTGCTTGTAGAAAGCAGTGGCCAAGTTCTCCCAGCTGCGGATGTTGGCTCCATTCAGTTGATAGAACCAGTCGAGCTGAGTCCCTGAAAGACTCTCCTGGAAAAAGTGGATCCATAAGTTCTTGTCGGCCGTGTAGGGCTGGATCCTCCTCATGTATGACCTGAGATGCAACTTTGGACAGGATGCCCCGTCGTACTTTGCAAAGGCAGGTGCCTTGAATTTGTGCGGGATCACTACCCCAGAAGACAGACCTAGATCTTCGAAGTCCAGGCCGGGCACTTTTTGTATCTCCATAGCACTTAGCCGGTCTTCCAACTGTTTGTACCTGTCCTCAGCTGGAGGGTACTGTTCATCATTGAAATCTGTCTCGGTGTCAGAGACCACGGGACTAGGAACCCTTTCCTCTTGATGACTGCCTTCCCCAACAGATGGAGTAGTCCTCTCAGCTTCATTCTGCAGTGTATTCCCGGATCTGCGCCTAGGGTTGAACAAAACAATCTTCTTCTTCTTCTTTTTCAAAAGTAGGGTCTTCAGATCTTGTTGCCCCTGGGCCAAATTCATGATCAGCTCTTGGAACTGGGCGTTCTGAGCCTGGAGGGCCTTGATGGATTGTTCATTGGATGGTGCAGAAGACATGATGATGCTGAAATAAACAGCGGAGAAGGTAAGTGACCTGTAAAAAGGGATACCTGTAATGCAATGATATGTATGTATATATATGCAATGTTTTCAAGGATCTCGCGGGGTAAACAAGAAAATTGTTAGAGTTTTGTAGCTTGATGGAAGGAACTTAATGTTGTTGAGAGTCCTTCTTCAAGAGTCAAGGCTCACCATATCTAGTGGGTCATAGCCCCTGACAACCTTGGCTAGAGGAAAATAAATCCTCTTTGCCCCTTGCTGGACACTTGATTCATCATGACCTGCATCACAAGCCCTTGAGATCCTTGAAATGGATTAGTCTTTATGCAGGATGTATGCAATGGTATAATGTTATGCTATGCATGGGGTACTGTAGGTAAACCTTGTTTTGAGTCCCAATTAAGGACATAAACAAAACCTACAAAACTCGGTAACCCTGTTATGATTCCCAATTAAGGACTATAAACAAAACCTGCAAGGAACTCATGCGTCAGATAAAGCATGCAAGTAGTCAAGTACGAAGGCACACAAGTCACACAAGAGAAAGCCCTTAGAGTTTAGGCCAGCATGGGGTCTGGGTATTACCCTCTTTCAGTTTGTTGGTTCATACCTGTCCTATCAAAGTAACCGGGTTCTTAGAGGATCCCAATATCATTGACTACCCTCAATCGGTCATAACTCCAGCATCGCAATCTTTTCTTGCGGCCAGAACCATCACGAGAGTTTAGCCTCAATGGGCGTAGCATACTGCTACTGTTCTAATGGCCAAGTTGTGTCTTTTAAGGTTCTAAGGTCTGTTGGTGCTTAATGACTCCTTGGAAGACCCATATTCTCCTCGTTGTGACACAAGGGATATCGGTACAGACCAAGGCGCCACACCAACGTAGCCACTGCTTCACCCATGTCGGTCTACGCCAGACAGGTCCCTCACAGCTTATGCTACCTAACAGGGTATCCCCAGATCCGGGTTAGGATCTATGTAATTCCGATGCACGCCCACAATATAAAAGCAAACAAAACAAGCAATTGAAAACATAAGTATGAGTTATCCTAAGGTACACCTCACTTTTATAAGAATCCCCAGCAGAGTCGCCAGTTCTGTGATCGGTGGATCTGGAACTGACTGTTTAACGCTGGTTCGCGAAATATCGCGGAAGCAAGAGTCGCCACCGTCTTTTATTTTCTCCAAATGGAAAGGACAAAAGCACAGAAAAATTCCTTATAGAGATTGCTCTCGGTTCGGGAGGTAGATTATAGAAAGGGAAGGTGTTAGCACCCTTTCTATCCATGGTTATCCATGGGCTCTTAGATACTTGCATATTTGTGTTTTCAAAAATGGTTTGTTTGCTTTTCAACTGTGGGTTTTAAAAAGTTTCTTTGAAAATTCCAGTTTGACTCTTGTATCGGTCCTCAAGAGTGTTTGAAAAATTGCTTTCGAAAGCTTTTTGAAAAGGTGTCGGTGTGAAAAGTATTTTTTGATTTGTTTTGAAATTTAGAGAAAGTATCTAGAGTCGTCTACCTACCCTAAGGAATTCGTCTGTGTAAATGTCCTTGAAGTAGTGCCATCCCACCATTGAGAGGTAGGTAGCACCACCGTTGGAGGTGTTCGGGTCAATTCGAGGTTCGGGACATGGTGATCACCGGAGCAATAGGAAGACACCTTAGAAGCTACCCCCATGCCAGGTTCTCGGATCATGAGGACTTACTAAGACATCCTCTACTCGACGATCACCTTTCGAGAGGCAAGGCAACAGTGAGGCGTACCCTAGGGGTGGTGTGTGAATTTGTGTGTCATGTTCATTTATATTTGTCTTGTCATGTCATGGGTGATCTACGCTTTTGTTTTTATTTTAACATTCATTCTTGCATGCAATTTATTAGCAGTTAAAAAGTTGCGAGAAACATAAAGTTCCTAAACTATTACAAAGGCGCGGGTCCACATCGCCAAATTAAATCCAGGACCCGATTTGACATAAAATAAAGAAATAAAGATAAATATCAAATTTACACGGCTTTGGGAGAATTACATAAAAATTATAAGAAAGAATATAAATGCGCGAATTGAATTAAAATTGAAAGTGAGGGCGTTGGACCCTTTTTTAAATGAAATTAAATTATTATGACCAAATTAATTAAAATAAAATAAAAAGAAATTATTTTTGAGGTTTTTTTGTATTTATGTTTTTTTTTATGAGAACTAAATGAAATTAATTAGTTAACCCTAATTCTAGTTATTTTTAATTTATTAAGAAAAATATCAAAATTGAATCTAAAATTAAACCTAATTAATTAATGATTTTTTTATTTACAAAAATAAACAATTAATTATTAATAAAAAGAAAAGAAAAGGATGAAAATTGATTAAAACCCTAATTCTACAAATTTTAAGTTTATTAAGAAAAATGTTAAAATTAATCCTAGAATTGAAAACTAAATTAATTAATGATTTTTATTTACAAAAATAATAAATAAAATATATTTTAATTTTCATGATTTCTGGTTTTTTTATTATTTTTATGTTTTATGAAAAATAAATTAATTTAAAGAATTAAGAAAAAGAAAACAATTGAATTAATACAAATAAAATAAAAAGGAAGAGAATTGCAAAACCTTGGGGGGTTCTGTCCCCAATTGGGAGGTTAAATTGTAGCATTCAGGCCCAATGATTTGAGGCCTTATTTGACTTTTCATGCCAGCGTGTGTTTGCATTGACTAACGCCTATGGTGTTCATCAGATCTGGGCCTTTAGATTGCCTTCAGTGGCCATGTGATGCGTTGAGATTGTGGGTGTATGGTGAGCCCCTGAATACGCGCTGCATAGGAAGATAGAATGGAAAATAATATGAGAAAGGGAGGGGGACCTGGGATCGAACCCAGGTCCTAGAGGTTACCAATCACACGCCTGCCAACTGAGCTACCAACGCACTTTGAATATATAATGGCAAATAAACAATATAAGGGAAAAATGGTCAGTGGCCTAGAAAAATAAAAAAAACGCGCGTTGGATTCAAATCACCCTATCACGCTTTGCCACCTAGTCTTCTTCTTCCTTGTTTTGCTTTTTCCTGAAACATAAAAAGGATTAGCGGGGGTTTTGAACCCCCCCCCCCCCCCCCCCCCCCCAAAATATGCCCTTTTCAAGAATAGCGATTAGGCCATCTTGCTTCATAAATTGGGCGCGACTGTTGCATTCGATTCGTCCAAGTGTCTTGATTTTGACCATGGCCCTGAGATGTTCTAATTTTACAAGATGCGTAAACGCCCAATTCAAAACTTGAGGAACCCTAATAATCGTCCATGGTGAAATCGCGTATGGGTGAGGAAAACTTAATTAAACAACAGGGTTAGCTTCAGAATGATAAGAGCAATACAAAACAAGCATTAGAATTGAAAATTATGGCATGAATGATCAGATACGATTATGCAAAAAAGATGAAACTGTTTGATAGCTAGGTACCAATTCTTGAGGCTATGGACGTGAAAAAATGTTCAGTTAGCTTCAGTAATGTCTTGGCAAGCTAATGGGATCAATCTTTTTCTCTGAATCGTCCTCCAAGGCCACTTTCAGTTTTGGACTTTTTTGATAAAATTGCAAAGTTGCTTATGGTGTTTCTGCGCAGCTTGGAGGTTCTGAGCTTTAGGGTTAGGTTTGCACTTGTATAAGGAACGAATTCAGTCAACAATCCAAGCCCATAGCCTTGCTTTTAATGGTTTTCAAGATTTGATTTTTATGAATCTTTTTCAATATCTTTTCATGAAGAATCATGCCAATTTGCACCAATTCTTTCCTCTTTTGATATGCACGAAATCCTTAGGCCTTGATGAGAGTTTATTCTGCACAAAAAGATTTGATTGCATTGGTTTAGTATTTTTTCCACATTTTAATTAATTAAATGAATGAATTGTAATTGAAAATTCAAATAAATAATAAAAATGATAAAAAAATCCCCTTTGGGCCAAGTGGTCGTGCACACGCTTTGGATGATGAATTTTGGAAGAAAATGTGGCCCATTAGCAATTTTAAGACATTTGAAGCAAAGTTGACTTTTCAAAATATCCAAAAATTTCCCAACTTCCACAAGGCATATCTTGCTCAATTTTTAAGCTTTGCTCATGTTCTTGGACATTTTGGAAAGGTCTTGAAGTCCTCTAACCAATGCCTTTGGTCCCATGTCAGTTTGATTTAACAATCTCAAGTTATGGCCTTTGACTTAAAGTCCCTTTTTGTTGACTTTTGAAAATGACCTATAATGTTGAAATTGATAACTTTTTGTAAGAGCATTTCTTGGACTTGAAGTGTGAAGAGGAGTTGTAGGAAATGTCTTTATCTTCAAAATGGGCTTTGGATGGAATTTTTCTGATAATCCATGTGGAAGTTATGCTTTGGTCAAGTTACAATTGACTTTTTCAACTGTCCAAATATGGAAACTTTTGCATCTTGAGACTTTTTGAGCCAAGCTTTGAGAATCATGATCAAGAATTGATCAAATGATGTTTGTGGCTTCAAAATGAGATGTTGACCAAAAATTTGAACTTTTGACTGTCAAATGACCATTTTGCCCCTGCAGTTGACTGTAGGGCAATTAGGGTTTTTGACTGTGCAATTTTGTGCTGTAAGTCTTGAAACTTGGCATGAGAATGCTTGACCATGTCTGTAGGCATATGGGACTTGATTGGACCCTTGGAAACTTCATTTTCTTTGTCAGAACCAAAACCCTAGTTTGTGACTGTTAGGAGGCCCTTGAACTCTGCAACCCTTGGGGAGATTTTGAAGCATGCTCTTTGCAAATCTTGAAGAATATGGGAGGGCAAATTTTGGGGTACAACAGTACCCACTTGAGGTAAGGCTCAAGGGGGATTGAATTCTTGTGTCCTAGTGTCTTACTATCCACTTTGTTGGGCATCCTCCAAGCTCGAATAAACCTTTGTCGAAGTCCTTGAGCGTCGTTGTCGTTGTCGAAGTCAAAAACCAAGTATGGAATCGGCATGTCATGAGGGCCATCCCTTCGGGCATACCCAAATTGTTTCAGAGCTAAACATGGGTTGCAGGTAATGCCTCCCCTAATGCCAAGTAGTGGGACATTAGGGAATTCTCCACAACGATCAATGATGATGACATTTTCTCTGGACCGAGAACACCAATGAACATCAGAATGTGTAAGAGTCATCAATCGTTGCGACCATCTCAAGCCTTGTTCATTCTTCAATACTGACTGGGGAAGGTGAGAAATAAACCACCTTGCTAGAAGAGGAGTACAACATATAAGAACACCTCTTTTCCTCATTGTTCGTGTGTGAAATGAGTGGAGGATGTCCCCAAGCAATGTAGGCACATGATTCTGAGATGTGAAAATCTTGACAGCATTCACATCTATAAGCTGATCAGGGTTTGGGAACAGGACCAACCCATAAATGAAAAGTGCTACAATCTCCTCAAAAGCTTGCAGATCTAGTGAATTCCAACATTCTTGTGCCTTCTCAAATAGAAACTTTGCCAAGAAACCCTTGACACCACTTCTGGTTTCCCAATGACCTTTGATATCAAATGGTTGCAAGTGTAAGGCTTGAGCAACATCTTCAAGCTTTGGCCCTCTTTCTGTACCGTTGTAGGGTAGTTGATGGAGAATAGGAATCCTCAGGAGTTGAGAGAATTCCTCCAAAGTGGGTACTAGTTGGTAATCAGGGAATGTAAAGCAATGGTGTAGGGGGTCAAAGAACAGGAAGAGAACTTTCACCATGTCTTCTTCAATGTTGGAGTTGACCAAGTTGAGAAGTCCACCATGTATTTCACTGAAGGGAGAATTCTCTGGAATCTTGGAAGTAAGCTCCTTGAGTAGAGGAGGGATTCTCACAAGGTTGACCTGGATAGTTTTCCTACGAAGTGATTCCATGACCTACAAAACAGGAACAAAGATGAAGATCCAAACCCTTGAAATGGTTAGTGGATGCATATGATGCTTCATGATGTTCATGATGTATGCACAAGTATATGTACAAGCAAATCACACAAGATCCTAGTTTCAGGCTTGCATGGGGTTTCATAGGTAAGTACCCTCTTTAAGTTTAGTTGGCTTAACATGTCCTATAAATAGTAACCGGGTTCTAAGGAGCTCAATATCACTGGATTATTTTCTGTGTTCATTGTTTCAGTTTAGCCACTTAACTGGAGACCGAAATATTCCAAGAAAACAACCCTCAATGAGTGTAGTATCGAGTATCTACCAACTTAGGACTGCACCAAAGCCGATCATCTCACTACCCCTAAAAAGGCCAAGATGGTCAAGTAAAGGTTCTAAAAGTCCATTAGTGCTTCATGACATCACTCAGCGGCCCCGTATTCTCTTTGATTGACTCAAAGGCTACCGGTACCCACAAATATGTCGCACTAATATAGTTATTGCTTAGACCGTATCAGTATACCCCGTATAGTTTCCACAACGTATTTCTATTTACCTATGAATGTTTCCCAAATGCGGGTAGAGGATTTCAAACCCAAACAATAGAACCAAATGTAAAGCAATCAAAGCAAACAAAGTAAGCATGTAAAGGTGATCTAAAACCCTAATGTTACTCCACTTTTAGATTTTTTCCCCAGCAGAGTCGCCAGTTCTGTGATACGGTGGGAGAACTGACTTGAGGTTTTGCGTTTGTGTTCGCAAATGTTTCGGTTTAGCAAGAGTCGCCACCAACTTTTTATTTTATCCAAAGGAAGGGTCAAAAAGCACAGGAAAGACCTTTGAGATGTTTTCTTGGGTTCGGGGATTAGATTATGAAAAGGGAAGGTGCAAGCACCCTTTTCATCCATGGTTATCCACGGGCTCTTAGTTACTTGTTTAGATCACTTGCTTTTGCTTTTCAATTGTTTGAAATGGCGCTTTGTATGTGGTTTTGAAAATGTTTTGAAAAGAGGCTATCGTTGTGGCAACCTTTGTAATGATTCTTGTTTGAATATATACAAAGGTGTATTGTCTTTTGAAAAGATTTCAATGTTTTGAAAGTTTGTTTTGGAAATATTTTGAAATTGTGTTATGAGGTGTGTTTGAAAATAGTAAGGATGTTTTTTTGCAAGTTTTGATCAAGTAACTAAGAGTTGTCTACCCTATTTTACTCAAAGATCGTTCCTATATGTTTTTAACCCTTTTGACAGTGTTGTTTTACCATTGTATTTGGTAAACAACCTTGTGTTTGGATGTTAAACGAGAGAGGCGCGGGTCATCGTATAGACCATGATAGCAATGGTGTTAAGTATCTTTAGCAAATTTTCCGAGGGACTAGATCATTTTTGTGTAGGCAACCAAGATAGCGTCATCGAGGGACTGTGATCTTTTGTTTTGTTTTGCCAAAGTACTCAACATGCATAACATGGCCCATTTAAAGGCAACAAGTAGATGAAACCCTAGGGGTGCAAGTGTGCATTGTGTCATCATTTTCATGCTTTTTTGTCTTTGTATTAGGTCAAGCTACTTGTTAATTTTGGATTGTTGGCATACAAACCCTAATCTCTAATCATGGCATGATTGAAAGCGTAAATGCGTAAAATAAATCTACCACTATTACAACATGATTATGGGGAGGGGGATATAATTTTTGAATGGGGATAATTTGATAAGAAATTAAAACCCTAATTTTACTATTACATCCAAATTGAATCAATGGCATAAATAATAAATGAATAATATTTAAATAAACAAATTAAATAAATATGCAAAAATAATATGAATGTGCAAAATAATGTTTATGTTTATTTTTTATGTATGTAAAAAATATTTAATGCAAAAAGAAAGAAATAAAAAAGATTATATTTTTTTTATTAAGAATAAAACCCTAATTTTCTTTTAAGAATACAAATATATTAAATATACTATTTATATACAATAAAATAAAATGATGTATATACAAAAAATAAAATATATTTAGAAAAAGTATTATTTAAGTATAAATAATAATAAATAAAAATATATTTTTCATGTTTTTATTCTCAAGTATTTATAAAATGAAAGTATATATATATATATATATATATATATATATATATATATATATATATATATATATATATATATATATATATATATATATATATATATATATATATATATATATATATATATATATATATATATATATATATATATATATATATATATATATATATATATATATATATATATATATATATATATATATATATATATATATATATTAATTATATTAATTATGTACAAAAAATAAAATAAAATATATACAAGATAAAAATATATTTAGAACAATATTTTTGAGTGTAAATAAAATAAAGAATAAAAATAAAAGTACAATGTTATTATAAATTATTTTCAAGTTTTTTTAATAAATAAAGCATATACTAATTAAATTGTGTTTCATGTTAGAAAAAATAAAAATAAAATACAAAATAAATGTGAAAATTTATAAAATATTTTTAGGTATTTTTTTTATGTTTGGAAATGATAAAATAAAATCAGAATTGAAAATAAAATAACAAAAACATAAAAATATGAAGAAATGGGCCTGGGGGTGCATTCAGTAAAAGGGGGGTGTCAATAGCGAGCCAGGACCAAGCCCAACCCATAACACTTCATCTTTAACCTCTGTTCTTCAAAATTCTGCGCGCTTATGCACAAACACGAACAACCTGCATACGTGCTCTAATGCAAAAATACATAACATCAAAGTTGTAGAGCTTTCCAAGACGAATTCAACCATATAAAAAACTTGTCCTAACTCTCAAAGACCAGAGAGAATTTCTCTGGCCCTAAATCTTAACCTATTTTTTTTAGGATGTTCATGGACCAAATTCTCTTAGCATGCTTAACTAAAATGAAAACTGAGCATATGTACGGCTTCATGGCTATGAATACTACATTTCTTATTCATAAACCTAAGTCTAAATGTTCCTAAATAGAGAGATAGGAAGTTGACAAAAACCTATTTCAGCTGACTTCGTGTATGGCAATGTGGAGCTTTTCAACAAGGCCTGAGATGTTTGGGAGCTTGCTTGAACTTCCCCTGACCTTCTCCAATGCCTAGCTTGCCTTGAATGTGCTTGAACAAGCCTACAAAACTCAACCTACACAAGTTGAAATTGAAAATGACAAACCCTGTAAATGGGGTTACAGTTAGTGTTTAAGGGTTGGGATAGTTTGGATGGGTTATGTGGAAGATGTTTGAACCAATTTGAGGCAAAACGCACGAGGGATTTGTGAGATAGAACTCAAGATGCAGATGCTGCCCTGTTTAGCCAATGGAAGGTGATTTTGTTCTATGGTAGGTTTGAGGGCTCAAAGGGTCGTGTTGTTGGCTCAAGGGGATGTGATAAAGTTGTTTCAAAAGCTTGTAAAAGTTATTTTTTGTTGAGGTTCAAGTTGTGGTGTCTTGGACAAATTTCTTGGTTATGAAGAAAAGTATGAGAAGTGATGTGAAGCAGGCCTGTACAGGCTATCCATCAGCTTGCACACTTTTCCCTTAGCCCCTCCAATTTGTGGATTTGATTTGCTGCATTCAGATATGGCTCAATGCTCAAGGATTTGGTTTTGACATAAAGCACATTTTGGCAAAAATGGTAATGCACCTTTTACCATTTAGGGATTAATCTTGTGTGCAATGCTCTAATGACTAAAACAATGCCTTATACCAATGGATTTGCATTTAATTATTGAGTGTGGAATGGTTTTGAGGCCTGTAATCTAGTGCAAAACAAGCTGATTAGAATTAGTAACTTGTATCACTATGAATATGCCATGGTTGAAAAGTGAGTTTTTGCCAACTTCAAGCCTTTGATTCTCCCTAACCACAAATGATTTTGGAGAGTTCTTGGACATTTTGGAAAGATTGCAACATGATATACATTCCATATTTGAAATGAAATTTGAGATTCCAAGTGGAACTATGTGAAAAATGGCCATGAAGATAGGTCAAAATCCTGCCTAAATTAGGGCAAAATTTCTCTAAGTTAAAAGTTTCATGGAGCCTTGTTCCAAAAATCATAACTTGAGATCCAAGCTTCTTTTGGGAAAACTTTGTGAATAAAAGTTGTATACTTTTTGGAGTAATATAACTTTCATGTTGGAAGTTTTTTTTGAATCCAATTGTATCATGGTGAAAATGTTGGGCAAAGTTAGGAAAAATTATGAAAATTTCATAACTTAAAAAAATTCTAAGTTATGAAATTTTTCAATCTTAAACCCTAATTTGCAAAATTGGGTTTCTTGATGAACAAGTTTCATGTTTTGACACATCTTGATGAAAAATGACCCTTGGTACTTGATTTTGACCAAAAAGTCAAAGTTTGACTTTTCAGTGTACAGTCAAATTTTGATCAGTTGACTGAGAAATTCATCTGCTAATCCAATGCAATTGAGATCTTTTGAACCTTGTGAATAGGTCAAGATGATGACATTGAGTCCTTGATCCATGATTGCGCCCAATTTGCCATTGGCTAGGTCAAAAATCAGAAATTGCCCTTGTGCAGTCAAAACCCTAAAAATGACCATTTTGCCCCTTTGGTGATCTGATCAAATTTCTTGTGGAGTTGTGGTCCAAACTTGATCAAATGGTTCATATGAGTTTATAATGTTGATGTGGGTCAAAATTCATGAGGTTTGACTGTAAATTGGCCACAGTTGACTTTTCCCCCAATACAGTTGATTTCTAGGTCAACTGTCCAATTGACTGGGAAAAAATTTGATTCAAGTCTTGAAACTTGGTAGAGGTAATCTTGTAAGTCCAACATGAAGCATGAAAGTCACTTTGAGCATTAGAAGTCCAAAAATCCTTGTGCAAACTCAAACCCTAGTTTAGGTCAACAGTGCAAGGAGATGTCTTGAGCAGAGTGAATCCTAGCTTGATCTTGAGTTCAAAGAGTCTTGTGATGAAAAATATTGATAAAATGATAGGGAAAATTTTGGGGTACAACACAATGGATAAGCATATTCAGATATATCTTTATTTTTTTTCTTAGTTTAAAAATTTATCTTCATGTCGAATGGTGAAATACTGATATTAAACTATATGTTAGTCTTGGGGATGTGGTCTTCCCAAATTTGATTCTCTGCAAGACTGCAACAATTATTTGTTTCTTTCTAGACAATAAGATAATGAAGACAAGACATATAATTTAATATTATGTTATTTGAACTTAAAATAGAGACATGGTAATATTCTAAACTATAATTGGTTATGCCCACTGAAAGTGTAAAATATTACATTATCATCTAATAAAAATGTATCATTATACTTTAACTTGACGTAATATATCTCATGGTTAGTTGACATTATAAAATTAATTTACACAGTTAGTGCATTATTCATTTTTTTCCAAATTATTGAATATGTTTTAAATAGTAAGAAAATTATTTTGATATTAAATTATAAAAATAATTAAATAATTTGTGTTTAGAACATGAAATTATAAAAGTACATAATTGTTTCAAGTACACATCAGTTAGAAATACAAAAGCATGAATAAAAATAAACAAGTCTTCAATATTCAGATTTTCTTATGTTTTCTCTTTTCTAATTGGTTCATTTAAATAAAATAAATTATATGGGATGATATTATAATTTTAGCGGATCTACTATTAAAAAAGTTCATAGTAGTCGGCTAAAAACAGATGCTAACATACAAAATGAAGACATCGGAGAGTAGCGTCAGAGTTGGAGCTAACACATATAACTAATAGTTGTGTTTATTCGATGCTAACTAGCATTTATCAAAACAGACGTTAAACCGAAGGTTAAACAAATTTAAAAGCATATGCTAGTAGCGTCGGCTTTGTTAGACGCTATTTTCTTTAATGTGCATCTAATATTAGTTTTGACTAAGGTCGGCACTAGTTATTAAAGACTCATATGTTGGAGACGATACTTCTTTGTGTGCGGTCGTCATTAGCTTCGATTATGACCAACGCTAATTTAAGTGTCTTGTGTTGGTGATGTTATTTCATTAATGTGTAGTCATCATTAGCTTCGGTTATGAGTAACGTTAGTGTTTAGCGTCTCTTTATGAAGACCTTATATGTTAAGGCCCGTGCATCTGAGTACCCATGCTCCAAAATTCCTGAAAGTGAATTTTTCCTTTCATTGTGCATATTATTGAGCCAAATATGGCAAGAACATAATAGTTGTGCGAATAGGTAAACTTGTCTAGTTAAATCATGCTATTAAGAAAAAAATTATGTCAAAACTCTATCAATCATGTAAATAATATCCTTAGTGTAACTAGTGCTCTGAATTAGTTCTAGTGAGCTAGTGTGGTTGACTATTCATCATCTAAAAACATGAGAAAGTCTTTCTCATGCCTCATATTTATTTATTTATTTTAAGGGTTTTAGGCCATCTAAGTCTAGGAGAATCCTCTCAGATGCATTTCAGTAAATAATGTCTATATAGCTTCTTTGATTAGTTAGGACCTATTTATCTCCCATTCATCACATCTTAAGGTTATGAGCATGTGATCATTGTTATGTGGGTGGATGCATGCACCATCCTTCTCGGAAGAGGCAATATCATCTTTTGGAGCTTTTAACTCGCTCAGATCAGAGCTAGTGGGTAAGCCTTATATGGTTAGGATCTGGCAAGTGTATCTTCTACAAGCAAGATTGGTCTCTTCACCACCAGTGAATCCTCCTACGATGGTATTAAGAGTGTGGCAGACAATTTTGTCGATGCCTTTCTTGCTTGGTTCATTTACCTTCATGGATTGAGAACTCCTATAGGCATCTCTCCTCTAAGAATTAGACTCGCCTTTCACTTGAGTGGAGTCGACCATGCCATGTTTCTTTAGGTAGCCCTCCTGGATCATGAGCATCATCTCCTTCTTGAGTTGATAGCAGTCTTTAGTATGGTGTCTTTTGACTTTGTGGAACTTGTACCAGCTGCTAGTTTCGGGCCCCATGATTCTTGATTTTAGAGTTGACGGTTGAGGGATGTCATGCATACGGGGGACTTGTCTTGAACATCGTTCTATCTATGATACACGAGGTGTAATGACTCCTTTGTGACTGTTGTGAGCTATAACACCCTTCTAAACCCCGTGAATTAATTTAAATAGTTTAATTTAAAATCACCACATAAGGGTGTCACATGTCATAAAAATATCATAAATTCTATCCAGCTCTGTAACACGGTGAAACAACCAGCCAAACCTTCATCGAATAACAATATCAATAAAGTCGCCATCGAACGTATTTTATCCTACTAAAAGGGAAAGATAAACACCGAGTCAACCTGAGAAGGGTGAAATCACGATCAAACCACCGAGAGATCGGGTAAGGGAGTTTGTTAAGCGAGGGGAAGGTATTAGCACCCCACGCACTTGTAGTACTATACGGTATCCACTCTTGTTGTCTAATGTAAGGGTGTGTAATATCTATGTCTAAGGCTTAAAGCTGAAAAGGGAATGCATGCAAAGAAAAAGAAAATAAAGTGTGGGGAAAAAAGGAATATTTACAAAGATATGCTCGATTAGGCCCCACAAAAGCTTCCGCCTACGTATCCCTTTTAAGGAATCTGAGCAGTCGTAGTTTGGCTCATATATTTTGGTTGGTTTGTGTTTTTTTAGTTAAGAAGACAAAAGCAATAGTCAAGATGGCAAAACATTAGATAAAACGACAAAACATCAATCACGATGATAAAACAACAAAAAAGAGAACGACAATACATCATATGGCAACACAAACTCAGATAAGATGATAAAACGTCAGCATGATAACAAAATATCAGACAAGCTGATAAAATGTTACACCTGGAAATGATATCGAAAATCAAAGTAGGATAACAAACATACGCGATGGAGAAACATCGGCAACAAACATATGTGATGGCGAGACATCAGCAAGAAAATATAGCAAGGTATCATGGCAAAGATGGCGAGACATCAATAATTCAGACATCACACCTAACAATGATATTGAGAGTCAAAGTAGGATAACAAACATAAGCGATGGTGAAACATCGGTAACAAACATATGCGATGGTGAAACATTGGCAAAAAGATAGCAAGGTAACATGGCAAAGATGGCGAGACATCAACAATTCAGACGATAAAACATCACACCTAAAAATGACATTGAGAATCAAAGTAGGATAACAAACATATGAGATGGAGAAACATCGACAACAAACATATGCAATGGCGAAACATCAACAAAAAGATAGCAAAATAACAGGGCAAGGATTGTAAGATGTCATCTCAACAGGTTTAAGACAAGGCCAAAATGGCGAATAAACAATTAAGATTAGTTTGTATATTTTATTTTGAAGAAAGATTTAAGTTCATTAGATATGTTTTATGATTTGCCAAGAAGAAGTTTTAGTTTTAAGATGCAATATGCAAGGAAAAGATAACAACTAAGAGAGGTTGTCCTAATCTCTAGCCCTAATGTTATCATACAGTGATTGACCCTAAGGTTGAGGATGAAAAGGGAAATTTCTACCCTATGTTATTACGCGTGGATACCTATCCTAATGTCCAGCTCGAGAACTACTCTAGTTAAGCGATCCTAGGGGTGCATGGCAAAAAATGTCACAGATCCTACAACAACAAAAATTAAACAAGCAGATGGCAAAACATCCGAACAAAAGCTCGAGCATCACACGAATATCAAACACCTACAAGGCGCATGCCAAGTAGTAAAAAGGGAGGTCTCACATAGACAAGAAACCAAGCATCAGACCAAGGGTCAAGCTATAGCCAAGGGGAGCGTATCACCCGAGTCAAACAAGTCATTATATTATAGGAATATAAAAGGTCCTTAACTATGGTATTAGTTACCAGGGCAAGAAAGATTTGGGGGGACGACATAGTGCGTGCATACACTAAGCATCAATGTTAGTCAACACGAGCTAAAGAAAGCATGGGGATCCGATTGCAAGAACCCTTTTCACTTGCCTTTGAAAGGCTTAAAATTATTCATATGTTGAGCACATGTTCAGAACATCTACTTGTAGAAAGTGAGCACAGGAATGACAAAGACTGGAATGTGAGGGGGTCGATTAAGAACCCTCTCTGCTCTCCTCCTTTTTAGGACTTATCACCTATAATATAATGCAGGCACAATCATTTAAACAAAAAAACATATCCTCCTAATGAGGACTTCCATAATTGCCTGCCAAGTGGCACAGACTCCCAAACCTAAGTAAACAGTAAATCGCGAGAAGGAATAAAACAGATGAGGAAGTACCAAACGAATATAATCCGCAAATAACCAACTAAACAGTAACGAAACCCAGAGATCTTCGAATGAGCTAGCATCAACAAAGAAACAAGTCAGAAGTCGTGTCGTTAGACATAAACATCAAGGCCTCAATGTGAAAATAAATCACAGATGGTGTGTAGCAGACACAACCATACAAAAACTCTGCAAGATAGTACAAACAGACAAAAGCGCACAAAAGTGAAAATATATATGCTTTCCATAGATATTGGAAACCAAGATAGATTGCCTCGAAAGCCCAATTGTGTCCCATAAATAAAGTGGAACCCAAAGCAAAGAAAACCCATGAAGTACCTTGCACATCTCAACGGAATAATTAGTATTAATAAGTCAGGGTGAAGTGTGAATACAAATATGTTATTCATTTATCATTTATTATGGTTAAGAAAGCGTTTGGTTAAACAATTCAAGGTGTAGTACAACCTTCATGGAAAATGAACTAGTATCCGATGAAACAGTGTAGTGAAGTACGCCTAGGTAAATGACTAAATAATCAAGTCAAGATGAGTCAAGTGATGATGAGATCATAAGTAAACACAAAAATGTTAGTATGCCCTAAGAAATTATGAAGCCCCAACAAGAACTTACTAGAGTAATCTTGGGTATAATCATAAAATTAGGCCCGAAATCAGCCTTAAACTAACTCTAAGAGTCAAAGAGGTGCGAGGAAAGGATAAGTGAAGGATGAATATGGTTAGGGGAATATCTTACCATACAAGTATGTAGCAACCAAATTCAAGGTATAAGGTTAGGAAAAACTTCACAATTATGAGGAACAAAACATCAATAACTAAGAATTCAAAACCAAATGCAAGGTAAATATAACTCCCATTGTGTCACCATCATGGATTTGCAAGTGAGCACTAACCAAATGGATCATAGGAGCAAAGATATTGGAGGGGAGAAGGGAAGTGAATCCAAAGTTTAAACTCTTAAGACATGTAAGATTTAAAGTCCTTTCAACCAAACAAACACAAACTAGGTTAAAACTAATGTAATGTTGCTCCTATCTTATCACCATGTTGAAAGAGCAATGAAATGCCAATCAAGGATCAAAGGAGCTTTGTATTATAACAATAAAACCCTAAAAATTCATAATCATAAAGGTTTAAATCAAAATGTATCCAAATGGTACACAAAAGGTGGTGCACAAAAGCTACCTCTTAGATCATGGTCTCAAATACATATCAAACAACAATAAGCAAGTTAAGAGATCTTGGATGGCTCTTTGATGAACTCAAGCCTCTAAAATAATAGTGAGGATAATAAAAGAAAAGTATTTGATCCATCACAGTTCGCTTAAGTGAATTCTCTCTTCCTCAAATTCAAAAGAGCATAACAACATTCATTTTTGAATGCCCAACAATCCTCAATCGGATAGCCAGATGCCCCAAAGTGGTATTCACAGACCTTTTTTTTGCATCCCCGTGTCAATGTGAGGAAGCAACTTGACTAATATCTGTTTCTTATGGCTTACCCCAAATTGATGATTTAGGCAACTTGAGACGCGAAGTAGAACCTTGGGAATGAGCTGCAGTTGGGATATAATTGACTTGAATCCTCTGACTGTCTACAGTGAACATAAATTCCCCTATTTCAAGCAAATCCTAAACCGTGTGCTTCAGAGCCTTACAATTTTCAGTATCATGATCAACAACTCCAGAACGGAAATCGCAACGAGCATCGACATCTTTGTTATGAGGGAAATTTGCAGATGGCTTTGCTGAGGGCATGAGAGCTCCTGCATAAAAAGATATCCCTGAAGCAAACTTAACGGGGACATGAGAACAAGCTTAGGCAAGAGATCTTAAAGAACCTTTCAATTGCCTTTCAAGAGAAATGGGCAATCACTGGGGAGAAGTAAAAACTTTTTCCACTATCACGGGGTAATGAATCAATTCGGGGAAAAGAAAACATTCACAAACAAGTAGATAAGTGTTTTATCAAGAGGAATATCAAACATGATCCTTGCATAGTATGACGGCTGCATTTATTATCCAATTTTTAAGCAACTTTAGAAGCACATAAACTGTAACTTAGATTATCATGCTTATGAAAAGCCAATAAAGTTTATAAGCAAATGTTTATCAAAATATTGGACGTTTTTGTAAACAAAACAATAACAGAAAATTATGAGTACATATTTGAATAAAAGAGGATCCTTTATTGATTTGAAATTTAGCCTGTGGGAAACATTTGAAATTAACGCTCCCATCTCCTTGATTTATGATGAAACATGCTTGAACTGGTTCCAAACCTCTTCCAGGTGACCAATAGTGAAAGTAGACGAATAAAAAGTGTACTATTTTAACCGATGTAGTAATAATGGGTTTACCCCAAAGATCGATCTCGACGAGTGCGTAGTAAATACTAAGTTCCCCAGTAGTTCAATTGAACAAAAATAATTGGTTGGTTTATTTTGATGAAATCTTTGCACAAAGAAATAACGCGAAAATAACTTGACTTTTCTTTATAAAAACAAAGCATGCTAGGGGAAGTGGTTGACCTGGATTGCAAAGATATGAATTCTAATGCTCTCAACGGTTAAACTCATGTTTTTCAATTACCAACCTCTAGATTTTCCCTATGTCCATAGTGAAAAACCCTTGAACATTCACCCTTAATCCCAATACCCATGAAGATGAAAAGTGAATTCAAGCAATTATAATAATAAGGTCGTCTGTGGTAATTATAGGGTACCCCTAGTCCTAGATCGTATCTACTATAATCTAATTATACAAAAACCCTAAAACTATAGTCCTGCACTTGTTAGCCATAGATCATTCCCAATTTTACTGAAAGAGAAAGCATAAACACATTGCGTAACTAAATTGAAAAACATGAATTCAACTTTGATTAAATAGAAATTCATATCCATTACATAAACTAATTCAGGACTACCCCTAGCATTGGGGGGTTTAGCCTCTCATAATATTCGAGATAAACATAATTAAGAAGTTAAACATTACAAGAATAAAGGTGGACTTTGATCTTCAATGGTGGAAACCCTTGAATCCCTCCGTATCCAATAACCTTGATGAAAAATTTTTCTCTCTTCTGTGTTCTCTATTGTACAATGCCAAAAAGTCCTTGCCTCTCACTCAAAAACTCAAATAAATACCTAGGTACAAATCTCAGCAAGCTGGAATGTCTAAAGTTCCCTCAAGGTCAAGATTTAATAAAAAGGGACCAAAATAAAATAGCTGACGCGCAGGCTTACACGGGCCGTGTTGAGCCCACACGGGCCGTGTTGCTTCACAAAATGGCTTCTCTTTTCTCCTGCTTCAGGCCTTCTGAAACGGGCCGTGCTAGGTAGCACGGGCACCCGTGTTGGCCCCCGGGTTCTTTGTATGGGCATGGCTTGCTGTGCTGACACAGGTCGTGCCATGGGACACGGACCGTGTTGGTCTTCATATGTTTTCACTTTCCCTCTTTGGCCTTTGTACTCTTGTTCCATGCTCTGCACTCTTGCTTTAGACTAACCCTATTGAACCTGAGATATGCATACTACCAATAAAAAGCATTAAAAGCATCAAAATAACTCAAAGAAAATACAATGCAAGAAAATCATCTAGACATGAAATACTTAAGAAAACAATCAGACTTAACATAAAATGTTACTCAATTGACAGACTTTAGACCGTATTCATGATGAAAATTAGATAGAAATGGTGATCGATCACAATGCCAAACTTATCTCATTGCTTGTCCTCAAGTGACGCAAGAGACCAAACGGAGGTCACCCTGAATTTCTTTTTCCTCAATACCGTCGACGTTCTTCGCAACTTGCTTTTACCTTCTTGATCAAGCTTCTGGTTCACCAAACCATATCGCCTACCACACTTCCACATAGAGTACCTTTTATCTGCAAGCTTTTTCACACCTCTCACCTAATCTCTCGGGGTTAAAGTGTTTTTTTACTCACGAAATCAAGGTATGCAATATCAACTCTCAACTTTGAATTAATTCTCCTTTCACTACACAAACAAAATTCACACACTTTTTGAGGTCTTTTTTTGTTGTAACGGGGCTTAGGTGAAAGGTGGCATAAACAAGGAAAGGAATAAGCAAATGGTTTTTTGGATCAGTATATGTTATGTTTTTCATCTTTGTGCTTATATTGTTGCAAGGGGAACTTATTCACCCAGAATCTTTTGCTTTATTCGCTTTTCTTGGAGTATCTAATAATGTTTGAGTCTTTCATTCGGGCAAGTGTTTTCTATAACTATTTTCTCTTTTTACTTTTCACACTTTCATGTGTTACAAAAATATTTTATTTCTTTTATCTATTCCTTTCTCTTTTTTTTTCAAACTCACACTTGCCCATTTCTTTTCTAATAACTACCCCAAACTTAGAATTTGCACAAATAAAAAAAAATCATAACACGTATGTTGAACAAAAGGGTAGGAAGCGTTTGGCCATGGGTTACTGATATGGTTTAAATAAACAAAGGTATAAGGTTCGATGGGGTTTAACAATGGATAAACATATTATTATGGATGGCTAGAAAAGTTTAGATGGTAAAACAAACAAGTGCCTCAGTGAGTGTTTTCCTATTGTGTTATGTAGGTAGAACAAACGCAAAATCAGAGTGACAAAGTCATACCTGATTGAACTCTCATGATGATCATCAATTATGTATGGCCTTTTTTTACCTCACCATGTTGGATAAGCTCACAGGTTCAAATCACTCTGAGTGTCACGTGGTTTCTTTTCTGGTCCAGGTATACCCTCCACCTTTTCTGTCTAGTAGCACCAAGTTGCATCCAACCATTAATTTTCTTTCGGCGGCATCCTCTTACAGGGTGCCCTGGAGAAATAAGTTCAGGTTGTACCGTTCATCCATTCACTTATCATTCCATTACTTATCCGCCATCCGTCATATAATATGTAACATCTTGACACAAAGCAAAATAATAAATTACGACAATGAAAACAATCCAAAACATATGCAAATGAAAATAAACACTTGAAAGAAACGCAAAACAAATGAAAGAAACCCCCCCACACTTAAACTAAACATTGGCCTCAATGTTTCAGAACAAGAAGGAGATGGAAAACTCACAGAGGGGGATGCTTCCAAGCTGCTGCTGCTTCCAAGCATTCACAACTAAGGTCCCCTTTTTAATACCTGACAATAAAAACAAATAGGAAAAATAAACTATTAAAAGCGTGGGTTGCCTCCCACGAAGCGCTTCGTTTAACGTCGCCTGGCTCGTCGGTCCATCCCTATTAGGGAGGGTACTTCCTCTTCCACACCTTGTTGCTTGTCTTACCTGCAACATTAAACTCACCTGGTTCATAGTTATGGGTCACTTTGAGCCTCCAATCACTTCTATGTTCCATCTTCATACCTTGGATGATCTTGGAAATTTTCACAATAGCCTGAGGTGATGCCAACCGAGAGCGTATACTTGAGACTTTTGCAATATTTTTGGTTTCCTCTAGCTTGATCATCCCCACTGAAGAGTGATTCTTTCCATTTACCCCTTGTTTCTTGATCTCTAACACTTTCAAAGTTATCTTTTCATCAAATGAGTTTAGTGTTAGATTACCTGTCTCAATGTCAAAGTTGCATCGACTAGTCAGCATAAATGATAGACCAAGAATGATAGGAGTCTCTTCATCTCCAGGTATGTCCATGATTTGGAAATCAACTGGAAAACAAAATCCTCAATTCCCACCATTACATTTTCAGCTACCCCATATGACGGCTTGACCGTGTGATCTACAAATTTTAATTTTGTCTTACTCTCACTTACCTCTCCAATGCCAATACTTTTGAGGGTGGACAATAGCATTAGGCTCACACTAGAACCAGTGTAAATTAGAACCTTCTTGAATGTCCTTTCATTTATAGTGCACGGGATACCAACTGACCCTGGATCCTTATGCTTGGTTGGAATCCTTCTCTCAGGAGAGATTCTTCCACACTTTTCAATCACCCCAGTCTGCTCATCTCCTGTTGGTCTTTTCTTGGCAATCACCTCTTTCATGAATTTTTTGTATAAAGGCATCTGCTCAAGTGCTTCAAAGAAAGGTATGTTGACTTCTAACTTCTTGAACAAACTTTCAAATTTCTCAAAATCTTTTTCTTTGGAGTATTTCTTTGCCACTCTAGTAGGGAATGGCAACTTGATCACCGAATTTCCATCCTTTGGTTTTTCTCTTCAGTTGGCTTTGTTGGTGGCACAACTTATTAGGGATTTTTCTTGTTTTCCCTCACTTCCAATTCCACCTCTATGACCACTTTTCCATCTATTACCTCTTCTTCAGGTTCCCGTGGTTTCCGGCTTCTTGTAGTGACAACATTTATATTCTCTTGATTCTTTGGATTATTCACAGTTGAGCTTGGAAGGGAACCTTGTGCTCGCAAAGATAGTTGTTGTGCTATCTGTCTCACTTGCACTTCCAGATTTTTTATTAAAGTTGTGGTGCTCCTGTGGTTGCTCCGTGTTTATTCTTGGAATTGAGAATTATGTGCAGCCATCTTTTCAAATGCTACCTCCCAATCTGCTTTTTGTGGAGCTTGTTGTTGTTGATCTTTCCATGAGAAATTAGGATGATTTTTCTAACCAGGATTGTAAGTATTTGAGTACGGATTATTTTGCTTCAGAAACTTTATCTCTTCAATTTGCTTAGGAGTAGAAAAACAGAACACCGTTTGATGGGGTCCGTTACAGATCTCAAAATTAACAGTTTGAGCTTGTTGAACTTGAGCGACCTGTTGAGTTCCAAGTTTTAATGCTTTAAGCTTCTTCTCTACCTCTGCAACTATTGCATCTTCTATCCGGACTTTATTGGCTTCCAATTTCAGATATATAACTCCTCCCGGTGTAGTCACACTTCAATCAAATAACTCCAAATATTTGTTGGCAGCAATGGCTTCGATAATCTTCTTCACACCAGTGGCTGTTGTAAAACTAGATGAGCCACCGACAAAAGTATCAATGAGTTATTTAGTCTTCATCTTTAAGCCATTCATAAACATCTGCATTTGCTCAGTTTGATCCATGTTATGAGTTGGGCATGCTACCAAACATCTTTTGAATCTCTTGCATGCATCACCTAGAGACTCTCCCTCTTTCTGCTTGAAGTTCATAATATCATATCACTCGCGGATATACGCAGAAGCTGGGAAGTACTCGTCCAGAAAGGTCTTCTCCATTTGTTCCCAGGTGGTAATACTCCCAGTTGTTAATGAGTAAAACCATTCTTCGGCTTCTTCAGACAATGTTAAAGGGAACATTCTTAATTTTTTTGCTTCTTCAGAATGTCCCTCAATCTTCAGAGTGGTGCTGATGGTGAGAAATCTCTGAAGATGCTTATTTGCATCTTCGTTGATCTTTACTGTGAACGATATATTTTCCAACTGTCTGATTGTTGAAGGATGCAGTTGAAAATTTTACACATTTACCGGTTGATTAACAATAGTCAACTGGCCAATCAGAGCATTTACTCCTCCATAGTCTCCAAGCAATCTTTATGGAGGTGGAATTTTACCCATGGTTGAATCGTCTGACTCTGACTCGGACTCTGATTCAGAGTGAATTGAAGGAACTTCTTCTTCTCGCGGTGTTGAACTTTCTCCTTCAGTCTCCAGTCTGGCTAACCTAGCTTCTCCGAGTCTTTTGTGCAAACTTCTTTCTGGTTCTGCGTCAAAAAGAAAATCAGCTGAGGCTTTACCTCGCATACACAGATTATACAAGAATTAACACAATTATAAAATTAACAAAAATAAAATTTTAATTGCAGAGAAATAAAATTTCAAATGAACTATACTTAAAACTTTGTATTTTGGCACTCCCCGACAGCGGCCCCAAAAAATTGATCGGGAAAATAGAAAGTGTACTATTTTAACCGATGTAGTAATAATGGGTTTACCCCAAAGACCGATCTCGAGGAGTGCATAGTAAATACTAAGTTCACCAGTACTTCAATTGAACAAAAATAATTGGTTGGTTTGTTTTGATGAAATCTTTGCACAAAGCAATAACGCGAAAATAACTTGACTTTTCTTTATAAAAACAAAACATGCTAGGGGAAGTGGTTGACCTGGATTGCAAAGATATGAATTCTAATGCTCTCAACGGTTAAACTTATGTTTTTCAATTACAAACATCTAGACTGTTTTTCCCTATGCCCGTAGTGAAAAACCCTTGAACATTCACCCTTAATCCCAATACACATGAAGATGAAAAGTGAATTCAAGCAATTACAATAACAAGGTTGTCTGTTGTAATTATAGGGTACCCCTAGTCCTAGGTCGTATCTACTATAATATAATTATGCAAAAAACCTAACAACTACAGTCCTGCACTTGTTAGCCATAGATCATTCCCAATTTTACCGAAAGAGAAAGCATAAAAACATCGCATGATTAAATTGAAAAACATGAATTCAACTTTGATTAACTAGAAATTCATATCCATTGCATAAACCAATTCAGGACCACCCCCTAGCATTGGGGGGTTTAGCCTCTCATAATATTCAAGATAGACATAATTAAGAAGTTAAACATTACGAGAATAAAGGTAGACTTTGATCTTCAATGGTGGAAACCCTTGAATCCCTCCATCTCCAATAACCTTGATGAAGCAATCTTCTCTCTTGTGTGTTCTCTATTGTATGATGCCAAAAAGTCCCTGCCTCTCACTCAAAAACTCAAATAAATACCTAGGTACAAATCTCAGCAAGCTGGAAAGTCTAAAGTTCCCTCAAGGTCAAGATTTAATAAAAAGGGACCAAAATAAAATAGCTGACGCGCAGGCCGACACGGGCCGTGTTGAGCCCACACGGGTTGTGTTTCTTCACAAAATGGCTTCTCTTTTCTCCTGCTTCAGGCCTTCTGACATGGGCAGTGCTAGGCAGCATGGGCACCCGTGTTGGCCCCCGGGTTCTTTGTATGGGCATGGCTTGCTGTGCTGACACGGGCCGTGTCACGGGACACGGACCACGTTGGTCTTCATATGTTTTCACTTTTCCTCTTTGGCCTTTGTGACGCGGTGGGAGAACTGACTTGAGGTTTTGCGTTTGTTTTCGCAAATGTTTCGGTTGAGCAAGAGTCGCCACCGACTTTTTATTTTATCCTAAGGAAAGGTTAAAAAGCACAGCAAAAAACCTTTGAGATGTTTTCTTGGGTTCGGGGAGTAGATTATAGAAAGGGAAGGTATTAGCACCCTTTCTATCCATGGTTATCCATGGGCTCTTAGTTACTTGCTTAGATCACTTGCCTTGCATTTTCAATTGTTTGAAATGATGCTTTCGATTGTTTGAAATGGTGCTTTGTGTGTGGGTTTGGAAATGTTTTGAAAAGAGGCCATTTGTTGTGGCAACCTTTGTAATGATCCATGTTTGAATGTATACAAAGGTGTATGTCTTTTTTTGAAAGGTTTTCAATGTTTTTGAAAGTTGTTTTGAAAATGTGTTTGTGTTGTGTGTTTTGGAAAATAGGCAAGTGTTTTTGCAAGTTTGATTCAAGTAACTAAGAGTTCGTCTACCCTAAATTTCTCAAAGATCTTTGCTATGTTTTAACCCTTTTAACAATTTTGTTCCACCATTGTATTTGGTGGACAATCTTGTGTTAGGATGTTAACGGGACGAGCGCGGGTCATCGTTTAGACCATGATTGCAATAGTGCCAAGTATCTTTGGGCAATTTTTCCTTTAAGGGACTTGATCATTTTTAGGCAACTTTCGAAAGCGTCATCGAGGGACTATGATCATTTGAATTTGTTTTGTTTTTGCCCAAAGATTCCTAACATGCAATATGGCCCATTATTGAAGGCAACAAGTGGAATACCCTAGGGGTGCAAGTGTGATGAGTGTTGTCCATTTTCATGCTTATTTATCTTGAAATTAGGTCAAACTATTTTGGTTAATTGATTTGCATACAAACCCTAATTCTAGCATGGTATATTTAGAAAGCTTTAAAGTGCGAAAAATAAAGTTCCTAAGTTATTACAACGCAATATATGGAAAGGGGGGTACAAATGTCAAATGGGGATGTTTTTAGCAAAAATTAAACCCTAAGCTATTACATCAAAATTTGGGAATTTACAAGGTATTTAATTGCACAAATTAAATAAAAATAGAATAAATATGCAAGGTGCAAAAATGGTTTTTTATATGTATGTAAAAGGGTTTTTCATGTGACAAATAGACAAAAATAAAAAGGACAATTTTTGGGTATTTTTTTCATGTTTAGGGCAAAACCCTAATTTTGCAAATAAAAGGTATTTATTATTTAATATATACAATGTTCATTAATTATATACAAAAAATAAATAAAAAGGAAGTATATTGTAAAAAAGTAATTTTTAAGTTAAATATTAGTAAAATAAAAATATATTATTTTATTATGTTTTTAACCTAAATGTTATAATTAATATATAAGTATTTATATTATTTATTAAATATATATTATATGTATAAAAATAAACTATTTAATATTTATTAAAAAAAGTATATTTTATGTAAAATGTTTTCAAGAGGTAATATAAAATAAAATCAGAAAATAAACATGTTTGCATTATTTTTTAGTATTTTAAATAAAGGTATATCTATATATTTACTTATGTACAAATATCCATTTAAACAAATAAATGCCTAATAAATACAAAAATGGTTTGAAAAATAATTTTTATATTTTTAATATTATGAGAAAAAATAAATAAGTCAGAAATAAAAAGAAAAAAATCAAAAAATGATCAAAATAAGCATAATGGGCCAAGGGGGGTGTAAAAGTAAAAAGGTGGTGTAAACAGAAATAACAAATCAGGCCCAACCCACGTGGAGCTTCTTCAACCTCCAGACTGTTTGAACAACAACAAAACACGCGTTTTCTATCTCCAGATTCCTGGACTTTCAAGCAAAACTCACAACATGAAAAATGTAGAGCATTAAGAGACGAATCCAGACATATAAAAAACTTGACTTAACTCTCTAAGATGAGAGAGAATTTCTCCATCCCTAATTCTTGACCTAAATTTTCATCCATGTTCAAACCTTAAATTCTCACAGCACATGTAAAATAAATGGAAAGTAAAGATATGTACAGCTTCAGGGGCATGAGTAGAACATTTTTCATTCACAAACCTAGAGCTAACTCTTCCTATATTGAGAGATAGAAGTTCATGAACTTACCTGTTCAGCTTGAATTGTATCTGGCAATGGAGGTACTTTCAGTGCAAGGTGATGATTGGTATAGCTTGCTTGAAGTTCAGGGATGCTTCTCCAACCTTTAGTTTTCTTTGAATCTTGCTAAATCGAGCTATAGAACTCCACCTGCAAAACAGAAAAATGAAAATGGTGATGATGGTTAGAGGTGTTACAGTCTGCTTCCAATGCTTTGGACAGTTTGTATGGATGGTAGGGAAAGTGTTTGAACTAGTTTGGATGGAAGTGCACGATGGAAATGAGCTGTGGGATTCAAACTGCAACCTATGCCCTGTTTTTGCAGTTTTATGGTGTTTTGAGGTTTGATGATGTTTGGAACTTGGTTGGCTCGTGTTTCAGCTTGGGTTTGATGTTTAGAATATGTACAATAACTTTGCTTAGGCTTGTGGTTGCTGGAATAAGAGTTGGTGTTCAGTTTGCAAGCTTTCTTCACCTTTAAGCAACAAAATGCCAAGTTCTGTTATAGACTGATGGAGGCCCCTCTAATGTGCTGCTAAGCTTGCCCTTGATCAGTGGGATTAGCTCAAAAACCTGTGCCAAAGAGATTTGCTGTGTACCTCTTGATTTGCAAATTGACATAAAGTTCTTCTTTTCCAAAATGGCAAAAATGCTTTATCTAAAAATGGCTTAATCTTGCATACAATGGTTAAATACACAAAACAAGACATGAGCACAAAGGATATGCATTAAATTATTGAGTGCAAATGGGATTAGAGGCCTGTAATGTAGCTTGCACATTCTGAGTTTGAAAATGCACAAGTTATGGACATGTGAATTGGTCAAGAACAAAGTGAGTTTTTTCCAACTTGCCAAATTCGATTCTCCCTAACCATGAGGTTGTTTGATGAGTTCTTGGACAATTTGGAAATCTTGGAATGAGTACTACAATCCATCTTTGTAATGCAAATTGAAATTCAAAGTGGAAGTATGTGAAAAGTGGTCTTGAAGTTAGGAAAAAATCCTGCCTAAAAGAGGTCAAAATTTCTCTAAGTTAAGAATGGTTTTGCACCCTTATTCCAAAAATTGTAACTTGAGCTACAAGCTTCTTTTGAGGAAACTTTGTGAATCAAAGTTGTATATTTTGCAATAGACTACAACTTTTATGTTTTGACTTTTCCTTGAATCCAAATGAATCTTGGTGAGAAAGTGGGACAAAGTTAGGAAAAAATTAGGGTTCTTCATAACTTAGAAAAATTCTAAGTTATGAAAAATCTTCATTTCAAACCCTAATTTGTGATTTTTGATTTCTTGATGAACAAGTTTCATGATTTGGCATGTTTTGATGAAAAATGAATCTTGACACTTGATTTTGACCAAAAAGTCAAAGTTTGACTTTTCAGTATACAGTAAAAAATTGATCAATTGACTGGAAAATTCAACTGTCAATCTTGTGCATTTGGGATCTTTTGAACTTGTTGGATATGTCAAGACAAATCCATGGGGTCCTTGAGTCCATATGAGAGCTTGGTTTGCCATTGGCTAGGTCAAACAGTCAAAAATTGCCTTTGTGTAGTCAAAACCCTAAAAATGACCATTTTGCCCTTTTGGTGATCTGATCAAATTTCTTGTGGAATTGTGATCCAAACTTGATCAAATGGTCCATATGAGTTCAATATGTTGAGATGGGTCAAAAATCATGAGGTTTGAAATTCAATTGACCACAATTGACTTTTTCCCCAATACAGTTGATTTTTAGGTCAACTGATCAATTGACTGGGCAAAGATTGGAATCAAGGCCTGAAACTTGGTATGGACAAACTTGTGAGTCCAATATGAAGCATGAAAGTCATCTTGGGCACTTTGGTTCAAAACATCTTTGTGCAAACACAAACCCTAATTTTGAGTCAACAGTGCAAGGAGAAGTCTTGAGCAGAGGAAACCCTAACTTGTTCTTGAGTTCAAGGGTCTTGGGATGGGAAAATGTTGATAAAAAGAGAGGGCAAATTTTGGGGTACAACAGTTGCCCCTGTTCAATCTTCTTGCACCTGAAGAGTTAGATTGGCAGGTTCGCCTTTCGCATCTCGAAGGTAAAAGGAGATTGGACACTAGAGTGCCCTTAAATTTGCACTCGTCAGAACAATGGACGCGGGAATGGGTTTAGAGACGCCATTTGGAGATGGGATTAAAGATGCCATCTGGAAGAGTGACAGAACCTTGTCAGGGATGGGCTTAAAGATGCCATCCGGAAAGGTTGTTGAACTGTAATGTGATAGGTCAGAAGAATGAGGATCAAAATGGTATCCGTGTTTGGAATGCATTTGAACTGTATCTGAGGACTGAGTCCGTATGAGCAGAAGAATGACCTCCATGTCTGGGGTGTATCTGAGCTGCTACTGGGCTTGAAGAATGAATAACCGAATGACTGCCATGTATGGAGTGTAGCTGTATTGTATCTAGGTAACAAAGGAACATCTGTATGGAGCAACTGCGTGCTGGAGACAAATTCTGAATGAGTGACAGAATGGCAACCGTGTTTGGAGCCTATCTGGACTGTATCCGAAGTTGAAAGTTGTATGAGCAACAGAATGACAACCGTGTTTGGAGTGTATCTGAAACTGTAACTGGGATCTAAATAGATGACAGAATGACTTCCATGGCGAATGCACTGGGGAGGATCAAACTGTTGCTGTAAGGTCGGATTGGTATCCGTGTTTGGAATGCATTGAACCTTGAGGTGGATAAGTGAATCTTAATAAGAGATAGAATGGCCGCCGTGTCTGGAGCGTATCTGTATTGTATCTAATTGCTCTAGTCTGAATGAGTAATAGAATGACCGCCGTGTCTGGGGTGTATCCAACTGTATTTGACTAACTATTAATGATAGCTTTTTAATTTTATCCTGAAAAGGGTGAAATGTTAGCTAAAACACAAAATTATGTTGCATGATATGTATGATGCAATATATGCTATATCAATGTTTATGATATGAATGTAAATGAATGCGTATGTAAGCTGAAGAGCTGTCCTTGCTGAGGATAGAAAAATCCTGAGGATAAAGAAACTTTGATTGCTGCAGGGGATTACAAGGTTTCTGAGTGCTTGAGGATAGAACATCCTGGCTGAGAAATTGCTGGAGAGTTAGGAGCTTGGGTTATACCAATCTTCTAGGGATTCTTGTCCTGAGGGGATCTTCACTGGAGAACATCTGATTATCCTGTGAGGAGCTGAGAATGAGCCTTCAATATGCTTGGGGAGATGCAGGATCTTCAATTGTTGAGGGATCTTTAGGACCACTGCCGGGGAACTGGCATTCCTAGGTAACTTGCGGGAAATTCTGAAGATCTCTACTGGGAAGTCAAGAATCTGATAGACTTAAGCTGGAGAGGTAGGATTGAGAATCCTCAACCTGGGGGGAAGTATCTCTGTGGGGAGAAAGACTGTTAGTTTGGTACCACTGGGAGTTGATGGTTGGAAATTTTAGCTCCGCTGGGGATTGGACTTTCAGATTCAATGAAGCTCCACTGGAGATAATGAAACTAAGGTCCACAAAGTTCCACTGGGGATTCTGAAACATGACTCTGAGGGGCGTTAGCCTCTGGAAGACTCTCTGGCTGGGGAAATCTGCGTCGGAAAGGCTTTCTCTGATGAGGATCCTGAATTCTAACTCTGTTTGGGGGATTAAATTCTAGGTCGAGGGGTTTGAAGTTTAAATCCGCTGGAGATTTCCTTTGAAAAGGGCATCGGGACATCTATCTGCACTTTCAGCCTATTAGTAACCATCTTTCCTGATCCACAAGAGAATGATTATACTCAAATGCATATGCCTATTTAACAAAACATTGGACGTTTCTCAAAATAAAACATAAGTGCAAGAGAAAAAGGTAAAGGAAGATAACGCAAATTTCTGTATTCGGAGAAGTATTTGTATTAATTTTCTATGAGTATATTTGTACAAAGGAAACAGTCATCCTAGTAAGAGGATGCCGTTGCAAATATTGAAAAATTTATACAAAAGAAAAGATGGCTATGTGAAACAATTCCATGGGATTCCATTCTGCTATAGCCTTCACAACTCTGAGTGTCCGTCCATTCAATGCTTCGCCCGCCGATGACTGGATTGATCAGAATCTTGTAGTTCGTTGATGAAGAGATTATCCTTAAAGTGATCCGACGAGACATAGTCATACGCTTTAATTCCCTAACTTTTGCCTGAATCTCCCTTTCAGGTTTTCGATCCACCGGGAAACCCCTTTTTGCCCAAGCCGCCCTTTTGGGTTTTCGACTTGCCGGCTATACAGATTTTTTTGTTTTATCCCTAATTTTTGCCTGAATCGCCCTTTCGGGTTTTCGGTTCACCGGGATGCCCATTTTTGCCCAAGCCGCCCTTTCGGGTTTTCGACTTGTCGGGTCATTTATGCGTAGTATCTTTTGACTATGTCTGCGTTCGCAGGGTGCGGCAGATCGTCGCCGTCCATGGTGGTCAGGATCATTGCACCACCAGAAAATATATTCTTGATCACAAATGGTCCTTCGTACGTAGGAGTCCATTTGCCCCGGGGATCACTTTGCGGTAGGATAATCCGTTTGATCACGAGATCTCCGACTTGATACTCTTGTCGTTTGACTTTCTTGTTAAATGCCCTGATCATCCGTTTTTGATACGTCTGACCGTGACAAATAGCAGTAAGTCTCTTTTCGTCAATTAGGTTTAATTGATCAAGCCGAGTCTGGATCCAGTCATCTTCATTCAAACCTGCATCCTTCATTATTCGGAGAGAGGGTATCTGGCCTTCAATAGGCAAGACTGCCTCCATGCCATAGACCAAGGAAAAGGGAGTTGCCCCTGTTGACGTCCGTGCCGAGGTGCGATACCCATGAAGAGCAAACGGTAACATTTCGTGCCAATCTTTGTAGGTCACTGTCATCTTCTGCACAATCTTTTTGATATTCTTATTAGCTGCTTCTACAGCCCCATTCATCTTTGGCCGGTAGGGAGAAGAGTTATGGTGCTGTATCTTGAATTGCTCGCAGAGCTCAGTCATCATCTTGTTGTTAAGATTGGTACCATTATCTGTAATGATCCTCTCAGGTACACCGTAGCGGCAGATCAGGTTATGCCGAATGAACCGTGCCACGACACTCTTGGTTACCGTAGCATAGGAGGCTGCCTCAACCCATTTGGTGAAGTAATCAATCGCTACCAAGATGAAACGGTGCCCGTTATATGCCGTAGGTCGGATTTCACCGATCATATCAATTCCCCACATTGCAAAAGGCCAAGGTGCCGCCAAGACGTTCAGGGGAACCGGAGGAATGTGCACCTTATCAGCGTAGATCTGGCATTTATGACAAGTCTGAGAATGTTGATAACAGTCGGCTTCCATTGTGGACCAGAAATATCCTGCTCGAAGGATTTTATTTGCCATGGTATGTCTACTGGAGTGTGTTCCAAAGGTACCTTCATGTAGCTCTGTCATGATCCTTTCTGCTTCAGTCTTATCTACATAATGCAGTAAGGTTGAATCATGGTTTCGCTTGTAGAGAATGCCGTTGCTGAGGAAGAATTTTGCCGCAAACCTTCTCAGGAACTTCTTGTCATTAACAGATGCGCCCTCGGGGTATTCTTGGGCTTCCAGATACCTCTTCACTTCGTGATACCAGGGTTTTTCTGTTACCTCTTCGATCTCGAGATCGCAGCAATATGCAGGTTCATCCTTCTTCCAAATAATGATCCGAGGCGCCTCATTGTCCCATTTGACTTTAAACATGGAAGACATCGTAGCCAATGCGTCGGCTAATTGATTTTCCTCTCTTGGGAAATGTTCAAAGGTTATCTCCTCGAAATGGGGGAGCAGAGTCAACACACACTCCTTGTAAGGAATAAGATTCGGGTGTTTCGTATCCCACTCGCCTTTGATCTGATTGATCACGAGAGAGGAATCTCCGAAGACACTTAGAAACTTGATCCTTAGGTCGACTGCAGCTTGGAGACCCATGATACATGCTTCATACTCCGCCATGTTGTTAGTGCAATGGAAACATAGCCGAGCGGTGAGGGGAGTATGAGTGCCTTTAGGGGATATGATCACGGCGCCGATACCATTACCCAAAGCATTGGAGTCTCCTTCAAAGTGCATAGACCATCGAGATCCTGGCTCAGGTCCTTCATCTGGCCCAGGTACTTCACAATCAGTCACTACCATAATATCTTCGTCTGGAAATTCAAAGTACATTGGCTGGTAATCGTCCACTGCCTGGTGAGCCAAATGATCAGCCAATACACTTCCCTTAATGGCTTTTTGAGTCGTGTACTGGATGTCATATTCTGTCAAGATCATCTGCCATCTTGCTATTCTTCCAGACAGAGCAGGCTTTTCGAATATGTACTTGATTGGATCCATTTTTGAGATCAACAAAGTGGTGTGAGTCAGCATATACTGTCTTAGCCGGCGAGCAGCCCATACCAAAGTGCAGCAAGTTTTCTCAAGCAGTGAGTATCGAGTCTCACAGTCGGTAAACTTTTTACTAAGGTAATAAATGGCATGCTCTTTTCGGCCAGACTCGTCATGCTGCCCCAGCACACACCCCATTGAGTTGTCAAGTACTGTCAAGTATAATATCAAAGGTCTCCCTTCAACTGGAGGCATAAGAATAAGTGGTTCTTAGAGATACTCTTTGATTCTTTCGAAAGCGGCCTGACATTCATCGTTCCAACGTACTACTTGATCTTTCTTTAGAAGCTTGAAGATTGGTTCACAGGTAGCAGTTAGATGCGAGATGAATCGAGCAATGTAGTTTAGCCTTCCTAGAAAGCCTCTGACTTCTTTCTCTGTCTTGGGAGCTGGCATCTCTTGTATGGCTTTCACCTTGGCAGGGTCTACTTGAATGCCTTTGTCACTGACAATAAAGCCTAACAATTTTACGGATCTCACCCCAAAGGTGCATTTTTTTGGATTCAACCTCAGTTTGTACAACCTCAGACGGTCAAACAGCTTTTGTAGATGATCAAGGTGTTCCTCCTCAGTTTGGGATCTCGCGATCATATCGTCGACGTATACTTCGATTTCATGATGGATCATGTCATGAAATAAAGCAACCATGGCACGTTGGTAGGTTGCCCCAGCATTTTTCAACCCAAAAGGCATGACCTTGTAGCAAAAGGTCCCCCATTGAGTGACAAAAGTGGTCTTCTCCATGTCTTCAGGAGCCATCTTGATCTGGTTATAGCCAGAGAAACCGTCCATGAAGGAGAAAACTTTATGCTGAGCGGTGTTGTCAACCAGAACGTCGATATGAGGCAGAGGGAAATCATCCTTAGGGTTGGCCCTATTCAAATACCTGTAATCCACGCACATTCGGACTTTACCATCCTTTTTCGGCATTGGGACCACGTTGGCAACCCATTGAGGATAAGAAGTCACTGCTAGAAATCCGGCATCGAACTGTTTCATGACCTCGACTTTGATCTTTTCGGACATGTCAGGCCTCATACGCCGGACTTTCTGTTTCACCGGAGGGCAATCTTCCTTGGTAGGCAGATGATGAACTACTATGTCGGTATCCAACCCAGGCATGTCTTCGTAAGACCAGGCGAAGATTTCGACGTATTCATTCAACAGCTGTATCAGGCGCTCCTTGACGCTCGGTTCCAGATTGGCACCCACTTGCACTTCTTTCCGATCTTCCTCGGTTCCTAAGTTGACTGTTTCCAACAACTCCTCGTGAGGCAAGATGGCTTTTTCCTCTTGCTGCAAAAGTCTGGCTAATTCCCCCGGTACTTCACAACCTTTGTCATCTTCATACTCAGCTTGATTGACTAGATCTTCAGAGTTATTGAAGGACATAGCAGAATAGTCACCCATAGAATCCAGAGTGGATGGGTACCTGCATTTGTGAGTGTGGGTGTGTGTAAGGGATAGCCATCCTTAAACAAAAATGCAAAAGGAAAGAAAATGAACACAACAATTTATCAAAAAACGTCCAATGAATCATTAAACATGGCATATGGATATGAAGATAATCAAAACCCTTACAAATGGACCTACATGCCCCGGGCAAGGCATGAGGTGAAAAGGTAGTGTGCAGATTGTTTAAAAGTAATTATTACAGACCAACAGGAAATGTTCGAAAGGTAAAAATTACTGATTAATAAAAGTAATGGGGAGAAAGTCCTTTGCCTCCCAGTTGCGTAGTCCCCCTTCAGCAGTTGGGAAGATCCACTCCTCAAAGTTACCCTCGCCGTCTTCGTCTTCCAAAGCATTGATTCTATGAGGAGAAATCTTGATGGGTGCCTTCTCAATCTTTGAACGGCGCATAACTTTCTGTCCCGCAGCGGTGAACCCCAAACCAAATTTATCTGTCTTGTGAGGGATATCGGGCAACTGCCCCCATGTTGAGTTCTTTCCTTCCTTCATTGAAGCCTTCGCGTCCTTCAGAGATGCCATCCTGGCCACCTACTTCGGTACCTCAGCTACCACTTTTGCTACCTCCTCTTCAGGAGAGACTTCCTCGAAGTGCTGGAATGGTGTCTCAATGAATTCACCCTCTACCTCTATATACCGAAAAGAGTTCAGGTGACTGACCATGTATTCTTCTTCACCATGCACGGTTATGATCTTTCCTTTGACAGGGTATTTCAGCATTTGATGTAGGGAAGAGGTGACTGCCCCGGCATTGTGTATCCATGGTCTCCCCAATAAGCAGGAGTATGAAAGACGAATGTCCATCACATAGAAAGTTGAGGGGAACACCTCCGTGCCAACCTTAATGGGAATGTCTACCTCCCCATGTACCATTCTCTTTGACCCGTCAAACGCCCTCACAATGATATTACTTGGCCTTAGCTCCAAGCCTTCACAGTCCAAACGGTCGAGAGCCTTCTTAGGTAGCACGTTCAGAGAGGAACCTGTGTCGACCAGAACATGGGCCAGAGTAGTTCCTTGGCACTCTACTGACACATGTAATGCGTCGTTGTGTTTTCTTCCTTTTGAGGTCAGGTCAGCATCAGAGAAACCTAAACCGTTGTCTGCTGTAAGACTGGCTACACAGTTCTGGAATTGGTCGGCTGAAGTTTCCTGGGGTACATGGGCTGTTTTCAGGAATTTTATCAACGCCTTGGCGTGCGCCTCAGAACAAAGTAGCAATGCTAACATGGAGATCTTCGAGGGGGTTTGCCCCAGTTGCTCTACCACGTCATAATCACTCTTTTTAATTATTTTCAAGATCTCCTCTATCTCTTTCTTAGAGGTTTCCGGGATGACCAAAGGCTGAGCCCTCGTCCTGACGAGCTCATCTTGGATCCCTTTCCCCTTATCAGCAATGGTAGGAGAGTCAACAGCAGGAATAACAACTTCTTCAATCAGCGGAGTTCTAGCGGAAAGTTTTATTGGTGCAGGAATAACTTTGGCAGCAGATGAGGGTCCAAAGATTGCCTTTGGAGGGGCAATCTCTGGAGAAAATATTCTCCCACTTCGGGTGATCTTGCTTGTGCCGGCAATGTTTCCAATGCTGACATCTTCTTCATCAGAACTTCCTTCGGTTACTTCATCTTTCTTAATACCATGATAATAGATCTCCCCACCGTAATTCCATGGTATTGACTTTTCAGAACTGTAGGGTACAGGCCCTGGCATAGTTATCTTCAGAGGAACAGACTTTGTAGCGGATGTAATCTTAACAGGCTTTTTGACGGCTTTGGAAAGATTGGCGTGAATGGTGATAATTGAAACATCTTCAGTAGGGGTTGGAATAGCAGGAATCTTTTCAAACAGAATTTGTCGACTGTCCATTAGGCTTTGGATGCCTTCTTTCAGTAACGGGCAGTCGATTGGTAGAGAGTAACAACAGTAACAGTCTTCTTTGCATCCCGGGAAAATCCCGGCCCTTAGCAGATTCAACTTGATGGTTAACAGCGGAGTTATCAGGTCACTGACATCAGAAACATACAAATCTTCCTCAATAGCATGGACATTTCGACCATGCTTCGGCATTGGAGCCGATATCACATTTGGCTTCTCTGGAGCATCGAACTCCACCTCCTTTGCATCTATCAGATCTTGAATTTTATTTTTCAGCGCCCAACAATTGTTTGTGTCGTGTCCGACGCTATCGGAATGGTAAGCGCACTTGGCATTGGCATTGTAAGCAGGTGAGGTTGTATTCACATTCTTCGGCGCTTCTTTGATATTTGTCAGATTCAGTTTCAACAAGTGTGGCAGAACTTGCGCGGGCGTCATATTAATGCGGGTGAACTGCCATGGTGGCCGTTCTCCCCATTGTTGTTTAGGTTTGGACTGGTTATTGCGAGACTGATCATTTGCTGGATTTTGGATCATCACGGCCCCCACAGTCGGCCGACGTTCGCTTCTTACTGTTCCCCTCTGAGCATATACAACATATGTTTCCTTCTTCAATGGAAATGATTTCTTAGCAACCGTAGGTGCAGAGGCATCCTTCTGAATCTTCCCATTCTTGATCCCGGCTTCTACCCGCTCGCCAGTCAGAATTAATTCAGTAAACCCCGCGGAGGAGCTATCGATCAGATGGTTAAAGAACGGACCGGACAGGGTCCCTAAGAACATATCCACAAGCTCTCTATCAGACAGGGGCGGCTGCACTCTTCCGGCCAGATCGCGCCACTTCTGGGCATATTCCTTAAATCCCTCACCAGAGGCCAATCCCATACTCTGTAGCTGAGTACGAGTTGGTGCTAGGTCAGAATTATACTGATATTGGCGATAGAAAGCAGCCGCCAGATCCTCCCAACTATGTATCTCTGATCTCTCCAACTTGTAGAACAAATCAAGCTGATTTCCGGACAAGCTATCTTGAAAGAAATGCACCCAAAGATTTCCGTCGGAAGTGTGAGGTTGGATTCTTCGGACATATGACCTTAGATGCATTTTCGGGCAGGATAGCCCATCATATCTTGCAAAAACTGGCACTTTGAACTTCGGGGGGATCACAATTCCAGCAATTAATCCCAAATCTTTGAAATCCAAACCGGGAACTCTCTGTAGCTCCATGGCTGCCAATCTGTCTTCCAAACTCTTGTACTTATCATCGGCGGGCGGGTATTGTTGATCTGAGTAGTCTTCTTCCTCCTGAACCTCTTCTTCTTCAGCTTCGGATTCAGAAAGTGCTGCGGGCCCTTTTCCTTTACTGGTTCCCTCCTCAGAAGTAGGAGGAAATTCAAGAACTCTTCTGGCATCACCCTCAAACCTTCTTCCCAGGGTAGCCACCCCGACTCTTTTCTTCTTCTTTTTCACTTGGTCTTTGGTCCCAAGCAGGGTCTTCAAATCCTCTTGACCCTTAGCCAAGGCTATCAGGAGATCCTGAAATTGTGCGTTCTGAGATTGCAAGTCTTTGACCGTCTGTTCGAGATCCATCTTACTGAAATAAACAGTAGAAAGATAAGGAAACCTGGTGTAGAGACCTGCTTATGCACATGATGAATGGTATGCTTATTTATGCAATGCATTCAAGGATTTAGAAAGTTCAAAATTGTTGCAAACAAAAAGAACACACGTCATATTAATAAGAAGAAATTTTGTCAGAACATAAATGCCCCATGGGCTAAATATTACAAAAAAAACTTCTCAAGGTAAAAATACGTTGCGCATCCTCTTTGGTGCGATGTAGGTGTTGAGGGTCTCTTCCTCATGGAGTCGGCGGGTGAGCTCTAAAACCTTCTTCTCACTGGCGTAGAAGCTGGCTTCAAAAGTGTTCTGTTCCTCCTTGAGTTGGATCCAACTCTTCTGCATCTCCTCCCACGATGTAGGCATGTCAGGATATAGGATGGTGTAGGGAACCTCTCCTTCCTTAACGGGCTCTTTAATCACAGGGAGAACATGAGGATAAGGCATCATCAGACTCTGGGCTCGGGTTCGTACCCACTTGAGATAAGGCTCAAGAGGGATGGAATTCTTGTGCCCCAGTGTCTTGGTATCCACCTTGTTAGGCATCCTCTAAGCTCGGATGAATCTCTGGCGAAGTCCTTGTGCATCGTTGTCGAAGTCAAAAACTAGGTCAGGAATCAACATGTCGTGAGGGCCATCCCTCCGTGCATATCCAAATTGTCTCAAAGCTAGACAAGGGTTATAGGTGATACCTCCTTTAATTCTAAGCAATGGAACATTAGGGAACTCTCCACAACGATCGACGATGATGACATTTTCTCTGGACCGAGAACACCAATGTACATCAGAGTGAGTGAGGGTCATCAACCGTTGTGACCACTTTAAGCCTTGGTCATTCTTCAAAACAGATTGTGGAAGATGCGAAATAAACCACCTTGCAAGGAGAGGAGTACAACACATGAGAACACCCCTCTTCCTCATTGTTCGTGTGTAAAATGAGTGAAGAATGTCCCCAAGTACTGTTGGTATTGGATTTCTGGATAAGAAGATCTTGACGGCGTTGACATCTACAAGATGGTCAGGATTTGGGAACAAGACCAACCCATAGATAAGAAGTGCTACAATTTCTTCAAAGGCTTGTAGGTCCAATGAATTCCAACACTCTTGTGCCTTCTCGATCAAGAATTTTGCTAAGAAGCCTTTGACACCGCTTCTAGTTTCCCAATGCCCTTTGATGTCAGATGGTTGTAGATGTAATGCTCGAGCAACATCTTCAGGCTTTGGTTCCTTTTCCGTACCGTTGAAAGGTAGTTGATTAAGGATAGGAATTCTCAGGAGTTGAGAAAATTCCTCCAAAGTGGGCACCAACTGGTAGTTGGGGAAAGTGAAACAGTGGTGAAGGGGATCAAAGAACTGGAACAAAACCTTCATCATATCCTCTTCAATGTTGGTGTTGACTAGGCTGAGCAGTCTACCATGTCTTTCACTGAAGGGAGAGTTTTCAGGAATTCTGGATGTGAGCTCCTTGAGTTGAGGAGAGATTCTCACAAGGTTGACCTGGATAGTTTTCCTGCGAGGAATTTCCATGACCTACAAAACAAGAACAAAGATGAAGATCTAAACCCTTGAAATGGTTAGTATGTGCATATGATGCTTTATGATGTTCATGATGTATGCACAAACATATGTACAGGCAAATCACACAAAACCCTAGTTTTAGGCTTGCATGAGGTCTCATAGGTAAGTACCCTCTTGAGTGTAGTTGGCTTAAAAAACCTGTCCTATAAATAGTAACCGGGTTCTAAGGAGCTCAATATCACTGGATTGTTTTCATTGTTCATCGTTTTGGTTTAGCCACTTAACTAGCGACCAAAATATTCCAAGAAAACAACCCTCAATGAGTGTAGTATCGAGTATCTACCAACTTCGGACTACACCAAAGCCGGTCATCTCACTACCCCTAATGAAAGGCCAAGATGGTCAAGTAAGGTTCTAGGTCATTAGTGCTTAGTGACATCACTCAGCGGCCCCGTACTCTCCTTGATTGAACTCAAGGGTTACCGGTACTCACAAATATGTCGCACTAATACAGCTATTGCTTCAACCATGTCGGTATACCCTGCACAGTTTCCACAACGTATTGCTATCTATGAAATGTTTCCCAAATCCGGGTTAGGATTTCAAGCCCAAACAAAAGAATCCAAAGATAAAGCAAACAAAACATACAATTAGTCATGCAAGAGGGTGATCTAAGCCCCAAGGTTACTCCACTTTAAAAGATTTTATTCCCCAGCAGAGTCTCCAGTTCTGTGACGCGGTGGGAGAAGTGACTTGAGGTTTTGCATTTGTTTTCGCAAATGTTTCGGTTGAGCAAGAGTCGCCACCGACTTTTTATTTTATCCTAAGGAAAGGTTAAAAAGCACAACAAAAAACCTTTGAGATGTTTTCTTGGGTTCGGGGAGTAGATTATAGAAAGGGAAGGTATTAGCACCCTTTCTATCCATGGTTATCCATGGGCTCTTAGTTACTTGCTTAGATCACTTGCCTTGCATTTTCAATTGTTTGAAATGATGCTTTCGATTGTTTGAAATGGTGCTTTGTGTGTGGGTTTGGAAATGTTTTGAAAAGAGGCCATTTGTTGTGGCAACCTTTGTAATGATCCATGTTTGAATGTATACAAAGGTGTATGTCTTTTTTTGAAAGGTTTTCAATGTTTTTGAAAGTTGTTTTGAAAATGTGTTTGTGTTGTGTGTTTTGGAAAATAGGCAAGTGTTTTTGCAAGTTGATTCAAGTAACTAAGAGTTCGTCTACCCTAAATTTCTCAAAGATCTTTGCTATGTTTTAACCCTTTTAACAATTTTGTTCCACCATTGTATTTGGTGGACAATCTTGTGTTAGGATGTTAACGGGACGGGCGCGGGTCATCGTTTAGACCATGATTGCAATAGTGCCAAGTATCTTTGGACAATTTTTCCTTTAAGGGACTTGATCATTTTTAGGCAACTTTCGAAAGCGTCATCGAGGGACTATGATCATTTGAATTTGTTTTGTTTTTGCCCAAAGATTCCTAACATGCAATATGGCCCATTATTGAAGGCAACAAGTGGAATACCCTAGGGGTGCAAGTGTGATGAGTGTTGTCCATTTTCATGCTTATTTATCTTGAAATTAGGTCAAACTATTTTGGTTAATTGATTTGCATACAAACCCTAATTCTAGCATGGTATATTTAGAAAGCTTTAAAGTGCGAAAAATAAAGTTCCTAAGTTATTACAACGCAATATATGGGAAGGGGGTACAAATGTCAAATGGGGATGTTTTTAGCAAAAATTAAACCCTAAGCTATTACATCAAAATTTGGGAATTTACAAGGTATTTAATTGCACAAATTAAATAAAAATAGAATAAATATGCAAGGTGCAAAAATGGTTTTTTATATGTATGTAAAAGGGTTTTTCATGTGACAAATAGACAAAAATAAAAAGGACAAATTTTGGGTATTTTTTTCATGTTTAGGGCAAAACCCTAATTTTGCAAATAAAAGGTATTTATTATTTAATATATACAATGTTCATTAATTATATACAAAAAATAAATAAAAAGGAAGTATATTGTAAAAAAGTAATTTTTAAGTTAAATATTAGTAAAATAAAAATGTATTATTTTATTATGTTTTTAACCTAAATGTTATAATTAATATATAAGTATTTATATTATTTATTAAATATATACTATATGTATAAAAATAAACTATTTAATATTTATTAAAAAAAGTATATTTTATGTAAAATGTTTTCAAGAGGTAATATAAAATAAAATCAGAAAATAAACATGTTTGCATTATTTTTTAGTATTTTAAATAAAGGTATATCTATATATTTATTTATGTACAAATATCCATTTAAACAAATAAATGCCTAATAAATACAAAAATGGTTTGAAAAATAATTTTTATATTTTTAATATTATGAGAAAAAATAAATAAGTCAGAAATAAAAAGAAAAAATCAAAAAATGATCAAAATAAGCATAATGGGCCAAGGGGGGTGTAAAAGTAAAAAGGTGGTGTAAACAGAAATAACAAATCAGGCCCAGCCCACGTGGAGCTTCTTCAACCTCCAGACTGTTTGAACAACAACAAAACGCGCGTTTTCTATCTCCAGATTCCTGGACTTTCAAGCAAAACTCACAACATGAAAAATATAGAGCATTAAGAGACGAATCCAGACATATAAAAAACTTGACTTAACTCTCTAAGATGAGAGAGAATTTCTCCATCCCTAATTCTTGACCTAAGTTTTCATCCATGTTCAGACCTTAAATTCTCACAGCACATGCAAAATAAATGGAAAGTAAAGATATGTACAGCTTCAGGGGCATGAGTAGAACATTTTTCATTCACAAACCTAGAGCTAACTCTTCCTATATTGAGAGATAGAAGTTCATGAACTTACCTGTTCAGCTTGAATCGTATCTGGCAATGGAGGTACTTTCAGTGCAAGGTGATGATTGGTATAGCTTGCTTGAAGTTCAGGGATGCTTCTCCAACCTTTAGTTTGCTTTGAATCTTGCTAAATCGAGCTATAGAACTCCACCTGCAAAACAGAAAAATGAAAATGGTGATGATGGTTAGAGGTGTTACAGTCTGCTTCCAATGCTTTGGACAATTTGTATGGATGGTAGGGAAAGTGTTTGAACTAGTTTGGATGGAAGTGCACGATGGAAATGAGCCGTGGGATTCAAACTGCAACCTATGCCCTGTTTTTGCAATTTTATGGTGTTTTGAGGTTTGATGATGTTTGGAACTTGGTTGGCTCGTGTTTCAGCTTGGGTTTGATGTTTAGAATGTGTACAATAACTTTGCTTAGGCTTGTGGTTGCTGGAATGAGAGTTGGTGTTCAGTTTGCAAGCTTTCTTCACCTTTAAGCAACAAAATGCCAAGTTCTATTATAGACTGATGGAGGCCCCTCTAATGTGCTGCTAAGCTTGCCCTTGATCAGTGGGATTAGCTCAAAAACCTGTGCCAAAGAGATTTGTTGTGTACCTCTTGATTTGCAAATTGACATAAAGTTCTTCTTTTCCAAAATGGCAAAAATGCTTTATCTAAAAATGGCTTAATCTTGCATACAATGGTTAAATACACAAAACAAGACATGAGAACAAAGGATATGCATTAAATTATTGAGTGCAAATGGGATTAGAGGCCTGTAATGTAGCTTGCACATGATGAGTTTGAAAATGCACAAGTTATGGACATGTGAATTGGTCAAGAACAAAGTGAGTTTTTCCCAACTTGCCAAATTCGATTCTCCCTAACCATGAGGTTGTTTGATGAGTTCTTGGACAATTTGGAAACTTGGAATGATTACTACAATCCATCTTTGTAATGCAAATTGAAATTCCAAGTGGAAGTATGTGAAAAGTGGTCTTGAAGTTAGGCAAAAATCCTGCCTAAAAGAGGTCAAAATTTCTCTAAGTTAAGAATGGTTTTGCACCCTTATTCCAAAAATTGTAACTTGAGCTACAAGCTTCTTTTGAGGAAACTTTGTGAATCAAAGTTGTAGATTTTGAAATAGACTATAACTTTCATGTTTTGACTTTTCCTTGAATCCAAATGAATCTTGGTGAGAAAGTGGGACAAAGTTAGGAAAAAATTAGGGTTCTTCATAACTTAGAAAAATTCTAAGATGAAAAATCTTCATTTCAAACCCTAATTTGTGATTTTTGATTTCTTGATGAACAAGTTTCATGATTTGGCATGTTTTGATGAAAAATGAATCTTGACACTTGATTTTGACCAAAAAGTCAAAGTTTGACTTTTCAGTATACAGTCAAAAATTGATCAATTGACTGGAAAATTCAATTGTCAATCTTGTGCATTTGGGATCTTTTGAACTTGTTGGATATGTCAAGACAAATCCATGGGGTCCTTGAGTCCATATGAGAGCTTGGTTTGCCATTGGCTAGGTCAAACAGTCAAAAATTGCCTTTGTGCAGTCAAAACCCTAAAAATGACCATTTTGCCCTTTTGGTGATCTGATCAAATTTCTTGTGGAATTGTGATCCAAACTTGATCAAATGGTCCATGTGAGTTCAATATGTTGAGATGGGTCAAAAATCATGAGGTTTGACTGTCAATTGACCACAGTTGACTTTTTCCCCAATACAGCTGATTTTTAGGTCAACTGATCAATTGACTGGGCAAAGATTGGAATCAAGGCCTGAAACTTGGTATGGACAAACTTGTGAGTCCAATATGAAGCATGAAAGTCATCTTGGGCACTTTGGGTCAAAACATCTTTGTGCAAACACAAACCCTAATTTTGAGTCAACAGTGCAAGGAGAAGTCTTGAGCAGAGGAAACCCTAACTTGTTCTTGAGTTCAAGGGTCTTGGGATGGGAAAATGTTGATAAAAAGAGAGGGAAAATTTTGGGGTACAACAGCCTTTGTACTATTGTTCCATGCTCTGCACTCTTTCTTTAGACTAACCCTAATGAACCTGAGATATGCATACTACCAACAAAAAGAATTAAAAGCACAAAAATTACTCAAAGAAAATATAATGCAAGAAAATCAGCTAGACATGAAATACTTAAGAAAACAATCAGACTTAACATAAAATGTTACTCTATTGACAGACTTTAGACCGTATGCATGATGAAAATTAGATAGAAATGGTGACCTTAAGGCTCTCATCTCCTTGATTTCTGATGAAACATGCTTGAACTGGTTCCAAACCTCTTCCAGGTGACCAATAGTAAAAGTAGACGAAATTGAAAACTGGGATCCAATGCTGAGCGTAGTCATTCGCTTTAAATCCCTAACTTTTGCCTGAATCGCCCTTTCGGGTTTTCGATTAACCGGGATACCCCTTTTTGCCTAAGCCGCCCTTTCAGGTTTTCAACTTAGCGGGTCTGTTTCATGCAAAGTATTTTTTAACTACGTCAACATTCACTAGGAGTGGGAAGTATTCACCATCCATGGTTGCGAGAATCATCACTAAACCATAGAAAACCTTTTTGACCATGAACGGTCCTTCATAAGTCCGATCCCACTTGCCTCTGGGATTACCCTGAGGAAGAATTATCCTCTTTAGCACAAGGTCACCTAGTTTCTAACAGTGAGGCTGCACCCTCTTGTCAAAATATTTCCTCATCATTTGTTGATATACCTGACCATGACACGCATCCATCAACCTCTTCTCGTCAATGAGTTCTAATTGATCCATCCGATTCTGTACCCATTAAATTTCATCAAGCTCAACATCCTTCATGATCCTTAGAGAAGGAATTTCGACTTCCATAGGTAGAACTGCTTTCGTGCCATAAACCAAAGAAAATGGGGTTGCCCCAGTCAAAGTACGCACAGTGGTACAATAACCATGCAAAGCGAAAGGCAACATCTCATGCCAATATTTATAGGTTACTACCATCTTCTGCACAATCTTCTTAATATTCTTATTGGCCGCTTCAACAACGCCATTCATCTTCAATCGATACAGAGATGAGTTGTGATGCTTGATCTTGAAGGACTCACAAAGCTCCTTCACCATTTTATTGTTCAGATTAGACCCATTTTTGCTAACGATCTTTTCAGGCACTCCGTAACGACAGATAATATTGTGCTTAATAAACCGAGTTACCAGTTGCTTGGTAACGTTTGAATAAGATGCAGCTTCGACCCATTTAGTGAAGTAATCAATGGCATCCAGAATGAAGCGGTGTTCGTTGGACATAGTTGATTCGATCTTGCCGATAATATCAATTCCCCATATCGTGAACAACCAAGGAGAAGTCAATACATTTAATGGAACAGACGGCACATGCACTTTATCAGCATAGACTTTACATTTGTGACAAATCTGTGCATGGTTATAACAATCAGTTTCCATGGTAGACCAATAATAGCCAGCTCTTAAATTTTTTTTTGCCATGCTATGTCCACTGGAGTGAGTCCCTAAGTCACCCTCATGCATATCTTCAATGATTCTAGTTGCTTCTTTCTTGTCAACACATCTGAGCAATAAACCATCATGACGCCTCTTATACAACACACCACCAATGAGAAAGAATTTGGCCGAAAATATTCTCAAGAACTTCTTGTCTGTGATAGACGCCTCTTCAGGGTACTCTTGCATTTCAAGATATCTTTTAATATCATAAAACCATGGGTTACTGTCTAATTCCAAATCGGCTTAAAAAAAAGCTGGTTCATCCAACCTTCTGATGGTGATGGAAGATGCTTCGTTAGCCCAGTTAAATTTGAAAATGGGGGACAAATTTGCCAGTGCATCAGCTAGATTGTTCTCTTCTCTAGAAATATGTTTAAACATGATCTCTTCGAAGTATGTAATCAAACTCATAACATGCTCACGATAGGGAATCAAGTTCTGATGACGAGTCTCCCAATCTCCATTAATCTGGCTAATAACAAGATTGGAATCTCCGTAAACTTTCAAGTATTTGATTCGTAAGTCAATTTTCTCTTCAATACCATAAATTCAAGCTTCATATTTGGCCTAGTTGTTGGTACAATCGAAAGAAATACGAGATATGAAAGCAATGTGGAATCCTTCCGGAGAGGTAATAACAGCTCCAACGTTGTTTCCCATAGCATTGGAGGCACCGTCGAACACAAGCGTCCAACGTGATCCTGGCTTGGGCCCTTCATCTGGGCTTGGGATATTGCAATCCCGAATATACATTATTTACTTATATGGAAATTCGAACTTCATCGGTCCATAATCATCCATTGGTTGATGAGCGAGATGATCAGTGAGTATCATCTGCCAATGGGCTACCCTTCCTGTGAGAGCCGACTTCTCAAAAATGTACTTGATTGTATTCATTTTGGATATCAAGTAAGTGGTGTGGGTCAACATATATTGTCTCAAGCGTTTGGCAACCCAAGCAAGTGCACAACAAGTTTTTTTCCAACAAGGAGTACTTTGACTCGCATTTTGTAAACTTCTTACTCAAGTAATAAATGGCATGTTCTTTCTTTCCCGTCTCGTCATGCTGACCGAGGACACAACCCGTGGAGTTTTCCAATACAATTAAATACATGATTAATGGCTTCCCTTCCACCGGTGGCATGAGTATTATAGGTTCATGCAAATATTCTTTTATTTTGTCGAATGCCTTTTGACAATCTTCATTCCACCTAGCCGTCTGATTTTTCTTTAACAATTTGAACAAAGGTTCACACGTGGCTGTGAGATGAGAGATAAATCTAGAAATGTAGTTTAACCTCCCCAAGAAACCACAAACTTCTTTTTCTGTTTTCGATTCAGGCATTTCCTATATCACTTTCACTTTAGAAGGATCAACCTTGATACCTTTTTCACTTGCAATAAAACCCAACAACTTGCCGGGTCTCACCCGAAGGTGCACTTATTTGGATCTAAACTCAAAAGGATTTGCCTCAGTCTTTCGAAGAACTTTTCTAGATGGACAAGATGCTCTTCTTCAGTGTCAGACTTAGAAATCATATCATCCATGTAGACCTCAATCTCCTTGTGAATCATATCATGAAAGAGAGTGACTATGGCGCACTGATACATTGCCCCTTCATTTTCAACCCAAATGGTATCACCTTATAGAAAAAGGTTCACCAGGGCGTGATAAATGTTGTCTTTTCCATATCTTCTGGCGCCATCTTAATCTGATTATAGCCCCAAAAACATCCATAAAGGAGAATACTTTAGAATGAGTTGTGTTATAGACCAACACATCAATATGGGGAATAGGAAAATCATCCTTAGGGTTTTCTCTGTTCAAGTCCCTATAGTCCACACACATCCTGACCTTACCATCTTTCTTAGGCACATGCATAATATTTGCAGTCCACGGAGGATAATTGATGACTTTTAAGAAATTTGCATCCAACTGTTTCTGAACTTCTTCTTTAATCTTTTTGGACATCTCTGGATGAGTTCTTTAGAGATTTTGCTTGACAGGAGACCACCCTTCCTTGAGAGGTAGACGATGTACCACGATATTCGTATCCAGCCCTGACATGTCTTCATAAGACCAAGCAAAAATATCAGAATATTCTCAAAGCAGCTCAATCAATCTGGCCTTCATACTTTCTTTTAGATCTTCCCCTATCTTGACTTCTCTTATTACCTCTTTTGTGCCAATATTCACCACCTTTATTGACTCTTGATTCAGCTGGATAACCTTCTCTTCTTATTTCAATAACCTTGTTAATTCCTCGGGAAGATCACAATCCTCATATGCCTCCTCTTCGGCTTGGTAGATTGGATTATCAAAGTCATAGTGAGCGATAGCAAAGTCGTTATCAATGTAATCCATGGTGGAAGTGCATCTGCATAAATGATATTTTGGTGTTTTAGTGACAATGTGTGAAAAGGAAACATTACCGTTTAAAGAAAAAAAGAAAGAAAGGGAACAAAATATTTGAATGCAAAAACGTCCTTTATTCATGATAAATTTTTGAAAACAAACATGGTGGCCCTACACAAATGTTCCACTACGCCTTGGGCAAAGCGTAGGAATTATGACATGATAATAAAAGAAAACAAGACAATTACTCCTCCGCGCTAGAAACTTAGACAACATCCATAGAAGTCTAATTATTGATTTCTTGGCCTAGAATACTTGGATGAATCCAATCTTCAACAATGTAGCCATCATCCCCATCATCACCAATTGCATTGGTGTATCCTTCTTGAGCAGCATTAGGACGGGAAAACTTCACGGGAGCAGATAGACCGGGCGCTCTGGGAGCTACACTTTGCTGACCTAGATTGAAACCAAGACCGAATTTTTTGAACTTAGGGATAACATCCAGCACCTGACCCCAACCTTCAGGGTTACCATTTTCCACCACATCTCTAGCATCCTTGAGGGAAGACATAGCAGTTTTCGGTTTTCTTTTCTGTACTGGAGGAGGAATATTGACCGTATGAACTGTATCGAAGGCTTGGAAAGGAGTCTCATGTATCTCGCCTTCAACTTCAACATAGCTAAATGACATCAAATGACTCACAATATATTCTTATTCACCGCACACAGTTATCACTTTTCCATCTACATGATATTTGAGTTTCTGATGAAGAGTAGAAGTGACTTCCCCTGCTTTATGAATCCACGGTCGCCCCAATAAACAACGATATGCTAGCTGTATATCCATAACAAAAAATGTAGCAGTGAAGGTGTGAGGACCAACCTTAATAGGTGATTTTACCTCCCAAAACATTGATCTCTGGGACCCATCAAATTCTTTCACCATCAAGTCACTAGGACGCAGCTCAAGACCAGAATAATCAATTTTCATCAATGCTGATTTAGGAAATCATTCAAAGATGACCCCGTGTCCACCAATACCCGATATAAATTAGTTCCTCTACACGCCATAGAAATATGTAGCTCATTGTTATGGTCTCGTCCCTCAGGAGGAAGGTTAGAATCTGTATATCCCAGACGATTTCCAGCAGATATGTTAGCATAAACATTCTTAAATTGATTGACTGTTAGCTCATGTGGCACGAACGCATTATTCAACAACTTCATCAAAGCATTTATGTGGGGATCTGAATAAATCAATAATGATAAGATAAACATTTTGGAAGGGGTATGACTCAACTGATCAATTATGTTGTAATCACTCTTCCTGATAATTTGCATCAACTCTTCAACTTCATCAAGAACTGAAGAAGCTTCTGGCGCCGGAATTGGTTGCGTCACATTGGCTGGTGTAACCCTCGGATTACCAACCATCACCAGTTGTTTGCCTTTTTCTCTTTCTAAGGAATCCGCTGCATATTTTATATTGGAAGGGCCAAACACTCTTCCACTTCTAGTCATTTGACCCACGCCAGAGAAGTTATGAACACCTCCTTCATTGTCTTCAGTAAATTCTTCCTCAGAAGGACGAGGATTTGTCTCTTGCTTCACCCCATGGTAATAAACATCAGCACCATAATGCCATAGGATGGACTTCTCACTAGTATACAGCATGGGACCAGGTACTGTAATCATCAAATGAGGCGCCCTAGATGGGGTAGGAATACACACAGAGGTGTAAGGAATGGATATCACAACAACATCTTCTTTAGTAACTTTTCGGAATCTTGGTTTTGTATCAAACTGTAGGGAACCTTCATCCATCATGAACTGGATTCCATCTTTCAAATCATTACATCCCTCTAGTCTCTCTTTACATTTGACACAATCTGAAGCACAGCCCGAGAAGATAGAGTTGTCGAGCAAATACCTTTTAACATACAACAATAGAGTAGTCACCTGTTCTACATCCATAACTAAATTCAGTATTTTACCATCATCATCAATCATATTAACAATAGCCCCTCCATGTTTAGGAATTGGGTTTTAGACAACATTCAGACCATTTACTGGAGTAAACTCAATTGCCTTGGCATCCAACAAGTCCTGTACTTTGCACTTCAACGCAAAACAGTTGTTAATAGAATGACCAATTTCGCCAAAATGGAAATCACATCTTGCGTTAGCATCATAATTAGCAAGAATCATTCTGGTGGGTGCTGGCATATTTCTCAAACTAATCAACTTCAAATCAAGCAAATGGTGGAGTGTTTCAGTAAGAGATACTGGAAAGGGATCAAACCTTGTTGGATGCCTTTGCTGCTGATTATTATACTGACGGGGAGCATCTTGTTGTCTTTGTTGCTGGGGTGCAAGGTTTTGTCTCTGCTGTAGAGGAACATTAATAGGAATAGAGACATCATTGACTTGTTGGTGCCGATGATCTTCACCTATTCCTCCATGGGAATACACCGGGCTTGCATCGCATTCCCTCTTCTTAGGGTAAGCATTGAACGGTTTCTTACCACCTCCTCCTGATGAGCCACTAGAATTACCAACTTGAATTTTTCCCAATTTCAAACCTACTTCAATTCTCTCACCAACCATAACTAATATGTAAATCCTGCTAAAGCACTTCCTATCATGTGATCATAATAAGGCCCTTGCAAGGTGCTCATAAACATATCAATGAGTTCTCGCTCCATGAGTGGAGGTTTAACCCTTGCAGCCAATTCACGTCATTTCTGGGTGTACTCTTTGAAAGATTCTTTTGGCCCCTGTGCCAAATTCTGTAATTGAGTGCGATTAGGCACCATATCCACATTGTACTGATAATGCTTGACAAAAGCACGGGAAAGATCATTCCAGTATCGAATATGAGTTTTTTCCAACTTCATGTACCACTCCAGGGATGCCCCATATAGGCTATCCTGGAAGAAATGAATCAAAATCCCCTGATCCGCGGTATGAATCGACATCTTCCAAAAATAAGCAGTTGCGTGAGTAACAGGACATGACAGACCATTATACTTTTCAAATACCAGAGGTTTAAACTTGGGGGGAACCTTCACCCCAGACACTAGCCCAAAATCGTTAGCATCCATGCCAAGAACTCTTTGCCCTTCTACAGCCTTCAATCGCTCCTCCAATAACCGATACCTTTTATCCTCAATCTGAACCTCTGGCTCAAAATGCTACACAGAAAGTTGATCTTCATCCTGGTCATAATCATAGTCTTGTTCTTGATAGTTCCTTACACCACCCGGATTATCTCTTCGGTTCCCCATAAGACGAGGTCCCGACGATGGAGGAAACTACCCCATGTTAACATTGCATAGAAAATAATTTCCAGGTGGCCCATGAAGATTCCCGACAGGCTGGTCTTACACATCCCCTAGTCCTACAAAGATGTCTTGATAAAGCCCTTGATTTCTACCATCCACCGGATAACAACACTGATTGTTGAGAATGGCAGCCAAATCCTCTTGTCGGTGATTCACGTTAGTGATGACCTCCGTGAAATGGGTCATATGGGTGGCCATATGGGCCCTCATTTCAGCGATTTCAGCTTGGATCTGTTCCATTTGTCTCGGAAAATTATTTATGTTGGAGTACCGATGAGTAGTCGTCTTGAACTCTGGATAAAAAAAGCATAATCAAGATAAGAATATTGTCCTGAGATGACCTGTAATGTATGAGGTGCATGACATGCATGATATGTTTTGTTACTTCCAGGTATTCAAGAGATTGCTCCTAGTTGCCCGCTTGTTCACAACAAAAACATTTTATACACCAACACTCTCATTTTGAAAAAATTTCAAAAGACAACACTTTGTATGCGTTCTTATAGAAACGAGAGCCATTATAAAGACACCTTTTCAAAATCACTTTCAAAAACACACTCCACAAACATCACTTTGAACTATTTTCAAAATAACACTTTGTACGCGTTCTTATAGAAACGAGAACCATTACAAAGACATTTTAAAAATACTTTCAAAATCCACACCACAAGCACATTTTCAAACAAAAGCAAGTGATCTAGCAAGAAACTAAGAGCCCATAAATAACTATGGATGAAAAGGGTGCTAACACATTCCCTTTTCATAATCTACCCCCCGAACTCAAGAAATAATCTCAAAGGTATTTCCTATTCTTTTCAGCCTTTGCTTTTGGATAAAAGAAAATTCGTTGGAGACTCTTGCTAACCGCAACATTTGCAATAAAATGCAAAACACCCAAGTCAGTTCTCCCACCATGTTACAGAACTGGCGACTCTGCTGGGGAAAAATACTTAAAAGTGGGGTTACCTTAGGGATAGATCACCTTTACTTGCTTTTCATGGTTTGACTTGCTTGCTTTACATTTTGGGTCCTTGTTTGGGTTACTGTTAAAGATCCTATACCCGGATCTGGGGCACCTTTTAGGTAAGTAAAAATAAATCATGGAAGTTGTACGGCGTAGACCGATATGGACGAAGTGATAGCTACATTAGCGCGACACTTTGGCTTGTACTAATGTTCCTTGAGTCAATCAAGGATAACATTAGGCTTCCTTAGCGTCATTAAGCGCTAACTGACCTTTAGAACCTTTTAATTGACTTATCCTAAGCCACTAGAAAGTAGTGAGATGGCCGACTTTGGTTCCGACCGAAGATTGGTTGATACTCGATGCTACACTCATTGAGATTGGACTTTTGGGATATTCTGGCCGCAATACTTCGGTGCTTGAGCTAGAACAATACCTAAAAGAAAGTTCAGTGATATGAGACTCCTTAGAACCGGTTACTTTTAATAGGACAAGTTGAGCCAACTAAACTTTAAGAGGGTACTTACCTATCAAACTCCATGCAAGACTAAACCTAAGGACTTGTCTGCTTTGTGTATATATGACTATTTTGTACATAACAACTTGCTTATTTTGCATACTTATACATAACGTCATGACATCATAAGCCATTTCAAATATCTCGAGGGCCTTTGATGCAGGGTCACGTTGAACCAGGCGTCTATCAAGGGAAAAAAGGATTCATTTTCTAATCAAACACCGTTAAAGATCAAGTACAACAACTTGAGTCAAGGGCTATTACCCACTTGACATGGTTAGCTTAATTCTCGTGGAAGGACATCCACCGATACGAAGTTCTCTAATCAAAGTTGTAAGTGACTACTAACATTTACCCCGCGAGATCCTTGAAAACACGCATCCACATATCATGCATCATATCATGACAGGCTTCTCCCATACAGGTCTCCTTATCTTCCTACTATTTATTTCAGTAAGATGGATATGGAACAAATGGTGAAGGATCTCCAAGCACAAAATGCCCAATTCCAACAAATGTTCCTGGCCATGGCTAAGGGGCAACAAATGTTCCTATCAAACTCCATCCAACGTGGATAATAGTCATGAAGAAGACAACAGTTTTGAGATTGATGAAGTCGAAGCTGACTACTCAGAGGAACAATATCCTCCCGCTGATGACAAGTACAAACAGTTGGAGGATCGCCTCAATACTATAGAGATTCAGCAGATATCTGGCTTGGATTTAGGAGACATGGGTTTGGTTTCTGGAGTGGTCATCCCGCCAAAGTTCAAAATCCCTACCTTTTCCCAGTATGATGGAGTCTCTTGCCCTAAGATGCACTTAAAGTCTTATGTCTACAAGATTCAACCATACACAAATGATCCAAAGCTTTGGATCCATTTCTTCCAAGAGAGCTTAGTTGGGACTCAACTAGAATGGTTTTATCAATTGGAGGGTTATCGCATCCACACCTGGGAGGATCTAGTTGCGGCTTTCTACAAGTAGTACCAATACAATGCTGATCTTGCACCAACTCGTGTGCAATTGCAGAACATGACCATGGGTTCCAATGAGAGCTTCAAAGGATACGCCCAAAAGTGGAGAGATCTGGCTGGTAGGGTGCAGCCCCCTTTAACTGACAGGGAGCTGATTGACATCTTCATGGGAACTTTGACATGACCTTTCTTCAATCACCTAATCGGAAGCTCCTCAGCCGGGTTCAGCGAGATAATACTGACCGGTGAAAGGGTCGAAGTTGGCATCAAAAGCGGAAAGATACAAGGAGCTACACCCTATGATGCTCAGAAAAAGCCATACAATAGGAAGAAAGAGTCCAATGATGTGTATGGTCAAAAGAGTCGTCATGACCAACATGTGGGGGCAGTCCTGATCTCTGTTTCTGCATCGCACTGGCAACAACAAAAGGGAAATCAATGAAGGCCAAATGAGCCCAAAAGATAGTTTACCAACATCAAGATGCCGCTGACTCAAGTGCTACAACACTTGTTGAGGATGAATTTGATTACGTTGATAGGACCTCATCCAAACCCCAAAACTTCTTCTCTTAACTACAATCCTAATGCAATGTGTGCTTATCATTCTGACAGTCCCGGGCATGATACTAACGATTGTTGGGCGTTGAAGTACAAGATTCAGAATTTGATTGACGCCAAGGAGATTGAGTTTGACCCTCTGGATACTCCAAACGTGATCACTACTCCTATGTCGAATCATTGAGAGCGTCTTGTTCATTTCGGATTTTCAATTGTAATTCCTTTTGTTATTCAAACAATTATCTATTAATGTTAAACTTTGTTTCATTAATGCATTGCATATGTTTGTCTTGAATTCATCCATTCGTTTTCACTATATTTAAACTATGCTTTTTACTCTCTTTATGACATTCAACTCTTGCTAAAATTTACAAGCCTTTAGAGGGAGGATGACGGAAACAATGCCATAATCTCATACAGTATGATTTTGGATAGACCTTGCTGACGATGTACAGGCGTTCTTTCAAATCCTAAACACTGGAGTCATAAGGAAGATATCCCTAGTCAACCCCTTCGAGCCAAAGAAGTAGAAGTTTTCTTTTACACAAATTGAAACCTTTAAATCAAAACCTGGGGCAGGGTAGTATCTCAGTTAATTCAAATGCGCGTTTAGCTGCAAACTCTCATCTCGTAAAACAACGAATGACATCAAAAACATTCCTCTAGAATCAAAAGACAGTGATGGTTCCCTATCATATAGGAAGTCATTATCTCTCAAAAAGAAAAGCCCACTAAGTGAAAAACTACGAAGAAGACTTAAGAAAACTGGGGCATCCCACTGACTATAATCTCAAAACAAGAACATTCAGGAAAAAATCAGGGATAACAAATCAAAAAGAGGTCACTACAAATCCTCAACAACATGAAAAATGTTGCAAAAAATGACTGCCTTCCGATAAACTAAACTTGTCTGAACCATCACCAAAACATCATTCCAGACTCAATTGGAGTTCAAACACACAATTAGCTGAGTTTAGGACTGAAGAACATCACGAAGAGTGGGTGGGTACAAATACACTTTGAGCCTTATCCTTTGTTTCTTAAACCGTGAACCAAACCATGATACAACCTTTTAAAGTCCTAATTGAAGCATAGGTTAGTTCGAAAGCATACTGTTACAAAAGGTATCCTGACTCTTGTAAGGCTTTACTCTAAATACTGAGTTGAATTTTTCTTACAAAATTTCTTTACTTGCTAAAACGCATTTTCAAAACTTCAAGACAAGCATAAACTTTGCATTTATTTGAATATCGCTGTTTGCATATGGCTATTTGTTTGACAGCGGAGAAATTCACACAACGAATATCCGATGAACGAAAGCTCTCTCAGTTAACAAAGTCACTTCAGATGGGATGACACTTCCAATAACAGATCTCCTAAGCAAAAGGATACGGTATGACCATTGTCTAGAACATCTGGGGAAGTCCAGTCAAGATCCCAAGAAATTTCTCAAGAAATGCTGAATATACAAGGGGAAGGTCTCCGTCTAAATCGCTCGGGGCATTGAACGCGAATCCCGATAAAGGGTTACATACAATCAAACATTTCCTGGTAGTGCCACAAACACTTGCTACTAGGGGAAGTGATAAATCTCCCCAAAATCCTTCTCATAGGATGACTCCCAGCCAAAGTTTCAATCTCTGAAAACTTATTCCCAACCGAGTTGTTCTCAAGAATCTTCGAGGATTTCTGCCAAAGGAAGACACCCCTCCAACAAACTGGCGACATGGTTTATTTCCCCAACAAACTACATATTCCCCAACTTGAGGATTCTCTTTGACTACTACAGATCAATGGACCACAACTCCTGTTCCCCAGTAGACTCTTCTACAATCCCCAACAAGTTGTTAACTCCATTTCTCTTCCAACAAGAGATAACTCCCCAGTAGAGCAAAGAAAAACTGAGACTCCTGAACTCTTTTCCTTAAGCAGGAATCAACACTCTCCACAGAGTTTTCAATATTACCCAGCGGAGTTCTCCTCACACAACAAAACAAGAATCCCCGGTGGAAACATTCTAAGCAAAGCTTGGAGACACACCTACTCTTCAACAGTAGTCCAGGATTTAATGACTCCCCACCATTTGTCAAGGATTTATTTTCCCAGACAAAAAATACATTCAAATAACATTTCATATTTCATACATCCTATTTACATACATGATAAGTGCATACGACACAATCTCATTTAGTTTTAGAACATCATGACACCATGCATTTCATACACCATGACATTGCATACAATTGATGTTTTACTTTTTCAGGAAAATGTCAATCAACAGATGGCTACCATCAACAATTTTCAAGTTCCAGATTAATACCTGTAACAATCCAGGAGAACTATTTGTGGACGAGTGATTGTAGATTAGCACCTGTAACAAGCCAGGAAAACTATCTACATGGGCCGATTGAAGATTAATACATGTAACAAGCCAGGAAAATTATCTTTCTTTATGAGGTCAGAGATTAATACCTATAACAAGCCAGGGCAATTATCTACACGACCAGCTGAAGTAACCCTACACACGTTCCTTCTCTTTCCAAGATGAAGTTTTATACTGACTCATCATAAAGTAGTCCTACACAGATTCCTTCTCTTTCCAGATGACGAAATCATCATAAAGAAACCCTACACAGGTTCCTTTTCTCATTCTCAAGATGAAGTCTTACACGGACTCATCCTGAAGCAACCCTACACAAGTTCCTTTTCTCATTTCCAGATGAAGTTTTACACTGACTCATCATGAAGCAACCCTACACAAGTTCCTTCTCATTTCCAGATGAAGTTTTACACTAACTCATCATGAAGTAACCCTACCCAGGTTCCTTCTCATACATTTCCAGATGAAGTTTTACACTGACTCATCATGAAGTAACCCTACCCTGGTTCTTCCTCATTTCCAGATGAAGTTTTACACGGACTCATCATGAAGTAACCCTACCCAGGTTCCTTCTCTTAAATTCCAGATGAAGTTTTACACAGACTCATCATGAAGAAACCCTACCCAGGTTCTTTCTCATACATTTCCAGATGAGGTTATACACGGACTCATCCTGAAGCAGCCCTACCCAGGTTCCTTCTCTTTCCAAGATGAAGTTTTACACAGACTCATCATGAAGCAACCCTACACAGGTTCCTTCTCATTTTTCAAGATGAAGTTTTACACGGACTCGTCATGAAGAAACCCTACCCAGGTTACTTCTCTTTCCAAGATGAAGTTTTATACAGACTCATCCTGAAGCAGCCCTACACAGGCCCATCATAAATGAACGATCAAAGACCTCTGCTGGTTCAGTTTAAATCTATCAATGGTTTATCCGGATTCTTTCTAGTAGATATTCCCTCTAGTTCAGATAGATCACTCCAAGATTTATTCTGATTCTTCTCCAGTTAAAGTCAGAATTTAGACTTAGCCTAATTTCTGTCAACAATCACCTTTGGATGGCATCTATAAGCCTATCTCCAACAACTATCCATCATTTCCCCAAATGGAATCTTTAAGCCCATTCCCTATATAATCAACCACCACACCATCAAGTGCAAATTTCTGGGCACTCTAGTGTTCATTCATATTCCACCTTCAAGTCACGAATGGCAGATTCGCCAATCTAACTCTTCAGATGTAAGAAGATTGAACGGGGGCAGCTGTTGTGCCCCAAAATTTTCCCTCTCATTTTCTCAAGATTTCTCTCGCATGTGTGATTACAAAAACATGTTTAAATAAATAAAGAAAATGTAAAATTTTGAAGATGTTAATGTGCCTTTCGATTAGTTTAAAAAAGAAACAAGTTGGCTTCGATTTAACAAGTTTCAAACTGGCCATATGTTTTCCTTCGAAGTAACCTCCTTCGATCCACAAGTTGGACAACCTCTTTCATTTACAAGCTGGGAAGTCTCTTTCAATTTACAAGCTAGGCAGCCTCCTTCGATTTACAAGCTGGGTAGATTCCTTCGATGTACAAGATGGGCAGCTTCCTTCGATTCACAAACTAGGCAGCCTCCTTCGATCCACAAGCTAGGAAGCCTCCTTAGATCCACAAGCTCGGCATCCTCATTTGATCCACAAGCTGGGCAGCCTCCTTTGATTCATAAATCGGGTAATTAAACCCTTCGAAGCAACATACTTAAAGCATACATTGTTTGGAAACGAACGTTTCTATATGATGATGAATCTGGTCGAAGTGATCAAAATGAAAGGGGGGAGTATTCAAGGAGTTTGTTGACCAAAGTCCCATATACTGCCAAACCCAAGCCAGTTGTGCTGCTATGCAGCAGTCCTGCACCAACCTGCCACAACGCTCTAAAATACTGTTGAGCCTGCATTATCTCAGTCCCATACTTACACAAAAAAGGAGTGCATAAGAGCTGCATTGAAGAAAACAAGGGGGCAGTAGACCCAGATAATTCAAATATTATTTGATTTCCCCCCAAAACCACATCAAAATCTCCTCTATAAATAAGCTTTTCTTCACAACATAAAAGGGGTCTGGAGACGCTGAGAGGAGAGGAAATAGAGTTGGGAAACAAATACGAAACCCTTGTAATGTTTTCTCACTCACAAATCAACTATCCAGAACACCCCATACGTAGAAGTTTGTTCAAACTCAAAGACAACCTTCTGTGACAACTCTTCGAACCAAAAGAAACCCCCCTATGACTACTCTTCGAATTCCAGAAATGTCCAGGTAGCAGTTCAAGTTCGAAGCCCACACACCATATTTGAGGTAAGTCTTTCTGAGTTTAACTCTTTCATTTCAAACATCTTTATTGATTCATCTCCTAAACCAACATGTAATAATCATGGCCTTCGATGTTAATCTTTTGCGTTTTCCTTTAAGAACTAATTTGTACAGTCCCCTAAAAATGTTGGAATACAAAATATGCATGCTTCGATATACTTGCTTCGATGCATACACATGCTTCGATATAGACATGTTCAACATACACATACTTGCTTTGAACACACTGACTTCCAGGCCCAATCGAAGAAGGCAACAAGGCAGAAAGACAGAACCAAAAGGCGCCCCCCTGCTGACTTTCAATGCCCAATTGAAGGTCATGACCTGCTGGTTCCAATGCCCAATCGAAGGCCATGACTTGCTGGTTCCAATGCCTAATCGAAGCCCATGACTTGCTGGTGCCAACTCCCAATCGAAGGAGGCCAACAAAAGAAGAATCGAAGGATTCTCCCCCCAATCGAAAGAGCTCATTTTCCTTCTTTTTATTTTATTTTTGCCTTTATATTTTTATGCACTTCAATATGGTTGTAATAGTGTAGGATTTATTTTCTGCATTTTTTATTACTTTTGTACAAATGCTAGTAATTAGGTGTGTATAGCGAGATAAAAACAACAAGTAGATAACCCAAAAAATCAAAGACAAAATGTATGCAATCAAACACAATTTGCACACATGCACCCTTAAGGCAATCTCACTTGTTGCCTCGGAAAAATAGTCATGTCCCTCGAACATGGGCGTTTTAGCAAAGACCCTCAATAAAAGATCGTAGTCCCTCGATGACCCTCAATGTTTCCTTCGGTAAAAGATCTAGTCCCTGAACGACATTGCTAAAACGTCACATGGGTTACCTTCTATGACTATACAAATGTTCCACGCCCGTCTCTTCACATCCAACGATGGGGCTTCTTACCAAAACAATGGTAAGATAGCAACATCTAAAGGAGGAGGAAAATAACATCTAAGACCTTTTGAGTAGGTAGATTGCTCCTAGTTGCTTGCTTGCTCACAATAAAAACATTTTATACACAAACACTCTCATTTTGTAACATTTTCAAAAGACAACACTTTGTACGCATTCTTATAGAAACGAGAGCCATTACAAAGACACCTTTTCAAAATCACTTTCAAAAACACACTCCACAAACATCACTTTAAACTATTTTTAAAACAACACTTTGTACGCGTTCTTATAGAAACGAGAACCATTACAAAGACATTTTCAAAATACTTTCAAAACCCACACCACAAGCACATTTTCAAACAAAAGCAAGTGATCTAGCAAGCAACTAAGAGCCCATAGATAACTATGGATGAAAAGGGTGCTAACACCTTCCCTTTTAATAATCTACCCCCCAAACTCAAGAAATAATCTCAAAGGTCTTTCCTGTTCTTTTCAGCCTTTCCTTTTAGATAAAAGAAAAGTCGATGGAAACTCTTGCTAACCACAACATTTGCGATAAGATGCAAAACACCCAAGTCAGTTCTCCAACCGTGTTACAATAAGGGATATAAGCAAATAACAGATAAAGATACAAGTGCAAAAATAACTCTTCATTTGCAATAACAATTCTCAGGATCAAATGAGTTTATACAGAAATAGCCTAAAGTACGTCATAAAAGATAAAGGATCCCATCCAACAAGACCAGTGGTGATAAGACAATAATAAAATAACAGAAAACAATAAAATCAAAGGGATGCGTCTCTCATCTTAACATAAAATAAAGGTCCTCCCTCCTGGAAGTGCTCCTCACTCCATTCCTTGGTCTCCTGGAATAGTTGTCTTGTCCTTAGGCGGTCACGTCCTTCAATAAGGCTCTTAATCACCACATCTTTCTGGAATAGTTTTTCTTCTAAGTACTAACATTGTTCAAGAAATCGATCACATTCTTTTCATTCTGGAAAAGGGATAGGCATGGGCGTATTTTCCAACTTCTCTATCTGGTCTCTGAGCTTAGCATTTTCTTCCATCACACGAGTCATCTGCTTTTCACGCCTCTGGTCTTGCAACCTGACTTTGTTGAGTTTCCTTTCTAGTTATTTAACCTTCTTTCTATGACATGATTTTAACTTTGTTTATGCTATTTGGAGACTCTTGATCTTTTGTTGACTCTTTAATAGTGCATCATCCTGAAGATTAGTTATGACAAAATTCTCAATCCTTGACCTCTTTGACTGCTCAAACATTATGCGACTCTCTAGTAGACGATCCTTCTACCGGTTTTCCTTCCAAAGTCTTTTAGTTTCTTGCAAAGCAAAGGAAAGTTCAATATTTTTATCTTCCAAATTTTCTTGTAACTTAATATTCTCAGCTTTGGCGTTTTTGAGGCACGCCATCGGTACAACTTCAGATTCTCCTGACACGAATTGCTTAGAAGATGTCTGTGATACGGTGGGAGAACTGACTTGGGTTTTGCGTTTTGTGTTTGCAAATGTTTCGGTTTAGCAAGAGTCGCCACCGACTTTTTATTTTATCCTAAGGAAAGGTCAAAAAGCACAGGAAAGACCTTTGAGATGTTTTCTTGGGTTCAGGGAGTAGATTATAGAAAGGGAAGGTATTAGCACCCTTTCTATCCATGGTTATCCATGGGCTCTTAGTTACTTGCTTAGATCACTTGCCTTTGCTTTTCAATTGTTTGAAATGGTGCTTTGTGTGTGTGGTTTTGAAAATGTTTTGAAAAAGATGCCTTGTCTAGGCAACCTTTGTAACAATTCTTGTTTGAATGTTTTACAAAGGTGTTTGTATTTTTGAAAAGATGTTTCAAGGTTTTTGAAAGTTTGTTTGGAAATTGTGTTATGATGTGTATTTGAAAAATGGCAAGGATGTTTTGAAAGTTTGATCAAGTAACCAAGAGCTATCTACCCTAATTTACTCAAAGATCTTTCTTATGTTTTTAACCCTTTTAACAGTGTTGTTTCACCATTGTATTTGGTGAACAACCTTGTGTTAGGATGTTAACGGGACGGGCGCGGGTCATCGTATAGACCATGAAAGCAATAATGTCAAGTATCTTTGGCAATTTTCTTGAGGGACTTGATCATTTTTGTTTAGGCAACTTGAGATAGCGTCATCGAGGGACTATGATCTTTTTGTTTGTTTTTGTTTTGCCAAAGTACTCAACATGCAACCATGGCCCATTTTTGAAGGCAACAAGTGGATGAAACCCTAGGGGTGCAAGTGTGCATTGTGTTTGTTTTTCATGCATGTTTATCTTGGATTAGGTCAAGCTAGTTATTGATTTTATTTTACATACAAACCCTAGGTCTAAGCATGGCATAATTGAAAGCTTTTAAATGTGCGAGAATTTAAAGTTCTAGGCTATTACAACATGATTATGGGGATGGGGATACAAATTTGAGTTGGGGATATTTGACAAGGAAATAAATTCTAAAGCTATTACAACCATATCGAATGTATAGGATACAATATTTAATTGTGCAATACTTGAAATAAATACCATAAAATAAAAAAATGTATTATGCACAAAATGATTTTTTTATGTATGTGAAAAGGGTATTTTTAATGTGAAATATAAACAAAAATAAAAAGTCAAATTTTAATTATTTTGGTCATTTAGGGCAAAACCCTAATTTTTAAGTAAATAGTAATACTTATTAATTATATACAATATATATTGATTTATGCAAAAATAAAAGTATATTGTCCAGAAAAAGTATTTTTGGTGTCAAAAAATAAAAATGTATTATTTCTATATTTTTGTCCTAATTATCTAATAAAATAAGATATATATATATATATATATATATATATATATATATATATATATATATATATATATATATATATATATATATATATATATATATATATATATATATATATATATATATATATATATATATATTTATTAAACTTATTAAATATATAAAGATAAAAATAATTATTTACAAAAAAAGGTTTATATTTAAGAAAATATTTTCAAATATAAATAAAATAATAAATGGAAAATAAGTATATTTTTGTATTATTTTTTAAGTTTTATTAAAAGAAGAAAAATGGTTTATTTATACATATATGCCTAATAAAGTAAATAAATATTAAATAAATATGAAAAAAATGTGGAAAATTATTTTTGGTATTTTTTATATTTGAGCAAAAAATATAAAGTCAGAATAAAAAATAAAAACATAAAAATGACAAATATTCAATCAATTGGGCCAGGGGGTGCAAACTGAAAAAGAGGGGTGCAAAAAGCAAGGATGACTCAGGCCCAGCCCAAGCCATCACCTTCTTCAACCTCCAGCTTCTGTTTGAAAATGCGTGCGCCTCTTGTACAACATGCTAACTCCTGATTCTTTGATCTTTTGACAAAACTTAAAACATGAAACTTGTAGAGAATTTAAACACGAATCCAACCATATAAAGCATTAGATCTAACTCTCAAAGACCAGAGAGAATTTCTCTGGCCCTAAAATCTGACCTAACTTTTTTCACATGTTCATGGCTGAAATTCTCCTAACACACTTAATGTAAATGAAAACTGATCACATGTATGGCTTCAGGGCTATGAGTACAACAAGTTTCATTCACAAACCTAAGCCTAACCAACCCTAAATAGAGAGATAGAAGTCCATGAAATACCTGTTTCAGCTTGAATCGAGTAGAGCAATGTAGCAACCTTCAATGGTGTTTGAGCTTCTGTTGAGCTTGCCTGAGGTCCAAGGAAGCTTCTCCAATGCTTGGCTTGCTTTGAAACACTCTGAATCGTGCTGTAGAAGTCCACCTGCAAAGCTTTGAAATGAAAATGGCAAATGGGTTTAGAGGTGTTACAACTGGTGTTTAAGGTTTGGAATAGTTCAGGTGGATGGTATGGAAGGTGTTTGAACAGGTTTGGGCCAAAACGCACGAGCAAACTATGTTGGGGAACTCAATCTGCAGGGAGTTCCCTATTTTGCAGCAAAACAATGACTTGGTGTATTAGGAGGTATGAGGGATGGAAGGTGAAGGAGTGAAAAACACAAGAAGGGGGGTTGAATTGTAAAACTTTAAAAACAATTGCAGACAACACGTTATTTTTATCCTGGTTCGTTTAATCTCAAACTACTCCAGTCCACCCGTCAAGGTGATTTCGCCTCTCTCCAACGAGGTCTTAATCCACTATATTCAACTAAATATTACAACTGCTTTAACAACTGCTAAAGCCTTCTTGAGTCTAAACCACAATCCGGTTTCTCAAGGAAATCTTTCTTATAGAGAAAATAACAAAGAGTGTGTATGAATGTTTCTACAAAACGGTTTATCACAACTGTGATATTACACAAATTAAGCTTATTAGAACTAGAGTGCTAAAACAATAGAATAGGTAAATTGAGAGCTTTAGCAAACTGTGAGAATGAGGATGATTATGATTGCTTTAGGCGTGTTGAAGTTTTTAGAGCATTAACCAATCCATTCCTCATTAGCTTGTTTATATAGCATTGGAATTTGAACGTTGGAGCAATGATTCCATTTCAATGCCAATTACTTTCTTTCCATACTTAGAAGATCTTTGTCTTGAATAATGCCGTTGAGAATAAATGATCTTGAATGCACAGTACCGTTGCCAATTAAACTTGTTCTGGCTTGGGCTTATTCTGATGCTGCTAGATGCTAATGAAGCGTTATGGTCTTGATCAGAGTTTAGATGTTACACACAGATCTGTTCATCACGCTTCAACGTAAGCACTTGCTTTGATCTTCTGATTCTGATATCTGATAAACATCTTCTGATGCTGATGTTGATATTCTTATGCTGATACTCATCAGAGTTTCTGTAAAACAAAATATAATTTTTAGGTATCATATGTCTTACATGAAGTATACAATTTATATAATCTTGCTTTTTGTTATCATCAAAACTTTAACTTAGGGTAGTAGATTCAAACATTGTTCTAACAATATCCTCCTTTTTGATGATGACATCTTAAATTATGAAGTGTAAATTGGTTTTGAGGCCTGCAAGCTAGCATAAGACAAGCTGATTTGAAAATGCAATTTGCTATGAACATGTATTGGTCATGAACAAAAGTGAGTTTTTGCCAACTTTGTGAATTCGATTCTCTCTAACCACAAGGGTGTTTGAGGAGTTCTTGGACAATTTGGAAATCTTGGAACATGTACTACAATCCATCTTTGTAATTAAACTTGAAAATACAAGTGGAACTATGTGAAAAATGGCCAAGAAGATGGGTCAAAATCCTGCCTAGATTAAGGCAAATTTCTTCTAAGTTAAAAGTTTTTGGTACCCTTGTTCCAAAAATCATAACTTGAGATGAAAGCTTCCTTTTAGAAAACTTTGTGAATCAAAGTTGTAGACTTTGTGATGGACTACAACTTTCATGTTTCAAGTTTTGTTTGAATCCATTTGCATATTGGTAAAAAAATGGGACAAAGTTAGGAAAAAAAAAGAAAATTTCATAACTTAGAAAAATTCTAAGTTATGAAAATTTTCCATTTTAAACCCTAATTTGCATTTTTGGGTTTCTTGATGGGAAATTTTTATAAATTTACATGTCTTAATGAAAAATAACTCTTGGCACTTGATTTTGATCAAAAAAGTCAAAGTATGACTTTTCAGTGTACAGTCAAATTTTGATCAGTTGACTGAAAAATTCATCTGTCAATCCTATGCATTTGAGATCTTTTGAACTTGTTGAATGGGTCAAGACAATGTCATTGAGTCCTTGAGTCCATGTGTGAGCTTGATTTTCCATTGGCTAGGTCAAACAGTCAAAAATTGCCTTTGTGCAGTCAAAACCCTAAAAATGACCATTTTGCCCTTTTGATGATCTGATCAAATTTCTTGTGGAATTGTGATCCAAACTTGATCAAATGGTTCATATGAGTTCATAATGTTTATGTGGGTCAAATTTCATGAGGTTTGACTGTCAATTGGCTATAGTTGACTTTTTCCCCAATACAGCTGATTCTTAGGTCAACTGTCCAATTGACTGGGCAAAAATTTGAATCAAGGCTTGAAAATTGGTATGGAAAAACTTGTGGGTCCAACATGGAGTATGAAAGTCACTTTGGGCATTTTAGGTTAAAACATCCCTGTGCAAACTCAAACCATAATTTAGGTCAACAGTGCAAGGAGGTGTCTTAAGAAGAGCAAACCCTAGCTTGATCTTGAGTTCCAAGAGTATTGTGATGAGAAATGTTGATGAATATGGGAGGGAAAAATTTGGGGTACAACAGTTGCCCCTTTTCAATCTTCTTGAACCTGAAGAGTTAGATTGGCAAGTTTGCCTTTCGCGACTCGAGGGTAAAAGGGGATTGGACATTATAGTGCCCATAAATTTGCACTCGTCAAGACATGGATGTGGGAATGGACTTAAAGATGCCATTTGGAGATGGTGGAATCTTGCTGGATATGGGATTAGAGATGCCATATGGAGATGTGACAGAATCTTGTCGGGGATGGGCTTAAAGTTGCAATCTGGAGATTGTTTGTTGAACTGTATGTTGTAGGTGAGCGGGTAAGCATCCGAAAGGTGTCCATGTTTTGGAACATCTCTGAGCTGGGGATCTGAATAAGTAATAAATTGACATCCATGTTTGGAAGCATCCGTAAACTGTTTTCAGTAGTTGAGTCTGAACAAGCGATAGATTAACATTCGTATTTGGAGAATCCGTAAACTGTTTTCAGTAGTTGAGTCTGAACAAGCGATAAATTAACATCCGTATTTGGAGAATCCGTAAACTGTTTTCAGTAGTTGAGTCTGAACAAACGATAGATTAACATCCGTATTTGGAGAATCCGTAAACTGTTTTCAGTAGTTGAGTCTGAACAAGCGATAGATTAACATCCGTGTTTGGAGAATCCGTGAACTGTTTTCAAAAGTTGAGTCTGAACAAGCGATAGATTAACATCCGTTTTTGGAGAATCCGTAAACTGTTTTCAGTAGTTGAGTCTGAACAAGCGATAGATTAACATCCGTATTTGGAGAATCCGTAAACTGTTTTCAGTAGTTGAGGCTGAACAAGCGATAGATTAACATCCGTATTTGGAGAATTTGTAAACTGTTTTCAGTAGTTGAGTCTGAACAAGTGATAAATTAACATCCGTGTTTGGAGAATCCGTGAACTGTTTCTAGAAGTTTTGAAGTTGAATATACAATAGATCAGCATCCATGTTGGGAAGCATCCGTAAACTGTTTTCAAAAGTTGAATCTGAACAAGTGATAGATTAACATCCGTATTTGGAGAATCCGTGAACTGTTTTCAGAAGTCTTGAAGTTGAATAAGCAATAGATCAGCATCCATGTTAGGAAGCATCCGTAAACTGTATTCAAAAGTTGAATCTGAACAAGTGATAGATTAACATCCGTATTTGGAGAATCCGTGAACTGTTTTCAGAAGTTGAGTCTGAACAAGTGATAGATTAACATCCGTATTTGGAGAATCCGTAAACTGTTTTCAGAAGTTGAATCTGAACAAGTGATAGATTAACATCCGTGTTTGGAGAATCCGTGAACTGTTTTCAGAAGTTGAGTCTGAACAAGTGATAGATTAACATCCGTATTTGGAGAATCCGTGAACTGTTTTCAAAAGTTGAGTCTGAACAAGTGATAGATTAACATCCGTTTTTGGAGAATCCGTAAACTGTTTCCAGAAGTTGAGTCTGAACAAGCGATAGATTAACATCTGTGTTTGGAGAATCCGTGAACTGTTTTCAGAAGTCTTGACGTTGAAGCTTATTAATCTTATCCTGAAAAGGGTAAAATATTAGCTGAAACACAAAGTTATGTTGCATGAAATGTATGATGAAATATATATGTTATATCAATGTTTATGATATATAAATGTAATGGATGTGTATGTAAGCTGAGTAGCTGTCTTGTTGAGGAAGATGAAATCCTGATAGCGGGAAATAATAGGTTCTTTGACTGTTGCCGGGGAAAATGAATCCTTGACTGCTGTAGGGGATTGCAAGAATCCTTGATTGCTGAAGATGAGAAATCCTTGTTGACTGCTGACTGCTTGGGGAACAAGGAAAGCTTTGAAAATCTCTACTGGGAAGTTTAAAACCTGGGAGACTTGTGCCGGAAAAATGGGACTGAGAATCTTCAATCTGTCGGGAAGTATCTCTGTGGGGAGAATGATCATTATTCTGGTTTTGTTGGGGATAAGATTTTCAGGGTTTTTGGGCTCCACTGGGGATCTTGAAACTTGACTCTGAGGGGAATTAAGTTCTGGACTGCACTTTAGCTGGGGAATCCAGCTTTAGAAAGCTTTGGCTCTGCTGAGGATCCTGAAGTTTAACTCTGTTGGGGAAATGTATTCCGAATTTTAACTTTGTTGAGGATCTTGAAGTTTAATTCTGCTGGGGATCTCTTCTGAAAGGGCATCAAGATATCTACTTATACCTTCAACCTATCAACAATCATCTTTTCTCAATTTATTTGTAATCAATGATTATGTTCAAATGCATATGCCTATTTAACAAAACATTGGATGTTTTTTCAAATAAAACATAAGTGTAAAAAGAAAAGGAAGGCAAAGCATATTTCCGCACTTGGAAGTGTATTTGTATTAACTTTTTATGAGCATTTTTGTACAAAGGAGACCGACATTCTAGTAAGAGAATATTGTCGTAAAAATTGAAAAAATTTATACAAAAGAAAGATGGCTATGTGTAACAATTCCATGGGATTCCCATTCTGCTATAGCCTTCACAACTCTAAATGTCTTGTTCATTCACTGCTTCGCCCGCCGGTGATTGGATTGATCAGAAGCTTGGAGCTTGTTGGTGAAGAGATCGTTCTTAAAGTGATCCGACGAGACATAGTCATACGCTTGAATTCCCTAACTTTTTCCTGAATCGCCCTTTCGGGTTTTCGATCCACCGGGATGCCCATTTTTGCCCAAGTCGCCCTTTCGGGTTTTCAACTTGCCGGGTGTACAGATTTTTTTTGTTTTATCCCTAATTTTTGCCTGAACCGCCCTTTCGGGTTTTCGGTTCACCGGGATGCCTATTTTTGCCCAAGTCGCCCTTTCAGGTTTTCAACTTGTCGGGTCATTTTATGCGTAGTATCTTTTGACTATGTCTGCATTCGCAGGGTGTGGCAAATCGTCATCGTCCATGGTGGTCAGAATCATTGCACCACCAGAAAAGATGCTCTTGATCACAAACGGTCCTTCGTAAGTAGGAGTCTATTTTCCCCTGGGATCACTTTGCGGCAAGATGATCCGCTTGATTACAAGATCTTCGACTTGATATACTTGCTGTCTGACTTTCTTTTTGAAAGCCTTGATCATCCGTTTTTGGTAAGTCTGACCATGGCAAACAGCAGTAAGTCGTTTTTCATCGATCAAGTTAAGTTGATCAAGTCGGGTCTGAATCCAATCGTCTTCACTCAAACCAGCGTCTTTCATAATCCTTAAAGAAGGAATCTGAACTTCCATGGGTAGAACAGCTTCCATGTCATACACCAAAGAAAATGGGGTTGCCCCTGTTGAAGTACGTGCCGTGGTACGATATCCATGCAGAGCAAACGGTAACATCTCATGCCAGTCCTTGTAAGTAACTGTCATTTTCTGAATGATCTTCTTGATATTTTTGTTCGCGGCTTCAACAACACCGTTCATCTTCGGCCGATAGGGAGATGAATTGTGATGATAAATCTTGAACTGTTCGCATAGAGCGGTGATCATAGTATTGTTCATATTTGTACCGTTGTCTGTGATGATCCTGTTGGGGACACCATACCGGCATATGAGGTTCTGCTTGATGAAGCGGGCAACCACATTCTTTGTAACAGAGGCAAAGGAAGTTGCTTCGACCCACTTGGTAAAATAATCAATAGCGACCAAGATGAAGCGATGTCCATTGGATGATGTGGGCTTGATCTCTCCAATCATGTCAATGCCCCACATTGCGAATGGCCAAGGAGCTGTCAAAACATTGAGAGGAACAGGAGGAATATGTATCTTGTCGGCGTAGATTTGGCCTTTATGGCAAGTACGGGAATGTTGATGGCAATCAGCTTCCATGGTAGACCAGTAATAGCCTGCCCTTAGAATCTTTTTAGCCATCGTATGTCCGCTCAAGTGGGTGCTGAATGTGCCACTGTGTATCTCAGTCATGATTAACTCTGCTTCGGCTTTGTCCATACAACAAAGTAAAACACAATCATGGCTACGCTTATAAAGGATGCCATTGCTTAGGAAGAACTTGGCAGCAAATCTCCTTAAGAACTTTTTATCATTGACGGAAGCTCCTTTGGGATATTCTCTAGTCTGGAGATACCTTTTGATTTCATGAAACCAGGGTTGTTCCACTATTTCTTCGGTATTAATCTCATGACAGTGCGCAGGTTCACCCATTCGCTCGATGGTAATTCGGGGAGCCTCGTTATCCCAGTTGAGTTTAAACATGGAAGACATTGTAGCCAGAGCATCTGCTAGCTGATTCTCTTCTCGCGGGAAATGCTCGAAAGTAATCTGCTCGAAATGAGGCAGCAATGTCAAGACTTGTTCTTTGTATGGGATAAGATTAGGATGTTTGGTGTCCCACTCTCCTTTGACTTGACTGATAACCAAAGCCGAGTCCCCAAATACAACCAAAGATTTGATCCCCAAGTCTATAGCAGCCTTGAGACCAAAGATGCAAGCTTTATATTCGGCCATGTTGTTGGTACAGCTGAAACAAAGTCGGGCCGTGAAAGGTGTATTACAACCTTCCGGAGAAATGAGTACTGCACCGATACCGTTGCTGAGTGCATTTGAAGCACCATCAAAGTACAGGGTCCATCGGGATCCTTGTTCAGGTCCGTCATATGGGCCGTTACCTTCGATATTGTCTAAAGTCATGATGTCCTCGTCTGGGAAGTCGAATCTCATAGATTGGTAATCTTCGACGGCTTGATGAGCTAGATGGTCAACTAGTACACTCCCTTTTATAGCTTTTTGGGTAGTATACTGAATATCATACTCAGTCAGGATCATTTTCCATCTAGCGATTCTTCCAGATAAAGCAGGCTTCTCGAAGATATACTTGATAGGATCCATTTTGGAAATCAACAAAGTGGTATGGGTCAACATATACTGCCTTAGTCGGCGAGCAACCCATACCAAAGCGCAACAAGTTTTCTCGAGCAGTGAGTAGCGAGTCTCACATTCGGTAAACTTTTTGCTAAGGTAATAAATGGCATGCTCTTTTCGACCAGACTCATCATGTTGGCCCAACACGCACCCCATTGAGTTATCCAAAATAGTCAGATACATGATCAATGGTTTTCCTTCGACGAGTGGCATCAGAATAGGAGGTTCTAGTAAATACTCCTTGATCTTATCAAAAGCAACTTGACAATCATCGTTCCATTCAACTACCTGATCCTTCTTCAATAGTTTGAAAATTGGCTCACAGGTAGACGTCAGGTGAGAGATGAACCTTGCGATATAGTTCAAGCATCCCAAGAATCCTCTAACCTCCTTTTCAGTACGGGGAGCAGGCATTTCTTGTATAGCCTTTACTTTTGCTGGATCGACCTCAATGCCCTTGTTGCTGACAAAAAATCTCAGAAGTTTACCAGACCTAACTCCAAAAGTGCACTTGCTTGGATTCAGCCTGAGTTTGTACTCCCTCAACCTGGCAAACAGTTTCTGCAAATGTTCAAGGTGTTCTTCTTCTGTTTTTGATCGAGCTATCATATCGTATACGTAAACTTCGATCTCATGATGTATCATATCATGAAACAAAGCTACCATGGCGCGTTGATAAGTTGCCCCTGCGTTCTTCAGTCCGAACGACATCACCTTGTAGCAGAAGGTACCCCATTGTGTAACAAATGTGGTTTTCTCCATGTCCTCGGGGGCCATTTTGATCTGGTTGTAGCCCGAGAATCCGTCCATGAAGGAAAAAACCTTGTGCTGTGCTGTGTTGTCAACTAAAATGTCGATATGTGACAGCGGAAAATCATCTTTAGGGCTAGCCCTGTTCAAATACCGATAATCTACACACATTCTGACCTTGCCGTCTTTTTTTGGTACGGGCACGATGTTAGCAACCCATTGTGGATAGGATGTAACATCCAGAAAGCCAGCGTTGAATTGCTTCATTACTTCAGCCTTAATTTTCTCAGACATGTCCGGCCTCATCCGGCGAACCTTTTGTTTGATCGGTGGACAATCTTCTCTTGTGGGGAGACGATGAACCACAATATCTGCGTCTAACCCTGGCATGTCTTCATAAGACCAGGCAAAGATTTCAACGTTTTCATTCAACAACTGTACTAAGCGCTCCTTGACACTTGGTTCCAGGTTGGCACCCACTTTTACTTCCTTCTTATCTTCCTCTGTTCCTAAGTTGATGGTTTCTAGCAACTCTTCATGAGGCAAGATGGCCCTCTCTTCTTGTTGTAGAAGTCTGGCTAACTCTCCCGGTACTTCACAATCTTCGTCAACTTCGTACTCAGCCTGATTGACCAAGTCTTCAGAGTTGTTGAAAGCTACGGCAGAATAGTCACCCATGGAATCCAAGGTGGATGGGTACCTGCATTTGTGAGTGTGTGTGTGTGTAAGGGATAGCCATCCTTAAACAAACAAAAATGCAAAAGGAAAGAAAATGAACACCACAGTTTATAAATGAAAAATGTCCAACGATTCATTAAAACATGGCATATGATTATGAAGAGAATCAAGCCCTTACAAATGTACCTACATGCCCCGGGCAAGGCATGAGGTGAAAAATAGTGTGCGAATTGTTTTAATTATTACATACCATAAAAATGGGAAATTGTTCAAAGATAAAAATTACTGGTTAATAAAGGTGATAGGGACAAAATCCTTTGCCTCCCAATTGCTCAAACCCCCTTCGATCGTCGGAAAGATCCAATCTTCAAAGCGGCTCTCCTCATCTGCATCTTCTACAACATTGATTCCATGGAGAGAAATCTTGATGGGTGTTCTTTCAATTTTGGAGCGACGCATAGCCTTTTGTCCCGCTGCAGTAAACCCTAAACCAAACTTGTCTGTCTTATAGGGAAAGTCGGGCAACTGTCCCCATATTGTGCTCTTCCCTTCCTTAACCACAACCTCTGCATCCTTGAGAGATGCCATCTTAGCCACATGCTTGGGAATGATAGGTACCTCAACTGCTGTCTTCGCAACCGCAACCTCGGGAGAAACTTCCTCGAAATGTTGAAAAGGTGTTTCGATGAACTCGCCATCCACTTCCACATACCGAAAGGAATTGAGATGACTGATCATGTACTCCTCCTCACCGTGTACAGTTATGATTTTACCCTTAAGAGGGTATTTCAGCATCTGATGTAAAGAGGAGGTGACTGCCCCATCATAATGGATCCACGGTCTTCCTAGCAAGCAAGAGTATGATGGGCGGATGTCCATTATGTAGAAAGTGGAGTTGAACACTTCGGTGCCTACCTTGATGGGAATATCGACCTCTCCGTGTACCATTCTTTTAGACCCGTCAAAGGCCCTGACAATAATATTACTTGGCTTCAGCTCCAAACCCTCACAATCCAACTGGTCTAGAGCTTTCTTAGGCAGCACATTTAGGGAAGAACCAGTATCGACCAAGACATGGGCGAGAGTGGTTCCTAGGAATTCAACCGAAACATGCAATGCATCATTGTGCTTCCTTCCCTTAGGAGTTAGGTCAGCGTCGGAAAAACCTAGGCCGTTGTCAGCAGTAAGATTGGCCATACAATTTTGAAATTGGTCAGCTGAGGTCTCTTGGGGAACATGTGCTGTTTTCAAGAATTTAATCAGAGCCTTAGCATGGGCCTTTGAACAGAGCAGGAGAGCTAACATTGAGATTTTAGAGGGGGTCTACCCCAGTTGTTCTACCACGTCGTAGTCACTTTTGCGGATTATTTTTAGGATCTCATCCATCTCCTTCTGAGTGGTTTCAGGGATAACCACAACATGAGCCTTCGTCCTGACAGGCTCTTTCATTATCCCCTTACCTTTGTCGGTGTTATCAGCGGATGGTCTTTCTTCAGGAGCGTTTAACCCTTCAATCACTGGGCCTTGTACAGAGGGTCCAACAGGTGCAGAAACTTTTAAGGGTCCGAAGACTGCTCGGGGAGGAGCAATCTCCGGAGAAAAGATCCGGCCACTGCGGGTGATCTTGCTAGTACCCGCGATGTTTCCTATGTCAGGGTCTTCTTCACAGATTTCTTGGACTGTTTCGATTTGTTTGATGCCGTGGTAGAAGATTTCTCCCCCATAGTTCCACGATATCATTTTGCTTGATTGGTATGGGACAGGTCCCGGCATGGTGATCTTGAGAGGTACACATTCGGAGTTAGGTGTAATCCTGACAGGCCTTTTGCAAGCCTTGGGAGGATTGTTGGAAATGGTTATGATGGAAATATCATGGGTTGAGGTATCACAAGTATCAGGAGAAATCAGATTGAAAGTGTTAACAGGGGTTTTCTGAAAAAGTATTTCTTGAGTATCCATCAGGCGTTGGACACCCGACTTCAACATTGGACAATCATCTTGAATATTCAAACAAAAATAGCAATCTTCATCACAACCAGGAAAGATCCCGACTCTCAACAAATTTTCTTTTATCACTAACAATGGAGTCAACAGATCGACAACGTCAGTAACATGGAGATTTTCCAAAACAGCATGCACATTGTGACCGTGCTTGGGCATTGGCGTGGATATAACATTGGGCTTTTCAGGAGCGTCAAACTCGACCTCTTTGGCGTCAATTAAATCCTGAATTTTGTTCTTGAGTGCCCAGCAATTATTGGTATCGTGCCCAATACTGTCGGAATGGTAGGCACACTTTGCGTTGGGATGATAATGTGGGGAAGTGGTATTTACATTCTTTGGCGCTTCTTTAATATAGGTAAGTTTCAACTTCAGGAGATGTGAAAGGATTTGAGCAGGTGTCATATTTACTGGAGTAAACTGCCGTGGTGGCCTTTGCTGATAAGTTCTGGGTTGATCGTTCCTCGGTTGACTGTTTCTAGGTTGGTCTGATGCGGACTTCTGTATTAATACGGCCCCCACTGTTGGACGACGTTCCCCTCTTTCCCAATTTTTCTGAGTGTATACGGCAGATGCTTCTTTCTTGGCTGGGAAAGGTTTTCTAGCAGCTGTGGATGCGGAAGCACCCTTTTCAATTTTCCACTTTTGATACCGGCTTCCACCCTCTCGCCAGTCAAAATCAACTCAGTAAATCCTGCTGAAGAGCATCCGTTTAGATGGTTGAAGAAAGGGCCAGATAGGGTCCCCAAAAACATGTCAACTAATTCCATATCTGATAGCGGTGGCTGCACCCTTCCAGCCAGGTCGCGCCACTTCTGGGCGTACTCCTTGAACCCTTCATTTGAAGCCATTCCCATACTCTGTAGCTGAGTACGGGTCGGCACCAAATCAGCGTTGTACTGATACTGACGATAGAAAGCAGCTGCCAAGTCTTCCCAATTATGGACTTCTGACCTCTCGAGCTGGTAAAACCAATCTATATGAGTACCAGACAAGCTGTCTTGGAAAAAATGTACCCATAGGTCTTTGTCGGATGAATGTGGCTGGATCTTCCTAACATATGACCTCAAGTGCATCTTAGGGCAAGACAGACCATCGTACTTGGCGAATGTTGGGACCTTGAATTTAGGAGGGATAACAATCCCAGCCACAAGCCCTAGCTCCTCAAAATCCAATCCGGGCACCCTCTGTAACTCCATAGCGGCCAATCTATCTTCAAGGTTTTTATACTTGTCATCCGCTGGTGGATACTGTTGTTCTGAATAGTCTTCGTCCGCTTCCTCTTCATCCTCTTCTACCTCAGATTCGGAAGGTACAGTAACTCATTTCCCCTTGCCAATCCCCTCGTCGGATGTTGACGGGAACTCAAGAGTCCTTCTAGCATCACTCTCAAATCTTCTTCCGAAGGTAACTACCCCCGGTCTCTTTTTCTTTTTCTTCTCTTTACCCTTCTCTAGCAGAGCTTTGAGATCCTCCTGACCCTTTGCCAAGGTCATGAGGAGTTGTTGAAATTGTGAATTTTGTGCCTGTAGGTCCTTCACTGTTTGCTCCAAATCCATCTTGCTGAAATAAACAACAGAAAGATAAGGAAACCTGGCTTGAAGACCTGTTTGTGCATATGATGAATGATATGCTTATTCATGTAATGCATTCAAGGATTTAGAAATTCAAAGTTGTTGCAGACAAAAAAAACACACGTCATATTAATAAGAAGAAATTTTGTTAGTACATAAATGCCCCATGGGCCAAATATTACAAAGCTTCTTAAGGTAAAAAGATGTTGCGCATCCTCTTTGGTGCGATGTAAGTGTTGAGAGTCTCTTCCTCGTGGAGTCAGCGGGTGAGCTCTAAAACCTTCTTCTCACTGGCATAGAAGCTGGCTTCAAAAGTATCCCGTTCTTCCTTGAGTTGGATCCAACTCTTTTGCATCTCCTCCCATGATGTTGGCATGCTAGGATATAGGATGGTGTATGGAACCTCTCCTTCCTTAACATGCTCTTTAATCAAGGGGAGAATGTGAGGATATGGCATCATAAGATTCTGAGAGCGGGTTCGTACCCACTTGAGGTAAGGCTCAAGGGGGATGGAATTCTTGTGCCCCAGTGTCTTACTATCCACCTTGTTAGGCATCCTCCAAGCTCTGATGAACCTTTGTCGAAGTCCTTGCGCATCGTTGATGAAGTCAAAAACTAGGTCCGGAATCAGCATGTCATGAGGGCCATCCCTCCGAGCATATCTAAATTGTCTCAAAGCTAGGCAAGGGTTGTAGGTAATGCCTCCTCTAATGCCAAGTAATTGGACATTAGGGAATTCACCACAACGATCAATGATGATGATATTTTCTCTGGACCGAGAACACCAATGTACATCAGGATGTGTGAGGGTCATCAATCGTTGCGACCACCTCAAACCTTGCTCATTCTTCAAAACTGTTTGTGGAAGGTGAGAAATAAACCACCTTGCTAGGAGAGGAGTACATCACATGAGAACACCTATTTTCCTCATTGTTCGTGTGTAAAATGAGTGGAGGATGTCCCCAAGCAATGTAGGTATGAGATTCCTGGATATGAAAATCTTGACAGCATTCACATCTATAAGTTGGTCAGGATTTGGGAACAAGACCAACCCATAAATAAGGAGTGCCACAATCTCTTCAAAGGCTTGCAGATCCAGGGAATTCCAACACTCTTGTGCCTTCTCAAACAAGAACTTTGCCAAGAAGCCCTTGACACCACTTCTGGTTTCCCAATGCCCCTTGATGTCAGATGGTTGCAAGTGCAGTGCTTGGGCAACATCTTCAGGTTTTGGTTCTTTTTTCGTACCGTTGTAGGGTAGTTGATTAAGAATAGGAATTCTCAGGAGTTGAGAAAATTCCTCCAAAGTAGGCACCAATTGGTAGTCGGGAAAGGTGAAACAGTGGTGAAGGGGGTCAAAGAACTGGAACAACACTTTCACCATGTCTTCTTCAATGCTGGTGTTGACTAGGTTGAGAAGTCTACCATGTCTTTCACTGAAGAGAGAATTTTTTGGAATTCTGGATGTAAGCTCCTTGAGTTGAGGAGGGATTCTCAAAAGGTTGACCTGAATTATTTTCCTGCGAAGAGATTCCATGACCTACAAAACAAGAACAAAGATGAAGATCCAAACCCTTGAAATGGTTAGTGGATGCATATGATGCTTTATGATGTTTATGATGTATGCACAAGCACATGTACAAGCAAGTCACACAAAACCCTAGTTTCAGGCTTGCATGAGGTTTCATAGGTAAGTACCCTCTTGAGTTTAGTTCGCTTAAAACCTGTCCTAGATAGTAACCGGGTTCTAAGGAGCTCAATATCATTGGATTGTTTTCTATGTTCATTGTTTTGGTTTAGCCACTTAACTAGCGACCAAAATATTCCAAGAAAACAACCCTCATCTCACTACCCCTAATAAAAGGCCAAGATGGTCAAGTAAGGTTCTAGGTCATTAGTGCTTAGTGACATCACTCAGCGGCCCCGTATTCTCTTTGATTAACTCAAAGGCTACCGGTACTCACAAATATGTCGCACTAATATAGTTATTGCTTCAACCGTGTCGGTATTCCCCGCACAGTTTCCACAACGTATTGCTATCTATGAATGTTTCCCAAATCCGGGTGTAGGATTTCAAGCCCAAACAAGAGAACCAAAAAGGTAAAGCAATCAAAGTAAACAATTAGTCATGCAAAAGGTTATCTAAGCCCTAAGGTTACTCCACTTTTAATTAAATCCCCAGCAGAGTCGCCAGTTCTCTGATACGGTGGGAGAACTGACTCGGGTTTTTCGTTTTATGTTCGCAAATGTTTCGATTTCGCAAGAGTCGCCACCGACTTTTTATTTTATCCTAAGGAAAGGTCAAAAAGCACAGGAAAGACCTTTGAGATGTTTTCTTGGGTTCGAGGAGTAGATTATAGAAAGGGAAGGTATTAGCATCCTTTCTATCCATGGTTATCCATGGGCTCTTAGTTACTTGCTTAGATCACTTGCCTTTGCTTTTCAATTGTTTGAAATGGTGCTTTGCGTGTGTGGTTTTGAAAATGTTTTGAAAAAGATGCCTTGTCTAGACAACATTTGTAACAATTCTTGTTTGAATGTTTTACAAAGGTGTTTGTCTTTTTGAAAAGATGTTTCAAGGTTTTTGAAAGTTTGTTTGGAAATTGTGTTATGATGTGTATTTGAAAAATGGCAAGGATGTTTTGCAAGTTTGATCAAGTAACCAAGAGCTATCTACCCTAATTTACTCAAAGATCTTTCTTATGTTTTTAACCCTTTTAACAGTGTTGTTTCACCATTGTATTTGGTGAACAACCTTGTGTTAGGATGTTAACGGGACGGGCGCGGGTCATCGTATAGACCATGAAAGCAATAGTGTCAAGTAACTTTGGCAATTTTCTTGAGGGACTTGATCATTTTTGTTTAGGCAACATGAGATAGCGTCATCGAGGGACTATGATCTTTTTGTTTGTTTTTGTTTTGCCAAAGTACTCAACATGCAACCATGGCCCATTTTTGAAGGCAACAAGTGGATGAAACCTTAGGGGTGCAAGTGTGCATTGTGTTTGTTTTTCATGCATGTTTATCTTGGATTAGGTCAAGCTAGTTATTGATTTTATTTTACATACAAACCCTAGGTCTAAGCATGGCATAATTGAAAGCTTTTAAATGTGCGAGAATTTAAAGTTCTAGGCTATTACAACATGATTATGGGGATGGGGATACAAATTTGAGTTGGGGATATTTGACAAGGAAATAAATTCTAAAGCTATTACAACCATATCGAATGTATAGGATACAATATTTAATTGTGCAATACTTGAAATAAATACCATAAAATAAAAAAATGTATTATGCACAAAATGATTTTTTTATGTATGTGAAAAGGGTATTTTTAATGTGAAATATAAACAAAAATAAAAAGTCAAATTTTAATTATTTTGGTCATTTAGGACAAAACCCTAATTTTTAAGTAAATAGTAATAATTATTAATTATATACAATATATATTGATTTATGCAAAAATAAAAGTATATTGTCAAGAAAAAGTATTTTTGGTGTCAAAAAATAAAAATGTATTATTTCTATATTTTTGTCCTAATTATCTAATAAAATAAGATATACAAGTATATATATATATATATATATATATATATATATATATATATATATATATATATATATATATATATATATATATATATATATATATATATATATATATATATATATATATATATATATATATATATATATATATATATATATATATATATATATATATATATATATATATATATATATATATATATATATATATATATATATATATATATATATATATATATATATATATATATATATATATATATATATATATATATATATATATATATTTATTAAACTTATTAAATATATAAAGATAAAAATAATTATTTACAAAAAAAGGTTTATATTTAAGAAAATATTTTCAAATATAAATAAAATAATAAATGGAAAATAAGTATATTTTTGTATTATTTTTTAAGTTTTATTAAAAGAAGAAAAATGGTTTATTTATACATATATGCCTAATAAAGTAAATAAATATTAAATAAATATGAAAAAAATGTGGAAAATTATTTTTGGCATTTTTTATATTTGAGCAAAAAATATAAAGTCAGAATAAAAAATAAAAACATAAAAATGACAAATATTCAATCAATTGGGCCAGGGGGTGCAAACTGAAAAAAAGGGGTGCAAAAAGCAAGGATGACTCAGGCCCAGCCCAAGCCATCACCTTCTTCAACCTCCAGCTTCTGTTTGAAAATGCGCGCGCCTCTTGTACAACATGCTAACTCCTGATTCTTTGATCTTTTGACAAAACTTAAAACATGAAACTTGTAGAGAATTTAAACACGAATCCAACCATATAAAGCATTAGATCTAACTCTCAAAGACCAGAGAGAATTTCTCTGGCCCTAAAATCTGACCTAACTTTTTTCACATGTTCATGGCTGAAATTCTCCTAACACACTTAATGTAAATGAAAACTGATCACATGTATGGCTTCAGGGCTATGAGTACAACAAGTTTCATTCACAAACCTAAGCCTAACCAACCCTAAATAGAGAGATAGAAGTCCATGAAATACCTGTTTCAGCTTGAATCGAGTAGAGCAATGTAGCAACCTTCAATGGTGTTTGAGCTTCTGTTGAGCTTTCCTGAGGTCCAAGGAAGCTTCTCCAATGCTTGGCTTGCTTTGAAACACTCTGAATCGTGCTGTAGAAGTCCACCTGCAAAGCTTTGAAATGAAAATGGCAAATGGGTTTAGAGGTGTTACAACTGGTGTTTAAGGTTTGGAATAGTTCAGGTGGATGGTATGGAAGGTGTTTGAACAGGTTTGGGCCAAAACGCACGAGCAAACTATGTTGGGGAACTCAATCTGCAGGGAGTGCCCTGTTTTGCAGCAAAACAATGACTTGGTGTATTAGGAGGTATGAGGGATGGAAGGTGAAGGAGTGAAAAACACAAGAAGGGGGGGTTGAATTGTAAAACTTTAAAAACAATTGCAGACAACACGTTATTTTTATCCTGGTTCGTTTAATCTCAAACTACTCCAGTCCACCCGTCAAGGTGATTTCGCCTCTCTCCAACGAGGTCTTAATCCACTATATTCAACTGAATATTACAACTGCTTTAACAACTGCTAAAGCCTTCTTGAGTCTAAACCACAATCCGGTTTCTCAAGGAAATCTTTCTTACAGAGAAAAGAACAAAGAGTGTGTATGAATGTTTCTACAAAACGGTTTATCACAACTGTGATATTACACAAATTAAGCTTATTAGAACTAGAGTGCTAAAACAATAGAATAGGTAAATTGGGAGCTTTAGCAAACTGTGAGAATGAGGATGATTATGATTGCTTTAGGCGTGTTGAAGTTTTTAGAGCATTAGCCAATCCATTCCTCATTAGCTTGTTTATATAGCATTGGAATTTGAACGTTGGAGCAATGATTCCATTTCAATGCCAATTACTTTCTTTCCATACTTAGAAGATCTTTGTCTTGAATAATGCCGTTGAGAATAAATGATCTTGAATGCACAGTACCGTTGCCAATTAAACTTGTTCTGGCTTGGGCTTATTCTGATGCTGCTAGATGCTGATGAAGCGTTGTGGTCTTGATCAGAGTTTAGATGTTACGCGCAGATCTGTTCATCACGCTTCAGCGTAAGCACTTGCTTTGATCTTCTGATTCTGATATCTGATAAACATCTTCTGATGCTGATGTTGATATTCTTATGCTGATACTCATCAGAGTTTCTGTAAAACAAAATATAATTTTTAGGTAGCATATGTCTTACATGAAGTATACAATTTATATAATCTTGCTTTTTGTTATCATCAAAACTTTAACTTAGGGTAGTAGATTCAAACATTGTTCTAACAATCTCCTCCTTTTTGATGATGACAAAAACTAGAATTTTTCAATTGAAAATTGACACGAAAAGTATCAGAGATAATTTAAATAAATTGTATCAGAATTAAATATGCAGTTATCACAGATAGGAAGATGAAATATATCAGAGTTAAGATATGAAGGAAGACTCCCCCTGAATTTATTATTTCCCTTTAATTCCAAGAGCTCTTTTAGATCAGATCTTCATTGACTTTCTTTGACCATCAGAACATCAGAGCTTCAGAGTGTTGGGGTTCGTCAGATTCTTGTACCTGTAAGCTCTGTAGAACAAAAACATCTAAATACATCAGAGTGTTAGAATGTTTGAGACTTTTTGTCTCAGTAAGCCGTTATTGAAAAATATCAGTCTTTCTCCCCCTTTTTGTCAGCAATCAAAAAGTGAAAAAAAAATAAAGGAAAGAAAACTTAAGAGAATCAGTGCAGAAAAACACTTGCATTAAGTTCAGAAACAGAGAATATTACAGAAGATAATAATAAAAATTCGGAAAAACAGATATTGAAGACAGCAAGAAATAAAATCTAAGGAGCGGGAGGGAAACGTGAAAACAAAGCTTCTAGCATGGTTTTAATCTGATCAGTAGTTTCCTTCTGCTGATTAACCACACTTGCCACAACATCAATTTTGCCATCCTGAACAGCCATCCTTTCCTTCATCATCTGATCACTCTCATCCATCCTTGCCTGCAGACGCAGATCATTCTGCTTCAGCTCTTCAAGAGTTTGCCTGTCCAAGGCAGCTTGAGAGATGTCAGAGTCAAGATGCCTCTGAGAGCTTTCAGCAACATCTTCTGCTTGATCCAAATCTTCTGTTGGTTGAACCGCTGGACGCTTTTCAGACCATGGTTCACAGTCCAGATGAAGCACATTCTCCTTCTGTAGCTGACCCAAGACAGGTCCTTCAACTTCTTTCAGCAGTTTGATGAAGTTCTGTTGAGCCAGCTCATAGTTGATGTCTTGCAGCTTGAAGGATTCAGTGCGAACCCATTTTCTGAACTGTGTCCAGAGAAGATCTGAAGCAACATGATCGATCATTCCCGGACAAACCTGCTTAAGAGAAGCAATCCAATTCTGCATGTTTGTTTCAAAATTCAAGATGCTGGAACCAACATCTGGCAGATTTGGTTTGGGAATGGCTGTTTTATTTCTGATAGCAGCAAAATGGTCAAGGACTGTGAGGTCAATGAAGGTTTTGCTGTGGTCTTCTCTAGTTCGCTTGGGAGATGGAGTGGGAGAATCAGAAATAATGATTAGACTATGTGGAGTATTGGGGGGTGTTGATTCTGGAGAGGATGGGATTTGAGGCATAGTGACAGTGGTGCCACCAGGAAATTGTACGGCTAGGGGTCGTGGTTCATATGATGTTGGTGAATGATGTTCAGGGTATGGAGGTTCAGAGTGATGAGGCTCAGAATGTTGAGACTCAGAGTTTTGAGGCTCAGAGTTTTGAGGCTCAGAGTGAGTGGATGGTGGTTGAGGTGATGGTGGATTGAGGTCTGGTTGTGGAGATGGAGGTGGAGGAATTTCTGGTTCTGGTTGAGGTTCTTCTGGTATGGGTGATAGAGTATATGCTGGTTGAGAAGAGTGGGGTGTTTCTGATAGTGGTGATTGGGGAGTTTCTGGTAGAGTGTTTGGATTTTCAGAGCTGGGAGCAGAAGAACGTTGATCAATTTCAGCAATGATTTTGTCAAGTTCTGAAAGTGGTGTGGGTTTTGGATTTAGGGGTGTTGTGCGGGATCTTTTGAGAGTGAGTGACTCAGAAGGGTCAGCCTCTGGTTCGGTTTCATCAATGGTTGATATGGGGATTTCATATGATGCTGGTGTTGGAATCAGTGTTGGTTCAGCAGATGAATTTGAAATTAAAACACGTACAGAAGATGGTTTACCTTTCTTCTTTGGGGTTTGCTGGGATGGTCCTTCTGAAGCAGCCTTTCTCTTCTTCTTCTTCTTCTTCAAGACAACCTCTGGTGTTGGCTGGTGCATCTCTTCAAGGTTCAGACCAGGATTCGTCCCATCAGCTTTACACGCGTCCAGGTATCTGAGAACGATGACTGGCTTGGAGTCTATTTCAGAAAATAATGGAAAGTCACTCATAGGGACTCTTCTGCTGGTGATGTCAGCAAGAGGAGTGACTCTGGGCTCCTTTCTGATATTTTCTATCAGTTTCATCTTCTTCAGATTCTTCGCGTTCAGCTGCTTGCCAACTGCTGGTTCCAGAATGCTTATCTCCTGTGCCTCTGTCAGATGTTCTATCAGCCTATTCTCAGTCAGAATATCTGATATTAATCTGCCAAAGGGTATCCAATCCCTTTTGGTCCTCTCTTCTTCTCTCGTCTCCTTGACGCTGGTCTTCAGATGATTGAACAAGATCTGAGCAAGGTTTATCTTGGTCTTCTTTGCAATGAAGTACAGCAGAAACTGCTGATCTATGTTGATATAATCTGGAGAGCTTGTGGGCTTCCTATGGTTGAAGCACCCCAAGATTATTTTTGACCAGATCCGGTGCTGGTCCTTCAAATCTCTGATCTTGCTGGACGGAGCCCCGTGCTCAAAGATGTGTCTAGCAACTATGGCAGTGTTTCTAGAGTTTTCTGCCATGGAGATGCAGCGGATACCACCACCGCTGTATCCAATCAATCTGGAAATGTGATCTTCAGTAATCACAATCTTCTTGCCCATTATGTAAGAGGTGACCTGATGCGTTGATGAAGTAGCATGAATCCAGAATTCTTTGACCAAAACTGGAAATGTTGGTCCCACCAACCTATCAAAATATCTCTCCCATCCTTGTGCCCTAATTTCTTCTGTTAAATCGAATCCATTATCCTTCAAACTGTTGAAGTCCACAATGAGTTCAGACAGAACTTCCAAGTTCTTCACCGGAGTGAGCAAAGTTCTGAAGGGAACCTGGTACTGTTCAGAAGAAGCATTATGCTGGGCACCTGCAGAAACAAAGCTAGAGGACGCCATGTTCACACTGAAGATTTTTGAGAAAAAGTGAAAAAGGGTTTTCTGTGAAAGAGATGAACACAGTAAAAATGCAGAGAATTTTTTGGATGATTGCAATAGACAGTAAAATTTTAATGAATGAGGTTAAAGCATTTAAATAGGTTTTAAAAAGAATTTTGAAAGCGTAAACGGTTTTAAGAGAGATAAAAGCTCATGATTACGTGCATTTAATGCTTGCTGATTTTGGGGGATTTGAGAAAGATATTAGGAACGGTTACCAAAGACATGTGTCTCAATGCATCCAATCAGCATTTTGCTTGCTCAGAGGCGTGCACGCGTGTTCTGCCTCAGGAATAAGCTGATGACTGGATGACATCTGTTTGATTTCGTGAACAGTACATCTATCCTAGAGCTGAAGGGCTCAGATCTTTAAGAATAGAGTCTGATACAATCTGCATGTCTAAAACAAATTCTGAAAGAAGATTGATCAGAAGTTCACAATAAAACAAATTCTGAGGGTTAACATATAAACTTAAAACATTTTCACTCTGGGCAGAGCTTCATGCTGAGATGGTTCAGAATGAAGTTGAACCTATCTTCAGAAAGTGGTTTAGTAAAGATATCAGCCCATTGATGGTCTGTATCAATAAATTTTAAGTTCAAAATACCTTTCTGAATGTAGTCCCTAATGAAGTGATGTTTTATTTCTATATGCTTAGCCCTAGAATGCAAAATAGGATTTCTACTTAAGCAAATGGCAGAAGTATTATCACAGAGTATAGGGATGTTACTCTCAAAGATCTGGAAGTCTTCAAGCTGACTTTTCATCCAGAGCATTTGTGTGCTGCATCCTGCTGCTGCTATGTACTCAGCTTCTACTGTTGATAGCGCAATTGTGGATTGCCTTTTGCTGGACCAAGAGATCAGATTTTCTCCCAGAAACTGGCAGCTTCCAAAAGTAGTTTTACGCTCTACTCTGTCTCCAGCAAAGTCAGCATCGCAGTAACCTACTAAGCTGTAATCACTAGATTTTCTATAGAATAAACCCAGATTAGTAGTACCTTTCAGATACTTGAAAATTCGCTTAACAACTGTTAAGTGAGATTCTCTAGGATCTGATTGCAATCTTGCACAAATACATACGCTGAATAAAATGTCAGGCCTTGAAGCCGTCAGATAAAGAAGAGAACCAATCATACCTCTATAGACCTTCTGTTATACCTTTTTGCTTACCTCTTCTCTTTCCAGAATGCACGTGGGATGCATTGGAATCTTCGATGACTTACATTCTGAGAGATCAAATTTCTTCAGAAGTTCTTTGACATACTTGCTCTGATGAATGTAAGTTCCCTCTGGAGTTTGATTGATCTGAATTCCCAGAAAGAATTTCAGTTCCCCCATGTGGCTCATCTCAAATTCTGCCTGCATACACTTAGCAAATTTTCTTCCAAGAGAAGGATTAGTAGATCCAAAAATAATATCATCAACATAAATATGACAGACTAAGATGTCATTCTTAACTGGTTTATAGAATAAAGTAGTGTCAACCTTCCCTCTGGTAAATTCTTTTTCTAACAGAAAGTTACTTAGTCTTTCATACCAAGCTCTGAGAGCTTGTTTCAGACCATATAGTGACTTCTTTAGTTTAAAAACATATTCTGGATTTTTTGTATTTTCAAAGCCAGGAGGTTGGTGCACATACACCTCTTCTTCTATATATCCATTTAAGAATGCACTCTTGACATCCATCTGATACAGAGTGATGCCTTTATTAATAGCAAATGAAATTAAAAGTCTGATAGATTCTAACCTGGCGACTGAGGCAAAGGTTTCTGTATAGTCTATCCCCTCTTGCTGACTATAACCTTGTGCTACCAGTCGTGCTTTGTTTCTGATGACTTCATCTTGTTCGTTCGGTTTGTTTTTGAATACCCATTTTGTTCCAATGACGTTGAAACCTTTGGGTCTGGGAACCAGATCCCATACGTCATTTCTGGTGAATTGATTCAGCTCTTCTTGCATTGCTAGAATCCAGTCGTTGTCCAGAAGCGCTTCATCAATTGAAGAAGGTTCAATTAGAGAGACAAGTCCCATGAGGGATTCTTCAGAGTTTCTGAAGCTGGCTCTTGTTCTGATTGGATCTTTCTTTCTTCCCAAGATAGTTTCTTCTGGGTGATCCAAGCTGCTTCTGGGTATTCGTTTCTGAGGTTGGTCAGCAGATGTTGTTGGATTACTTGCAGTGCCTCTCTCTGATGTTGAAGGAGTGTCTTTGTTGAGACCATCTGATGACTTGTCTTCAGAACCTGTAAATTCAATTTCCATTCCTACAAAAACTTCATTCTGCTTTGACTTTTCAGAGTCAAGCTTGTCATCAAAACGAACACTGATTGATTCTTCCACAATCTGTGTTTCTGTATTGTATACTCTGTACCCTCTTGAGCGTTCAATGTATCCTACCATAATACACTTCTGTGCTTTAGAGTCAAACTTGTTCAAATAATTTTTTGTATTTAAAATAAAACAAGTACATCCAAATGGATGAAAATATGAAATGTTGGGCTTTCTGTTCTTCCACAGTTCATATGGAGTCTTTTCCAGAATAGGTCTTATAGAGATTCTATTCTGAATGTAGCATGCTGTGTTTATTGCCTCTGCCCAGAAGATCTTAGCAACGTTTGTCTCATTGATCATGGTTCTGGCCATTTCTTGCAATGTTCTGTTCTTTCGTTCTACAACTCCATTTTGCTGGGGAGTTCTAGGACAAGAGAAATCATGCAGAATGCCTTTGTCATTAAAGAATGATTCAAATTCTTTGTTTTCAAATTCCCCACCATGATCACTTCTGACTTTAACGATTCTAAGATCCTTTTCATTCTGAACTTGGTTACAGAAGGTGACAAACACAGAGTGTGACTCGTCCTTGTGTCTTAAGAACTTTACCCATGTCCATCTGCTATAGTCATCTACGATTACTAACCCATACTTCTTGCCACTGACTGACGCAGTTTTAACTGGTCCAATTAAGTCAATGTGCAGAAGTTCTAATGGCTTAGAGGTAGAAACACCATTTTTGGATTTAAACGAGGGTTTTGCAAACTTGCCTTTCTGACATGCTTCACACAGAGCATCTGAATTGAACTTCAAATTTGGAAGTCCCCTGACCAGATTGAGTTTGTTAATCTGAGATATTCTTCTCATACTAACATGCCCCAATCTTCTGTGCCAGATCCATTGCTCGTTGTTAACAGACAGAAGACACTTTACGTTCTGACTTTTTAGTTCAGAAAGTTTGATTTTGTAAATGTTGTTTTTCCTCTTCCCATTAAACAGGATAGTCCCATCTTTCTGACTAACAGCTTTACATGATTTTTGATTAAAGATTATATCATAACCGTTATCACTTAATTGACTTATGGATAACAGATTATGCATTAATCCATCTACAAGCAGAACATTATTTATAGAGGGAAGATTTCCATTACCTACTGTTCCAGAGCCAATGATCTTTCCCCTCTGATTGCCTCCAAAGCCTACGTGGCCTCCATGCTTAAGTTCCAGGCTTTGGAACATATGCCTTCTTCCCGTCATGTGTCGTGAGCAACCAGAGTCCAGGTACCATGACTGGTGTTTCTGATTCGCTGCTAAAGATATCTGCAACATGTATTATTTTATCCTTAGGTACCCATATTTTCTTGGGTCCTGATTGGTTAGCATTACCAAAACTCTGGTTGAATTTTGGTTTCACAAAATAATTACTACTAGTGTATTTAATATCATGTGTGTGACCATACACAAAGTGTGAATTCAGAGGAGTGCGTTTAATAATTAAATCCATGGCATTCTTTGGTGTAGGAACCTTACCCTTGTATCCTATTCCCTTTCTGCCGTTTCTGCTAACTCCATAGATCATTGAAGCCATTTTTCTTCTATCTATGCTTTTAGCAAGAAACTTCTGAAAGCTGTGATCATACTCCTTGATGATCTCATCGGCGTTGCTGGGAGTCTCAGAAATTGTTTCCTTCTGAGAGTTTTGTAAAAGATTTTCTAATTCTAAAACTTTATTTTTCAACTCAGAATTTTCCAATTTAAGACTCTCAGTTTTATCAGAGTCAGACTCAATATTCCTTTTCAGGTTTCTGAATTTAACTCTGATTTGCTGATATCTTTCCAGAATTTCGTTAAGGCTTTCAGCAAGTTCAGCCTTAGTAAAATTAATTGCAAAATCAGGAAATACCTCTTCTGTGTCTGATTCAGAGTCTGATTCAGAAGCTTCACTGTCTTCTGATATGTTGGCCATGAGAGCTATGTTTGCCCTCTCATCATCTGATTCTGAGTCAGCTTCAGACGAGTCAGAGTCATCCCATGTAGCCATGAGACTCTTCTTTTTTTCTCTTCCAAACTTCTTTTTGGGCTTTTCCCTCTGAAGCTTTGGACAGTCACTCTTGTAGTGTCCTTGCTCGTTGCATTCATAGCAAGTGATGTCCTTGGTGTTTGGCTTTATGCTTCCTGAGGAGCCTTCAGATCTTCTGTATCCAGAGGAAGAGTCTGACCTTCTGTATCTGGAAGAGGACTCGTTCTGATCAGATCTTCTGGGATTCCTGAACTTCTTTTGCCTCTGCTTCCATAGTTGGTTCACTCTTCTGGAGAGGAGGGAAAGTTCGTCTTCTTCTGATGAGGACCCATCAGATGTTTCTTCAATAGCCTGCAAAACTTTAGATTCAGATTTTCTGTTAGATTTTAATGCTAAAGGCTTACCCTGCTTCTGAGGTTCATCAGCTTCTAGCTCTATCTCATGACTTCTGAGGGAGCTGATAAGTTCCTCCAGAGATATTTTGTTGAGATCTTTTGCAAGCTTCAGCGCTGTAACCATTGGCCTCCACTGCTTTGGCAGACTTCTGATGATCTTTTTGACATGATCAGCAGTAGAGTATCCTTTGTCCAGAACTTTGAGACCAGCCACTAAAATTTGGAATCTTGAGAACATTGTTTCAATAGATTCACGTTCTTCCATTTTGAATGCCTCATACTTCTGAATGAGCGCAAGAGCTTTAGTTTCTTTGACCTGGATGTTGCCTTCATGCGTCATTCTGAGTGAGTCAAACATGTTCTTTGTTGTGTCTCTGTTGGATATCTTTTCATATTCAGCGTAAGAGATGGCGCTGAGAAGGATGGTTCTGGCCTTGTGGTGATTTTTGAAGTCACGCTTTTATTGATCAGACATTGCTTTCCTGTCAATCTTCTGACCGCTTGCATTAACTGGGTGCGTGTATCCATTTGTCACCATGTCCCACAGATCAGTGTCATGTGCCAGAAAGAAGCTTTCAATTCTGTCTTTCCAGTAATCAAAATTCTCTCCATCAAATATTGGAGGTTTCCCGCTGAATCTGTCTCTATCTTCATTGTTGTCGTTGCTGCTGTGTTGGTATGTTTCTGCCATTTGTGTTTTTCTGACGCTGGATCTTGTACTGACACGGTTAAGTGTTTTAGCTCAGAACCAGGCGCTTTGATGCCAATTGAATGAGTGAAAAACACAAGAAGGGGGGTTGAATTGTAAAACTTTAAAAACAATTGCAGACAACACGTTATTTTTATCCTGGTTCGTTTAATCTCAAACTACTCCAGTCCACCCGTCAAGGTGATTTCGCCTCTCTCCAACGAGGTCTTAATCCACTATATTCAACTGAATATTACAACTGCTTTAACAACTGCTAAAGCCTTCTTGAGTCTAAACCACAATCCGGTTTCTCAAGGAAATCTTTCTTACAGAGAAAAGAACAAAGAGTGTGTATGAATGTTTCTACAAAACGGTTTATCACAACTGTGATATTACACAAATTAAGCTTATTAGAACTAGAGTGCTAAAACAATAGAATAGGTAAATTGAGAGCTTTAGCAAACTGTGAGAATGAGGATGATTATGATTGCTTTAGGCGTGTTGAAGTTTTTAGAGCATTAGCCAATCCATTCCTCATTAGCTTGTTTATATAGCATTGGAATTTGAACGTTGGAGCAATGATTCCATTTCAATGCCAATTACTTTCTTTCCATACTTAGAAGATCTTTGTCTTGAATAATGCCGTTGAGAATAAATGATCTTGAATGCACAGTACCGTTGCCAATTAAACTTGTTCTGGCTTGGGCTTATTCTGATGCTGCTAGATGCTGATGAAGCGTTGTGGTCTTGATCAGAGTTTAGATGTTACGCGCAGATCTGTTCATCACGCTTCAGCGTAAGCACTTGCTTTGATCTTCTGATTCTGATATCTGATAAACATCTTCTGATGCTGATGTTGATATTCTTATGTTGATACTCATCAGAGTTTCTGTAAAACAAAATATAATTTTTAGGTAGCATATGTCTTACATGAAGTATACAATTTATATAATCTTGCTTTTTGTTATCATCAAAACTTTAACTTAGGGTAGTAGATTCAAACATTGTTCTAACAATCTCCTCCTTTTTGATGATGACAAAAACTAGAATTTTTCAATTGAAAATTGACACGAAAAGTATCAGAGATAATTTAAATAAATTGTATCAGAATTAAATATGCAGTTATCACAGATAGGAAGATGAAATATATCAGAGTTAAGATATGAAGGAAGACTCCCCCTGAATTTATTATTTCCCTTTAATTCCAAGAGCTCTTTTAGATTTAACTTAGGGTAGTAGATTCAAACATTGTTCTAACAGAAGGTTCGTGCCTTAGGTCTGTTTTGACGTGTGGAACTTGTTCACAAAGTTTGCTTTGGCTTGTGTTAACAGGAATGAGAGTTGGTATGTGTTTTGCAATGTTTCTTCTACTTGAAGCAAGAAAGTGTAAGTTGTGAATACAGGCCTGTACAAGCCCTCAAGTATGCTGCACACAATCCTCTTGGTTGCTGGAATTTGTGGATTTGATTTGCCTCAAAGATCTGGCCCCATGTCTCAAAGATCTAGCTTTTGACATAAAGTGACATTAGGCAAGAAATGGAAACTTTGCTTTTTCTAATTAGGGATTAGTTTAGCATGTAATGCCCAAATGGCCAAGATAACATATTAACTCATTGGTCAAGCATTAAATTATGAAGTGTAAATTGGTTTTGAGGCCTGCAAGCTAGCATAAGACAAGCTGATTTGAAAATGCAATTTGCTATGAACATGTATTGGTCATGAACAAAAGTGAGTTTTTGCCAACTTTGTGAATTCGATTCTCTCTAACCACAAGGGTGTTTGAGGAGTTCTTGGATAATTTGGAAATCTTGGAACATGTACTACAATCCATCTTTGTAATGCAACTTTAAACTACAAGTGGAACTATGTGAAAAATGGCCAAGAAGATGGGTCAAAATCCTGCCTAGATTAAGGCAAATTTCTTCTAAGTTAAAAGTTTTTGGTACCCTTGTTCCAAAAATCATAACTTGAGATGAAAGCTTCCTTTGAGAAAACTTTGTGAATAAATGTTGTATACTTTGTGATGGACTACAACTTTCATGTTTCAAGTTTTGTTTGAATCCATTTGCATCTTGGTGAAAAAATGGGACAAATTTAGGAAAAAATAAGAAAATTTCATAACTTAGAAAATTTCTAAGTTATGAAAATTTTCCATTTTAAACCCTAATTTGCATTTTTGGGCTTCTTGATGGGCAAGTTTCATAAATTGACATGTCTTGTTGAAAAATAACTCATGGCACTTGATTTTGACCAAAAAAGTTAAAGTTTGACTTTTCAATGTACAGTCAAATTTTGATCAGTTGATTGAAAAATTCATCTGTCAATCCTATGCATTTGAGATCTTTTGAACTTGTTGAATGGGTCAAGACAATGTCATTGAGTCCTTGAGTCCATGTGTGAGCTTGATTTGCCATTGGTTAGGTCAAACAGTCAAAAATTGCCTTTGTGCAGTCAAAACCCTAAAAATGACCATTTTGCCCTTTTGATGATCTGATCAAATTTCTTGTGAAATTGTGATCCAAACTTGATCAAATGGTTCATATGAGTTCATAATGTTGATGTGGGTCAAATTTCATGAGGTTTGACTGTCAATTGGCTACAGTTTACTTTTTCCCCAATACAGTTGATTCTTAGGTCAACTGTCCAATTGACTGGGCAAAAATTTGAATCAAGGCTTGAAAATTGGTATGGACAAACTTGTGGGTCCAATATGGAGTATGAAAGTCACTTTGAATAATTGCTTTGTTTGCATTCTTCTTTTTGCATTTTTATTTTTCTCTTTGTGAACCAAGAAGAGCAATCTTCTTGTGATTTGCAAAGAGGAAAATAAAAACGTGATAATCAATAGCACTTCTGATTCCAGACGACAAATTTTAATGATGAACGATTTCCTTTTCTTTTTATTTGAAAATTCATTTCATATTCAACTGACTGTACTAATCCATTTTCTTTGTCTTTTTCATGTGAGCACAAATTGGGTGATAGAGGAAGCAGAAGACTTTGAGCATCAGAGCAATGGATTAGACTTAGATTTTTTTCTTTAAGAGATTTTATTTAACTGTAATAATTTATTCTTCAAGTACTATAAGCTGTAAAACTTAAAGCACATGAAATAATAAATTATTTTTTGTAACAATAAATTAAAAAGTCTTTATCCAATAAAACTCTTCTACTGTCAATAACTTGCAGCTCTTTCTTTGCATCTTCATTTACTCCTTTAAGATTCTCAGATCAAAATAATTGAAATCGCATTCCAACAATTCTAATACAGATAACTTAAATTCCAAGTAACCCAAAAACTTTGCAATCTCGTAACCTTGAAACATCATTCCAATCAAAATACGCATTGTATTCCAATAAACAAGCAAGCATTTCAATCCATTAACAAGCAAACATTTTAACAGACGCACATTATCTGGTTAACCTGGATCAGACAAAACCTGAATATTTCAAATGACCATCTCAGCTCCTATCTCTTATCCCAGATAAACAAGACCTTGAGAACAACCAGTAAACTTGAAAAATGCGAAAACATGTGACAGTTAATTGAACTTCTGAGAATTCAGTTTCTTATGGGAAATGCGAGAGAAACCCTAATTCTTGATCTGTTGCCAAAGAAAAGTCTGTCTGATCGATTCCTGAGCCAATCTTGAAAATCTGAGAAAAACCATAGGGTTGTGATTTCTTGTGAAAAAGGGAGGGCAAATTTTGGGGTACAACAGCTGCCCCTGTTCAATCTTCTTGGACCTGAAGAGTTAGATCGGCGAGTTTGCCATTCGCGACTCGAAGGTAAAAGATGATTGGACACTAGAGTGCCCATAAATTTGCACTCGTCAAAGCATAGTTGAGGGAATGGGCTTAAAGATGCCATTTGGAGATGCGACAAAATCTTGTCGGAGATGGGCTTAAAGATGCCATCCAAGAATGTTTATTGAATTGTATGTTGTATGTGAAAGAATGAGTATCAGAAAGGTATCCATGTTTGGAACGTCTCTGAACTGGGGGTCTAAATAAGCAATAGATTAGCATCCGTGTTTGGAGCCTCCGTAAACTGTTTTCATGAGTTGAATCTGAATAAGCGATAGATTAGCATCCATGTTTGGAAGCGTCCGTAAACTGTTTTCATGATCCTTGAATTCGAAGCTTGCTAATCTTATCCTGAAAAGGGTAAAATATTAGCCGAAACACAAAGTTATGTTGCATGAAATGTATGATGCAATATATGTGTTTTATCAAATGTTTATGATATATGAATGCAATGTATGCGCATGTAAGCTAATGAGTTGTCTTTCTGAGGAAGATAAATCCTGGAGAGCTAGAGATAATAAAATCTTTGACCGCTGTCGGGGAAAATAAATCCTGGACCACTGTTGAAGAGTATGTGTGTCTTCAAGCTTTGCTTAGAATATTTCCTCCGGGGATTCCTGTTTTGAGGAGAAATCCTCTGGGGAATATTTGAAAACTCTGTGGGGAATTGAGAATGAGAATCTTCATTCTGCTAGGGGAATTTGTGCTGAGGAATCAAGAACGAGAATCTTCGATCTGCAGGGGATTAAAAACTCCGACAAATTTATGCTGAGAGTAAAGAAGGTTCTGGTCAACTTCACTGGAGAATCAAGGATGAGAATCTTTATTTTGTTGGGGAGTAAAAACTTTGTGGGGAATATCTATACTGTTGGGGAGTGCCTATCCTGCTGGAGAGTAAGCTCAGGACTCTGGGGAAAAGCTTATTCCTGTTTGGAAGAAGTTCAGGAGTTTAGGTTGTATACCACTTTGAGAATGAAAATCTTCATTCTGTCGGGAATATCAGGAATTCAGGTTATATGCCACTTTGAGAATGAGAATCTTCATTCTGTTGGGAATATCAGGAACTCGGGTTATATTCCATTTTGAGAATGAGAATCTTCATTCTGTTGGGAATATCAGGAATTCAGGTTATATGCCACTTTGAGAATGAGAATCTTCATTCTGTCGGGAATATCAGGAATTCAGGTTATATGCCACTTTGAGAATGAGAATCTTCATTCTGTCGGGAATATCAGGAATTCAGGTTATATGCCACTTTGAGAATGAGAATCTTCATTTTGTCGGGAATATCAGGAATTCAGGTTATATGCCACTTTGAGAATGAGAATCTTCATTCTGTTGGGACTATCAGGAATTCAGGTTATATGCCACTTTGAGAATGAGAATCTTCATTCTGTCGGGAATATCAGGAATTCAGGTTATATGCCACTTTGAGAATGAGAATCTTCATTCTGTTGGGAATATCAGGAATTCAGGTTATATGCCATTTTGATAATGAGAATCTTCATTCTGTTGGGAATATCAGGAATTCAGGTTATATGCCACTTTGAGAATGAGAATCTTCATTCTGTTGGGAATATCTAGGAGCTTGGGTGTATGCCAATCTACTAGGGTTTCAAGAATGGGGATCTTTATTCTATTAACAGTATCAGGAGCCTGGGAGTATACCAATCTTATGAGGTTTCAAGAATGGGGATCTTTATTCTGTTAACGGTTAAATTTTTATCTGGTCAACGTCCAGGTTTCACAGTGTTGTATTGCTATCTGGTCAACGTCCAGGTTTCACAATACCTTTCTTCCTATCTGGTCAACGTCCAGTCTTCAGAAGAAAATCAAATGGTTATACAGTCAACATCCGGGTTTCCCTTTTGATTTTGAGGCCTACTAATATCCGGTTGAATCCGGGCTTCAAAGTAATTGGCCAAGTAAACTGCTATTTGGTCAACTTCGAAGTTTCACAGTATACCTTACTGTTATCTGGTCAACGTCCAGGATTCACAGTCTTGTATCGTTATCTGGTCAACGTCCAGGTTTCACGATACGAACTTCCTATCTGGTCAACGTCCAGTCTTCAGAAGAATATCAAATGGTTATCCAGTCAACATCCGAGTTTCCCTTTTGATTTTGAGGCCTACTAATATCCGGTTGAATCCGGGCTTCAAAGTAATTGGCCGAGTAAACTGCTATTTGGTTAACGTCTAAGTTTCACAGTCTACCTTACTGTTATCTGGTCAACGTCCAGGATTCACAGTCTTGTATCGTTATCTGGTCAACGTCCAGGTTTCACGATACGAACTTCCTATCTGGTCAATGTCCAGTCTTCAGAAGAATATCAAATGGTTATTCGGTCAACATCCGGGTTTCCCTTTTGATTTTGAGGCCTACTAATATCCGGTTGAATCCGGGCTTCAAAGCAATTGGCCGAGTAAACTGCTATTTGGTCAACGTCCAAGTTTCACAGTATACCTTACTGTTATCTGGTCAACGTCCAGGATTCACAGCCTTGTATCGTTATCTGGTCAACGTCCAGGTTTCACGATACGAACTTCCTATCTGGTCAACGTCCAGTCTTCAGAAGAATATCAAATGGCTATCCAGTCAACATCCAGGTTTCCCTTTTGATTTTGAGGCCTACTAATATCCGGTTGAATCTGGGCTTCAAAGTAATTGGCCGAGTAAACTGCTATTTGGTCAACGTCCAAGTTTCACAGTATACCTTACTGTTATCTGGTCAACGTCCAGGTTTCACAGTCTTGTATCGTTATCTGGTCAACGTCCAGGCTTCACGATACGAATTTTGGTGAGAAATTGATTGCATCCTTCCTGAAAGGTAAAGGTTAGTGGCATGACATATATCAAACAATGATGTTCTCAAAGTAAATGAGATTGCGTTGTATGATGTCCGGAGGCACGGATGTGTAATGTTTTCAAGACGACCTTTCGCTGGGGAAAATAAATCCCGAACTGGTGATGGAGAAAAGAGTTGGATTCTTTGTCTCTGATAGTGAAAAATATGGAAGTGAAGCAGAATAAATAGTTGAGAGATTTATCTGAAACAACAAAACCCGGAATATCTTCCACTGGAATAAAAATCAGGGAGATTGTAGTGTTGATCTGACTGAACCAGAGAAGGTCTTGGATTAACTTTGACTCAAACGGATGAATGAAGGAATCTTTGACGACTGCTACTCCAAAAGGTGATGAAGGAATCTTTAACGACTGCAACTCCAAAAGGTAATGATAACCTTTACCTGTCGATCAATCTGCATATGTTATGAATGTTGTTGAAATGTAATTTCATTTTGGAGAATAAATCCTTGACAAGTGTTGGGGAAATAAACCCATGACCACTGGTCTGCTAGAGAGGTGATGAACTTCTCGAGGATTCTTGAATTTCTTTTCAGAAGGATTTTTGAGAGATTCGTCATTGCCCCTAGTATCAAATGTTTGTGGCACTGCCAGGAAATTTGGACCGTATGTAACCCTTTGATGAGATTGACGTTTAATGCCCCAAGTGATGGAGATGGAGACTTGCCCTAGGTTACTCTACAATTGAGAGATTTCTTGAAATCTTGACTGGACTGCCCCAGGTTTAATGGACAATGCCATGTCAGGTCCCCTTTTGTTGATAGGAGATTTTTGCAACGAAAGTGTCATTCCACTTGAAGTGATTTTGTTCACTGAGAGAGCTTTCGTTCATCGGAACTTTCACTGTGTGAATTTCTTCGCTGTCAAACAAATAGCCATATGCAAACGATGATATTCAAATAATGCAAAGTTTATGATTGTCTTGAAATTTTTGAAAAATGCATTTTTTAGCAGAAAACTTTTATAAGACAAATTCAACACAAGATTTAGAGCAAAGCCTTACAGGAGTTAAGATACCTTTTGTAACAGTATTCTTTTGAACTAACCCATGCTTCAATTAGGACTTTTGAAGGGTTGTAACGTGGTTTGGTTCACGGTTTAAGAAACAAAGGATAAAGGCTCAAAGTATAGTTGTAACATGGTTTGGTTCACGGTTCAATCCTAAACTCAGTTAATTGTGCATTTGAACTCCAAATGAGTCTGGAATGACGTTTTTTGGTGATGGTTCACACAAGTTGAATTTGTTGGAAGGCAGTCATCATTTTTTGCAACATTTTTCATGTTGTTGAGGATTTGTAGTGACCTCTTTCTTTTGATTTTTTGTTATCCCTAATTTTTGCCTGATTGTTCCTGTTTTTTGAGATTACAGTCAGCGGGATGCCCCAACTTTCTTAAGTCTCCTTTATAGGTTTTGAATCAGTGGGCTTTTCTTTTTGAGAGATAATGCCTGCCTATAAGATAAATAACCATCATTGTCTTTTGATTCTAAAGGAATGTATTTTTTTTATATCATTCGCTGTATTATGAAATGAGAGTTTGCGGCTTCAACGCGCATTTTGAATTAATTGAGAGACTACCCTGCCCCAGGTTTGATTATAGGTTTCAGTTTGTGTTTAAAACAGAAAACTTCTACTTCTTTGGATCGAAGGGGTTGACTAGGGATTATCTTCCTTATAACTCCAGTGTTTAGGATTTGAAAGAAATGCATGTACATCGTCAGCAAGGTCTGTCCAAAAGCATACTGTATGATATTATGGCATTGTTTTTGTCATCCTCCCTCTAAAGGCTTGTAACTTTTAGCAAGAGTTAAATGTCATAAAGAAAGTAGAAAGCATAGTTCAAGAATAGTGAAAACGAATGGATTAATTCAAGACAAACATATGCAATGCATTAATGAAACAGAGTTTGACATCAACAAATAATTGTTTGAACAACAAAAAAGATACAACTTGAAAATTCAAATGAAACAAAAGCCTCTTAGTTCGAACTTGTCATTTCATGTGGAGAACCCTCAGCGGAAGATTTTCATCTGGCCATCTTGTGTGAATTCCAGCACTCCTCTGTCAATCAAGTCTTGGGTCTTGTTTTTCAAAGCCCAACAGTCATTTGTATCATGCCCAGGACTATTGGAGTGGTGTGCACATAATGCATTGGGATGATAAAAAGGAGAAGTTGTATTGAGATTCTGGAGAGGATCCCTTAATACAGTCAGCTTGACCTCCAACAAGCGTTGTAGTACTTGTGATAATGGCATATTAATCTCAGTGAAGTGCCTTCCAGATGTATTTTGCTTACGCCGATTACGCTGTTGATGTTGGTGAGGTTGTTGTTGGGCTTGTGACCCTGAAGCAAACTGGGGAGACTTTCCCTTGGCTTCTTGTCTCAAAGGAGGCTGAATAGTGACTTGATCCTCAACCCTAGTTGTTTGCCCCACTTGGTTACATCCATCTTGATGCAGTTTGTTGATGAGGACCCTTAGCTCCTCTTATCCTTGAGCCAGGTTTTGGATGAGAGCCATCTGGCCCACCAGTTGTCCCATCATTTGGATTTTCATTGTTGCCAGCTCAATCTGTAGTCCTTCCAACTGATCATTACTGATGCCCCCGTGATTTCCTAGGACCGTGCCCCTTGTGAGGAGAGCTTTCACTTCTTCTTGCCCCTTGGATAGGTTCAAGAACATTTCTTGAAGTTGAGCGTTTTGAGCCTGGATATCTTTGACAGTCCTTTCTAGAGCCATCTCTACTGAAATAAACAGTAGGAGAATAAGGAAACCTGAAAGGGGAAAACCTGTCATGATACAATGCATGATATGTGGATGCATGTTTTCAAGGATCTCGCGGGGTAAACACAAGAAAAATGTTAGAGGTTGAACTTCGATCAACATCTTTGATTGGAGAACTTTGTATCGGTGGATGCCTTTCCACGAGAATCAAGCTCACCATGTCAAGTGGGTCATAGCCCTCGATTCAAGTTGTTGTACTTGATCTTTAATGGTGTTTGTTTAGAGGAAAATGAGTCCTCTTGCCCTTTGGTAGACGTCTGGTTCAACGTGACTCTGCATTAAAAGACCCTCGAGATCCTTGAAATGGTTATTGAAAATGCTATGGTATGATGTTATAATGTTATGTATAAGTATGCAAAAGTAAGCAAGTGTATATACAGATAGTCATATTCACACAAAGCAGACAATTCCTTAGGTTTAGGCTTGCATGGAGTTCGTAGGTAAGTACCCTATTGAAGTTAGTTGGCTCAACCTGTCCTAGAAATAGTAATCGGGTTCTAAGGAGCTCAATATCACTGGATTATTTTCTGTGTTCATTGTTTCAGTTTAGCCACTTTACTGGCGACCGAAATATTCCAAGAAAACAACCCTCAATGAGTGTAGTATCGAGTATCTACCAACTTCGGACTGCACCAAAGCCGGTTATCTCACTACATCCTAATAAGGCCAAGATGGTCAAGTAAGGTTCTAAAGTCAGTTGATGTGTCACGACACCACGCGGAGGCCCTGTACTCTCATTGATTCAACTTAAGGGTTATCGGTACCAACCAAAGTGCCACATCAACGTAGCTACTGATTCAACCATGTCGGTATACCCCGCACAGTTCCCTCACAGTTTATTGCTACTTACCTAAAAGGTGCCCCCAAATCCGGGTGTAGGATTTAAAACAAACCCAAACAAGGAACCACAAAGGTAAAGCATACAAGTCAAATATGATAAGCATGTAAAAGTGATCTAAAACCCTAAGGTAACCTCACTTTTAGAATAGATCCCCAGCAGAGTGGCCAGTTCTGTGATACGGTGGGAGAACTGACTTGAGGTTTTGCATTTGTGTTCGCAAATGTTTCGGTTTAGCAAGAGTCGCCAGCGACTTTTTATTTTATCCGAAGGAAAGGTCAAAAAGCACAGGAAAGACCTTTGAGATATTTTCTTGGGTTCGGGGGGTAGATTATGAAAAGGGAAGGTGCAAGCACCCTTTTCATCCATGGTTATCCATGGGCTCTTAGTTACTTGTTTAGATCACTTGCTTTTGCTTTTCAATTGTTTGAAATGGTGCTTTGTGTGTGTGGTTTTGAAAATGTTTTGAAAAGAGGCCATCGTTGTGGCAACCTTTGTAATGATTCTTGTTTGAATATATACAAAAGTGTATTGTCTTTTGAAAAGATTTTAATGTTTGAAAGTTTGATTTGGGAAATTTTTTTGAAATTGTGTTGTGAGGTGTGTTTGAAAATAGCAAGAATGTTTTGCAAGTTTTGATCAAGTAACTAAGAGTTGTCTACCATATTTTACTCAAAGAACTTTCCTATACGTTTTTAACCCTTTTGACAGTGTTGTTTTACCATTGCATTTGGTAAACAACCTTGTATTAGGATGTTAAACGGGACAGGCGCGGGTCATCGTATTGACCATGATAGCAATATTGCCAAGTATCTTTAGAAAATTTTCCGAGGGACTAGATCATTTTGTATAGGCAACCAAGATAGCGTCATCGAGGGACTATGATCTTTTGTTTTGTTTTTGTTTTGCCAAAGTACTCAACATGCATAACATGACCAATTTTAAGGCAACAAGTGGATGAAACCCTAGGGGTGCAAGTGTGCATTGTGTTATCATTTTCATGCATTTTGATCTTGGATTAGGTCATCTAGCGATTGATTTTGAATCTTGCCATACACGCCTAATTACTTTACAGTATATTGAAAGCAATAAATTGCGGAAATTGAAAGTCTAAGTTATTACAAAAGTATCCGGGAATGGGGGTACAAATTATTACAAATGGGGACGAGTCTCACAAGAATAAGAATGTCCAAATATCAAGTATTACAACCAAATCGAATTGTCGCAATTCAATATAAAGTTATAACAAATTAAGAAATCAATAATATTATGAGATGCATGTATTTATTTAAAAATAAACAAATAAAAATCTATTCTAAAAAAAGAAAGATTAAATATTATATTATTATTATTCTTTTTGTATTTTATTAATTATGTAAGATAAAAAGAAAATGATTTTAAAAAAAAACAAATTATTTACAAAAAATAAAGTCTTAGAAATAATTGTTAGTATATTATTTTAACACAAAGAAATAAAATAAATTAAAAGAAGAAAAAGAAAATTAACCAAAATATTAATTTAATTTGATATATAAAAAATGTAATGAGTTTTTTATGAACTTATTTAAAAAAAAAGTGGATTAAAACAAATGGAGATGGGCTTAAGAGTTTGTGTTAGGCCCAAATAAAAATGAAAGAGAACAAAAAAAAGGTCAGAGTGGAGGGGGTGCACTAGAAATTAGGCATGGGCTTAAGGGAGCTTAGGGCAGACAGGCCCAATTCACAAAGTTTGCAAAGTTTTTTGTTAGGTTTTGGGGGAAGTTAGGGTTCGTGTGTTTTACAGCGGCGCCGCTCTCTCTCTCTCTCTCTCTCTCTCTCTCTCTCTCTCTCTCTCTCTCTCTCGCTTCTTCTCTTCATCTCTCTCACCCAAAGATTCTGATCTCCCTTAAGCCCTAGCCGCTAGAGCAAACCTCACTCTCTCATCTCCTCACAAAGATCCATGGCTTTGGTTGAAAAACGGTATAGTTCGTTTCTTGTTTTACAGTTTATTTATGTTTGTTTGATTTTTACAGTTTCAGTTCATGTTCGCTTCGCATGTTTTGTTCAGTTTCGTTTTTAATCTTTGGTGTTTACATGCCTGAGATGCAGCAAAGAGGGTTTGAGAAAAACGTACCTTGGGGTTTTCTCTATGAAGAGGAGAGGAAAGGTGAGATGGGGAGATTGAGGTGCTTCCTTGGTGGCTTAGAGGCAGAGGAGGGAAGAAATGATGGGCGCGTGGTCTTTGGTAACTTTGTCTTTGTCCCTTTTGAATATTGAATGATGATGCTTGATAGTTCTTTTGTTGATGATGACTGTTGTTGCTGAAACTATGACATTCCTTTTCTGAAACCTTGATTTCTCTTGAATGTTGATGATGATACTTGTTCTGAAACCTTTTCCTCTCTCTTTGAATGTTGAATGATGGCGCTGCTAAATATTTCTGAAACTCCTTCCTCTCTCTTGACTTTGAATGTTAATGATGATTTGTTCTGAAATTGTGTTTTAAAACTTTTGTTGGTTCTTTTCCTTGAGTTTGAATGTTGATGATACTATTCTGAAACTTCTTCCTCCCTCTTGAATTTGAATGTTGATGAGATGTATGCTTCTGAAACTTTTGTTGATAGCTTGTTGGATAATGGTTTTTTTTGGCTTTTGTTGTTTTTGACTAAGTTAGGGATGAAACACGGGTTTTGATGAGTTGTTGTTGAAGGTTTGGAAACTGCAGACTTAGTTGTACAGTTTTGTGGTTGTGCAGTTTGGCTTGTTTGCAGTTTGGCTTGCAGGTTTTGGAAGTTTGATGCAGTTTGGTTAAGCTTTACAGTTTGGCAAACTTTCGTGGGTTTGATAAGCTTGTTACAGTTTGGCATGCTTTGCAGGGTTTTGGAAGTTTTTTGTTATGTTTGCAGCTTTGCTGGCTTGGAGATATATGTTTGAACTTCTGAGTTTTCAGGCTTGGCTAAAATGTTCTCTCCTCCGAAACTGTTATGCAGTTTGGAGTTTTATATCTTTTTTGCTTTTTGTTTGCAACTTGTGATAGTCTTTTGCCAAACTGTACACTCTCACCAAGGTGATGTCTTTTCTCTCTTTCTCTCTCTATGACAAAGCAGATTTGCTTTTCCACTTTTCTGAAAAGTTTTCCTTTTTTGCTGGAAAATGATGAAAAGCTATGACAAGCTTTTTGGCTTGTGATTTGGTTTTCCTGCTGCATTTGTACTTTCTGCATTGTACTTGGTTGATTTGTATGTTGCATCCAGTTTTCTTTGTTCAGTTAGCTGCAATGTTTCAGTTTGCATACTTTTTGCATTCAATTTGGTTGTAACTGTTGGGCTTACAGTTTTGCTTGTTTTTGTATGCTGCATTTGGTTTAATGCATCTTTGTAACTCAGTCTGGCACTTTGCTTGTGATGCAGCTTGGCGCCTGTTATGTAATACATTGTTTTGCCATGCTGCAAAGTTTGGTTTTGTATGCAATGTGCAACTTGACAGTTTTCTGACTTGGTTTGCCTTAGTTACTTGGCCTATGTTTGCCTAACAGTTTGCCTTGCTGTTTTTTTGAATAATTGCTTTGTTTGCATTCTTCTTTTTGCATTTTTATTTTTCTCTTTGTGAACCAAGAAAAGCAATCTTCTTGTGATTTGCAAAGAGGAAAATAAAAACGTGATAAACAATAACACTTCTGATTCCAGACGGGAAATTTTAATGATGAACGATTTCCTTTTCTTTTTATTTGAAAATTCATTTCATATTCAACTGACTGTACTAATCCCTTTTCTTTGTCTTTTTCATGTGAGCACAAATTGGGTGATAGAGGAAGCAGAAGACTTTGAGCATGGGAGCAATGGATTAGACTTAGATTTTTTTCTTTGAGAGATTTTATTTAACTGTAATAATTTATTCTTCAAGTACTATAAGCTGTAAAACTTAAAGCACATGAAATAATAAATTGTTTTTTGTAACAATAAATGAAAAAGTCTTTATCCAATATAACTCTTCTACTGTCAATAACTTGCAGCTCTTTCTTTGCATCTTCACTTACTCCTTTAAGATTCTCATATCAAAATAATTGAAATCACATTCCAACAATTCTAATACAGATAACTTAAATTCCAAGTAATCCAAAAACTTTGCAATCTCATAACCTTGCAACATCATTCCAATCAAAATACGCATTGTATTCCAATAAACAAGCAAGCATTTCAATCCATTAACAAGCAAACGTTTTAACAGACACACATTATCTAGTTAACCTGGATCAGACAAAACCTGAATATTTCAAATGACCATCTCAACTCCTATCTCTTATCCCAGATAAACAAGACCTTGAGAACAACCAGTAAACTTGAAAAATGTGAAAACATGTGACAGTTAATTGAACTTCTGAGAATTCAGTTTCTTATGGGAAATGCGAGAGAAACCCTAATTCTTGATCTGTTGCCAAAGAAAAGTCTGTCTGATCGATTCCTGAGCCAATCTTGAAAATTTGAGAAAAACCCTAGGGTTGTGATTTCTTGTGAAAAATGGAGGGCAAATTTTGGGGTACAACAATTTGCAACGGGTAATGGTTGATTATGACTCCTGGAAACATTAGGAGTACGATGGAAGGTTTGGATCGGTTTGAAAACTACTGGAGATGCGAGATATGATTTTCACAATTTCTTTGAATTTGAAGAATTTTTTGGAGAGCTTTGGTGTAAAATTTCATGGTCCTTTGCATATGGTTTTCTTATGCTTATATAGAGGTATGAATGAGGCAATATACATGGCAAGGAATCAAGTAATCAAACCATGATAAAACAAAAATCAAACATATTGAAAACTTTCCATTTTTTGAGTTTGTTCTTGCCATTTTGGAAGATACTTGTCCCAAACATGTATCTCACGATTTTGGAAAGCTTTTATGAGGTCTTGGGCCTCATAGAAGATCCAAAACAAAAGCCCACCTGCCTTATACCATTATTTCATATTTTATTTGATTTAATTTGCATTTAAATGAATAAAAATTCAAATAAAAGAAATAAAAATCATAAAAAATATGTGAATGGATTTAGAGGTCCTCTAACACCTTATGAACATATTTTAACATCAAAAGTTAAGCCCACTAGTTCAAAACTTCAAGTTTGCTCACTTTGCATTTCATGTATTTCCTTAAAATTTCCCAACTTGTGCAACTCATAACTTGCTCAATTTTTACCTTTTGAAGATGATCTGGGACTTTTTGGAAAGCCCAAGATGTCCTCTACAATATCCATTTTTGCTTTTGAAGAAACTATATTGATTTAAGTTGTCTTTACAAAAAGTGTATTTTGTTGACGTTTTGAAAATAACATGTAATGTATGAGATCATATCTTTCAAATGAAGCATTTTCTGGACTTGAGGACAAAAGGAAAGTTGTAGAGAATTGAAATTTCTTCAAAATTAGATTTTGTTGGGAAAAATTTGATGATGTATGTGAAAGTTATGCTTGGTCAAAGTTCAGTTGACTTCTCCTAAGTGTTGTACCCCAATTTTCCCCCCTAAGATCCCTTCATCATACCATGTTGTTTCACTCACAACAAGTTCACATTAGGGCTTTTGGTTCTTCTCCCTATCTTTAGCTTTTCTCTTTTGAGGAGTTACCAAGCACCTTGACTTGTTTTCTTTTGTGATCATGAATATTTTTCTTTGATTTTCTTTCTAATTAATAACATGCAATGTTGGTTTGCCTTACTTGTTAATAATGTAGGTAAAGGCAATGAGATTTAGCTAGTTGCTCCATGGGTTCATGAGTTTATTTACATGCCCTAGTTAACATAGTTTGAGGAGTTCAAGACTTCACTATTGTAGTGGTTTTGGAAGAACTGGCATGACAAGGCTTACTTTGGTTCAACATATTTCAAAGTTATCAAAATTGATTCAAAAGTACAAGGGGTTGAGTGAAGAAGTTGTCACGATTGGACAAGGTCTTGTTCCTATTGGTCACAAGAGCACATTTCTCTCAAATTTCAAGATATGGAAGTGGTTTTGGTGGCTATGAGTCCTCATCATCATCCTAGATAACTTTTATTCACAAAGAAATAATATTGGCACAAGAAGTTTGTTCAAACTTGTCAAAGTTCCTCAAAGCATTCTCTTGATCTAGAAACTAGGGTTTTGAACTTCAAAGGGGCATATATTGCTCACCTTTTAGTATTTTTGAGTGATTCCAAGGACATATTTCTCTTCAAATAGTTACCAACAAATCACTTCAAAAGCTCCAAGGAGTTTTCATGTGGAAGGAACTTGGTGAAGAAAAAAGATTACAAGTCATCCAGATGAATCCACATTTTTCCATATGTGACTTCAAATGGTCATAAGATGGTCAATTGTTTTCACCTTGAGCCCATTATTTTTCCATGATGATCTTAAAGATGTGTACTTAATGCCTTCTTTTATGTGAAAAGTGAGAAAATGGATGGAAGTTTCCTTAAGAATGCAAAAGATTATAGGTCATTTCATGATTTTTGGCCAACTTCAACAAGTCATAACTAGCTCAATTTTTGGAGATTTTGAGTGGTTCAAATTTCAAAATGTCATTCAAGAGGTCTACTTAATTCCATATTTTTTGGTCAAGAGAAAATTCCAAGTGGAAGGCCATGTTTGGATACAAAAGATTATAGGTTATTTTTGAAGAAGAATTTGAAATATTTCTAAGTATGGAAAGTCAACTCTTTTTCTTCAACTTTGACTCCATGTAACTTTCAACTCAAGCATCAATTTGATTCCATTCTTTTTCCATTGCAAATCTTGTAACCTCATCTTTCCAAAGCATCAAGAATTATGCCCTAAGACCCATTGAGTTGGAAATGCCATGGATTTGAATTTGGTAGTTTGAAACTGAATTTTTCACAAAGTCAGAATTTTGAAATCTTTGTTTTGGCTTCTAATCACAAGTTTTCCACGCGTTTTTGTTTCTAATCATGATTAGAAACTTGCCAGAAGTGATTAGCATCATGAAACGCACGATTTGGCTGAGTTTTGATCAAGTTTGAGTCACACTTTCTTCATGATGCAGACCCACACGATTTCCCTCCAAAACGCATCATTCACTCTTCCTTTTGATCCCATTTGCTTCCCTATAAATAGAGGGTCATTCCCCATCCATTTTCCTAAGCTTAGAGAGCCAAGAACACCCTGCCAAAACCTCACACGAACCCTATTTTTCTGAATTCAGTTTTTGAAATTTAAGCTTCCTTTTCCAAAATTCTTTGCGCATTCATCATCCTTGAACTTCATACAAACTCTCCAACACTTAAACCAATCAAAACAACCCATAATTCAAGCTACCGAAGTCCAGTTTCATAGCTTCTTACTTGAACTTCGAAAAGGTAGAATTCTCCACCAATTGAATCCAAATCAAGGACTAATTTGTTCTACTCCTTTGTCTGATTCTAATGTTGCTTACAATTTTTAAATCCATTGAGAATTGAGAGAGAAATCCCAAATTGAAGGTGCTCGCTATTTTCTGAGTTTTTGATTCATAGCTCTCTCCATACTTTATATAAATTTGGCGCGATGGTTGTGTTAGAATCGTCTTGAAGAGACGAGTTCAATGATGCTAGCCAGGGATCCTAATTTTTCCGTTTGAAGGATCTCACAAAATCCCTATTGCAAGGTGTCTGGAGGTTGAAGACGATGACAAGTCTCGTCTCAGCCAATGATAGCGTGCCAAGCGTTTTAATTTCATTGGTTGCCCTTTTTCTGATCACATGTGTGTTTCACTAAGGTCGATATCAAGCACAACGCGTCTAGTCCATTGGATTAGCTTACTAACGCGTTTTGACTTTGATCTGATGGTCCACATCTTTTTGGTTTTATTTTATTTTCTGATTTTTATATTTTATTTGATTAAAATTTCAAAAATTCATAACTCTTTTATTTTTTATCCAAAAATTATGAAAAAATTCACAAAAATACTTTGAATTATTTCTGATCTCATGAATATTTTTTCACATTTTTATTTTAACATTTGGTATTTTTTATATTTTTTTGTATTATTTGATTTCTTTTAATTACTTAAAAAAAACTTTCTAACATTTTTTAATTCTGAAAAAATTCATAAATATTATTTTGCATATTTTTAACTTTTTGGAAATTTTATGTTGAGGTTTACTATTTTTGATTTATTTTATGTTTGTTTTAGCAATTTTAAATAGTTTAAAAATAGTTTCTGACTTTTAAAAATTACCAATTTTTTTATAAATATATTTGGATCCATTTCTGATTTTTCTATGGCCTTATTTTTCATTTCTTGATTAATTTGAACATAATTGATATTTTCTTCATTATTTTCTATTTTTAAACATTTTTTTTAACCCTTTTTAATAAATGTATTAAATATGATATTATTTTGTGATTATTTTATGGTTGTCTTGAGTTAATTTTTTGATCATGACTTTATTAACATCATTGGATCTTGGGTGTTGAGTTCAACTCCACCAAAATGGATGAATGATTTTAATAATAGTTGGATTAAATTTTTAATTCAAAAGTGGTTTATGCATCTTTTTGCCCTAATCCTCTTCATTTCATCCCCTTCTCATTGCACTAAATGTTGTTGGAGCATGATCTCTATATCATGTCTCAAAACAAATGGTGTATATATTGCTATTGACCAGCCTCAAAATAGGTGCGACTTCTATATAAGTCCACTTACAATTGCTTAACATAGCATTAAATTTTGTCCCGATTCGAATAAATGATCATCCGTGGCCCAAACTTATGATTGCAAGCCCAAGTATGTTAATTTGATCTCTTTGATCCAATAACCTTGAGATTCATTGTGTGGAGGCTTTGGTTCTACCAATCCTCTAATGGATCTACAACACCTTTGGTCAATGCATATCACTTAAACATCATTGATCATTAAATGGTACTTATGAGAATTCCAAATGGATGATATACTTGACAAAAAGCAAATACAGCTTGTTGTGTGGAGGCTTTGGTTCTACCAATCCTCTAATGAGTTCCAAATGCAAGTTTCAAGATGGTCATCCAACTAACCACTAATCATTGACTTGTTTATCTTATGCTTTTATTCTTTTTATGCTTTATGTACTATTTATTTTTTAGCATTTTACATTTCATGCCATTTTCATCTTTGCTCATTTGAGCATTTATTTTCTTGCCATTTTTACTTTGCTCAATTGAGCTTTTCTTTTCCTTTCTTAAGATACTTAATAACCAACATAAACCCTAAAAAACTCTTAATGGTACTTGGACTATTTGGTTACTATCCTTGGCATGATGGAGCATGGGACTATTTCATAGACTTAGGATTAGAAACTTTGGCTTATCTTGGAGACCTTGTGATATTATCTGATTTTTTTGTATGGAGTTCTTGAGGTTTACCTCAAGACATTGGGTTGCTTGTTTGTTTTTATTTGCAGGTTTTTGTGATTACACTCTTTGTTTGTAATCTGGAATTCACCCGCATACAACCGTTACTCTGCCTAATTTTTGTGAAGACTTAATACACTTGAAAAGGTCTAGTATCTTTGCTTGCTTTGTTTCAATCCAAAGAATGGGAATTCTGTCTTGGCTCATAATGACAAGTTTTGGCTTCTAGTTGGTTAGATGGTCCTTATCCTTAGCTTTTACCTTATGCTTTAGGATAGTTTCTTCTTCTCCTCCCATCTTCTTTAATTTCAAAAATCTTCTCCCTCCTTTTGAAAACTCTTCTTGCTTCTAAACTTGAACCACTTTCATAATAAACTTGGACCTAGGTCAATGCATTTTCAAAATCTTTTCATAAATAAACTTCAATCAATTTAATAATACCTTGACATTTTTTTGTGAGAAGACTAAAAGTTAATCAATCTAATTTCAAATCATTTTGCCATTTTGGCTTTTTTATCTTTAAAGTTTTTCTCAAAAGGTTAGACTCTTGTCAATCCTTGTAGTGATGTAAACAACTATACTTATACAATATATAGTGAAGTGAGATATTTTTCACTTGGGTGTTGAGTGAGGCATTATTGATTTTAAAATCCAAGCCATATCCTCCACTTCGAGATGATGCAAATTCTCCTTTCTCATGATCGTGGGTAGTAAGTATGTTTTCCACACGGACAAATGACGATGATGTCTTATCTCTTAAAATCAACCAACACACTTGTGTTTTAAATTTTTAAAAGAGGAACTACGTGTACCCTGATCCCCTATTGCACGAAAGGTGGTACGTAGGCACTAAAGGTTCGCAACCGCGGCGGGTGCAAAAAGCATAAAAAATATATTTCTTCTCTCACCTCCACCATCCATTTTATATACAACACATTTTTATAGCCAAAATATATAGATTTTTCAAAGAGGTTCCTGCGGAGTACCGTAGATGTTTAGGGTGCTAATACCTTCCCTTTACATAACCAACCCCCTTACCTTGAATCTTTCCCCCCTCTTTTGGGTTATTCGCTCTTTTCCCATTCCTTTGGAAACAATAAAGCGTGGTGGCGATTTTTATTTTTGATTTGTATAAAGTCTAGTCAATCTAATGGCTTAGTCTTGAACATTTCTACCGCTAGAGAAAAATGGCGACTTCACTGGGGACATATTGACCTCTTGTTGATCCATACCTAAGTGGGTTGAGCCTATCTTTGTTTATATCTGTATATGTGCTATTGTTGTTTATGTGTTATATTTTGTATATATGTTTGTTTGGATTTTCCTGGTTTTCAGGGTGCTTGGTGATTACTCGTAAGTCCTATACCCGGACTTAGGAAAACTTTAAGATAGGACGGACGGTATAGTCATGTTAACTTTGAGGGATTAATTCCAAAAAAGGAGGCATGAGATCCCCCACTAAGTGGAGGCCCCTTTCACTGTAGTGTCGTTTACCGAGTAATCGGGAAGACGTACTGCTTTCGATCTGGGAGCTTGCTGAAACTGAGGAGCGTAGAATACCAAACCCATCTTGACCTTTTAGGTGTAGTGCAGAAGCTATGACAGGGTAATCCGGAAATAGTTGTCACGCGATACTATGCTCGGCCGAGTCTTTCTTGAGAATATTACTAATTACCGAGTTAATCGGGAAGTTGGTAATATCCGAAGGAAGGATGTAGACTCTGGGAACCTCTAGAACCTTGTTCGGCAGGTGATAACTCTTAGACCAACACCTTATGGGTAGTACCTTTGACCTCATGCTCGTGACGTTGAACCTATGAACCCTATATATGTGATCTTGTGTGTGATTGCTGCATCATGCATCCATGCACTCATAAGCATCTTTTAAAGAAAACAATATTTCAAGGGATTTAAAGGTTGACTATTTGTGAATATCTTAGGTAATTTTAACCATGGATTCTGGAAAGAGAAAGACCAGGAAATACAGTTTCAAGGATCCCAAGATAGATGAGTTGGTCAGTCTAATTCAAGAGATCGAGTGTTCTGCAGACTTTCGAAAGAAGTATGGATCCATTATTCCTCTCATGAAGCTGAAGATGAAGGAGGGTATTCTATCGACCTTGGTCCAGTTCTATGATCTGGTGTATCACTGCTTTACTTTTCCAGATTATCAGTTGATGTCTACACTGGAGGAGTATTCGTAACTATTGGATTTACCCGTTACCGATTGTGTTCCTTTTACTAGTTTGGAGGGTGAGCCAAAACCACATGAAATTGCTGCTTTGATTTATTTGGGGAAGTCTGAGGTGGAAGCCCATATGACTATTAAAGGAGGGATTAGAGGATTACCAGCTCAGTTCTTATTGGAGAAAGCTCGTTACTTTGCCAGAATGAAGAGTATGGTTGCTTTTGAGGCCATCTTTGCTTTACTCACTTATGGATTATTCTTATTTCCTAATGTGGACAAGTTTGTCGACATTAACGCTATCAGGATTTTCATGATTGGAAACCCGGTTCTTACACTGTTGGGTGATGCTTATTACTCTGTTCATCTTCAGAGTTCCTATCATGGGGGAATGATTATCAGTTGCACGCCTTTGTTGTACCGGTGGTTCATCTCTCATATGCCTCAGTCTGATGTTTTTTGGGATGTCAAGAAGGAACCCCGTTGGGCTCCTAAGATCATGGCACTTACTCACTCGGATATTGATTGGTATCATCGAGCTTACCAGGATATGGAGATTATTGACAGTTGTGGTAGTTTCCCCAATGTGACTCTTCTTGGTACAAAGGGAGGAATTAACTATAATCATGTTCTTGCACGGCGATAACTTGGTTATCCGATGGGGGATAAACGGAATAATATTAATTTGAGTAGTTTCTTTCTGAAGGAAGGAGAAGACCATAGGGAAGATAGGGAGAAGATTGCGAAGGCCTGACGTCACATTCATAAGAAGAGTAGGAAGGATTTGGGACCTAGGGGTGCTGTTTCTTTGGAGCCATATCTTCAGTGGGCCTGATCGAGAGCCATTCAGTTGAAGATGCCGTATACTCGGGAGACACCCATGCCTGACCTATTTGTGAAAACCACTCCTCCTTTATTAGATGATCTAGAAGAGCTGCAACTCGCTTTGGTTAGGATGCAACAAGAAAGGGATGCTTGGAAGAACAAGTTCCAGACTTTAGAGAGTTCCTACAGAGCAGACTTGAAGGAGAAAGACGATTTTATCGAGATCCTTGAGAGTCGAGCGATAGATTCTATGGAGAGGCAAGGGGATTTATTTTCCCCTAAGTCTCAAGCAGGTGCTGATTACTCACTTCCTGATTCAGATGATTGGAAGGAGGTTGCCATCAGACATATGGAAGAAAACCAGAGGTTGAGGGCTCAGATTTCCAAGCTCACAGGGAAGCGCCAGCGTACAGATTGATCTCTATCAGTTCTTTTTTCTCAGGATTTTAGATTGTATTTTCATCTTGTACTTGGTATCATTAAAACTTGTAATCCATTTTGAATTTATTATAATAAAAAATTTCAGTATTTCAAATGCGTTATTATTTTAATGTTTGCAATATGTCTATAAATCTTAAATCCCTTGGAATATTAAATAATAAAGTAAAAATAATCATATGCATTACATATCATGTATCATATTGCACATATTTCTTGCATTTATTATGCATATCCAGGTGCCTTACCCAGCTTGTTACTTCATTCAGCAAACTGACTCATCACTATAACACTCAGACTAACTTCAAAAAGAAGATGGACAACTTAGAACAGGAGAATCGCGAGCTGCGCGAAGAAGTTTCTGCTTTGAAGGTCGGCTTGGCCAATTTGACTACTCTGATGGAAGCTCTGGGTGTTGCTCAGAATCAGCCACTGAGTGTTCAACCTCAACTAACAAGGGAAAATACTAAAGTTCTGATTGTTCCTGTATCCGCTACTCCGACTGTTATTCAAAACCGTATGCCTCAAGGTTATCCGTGGGGAATACCAGAGAATTTTGCACCTGAAGGTTTCAATCTTGGCCCTCAAGATGCTCCAGTGGTTCAGACTGTTGTTACTCCGGCACCTCTTATGGTGCATACTGTTGCTGCTGCACCTCCTTCAGTGAATTTGGTTCCGTTTGTTAATGAAGATGTGTGACATCATTTCCCTCCGCTGAGTGAAGAGTTGGGTATTTATGACATAATGGATGATTTTCAGGAGAAGTTTGATAGAATGCAAAAAGAGATGAAGGCTCTTAGGGGAAAAGAGCTATTTGGGCAGAATGTGAATGAGTTGTGTTTGGTCCCGAATGTTAAGATACCTGCTAAGTTCAAGGTCCCGAAATTTGAGAAGTATAAGGGAAACACTTGCCCTCGTGCTCACCTGGTGATGTACGTCAGGAGAATGTCTACCCACACTGATGATCAGCGTTTGCTGATTCACTTTTTTCAGGACAATTTGACTGGCGTAGCACTGAAATGGTATATGAGCTTGGACAACACCAACATCCATACTTTTAATGATTTAGGAGAAGCATTCATCAAACAATACAAATACAATGTGGACATGGCGCCCGACCGTGACCAGCTTAGGGCCATGGTTCAGAAAGACAGGGAATCATTCAAAGAGTATGGGCAGAGATGGTGCGAAGTGGCTTCCCAAGTAATTCCTCTCATGGAGGAGAAGGAAATGACTAAAAAAAATTTGAAGACGCTGGGTGCTTTCTACTACGAAAGTATGGTAGCAAGTGCCCCAAGTGATTTTATGGAGATGGTAGGGATGGGTGTCCGTCTAGAAGAGGTAGTAAGAGAAGTCCGTTTGACGAAGGGTGAAGGACCCAGAGGTGTGAAGAAGTCATCTTATGGGTTTACCAAGAAGAAAGAGGGGGATACAAATGCTGTTATACAAGAGAGGAGAGTAAACGCTCCTAGAGGGAATTATCAGCGTCATCAGCAAGTCGCCTCGGTTACTCCTGTTATGAATGCCGCTCCGACTACTGTTGCTTATCAAAGACCGTCACAGCAGGGGAACCAAGTGAATAATCAGAGAAGGGATAACTATGACCCTATTCCCATGAGCTATGCAGAGCTACTACCGGTATTGATTCATAAGAAGTTGGTCCAGACACGACCACCTCCCGCCGTACCATCACAATTGCCTTGGTATTACAAAGCAGACCAGACGTGTGCCTTTCATCAGGGAGCACCAGGGCATAGTGTTGAGAATTGTCATCCTTTGAGGACTGAAGTGCAAAGATTGGTGAAGTATGAAATTCTATCTTTTAAACACATGGGACCTGATGTGAAAGACAATCCTCTACCCAAGAACGGGGGAGTGAATGCTGTAAATATGGTGGTCGGTTGTCCAGGTGACTTTCGGATTTTTGACATTAATCTGGTTAGAGGAGATTTGGTGAAGATGCATACCGACCTCTGTGAATTAAGCTACTATACGCATGACCATGCCGATTGTGCTATTTGCAGTACAAATATACAAGGTTGCGAGAAGATAAAGGTTGATTTACAGGAGATGATGGATGAGGGCTTAATCCATATAATCAGGCCTAGGACAGAGTATGAAGAGGAAGTGAATATGGTTTCTGGATGTCCCGGAGAATTCAAATTTTTTGATGTGGAGTATTTGAATGAGGATCTCGTGCAGTTGCATGCTACCTTCTGATGTACTGCTGGTTAGGTGGAACACCAATATGGATCCTGCATAGTTTGTTGTCTAGACCACCGAGGATGTTCTATTGTGAGGGAGGGTGTTCAGTTGCTGTTAGACAATGGAACTATCAAGATCATAGGTCAGAGAGATGATTATCATGAGATTGATATGGTTGAAGTTTGTTTAATGGAAGAAGAGTCAGAGGAAGAGTATGCCTCCGCGGATGAGTATTTCTCTTCAGATGAAGATTTGTTGATGCCTAATTGTGTTTAGGAAGGGGTAAACGTCATTGTGCCTTGTTTTGGTGCACCCTCTCATCTTGAAGTGGAGTACCATAGCAAACCAGCTATTACCCCATTGGTAATTAGTCTGCCAGGTCCTGTTCCCTATAAATCAGATAAGGTTGTGCCTTACAAATACAACGCTACAATCTTAGAATATGGGGTGGAAGTTCCCATCCAGCCAATGCCAGATGTCGGAAATATAGCTGAAAATAGCAGGGTGACCCGTAGCTATCGTATGTTTGCACCGGTTGTACAAAGAGATGTTGTTACTGGAAAGAAAATTGCTGAGAATGATGAGCCTAAGAAGGCTACAAGAGAGACCAGCGGGGACACATTAGAGAAAGAAGTGGATGATATTTTGAAGATAATTAAGATGAGTGACTACAGAATTGTACATCAGCTATTGCAGACTCCTTCAAAAATATATATCCTAACTTTATTGATGAATTCCTCCGTTCATAGAGAATCATTGATGAGAGTACTAGACCAAGCTTTTGTGGAGAGCGACATGCCATTAGATCAATTCAACAGCGTAATTGGAAACATTACGTCATGTAACAACTTGAGTTTCTCCACATATCTATGAACTACAAGAATGATTCACTGTCCAATGTGCTAATTGATAATGGATCCGCGTTGAATGTTATACCAAGGAGTACTCTCATGAATTTAAAGTATCAAGGAGCACCTATGCGCCCGAGTGGTATCATTGTGAAGGCTTTTGATGGGTGGAGGAAATCTTTCACCGGTGAAGTGGACTTACCCATCCATATAGGACCACATTTGTTCCTGATAACCTTCCAGGCCATGGACATTATTCCCACATATAGTTGTTTGCTAGGATGGCCATGGATACACGAAGCAGGGGCTGTCACTTCAACTCTGCATCAGAAGCTAAAGTTTGTGCGTGAAGGGAAGGTAGTGATCATAAATGGGGAGCAAGCATTGTTGATATCCCATCTATCATCTTTCAGTATCGTAGAAGCGGATGAGGCTGTTGTTGGAACCCAGTTCCAAGCCCTATCCATTGACAACATAAGGAGAAATGATAATTTTGTGGTTTCGCTGAAGGACGCGCAACAGGTTGTGCGCAATGGTCATAATACAGTTTGGGGACGGCTTATGGATCCACCCGTGAACAAGAATAGAACTGGTTTGGGTTTATCTTCGAGGAATGGCAAAGGCGAAAGTTTGAAGTCAAAATCTCCTGTGAACAATTATCAGGATGTTTTCTGCAGCGGAGGCTACCCCCATCCAATTGGTTCTGGAATTAATGCTGTTGAAGAGGATGAAGCAGAGCAGGAAGTATCGAATTATGTGAGGCATCGAGTCCAAGTTCAGAGCTGGGTCACCATTGATGTTCCTTCTTGCATACATGTTTCAAAGTAATTTGTTTTGTTAATTTGTTTCTTTCTTTTGAAAAGCTTTCACTCTGCCCAAGGTGGAAGTATTAATGTTGTAGGGCTTATCTGTTTTCTATGACTTTTAAGATCATTAATAAAAGTTGTCTTTGCTTCCAAAATTATGTCTTTATTTTCTGCTTTTTCTTGGGAAATGGTAATAAAAAAAAACCTTTCAAAATAAATAATAACTGAAAATTAATCTGCATGATCATTTTTTATATGTGTCAGTTTCTAAAAGCAATCATAAATTATATGTGCAGATTAATTAAAAAACCCGTTGAATACAATGACCCTGCACCCTCCCCCAACTTTGAATGTCCTATGTTTGGGGCTGAAGAAGAAGATTATGATGAGATTCCAGAAGAGGTCTCACGGTTGCTTGAGCATGAGGAAGATACCATTCAACCATACAAAGAGCCTTTGGAAGTGATTAATTTGGGTTCCGAAGAAGATCTGAAGGAAGTCAAGATTGGAGCATCATTGCAGCCTGATGTAAAGAGTGGGTTGATTGAGCTGTTGAAAAAGTATGTGGATATGTTTGCTTGGTCTTATCAAGATATGCCTGGTCTAGATACAGACATTATCGAGCATCGTTTGTCGTTGAAGCCAGAGTGTCCACCAATTAAACAAAAGTTGAGAAGAACTCACCCAGATATGGCAGTAAAAATCAAAGAGGAGGTCCTAAAGCAGATTAATGTTGGTTTTCTTGTGACGTCAGTATATCCTCAATGGATTGCCAATATTGTCCCAGTACCGAAAAAAGACGGAAAGGTATGCATGTGCGTAGATTACAGAGATCTAAATAAAGCTAGTCCAAAAGATGATTTTCCATTGCCTCACATCGACATGTTAGTGGACAGCACAACAAAATTCAAAGTATTCTCGTTCATGGATGGATTTTCCAGGTATAATCAAATAAGAATGGCTCCAGAGCACATGGAAAAAACAATGTTTATCACACCCTGGGGAACATTCTGTTACAGAGTGATTCCCTTCGGGTTGAAGAATGCTGGTGCAACGTACCAGAGGGCTATGGCGACCCTATTCCATGATTTGATGCACAAAGAAATCAAAGTATATGTTGATGATATGATTTCCAAATCCCAAACTGAAGAAGGGCATATAGAACATTTGTTAAAGTTGTTTCAGCGTTTGAGGAAGTATCGTCTCCGCTTGAATCCAAATAAATGCACCTTCGGTGTTCGATCAGAGAAATTGTTGGGTTTCATTGTAAGCCAGAAAGGAATTGAAGTTGACCCTGATAAAGTCAAAGCAATTCAAGAAATTCCAGCACCAAGAACTGAAAAGCAAGTCAGGGGTTTCCTCGGGCGTTTGAATTATATTTCCAGATTTATTTCCTACATAACTGCAACATGTGAACCGATCTTTAAGTTTGTTAGAACAATGTTTGAATCTAGTACCCTATATTTAAGTTTTGATGATAACAAAGTGAAAAGAAATAGTATTTATATATTTCATGTTTGAACTATATGCTGCCTAAAAATACTATGCTCTGACTTGCAGATATGCTGATTAAAATAAGCAAGATCACTTCTTCAGCATCAGAATTTGATTTGATACACCAGCATCAGAAGTTGCTGAATCAGAACGTGAAGATCAGATGATCAACTCACGCACATGCTGAAGCTTGATGAACAGAACTGCGCGTAAAACACTCTGATACAGAAACTCATTAGTTCATCAGTAGCGAAGCAGAATCAGAATGAGCCAAGCCAGATCGTGCATTGAAGAAGCAACGGTACTGTGCATTGAAAGCTAATCAATTCCAACGGCCTCATTCTAGACAAGATCTGCTCAAAAAGGAAAGCTTGTTAATAGCATTGAATCAAGAATATTTGCTTCAACGTTCATCTTCTCAAGTGCTATATAAACAAGGCTTCGAAGATTATAATGGCTAATGCTTCCAAACTCTCTACACGCAAAAAGCTAAACAATAATCTTCATATACCAGTTTTGCTAAACCAACAAACTCTGATACTTCATTAGCGTTTAGCAACCTAGTATTCTAAGCTTCATTTGTGTAAACATCACAGTTGTGATATAGTTTTGTAGAAAACATTCACACACATTATTTTATACCTTTGTAAGAAAGTGTTGCCTTGACAAACCGGATTGTGGTTTGAATCAAGAAGGCTTTAGCAGTTGTTAAAGCAGATTTGTATTCAGTTGAATATAGTGAATTAAGACCTCGTTGGAGAGAGGCGAAATCACCTTGACGGGTGGACTGGAGTAGTTTGAGATCAAACGAACCAGGATAAAAATATCTTGTCAATTGCTTTAAGATTCCAGTTTTACAATTCAACCCCCCCTTCTTGTGTTTTTCACCCCTTCAATTGGCATCAGAGCGCCTGGTTCTGAGCTAAAACACTTAACCGTGTCAGTACAAGATCCAGCGTCAGAAAAACACAATGGCAGGAAACAACTCTCATTTCAGCAATGACAACAATGAGGATAGAGACAGATTCAGCGGCAAACCTCCAGTCTTTGATGGAGAAAACTTTGATTACTGGAAAGACAGAATTGAAAGCTTCTTTCTAGCACATGATGCTGATCTGTGGGATATGGTGACAGATGGATACACGCACCCTGTGAATGCAACTGGTCAGAAGATTGAAAGAAAATCAATGACTGATCAACAAAAGCGTGACTTCAAGAATCACCATAAGGCCAGAACCATCCTCCTCAGTGCCATCTCCTATACTGAGTATGAGAAGATCTCCAACAGAGACACAGCTAAGAACATCTTTGATTCTCTCAGAATGACGCATGAGGGCAACGTTCAAGTCAAAGAAACAAAAGCTCTGGCGCTTATTCAGAAGTATGAGGCGTTCAAAATGGAAGAATCTGAATCCATTGAAACTATGTTCTCTAGATTCCAGATTCTGGTAGCTGGTCTCAAAGTTCTGGATAAAGGATACTCTACTGCTGACCATGTCAAGAAGATAATCAGAAGTTTACCCAAGCAGTGGAGGCCTATGGTTACTGCTCTAAAGCTAGCGAAGGATCTCAACAAAATCACTCTGGAGGAACTTATAAGCTCCCTCAGAAGTCATGAGATAGAGCTAGAAGCTGACGAGCCTCAGAAGCAAGGTAAGCCTATAGCTTTAAAATCTAACAGAAAATCTGAATCTAAAGTTTTGCAGGCAGTTGAAGAAACATCTGATGGATCCTCATCAGAAGAAGACGAACTTTCCCTTCTCTCCAGAAGAGTAAATCAACTGTGGAAGCAAAGACAAAGGAAGTTCAGGAATCCCAGAAGATCTGATCAGAACGAGTCTTCTTCCAGATACAGAAGGACTGATTCTTCCTCTGGATACAGAAGATCTGAAGGCTCCTCAGGTAGCAAGAAGCCAAATACAAAAGACATCATCTGCTACGAGTGCAATGAGCAAGGACACTACAAGAGTGACTGCCCAAAGCTTCAGAGGGAAAAGCCCAAAAGGAAGTTTGGAAGAGAGAAGAAGAAAAGTCTCATGGCCACATGGGATGACTCTGACTCATCTGAAGCTGACTCAGAATCAGATGATGAAAGGGCGAACATAGCGCTCATGGCTAACATTCCAGATGATAGTGAAGCTTCTGAATCAGACTCAGAATCAGACACAGAAGAGGTATTCCCTAACTTCGCTGTTAATTTTACAAAGGATGAACTCGCTGAAAGCCTCAATGAAATTCTGGAACGTTATCAGCAGATTAGAGCTAAATTCAGAGACCTGAAAAGGAATCTTGAATCTGACTCTAATAAGTCTGAGAGTCTCAAATTGGAAAACTCTGAGCTGAGAGATAAAATTTTAAAATTAGAAAACTCTTTACAAAACTCTCAGAAAGAACCAATTTCTGAAACTCCCAGCAACGCTGATGAGATCATCAAGGAGTATGATCATAGTTTCCAGAAGTTCCTTGCTAAAAGCATAGATAGAAGCAGAATGGCTTCAATGATCTATGGAGTTAGCAGAAACGGCAGGAAAGGAATAGGATACCTAGGTAAGGTTCCTACACCTAAGAATGTCATGGATTTAACTATTAAACACACTCCGTTAAATTCACACTTTGTGTATGGTCACACACATGACATCAAATATACTAGTAGTAATCACTCTGTGAAACCAAAATTCAACCAGAGTTTTGGTAAAACTAACAAGTCAGGACCCAAGAAGATCTGGGTACCTAAGGATAAAATAATACATGTTGCAGATATCTTTAGCAGCAAGTCAGAAACACCAGTCATGGTACCTGGACTCTGGCTGCTCACGACACATGACGGGAAGAAGGCATATGTTCCAAAGCCTGGAACTTAAGCCTGGAGGCCACGTTGGCTTTGGAGGCAATCAGAGGGGAAAGATAATTGGCTCTGGAACTGTAGGTAACGGAAATCTTCCCTCTATTAATAATGTTCTGCTAGTTGATGGATTGATGCATAACCTGTTATCCATAAGTCAATTAAGTGATAACGGTTATGATATAATCTTTAATCAAAAATCATGTAAAGCTGTTAGTCAGAAAGATGGGACTATCCTGTTTAATGGAAAGAGGAAAAACAACATTTACAAAATCAAACTTTCTGAACTAAAGAGTCAGAACGTAAAATGTCTTCTGTCTGTTAACAACGAGCAGTGGATCTGGCACAGAAGATTGGGGCATATTAGTATGAGAAGAATATCTCAGATTAACAAACTCAATCTGGTCAGAGGACTTCCAAATTTGAAGTTCAATTCAGATGCTCTGTGTGAAGCATGTCAGAAAGGCAAATTTGCAAAACCTTCTTTTAAATCCAAAAATGTTGTTTCTACCTCTAAGCCATTAGAACTTCTGCACATTGACTTATTTGGACCAGTTAAAACTGCTTCAGTCAGTGGCAAGAAGTATGGGTTAGTAATCGTAGATGACTATAGCAGATGGACATGGGTAAAGTTCTTAAGACACAAGGACGAGTCACACTCTGTGTTTGTTACTTTCTGTAACCAAGTTCAGAATGAAAAAGATCTTAGAATCGTTAAAGTCAGAAGTGATCATGGTGGAGAATTTGAAAATAAAGATTTTGAGTCATTCTTTAATGACAAAGGCATTCTGCATGATTTCTCTTGTCCTAGAACTCCCCAACAAAATGGAGTTGTAGAACGAAAGAACAGAACATTGCAAGAAATGGCCAGAACCATGATCAACGAGACAAACGTTGCTAAGACTTTCTGGGCAGAGGCAATAAACACAGCGTGCTACATTCAGAATAGAATCTCAATAAGACCTATTCTGGAAAAGACTCCATATGAATTGTGGAAGAACAGAAAGCCCAACATTTCGTATTTTCATCCATTTGGATGTACCTGCTTTATATTGAATACGAAGAATTATTTGAACAAGTTTGATTCTAAGGCACAGAAGTGTATTATGTTAGGATACTCTGAACGCTCAAAAGGGTACAGAGTATACAATACAGAAACACAGTTTGTGGAAGAATCAATCAGTGTTCGTTTTGATGATAAGCTTGACTCTGAAAAGTCAAAGCAGAATGATACTTTTGCAGGTATAGAAATTGAATTTGCAGGTTCTGAAGACAAGTCATCAGAAGCTCTCAACACAGACATTCCTTCAACGTCTGAAAGAAGCAATGCTAGAAATCCTACAACTGCTGCTGATCAACCTCAGAAGAGATTACCCAGAAGCAGTTTGGATCACCCAGAAGAGACTATCCTAGGAAGAAAGGAAGATCCAATCAGAACAAGAGCAAGCTTCAGAAACTCTGAAGAAACTCTTATGGGACTTGTGTCTCTGATTGAACCTTCTTCTATTGATGAAGCACTTCTGGACAATGAATGGATTCTGGCAATGCAAGAAGAGCTGAATCAATTCACCAGAAACGACGTATGGGATCTCGTTCCCAGACCAAAAGGATTCAACGTCATTGGAACAAGATGGGTGTTCAGAAACAAACTTAATGAACAAGGTGAAGTCGTCAGAAACAAGGCACGACTGGTTGCACAAGGTTATAGTCAGCAAGAGGGGATAGACTATACAGAAACCTTTGCCCCAGTCGCCAGGTTAGAATCTATCAGACTTTTAATCTCATTTGCTGTTAATAGAGGCATCACTCTGTATCAGATGGATGTCAAAAGTGCATTCTTGAATGGTTATATAGAAGAAGAAGTTTATGTTCACCAACCCCCAGGTTTTGAAAATACAAAACATCCAGAACATGTTTTCAAACTGAAAAAGTCACTGTATGGTCTGAAACAAGCTCCCAGAGCTTGGTATGAAAGGCTAAGTAACTTTCTGCTTGAAAATGAATTCACCAGAGGGAAAGTGGACACTACTCTATTCTGTAAAACAATTAAGAGTGACATTTTAGTCTGTCAAATTTACGTTGATGATATTATTTTTGGTTCTACTAATCCTTCTCTTGGAAGAAAATTTGCTAAGTGTATGCAGGCAGAATTTGAGATGAGCCTCATGGGGGAACTGAAATTCTTTCTAGGAATTCAGATCAATCAAACTCCAGAGGGAACTTACATTCATCAGAGCAAATACATCAGAGATCTTCTGAAGAAATTTGACCTCTCAGAATGTAAGCCATCAAAGATTCCAATGCATCCCACGTGCATTCTGGAAAGAGAAGAGGTAAGCAAAAGCGTAGAACAGAAAGTCTACAGAGGTATGATTGGTTCTCTCCTTTATCTGACAGCTTCAAGACCTGATATTTTATTCAGCGTATGTATTTGTGCTAGATTCCAATCAGATCCTAGAGAATCTCACTTAACAGTTGTTAAGCGAATTTTCAAGTATCTGAAAGGTACTACTAATCTGGGTTTGTTTTATAGAAAATCTAGTGATTACAGCTTAGTAGGCTACTGCGATGCTGATTTTGCTGGAGACAGAGTGGAACGTAAAAGTACTTCTGGAAGCTGCCAGTTTCTGGGAGAAAATCTGATCTCGTGGTCCAGCAAAAGGCAATCAACAATTGCTCTGTCAACAGCAGAAGCTGAGTACATAGCAGCAGCAGGATGTAGCACACAAATGCTCTGGATGAAAAGTCAGCTTGAAGACTTCCATATTTTTGAGAGTAACATTCCTATTCTTTGTGATAATACTTCTGCTATTTGCTTAAGTAAGAATCCTATTTTACATTCTAGAGCTAAGCACATAGAAATAAAACATCATTTCATTAGGGACTATATTCAGAAAGGTATTTTAAACTTGAAATTTATAGATACAGACCATCAATGGGCTGATATCTTTACTAAACCCCTTTCAGAAGATAGGTTTAATTTCATTCTGAAACATCTCAGCATGAAAGTATGCCCAGAATGAAAATGCTTTAATTCCATGTATTTATCTTCAGAATGTAATTATTTTTACTGTGAACTTCTGATCAATCTTCTTTCAGAAAGATAGAACATGCAGATTGTATCAGATGCAAGTCTAAAGATCTGAGAGTCTAATCTCAAAGACAGACGTGCTGATCACTACATCAAACAAGTGTCATCCAATCATCAGCAAATCCCTGAAGCAGAACGCGTGCACGCTTCTGAGAAGGCAAAGCGCTGATTGGGTGCATTGAGACACATGTCTGGTAACCGTTTTTAAGTATCTTTCTCAAATCCCTCAAAATCAGCAAGCATTTAATGAAAAGTAATCACGCTTGTTAATGGCAATCATTATTTTTTTTCTCTCTCTCTTAAAAAACGTTTAATTTTTCAAAAAATAATTTTTGAAAACTCTATTTAAGCACATTAATCCTTCATTTTTATTCTTTACGCTTTCTCATAATCTCTGAAACTTTTTCTGCATATTTCTGAGTTTATCTCCTTCAAAACTTTTTCTCTCAAATCATTCTCTATGTTTTCTTCATTTTCTGATGTACTGTTTTGACTATGTTTGTGTACTGTTCTTTTGCTCTGAACTATTTTAATATAATTTGTTTTTCTGATCTAAATTGTTTTAGCACATCACCAACACTTTTTGATTGCTGACAAAAAGGGGGAGAACAAGAATGATATTTAAAATCAATAACGGCTCACTAGACAGAAACTCTCAAACATTCTAACTCTATTACTTGAAATGTTTTTCTGTTTTGTTTTTTAAGTCTACAGGCACAAGGAAGCTCCTGAACCTATGAAGACTAGAAGCTAGAAGCTCTGATCAAAATGTAGAAGCTCATGTTGCTCTGATCAAATATGAAGTTCTGATCGACCTAACACTCTGATCCGAAGCAAAGCTCTGACAGGAAAAGCTCTGAAGCTCTGCTCTCTGATAAGTCAAAGACCTATAATCTGATGCTCAAAGATAGAAAAAGATCTGATCCTGAAGAACACGCATATCAAAGGGAAGTAACAAACTCAGGGGGAGTATCTCTTAAACTCTGATTTCTCTTTACTTCTTAACTCTGAAACATTTCCTAGATACCTTTTCACGTTATTTTTTATTTAAAATATCTAGTTTTTGTCATCATCAAAAAGGGGGAGATTGTTAGAACAATGTTTGAATCTAGTACCCTATATTTAAGTTTTGATGATAACAAAGTGAAAAGAAATAGTATTTATATATTTCATGTTTGAACTATATGCTGCCTAAAAATACTATGCTCTGACTTGCAGATATGCTGATTAAAATAAGCAAGATCACTTCTTCAGCATCAGAATTTGATTTGATACACCAGCATCAGAAGTTGCTGAATCAGAACGTGAAGATCAGATGATCAACTCACGCACATGCTGAAGCTTGATGAACAGAACTGCGCGTAAAACACTCTGATACAGAAACTCATTAGTTCATCAGCAGCGAAGCAGAATCAGAATGAGCCAAGCCAGATCGTGCATTGAAGAAGCAACGGTACTGTGCATTGAAAGCTAATCAATTCCAACGGCCTCATTCTAGACAAGATCTGCTCAAAAAGGAAAGCTTGTTAATAGCATTGAATCAAGAATATTTGCTTCAACGTTCATCTTCTCAAGTGCTATATAAACAAGGCTTCGAAGATTATAATGGCTAATGCTTCCAAACTCTCTACACGCAAAAAGCTGAACAATAATCTTCATATACCAGTTTTGCTAAACCAACAAACTCTGATACTTCATTAGCGTTTAGCAACCTAGTATTCTAAGCTTCATTTGTGTAAACATCACAGTTGTGATATAGTTTTGTAGAAAACATTCACACACATTATTTTATACCTTTGTAAGAAAGTGTTGCCTTGACAAACCGGATTGTGGTTTGAATCAAGAAGGCTTTAGCAGTTGTTAAAGCAGATTTGTATTCAGTTGAATATAGTGAATTAAGACCTCGTTGGAGAGAGGCGAAATCACCTTGACGGGTGGACTGGAGTAGTTTGAGATCAAACGAACCAGGATAAAAATATCTTGTCAATTGCTTTAAGATTCCAGTTTTACAATTCAACCCCCCCTTCTTGTGTTTTTCACCCCTTCAAAGTTGTTAAAGAAAGATCAAGGTTGTGTACGGACAAATGACTTTCAAAGGGCATTTGATAGTATTAAAGAATATCTTCTTGAACCTCCTATCTTGCTCCCTCCCGTAGAAGGAAGACCGTTGATTATGTATCTAACAGTGTTAGATAAATCCATGGGTTGTATTCTGGGACAACAGGATGAAACAGGAAAGAAGGAGTTCGCCATTTATTATCTCAGCAAAAAGTTCACTGATTATGAGTCGTGGTATTCCACGTTGGAAAAGACATGTTGTGCTTTGGCCTGGGCGGCAAAGCGTTTGCGGCAGTATATGTTGAATCATACCACTTGGTTGATCTCCAAAATGGATCCAATCAAGTATATTTTTGAGAAGCCTGCTCTTACTGGGAGAATTGCCCGCTGGCAGATGTTGTTATCTGAATATGATATCGAGTACACACTCAAAAGGCTATTAAAAGTAGTGTGTTGGCAGATTACCTTGCTCACCAGCCGGTGGAAGATCATCAGTCTGCAAAGTATGAATTCCCCGATGAGGATGTGATATTTCTGAAAGTGAAAGATTGTGATGAACCATTGCCTGAGGAAGGCCCTGGCCCTGAATCTCGTTGGAGTATGATATTTAATGGAGCGATGAATGCTTATGGTAAAGGAATTGGTGTTGTGATTGTCACTCCTCATGGATCGCACATTCCTTTTACTGCGAGGTTAACATTTGATTGCACTAATAATATGGCGGAATATGAGGCTTGCATCATGGGTCTTGAAGAAGCTATTGATCTCAGAATCAAAATTCTGGATGTGTATAGTGATTCAGCCTTGGTAATAAATCAGATTAAAGGAGAATTGGACACTCGTCACCCTGGCTTGATCCCTTACATAGATTATGCTAGAATATTATTACCCTTCTTCAATAGAGTTGAATTCCATCACATCCCTAGAGATGAAAATTAAATGGCGGATGCTCTGGAAACTCTGGCTTCCATGTACCAAGTGAATACTCGGAATGATATACCCCGAATTACAGTTCGACGGCTGGATAGGCCCGCTCACGTGTTTACGACAGAGGAGGTAGCAGATGAAAAACCTTGGTATTATGATATCAAGCATTTTCTTTAGACTCAGGAATACCCGATTGGTGCATCGAGGAAAGATAGAAAGACACTGAGAAGATTGGCAGGCAGTTTCTTCCTCAATGAAAATGTGTTATACAAGAGAAATTATGATATGGTCTTGCTCAGATGCGTGGATAGACACGAAGCAGACATGTTGATGCATGAGATTCATGAAGGTTCATTTGGCACTCATGCTAATGGACATTCAATGGCTAAAAAGATGCTAAGGTCAGGTTATTATTGGTTGACAATGGAGTCTGATTGTTACAAATTTGCAAAGAAATGCCACAAATTCCAGATCTATGCGGACAAAGTCCATGTGCCTCCGACGCTTCTCAATGTGATTTCCTCCCCATGGCCTTTCTCTATGTGGGGTATAGACATGATCGGGATGATAGAACCCAAAGCTTCGAATGGACACCGTTTTATCTTGGTGGCAATTGACTACTTCACCAAATGGGTAGAGGTTGCTTCTTATGCCAATGTTACCAAACAAGTGGTTGTGTGTTTCATCAGAAATAATCTTATATGTCGGTATGGTGTGCCGAGCAGAATCATCACTGCCAATGGCTCGAATTTGAACAACAAGATGATGACAGAACTGTGTGAAGAATTCAAGATTGTCCATCACAATTCATCTCTATACAGGTCAAAGATGAATGGGGCTGTTGAAGCTGCTAATAAGAATATCAAGAGAATTATCCAGAAAATGGTTGTTACTTATAAGGATTGGCATGAAATGCTCCCCTTTTCTTTGCATGGATATCGAACATCTGTTCGCACTTCAATAGGAGCAACCCCATTCTCCCTGGTGTATGGAATGGAAGTTGTACTCCCTATCGAGGTAGAGATTCCCTTGTTGCGTGTGATAATGGAAACCAAGTTGACAGAGGCTGAATGTGTTGAGAACAGGTTTGACCAATTGAATTTGATTGAAGAGAAGAGAATGACAGCTTTGTGTCATGGGCAGTTATATCAGAAAATAATGAAGAAAGCATTTAATAAAAAATTCAAACCTCTAGAATTCAGAGAAGGCGGCCTCGTGCTCAGGAAGATCATGTCTTTCAACACTGATTCTAGGGGCAAGTGGACTCCCAATTTTAAAGGCCCGTATGTTGTCAAGAAAGCCTTCTTTGGTGGTGCATTAATTCTTGAAACTATGGATGGCGAGGAGTTCCCACGTCCCATGAATGTTGACGCAGTCAAGAAATACTTCACCTAAAGAAATAAAAGAACAACTCGCTAAGTTGAAAACCTGAAAGGGAGGCTTAGGCAAAAAGGAGCATCTCGGTAGGCCGAAAACCCGAAAGGGCGGTCTAGGCAAAAATTAGAGACATAAACACAATAAACTTCCCGCTAAGTTGAAAACCCGCAAGGGAAGCTTAGGCAAAAGTTAGGGATTTTCTTGGCAAGTAACTACGTCAGACAATACTTGATCGATGAAGCAACAATCTTCTCGAATCCTCACCATACTTCAACAAAAGTCGCTGCTCAGGATTTCAAAAGTTGTTAAGGGGAATAGTGGTCATTGTATCTCAATGTATCTTTTCCATTATGTATTACCATTTCCCAAACTTTGTAATCATCCATGGAGTCTCGCCATTCGCAGACTACCATTCTATTAATGAAATTCGAGTTTTTTCCCAATTCTTTGTGTTCTTATTTTATTCAGCTTGCAAAGACTCCATTTATTACTGATGATAACTTTCAAAGCAAAAAGATTTAAAAAAAACAAATTGATTTTTCAAAAAAAAGAGAGATATTTTACAATTCACTTTTACTTTGAGATTTGTGATGAAACAATGACAACAAAAAATAGTGATCCCAGGAATGAACAAACTCTGGTTGTTTTAGGAAGATTTACTTCCTTCCTGAAGGTTCTCTTAGGTCATTTTGCTGGTACGTGCATGATCTTTGTATGTTTCTCATATAGTTAAAGATGATACCAATCGGTATAAGGTGCAGTATTGGGTTTGTGATCCCATTGTCTCCAGTCAGGTCTTGGTTCATGTTTAATTTTGGGTTTGCATGGTCAGAAGCCTCTGTCCCAGATTCCCCAGTGAAATCTTCCCTCATATGATGAAATGTTTTATTCCCTTGGTGTGCTGAGATGTCGCTATTTCTGCAGTATTGGCATTATTGTTGGTATTTATTTCCCAGGAAACTAGACCAGGGCAGTATCTTTTCTGAGAAGTGTTGAGATGATTATCAACCTTTGGGTTTTCACCCACCAAGTGTTGGGTTGGATTTAAAATCCCCATGGGTTTGACCTCTTTCTATATTGATGACTTTCTGATTCCCTGGGAAGGCTATCCCAAGGCATCTTTTGTTGGAATAAGTGTTCATGATGTAAAGTTTCAATCCACATCTTTCTCCAGGGAGGCAGGCTTGAATTCCCCAGTGAGGTTTGATTGTTTAGGTGTTAGTCTGCTTTATATGAGGCTGGTCTTGCAATCTCTGGTAGGTGTGTTACTTTTGAAGAAAAAATTGGTTTCTCTGATGAAGCCGGAAGGAGGATGTTCAATCTCGGTATCTGTTTAATTTGTCTACCTCTGAATTATGTTTCTCTCTAGTAAAGTTAAAGGAATACAATAGGTTTGATTTCCGAAGTTGGCCTTAACCTTTCTTGGATTGATATTTCTGGTTGAAGTTTAGCCAAGTGTTGTTAGTACCTGAGGCGGTTTTGTTTGTTTGTTCCTACTGTTTATGTGTCGGATTTACCAGCATATGCACGATAGCACTCATACATTCATACATACATCATGCATGGCTAAATTGTCAGATCATTGTTCATTAACATTGTGTCCTAACCTTCCTGCAGCGCTCTTCGCTTAGATGGATTCGGTTTTCCCTCTTGAGTTTATTTCTCAAAGGATGTATCTTCGTTGGCTGTTTTGCTCCAGTTTATTTCTGATTTGGATTTTTGGTTGCATGACAATATTATTTACTTTGGATTTCTGAAAACTTTGAGTTTCGGTTTGTGCATTTATTTTGCACGGGAAGACTTTGCCTCCTTAGCAGAAATATCATGGCTTTTCCCCGGGAAGTCATATTTCTATCCCTAGAAAGTCATTTCTCTTTGCAATTCCCCACGACAATGAGTAACAGGTCTCTTTATTTGAGACAACTTATGTTTGATCTTTTCCAGGCAGATTTCCTTGGTTAAAGAAGAAGTTGAGACTCGTTCTAGGTGAAATACCAGAATTTTGGGGAAAACTTGATATATTTTCTCTTTCTACCTTCAGTTAACGTTGGTAGGACAACAGCAGTGAACATAGGTGTTTGTTATCTTTTTGCTATCTTCAGTGAACGTTGATAGTTCATCTTCAGTGAACGGCGGTGATATGATATATTTTCTCTTTCTACCTTCAGTGAACGTCGGTGTATGTTATATTTTTGCTATCTTCAGTGAATGTTGATAGTTCATCTTCAGTGAACGGCGGTGATATGATATATTTTCTCTTTCTACCTTCAGTGAATGTTGGTAGGACATCGGCAGTGAACGTCGGTGTTTGTTATCTTTTTGCTATCTTCAGTGAACGTTGATAGTTCATCGTCAATGAACAGCGGTGATATGATATATTTTCTCTTTCTACCTTCAGTGAACGATGGTAGGACATCAGCAGTGAACGTCAGTGTATGTTATATTTTTGCTATCTTCAGTGAACGTTGATAGTTCATCTTTAGTGAACGGCGGTGATATGATATATTTTCTCTTTCTACCTTCAGTGAATGTTGGTAGGACATCGGCAGTGAACGTCGGTGTTTGTTATCTTTTTGCTATCTTCAGTGAACGTTAATAGTTCGTCGTCAGTGAACAGTGGTGATATGATATATTTTCTCTTTCTACCTTCAGTGAACATTGGTAGGACATCGGCAGTGAACGTCAGTGTATGTTAATTTTTGCTATCTTCAGTGAACGTTGATAGTTCATCTTCAGTGAACGGCGGTGGTATGATATGTTTTCTCTTTCTACCTTCAGTGAACGTTGGCAGGATATCAGTAGTGAACGTCGGTGTTTGTTATCTTTTTGCTATCTTCAGTGAACGTTGATAGTTTATCGTCAGCGAACGGAGGTGATATGGTATATATTTTATCTTTCTACCTTCAGTGAACGTTGGTAGGACATCGGCAGTTAACGTCGGTGTTTGTTATTTTTTTGTTATCTTCAGTGAACGTTGATAGTTCATCGTCAATGAACGACAGTGATATGATATATTTTCTCTTTCTACCTTCAGTGAATGTTGGTAGGACATCGGCAGTGAACGTCGGTGTTTGTTATCTTTTTGCTATCTTCAGTTAACGTTGATAGTTCATCGTCAGTGAACAGTGGTGATATGATATATTTTCTCTTTCTACCTTCAGTGAATGTTGGTAGGACATCGGCAGTGAACGTTAGTGTATGTTATATTTTTGTTATCTTCAGTGAACGTTGATAGTTCATCTTCAGTGAACGGGGGTGATATGATATATTTTCTCTTTCTACCTTCAGTGAATATTGGTAGGACATCGGCAGTGAACGTTGGTGTTTGTTATCTTTTTGCTATCTTCAGTGAACGTTGATAGTTCATCATTAGTGAACAGCGGTGATATGATATATTTTCTCTTTCTACCTTCAGTGAACGTTGGTAGGACATCGGCAGTGAACGTCAGTGTATGTTATATTTTTGCTATCTTCAGTGAACGTTGATAGTTCATCTTCAGTGAACGGCGGTGATATGATATATTTTCTCTTTCTACCTTCAGTGAATGTTGGTAGGACATCGGCAGTGAACGTCAGTGTTTGTTATCTTTTTGCTATCTTCAGTGAACGTTGATAGTTCATCGTCAGTGAACAGCGGTGATATGATATATTTTCTCTTTCTACCTTCAGTGAACGTTAGTAGGACATCGGCAGTGAACGTTGGTGTTTGTTATCTTTTTGCTATCTTCAGTGAACATTGATAGTTCATCGTCAGTGAACGGCTGTGATATGATATATTTTCTCTTTCTACCTTCAGTGAATGTTGGTAGGACATCGGCAGTGAACGTCGGTGTTTGTTATCTTTTTGCTATCTTCAGTGAACGTTGATAGTTCATCGTCAGTGAACGGAGGTGATATGATATATTTTTTATTTCTACCTTCAGTGAACGTTGGTAGGACATCGGCAGTGAATGTCGGTGTTTGTTATCTTTTTCTATCTTTAGTGAACGTTGATAGTTCATCGTCAGTGAACGGAGGTGATATGATATATTTTCTCTTTCTACCTTCAGTGAACGTTGGTAGGACATCGACAGTGAACGTTGGTGTTTGTTATCTTTTTGCTATCTTCAGTGAACATTGATAGTTCATTGTCAGTGAACAACGGTGATATGATATGTTTTCTCTTTCTACCTTCAGTGAACGTTGGTAGGACATCGGCAGTGAACGTCGGTATTTGTTATCTTTTTGCTATCTTCAGTGAATGTTGATAGTTCATCGTCAGTGAACGGTGGTGGTATGATATATTTTCTCTTTCTACCTTCAGTGAATGTTGGTAGGCCATCGGGAGTGAACGTTGATGCTTGATTCATTTCTTTTGGTCCACTAGTGATTTATTTTCCTGGTGGGGTTGCTCCTTTGTTTCGTTATTTTTGTTGCATCCCCAGTGATACTCTGCGTCTCTTTGGTATTATTCAGATGCATTCATATGCACAAGCATTTGCATGGCATCTTAGGGCCAAAAAATAGGGTTTGTTTTATATTTAAGTATCTTCGATCACGTCGACACGAAGATTTTCAACCTTCGCATCTCCGGATAGAAGAAAGTTAAATAAGGGCAGCTGTTGTACCCCAATTTCCCCCCCTAAGATCCCTTCATCATACCATGTTGTTTCACTCACAACAGGATCACATTAGGGATTTTGGTTCTTCTCCCTTTCTTTAGCTTTTCTCTTTTGAGGAGTTACCAAGCACCTTGACTTGTTTTCTTTTGTGATCATGAATATTTTGCTTTGATAATGTAGGTAAAGGCAATGAGAATTAGCTAGTTGCTCCATGGGTTCATGAGTTTATTTCCATGCCCTAGTCAACATAGTTTGAGGAGTTCAAGACTTCACTATTGGAGTGGTTTTGGAAGAAATGGCATGACAAGGCTTACTTTGGTTCAACATATTTCAAAGTTATCAAAATTGATTCAAAAGTACAAGGGGTTGAGTGAAGAAGTTGTCATGATTGGACAAGGTCTTGTTCCTATTGGTCACAAGAGCACATTTCTCTCAAATTTCAAGATATGGAAGTGGTTTTGGTGGTTATGAGTCCTCATCATCATCCTAGATAACTTCTATTCACAAAGAAAGAATATTGGCACAAGAAGTTTGTTCAAACTTGTCAAAGTTCCTCAAAGCATTCTCTTGATCTAGAAACTAGGGTTTTGAACTTCAAAGGGGAATATCTTGTTCACCTTTTGGTATTTTTGAGTGATTCCAAGGACATCTTTTTCTTCAGAGAGTTACCAACAAATCACTTTAAAAGTTCCAAGGAGTTTTCATGTGGAAGGAACTTGGTGAAGAAGAAAGATTACAAGTCATCCAGATGAATCCACATATTTCCATATGTGACTTCAAATGGTCATAAGATGGTCAATTTTTTTCACCTTGAGCCCATTCTTTTTCCATGATGATCTTAAAGATGTGAACTTCATGCCTTATTTTATGTGCAAAGTCAGAAAATGGATGGAAGTTGCCTTAAGAACGCAAACAATTATAGATCATTTCATGATTTTTGGCCAAATTCAATAAGTCATAACTTGCTCAATTTTTGGATATTTTGAGTGGTTCGAATTTCAAAATTTCATTCAAGAGGTCTACTTGATTCCATCTTTTTTGGTCAAGAGAAAATTCCAAGTGGAAGGCCACGTTTGGATACAAAAGATTATAGGTCATTAAGAAGAATTTGAAATATTTCTAAGTATGGAAAGTCAACTTTTTTTCTTCAACTTTGACTCCATGTAACTTTCAGCTCAAGCATCAATTTGATTCCATTCTTTTTCCATTGCAAAGCTTGTAATCTCATCTTTCCAAAGCATCAAGAATTATGCCCTAAGTCACCTTGAGTTGGAAATACCATGGATTTGAATTTGGTAGTTTGAAACTGAATTTTTTACAAAGTCAGGATTTTTAAATCTTTATTTTGGCTTCTAATCAAAAGTTTTCCACGCGTTTTTGTTTCTAATCATGATTAGAAACTTGCTAGAAGTGATTAGCATCATGAAACACGCGATATGGCTGAGTTTTGATCAAGTTTGAGTCACACTTTCTTTATGATGCATACCCATACTATTTCCCTCCAAAACGTATCATTCACTCTTCCTTTTGATCCCATTTGCTTCCCTATAAATAGAGGGTCATTCCCCATCCATTTTCCTAAGCTTAGAGAGCCAAGAACACCCTGCCAAAACCTCACACGGACCCACTTTTTCTGAATTCAGTTTTTGAAATTTAAGCTTCCTTTTCCAAAATTCTTTGCACATTCATCATCCTTGAACTTCATACAAACTCTCCAGCACTTAAACCAATCAAAACGACCCATAATTCAAGCTACCGAAGTCCAGTTTCAGAGCTTCTTACTTGAACTTCGAAAAGGTAGAATTATCCACCAATTGAATCCAAATCAAACACTAATCTATTCTACTCCTTTGTTTGATTCTAATGCTGCTTACAATTTTTAAATCCATTGAGAATTGAGAGACAAATCCCAAATTGAAGGTGCTCTCTATTTTCTGAGTTTTTGATTCATAGCTCTCTCCATACTTTATATAAATTTGGTGCGATGGTTGTGTTAGAATCGTCTTGAAGAGACGAGTTCAATGATGCTAGCCAGGGATCCTAATTTTTCCGTTTGAAGGATCTCACAAAATCCCCATTGTAGGGTGTCTGGAGGTTGAAGACGATGACATGTCTCGTCTCAGCCAATGATAGTGTGCCAAGCGTTTTAATTTAATTGGTTGCCCTTTTTCTGATCACATGTGTGTTTCACTAAGGTCCATATCAAGAACAGTGCGTCTGGTCAATTGGATTAGCTTACTAACGCGTTTTGACTTTGATCTGATGGTCCACATCTTTTTGGTTTTATTTTATTTTCTGATTTTTATATTTTATTTGATTAAATTTTTAAAAATTCATAACTCTTTTATTTTTTATCCAAAAATTATGAAAAAATTCACAAAAATACTTTGAATTATTTTTTATCTCATGAATATTTTTTCACATTTTTATTTTAACATTTAGTATTTTTTATATTTTTTGTATTATTTGCTTTCTTTTAATTTCTTAAAAAATACTTTCTGACATTTTTTAAATCTGAAAAAATTCATAAATATTATTTTGCATATTTTTTACTTTCTGGAAATTAAATGAAATTTTATGTTGAGGTTTACTATTTTTGATTCATTTTATGTTTGTTTTAGCAATTTTAAATAGTTTAAAAATAGTTTCTGACTTTTAAAAATTACCAAAATTTTATAAATATATTTGGATCCATTTCTGATTTTTCTATGGCCTTATTCTTCATTTCTTGATTAATTTGAACATAATTGATATTTTCTTCATTATTTTCTATTTTTTAAATTTTTTTAACCCTTTTTAATATATGTATTAAATATGATATTATTTTATGATTATTTTCTGGCTGTCTTGAGTTGATTTTTTTATCATGACTTTATTAACATCATTGGATCTTGGGTGTTGAGTTCAACTCCACCAAAATGGATGAATAATTTTAATAATAGTTGGATTAAATTTTTAATTCAAAAGTGGTTTATTCATCTTTTTGCCCTAATCCTCTTCATCTCATCCCCTTCTCATTGCACTAAATGTTGTTGGAGCATGATCTTTATATCATGTCTCAAATTAAATGGTGCATATATTTCTATTGACCGGCCTCAAAATAGGTGCGACTTCTATATAAGTCCACTTACGATTGCTTAACATAGCGCTAAATTTTGTCCCGATTCAAATAAATGATCATTCGTGGCCCAAACTTATGATTGTAAGCTCAAGTATGTTAATTTGATCTCTTTGATCCAATAACCTTGAATTTCATTGTATGGAGGCTTTGGTTCTACCAATCCTCTAATGGATCTACAACACCTTTGGTCAATGCGGATCACTTAAACATTGTTGATCATTAAATGGTACTTATGAGAATTCCAAATGGATGATATACTTCACAAAAAGCAAATGCAACTTACTGTGTGGAGGCTTTGGTTCTACCAATCCTCTGATGAGTTCCAAATGCAAGTTTCAAGATGGTCATCCAACTAACCACTAATCATTGACTTATTTATCTTATGCTTTTATTCTTTTTATGCTTTATGTACTATTTCTTTTTTTGCATTTTACATTTCATGCCATTTTCATCTTTGCTCATTTGAGCATTTATTTTCTTGCCATTTTTACTTTGCTCACTTGAGCTTTTCTTTTCCTTTCTTAAGATACTTAATAACCAACATAAACCCTAAAAAACTCTTAATGGTACTTGGACTATTTGGTTACTATCCTTGGCATGATGGAGCATGGGACTATTTCTTGGACTTAGGATTAGAAACCTTGGCCTATCTTGGAGACCTTGTGATCTTATCTGATTATTTTGTCTGGAGTTCTTGAGGTTTACCTCAAGACATTGGGTTTCTTATTTGTTTTTGTTTGCAGGTTTTTGTGATTACACTCTTTGTTTGTAATATGGAATTCACCCGCATACATTCGTTACTCTATCCAATTTTTGTGAAGACTTAATACACTTGAAGAGGTCTAGTATCTTTGCTTACTTGGTTTCAATCCAAAGAATGAGAATTCTGTCTTGGCTCATAATGACAAGTTTTGGCTTCTAGTTGGTTAGATGGTCCTTATCCTTAGCTTTTACCTTATGCTTTAGGATAGTCTCTTCTTCTCCTCCCATCTTCTTTAATTTCAAAAATATTCTCCCTCTTTTTGAAAACTCTTCTTGTTTCTAAACTTGAACCACTTTCATAATAAACTTGGACCTAGGTCCATGCATTTTAAAAATCTTTTCATAAATAAACTTCAATCAATTTAATAATACCTTGACATTTTTTTTGTGAGAAGACTAAAAGTCAATCTATCTCATTTCAAATCATTTTTCCATTTTGGATTTTTTATCTTTAAACTTTTTCTCAAAAGGTTAGACTCTTGTCAATCCTTGTAGTGATGCAAACAACTATACTTCTACAATATGTAGTGAAGTGAGATATTTTCCACTTGGGTGTTGAGTGAGGCATTGTTGATTTTAAAATCCAAGGCATATCCTCCACTTCGAGATGATGCAAATTCTCCTTTCTCATGATCGTGTGTAGTAAGTATGTTTTCCACACGGACAAATGACGATGATGTCTTATCTCTTAAAATCAACCAACACACTTGTGTTTCAAATTTTTAAAAGAGGAACTACGTGTACCCTGATCCCCTATTGCACGAAAGGTGGTACGTAGGCACTAAAGGTTCGCAACCGCGACGGGTGCAAAAAGCATAAAAATACATTTCTTCTCTCACCTCCACCATCCATTTTATATACAACACATTTTTATAGCCAAAATATATAGATTTTTCAAAGAGGTTCCTGCGGAGTACCGTAGATGTTTAGGGTGCTAATACCTTCCCTTTGCATAACCAACCCCCTTACCTTGAATCTTTGCCCCCTCTTTTGGGTTATTTGCTCTTTTCCCATTCCTTTGGAAATAACAAAACACAGTGGCGATTTTTATTTTTGATTTGTATAAAGTCTAGTCAATTCAATGGCTTAGTCTTGAACATTTCTAACGTTACACTAAGGAAACCCTAATTTGACAAATCTTGACTTTTGATGATCTGAGGAATTTCCTTGTGGAATCATGATCAACCCTTTATCAAATGATGAATATCACTTCAAAATACTGATGTTGACCAAAAAATCTCGAAGTTTGACTGTATGTTGACCATAGTTAACTTTTTCACCAATATAGTTGATTTTCAAACATTTGAGCCATTGACTGAGCAAACTTGTGATGCAAGGCATAAAAATTGGCATGGATATTCTTGAGGACATATTAGGAACCATGGAAATCACTTTAGTCCTTTGCAACCCAAAATTCTTTGTGAGAAGTGAAACCCTAGTTGGAAGTCCATTGCTTAGGAGGAGAATTTGTCTGGCCATTTCTTGGCCAACCTTGAGAAATTGAGGACTTCAATGAGAATGTCTTGAGTAAAATGGGAGGGAAAATTTTGGGGTACAATAGCTGCCCCTGTTCAATCTTCTTAGACCTAAGGATTTAGATTGGCTTGTATGCCTTTCGTGATTTGAAGGTGGAAGTTGACTGAACACTAGAGTGCCCGGAAATTTGCACTTGCATATACATGAAGTAACGTTGTTGGTTGATGATATCAGGAATGGGCTTACAAATGCCATTTGGATAAGATGACGGAGAGTCGTCTGAGATGGGCTTATAGATGCCATCCAAAATAAATGGTGACTTTGAACTAGAAGAAATATCATAATAAATCTTTGGTCAATTTACCCTGAGACATAAGAGATCTCTTTACGGGGAATCCTGCTCTTGTTGTTTGAGAAGGACTCCATTGGGGAATGTTGATTTCAGTTTGGAGAATAGAGTCTAGGAGCTTTAGTTGTCCATTACTCTACTGGGGAGTTATCTCTTGACTAGGGAGGTGAAAGTTAGCTATTATCTGGTCAAAATACAGGCTTCACAATAACTTGCTAAGGATAATAAAGTTGACTATTATCTAGTCGTATTCCAAGCTTCACAACGGCTTATTGGGGAATATGAAATTAACTGTTATCTGGTCGGTTTCTAGGCTTCGTATTAACTTGCTTAATGTTAAACTATTATCTGGTCAAATTCCAGGCTTCACAGTAACATAGATGAAGGGATGAAGCTAATTACTATCTGGTCGGATTCCAGGCTTCACAACAACTTACTGAAATTAATTTGTTATCTGGTCGGATTCCAGGCTTCGCATAAAAATGAAATTAAACGGTTATCTGGTCGTATTCCAGGCATCGCAGTAATTTTCTTGAAAGGATATGAGTTAATTGCTATCTGGTCGGATTCCAGGCTTCACAATAACTTACTTAAATTAATATGTTATCTGGTCGGATTCCAGGCTTCGCAGAAAAATAAAGTTAAACTGTTATCTGGTCGTATTCCAGGATTCGCAATAATTTTCTTGAAAGGACATAAGTTAGTTTCTATTTGGTCGGATTACAGGCTTCACAATAACTTACTGAAATTAATCTGTTATCTGGTCGGATTCCAGGCTTCGCAGAAAAATGAAGTTAAATTGTTATCTGGTCGTATTCCATTGGATGTTAATTGTTCTAATGGGGAGTTTATACCCTGACTAGGAATAGAAGAGATGGATAACCTTCCAGCTCTCCTGGGGAGGATAAAGTTGACTAACATCTGGTCCGATTTCCAGGTTCCATGGTAACTCTCTGGGGATAGTGACGAATTCACTAGAGAGAGGGATTTTCCAGTGATTTGTAGTTGAAGCACACTCAAGATGGGGAGTGTTAGAATAAATCCATGCCTTGATTGTATCTGAAGATGTATTGAATGGGTATCAGAATAATATCCATATTTGGACTGTATCTGAACCATATCTGAAAGATGTACTGAATGAGTATCAGAATGACATCTATATTTGGATCGTATTTGAACTGTATCTGGAAGAGAAATTTGGAATGAGTGCCAGAATGAATTTGTGTCTTGATTGTATCTGTACTGTATCTAGAAGAAAAATTTGGAATGAGTGCCAGAATTAATTTGTGTCTTGATTGTATATGCACTGTATCTAGAAGATGATAAACTATTTGGGGAAATAAACCCTATTGATGGAGAAGTACTCTTGCTGAGGAAACACCCTTGTTAAGGAAATGAACTCTGCTAGAGAGCAAAAGTCTGAAGGGGGTTTTACAACCTTGGAGGAACAAGCTCAACTGGGGAAGAGAAACTCCATGAACTGTACTGATTAAAACTCCGTAGGTTGGTGATATTTCCAGGAAGAAGATCATACACCTTTATCCGCCAGAGTGATCTGCCGGGGAAATTGCGGGGAATGTATGACTTTGTGAAGATTACTTTGTAGAGATAATCTCATGAATTTGGCTTTGTGGGGGTTCGTGGAGACTTGAACATACCTCAACTTCTAGAGCCTTTGGTGAATGCTGATCACAGTTGTGATCGGTGGAAATAGAACTGACTGTTTTGAAATGCTGGTTCGCGAAATGTCGCGGTAAGCAAGAGTCGCCACCGTCTTTTATGTTCTCCAACAAGGAAAGGACAAAAGCACAGCAAAATTCCTTTTCGAGATGTTTCTCGGTTCGGGAGGTAGATTATAGAAAGGGAAGATGTTAGCACCCTTTCTATCCGTGGTTATCCACGGGCTCTTAGGTACTTGCTCACTATGTTTTCAAAAATGTTTGCTTTTCTTTGTGTTTGTGGGTTTTGAAAAAGTTTGTTCGAAAACTTCGTTTAACTCTTGTATCAGTCCTCAAGAGTGTATGAAGAGTTTGTTTGAAAACTTTTGTCAAAAAAGTGTAAGTGCGAAAAGTTGTTTTTGTTTTAAAAAGAACAAGTACCTACTAGCATCTACCTACTCAAAAGAAATTAAGCTGTGTAAATGTCCTTTAGACAGTGCTATCCCACTATTGAGAAGTAGGTAGCACCGTCGTTGGAGTTTGTCGGGTCAATTCGATTATAGGGACATGTGGTCACCAAAGCAATAGTAGGACGCCTTAGCGGTAACCCTAATGTCCTAGATCCTTTTTTTATCCGAGGCAACCGTTTCGAGGCAACTTGGATCTTTAGACAGGAGGGCGACCTCTAAAACACCCTATACTCAATGACCACCTCGAGGCAACCAAGTGAGGCGTACCCTAGGAGTGGCATGTGCGAGTGTGTCAGGATTCAGTTTAATTATCTTTGCACATTTTAAGGTGAGCTACGTTTTGATTTTATTTTGAGAACAAGTCTTGTCATGCATAGCAGTTAATAATTGTGCGGAAAGTAAATTGCGGAAAGTAAATCTACGCTATTACAAGGCGTCGGGTATTTACATCGCCAAAAGCAACCCTTGAAAAGTAAACGCGAGAAATTAAATAAAATCGATAAAAGTCCTAATTATCTATTACATCCTCGGAACAGTTACATAAATATGATCAAAAATATTATGCGCGAAAAGAAATTAAATCAGAGAAGTCCTTAGGGTTTTGACCCTTTTTTGAGAAAAGAATGAATTTTGGTCCTTTTTGCATTTAATTAACTATTAAACCTAAAACTAATTAATTAATTAATTAAAAGAAAACAAAGTATTTTTCAGTTTTTAATGTTTTAATGAAAATAAAATAAAAAGTCACAAGTTAGTAAAAAACCCTAATTTCTATATTAATTTTATTTATTGTGAAAAAAGAAATTAAAGTTAACCTAATTAACTAAGTTAATTTGTGTTAGTATTTATTTACAAAAAATAAAGTGAAATTAATAAATAATAATAATAAAAATATTTACATTTTTTTAATTTATTATGAAAATACAATTTGTGAGGTAATTAAATAATAATAATACTAATCATAATTAATAAAACCATTAAATAGAAATTAAAATAGAAAAGGAAAAGGGATAAAGAAACCAGGGGGTGATGGGCCAGCAAGGAGGTGTTGGTTGCAATTTTCAGGCCCATTAAGCTACAAGCCTTGTTGACTTTCTAGATCAGCTGCACGTTCGTTGACTGGGAGTACCATGATCCCTCACGCTTGGCCTTCAGATCTGGGCTTAGAGACACATGGCGCTTGGAGGTTGGCAGTACATGGTAGACACTATTAAGGAACCTGCATGTGAACATGTTATGAAAAATATGATAAGAGTTTTGGGGGACCTGGGAATCGAACCCAGGTCCCAATGGTTACCAGCCAGCTCACCAACCATTACACCATATGCCTGCATTTGTTATTATGATAATGAGCAAATATTATATTGGACAATTAATACATATGCTGTAAACAACATAAAAACGCACGCTCATTTGAATGGCCCAACCATGCGCTTACACGTCCTTCGTCTTCCTCGTTTGCCTGTAAAAACAAAGTTAGATAGCGGGGGTTTTTAACCCCCACAACCTGCAACCACGAAAAATAGCGAATAGGCGTATGATTATTAGAAATATTTCGCGAGGGTGGTTTTGTGTTCGTCTTGTTCTGACGGTTTCAACCATATGCCTTAGAGGTTCTAATTTTTTCTGGATAATAAAGCCCCAATTTGGAAGCTCAAGAACCCTAGGTTTTGTCAATGGCAACTTACGATTCTGCACACTATAATCCAATTAATTAATACCATTAGCTTTATATGAACTCAAGCAATACAAAACAATGAATAAAGCATGTTAATTATGCATGAAATAGTCAATACGATTATGGACATGAGAAGCAAACCGTGGGTCTGTTCTTGAGTATTTCTTGAGCTTTAGCGTATGGTTTTGATTGCAATACGTCTCTGGGGACTCCTGCAATGTGTTAGAATTAATAAAAAGCTTTGAATTGTGCTAGAATATGGAAATCAGTTTTGACTTTTCTTTGAATTTTCTTGAATGTGATTATGGCTTTTCTGCAGCAAATTCACGTATGGGGCATTAGGGTTGGCTTGTGCATATATAGTAGAATAGAATTAGGTCATAATCTTGCAAAGAAATCCATGGAATTGATGATTGCATATTTGATTGAAAATCAAATATTTTTGAATCTTTTTTATTGAAGAAACTTGCTAAATTTGGAGATTTTGATATCCTTGATTGGTACACGAATTTGCCAGCATGATTAGGTCATTCTTGCTTCACAAAAAGATTGAAAAACCATATCTTTATATTTTCCTACAATTTAAATTAATTAAATGAATTAATATTGATTAAAAATCCAATTAATTAATAAAAAAATAAGAAAATAATTCAATTAGGCTTGATGGGTCGTGCATAAGACTTGGATAAAGTTTCAAGAAGAAATTTGAGGCCCATTAGCAAAAACAAGGTGTTTTGAGCAAAGTTGACTTTTGCAAATTCACAAAAATTTCCCAACTTCACCAATGCATATCTTGCTCAATTTTGATCATATGAACATGTTCTTGGACATTTTGGAAAGGTCTTGAAGTCCTCTAACTAATGCCTTTGGTCCCATGTCATTTGGAGTTAACAATCTCAAGTTATGGACTTTGACTTAAAGTGCATTTTTGTTGACTTTTGAATTTGACCTATAATGTAGAAATTGACAACTTTTTGTGAGAGCATTTCTTGGACTTAGAATGTGAAGATGGATTGTAGGAGATTGCATCCCCTTCAAAATGAGAATTGGATGAGATTTTTCTTATGAACCATGAAAAAGTTATGCCCTGGTCAAGATACAGTTGACTTTTCTACTGTCCAAAAATAGTAACTTTTTGCATCTTGATGATTCTTGAGCTATCCTTGTGGAATCATGATCAAGATTTGATCAAATGATGATTGTGTGCTCAAAACAAGATGTTGACAAAAAATTCTTACTTTTGACTGCAAAATGACCATTTTACCCTTGTAGTTGACTATGGATCAAATGAGGCTTTTGACTGTGCAAATTGACACTGTGAGTCTTGAAACTTGGCATGTAGATGCTTGAGGATGTATATAGGCCCATGAGACTTGATTGGACCATTGGAAACCTCAAATTCCTTGAAAGAACCAAAACCCTAGTTTCAGTTGTCTTAGGAGGTGGTTTGACTGTACCATCTCTTGAGCAATCTTGAACCATTTGAAGATGATTCTTGACAAACCTTGAAGAATATGGGAGGGAAAATTTTGGGGTACAACAGTTGCCCCTGTTCAATCTTCTTAAACCTGAGGATGTAGATTAGCTTGCGTGCCTTTCATGATCCGAGGGTGGAAGATGATTGAACACTAGAGTGCCCAGAAATTTGCACTCGCATGATGTAATATTAGCAATGTGATGTCGGAAATGGGCTTACAGATGCCATTTGGAGAGATGATGGCTAGGAGGATGGGCTTATAGATGCCATCTGGAGATTGCTGGATGGAAGGATGGGCTTGTAGATGCCATCTGGAGATTGTTGGTTGGTAGTTTTGTCTTTGTTGACAGGTTGTCTTCATTGACGAGTTGTCTTCATTGACGGGTTGTCTTCATTGACGGGTTGTCTCTATCGACAAGTTGTCTTCATTGACTGGTTGTCTTCATTGACGGGTTGTCTCTTTCGACCGGATTGTCTCTTTCGACTGGATTGTCTCTTTCGATTAGGATTTTCTCTTTCGACTGAATTGTCTCTTTCGACTGAATTGTCTCTTTCGACTGGATTGTCTCTTTCGACTGGATTGTCTCTTTTGACGGGATTGTCTCTTTCGACTGGGATTGTCTCTTTCGACTGAATTGTCTCTTTCGACTGAATTGTCTCTTTCGACTGAATTGTCTCTTTTGACTGGATTGTCTCTTTTGACTGGATTGAGAATTTAACTGCATTTTTCCTGAAAGGTAAAGGTCAGTCATATGCAATGCATGATATGGATCGAGCGATGATGTTCTCAACATAAATGATATCGTATGATATGATGCGTATATGCATGTATCATGATGTATGAAAATGTGAGGTTCTAGCTGGGGAAAATAAATCTCGGATAGCTGCTGGAGAATGAGTTGAATTCTTCCTTTCCGTTGGGGATGATGAACGAAGATGATTGCGTGAATAAACCTGTAGGAGAAGATGACTCCGTTGGGGAATAAACTTTGACGAAGAGATTACTCCGAGGGGAAATACTCTGCGGGGGAGATATGTTCTGCTGAGATTTTAACGATAACTCCGCTGGGGATTTCGTTGATAAGCTCTCTTGGGGATTTTGATGAACTCCGCTGGGGATAGAAAGAACTTCGCTGAGGACGATCTTTCCGTTGCAATTTGCTGAGGATAACCCAGTTAGGCTCTGGTGGGGATAACCCTCTGAATATGGCTGGGGAGAGATATTTATACTCTGCAGGGGATAAGCTTCCAGAATCTACTGGGGAAGATGATTCGACTCTCCTGGGGAAACTTTTTGGACTGCACTGGGGAAATGGCTCCACTGGGGTGTCTGTATTCCACCGGGGAACAATCTTATATTTCTGTCGAGGAATATTGAGACTGTCGGGGATGCTTGCTGAAGAATATCTGTATACTCTGCTAGGGAATATTAAGATCTTCTGGGGATACCCAACTTCTTTAGGACTGATGGTAGACCAACTCTGTTTGGAGGAGAGTATTGCTGACTTGTTGGGGATATTGTGCCTTTTTAGGGCTGAGACCAACTCTGTTTGGAGAAGAGTATTGATGAACCTTGTCCTACTCTGCGGGGAGTGAAGGTATCTTGGTCATATTCTTCAGCTGAACTTACCTTGGTACCTGGTGGACAGAGCGGCTTGTACAGTTCAGACGATTCTTATTGCCCCAGTTTCTGCGGGAGAAGATACCTGTGGAGGTGCTTGATAGCTGCCGATTGACAAATCTTCTTCTGGTAGGCGAGTGACGAGATGACGGGACATAGTCGTACGCTTTGATCCCTAACTTTTGCCTGGACCTCCCTCTCGGGTTTTCAGTCCATCGGGATACCCCTTTTTTCCCAAGCCGCCTTTTCAGGTTTTCGACTTGCTGGGTGTACAGATTTTTATTTCATTTTCATCCCTTATTTTGCCCGAACCCTTTTGGTTCGCCGGGAAGCCATTATTTTTGCCTAGGCTAGTCGACCTAGCGGGTCTTTGATTATGCGTAGTATTTTTTCGACTATTTCCACGCTCTCAAGATGTGTTGCCATACCACCAGAAGATGTTTGATCATGCAGGAATCGTTGTTGGAATTCACGTCCAATGCCCCAAGTGACTCAGGCGGAGATTTGCCCCTGGCTATTTTACATCTTGAGAGATTCCTTGAATCTTGACTTGACTGCCCCAAATGATAGATAATGCTCATGCCTGCCCCTTGGTTGGAAGTGTTTCTTCCACTTGAGGTGACTCCTTTTGTTGAGAAGGTTTTTGTTCACCAGATATTCTTCGTGCGAATTTCCCTACTGTTCAAACAAATAGTCATATGAAAACAATGTTATTTTAAGAATGCAAAGCTTATGTCTGGCTTGAAGTTTTTGAAAATGCTTTTTAAAACAAGTGAATTTTTGTAAAATGTGATGTCAACTCAGGATTTTACAGCAAGCCCTACAGGAGTCAGGATACCTTTTGTAACAGTATACTTTCGAACTAACCCATGCTTCAGCTAGGACTTTTTAAGGGTTAAAACGTGGCCTGGTTCACGGTTTAAGAAACAAAGGATAAAGGCTCAGATTTATTTGTACCCACCCGTTCTTCGTGATGTTCTTCGATCCTAAACTCAGCTAATCGTGCATTAGATCTTGTTTGAGTCTTTGCTTTGATATTCCGGTGATGGTTCGAAAGTTTATTTTGAACAGGCAGTTATTTCTTCTTTTTTTTTTGTTGAGGGTTTGTAGGACCTCTTTCTTTTTGATTTTATTATCCCTGTCTTTTTGCCTGAACTGTTTCTTTTGTGATTACAGTCAGCGGGATGCCCCAGTTTTTGTAAGTCTCCTTCATAGGTTTTGACTTATTGGGCTTTCATTTTGAGAGATAATGACTGCCTGTCCTTACGATTATAGGGAACCATCACTGTCTTTTGTTTTGGAAGGACTCCTTTGATGCTATTCATTGTGCACTTGGATCAACTGAGAGAACTACCCTGCCCCAGGTTATGATTAAGGGTTTTAATTTTTACGTAAAAAAGAAAAACTCCAACTTCTTTGGCTCAAAGGGGTTGACTAGGGATTATCTTCCTTATAACTCCACTGTTTAGGATTTGAAACAATGTCTGTACCTCATCAGCGGGGTCTGTTCAAAAGCATATTGTAAAGATCGCGGTATCATTTTCGTCATCCTCCTTCAAAAGGCTTAGAGTTTTTTAATCGAGAGTTTGAACATCACAACAAAATGAAAGAAATTTGAATATAGTGAATACGAATGGATTGATTCAAAATAGACATATGTAATGCATTAATGAAATAAAAGAGTTTGACATGATAATTGTTTGAATAAGCAAAGAAAAAAATACAACTTCAGAATTCAAATGAACAAAAGTCTCTCGATCCTAGCCATGTTTTGGCAAGGGAGAAGTGATCACATTGGGAGTCTCGGGAGCTTCGAACTCGACCTCCTTTGCATCGATTAGGTCCTGAACCTTATTCCTCAAAGTCCAACAATCATCTGTAGCATGCCCCGTGCAGTCAGAATGATAAGCGTAGCGGGCGTTGGGGTTATACCTTGAAGGTGTAGTGTTATGATTCTTAGGAGGGTCCCTTAGAGTTACCAAATTGGTCTTCAGCAACTGTGGCAATATCTGGGACAAGGTTGTGCTGAGGGGAGTGAATTGCCTTCTAGGTCTCTCTTCCCTTTGTTGGTTGCGATGTTGAGGAGCACTGGCCGGTTTTGAAATAACTACCGCGTTGACATCTTGGCGGTGTTCGGACCTATTCTGTCTTCTTGAACCATAGACAGCATTGGATTCTTTCCTGAATGGTTTTTTCTCAGTGTTCGAGGAGTCACCCTTCTGTATTTTCCCAGACTTGATACCAGCTTCTATTCTCTCACCAGTCAAGATAAGGTCTGTAAACCCAGCAGAAGAATTCTCAATAGATGGTTGAAGAACGGACCAGACAGGGTCCCCAGAAACATATCAACAAGTTCACGGTCAGTTAAAGGTGGCCGCACCCTTCCAGCAAGGTCTCTCCACTTTTGGGCATATTCTTTAAATCCTTCACCCGTCCCTAGTGACATACCCTGGATTTGGGTACGCGTAGGAGCAAGGTCGGAATTATACTGATACTGCTTATAAAACGCAGCAGCCAAGTCCTCCCAGTTACGAATACTGGCTCCATCCAGCTGATAGAACCATTCGAGTTGAGTCCCTGAAAGACTATCCTGGAAGAAATGGATCCATAAATTCTTGTCAGCTGTATAAGGTTGGATCTTCCTTACATACGATCGGAGGTGCAGCTTAGGACAAGAAGCTCCGTCGTATTTTGCAAAAGCAGGTGCCTTGAACTTATGTGGGATCACCACCCCAGAGGATAAGCCTAGGTCTCCAAAATCCAACCCGGGCACATGTTGAATCTCCATAGAACTTAAGCGGTCTTCCAGCTGTTTGTACCTATCCTCAACAGGAGGATACTATTCATCATTATAATCCGTCTCGTTGTCGGAGACCACGGGACTAGGAACCCTTCTCTCTCGGGGACTGTCCTGGCCTGCAGATGAGGTAGTCAGCTCAGCCTCATTCCATAATCCATTCCCAGATCTGCGTCTAGTGTTGAACAAAACAGTCCTCTTCTTCTTCTTCTTCCTCTCTTTCAGAATCAGAGTCTTCAAATCCTGTTGACCCTGGGCTAGGCTCATAACCAACTCTTGGAACTGGGCATTCTGGGCCTGGAGGGCCTTGATAGCTTGTTCAGCGGAAGGTTCAGTAGACATGATGATTGCTGAAATAAACAGCGAAGAAGATAAGTGACCTGTAAAAAGAGTACTTGTGATGTAATGATATGTATGTATGCAATGTTTTCAAGGATCTCGTGGGGTAAACAAGAAAATTGTTAGAATTTGAATTTTGTAGCTTGATTGAAGGAACTTCATGTTGATGAGGGTCCTTCTTCAAGAGTCAAGGCTCACTGTTGTACCCCAAAATTTGCCCTCCCATATTCTTCAAAGTTTTGACAAGCATCACCTCAAAGAGTTCAAAGTCTACTCAAGGGCTACACAGTCAACCATCCTCCTAAGCCAGTCAAATTAGGGTTTTGGTTCTTGCAGGGAAGTTGAGGTTTTCAGGGGCTCAATCAAGTCCCATATGCTCATATACATTGTCAAGCACCGACATGTCAAGTTTCAAGGCTAACAAGGTCAAGTTGCACAGTCAAAAACCCTAATTGCTCCACAGTCAACTGCAGGGGCAAAATGGTCATTTGGCAGTCAAAAGTCAAAAATTTTGGTCAACATCTTATTTTGAAGCCACAATCATCATTTGGTCAAATCTTGACCATGATTTCACAAAAATGGCTCAAAAATCATCAAGGTGTCAAAAGTTTCTATTTTTGGACAGCTGAAAAGTCAACTGTAACTTGACCAAGGCATAACTTTTTCATGGTTCATCAGAAAAATCCCATCCAATGCTCATCTTGAAGGGGAAGACATTTCCTACAACTCATCTTCACATTCCAAGTCCAAGAAATGCTCTCACAAAAAGTTATCAATTTCAACATTATAGGTCATTTTCAAAAGTCAACAAAAAGGCACTTTAAGTCAAAGACCATAACTTGAGATTGGTAAATAAAAATGACATGGGACCAAAGGCATTGGTTAGAGGACTTCAATACCTTTCCAAAATGTCCAAGAAAATGTTCATAACTTCAAAATTGAGCAAGATATGCATTGGAGAAGTTGGGAAATTTTTGTGAAATGGCCAAAGTCAACTATCCTTGAAACTTCATTTTTGACAAAAAGGGCCCACTTTTTCCACTTGGTTAAGCTTGGCCATGCCTCCCACGTGTCCCACAATTTATTTCAAGATTAAAAATTAATTTTTCTATTTTTATTTAATTTTATTTGATTTAATTCATTTTAAATCTTTAAAATTTAAATAAAAATCAAGAAAATTAATGGAAGGATATTTTGTGGCTTGAATAGCTTTGATACACCATGAAGCACATTCCAAATTCGTGCAAGACCTATTTCAAGCATAGAAATTCAAATTTTGACAAAGATGGCAAGTTGTTTAAATGGTGTTCATGGCAAAATCCAAAACATAATTGCAAGGCTTCAAGGCTCCTTATTGTGATTGATTATCATTCATATACAGATATGCAAGCCTCTCCCATAACAGACACGACCTAGAACTCTCAGGGAGGGCATAAGCAATTTCAAAATTTTAGAGAAAAAGTGAGAAACTGAAAACCTATTTGCAGCGCAATTCAAAGCCTCTTTTGGATTCAAACAGCTTGCCTGAATCTCCAGGAGTCTATTGCTATAAAAAACGAGCCCTAACACCATCAGAATCAAAGCATACAACTCACACGGTTTGAATTATTTTTCAGAATTACATATCATCATTCATGTGTTTTTAACCATTCTTTTGAGTTGATTTATGTTAATAGGGATATTCTGAAGCTATTGGCATAGTCCAATTTGGTTGTAGTGCCCTGAATAGAAATCCACCATTGAAGAACATTAGGGTTTCAGAGCTCTCATATTGGGGGTTTTTATATACTCTAAAATTAAACCTCAAAGCCTACATGGACAAATTCGTCAGGACGAGACGAGAACATTGACACTATCGCGCTCAATTTATATCAATCCTAACTCTAGTCGCTATTATTCGTGGTTGTGGTTAGTGGGGGTTTAAAACCCCCGCTATCTTGTTTTCTTTTTACAGGGCAAACGAAGAAGGAGATGGCGTGGCAACCAGGGAGTGGGCCATTCAAATTGGCGCGCGCGTTTCAGCATATAGGGCACTTATTTCATATATTCTTTTGTTTCTATTATGTTTACAAACAAGCGCGTTTGGTTCAGTGGTTGGCTATGTGTTTGGTAATCTCTGGGACCTGGGTTCGATTCCCAGGTCCCCCCATATAATTGTTGATTTTTGTTTTAACACGTTCTAGTGCAGTATTCATCCAAAGGTCCACCATACATACCCACGCCCAAGCTTGCCAAGTGGCTGTGACTACCAATCCAAGGGCTGCAAGAGAAGGAGTATCATGTGTCCAGTCAAACAGCACGCACACAATCCTGAAAGTCAACAAGGTTTTGTGATTCTTGGGCCAGAATTACTTCAGAAAACCTCCATATGGGCCATCTTACCCCCCTTGGGTTTACTTTTCCTTTTTATTATTTTGTCATTTTATTTTCTTATTTGCTTTACTTCTTACTAACAATTAACATAATTAACTTTTTATAAAAAATCAAAAAAAGAATTAACATTATTATTATTATTATATTATTTTGTAAATAAATATTAACAAATAAATAGTTTAATTAGGCAATTTTAACTTCTTTTCTTAATAATTAAAATAGATCTAGAATTAGGTAAAATTAACTTTTAATTCCATTTCTTTTTTATTTTATTTCATAAAAACATAAAAAACACAAAAAAATATATTTTCTTTTAATAAATTAATTAGTTTAACAATTAGTTTTTTTAATTTCATTTAATCACCAAAAAAGACCAAAAAATTCAATTTCTTTTCTTAAAAGGGTCAACACCCTTAGAACATTTCCGATTTAATTTTTATTCACGCATAGTTTATTATTATGTAATTGCTTTCAAGATTGTAATAGTAATTAGGTTTATTGTTTTTATTTACTTTCCGTACTTATTTACCAAAAACGGGTCTTTGTATTTTTGGCGATGTATAGACCCGCGCCTTGTAATAGCGTAGGATTTATGTTTCCGCAATTTACTTTCCGCACCCCCCTAACTGTTAAATGCATGAAAGAATGTATGGTAAATAAAAACAACTCGTAGCTCACAAATAACAAAGACAAACATTAACTAAATACAACACACAAAGCACATGCCACTCCTAGGGTACGCTTCACTCGTTGCCTCGAAACGTGGTCATCAAGTATAGGACGTTTTAGAGGTCGCCCTTATGTCTAAGATCCAGTTGCCTCGAAACGGTTGCCTCGGATACAAAGGATCTAAGACGCTAGGGTTACTTCTAAGGTATCCTACCATTGCTTCGGTGACCACACTGTCCCGATAATCGAATTGACCCGAACACCTCCAACGATGGTGCTACCTACCTCTCAATGGTGGGATAGCACTATCTAAAGGACTCTTACACAACTTAATTCCTTAGGGTAGGTAGATGACTCATGGATACTTGCTCTTTTCAAAACAAACAAAATACTTTTCACACCCTACACTTTCAAAAAAAGTTTTCAAATAATACTTCATACACTCTTTAGGACTGATACAAGAGTTACCTAGAAGTTTTTAAACGAACTTTTTAAAAACACACCCACACTTGAAAAGCAAACAAATTTTTGAAAACATAAGAGCAAGTACCTAAGAGCCCGTGGATAACCACGGATAGAAATGGTGCTAACACCTTCCCTTTCTATAAATCTACCTCCCGAACCGAGAAACATTCTCATAAGGAATTTTGCTGTGCTTTTGTCCTTTCCATGTTGGAGAATATAAAAGACGGTGGCGACTCTTGCTTCCGCGACATTTCGCGAAACCAACTTTAAATAGTCAGTTCTCATTCCCACCGATCACACTCACCATATCGAGTGGGTCATAGCCCCTGACTCAAGTTATCATTTTTGATCTCCAAACAACCTTGGCTAGAGGAAAATAAATCCTTTTTGCCCCTTGCTAGACAATTGGTTCATCATGACCTACATCACAAACCCTTGGGATCCTTGAAATGGTTAAGGAAATGCTATGGTATGATGTTATGATGTGTATGCTATGCATGGAGTGGTGTAATTAAGCCCTGCAATGAGTCCAAATTATTGGATAAGGACTGTAAGCAAAACCTGCAAGAACTCATGTTGTCAGATAACAAGTATGTGCAAGTAGTTCAAGTTTGAAGGCACACAAGTCACACAAAAGAGCCCTTAGGTTTCAGGCTGGCATGAAGTTTAGGTACTACCCTCTTTCAGTTTTAGTTGGTTAAGACCTGTCCTAGAAAATAGTAACCGGGTTCTATAGGATCTCAATATCACTGACTACCCTCGATCGGTCATAATTCCAGTTTAGTAACCTTTTCTTGCAGCCGGAACCATCGCGAGAGTTTAGGCTTAATGAGTGTAGCATACTGCTACTGTTCTATTGGCCAAGTTGGGTCATTTAAGGTGCTAAGGTCAGTTGGTGCTTAATGACTCCTCGGAAGACCCATATTCTCCTCGTTCCAACACAAGGGATATCGGTACAGACCGAGGTGCCACACCAACGTAGCTACTGCTTCACCCGTGTCGGTCTACGCCGGACAGGTCCCTCATAGTTTATTGCTACCTAAAAAAGGTACCCCCAGATCCGGGTTAGGATCTATAAAACTCCGATACGAGCCTACAAAAATAAAGCATTCAAGGCATACAATTGAAAACACAAGCGATCTTAATCCTAAGGTACACCTCACTTATTTAAAAGTCCCCAGCAGAGTCGCCAGTTCTGTGATCGGTGGAAATAGAATTGACTGTTTTGAAATGTTGGTTCGCGAAATGTCGCGGTAAGCAAGAGTCGCCACCGTCTTTTATGTTCTCCAACAAGGAAAGGACAAAAGCACAGCAAAATTCCTTTTCGAGATGTTTCTCGGTTCGGGAGGTAGATTATAGAAAGGGAAGGTGTTAGCACCCTTTCTATCCGTGGTTATCCACGGGCTCTTAGGTACTTGCTCACTATGTTTTCAAAAATGTTTGCTTTTCTTTGTGTTTGTGGGTTTTGAAAAAGTTTGTTCGAAAACTTCGTTTAACTCTTGTATCAGTCCTCAAGAGTGTATGAAGAGTTTGTTTGAAAACTTTTGTCAGAAAAGTGTAAGTGCGAAAAGTTGTTTTTGTTTTGAAAAGAGCAAATACCTACTAGCATCTACCTACTCAAAAGAAATTAAGCTGTGTGAATGTCCTTTAGACAGTGCTATCCCACTATTGAGAAGTAGGTAGCACCGTCGTTGGAGTTTGTTGGGTCAATTCGATTATAGGGACATGTGGTCACCAAAGCAATAGTAGGACGCCTTAGCGGTAACCCTAATGTCCTAGATCCTTTTTTTATCCGAGGTAACCGTTTCGAGGCAACTTGGATCTTTAGACATGAGGGCGGCCTCTAAAACACCCTATACTCAATGACCACCTCGAGGCAACCAAGTGAGGCGTACCCTAGGAGTGGCATGTGCGAGTGTGTCAGGATTCAGTTTAATTATCTTTGCACATTTTAAGGTGAGCTACGTTTTGATTTTATTTTGAGAACAAGTCTTGTCATGCATAGCAGTTAATAATTGTGCGGAAAGTAAATTGCGGAAAGTAAATCTACGCTATTACAAGGCGTCGGGTATTTACATCGCCAAAAGCAACCCTTGAAAAATAAATGTGAGAAATTAAATAAAAGCGATAAAAGTCCTAATTATCTATTACATCCTCGGAACAGTTACATAAATATGATTAAAAATATTATGCGCGAAAAGAAATTAAATCAGAGAAGTCCTTAGGGTTTTGACCCTTTTTTGAGAAAAGAATGAATTTTGGTCCTTTTTGCATTTAATTAACTATTAAACCTAAAACTAATTAATTAATTAATTAAAAGAAAACAAAGTATTTTTCAGTTTTTAATGTTTTAATGAAAATAAAATAAAAAGTCACAAGTTAGTAAAAAACCCTAATTTCTATATTAATTTTATTTATTGTGAAAAAAATTAAAGTTAACCTAATTAACTAAATTAATTTGTGTTAGTATTTATTTACAAAAAATAAAGTGAAATAAATAAATAATAATAATAATAATATTTACATTTTTTGAATTTATTATGAAAATATAATTTGTGAGGTAATTAAATAATAATAATACTAATTATAATTAATAAAACCATTAAATAGAAATTAAAATAGAAAAGGAAAAGGGATAAAGAAACCAGGGGGTGATGGGCCAGCAAGGAGGTGTTGGTTGCAATTTTCAGGCCCATTAAGCTACAAGCCTTGTTGACTTTCTGGATCAGTTGCACGTTCGTTGATTGGGAGTACCATGATCCCTCACGCTTGGCCTTCAGATCTGGGCTTAGAGACACATGGCGCTTGGAGGTTGGCAGTACATGGTAGACACTATTAAGGAACCTGCATGTGAACATGTTATGAAAAATATGATAAGAGTTTTGGGGGACCTGGGAATCGAACCCAGGTCCCAATGGTTACCAGCCAACTCACCAACCACTACACCATATGCCTGCATTTGTTATTATGATAATGAGCAAATATTATATTGGACAATTAATACATATGCTGTAAACAACATAAAAACGCACGCTCATTTGAATGGCCCAACCATGCGCTTACACGTCCTTCGTCTTCCTTGTTTGCCTGTAAAAACAAAGTTAGATAGCGGGGGTTTTTAACCCCCACAACCTGCAACCACGAAAAATAGCGAATAGGCGTATGATTAATAGAAATATTTCGCGAGGGTGGTTTTGTGTTCGTCTTGTTCTGGCGGTTTCAACCATATGCCTTAGAGGTTCTAATTTTTTCTGGATAATAAAGCCCCAATTTGGAAGCTCAAGAACCCTAGGTTTTGTCAATGGCAACTTACGATTCTGCACACTATAATCCAATTAATTAATATCATTAGCTTTATATGAACTCAAGCAATACAAAACAATGAATAAAGCATGTTAATTATGCATGAAATAGTCAATACAATTATGGACATGAGAAGCAAACCGTGGGTCTGTTCTTGAGTATTTCTTGAGCTTTAGCGTATGGTTTTGATTGCAATACGTCTCTGGGGACTCCTGCAATGTGTTAGAATTAATAAAAAGCTTTGAATTGTGCTAGAATATGGAAATCAGTTTTGACTTTTCTTTGAATTTTCTTGAATGTGATTATGGCTTTTCTGCAGCAAATTCACGTATGGGGCATTAGGGTTGGCTTGTGCATATATAGTAGAATAGAATTAGGTCATAATCTTGCAAAGAAATCCATGGAATTGATGATTGCATATTTGATTGAAAATCAAATATTTTTGAATCTTTTTGATTGAAGAAACTTGCTAAATTTGGAGATTTTGATATCCTTGATTGGTACACGAATTTGCCAGCATGATTAGGTCATTCTTGCTTCACAAAAAGATTGAAAATCCATATCTTTATATTTTCCTACAATTTAAATTAATTAAATGAATTAATATTGATTAAAAATCCAATTAATTAATAAAAAATAAGAAAATAATTCAATTAGGCTTGATGGGTCGTGCATAAGCCATGGATAAAGTTTCAAGAAGAAATTTGAGGCCCATTAGCAAAAACAAGGTGTTTTGAGCAAAGTTGACTTTTGCAAATTCACAAACATTTCTCAGCTTCTCCAATGCATATCTTGCTCAATTTTGATCATATGAACATGTTCTTGGACATTTTGGAAAGGTCTTGAAGTCCTCTAACCAATGCCTTTGGTTCCATGTCATTTGGATTTACCAATCTCAAGTTATGGTCTTTGACTTAAAGTGCATTTTTGTTGACTTTTGAATTTGACCTATAATGTAGAAATTGACAACTTTTTGTGAGAGAATTTCTTGGACTTGGAATGTGAAGATGGATTGTAGGAGATTGCATCCCCTTCAAAATGAGCATTGGATGGGATTTTTATGATGAACCATGAAAAAGTTATGCCCTGGTCAAGATACAGTTGACTTTTCTGCTGTCCAAAAATAGTAACTTTTTGCATCTTGATTATTCTTGAGCTATCCTTGTGGAATCATGATCAAGATTTTATCAAATTATGATTGTGTGCTCAAAACAAGATGTTGACAAAAAATTCTGACTTTTGACTGCAAAATGACCATTTTACCCTTGTAGTTGACTATGGATCAAATGGGGCTTTTAACTGTGCAAATTGACACTGTGAGTCTTGAAACTTGGCATGTAGATGCTTGAGGATGTATATAGGCCTATGAGACTTGATTGGACCATTGTAAACCTCAAATTCCTTTAAAGAACCAAAACCCTAGTTTCAGTTGTCTTAGGAGGTGGTTTGACTGTACCATCTCTTGAGCAATCTTGAACCATTTGAAGATGATTCTTGACAAACCTTGAAGAATATGGGAGGGAAAATTTTGGGGTATAACAACAGTGATAAGTCTTCTACTGATAAGTGACGAGATGATGGGACATAGTCGCACACTTTAATCCCTAACTTTTTCTGGACTGTCCTTTCAGATTTTCAGTCCACCGAGATACCATTTTTTGCCCAAGCCGCCTTTTCAGGTTTTCGACTTACCGGGTGTACATTTTTATTTATATATCCCTAATTTTTGCCCGAACTATTTTGGTTCGCTGGGATGCCCTTATTTTTGCCTAGGCCAGTCAACCTAACGGGTCTTTTTTCATGCGTATTAGTTTTCTACTATGTACGCGCTCACAGGGTGCGGAGAACTGTCACTATCCATAGTAGTAAATGTTGTAGCACTTCCAGAAAAATGTTTGCTCGATCGTGCGTGATCTTTTGCTAGAATTCATGTTTAATGCCTCAAGTGATTCAGATGGAGATTTTCCCCTGGCTATTCAAAGCTTTTGAGAGATTCCTCGAATCTTGACTCGACTGCCCCCGTATCAGTAAGACACCATGTCATGCCCCTTGTGATTCAGATAGAGGTATGCCCTTGGCTATTCGACCCTTTTGAGAGATTTCTCGAATCTTGACTCGACTGCCCCCAGACCAGTTAGATACCATGTCATTCCCCTTGATTATGAAAGGCCTGTTACTGGAAATGTCTTTCCAGCTGAGGTGATTCTGTCCATTGAGAGGATTCCCATTCATTAAACTTCTGTCGTGCGAATTTCTCTGTTGTCAAACGATTAGTCATATGCAAACAATGGCATTTAAAAATGCAAAGCTTATGTATGTCTTGAAGTTTTGAAAATGCATTTTTAGTAAGCAAACAATTTTTTTTAAGAATATGAATTTAACTCAGGATTTATAGTAAACCTTATAGGAGTCAGGATACCTTTTGCAACATTATGCTTTCAAACTAACACATGCTTCAGCTAGGACTTTTAAGGGTTGTAGCGTGGTCTGGTTCACGATTTAAGAAACCAAGGATAAAGGCTCAAAATTTATTTGTACCCAACCCGTTCTTCGTGATGTTCTTCAGTCATATACTCAGTTAATTGTGCGTTTAAATCCCAATTGAGTCTGGAATCTTTTCCCTGATATTCCAGTGATTGTTCGGATACTGAAAGTTTATTTGAGAAGTTAGTCATCATTGTTTTGTAATATTTTTTGTTGAGGATTCATAGCGACCTATTTTTTGATTTTATTATCCCTACCTTTTGCCTGAACTATTTATCTTTTGATTATAGTCAGCGGGATGCCCCGATTTTTTTCTTAAGTCTCCTTCATAGGTTTTGGCTTAGCGGGCTTTTCTTTTGAGAGATAATGACTTCCTGTTTTAATGATTATGTGGAACCATCACCATATTTTATTTTGGAAGGATACCTCTGACACTACTCGTCATGTACGAAGGAAAAGCTTGCGATTAAATGCACCATTGAATTAACTGAGAAACTACCCTGCCCCAGGTTATGATTAAAGGTTTCAATTTGTGTGAAAAAGAAAACTCCTACCTCTTAGGGGTTGACTAGGGTGTATCTTCCTTATAACTCTACTGTTTAGGATTTGAAATAACGCATGTACATCGTCAGCAAGGTCTGTTCAAAAGCACACTATAGAGATTATGGTATCTTTTTCGTCATCCTCCCTCTAAAGGTTTAAGATTTTAATCGAGAGTTGAATATCACAAAAAGAAAGTAAAAGCATAGTTTCAGTATAGTGACAACGAATGGATTAATTCAATACAAACATATGCAATGCATTAATGGAATAATAAAGTTTGACATGAAATAAGTGTTCGAACAATCAACATAAAATTACAATTTGAAAATTCTAATGAACAAAAAGCCTCTTTGTTTGAACTTGTCACTTCAGATGGTGTGCCTTTGAGGGATGGAAGAAGAATTCAATCTGACCATCTTGTGTGAACTCCAACACCCCTTCGTCGATCAAGTCCAGAATCTTATTTTTCAATGTCCAATAGATATTAGTGTCATGCCCTAGACTATTGAAATGATAAGTGCATCTCACATCAGGGTTGTACCGATGAGAAGCAGTATTGGGATTCTGAGGAGGATCCTTCAATGTTATCAACTTCATCTTCAACATGGGTTAAAATACTTGAGCCGAGGACATGTTGATTTTGGTGAATTTCCTTTTGGGTGTGTCCTGCTTACGCTGATTGCCTTATCGTTGTTGTTGCACCGGTGCTGGATTAGAGATTTGCACTACCCCCACAGATTGGTTGAGATCACTCTTATTACAACCCTTTTGGTCGTACGTGGTACTGGACTCCTTCTTTTTGTTGTATGATCTCTTTTGATTGCTTGAAGATGCAGTCCCCTGAATTTCACTGCTCCTGAGTTTATTTTCAACATGTTCCTGCATGAATATGTCAATTGATTCCCTGTCTGCCAAGAGAGATTAATCGTTGATTAGGCCCCAAGCTCTAGCAGTTTGCCCCAGGCGGTCGTATCTGTCTTGATGAAGCTTTCTAGTGAGAATCCTCAACTCTTCTTGTTCCCGAGCTAAACTTTGGATAAGAGCCATATGACTACTCATTTGGATTCTCATCCTTTCCATCTCAGCTTGCAGTTGTTACAACTGGTCATTCTTGTTGTATTCAGGATTTTTCTTGGTCATGTTCCCAGCGAGGAGTGCTTTCATTTCTTCTTTCCCCTTGGATAGGTTTAGGAACATTTCCTTGAACTGAGCATCTGGAGTTTAGAGATCTTTGTCGTTTTGCTCAAGAGCCATTTTCCTTGCTGAAATAAACAGCTAGAAAATGAGAAACATGTCTTGAGAATACTTGTTATGTAATGACATGCATGTAATATTTTCAAGGATCTCGCGGGGTAAACACAAGAAGATGTTAGAATCCGACTGCGGCCTTGATTGAAGAACTTCGTATTGTTGAACGTCCTTCTACGAGAATCAAGCTCACCATGTCGAGTGGGTCATAGCCTTTGACTCAAGACATCATGCTTTGACGATAATGGCTAGAGGAAAATAATTCCCCTTGCCCCTTGCTAGACGCCTGGTTCATCATACTTTGTTGGTCTTTGGTTAGAGGAAAATAAATCCTCCTTCCCCTTACTAGGCGTCTAGTTCATGATAACCTGTATCACATGCCCTTGAGATCCTTGAAATGGTTAACGCCATGCTATGGTATGATGTTATGATGTGTATGCTATACACTAAGAAAAAGTGTATGGTGACGTAAACAAGCAAGTCTTGCAAGAAGTCTAGGTTATTGGATAATGACTATAAACAAGTCCTGCAAGGAACTCACATCGTTAGATAATGAATACAAACAAAACTCTACAAGGAGTTCAAGTTGTTTGATAATGAAAGCAAACAAGTCACACAAATAGCCTTGGGTTCAGGCTTGCATGGAGTTCGTAGGTAAGTACCCTCTTGAAGTTTAGTTGGTTCAACCTATCCTAAAAGAAGTAAATGGGTTCTAGGAATCTCAATATCACCGATCTTTCTTCACCGGGCATTGTTTCAGCTCAAGCGATCTTTTATTGCAGCCGAAATATCCCGAAAGTCTGACCTTAATGAGTGTATTATCGAGTATCAACCAATCCTCAGTTTTATACCGAAGTCGACTATCTTACTAATTTATAATGGCCAAGTTTGTTCAACTAAGGTTCTAAGGTCAGTTAGTGCTTTATGACACCACACAGCGGCCCCATATTCTCCTTGATTCAACACGAAGGATACCGGCACCAGCAAATGTGTCACACTAATGCAGCCATCACTTCAACCATATTAGTCTATACCGTACAATCTCCATGATCTATTGTTGATTACCTAAAAGTTCCCCAGATCCGGGTATAGGATATTTTTAATAATAACCCAAACATAAACCCGAAAAATAAAGCACATAAATAAAACAAGTAAAGATTTTAAATATGATCTAGCTCTAAGGTAACCCCACTTTTAGTTGTATGTCTCCCCAGCAGAGTTGCCAGTTCTGTAATACGGTGGCAGGACTGACTGTTATACTGGTTTTGCATTTGTATTCGCAAATGTTGTGGTAAGCAAGGGTCGCCACCGACTTTTATTTTATCCAACAAAGGAAAGGGTGAAAAGAACAGAAAAAGACGTTTCAAGATTATTTCTGAGTAAGGGGGTAGAGTATGGAAAGGGAAGGTGTTAACACCCTTTCCATCTGTAGTTATCTAAGGGATCTTAGATGCTAGCTCGTTTGAAAATACCTTGTGTTTGAAAAAAAAGTATTTTGAAAAGACGCCTTAGTGCGGAGAAATTTTTAATGTTTCTCGTATTGTTGGGAACGTATACAAAGTGTTTTTGAAAATATTTTTAGGAAGGAGTGTAGGTGTGGAAAATATTTTGTTTTGAGCAAGCATCTAAGAACTGTCTACCTACTCAAAACGGTTTGTTCTTTTCCTCCTATCCTTTAGAAAGTTCTATCCTACTATTAGTGAGTAGGTAGCCCCATCATTGGATGTTTGAGGGACAATCGGGGGTCATCGTACAATCACAAAGGCAACTTGGCAAGATACTTTAGTAATTACCCTAATTTTTTAAGATCATATACCGAGGCAACATCGAAAGGGTCATTGAGGGACTTATGATCTTTAAACCAAAGGTTCTCCATTATAATTTCTTACGTTCGAGAGTCGTGACCGTTTTATTCCGAAGGCAACAAGTGGAGGTACCTTAGAGGTGCGCGTGTGCGAGTGTGTTGTGTTTCAGTTATGTTTATGTTTGATGTTATATTTTCTACCGTTTTCTTTTAGTCTTATCATGCAAGCCTATTAGCATACATCTAGCAGTTAAATAAATAAATATATATACAAGCATAACTATAAATGCGGAAAATAAAATGTGGAAAGGTAAATTGTAAGCTATTACAATCCATAAGCAGTTACAATATTTAGAAAAATGCGGGAAAGTAAACTATACATTTATTTCTAGAAATGAAAGTGTAAAAAGACTAAATAAAAAAAGGAAATTAAAGGGAAAATAAAACCTAATATTCTAATTGTTTGAGAAAATATTTTTGGTGTTTTTGTTTAGAAAGATAATTGAATTATAATAAAAGCCTAATTCTAATTAAATTACCAATTAATTAATAAAACAAAGTGATTAAATTGATTAATTTTATTTGTGAAAATTGAGTCACTTAATAAAAAACCTAAATCTAATCTTTTTTTATTTTATGATTTTTTGTTATAAAAAAGTGATTAAAAAGAAAAGAAATAAATTAAAACAATGTAAAATAAATAAATAAACTAATGGGCTGCGTTGTGAAAAAGAAGATGGGGGGGGGGGGGGGTTGCAAGGGGAGAAAGTTGCTTGCAATGTCCGGTTCGATTATCAATGGCTTCAGTGCCCTAACAATGGCATGAGGTTATTTCTGCATCCATACTTACATATAAAACATTAGAAAAATTCAAGAAATATATATGAATGGAATAAGCATGCTTACAAGGATTTAAACCATGAAAATATTGAGAAAATGAAATCTACCAATCTTACTGTGATGCGGTGGGAGACCTGACTTTGAGGTTTTGCGTTTGTATTCGCACTTGTTCGGTTTAGCAAGAATCGCCACCGACTTTTATTTTATCCTAAAGGAAAGGTTAAAAGCACAGGAAAAACCTTTTGAGATGTTTCGTGGGTTCGGGGGGTAGATTATGAAAAGGGAAGGTATTAGCACCCTTTTCATCCATGGTTATCCATGGGCTCTTAGTTACTTGGTTTTTTAGATCACTTGCCTTGATTTTTGATTGCTTAAAATTGTGGTGTATATGTGTGTTTTGGAAATGTTTTTGAAATAGACGCCTTTGTTTCGGCAACCAATGTAATTGACTCGTGTTTGAGTGTTTTACAAAAGTGTGTATCTTTTCGAAAAGATGTTTCAAAATGTTTTTGGAAGTTTGCTTGAAAGTGTGTATGAAGTGTGGTTTTTGAAAAGAAGGCAAGTGTTTTTGCAAGTTTGGATCTCAAGTAACTAAGAGTTTGTCTACCCCTAAATTTACTCAAAGGTTTTTCTTATGTTTTCAACCCTTTTTTTAACAATTTTGTTCCACCATTGGATTCGGTGGACAATCTTGCGTTTAGGATGTGAACGGGACGGGCGCGGGTCATCGTACGGACCATGAATGCAATGGTGCAAAGTATCTTTGGGCAATTTTTACTTTAAGGGACTTGATCATTTTTAGGCAACTTTCGAAAGCGTCATCGAGGGACTATGATCATTTGATTTGTTTTGTTTTGCCCAAAGAGACCTAACATGCAATATGGTCCATTATTGAAGGCAACAAGTGGAATACCCTAGGGGTGCAAGTGTGATTGGTGTTGTCCATTTTCATGCTTGTTTATCTTGAATTTAGGTCAAACTATTTTTTGGTTAATTGATTTGCATACAAACCCTAATTCTAACATGGCATAATTAGAAAGCTTTAAAGTGTGAAAAATAAAGTTCCTAAGTTATTACAACACAATATATGGGAAGGGGGGTACATATGTTCAAATGGGAGTATTTTGACGAGAATTAAAACCCTAGACTATTACATCAAACTTGGAATTTTGCAAGGTACTTATTTACACAATATTCAAATAAAAATAAGATAAATATGCAAAATGCAAAAAAAAAGGGTTTTTCATATGTATGTAAAAAGTATTTATCTTGTATCAAATAAGCAAAAATAAAATCAATTAATTTTTGGTATTTTTATGCATTTAGGGCAAAAACCCTAATTTTTACAAATAAAAGTATTTATTGTATGATATATGCAATATTTATTAATTATTTGCAAAAAATAAATAAAAGAAGGTATTTTATATAAAAAGTATTTTTTGAGGTCAAAATATTAATAAAAACAAAATGTATTAATTCTTTGTATTTTATCCTAAATATTCTAATAAATATATATGTATTTGCATTATTTACTAAATAGATTAAATATATACAAAAAATAAAATATTTAATATTTACAAGAAAAGTATATTTTATATATAATATTTTCAGAAGATAAAATAAATTAGAAAATAAATATATTCTGTATTATTCTTAATATTCTAAACAAAAAGTATTATGTATTTATTTATGTACAAATGTTAATTTAAACCAATAAATGCTTAATAAATACAAAAATGGTTTGAAAAATATTTTTTATATTTTTAATATTATGAGAAAAAATAAACAAGTCATAAATAACAAGAAAAAGTCAAAAAATGTTTCAAATAAGCACAATGGGCCAAGGGGGTTCAAAAGTAAAAAGGTGGTGTAAATAAGAAAAATAAAACAAGCCCAGCCCAAAGGACCTTCTTCAACCTATGGCCAGAAATTTGTCAAAAAACGCGCGCCTCCTACACTGATTCAAACATCTGGATTCCTGGACTTTTAGCACAAACTCATAACATGAAAAATGTTAAGCATCAAACCACGATTCTGGACATATAAAGAACTCATCTTAACTCTCAGAAATGAGAGAGAATTTCTTCTCCCCCAATTCCTGACCTAGTTTTTATTCAATGTTCAGACTTAAAATTCTCTAAGCACACATAACATAAATGAAAACTAATGATATGGGCATGTTCAGGGCTATGAATGTGACATAATTTCTTCACAAATCTAAACCTAACTATGCCTGGATAGAGAGATAAGAGTTCATGAACTTACCTGTTCAGTTGGAAACGTGTGCAACAATGGAGATGCTTACAAGGCAAGGTAATGATTTGTATAGCTTCCTTGATGTCCCAGGATGCTATTCCAACCTTTAGTTTGCTTCAAAACCAAGTGAGTCGTGTTATGGCACTTCAACTGAAAAACAGAAAATATGGAAATGGTGATGTTAGCTAGGGGTGTTACAGGTCGTGTTTAGGACTTGGAACAGTTTCAAGGGATGGTGTGGGATGTGTTTGAACAAGTCTTGGCAAGAATGCACAAGTGGAATGAACTATGGAAGTCCAACTGCAGCTTATGCCCTGTTTTTGCAGTTTTATGGTGGTTCTGTGTTTGAGAAGGTATTGGAAGTGGTTGGCTTGTGTTTCAGGTCAGGGTTGGTGTTTAGAAAGTGTTCACAATCTTTGCTTAAGCTCTTGTTGACAGGAATGAGAGTTGGTAGCTGTTATGCAAGTTTTCTTCACCTTTAAGCAACAAAATGCCAAGTTGTGTCTTAGACTGATGGAGGCCCCTCTAATGTGCTGCTAAGCTTGCCCTTGATCAGTGGGATTAGCTCAAAAACTTGTGCCAAGGAGATTTGTTGTGTACCTTTTGATTTGCAAATTGACATAAAGCTTTACTTTTTCAAAAATGGACATAATGCTTTTTCTATTTTAGGACTAAACCTTCATGTAATGCTTAAACACACAATGCAAGGCTTGAACACAAAGGGTTTGCATTTAATTTATGAGTGCAAATGGGATATAGGACCTGTAATCAAGGAATGCAAGCTGATTTCAAAATTGCCTAAGTGTATGAACATGTAAATTAGCCATAAACAAAGTGACTTTTTCCCAACTTGCCAAATTCGATTCTCCCTAACCATGGGGTTGTTTGATGAGTTCTTGGACATTTTGGAAAGCTTGGAATGAGTACTAAAATCCATCTTTGTAATTAAAATTGAAATTCCAAGTGGAAGTATGTGAAAAGTGGTCTTGAAGTTAGGCAAAAATCCTGCCTAAAAGAGGTCAAAAATTTTCTAAGTTAAGAATGGTTTTGTACCCTTAATCTAAAAATTGTAACTTGAGCTACAAGCTTCTTTTGAAGAAACTTTGTGAATCAAAGTTGTAGATTTTGCAATGGACTACAACTTTCATGTTTTGACTTTTCCTTGAATCCAAATGCATCTTGATGAGAAAGTGGGACAAAGTTAGGAAAAAATTAGGGTTTTTCATAACTTAGAAAAATTCGAAGTTATGAAAAATCTTCATTTCAAACCCTAATTTATGATTTTTGATTTCTTGATGAACAAGTTTCATGATTTGGCATGTTTTGATGAAAAATGAACCTTGACACTTGATTTTGACCAAAAAGTCAAAGTTTGACTTTTCAGTATACAGTCAAAATTGATCAATTGACTGGAAAATTCAACTGTCAATCTTGTGCATTTGGGATCTTTTGAACTTGTTGAGCATGTAAAGACAATTCCATTGGGTCATTGAGTCCATATGTGAGCTTGGTTTGCCATTGGCTAGGTCAAACAGTCAAAAATTGCCTTTGTGCAGTCAAAACCCTAAAAATGACCATTTTGCCCTTTTGGTGATCTGATCAAATTTCTTGTGAAATTGTGATCCAAACTTGATCAAATGGTCCATATGAGTTCAATATGTTGAGATGGGTCAAAAATCATGAGATTTGACTGTCAATTGACCACAGTTGACTTTTTCTCCAATACAGCTGATTTTTAGGTCAACTGTCCAATTGACTGGGCAAAGATTGGAATCAAGGCTTGAAACTTGGTATGGGTAAACTTGTGAGTCCAATATGAAGCATAAAAGTCATCTTGGGCACTTTGGGTCAAAACTTCTTTGTGCAAACACAAACCCTAATTGAGTCAACAGTGCAAGGAGAAGACTTGAGCAGAGGAAACCCTGGCTTGTTCTTGAGTTCAAGGGTCTTGGGATGGGAAAATGTTGATAAAAAGAGAGGGCAAATTTTGGGGTACAACAGTTGCCCCTGTTCAATATTCTTGCACCTGAAGAGTTAGATTGGCAGGTTTGCCTTCCGCATCTCGAAGGTAAAAGGAGATTGGACACTAGAGTGCCCTTAAATTTGCACTCGTCAGAATAATGGATGCGGGAATGGGCTTAGGGATGCCATTTGTAGATGGGCTTAAAGATGCCATCTGGACATGTTTTTGAACTGTAATGTGATAGGTCAGAAGAATGAGGATCAAAATGGTATCCGTGTTTGGAATGCATTTGAACTGTATCTAAGGACTGAGTCTGTATGAGCAGAAGAATGACCTCCGTGTCTGGGGTGTATCTGAGCTGTAACTGGGCTTGAAGAATGAACATCAGAATGACTGCCATGTCGGGAGTGTATCCGTATTGTATCTAGGTAACAGAGGAACATTTGTAGGGAGCAACTGCGTGCTGGGGACAAATTCTGAATGAGTGACAGAATGGCAACCGTGTTTGGAGCTTATCTGGACTGTATCTGAAGTTGAGAGTTGTATGAGTAACAAAATGACAATCGTGTTTGGAGTGTATCTGAAACTGTAACTGAGATCTAAATAGATGATAGAATGACTTCCGTGGTGAATGCACTGGGGAGGATCAAGCTGTTGTTGTAAGGTCAGGATGGTATCCGTGTTTGGAATGCATTGAACCTCGAAGTGGGTAAATGAATCTGAATAAGAGATAGAATGGCTGCAGTGTCTGGAGCGTATCTAGTCTGTATCTAATTGTTGTAGTCTTAATGAGTAATAGAATGACCGCGGTGTCTGGGGTGTATCCATACTGTATTTGACTTGAAATTCTGAGTGAGTAATAAAATGACCGCCGTGTCTGGGGTGTATCCATACTGTATCTGAACAACTGTTAATGATAGCTTTTTAATCTTATCCTGAAAAGGGTGAAATGTTAGCTAAAACACAAAGTTATGTTGCATGATATGTATGATGCAATATATGCTATATCGATGTTTATGATATGAATGTAAATGAATGCGCATGTATGCTGAAGAGCTGTCTTTGCTGAGGATAGAAAAATCATGAGGATAAAGGGACTTTGACTGCTGTAGGGGATTGCAAGGCTTCTGAATACTTGAGGATAGAACATCCTGGCTGAGAATTGCTGGAGAGTTAGGAGCTTGGGTTATACCAATCTTCTGGGGATTCTTGTCTTGAGGAGATCTTCACTGGAGAACAAATATGATTATCCTGTGAGGAACTGAGCCTTCAATTTGCTTAGGGAGATGCAGGACCTTCAATTGTTGAGGGATCTTAGGATCACCGCCGGGGAACTCGCATTCCTAGGTAACTTGTGGGGAATGGGAAATTCTGAAGATCTCTACTGGGGAGTCAAGAATCTGATAGATTCAAGCTGGAGAGGTAGGACTGAGAATCTTCAACTTGGAGGGAAGTATCTCTGTGGAGAGAAAGACTGTTAGTTTGGTACCACTGGGGGTTGATGGTTGGAAATTTTAGCTCCGCTGGGGAAATTGAAACTTGACTCTGAGAGGAGTTAGCTTCTGGAAGGCTCTCTGGCCGGGGATTGCAAGAATCTTCTGATTGCCGCAGGCACTTGATCTCGGGAATGGGCTTACAGATGCCTATGGAGATAGGATGAATAGTTAACTGTAGATGTGTTGAATTGTAAGTTGAAAGAAGGAACCTGTGTAGGGTTGCTTCATGATGAGTTCGTGTAAAACTGCATCTTGGATTGGAGATCTGTATGAGTAGCAGGATGACTTCCGTGTCTGGAGTATATCTGAAACTGTAACTAGGATCTGAATGAGTGACAGAGTGGCTACCGTGTCTGGAGCGTATCCGAAACTGTATCTTGAACACTTTTGACATTCGAATGCCCCAAGTGATGTTGTAGATAGTTTCCTGGCTTGTTACAGATGTTAATCCACAATCAGTCGTCCACTGATGTTTTCCTGGTTTGTTACAGGCGTTGATCTGGAACTTAAGAAAGGTAACAGAATGGCAACCGTGTTTGGAGCGTTTCTGAACCATGTCTTCCAACAGGTGATGAAGGAATTTGAACACTTTTGACATTCGAATGTCTCAAGTGGTGTTGTAGATAAATTCCTGGCTTATTACAGGTGTTAATCCACAATCAGTCGTCCACAGATGTTTTCCTGGTTTGTTACAGGCGTTGATCTGGAACTTAAGAAAGGTAACAGAATGGCAACCGTGTCTGGAGCGTTTCTGGACCGTATCTCCCAACAGGTGATGAAGGAATTGTTGAACACTTTTGACATTCGAATGCCCCAAGTGGTGATGTAGATAATTTCCTGGCTTGTTACAGGTGTTAATCCACAATCAGTCGTCCACAGATGTTTTCCTGGTTTCTTACAGGCGTTGATCTGGAACTTAAGAAAGGTAACAGAATGGCAACCGTGTTTGGAGCGTTTCTGAACCATGTCTTCCAACAGGTGATGAAGGAATTTGAACACTTTTGACATTCGAATGCCCCAAGTGGTGATGTAGATAATTCCCTGGCTACTTTACAGGTGTTAATCCACAATCATTCATCCACAGATGTTTTCCTGGTTTGTTACAGGCGTTGATCTGGAACTTAAGAAAGGTAACAGAATGGCAACCGTGTTTGGAGCGTTTCTGAACCATGTCTTCCAACAGGTGATGAAGGAATTTGAACACTTTTGACATTCGAATGCCCCAAGTGGTGATGTAGATAATTCCCTGGCTACTTTACAGGTGTTAATCCATAATCATTCGTCCACAGATGTTTTCCTGGTTTGTTACAGGCGTTGATCTGGAACTTAAGAAAGGTAACAGAATGGTAACCGTGTTTGCAGCGTTTCTGAACCATGTCTTCCAACAGGTGATGAAGGAATTTGAACACTTTTGACATTCGAATGCCCCAAGTGGTGATGTAGATAATTCCCTGGCTACTTTACAGGTGTTAATCCACAATCAGTCGTCCACAGATATTTTCCTGGTTTGTTACAGGCGTTGATCTGGAACTTAAGAAAGGTAACAGAATGGCAACCGTGTCTGGAGCGTTTCTGGACCGTATCTCCCAACAGGTGATGAAGGAATTGTTGAACACTTTTGACATTCGAATGCCCCAAGTGGTGATGTAGATAATTTCCTGGCTTGTTACAGGTGTTAATCCACAATCAGTCGTCCACAGATGTTTTCCTGGTTTCTTACAGGCGTTGATCTGGAACTTAAGAAAGGTAACAGAATGGCAACCGTGTTTGGAGCGTTTCTGAACCATGTCTTCCAACAGGTGATGAAGGAATTTGAACACTTTTGACATTCGAATGCCCCAAGTGGTGATGTAGGAGACTTGCCCCAGGTTACTCTGCTAATTGAGAGATTTGTTGAAATCTTGACTGGACTGTCCCAGGTTAACTGAACTTTGAAATATCTGTTGAAACCTTGACTGGACTGCCCCAGGTTAACCGGATGGTGACATGTCATGCCCCTTGTTGATAGGAGACTTGTCGTTGGAAGTGTCATCCTTTTGAAGTGATTTTGCTCACTGAGGGAGTTTTCGTTCCTCCGAACATTCGCTGTATGAATTTCTTCGCTGTCAAACAAAAAGCAAAATGCAAACAGTGATATTCAAGTGATGCAAAGTTTATGTTTGTCTTGAAGTTTTAAAAAATGCGTTTTTTAGCAGAAAACTATTTTGTAAGACAAATCACCACAAGATTTTTAGAGCAAAGCCTTACAGGAGTCAGGATACCTTTGGTAACAGTATGCTCTCGAACTAACCCAAGCTTCAATTAGGACTTTTGAAGGGTTGTAACGTGGCTTGGTTCACGGTTTAAGAAACAAAGGATATAGGCTCAAAGTATATTTATACCCACCCGCTCTTCGTAATGTTCTTCAACCCTAAGCTCAGTTAATTGTGCGTCGCACTCTATTCGAGTTTGGGACGACTTTTGGGCGATGGTTCACCAATTGAATTTGGGAGACAGTCATCATCTCCTTTTTCTTTTTCAACATTTTTCATGTTTGTTGAGGATTTGTAATGACCTCACTATTTTGATTTTGATTTGTTATCCCTAACTTTTGCCTGACTGTTCCCGTTTTCGAGATTACAGTCAGCGGGATGCCCCAGTTTTCTTAAGCCTCCTTTATAGGTTTTGGCTCGATGGGCTTTTCTCTTTTGAGAGATTGACTGTCTATGTGATAGGGAACCACCCTTGTCTTTTGATTCCAAAGGAATGCTTTCTTTGACGTTGTTCGTTGTGTTACGAACTGAGAGTTTGTGACTTCAACGCGCGTTTTCTCTTGAATTAACTGAGATACTACCCTGCCCCAGGTTTATATCAAAGGTTTTGATCGTTTAGAACAGAAAACTCCTACTTCTTTGGCTCGAAGGGGTTGACTAGGGATTAACTTCCTTATAACTCCAGTGTTTGGGAATTGAAAGAAATGCTTGTACATCATCCGCAAGGTCTGTTCAAAAGCATACTGTAGGAGATTATGGTATTGTTTCGTCATCCTCCCTCTAAAGGCTTGCAGCTTTTTATCAAGAGTCAAATATCATAACGAAAACATAAGTGTGGTGAAAACGAATGGATGAATTCAAGACAAACACATGCAATGCATTAATGAAACAGAGTTTAACATCAACAGTTAATTGTTTGAATAACAAAAGAAATTACAACTTTGAAAATTCAAATGAAGCAAAAGTCTCTCAGCTTGAGCTTTGTCACTTCAGGTGGAGAACCTCTCAACGGAAGATCTTCATCTCACCATCCGGCGTGAACCTCAGCACTCCAATGTCAATCAGATCTTGAATCTTGTTCTTCAAGGCCCAACAACTATCGGTGTCATGTCCTGGGCTATAGGAGTGGTAAACACAAAATGCATCAGGATGATAGGTAGGAGCAGAGGTATTTGGGTTCCGGATAGGATCCCTCAAAGCAGTCAGATTGACCTCCAACAAGCGCTCCAGAATTAGAGATGACGGTATGTCAGTCTCCGTGAACTGTCTTCCCGACGTATTTTGCTTACGCCGATTACCCCATTGACGTTGGCGAGGTTGTTGCTGGGCTTGTGACCCAGAAGCAAGCAGAGGAGCCTTCCCCTTGTCTTCTTGAGTGGTTGGGGGTTGAGTGGTGACTTGCTCTTCAACCTCAGATGTTTGCCCCAGTTGGTTTTCCCGAAGCAGTTGGTTGACGAGGACCCTGAGCCCCTCTTGTCTTTGAGACAAATCTTGGATGAGAGCCATCTGGCCCACTAGATGCCCCATCATTTGGATCCTCATTGTAATCAGCTCAGACTGAAGTGCCTCCAACTGATCATCTCTGGCGTTGCTTGAGTTCCCATGGACCATGCCCGTTGTGAGGAGAGCTTTCACTTCTTCTTGCCCCAGAGACAGGTTCAAGAACGCTTCTTGCAGCTGAGCAGTCTGGTCCTGGATATCTTTGACAGTCCTCTCTAGAGCCATCTCCTACTGAAATAAACAGTATGAGAGTAAGGAAACCTGAAACAGGAAAAACTGTCAAGATGCAATGCATGATATGTGGATGCATGCTTTCAAGGATCTCTCGGGGTAAACACAAGAGAATGTTAGAGGTTGAACTTCGATCTTTGATTGGAGAACTTTGTATCGGTGGATGTCTTTCCACAAGAATCAAGCTCACCATGTCAAGTGGGTCATAGCCACTGATTCAAGTTGCTGCATTTGAACTTTGATTGGAGAACTGTACACTGGTGGATGTCTTTCCACGAGAATCAAGCTCACCATGTCAAGTGGGTCATAGCCACTGATTCAAGTTGCTGCACTTGAACTTTGATTGGAGAACTGTACACTGGTGGATGTCTTTCCACGAGAATCAAGCTCACCATGTCAGGTGGGTCATAGCCACTGATTCCAGTTGTTGCACTTGAATCTTGCTTGGAATTTGTTAGAGGGGAAACCTCTTGCCCTTTGGTAGACGTCTGGTTCAACGTACCCCTGCATCAACAGAACCTTCGAGATCCTTGAAATGGTTAGTGAAAAATGCTATGGTATGATGTCATGATGTTATGTACATGTATGCACAAGCAAGTAAGTATATATACAGGTAATCATATTCACACAAAGCAAACAAGTCCTTGGGTTCAGGCTTGCATGGGGTTGTAGGTAGGTACCCTCTTGAAGTTAGTTGGCTCACCCTGTCCTAGAAATAGAAACCGGGTTCTAAGGAGCTCAATATCATTGGATTGTTTTATGTGTTCATCGTTTCGGTTTAACCACTTACTGGCGACCAAAATATTCCAAGAAAACAACCCTCAAATGAGTGTAGTATCGAGTATTTACCAACTTCAGACTGCACCAAAGCCGGTCATCTCACTACCCCTAAAAAGGCTAAGATGGTCAATTAAGGTTCTAAGAGTTCGTTAGTGCTTCACGACATCACTCAGCGGCCCCGTACTCTCCTTGATTGAACTCAAGGGTTACCGGTACTCACAAATATGTCACACTAACATAGCTTACTGCTTCAACCATGTCGGTATACCCCGCACAGTTCCCTCACAGTTTTTCGCTATTTACCTAAGAAGGTGCCCCAAATCCGGGTGTAGGATTTACAACAAACCCAAACAAGAACCCAAAAGATAAAGCAATCAAGTCAATCAAAGCATGAAAGTAAAGGTGATCTAAACCCTAAGGTAACCCCACTTTTAAATTCAATACTCCCCAGCAGAGTCGCCAGTTCTGTGATGCGGTGGGAGAACTGACTTTGAGGTTTTGCATTTGTATTCGCACTTGTTCGGTTTAGCAAGAGTCGCCACCGACTTTTATTTTATCCTAAAGGAAAGGTTAAAAGCACAGGAAAAACCTTTTGAGATGTTTCGTGGGTTCGGGGGGTAGATTATGAAAAGGGAAGGTATTAGCACCCTTTTCATCCATGGTTATCCATGGGCTCTTAGTTACTTGGTTTTTTAGATCACTTGCCTTGATTTTTGATTGCTTAAAATTGTGGTGTATATGTGTGTTTTGAAAATGTTTTTGAAATAGACGCCTTTGTTTCGGCAACCAATGTAATTGACTCGTGTTTGAGTGTTTTACAAAAGTGTGTATCTTTTCGAAAAGATGTTTCAAAATGTTTTTGGAATTTTGCTTGAAAGTGTGTATGAAGTGTGGTTTTTGAAAAGGAGGCAAGTGTTTTTGCAAGTTTGGATCTCAAGTAACTAAGAGTTTGTCTACCCCTAAATTTACTCAAAGGTTTTTCTTATGTTTTCAACCCTTTTTTAACAATTTTGTTCCACCATTGGATTCGGTGGACAATCTTGCGTTTAGGATGTGAACGGGACGGGCGCGGGTCATCGTACGGACCATGAATGCAATGGTGCCAAGTATCTTTGGGCAATTTTTCCTTTAAGGGACTTGATCATTTTTAGGCAACTTTCGAAAGCGTCATCGAGGGACTATGATCATTTGATTTGTTTTGTTTTGCCCAAAGAGACCTAACATGCAATATGGCCCATTATTGAAGGCAACAAGTGGAATATCCTAGGGGTGCAAGTGTGATTGGTGTTGTCCATTTTCATGCTTGTTTATCTTGAATTTAGGTCAAACTATTTTTTGGTTAATTGATTTGCATACAAACCCTAATTCTAACATGGCATAATTAGAAAGCTTTAAAGTGCGAAAAATAAAGTTCCTAAGTTATTACAACACAATATATGGGAAGGGGGGTACATATGTTCAAATGGGGGTATTTTGACGAGAATTAAAACCCTAGACTATTACATCAAACTTGGAATTTTGCAAGGTACTTATTTACACAATATTCAAATAAAAATAAGATAAATATGCAAAATGCAAAAAAAAAGGTTTTTCATATGTATGTAAAAAGTATTTATCATGTATCAAATAAGCAAAAATAAAATCAATTAATTTTTGGTATTTTTATGCATTTAGGACAAACACCCTAATTTTTACAAATAAAAGTATTAATTGTATGATATATGCAATATTTATTAATTATTTGCAAAAAATAAATAAAAGAAGGTATTTTATATAAAAAGTATTTTTTGAGGTCAAAATATTAATAAAAACAAAATGTATTAATTCTTTGTATTTTATCCTAAATATTCTAATAAATATATATGTATTTGCATTATTTACTAAATAGATTAAATATATACAAAAAATAAAATATTTAATATTTACAAGAAAAGTATATTTTATATATAATATTTTCAGAAGATAAAATAAATTAGAAAATAAATATATTCTGTATTATTCTTAATATTCTAAACAAAAAGTATTATGTATTTATTTATGTACAAATGTTAATTTAAACTAATAAATGCTTAATAAATACAAAAATGGTTTGAAAAATATTTTTTATATTTTTAATATTATGAGAAAAAATAAACAAGTCATAAATAACAAGAAAAAGTCAAAAAATATTTCAAATAAGCACAATGGGCCAAGGGGGTTCAAAAGTAAAAAGGTGGTGTAAATAAGAAAAATAAAACAAGCCCAGCCCAAAGGACCTTCTTCAACCTCTGGCCAGAAATTTGTCAAAAAACGCGCGCCTCCTACACTGATTCAAACATCTGGATTCCTGGACTTTTAGCACAAACTCATAACATGAAAAATGTTAAGCATCAAACCACGATTCTGGACATATAAAGAACTCATCTTAACTCTCAGAAATGAGAGAGAATTTCTTCTCCCCCAATTCCTGACCTTGTTTTTATTCAATGTTCAGACTTAAAATTCTCTAAGCACACATAACATAAATGAAAACTAATGATATGGGCATGTTCAGGGCTATGAATGTGACATAATTTCTTCACAAATCTAAACCTAACTATGTCTGGATAGAGAGATAAGAGTTCATGAACTTACCTGTTCAGTTGGAAACGTGTGCAACAATGGAGATGCTTACAAGGCAAGGTAATGATTTTTATAGTTTCCTTGATGTCCCGGGATGCTATTCCAACCTTTAGTTTGCTTCAAAACCAAGTGAGTCGTGTTATGGCACTTCAACTGCAAAACAGAAAATATGGAAATGGTGATGTTAGCTAGGGGTGTTACAGGTCGTGTTTAGGACTTGGGACAGTTTCAAGGGATGGTGTGGGTTGTGTTTGAACAAGTCTTGGCAAGAATGCACAAGTGGAATGAACTATGGAAGTCCAACTGCAGCTTATGCCCTATTTTTGCAGTTTTATGGTGGTTATGTGTTTGAGAAGGTATTGGAAGTGGTTGGCTTGTGTTTCAGGTCAGGGTTGGTGTTTAGAAAGTGTTCACAATCTTTGCTTAAGCTCTTGTTGACAGGAATGAGAGTTGGTAGCTGTTATGCAAGTTTTCTTCACCTTTAAGCAACAAAATGCCAAGTTGTGTCTTAGACTGATGGAGGCCCCTCTAATGTGCTGCTAAGCTTGCCCTTGATCAGTGGGATTAGCTCAAAAACTTGTGCCAAGGAGATTTGTTGTGTACCTCTTGATTTGCAAATTGACATAAAGCTTTACTTTTTCAAAAATGGACATAATGCTTTTTCTATTTTAGGACTAAACCTTCATGTAATGCTTAAACACACAATGCAAGCCTTGAACACAAAGGGTTTGCATTTAATTTATGAGTGCAAATGGGATATAGGACCTGTAATCAAGGAATGCAAGCTGATTTTAAAATTTCCTAAGTGTATGAACATGTAAATTGGCCATAAACAAAGTGACTTTTTCCCAACTTGCCAAATTCGATTCTCCCTAACCATGGGGTAGTTTGATGAGTTCTTGGACATTTTGGAAATCTTGGAATGAGTACTACAATCCATCTTTGTAATGCAAATTGAAATTCTAAGTGGAAGTATGTGAAAAGTGGTCTTGAAGTTAGGCAAAAATCCTGCCTAAAAGAGGTCAAAATTTTTCTAAGTTAAGAATGGTTTTGTACCCTTAATCCAAAAATTGTAACTTGAGCTACAAGCTTATTTTGAAGAAACTTTGTGAATCAAAGTTGTATATTTTGCAATTTACTACAACTTTCATGTTTTGACTTTTCCTTGAATCCAAATGCATCTTGATGAGAAAGTGGGACAAAGTTAGGAAAAAATTAGGGTTTTTCATAACTTAGAAAAATTCTAAGTTATGAAAAATCTTCATTTCAAACCCTAATTTATGATTTTTGATTTCTTGATGAACAAGTTTCATGATTTGGCATGTTTTGATGAAAAATGAACCTTGACACTTGATTTTGACCAAAAAGTCAAAGTTTGACTTTTCAGTATACAATCAAAATTGATCAATTGACTGGAAAATTCAACTGTCAATCTTGTGCATTTGGGATCTTTTGAACTTGTTGAGCATGTCAAGACAATTCCATTGGGTCCTTGAGTCCATATGTGAGCTTGGTTTGCCATTGGCTAGGTCAAACAGTCAAAAATTGCCTTTGTGCAGTCAAAACCCTAAAAATGACCATTTTGCCCTTTTGGTGATCTGATCAAATTTCTTGTGGAATTGTGATCCAAACTTGATCAAATGGTCCATATGAGTTCAATATGTTGAGATGGGTCAAAAATCATGAGATTTGACTGTCAATTGACCACAGTTGACTTTTTCCCCAATACAGCTGATTTTTAGGTCAACTGTCTAATTGACTGGGCAAAGATTGGAATCAAGGCTTGAAACTTGGTATGGGTAAACTTGTGAGTCCAATATGAAGCATAAAAGTCATCTTGGGCACTTTGGGTCAAAACTTCTTTGTGCAAACACAAACCCTAATTGAGTCAACAGTGCAAGGAGAAGTCTTGAGCAGAGGAAACCCTGGCTTGTTCTTGAGTTCAAGGGTCTTGGGATGGGAAATGTTGATAAAAAGAGAGGGAAAATTTTGGGGTACAACACTTACCAACTCGGAATTAATGTAAGGGTGGTTTCTGGGGTTGATTTGCGATGGATAATGGTTGATTCTGACTCCTGGCAACGTCAGGAGAACGATGGAAGGTTTGGATCGGTTTGAAAACCGTTGGAGATGCGAGATATGATTTTCACAATTTATTTGAATTTTTAGAATTTTTTTGGAGAGCTTTGGTGCAAAATTTCGTGGTCCTTTGCATATGGTTTGCTTATGATTATATAGAAGTATGAATGAGGCAACATACATGGCGAGGAATCAAGTAATCAAACCATGATAAAACAAAAATCAAACATAATGAAAACTTTCCATTTTTTGAGTTTGTTCTTGCCATTTTTGAAGATACTTGTCTCAAACATGTCTCTCACGGTTTTCGCAAGCTTTTATGAGGTCTTGGGCCTTATAGAAGATCCAAAACAAAATGACACATGCCTTATACCATTATTTTATATTTTATTTGATTTAATTTGAATTTAAATGAACAAAAATTCAAATAAAAGAAATAAGAATCATAAAAAATATGTGAATGTATTTAGAGGTACTATAACACCTTATGAACATGTTTGAACATCAAAAGTTAGGCCCACTAGTTCAAAACTTCAAGTTTACTCCTTTGTATTTCATTTATTTCCTCAAAATTTCACAACTTGTGCAACTCATAACTTGATCAATGTTTATCTTTTGAATATGATATTGGACTTTTTGGAAATCCTAAGATGTCCTCTACAATCTCTATGTTGAGCATTTTTACTTTTAAATAAATTATCTTGATGTAAGTTGTCTTTACAAAAAGTGTCTTTTGTTGAGTTTTTGAAAATGACCTGTAATGTATGGGATCATATCTTTCAAATGAAGCATTTTCTGGACTTGAGGACAAAAGGAAAGATGTAGAGAATTGAATTTTCTTCGAAATGATATTTTTTTGGGAAAAAGTTGATGACGTATGTGAAAGTTATGCCTGGTCAAAGTTCAGTTAACTTCTCCTAAGGAAACCCTAATTTGACTAATCTTAAATTTTGATGATATGAGGACTTTCCTTGGGGAATCATGATCAACCCTTGATCAAATGATGAATATCACTTCAAAATGTTTATGTTCTTGAAGTTTGACTGTATGTTGACCATAGTTGACTTTTTGACCAATACAGTTAATTTTCAAACATTTGAGCCATTGATTGAGCAAACTTGTGATGCAAGGCATGAAACTTGGCATGGATATTGTTGAGGACGTATTAGGAACCATGGAAATCACTTGAAGCCTTTGCAAACCAAAATTCTCTGTTAGAAGTGAAACCCTAGTTTGAAGTCCATGGCTTAGGAGGAGAATTTGTCTGGCCAATTCTTGGCCAACCTTGAGCAATTGAGGACTTCAATGAGCATGTCTTGATTAAAATTGGAGGGAAAATTTTGGGGTACAACACTTGTGTTATACTTGTACCTAAGACTCACCTAGGTATTAGACACCTCTCACTTCCCTAACTTTCACAACCAGTCACAAACCCACAATTCATTCAAATTAGAAAACAAACTTCACAACTATCCAATCACTCTATACTTACAAGCTTAAGAGTGATTGACAACTAAGAAGTAGACACAATTCCAAGACAATACTTAGACAAGACTCTTGACTAATACCAATACTTGGAGTTGCTTACAAGCTTCCTCCAAGAACAATAATTAACTTTATATTTAAAAGCTTAAGAGAGATTGACACACAAACATTCAATGCTTACAAGCTTATGAATGAATGACATAATCTAACAACTCAAGAAAAATTCATACTCTTATATCAATATGATATTAGATAGGCTTACAAAATAACACAAACCAACTCTCCTAGAGAGTGGCTTACAGACTCAGCCCTAATAATAGAAACTTTCACATCCGCGAATGATAACTACTTTACATTAAAACCCTTCTATTTATAACCCCTTTCCCAACTGGATTTGGGCTTCAAATCGCAGCATATAAGATGTTACAAATCTGCAGAAACTTATGCATAAAAATAGGTCTTTAATCACAACCTTCCTAATTTGTCTCCATAATTAGAAAGTCATTCTTCTTCTTGAATTCAACTTGAATCTTCCAGACCTTAAAATCAGCTCCACATAGGATAGGATAATATTCCCAAAATATTCTGTATCTGTTAAATCTTAAATCGATCCAACAGCCCATCCCAACACAATCACGATGTCGAATGACTCTGCATAGGACATCTTGTCCGACATGTTGCTTTAGTTGATGAAACATCTCAACTCACCATGTTTCTTCATAAAATAGTACTTCTTGTTCAACCTATTTTTCATATTGCTACCATATTTGTTTTACTAAAATTAATGTCAATCCTAAAACATAGAACTAACAATTTGATTTTGGAAAAAAAAAATTCTACTAAAAAAATTGATTTTACTAAATGGATGGTGGCGGGGCTGGGATACCCGAACCCACTTGGGACTTGTTTGAGTTTTAATTTTCCATCTCCGTTTGGGTTTGGAGCAGGGAACAATGATTTTATGGGGATTCAAGTTTAGGTTTGGGGGAGGTAAAAACCATCCCCGACCCGCCCCGTTGTCATGTCTACCGGTTACACTTGAAACAAGCTGACCAACACATGACCAAAATCGTCAATGTTTATGGTATAAAAAATGAGATAACCGCTACTTTTGTAGCACTCCTAGACTTAATTTCTCCACTTAGAAAGAAATATTATTATGTTAGCTTTCTAACGCTTCAAACGACATGTTATTTGGACTTACAGAGCTCAAGATATGCCCAAAACAAGTCGATCAATACTCTTCTGCATTTTTCTGCAATTTCCTTACAAGAATTTCACTCCTAAACTCATTTTTTCAACTTAGACCTATCCCTAACATGTCCAAATATCTTATTTTAAAAATCTATTATTATAGATCAATTACCTACTGTTATTTCACTCTAAATCTATCAACCAACATCTAATTTCACAAAATCCTCATAACTCTCAATAGAGTAACTCACTATTATTATTTGTGTCAGACCATCAAAGGGTAATAACCCTTAACATCAAGGTAACAAATGAGAGTTAACTCAGACAACCCTAAGGTAACAAATCCCTAACACCAAAATAACTTATTTTCGAATTTCTAACAATGTAACCCAATTTACCCCTATATCTCATTCCTTATAATTCATTCTTTAACTCATCATGCCCAATCATAATTCATAATTCAACAACACCATAACAATATACACAGTTAAAAATTTAGATAATGACATATTAAACATTTTCTCAACAATTATCTCATACTCATTTATCATCAATCGACATAATCAACAAAATCTACATCTACCATCCCCTTATACCAATCATAATCAACCACAATTATCCACCCTTACCTTGTTACTCCTAGCAATCGACCTCTTCAAATTATAATGGATGATTGTCTCCTTGGTTTCTCTGTGCCCTAGACTTTTTCTTTCCTTCTCTAATTTTCACGAATCACTCAGACTGACACTATATTTCTTATTTTATTTGTTAACTTTAGACCCTCTCTATGATCTTCCCTTTATGTCCTCACTTACTCCTACACACTTATTATTACACTCTTAGCATCTCTACTCATCCCCATATTATATTTTATCATTTTAATTATAAAATAAAACTATTATTCCAATTTTCTATAATCTTTATTATTATTATAATAAGTCTAAACAACATAAACTATAATTATTTAATCTAAATAATTCTAAGTCAACACCTACATCTCATTATCAACCAAACAACACATCAACATAAAATCACATAAAATTCACAATAAATCACAAAAACACAAATCTAGAATTTTGGGGTGTTACATGAGCTATCATTATTAGAGGTATGCTATTTCGTATCCATGGCCTTCTTTTTAGCATTAATTTCCTTGTAGTTGATGTAACATTATGTCTATGTCATCGCTTCAGCCAAGGATGTTGTTGGCTTCTAGGCGAGGGATTTGTTGAAGTGACCCAACCTAAGCCCATTCTAAAACGCTACTACAAAAATTTCCTGGTGAGATGAACTACCTTAATTTTCACCTCATTGAAGCGGACGAGGTAATCCTTGAGAGATTTGAAGGGGTCTTGGTGAATATTAAAGAAACTTGTGGCGACATCTTTTTGTGCATGCTTGTTGCAAACTGGACGACTACTTTCTTTACTAAGTTCTAATAAATTATGATGAAGAGTCGAGGTTGTCCCATATACAATCTCAAAGTCGTGTCTCATAAAGTTCCATAGAGGAGCTTGCATTTCAAGATGTCAGGGGCTCCAATAATAGTCATATGTATGTTGGTGGAGGTGACATATTCGTATGGGTGGTTGCACTCATAAAACTTAGTTATTGAAGGCTGAAGGTAATAAAAACACAAGAAGGGGTTGAATTGTGTTAGCTTTTTCTTTATTTTTGTAAAACACTTTTATCGGATTTTGAACATAAGGTCTATAATTTGATACAAGTATAATTGTTTGCAGCAAATAAAAACAAGTTCAGATTTTGAGAGTGAAAGAAAGAGAGACACAATCAATTTTATCTTGGTTTCTCCCACAAAATGAGAGTAGTCCAGTCCCCTTGCACTACCAAGGGATTTCACTATAATAAAAACTAATTACAAATGCTCAAGCACACAAGAAAGAGATTTCCAATTCTCAAACACACAAGTAAGAGATTTACAATGCTCAATCACAGAAGTAAGAGACTCCAGATGCTCAAGAACACAAGCAAGAGACTTATAACAATCTAACTTATCAGATAAAGATTGTTTGAGTATTACATTTGATATACAATAAGAGGTGTGAACAAAATACAACATAAAAAGACTTTTAAGACTTATGAATTTCTAAGATTTACAAATGTTAAGAAATTCCAAGTTAAACTTGTGCTTTTGATTTGATAAAGTAACGACTATTTTTAATTGTCAAGTGTGATACGGTGGGAGAACTGACTTGAGGTTTTGCGTTTGTGTTCGCATTTGTTCGATTTAGCAAGATTCGCCACCGACATTTTATTTTATCCAAAGGAAAGGTCAAAAAGCACAGGAAAGACCTTTGAGATGTTTTCTCGGGTTCGGGGGGTAGGTTATGAAAAGGGAAGGTGCTAGCACCCTTTTCATCCATGGTTATCCATGGGCTCTTAGTTACTTGTTTTAGATCACTTGCTTTTGCTTTTCAATTGTTTGAAATGGTGCTTTGTGTGTGGTTTTGAAATATTTTAAAAAGAGGCCTTTGTCTAGGAAACCTTTGTAAAAATTCTTGTTTGAATGTTTTACAAAGGTGTTTGTCTTTTGAAAAAGATTTTCACTGTTTGAAAGTTTGTTTTGGGAAATGTTTTGAAATTATGTTGTGAGGTGTGTTTGAAAATAGCAAGGACGTTTTACAAGTTTTGATCAAGTAACTAAGAGTTGTCTACCCTAATTTACTCAAAGATTTTTCTTATACATTTTTTTTAATCTTTTGACATTGTTGTTTTACCATTGTATTTGGTAAACAAACTTGTGTTTGGATGTTAAACGGGACAGGCGCGGGTCATCGTATACAATCATTGAAAGCAACTTGTGAGACGCTCTAGCAATTTTGTAAGGGACGAGATCATTTTATCGAAGGCAACATCGAGGGTCATCGAGGGACTATGATCTTTGTTTATCGAAGGGTTGTTTGCTAGAGTGTCTCATATTCGAGGGACATGACTGTGTTTCCGAGGCAACAAGCGAGGTTACCCTAGAGGTGCACGTGTGAGAAGTGTATTGATTTCAAGTTGTTTATTCTTGGATTAGGTCATCTAGAGATTGATTTTGAATTTTGCCATACACGCCTAATTACTACACAGTATATTGAAAGCAATAAATTGCGGGAATTAAAAGTCTAAGTTATTACAAAAGTATCTGAGGATGGGGGTACAATTATTACAAATGGGGATGAGTCTCACAAGAATAATAATGTCCAAATATCAAGTATTACAACCAAATCGAATCGTCGCAATTCAATACAAAGTTATAACAAATGAAGAAATCAATAATATTATGAAATGCATGTATTTACTTAAAAATAAACAAATAAAAATCTATTCTAAAAAAGAAAGATTAAATATTATATTATTATTATTCTTTTTGTATTTTATTAATCATATAAATAACAAATTTAAAGGAAGAAAATTAGTTAAATAAAATCTTTTTTATTTTTTGTGTTTTCTTGTTAAATGTAAGAAAAATAATAAAAAGAAAAATGATTAAAACTAATTAAGAAAAAATCAAAATCATTTTACAAAAATGAAACTTTAATATCTTACTAACATATTTTTAACAAAAAGAAATAAAAAGATAAATTTAAAAAAAAAATTAACTAAGATGTTAATTTATATAAAAAGAAAAGTATTGAGTTTTTTTTATGAATTTTATTAAAAAAGGGTGAATTAAAATAAAATAAAAATGGGCCTAAGGGTTTGAAGTGTGTTTGATGCCCAAGACAAAGATAAGAGAAGACAGAAGGGGTCAGAATGGAGGGGGTGCACTAGTTAGCAATTCGTACGGGCTTTGGTTATTTGGGGCCAGAAAGGCCCAACGCTCAAACTTGTAACATTTTGTTAGGGTTCAGAAATTAGGGTTTGTGCACTCTCCTCACAGCGGCGCCGTTTCTTCGTTGTCTCTTCTTCATCTTTCTCAGCCTCGCTCTGATCTTCCCTTCCCCGTGGTTCCCGGAACGCCATCTCCCTCTCTCATCTCCTCACAATGATCCATGGCTTCGTTGTAACGGTATGGTTCATCTTTGTTTTGAGTTTTACAGTTACGTTGTTTAAGCTTCATTCATGTTTTGTTCTGTTTCGTTTTGCTTAGTTGTTTAACCTATGGTTTTTATATGCTTAAAACAACAGTAAAGGGGTTTGAAAAGCATACCTTGGGACTTTCTCTATGAAGAGGAGAGGAAAGGTGAGACGGGGAGATGGAGGTGCTTCCTTGGTGGCTTAGAGGCGGAGGGGAGGAAATGATGATGGGAAGGCACAAGCTTTGGTGACTTCTCTTCTTTTCTTGAACCTTGAATGATGACGATACCTTCTGTGATTTTATTATTGTTTGTTGATTTTGTTGATGATGACTGTTCTGAAACTTTTGATTGTTGTTGCTTCTGAAACTCTTGATTGTTGTTGCTACTGAAACTCTTTCCTCTCTCTTGAATGTTGATGATGATTAAACTGAAACTTTGATTGTTGTTGCTTCTGAAACTCTTGATTGTTGTTGCTTCTGAAACTCTTTCCTCTCTCTTGAATGTTGATGATGATTAAACTGAAACTTTGATTGTTGTTTTGCTGAATTTGAATGTTGATGAATTTGTCTTGTTGAGAATTCTGAGTTGGCAGGCTTGTTAGCTTTTGTTGTTTGGACTGAGTTGGGAAGTTTGGTAGACTTTCTATGTTTGTGCAAGTTTTTTGGGACTTGAAAGCTTTTTTTACAGTTTATCTGTATGTTTGGAGTTTGTGGTTAGTGACAGTTTTGGAACTGCAGGTTGTTTCTACAAGTTTTTTGTTGTTGTTGCAGTTTTGACTGACTTATTAGGCTTGTGCAGGTTTTGGATTTGGTTGTGTTGTTCTTCCTGTTTTTTTTTGTTACAGTTGCAGCTTTGACTAGCTTGTTACAGTCTTGTTGTAACAGTCTTGGATATTTTGCAGCTTGTTGGTTCACAGGGATTTGGTTGTGTTGTTCTTGCTGTTACAGTTTTGGGATTTTCTGTTTGATTGGTAACAGGTTTTCAGTTTGGATACTTGTTTCTGTTTAAGAACTGCAGGTTTACAGTTTTGATAATGTTTGAAACTTGCAATTTTGCTTTTTCAGGCTTGGATACTTTATGAGCTTTCAGGCTTGGATACTTGTTTTGTTTTTTGAAAATGTTAACAGGTTTTTTGAAGTTTTTGGTAAGCTTGGAGATTTTGTGAGTTTTTGTTTACAGTTTTGGTTGTGCAGTTTAGGCTGGCTTGTTACAGTTTGATAACAGGTTTGGGGTAGTGGTGAAATTGTTAACAGGTTTTTTGGCTTTGGGAGAGTTGTGCAGGTTTTGACAAAATGTTCTCTCCTTTTACTTTGTGCTATTTGATGGCCTTATATCTTTTTGATTATGTTTTTGTAACTTGTGACAGCCTTTTGCCAAACTGTACCCTCTCACCAAAAGGTGATATCTTTTCTCTCTTTCTCTCTCAATGACAAAGCACTTTTGCTTTTTCTTATTTTCTGAAAAGTTTGCCTATTAGCTGGAAGATGATGAAAAGCTATGACAAGCTTTTTGCTTGTCATTTGGTTTACCTCCTGCATTTTGCCTGCTGCATCTGCACTTGTACTTTTCTGACTGCATTACTACTGCATTTGTACTTGCTGCATCCAGTTGCTTTGCTTGACAGTTTGCATCTAGTTTGCTTTGTAACTCAGTTTGGCACCTTGCTTGTGTTGTTTGTACAGCAGGTTTCAGTCTGCCTTTGTATGCAATTTTGCTTACTTTGTAATGTTGCAATGTTTAATTTTGTTGCAAAGCTGTTTGGTTTAGTTGCAATGTTGTTTGGTTGGCTGATTTTGTAATGTAGTTTGGCGCCTTGTTGTATTTGAATACATTTTCTTTGTTTGCATTCTTCTTTTGCATTTTTATTTTTCTATTTGTGAACCAAGAAGAGCAATCTTCTTGTGATTTGCAAAGAGAAAAATAAAACGTGAGGAAAAATAACACTCTGATTCCGGACGACAAACTTTAATGATGAATATTTTCTTTCACTTTCTGTTTGAAAAATCTAATTAATCAACTGTACTAATCCTCTTTTCTTTATTTTTCTTTCATGTGAGCACAAATTGGGTGATGACAAAGCAGAGGAAGCAGAAGACTTTGTGGCGAGCATGAGAGCAATGGAAGCTTAGGCTTAGACTTTTTTCTTAGATAGATTTTCCATTTATTGTAATAATTTATTTTTCCAAGTACTATAAGTTGTAAAACCTACAGTATTCAAATAATAAATTATTTTTGTATCAACATCTGAAAAATCTTTGTGAGGCAATCTGAATAAAACCTTCTACTGTCAATATTTTGCAATTCTCTCTCTGCATCTTCACTTAATCCTTTAAGATTCTCAGATCAAAATAATTGAAATTGCATTCCAACAATTCTAATACAGATAACTTAAACTTTAAGTAATCCAATAACTTTGTAGTCTCGTAACCTTGCAACAGCATTCCAATCAAAATACACATTGGGTATTCCAATAAACAAGCAAACATTTCATTCCATTAACAAGCAAACGTCTTAACAGACGCACATCATCTGGTTAACCTGGATCAGACAAAATCGAAATATTCCAAATGACCATCTCAGCTCCTATCTCTTATCCCAGATAAACAAGCCTTGAGAATAACCAGTAACCTTTCAGCAAACTCGAAAAAGTGTGAAAACATGTGACAGTTAATTTGAATTTCTGAGAATTCAGTTTCTTCTGAGAAATGCGAGAGAAACCCTAATTCTTGATTTACTGCCAAAGAAAAGTTTGTTTGATCGATTCCTGAGCCAATCTTGAAAATCTGAGAAAACCCTAGGGTTGTGATTTCTTGTGAAAAAGGGAGGGCAAATTTTGGGGTACAACATCAAGGATTCATTATTTTTTTCAAGTCTTTAGCTCATTATATTTGAGATAAAAAAGTGTCATTGAAGAAAATAGCATACACAAGTGAGTATTTGAGAAGGTTTATCATAATGTTGAAATGTTTCTTGATATGGATAATGTTGTTGGAAATACATTTGAATTCACTTTTCTATAAGAGGAATTATCCGCTGCATCCAAGTTGTCTGTGCAGATTCTTGTTTGGTTATGCTTGTGACCAAAAGAAGACAAAATGACCTCTGAGTTTGATAGTGACCTATCAGAGTCTTCATGATCCATGTGTTCACCTGATTTAGAGTCCGAGTCTATATAGTCTAGATCCTAGCATCTGATCTATCAATGTTTGGATTTCCAAAGGATGACTTTCTTCAGACTCGGATATTCAAAAGTTGACCATCTTCAGAGTCTGAGTCTTGAGTCCGACTCTCGGGTTTTTATCTTTAGATTCTGGATCTTTTAGCTTCTCTTTAAATGTCCTTTTTCAGTATCAATACTAAGCTTATATCACAAATTTTAGTCTATGGATCTACACACTTCAACATGCATTAGTATATCCAATTGTTTTTTTAAATATATTGTTATCATCAAAACCTTAAATATATCACTACTATGGAAAAGGATTTAACAAAGGTTGGGAAAGAATATAACCACACGGGACCAGGTGTTGTTATGTAGCGTTTAGTTGTATATGCAGTACTTATAATCACGGTCCTTGAACCATTGTAGTATTCTAGAAAGCGTGTGCCATATCACAATATTTAATTAACCTAACTATTGTGATAGAACTAAAGGTCCCAGGTTCGATTCTCAGTATCAATATTTTGTAATTTATATTATTTTGGTCACCGTTCAATATACAATCACGGTTAGTTTTTATAACCGCTGTCAAAACTTCCTTTGTTTTAAATATGCAATTCTCTGCTTCTCAAATTTTTCCCATTTTTAAACCTGTAACTATTATAACCATATCATGGAATTTACAACAACCCGTATTTTTGTTAACCATGCATAAAGAGCATAAAAAAAAGCTAACGTTGGGCACCAAAAGTCAAAAGCAATATTCACAACATCTTATACAAAAAATAAGTCATTAGCACATCTCAATAAATCAAATACCCTTAAGCACATTGTGGATGCACCCAACATTTATGAAGATCGACAAAGTCCTCAACAGGGAATGGGGTTACATCATTAAATGTCTACATAAGAAAGAGAAAAAAGTGTTTAAAATATATGTCAACTTATATATTAATACATGTAAACATATTATGACATATATAGCTTATCCCATGAATCAACAATGTTGGCAAGGACAATGTTTAACATGTGTTTCATGACATAATACCCACACACGTATTACACGGGTTGTTTCCTTGCCTACAAATGAATGTAACCACACATGAATGTAAATGAAAGAAACATGTAATCGGGCCACTTACTTTAAGAGAGATCCATGAGGGATTTCTTCTAACATTGTATATCATATTCACTTGCTCCACAATAGTGTACATTGAAAATGAATTAAACATATTACATGCTAAAATAATTACAATATCAAATCAAATGAGTTAAACATACACTTACGAATTAATAGTCTCTTTCATTTTCTTTTCGAATGGATCATTCAACGAACAAAGTATAGTTATCGTATTCGTCTTAAATGATATTATGATCAATTTCCAATGACCACTGAATAAACATGAACATATATACTATTATTATTTGCTAAAATTAAACTAAATATAAAATACATAAACATCAATTACAAAAATACGTACGAACATAGAAATTGTGCGAAGTAACATTCTTTTCCTCCCTCATTTAACCATTTTTCAAGTAATCTTGAATGTATTTTGGTTGATTATACACCCATCGAATAAAAAACGGATCGAAGTTTCCATAAATACTCTATTTATTTAACTCTACACAAACACGTTAAATGTACCTAAATGGTTAAAGACAATGAATAAATTAATTGAGGAAATGCAAAAAATGATAATGTTCTATAATGACATATATATTCAACTATATACTTACATGCACCAAACTTGCAACACCCACTATGCCAAAAAATTTATTTAATAGGGCTTAAAAGCGCTATTAACCGCGCCACTATTGTAAATGTGTTGTTTAATAGCACTTTAAAAGCGCTATTAAGGTATTGATTTTTTAATAGAATTTTTCCTTAAGCACTAATGAAGTGGACATTTTGCGCTTTATAATACATTTTTTGATTTGATTTTGATAGCACTTTCAAACAAAGCACTATTATAGGGTATCACATCTGGTATTTTCATCAAAGCGCGAATGGAGGCGGAAGACGGAAGAGTCGCCATCAATGTTATTTATCCCAAGTGAGGAAAACAAAACACTGAGTAAACCTAAGGGAAGGAAAGAACATGGTCTCACGATCAAGAGAACAAGGGTAAGGAAGTCGATTACGCAAGGGGAAGGTATTAGTACCGCTCACATCTGTGGTACCCCACAGGATCCACTTGAGTTTGTTCTATCTAAGGGTGTGTAAAAAACTAAGTATAAAGCTTAATGCTAAAAGGGAATGCATGTAAAGTATATACAAAAAGAAAGGTTTTATTAGTTGTGTCTGCCATGGTTGTGAACCTTTGTGCTTACGTACCACCGACTGTGCAATGAGGATCAAGACACTCATAGTTATCCTTAAAAGGTTTGGTGGTTGTGTGTTTTTTATGAATGATGCTAGCGAAGCATGTGCTTTTTGGAAAGGTTTTAAAAGAAAAATTCTGAAGACAAAAAGGTTTGTATTGGTTGGTGTTTTTTTTGTAGGTAGAATGATAAATAGATCCCACTACTAGGACACTTATCATCCCTTTACTTTATGAAAACAAATTTTGGGATTCGAATCACACCAAAGACTTATGAACTAAATAAGAACAAGTAAGGGTTTATACCTTCTCATTCTTCCCGTTACTAGAGACTCTTAGAGATATGTTTCTCATCAGATAGTTGTTTAGTGTTTTGAGAAAGTTTGAAAAGAAAAAATAAGTTTTAGCTTTAACAAGGATGTAAAAGATGAAAGACTAACAAAAAAGGATCTCATTCCTATTAGTTGTCATGCTTGTGGGCCTAAGTTGGGATAAGAGGGAGATCTACCTAATGTTATGATGCATGGATAGCAATCATAAGGTCTATTTAGTTCAAACTTAGAGAAGAGTGAACTAAAGATCATATGGGGAACATGGAAATCTCATAAAAGAGAAGAAGGGGAAGAGGAAACAAGCAATCACACTTAGATAGGAGAGAAAGAAAGTATAACATAAACACACATGCAATTAGGATAGATACCTAAGACATAAGAAAGAAAAGTTGATAAAACATCAAGATAAAGAGGGGATGACAAAACATCAAATAAGAGGGAAGATGATAAAACATCACACAAAGATGATAATACATAAAGTAGAGAAAATGTGGTAATACATCAAGTAAGATATGATAAAACATCAAGCTAAAGAGAGGATGACAAAACATCAAATAAGAGGGAAGATGATAAAACATCATTGAACATATAAGTCCATGTGATAAAACACAAAAGAGAATAGATGATAAAACATCATATAAAGAAGATAAAAAATCAAGCATACATGCATTAAGATGATAAAACATCAAGTCCCAAAGAAAGGAGAAGGATGATAAAACATCATTGAACATACAAGTACATGTGGTAAAACACAAAAGAGATGAAGATTTCACAAACATATTTGAAGAAGTGAAGAAGAAAGCATGAAAGCAATGAAAAGAGCATGGCATAAAAGCACATCAAAGTAGTATGATCATTTTGATCCTAACATTATATACACCTTAGACTACCTTAATCATAGCAACAAGGGTTAAGAAGAAGCAATTATTAGCTAACTAAGCAAGTAGAAGTGCAAGTATGCATTTAGAAGACAAAACTTCACATCATGATAAAACATGCAAGCAAGGATAAGACAAGAGGTAGAGACCTAATTATAAACATGGTTTAAGAAATCATAAACTATCATTAAGGTATTACATGTTGACAAACATCACCTAATCAAGACAAGTTCACATGATGAAAAAAGATAAAACTCAAACAAGTAACAAGATAAGACTTGGGCAACAAGTAAGTGCAAAACCAAAGAGGGAAACAATATGACATCAAATATAACACTTAGACATGTCAAAAAATTACCTAAGGGCCATGCACAAGAGGTAATGATATAAATATCACATGAAAAGTCAAAAAGGCAAGCACAATAGCATAGGAGCATTCATGTGTCAAGTGTCTAACCGAGCATGGTATAAGAAGGTGAAATGAAGTGAGATAGATGGAGAAGTGTACAAGTCAGAAGAGAACACATAATGAACTCATCATAATCACATAAAGACTCTTCAAAAAGATACACATCAAAATTATACAAAGATAGGATCACAATCAACCCTAAGTGGATATAAGTCCTCATGCATTGCTAACAAGCAAACAAATTAGAAAAGAAGAGGAAATATTAAGAATAAGGGGGAAAACATAGACATGTTATACACTTATCATAAACATAATAATTAAGAAAAAATTTAAATATTCATTGAAAACATGGTTCAAACACCAAAGTACAGAAACTAGTTTCAACCAAAGTTGTGATATGAGGTGAGAACAAGTGTATGATCAAGTGAACATAGCAAGACACGTCTAGTAAGAATGAAGTCAAAAGCAAAAACTTAAGGATAACACTCATTAATGATCTCTAATACCCTAAGGGATCACTACTTAAGCATATCAAAAGTCAAGGCAAGACTAGGTCAAAATTAAACCCTAACATGTTCCTAAAGGAGAATGAAGCACAAGAAAGGGATAGATGAAGAGGGAATATGTTTAGATGGTATCAAAGTATAAAAGTCAGTAGAAAATGATATCTAATATCACACCTTAAAACATCACAAGCATGGGAAAAGGAATGCATACATGGCACACAAAGGAAATGGCCAAAGGAGGCAAGCAAGCATGTTTAATGCAACAAATAAAGATCAAAAGATGAGAGCATAATTGAAGAATTATGTAGTGTGTGACTTATATAATAAGTTAACTCAATATTAGACTCAAGAGTAACCAAGTAAGAAGATCAAACTTCTTACACAAGAAAAGTTACCTAATTTATGAATAAAATCATCTAAAAAAAGATGATACTTATCTTATATCAAATGAGATTGAAGAAGATAAAGTAAGAAAGAAATGATATCTTATATGTCATTGGGTAGTGGTGAAATGCTCACAAGATATCTATCATGAACTTAAAGCCTCAAGAAGTGTCAACAAGATAACATACTCAAGTGTCATGATATATGGTCAAAGTATAGTCTCTTGATGCATAAAAGCAATATGATCTAAATAAATCAAAGTCAATGTTCTTAGATGTTATGGGCAGTATCCAAAATCAAGATACATTCACGGGACATGACACAAAAGCTCACGAGGCAATCATTAGACAATGATGCTCAAAACACGAGTAGAAAAGAGAATGTAGCTTCCTATGTATCACCATGTTGGTTAGCAAGTGAGTGCTTAACCAAGGATCAAGGAAGCATGAGAAATGATATGATTAGAGAGGTTAATATCAATACGTAAACACAACAATATTGGACTCAAGGTCCTCAAGAAAGATACATCACACATCACACAAAAATTAGGTCAAAACAAAGAATATGGCTCCTAACTTGTCATCATAATGAATTGACAATGAAATGTAAATCAAAGAATCAAAGGAGAATTGGTTTATAGGTCATAAGGCATGAGGTCAAAAGTATAAGTAAAGAGACTTCAAACTTTTTGGATCAAAGGCACTCAATTGGAAATGCACAAACACATTCTCCTAAACCATGATCACAAAATATAAGCAAATAACCTCTAATAAAAGGCAAGGTGTTAGAGCACTTGAATGGTTAATAAATATGAACTCAAGGCCCTAAACATGGTATGAGAATGAAGAAGTAAATTGGCTCCTTAAAGGTTGCATAAGTGCATTCATTATATCTCACATAATTCACAAAGAAACGTAAGAAAAGATCAATCTCAAAATGAAATAAGAAAATGATCAAAGAAGATCAAATGCATCTAAAGCCTTTAATAAGGCTATCCTTGAGTTATCATATCTCTAAATCTCAATGACACATAATCATGGCAATGATTGACTCAAAGGATTTACCCAAAGTCACAAACTAGGGTTCAAAACTTACACAATTTAGGAATTCAAAACAAAGTGGTCATCAAATATTTAAAAGGGATCAATTAATTTTTTTCCCAAGATAATGAGATGCTAATAATGTCCAGGGATCATCTACAAATCTCAGCCTTAAAAAGTTTCACAAGATAGCAAATTAAAGGCAAGAAGTTCAAGCAAGTCACAATGGACAATTTCAATCCAAAATTATGCTAAAAATAGAAAGAGGACTTTTAAAATCAAACAAAATTGAATATACCTAAGGACTTATAAAAGTCAGAAGCAAAAGTTATGGTCCTTGGATTGAAGAAGAAGTAAGTTTTTGAAATGCAAACATAAATACTAGTTAGCAAAGTGCTAAAACTAGACATGTTTTGAAAAATAATTTGAGAAAAATATAAGATCAAGGTTTAAAATTTTAAAAAAATTATGTTTATGATATTAGCTCATCCACGGACCTAAAACATATTTTATTTGAATTTTAGAAGTGAAGGAAATTGGAATTAGAAATCAAACATTGCAGGTGATCAACCAAAACCCTAAAAATGGGAAATTAACTTCAATATTGAATTACCAAAGCTAAAATTCAAATAAATTTGATATGAAACCACTAAAAAATTAAGATAACTCTAAATATCAGTGTGTATATTTTTTTCACATTTTTAAGATTGATGGAAGGTTGAAAGTAAAATCAAAAATCAAATAGCACAAAACTAAATACAAGAAAAACACAATTAGCCAATTAATTTAGTTAATGTGTTTCTAATTTTTAAAAATTGCAATAAAAGTCATAGAAAAATAATAGGCTCACTGAAGATTCATGTCCTTTTTTTTCATAATTTGTTTATGATGAAAACTATTTAAAATAAAATCAAAAAGTTAATCGAAATAAGAGAGGGAAAATTTAACTAAAATTCAAAATATAATAAAATAATGCATGGCGCGAATGGTGGGGCCTGAGGAAATTCAAATCAGCCAATCAGGTGTTATCTCCTTCATTTAAACAAACCAGAAAACCCTAAAAGTCATGCCTATGCAGTGAACTTCAGATAAAGCTCACTTACTCATTTCGCCATGAAATTACATGAGATATGAAGCAAAGTTGTAGATCTCATAGAGATCTAAAATGTGATACCAAAAACTCATCAAACAAAAGCTGAATCACGCAGAAAATAGATCCAAAATTCACTGATTATCACTTTTTCACAAATGTTCAGAACATGATGCAAACTCAAATTCGAGTAAATTTATCCTTTAAACCTAATGTTTGGCTAGCTAAGAACGCAATGAACACAAATATAACAATTAAGAACAACTGGAAACGTAGATGCAAGCTCAGATTTATATCTATGGAGTTTTGAGTAATTACCTAGTGGAGTAGTTTCACTGACTTCTTCAAATCGTGCAAGAGGAGAATAGAAACCAGGAAATCACTTGAACAAGATTGATCCAGAGGAGAATAGAAGTGAAGAAACAATTTCCCTTTGAAGAATTTCTAAAAATCGAGAGGGAACTCTTGAGAGAATTTTGAGGGAGCTTGAGAAAGAGAGAGAGAGAGAGAGAGAGAGAGAGAGAGAGAGAGAGAGAGAGAGAGAGAGAGAGTTTTTGCTTGCTTTCTTGTGTGAGGGAATGTGTGTATAATGAAGAGTGGATAACTCTCTTTTATAACCGTTGGTGTTGAGGTTGGGATGACTTAACCACGGTTAACAGAGTTTGTTGAGCAAGCTTTGGAAAAGAAATAAATCTCGAAGAGCCTTGCGTTTTGTGTTGAGTTGCTCTCATGTTATCTGTGTTTTGATGAGAAAAGAAAGAGTAGAAAGTGAGTGAGGTACGTATGACATGTGAGCTGGAAGGCTGCACATGGGTGAGAGAAGAATTGGAGGGAATTTTCCTCTTTTAGCAAGTCATGAGGGTAGTGTGCATGCTTGAGACTTTGTAATTGTTTGGCTGTTTTGGGAAAGAAAATGATGCAAGCATGATAAAAGGCGTGTGCATGAAGTGTACAAGAAATCAATCATGCCTTCTTGTCTTGCATGACCATGACATACAACCACAACCAAAACTCAATATCTCTCTTTTCCCTCGTATGTTTTTCACAATTTTCAGATCATTGGAAAGTTGAAGTCATGAGGATTAGAATTGGTGTTGACAAGTTTTTGAAATGAAGCTTGCAAAGACCTTAAAAATTGGCATGAAAATAATGAGAATTGGGCTGGCCAGGCAAGGCCATGCCTCATGCGCGTGTGAACTTTGTCATGCCATCCATACTTTAGCCATTCGAGCCCTTGAATCCAAAGCATCACATCTTCTTCAATAATGCACCAAATGCATCAAGGTTTGAATCAAAAATGAAGATGAGACTCCAAATTTCATTCTTATGTTGATCATTTTAAATAATGATGTGTGATTCAACAATAAAAGTGGCCATGAACATGTTCCCACAAACTATTTGATGAAATTCCATGCCTGGCACGCGTGCTTGCTAGCAAATTGAAATCTTGAGGCTTCAAAACCTAAGCACCACATCTCTCTCTCTATAGTGCACCAAAAGGAAAGATCTTTGAATCAAAATTGGAGAGGAGGATTCAAGCTCTCATTTTGATGTTGATGACTTTTTGAATTGAATCCATTTAAATCCTCAAAACTGGTGATGAAGAATTTAGACTTTATGCACATGCCTTGGAAAATTTACTAAGTGTTAAGATTTTATATGCACCATAACTCTCAAAATAATCATTTTTTGGACATGGGACCACATTGACAAAGTTGTAGATCTTATTTTTCTCTTTCCAAGCATGTAAAATTTGCACATATTGAATCAAGGATGGGAAAATTGTGGTATTTCCAAGTTCAACCCATAACACTTAAGAAACTTAGAAACTTTCTAAGTTATCAAGATGACTTCTTTGACAAGTTACATCTAAATTCATCATTTCTCTTTATTTTCTTCAATCATTGATCATATAACATGAAAATATAGGTATTGAACAAAGTGTTGACCAAAAGTCAACTTGGTCAACTTTGACTTTGGTTGGATTTTTCTCAAATGACTGTTTTACCCCCAATTGAACAATTGAACCACTTCCAATCAAAATTGATGCTCAATTCTTCAATTATATATACTTAGGGACATGTAGAGAAGCATGAAATCCATTTTTTCCCAAAAAGTCAAAGATTTCCTGATTAAATCCAAAACCTTAATTTTGGTCCTTTGTGTTAGGAGATAATGATCAAGCTTCAAAACCTTAATTCCATGGAACATGATGAGAACAATGATGCCTCATGTGACAATTAGAGGGCATTGCTTCATAAATTTGGCTCACACAAGTATCAAAGACTTCATCTAGCCAAAACGCTAATCAAGAGTTGGATAGGAGAACGATGATTCACTTCAAGACTCTTGCAAATCTTCAAACTTTTGATGAATCAATAAGACACTACTACGAAAATGGGCTTTCACAGCGCTTTTTTTTTTCCCTTTAAAAGCGCTTAAAAGCGCTGCCGTAGCCAGCGCTGGCGTAGGCTACGAAAGCGCTTTTTTCTGGCCAAAAGCGCTGTCGTAGGTGGACCTATCACAGCGCTTTTTCCTTAAAAAGCACTTTGATAGGGGGGTCTTTCCCAGCGCTTTTTGAAAAGCGCTTTGATAGGTGTGCTATTTAAATTTTTTTTTATTTATTTATCAGGCCTTTTACAGCGCTTTTTATGGAAAAAGCGCTTTGATAGGGGGGTCTTTCCCAGCGCTTTTTCCATAAAAAGCGCTTTGATAGGGGGTTTCTATTTAATTTTTTTTTTATTTATCATGGCTTTTACAGCGCTTTATGGAAAAAGCGCTTTGATAGGGGGGTCTTTCACAGCGCTTTTTCCATAAAAAGCGCTTTGATAGGGGGTTTCTATTTAATTTTTTTTTTATTTATCATGGTTTTTACAGCGCTTTATGGAAAAAGCGCTTTGATAGGGGGGTCTTTCACAGCGCTTTTTCCATAAAAAGCGCTTTGGTAGGGGGTTTCTATTTAATTTTTTTTTTTATTTATCCTGCCTACGAAAGCGCTTTTTAGCCAAAAGCGCTTTCGTAGCTCATACAAATTTTTTAAAGTGAAACCTATAATTTGAGGTTCCCTGTGCGGCCTGTAATTTTTTTTTGGTCCAATAATTTAACATGTAATTCAATCCTTATAATATTCACAGAAACCGGTATTATATTAACAGAAACCGGTATACCATATAATACATTTGTAACCATAACTAAATCCTTATATACATATGTAACTAAATCACATACAAAGTATATATACATTTGTAACCATAATTCAATCCTTATATACATTTGTAACCATAACTAAATCACATACAAAGTATCGTGTTAATTTGTAACCATATATATATACATATGTAACTAAATCATATATAATTACATCGAAAATAATGCTCCACCGACACGGTCGTCATCCTGCAAAGTATGAATATGAACAACACGGTCAATTAAACAAACAATATTAAAGGCTCCAACACAATCAAACTAACACGTACAATAATATTTTATTCATACCCATCAGAATAATCTGTTTTCAACATAAAATTGACATATTTCCTCTTTGACTTCTTCCACTTGAACTTTCGTGTACGACATAGTATAGAGGTCATCAAAGTACTACATAAGAAATTATTACTTCAGTATATGCATGATGTTATTAAATGTAGAAATCATACAAAATTATTCTAAGTTATAAATCCATACCGTGCTTGGAATCTCTACTTGATTTTTATGAAGGATTTCTTTCATAAACCTCAAGCAAAAGTATCCGCAATCTACATCGTTATTCTGTAACGGACACTGCATAGAAAAACAGAATATATTTTATAGTTGTCGTGTAATTTTATCAAGTAACATTATTATTATAAGCAACTAATTTTGTACCTGCACTTTGATCCAAGTAATATTTGATGATTTACTCCGGGGTACCTGTGCGTCCCTTTGACTACGAAATATTTGTATTGATCTAAGAAAATAAAAACATATATTTAGATCAATCTCACAGAAATAATTAAATATATAAATATACACGAATAGTTAGAACGATCTCACTTACTGATCAACAGTTTCCTTCATAGCGGGATAGTTAGTCCATTCCCCGTCTACCGAATTCAGAAAGTACACAACTTCTTTAATCGGATCGATAGCCAACAACAACCAGTGTTTTCTAAAAATTTAAGCAACAGTTTAGAAGAAAAGTTTCTACAAAAAAATAAACAAAGATATATTAGAATAAATGAAAAACTCACCCCACTGGAACAGTGTTATACGGCAAAATAAACAAGCTATCTGGGTTGCCGACGTAGGCCGTGTATCGATTCACTAAGTACTCCCTAACTGAACCCGGTTCCCTGACAATTGTCGCTCCGCTGACAATATGGGCAGACAAGAAATGGAAGCGTCTTGCCAATACAGTCTCGCGCATTTTTTTATCGTACAACAACCTTAAATAAAAACATATAAACATTAGACTATTTTCATTGAAATGTGTAAATAAATTGTTCAACTAATTAAATGATATATTTATCGGAATACCGGATGTATGCGTGAACATTGCCGATGCCTAATTCACCATGCGTCATAATCTCAGTCATTTCGTCCAATCCTATCGTTTCTTGGCAGTCAAGACCAAAGATATCTGCATCCATAAGGATTGTACGAATACCACCTGACTTCAAATCTGAGGTTTCCAAAAGTACTCCAAGTGTATTCCGATATCGAGGTACAAAAACGCCTCTTCCCCCGCCTCTTCCCCCCTTATGCATTGACTTTTTCGGGGGTGGTCTGCTACGAACAGGCTGGGTCACTTGTTGTGACACTTTCGCAGATACCTAACAATCATATAACTTAGGTAAATTATAAAATCGTTCAGTTTTAAATTCATATCATATAATAAACAATTTAAGTGTACCTCTGGAATTGATGCCATAGACTCGCCGCCTTGCTGCAAAATCTCCTTACCCTTATTAGCGGGTTTTGTAGGAGGCTAATATTAAAAAATAATTAACTTAACGGTTCAGAATTGACATTTGAAATCTAAATGATTCATATTAACGGTTTTAAACTTACCTCATCATCAATGAAAATGAGGTCCAAGGGCCATGCAACAAACGACCCTACCGCGTCTCGCACCGATCTTATATCCAAGGCCACGTCAGGTACCGGTACCAACGCATCGGGATCAATAGGATAATCTACTGATACTCTCAGGTGTCTAGCCGGGATCGGTGTATTATGAATTAAATCTCCCAAAGTGTTGTACACTTTTCCCTTGCCAACAAGGTGATAATCTGATGCCATTACGTATAGTTGGCAAGATGAAATGCCCTAAACCAATATGCATACATATTACTTTTAATTCAATAATAGAAAGAGGTGGAATAAAAATGAGAAACTTGAACAATAGAGATTTATCAATATATTTATAATTACCTCAGGAAATTTATTCTGACGGTTGATACTAGCGTTGTCACTAGTTTCTTTCGCCATTGCCGCATTGCCCTTTTCCCTCATTAATACCTCTTTATCTCTTTCCAATGCATTGACTTTTGCTTGTAATTCCATAAGTACATTCATCACTTCTGCATTGGTAGGATTTCTTTTCCGATGATGCTGGTAGAAAGAGGTTGGAGTCACACCGTGACCTTTACCCCTAACCCGACCGGAATACTCAGGAACATTCAGTGCTTTACTAAGTACGCTCCTCGTATCCTGGTCGTCACAGGTGGACTCCGTTTGTGACAATGTCTCCTGAAAATAATGGAGATAAAAAAATCAATTAAATAGTCATAAAAATTTGATTTAATTAAAGACACAATGTTATACTTACGCATTCATCATAAATTCTTAGAACACTTGGATCAACAGCTTGATTCTTGCCCACACGGGCTTCCTTCCACAGCAAATGTGCTGGAAGTGAGGTTTCATCACTTTTCGTCTCCTCTAACTATGCATAGAAACAAACGGTTAGATCGTCAAATACAACACATTTAGACAATTAATAAGAACATATCATTTCTATTTATTACTTACAATTTTTTCCTCTAAGCGCGCATATCCCAAACGCCCTTTTTTGTATGGGTACGCGGGCTTTGATGCTCTCTCACTATTTTTGGCACTCTTTTGCCGGAATTCGTCATCTCTTTGTCTAATAAACTCAGTCCAATCTTCTTGTTTAATGAAAAGATTATACTTTTCTGGCCTTCCGGCCGGGAACTCTTCCAGCCACTTTCCTTTGTCATCCTTAAGATAGGTGTTCGTCAACAGATTTTTCCACCCTCTAAATCTTTTCCCGGCCAACCCAAGTATGAAGCCTTTACGCTCATCTGGAACGTTAAAAGACCGCTGCGTATAAACCATATAAACATATAAGTAATTTAAAAACCATATAAACCATATAAACATATAAGTAGTTTAAAAACCATATACACCATATAAACTTATAAACTTATAAACATATAACCATATAAACCATATAACATACATACCTTAACATCTTCCCAAAACATTTCTTTTCCTTGCTTCAATGCTTCACATTGTTTCGCATTCCATCTAGATATGGAGATTGGCACATGCATACGAACAAGTGTACCAACGTAGCTTGTGAATTTTGAAGCATTAACCCCAACTAATTGATTTGAATGATTCCAATCTACATTATATTTCACTCCCTTATCTCTAGCACGAATGATTTCGCGCATTATGGTGATGCCTCGTGCAACATCATTTGCTGAAGTATCATCCGCTGCATGATTTGTTTCTTGTGAGTTTTCATGATCTTGTTGGTTTCCTGGTGGATTTTCTTGTTGGTTTCCTTGCGGGTTTTCTTCATTGCTAGCCATTAGACCTGTAACAAAAGTCAAACAAGCACATTAGTACACTACATGAAAATGGATAGTCGAAAAAGATATGAATAGCACTAAAGGAACTCAAAATTGAATAAAATGCTAAAAAACCAAACTTGCAAGAAATAAACCTCACCATCAGCTCCGGAAACATTGTTCTACTAATTAAGCACAAGCACATTCGCAAAAATTCAAAACGGTTCAAAAGATATGCCAAAAATTCAAAACATTATTCACATATTACTTACAATATTAGGCTATAATTATAATAATACCTTTTTCACTAACGTCTCTTTCTTTTCTTGGTAGCAATATATTTTACGCTTCTGTTAACAACTCGGATGGTTGGATTGATCCAAATACCCTCATTATGATCATCTCTAGTACAAGGTTCATTCTCATTTTGATCGTTTCTTGTACAAGATTCAATGCCAACGCCAATATCACCTTGATCTCCAATGTTTTCATCAATTACTTTGTTAGACAAAAGCACTATAGACCATTTCGTACTTGTCGGATCATTGACATAGAACACTTGTTTAGCCTGAGAGGCTAGAATAAAAGGTTCATCTTTGTACCCCACCCTATTGAGATCCACTTGCAAAAATCCTGACTTATCCATTCGTACGCCATTATTATTTTCAACCCACTTGCAATCAAATACAGGAATCTGAAACTTCCCGTAATCAAACAACAAAATGCGCTCGATAACCCCAAAATATGACAGATTTGCAAATTTCGGGTTTAAGTCATTCGCACTTGATATGTGCATCGCTTCAGCTACCAAGGTAACACCACTATTCTGCATAGTACTTTTATCATCCTGTTCTTTGGTATAAAATGTGTATCCATTAATTGCGTATGCGCTATAAGAAAACACAATCATACTTGGACCATATGCTAAACATCTCAACCTTTCTGTTACTGAAGCAGGATCCGAACGATACTTTGAATAAATTTGTTCCTTAAACCACGGTATGAAACTTCGATTGTGCTCTCGTACTATCCAATTCTCATTTCTATTCAGATTTAAACCTCGAAGAACACCCTTGTGCATTTCAGCATACGGCTCAACCTCAATCTCATTGTGCAGAACATACAAATGCACCTGATCCCGTTCGACCATTGACACTGTCACAACTTTATTTCCAATTAGTCTTTTTCCTTCTTTTTTCTCGACAATATGAGATTTGGGGAGTCCAATTGATTGAACATTTGACAGATATTCAGTGCAAAACTCAACCGCTTCTTCAACAATGTATCGTTCCACAATACAACCCTCCGGTCGACTTCGGTTTTTCACGTACCCTTTTAAAATTTTCATATAACGTTCAGCAGGGTACATCCATCTCATATAAGCTGGTCCGCACAACTGTGTCTCTTTGACAAGATGAACGACTAGATGAACCATTATGTCAAAAAACGAGGGAGGAAAATACATTTCAAGCTCACATAAAGTAACAACCACCTCTTTTTGCAATGTTGGTAAGATCGCAGGATCGATCACCTTGCTGCATATTGACTTGAAGAAAAAACACAACTTAGTTATTGCGCTCCTTACTTTTTCTGGCAGAATAGAACGTATACCTATTGGTAGAAAATGTTCCATTATAACATGGCAATCATGAGTCTTTAAACTCTTTAACTTTAGGTCTTTCATTGACACAAGTCTTCTAATATCTGATGAGTAGCCTTCTGGAACTTTAACTTCACTGAGGAACTTACACAATATTTTCTTCTCCTTTCTAGATAGAGTGTAAACAGCAGGTGGTAGATATGTGCGTCTTCCTTTCGTCACGGGTGCCAATTCAGTTCTAATTCCCATGTTTAACATGTCCTTCCTTATGTTAATGCCATCCTTAGACTTTCCTTGTATATTGAGTAACGTACCAATGACACTATCAAATACATTTTTTTCAATATGCATAACATCGAGGAAATGTCTTACGTACAACGACTTCCAATATGGAAGTTCAAAAAAAATCGACCTCTTCTTCCACCCACTCGTGACAAGTCTATGTGCAAAAGGCTTGCCAAACTCAGTACTCACATCTTTCACCTTTTCAAAAATCTGATCACCTGTCAACATATGTGGAGCTCTACCGTGTTCTGCCTCTCCATTGAATGCCTTTCTCCACCCACGATAGTGATGATTAGAATTTAAGAATCTACGATGACCGAGAAAAACATTCTTCTGACAAAAGTTCAATCGCATCGTATCGGTTTCATCTTCACAAACAGGACACGCTTTTTGACCCTTAATGCTGTACCCTGATAGATTTCCGTACGCCGGAAAATCATTAATTGTTCCAAACAACATCGCCCTCAAGTTGAAACTTTCTTTCCTATACCCATCGTAAACCTCCACACCGGTCTCCCACAAAAACTTCAAATCTTCGACTAAGGGTGCCAAGTACACGTCTATGTCATTCCCTGGTTGTTTGGGCCCAGAAATTAACATAGATAGCATCATGTACTTACGCTTCATACATAGCCACGGAGGTAGGTTATATATCATAAGAATCACATGCCAGGTGCTATGCGAGATACTTTGAATACCATGCGGGTTCATTCCATCAGTAGACAACGACAAGCGAAGATTTCTTGCTTCTTTTCCAAATTCAGGATAATCAATATCAACTTTCGTCCACTGTGGTGAGTCTGCCGGATGTCGCAACTTCCCATCAATAATTCTTTCATCTGCATGCCAAGTCAAGTGTCTTGAATCGGTCTCACTATGATACATGCGCCTAAATCTCGGAATTATAGGAAAATACCATAACACCTTTTCCGGAGACAACTTTTCCTTATATCGAGGGGCACCGCATTTAGGACACTCATTTAACACTGCGTACTCGTTTCGAAATAAAACGCAATCTTTTGGACATGCATGTATCTTTTCATAGCTCATGTCAATAGAGGACAACATCTTTTTGGCCTCATACGTTCGATTGGGAAGAACATTATCCTCTGGTAGCATTTCTTTCACGAGGGCTAATAACTGTGTGAAACTTTTATCCGACCATCCGTTGTCCGCCTTTAAGTTGTACAACTTTAACACCGCAGACAATCTTGTGAATTTTGTACAACCATCATACAACGGTTTCTCTGCATCGCTTACCAACCTCTCGAACATTTTGGGACAATCCTCAAGATCTTCTTCAAGCGCTTCTGCAATCTCTTCGACTCGATCATAATCGTATGCGTCTGCGAAATCCTCATTTGAAGCATACATCGTATTATAACTCGATTCAACATTCCCGCTACTTTTCTCACCATGCAAATTCCAACATGCATAACTTCTATCAATTCCATGCATCAGTAAATGCGATTCCAACTGAACCGCGTCAACCCGTCTCCCATAACAGCATCTCAAGCAAGGACATATCATTCCATTGGGTTCTCTGGCGTGCGCAACGGCAAACTTAACGAATTCTGATACCCCATCCTCATACTCTTTCGACAATCGATTGGCAGTCATCCATTTTTTATCCATGGTTTGACTATAGCAACTAATTAGTCACGCAACTATAGCAAAATAATAATTAATTACCTGTAAAGAAATTCAACATATCAGGTAATCAAATTCATAGTTATTCTTGCCTCACCTTAAGCATGTGCTAAACAACTCATCACTAATTACTAACTAGTGAAGTCGGATACTAGTGATTCAGTCTTGGATACAGGTAATAACAATTATATTCAAACAATAGTGAAGTCGGATTTCAAACAATTATATTCAGTCCTTATCTTACAAGTTAGCTTTGTCAAGTCTTAGTTAGGTTCAAATCAAATTTTAAAAGCAATGTATTGTTAATTGTTAAATGACGCTCTATAGTTTTCAATTCATCTTGATTTTCTTTGCACCTAGACATGACTTTTTTAATTTATGATTACAGCATATGCAAGATGAAGATAACGGCAGACCATACAGGAAGTTCAAGCCTTAAAGTATGAAAGATGTTTTGTAATAATCAGGGGTTATGAAAGTTAGACCTTAATGAGGCTACAACATGTGTTTTTTCTTAACTGTCCAATGGCCGTTTGTTTATGTAGTTTGGTTCTATCAAACCATTCCTTGTTTGGCTGTCTTCATTGATATTGCTGTGATGTTAAATTGCTACTGTTGTTCAAAATCAATAATATATTTGGAAACCAAAGCATGAGTCTGAGAAAATATTAGATTGACAACTATAAGATTGTATTTGCTAGGTTAAAAGCTAATGGTGTTACTCAAACTCTATTATATTCCTTGCAGTAACTTTCATTAGATGTTTTTGTTGTATTACTCATATTAGCAATGAAATGCTTTGACTTTTATTCTGTAAAAAACAAGAAAATGTTACAAGAAGTCGTGTACATGGAAACAATTGTAACCATGAAATGAATGATAAATCAAAGAGTTTCATTAAAATGTTAGGACAATGTTAGTAGGTCTAAAGATGGATTCCAAGTGGGGATGAGAAGCAAACCTGCTGTGTTAGAGGACAATGCATAAACAGATGTTCTTGGCATTCCTTTTCATCCAAATGTTACTAAACAAAGCCTGTCACAAATTTTTAAGTACTCACTTATTGTCATTTTGAATTAAATTTTACATTTACTTGTTTATGTTATATGTAAATTCTAGCGTAAACTCTAATTATGGTCTATATGATTTTCCTTAATATTGCGTGTAGGATAAGATTTCACATCTCAATGATCCCCTTATGTTAATTCCACTGCATCTAATCATTTCTCCTTATAGATTTCCAAATTTACAACCTAGACAATCATATGAAACTCATCATTAGGTTTATCTCTATCCCTCTTATCCTCATCTTATCCCTCACCTAGTATTATACTCATTAACATTCCTTCCCTGCCCAATCCCAGATGGTTCCCTAACTCAATAGTCTTGTACCATGCCATCAATAGCTTCAAAAATATTCACCATCATCTACCTTTCAAAGGGCTTACGCATACCTATATTGTCAATGGGCAAGTTTTGCCCAATCTTTTATTTGGTTCCTCTCATTTCTCTTTTCTTGTAACACGACATTTACCTCTAATTTTAGATGAATTACTTTATGACCATTTTGTTACAAAAAAAATTGGATTGTGTTAGAAAGTTTGCAATGGATAATTCACATTACTATGTTTTATCCTAATCAATGTATTGTTAAATTTCAAGTCATTAATGTTCTTCTCCTACAATGATCAGTATGCTTTAGTGGTCTTTATGAGTTCTCCAACATTAAACTCCAGATCTCATGACCAAGTATAGATCCACATACTAATGCTTTTATTTCTTAGTTTACTCCTAATACTAGTATTTCCGACAGGTTGTCACCTAGATCTTATTCTCTATGACACCTAGGATTAGGTCATCCAAATCAAAACACTTTTAATCTTAGCAGGGTACTTAGGAATAACAGCGTTTCCTGTTCTATATCATATTCTCAAAGAGCTGAACCTTCTAAACTCAGACGTGGGCTGATTTATCTTAACAGCAGCTAATTCTTTCTCCCTGTGAAATATTGTGTTATGTTCATAGTATCTCTTCTAGATTATATTATTCTATTGGTTGAATCATCACCATCCATGCCACGTCAAGAGCAACACACAAAATACACAAAGTAAGAGAGTCATCGTATATTTATCAGAAATCTTATAAGTAATGGTTGTAGGAGTTATAAAGTTTTCAACTACTACTATTTCAATCAATGTGATCCACTATCACATTTTTTATTCTGGATCGTAGCTTAAGGTTCAACAGGACCGGTTTGTAATGTTGTTAACATTGGAGAATTTATGGTATTTAAAGTTAATTAAAATGTTAATTATGAAATTCTACAATTTATAGACGATACTATCTTTGTAGGTAAGGGATCATGGAAAAATTTATGGAGCATCATTCTGTGAAAACCACATGTAATCTATATGTAATCTATCTGTCCTGTTAAGCACTTAAGCTGAAATATAAACTTAAACTAATGAGATAAAAATCTCAGTAAGACTTATATGCAAAATATACAAGCCTATTAAAACATTTTCTTAGCTATAACTTTTTTAGTAGTAATGTTATAATTTCCTTTGTGTGATTAATTCTTTTGTCTACAGTGTAGATAGGATTAGAAATTTATAATCCCACTTGAAGTATCTCCAAGCATAACTCACACCCTCTTAGTACAGTCCATAAAGTTTGAAAATATTGCTTCTCTTCTTTGCACAAATCTCACAGTTGATAGGTGCATCTTTTATTCAGTTTCGATAACGTAACACTACTATCCGACTCCTTTTATCTGTTCTACAATCTATTACAATACAAATACCAAATTCCAACATCGTTCTTCCCAGACTTTTTTTACTGGATCCGTACTAAGTGTTGCCTTTGACATTTTTACTATCGATGACTGACAATATATGAATGTCTATTAACGATTAATCACACACAAATCATCTAAAAGAGGGAAAAACACAAATGAACACCAACAACTTAAGTACTTGTGAATTTTAAGCTAGTATACACCTAAAATTAGGACCCGTAAATCCAACTTCATTTTCCTAACCCTCTAACATACCCTTAATTAGGAACAATCATGTAGAACATTTCACAAACAGTTAATATGCAATATCTAAAACTAAGAAAAATGAGTAAGAATTCTTACCTCAAACCAAAGAAATGGAAAAAGTGAAATGAACTTTTAGATCTTTCCTCTAACAAGTAACAGCCAACCTTCAAAATCCCTTGGGTTTCGTTCTTGCTAACTGTTGAAGGGTTTTGTAATAACAAGAAACTTTGAGAACGAAACCCTAATTAATGTAATAAAGTAAAGTAGTTAGAGTGGGTGATGATGAATCAATGTTGAGATGAAATTGAATGGGAAAGAAACAACACCTGAATGTAAATTACAGTTTGATGGGTTTTTTGGATGCAAATTACACCTGAATCAAAATTACAGTAGAATCAAACACTCTAGTCACGATGTACACCAAAAACAACAATTACAGAAGCACAGGCTTTAATGATAGGAACACTTACTTGGATTGAAAATTTGAATTAGTCGTGGGCCGAAGATTCGAAGGTGATGGTGCTAGGCGTTTGGAGTTACAACGGAGGAGGCTGCTGGTGTTGGTGATTGTGTCGTTGATGCGAGGCGGGGGGTAATGGTGAGAGGACGACGAAGGGATGAACAGTGGATGGGAAGGGTCGACGAAGGGATGAACAGTGGATGGGAAGGGTCGACGAAGGTTCAAAGGTTGTTATGAAAGTGAGGACGACGAAGGATGAAGAGAGCTTGAATAGGAGCAGACGAATGGAGAAGAAGATGAACAACTGGGTTTCGTTTTTTGTATCAGCTGGGTTTAGAAATCTGATTGTAAATTTAGGGGTTTAGAAATTATTTAACTAACCTATGCCAGCGCTTTTAAACAAGCGCTTTCGTATCCCCCCCCTATGCCAGCGCTTTTTAAAAAGCGCCTTCATATCCCCCACCTATGCCAGCGCTTTTATAAAAGCGCTTTCGTATCCCCCACCTATGCCAGCGCTTGTTAAAAAGCGCCTTCATATCCCCCACCTATGCCAGCGCTTTTAAAAAAGCGCTTTCGTATCCCCCACATATGCCAGCGCTTTTAAAAAAGCGCCTTCGTAGGTTTCCCTTTTTTTTAATTTTGTTTTTTGTGAAGGCTATGGCAGCGCTTTTTCAATAAGCGCTTTCGTATCCCCCACCTATGTCAGCGCTTTTAAAAAAGCGCCTTCGTAGGTTTCCCTTTTTTTTAATTTTGTTTTTTGTGAAGGCTATGGCAGCGCTTTTTCAATAAGCGCTTTAGTAGAGGCGCTGGCAAAAGCAGTTTTTGGCGTAGTGAGACAATTGAGATGTCTTGAGGTATGATAAACCTTTGTAGCTTGAGTGACTTTAAAATTGAGGGAATGAGACCCTTGCACTGATTGATAACACAATCATCTTTCATAGCTTGTAGAGAAACTTGGGAACCAAAATACCTTGATCCTATCACAATGCGTAAATGTATATGATGAAACATAAGTCTTTAAAGATTCTAAAATCAAGAGGATAAATTTTTAGGTACAACATAAGACACATGTTTGATAGCACTTTCAAACAAAATGTTATTATAAAACACATGTTTGATAGCACTTTCAAATAAAGTGCTAATAAATGAAGGCGATTTAATAGTGCTTTCTCTTAAAAGTGCTAATATAAGATATTTCATTAATAGCACTCTCAATAAAACGCTATTGTAATACACTTTTTTTTTTGTACACAAAATAATTGTATAATTACTGTTGATGTCATTTCATCTCTTATTTTTAGATTAAAGGCTTTATAATCACTGTTACGGTATAGGAGTTAGTTTCTAAAAAGAATATATTTGGAATGAAGCATGCTTTTACTCATATTAAACTATATAAACTTTTATTTCCTTAAAACCATGCTTTTACTAACTGTAATAATAGAAGCTTCCAAAATGACCCTTAATAACCACAACTACAAACTATACAATTAACACACAAAAATTCAAAATTAGTACCTTTGAAACTACAATACTTAGAAAAATATCAAACAAATATGTCCACTTAGAGATAAATCAATGCTTGTATAAATAAACTATAGAGAGCAGTATCATTATATATCTATGATATGTGAGATCTTAAGACACCTCCCTCCCACCTAAGGTGTGACTTCAAAAGTTCTTCTACCAAGTTCTGCACCAATACTTTTGTAGATAATTATTTCTTATTATAACTGACAAGCACTAAATGACAACCTTTACATATAGAGGCCCTGCATTTTCAGTTCAAATTTTAGCCTACTTTTTCACTTATCTTAATATTATACTTAAGAGCAATGAAGATATGAATTACTTATATGTTTGCTTATATTCAAGAGCTGCATAATCAAGCATGCCCATCATTATTGCATACAAAAATGAGATTGGCTAGCTAAAGGTCCCAACTTTGCTAGCCCAAAATCTGATATCTTTTCATTATAGGACTCAAGCAACACTAAAACTGAAGTCAATTAATTAATATTAATAGAAAAACTATGAAAATTTCTGATATGCACCTGTATTTTTTTTAGAAAACTAATATTATCGTTTTTCCAAAAGCACTATCAAACGAAATTACTTCTAATAGCGTTTATCCATTAAATGCTATCAAACCATGGTAGTTATAGTATGAGTTTTAAAAATCGTTCCGCGACTGCGAAAATTACTGCGATAAAACGGTTTTGAAATATGTTGATATCGATATTGTTATCACTGTTTTTTATATTGAAGAATAAATTGTGGTTAATTCATACCACGACGACCACAATATATCTGTACCGACGGAAATCGCAAAAACTTTTACACGACCATGACGCGACCGCGATCATTTTTTAAAACCTTGGTTATAATAGCGTGTAATTATAAAGTGATTTCTTTATAAGAAGGTGTTTTAGATTTTTATTTTATTTTATTAATTATATATTACGAAAACAATAGCGCTTTCGTATAAGCGCAAACATAGGATAGTACAATAATAGTGTTTAATAAAAGTGTTATTCTAATGAACAATATTAATAGCGTTTTGATGAAAGTGCTATTTTAGTGTATAATATTAATAGCGATTTGGGGAAAGTGCTATCTTACTAAAGTTTAATAATAGCGTTTTTCACAAAGTGTTATCAAAATCACATTGTTTATATTTTATAATAGTGCCCGACTATAAAGTGCTATTATAGATGTGTTTTTTCGTTTTTAATAGCACTTTCTTTAAAAGTGCTATTAAATTAAGCGATACAAAATATCAATTTTGGCATAGTGATCCCTACGTCCAACCACTTATGTCTATCTAAAAAATTCCTTACATCTTAAGAACTGTTATATAATAACTCCAAATATGGACAATGTTCTAGCGGGAGAGGTTGCGTATCATTTATCACCGCAACGTTCAAGTATAACATGGTGATTTCATTTGAGTTAGGGTCCAATAACTCATTGCGGTTATCTGGAGGGGGAAGAGGCTGAATAATTACTTCCTTTTGTAGAAGCACGATGTACAACACTTCTACTTGGAGTTTGACCATGATCATGATCACGATCATCAACATAACGTTGATCTTCATTTGTACGTTTTTCGAGGTTTTCACTTAATCTCTACATCATAATATTCAATTAGAACATAAAACAAAAATAAACACAATATATATTATATATTTCCGAGAAAACACTAAAATCTCAAATAAAGCACATATCGAATATAACTCTTGAAACATTTCCATATCTTTCTCCCTTTTTTCCCTCTCCTCGTCTAACATCCTCCTTTGTTATTCTAATTGCTTCTGAACAATCTCAATCTTTTGTCTTTTTGCATTAAATTACGAGCTTTCAGTATTTTTTTTTAGACCCAAAGAATGAACTCAAGTCGACACCTTCTCCCACACCATGGACATGCCCACCATGCTCATCTGTTCTGATTGCTTCTACTAATATGTCATATTGTGCTTCTGGAACAACTGTGCCTTCACGAGTCGCCTCAATCAACATATCCTACACAACATGAACAACTTACGTATATTGTTACCAATACATTTAAATAAAAAATAACATAAGCAAAACAAATCATACTTACAATTTTGTCGGCAACTACTCTTGACGCCTCAGAGGTGTACTCTCCATTTGGTCTTAATCAAGCCCTCTTCCATTTCTCATGTCTTGACGATGGGGATGAGATGCTATCATCTCCTGTTTATGGTTATTTTTCAAGCATGATTCTTTTCTCAAGTTTCCTATAATCCTCACGAGACAATCTATGGAGGTACATGTTTTTTTTCCTTGTTTCATATTCCTAATTCTCTTTTAAGTTGTTATTAACATAGTCAAATATATATATATAATTAGTATCTATAACTCATTAGCATAACATTACCGGTTAAATAAGACTAGTACTAACCTTAAATACCTCAGAACGATGTATCTTCGCAAACTTCTTCCATTGCTTCTTCAATATAAAACTATATCTTTTCCATGGAATATCAAAACTAATCTTAGGCTTCATAATGTAGTCAGCCATGAGTTGTGACTTAAATCCCCTCCAATGAGTACCGGCATAAGAGATCCACTTTTCTTTCAACTTTGAGTCATCGGTAAACGCAAAATTCAACTACATTAAAATCAATGTATTATAAATTATAAATTCTAGTTTGTAATACCTTAACGTCTGTCCATATGTTGTCTTTAACTTTCTCATCCACTTGTTTCCAATCATCTATCAATATACTTAATTTTTTACGTCCAAGGAACGTAACATAACACTTAAAAGTAGAGTAAAGTTCAAATTCAACTACTTTGTAGAACGAATGAAACTCGATCAGAGTTTTTTCACCTTATGAGTTGCGGACTGATGTGAATTGGGGCATCATTGCGACACCTCTTTGTGATCTTTTTGATTGAGTATCATTTGTTTGAGTTTCGTTCGCACAACACTCATTTGTTTGAGTTTCTTCACTAGTATTTGATGAAGAACTCGACAAGGTCGACATCTATGCTAAAAAACAACAACAACAACATGAACAACAAGAACATAAACAACAACCACAACAATGGTGTTTTGGTTGAAATCTTGTATTGTTTCACAATACTTAACGTTAGGGTTTGGGGTTGAAGTTGTGTATTGTTTCGTTTGTTTCTTTTTTAAATGGAAAAAAATGATAATAAAGAGACAAGCTGTCTAGGATTGTATAATATTATAAAGATACCACCACGGTCAAAACCAGAAACTGTTATGATATATTACTTTTATAGTGAAATTTCATAAAGAAGTGCCAGATTTTAATTTACAATTAAATTTTTTAAATAAAAAACAAATTATATCACAACGGTGGAAAATACCAACCGTAGTCATAACCGTTTAAGTTTTTTATTTAAAAATAAATAAAAAAAGAAGAGGCACACCTTAATATTAAAGGAATAATATATATGATGGCGCTGAGGTTCGAACCCATGAAAGCTTGACGATTTCACCACGGTTGGATCATCCACCGTTATTATATACAACTAATTTTTAATCAAAAAACAAAAATAATATGGGAGCGCATTAGTTTAGCGATGTCACCACGATGTAGAGAAGAACCATGGTGACCATGGCGTTGTTTTTTACGCGTTTTATAGTAGTGTATGGTACAAACCAATTTTGTCCCAAGCTGTAAGAATAAGAAGTGTTTCTACATCTGGCCTTAAGATTTTGATGATAACTTTACATGTTATCCTTATATACAATTATATACGCTAATGGTTTATTCTAGTGTGTAGCTGCTGCTATAATGTTCTTACTCTGGTAAAAAGGAGTGTGACATCATCAGGTTCTAAACATACACTACTAGAAGAAAACAAGTGGTTACATATTACAGTTGAAGTCAAGATTCTGAATACGTCTTCTGCAACGTGTCTTAGGAACGTTAGTACAAGATATTCTGATCGTGATTTTATGGTTAAGCTTTGGAGGCCTTCTAAAGCTTTACTTCGTGTGTTATAAGTTCTGAAGATTATGAAGACGAGGTTCTGCTGAAAAAGTTATGATGATCTAAAGACAAGCAAGTTCTTACAACCAAGTGCTGAAGACTCTAAAGACAAAGTTATGTGTTATAAGTTCTAAAGACTCCAAGACTTAGGTTCTAAGACTTAAGAGTGAATCTTCTACAACAAGCTTCAACGTTCAAAATTCAAATATCTAAAGCCTTTGATGATAAGAAGAAAGTTTAAATGGTTAACGTGTGATGTTTTACAAAAGGTACATAAAGTTTGTGTGACCTCTACCCTCTAGGGCGGCGTAAGGACACTCCTTTATACTGTATTATCAACCACTCTCATTGTGAACGTTGGGAACAAACGACTGGATTTACAGCTATCTTTATTTACTCAACGGATCTCTGTTTACAAACTTATTAGAAAAATATTATTCAGAGATAAAATGTGGAAAGCTATCATTGAACAGTGACATGATACATAAACTATTATTTTATACTGTCTAACTCTTACACCATATTATATCTGTTGGAACTAACCATTGGTGTAGGAAAGGACTTTTGTATCCTCACAATGTCTCTCTTTGAAGGATATAAAAGAAGATCAAAGATTCAAAGTAAGTATGTCGATGCCTACGATTAAGCCGAAGTTGAAATGCTAGTAGTTGTTGGTCATCAAGCTTAAACTCCGTGGATGCTGAAGATGTAAAAGCTGCAATGCTAAACATTGTGACAACCACTATACAGAAATGAGAGAAAAGAAATAAAGATAAAGAAGAAGACTACAAGATATTGTTCAACTTATAATCAAATACATCTTGATAGATCTCAGAAGAAGCAAGGAGTTGTTGCTCGTAACTTTCTCAACAAGAAGATGAAGAAGAAGAATACTACAAGATGCTACTCTACTTTTAATCATATACATCTTTGTAGAACATTGTAATGAACACTAGAGTTGTTGCTCGTATAGTGTTTCAGTTTGAATCTCTTCATGTAAATTGTTTTAACACTAGAGTTGTTGCTCAAAGATGTGTTAAACAATATGTACTTAAAACACTTGTGTAATATACTTAGAAGAAGCAATCATTTAAAACAAGAACCTCATCAAATGTTGTTGATTAGTTCCTTGGGAGACTGAGTGAGTGTCTGTTCTTAAGAAGATAATGGTTGTTGGTCGTTGTAGGAAATCCGAATAGATGATCTTAAGGGATCTGATTCTATTTGTCTCGATCACCCTTAGAATAATTTTACTATTGACTTATCTGAAACTTCCAAAATGTATCATGCTCTTGAAGAGCGCCTCAAGGCTATGGAGACTTCCAAGAAGCATGGTTTCAATGTTGTTGTGATGTGTCTGGTTCCTGGGGTTGTTATTCCTCCGAAGTTTAAGGTTTCAGAATTTGAAAAGTATAAGGGAGCCACTTGTCCTGAAACTCATCTTCTTTCTTACTGCAGGAAAATGGTCGCCTATGCTGATAACGAGTCGCTGCTTAGGAACTTTTTCAGGACAACCTATCTGAGGCTCCTTTAGAGTGGTATATGCAACTCGAGCGGGCTCATGTTAACACCTGGGGAGAAATTGACAATGCTTTCCTAAAGAATTATCACTACAACACTACTATTCCACTTAGCCGTGCTCAACTTCAGAGCATGTCACAGAAGACTGGTGAATCTTTTAAGGAATACGCCCGGAGGTGGCGTGGACTATCTGCGAGGGTCCAACCTCCCCTCCTGGATCAGAAGTTGGTTGATCTATTCATGAATACCCTATGAGGTCCTTACCTTTAACATATGCTTGGTAGTACTTCAAATTATTTCTTAGACATGGTTATTATCGGGGAATGTGTTGAGATGTGTGTTAAGGTTGGTACGATTCTGGGTGCATCTAGCACTAACAATAGTAATTCTGGTAATGGTAATAAGCCCTATTATGGTTTTGTTATGAAGAAGGAAGGTGATTCGTGTAATGTATATATCGACAAAGGGAAGGTTGTTGTTCAGCTTTCGTAATATCTAACTCGTGCTACTGTTTTGCAACAACAATATGCACCTCCTCGGAATTACCAACAATAGAATCATATACCTCATGGGAAAAGGGGTCAACAAAGACAATAGAGGTACCCAAAAATAAATTTGGATCCAATCCCCATGTCATATGCTCAACTCCTTCCATGGTTACTTTCTAGTCAGTTAGTTCAGCTCCGTGAGCTTGGTCCTCCACCAGAGAATCTACCAAAGGGGTATGATGCAAATGTGCACTATGAATTTCATTCAGGGGCCCCAGCCCACTTGATTGAGAATTTTAGATCATTGAAATATAAGGTTCAAGTCCTTCTAGATGCTAAAGAGATAAGTTTCACCCCTGTTGGTCCGAATGTTTAGAATAATCCCATGCCTCCGTACAATGGGGCACTAGCCAATGTTATTGGGTTTGATGATGGGAAAGATTTGATGACTCGTGTGGATGAGATTCATATGACACTAGAGGTTGTGAGACAACATTTGTTGCAATAGGAGTTTTTTCAAGAACTTCATGATTTCTGTTTATAGTGTTCGTCCAATCCAAAAGAGTGTGCTAAGCTGAAGAGTGTTATTCAAAAGTTGATGGATGAATTTGTTCTCTAGGTAGATAAGGTAGTTCCTAAGGAAGACATTTCCATACTTGAAATTACTTACTACCCGACCGATGTCCCGAGAATGTTCCAAAAACTCCTTTGGTAATTCAAGTCCCAACACTTCCTACGCCAAATTAGGCTCCAACCACTCCTTTATTGATCCAGGCTCCAATTTCTCCAGATCTTGTTCCTATTCCAATTGATAATTCAAATGCAGTTTCGTGGGATTACAATGCAGTGTATATCCGTAGGAAGAAGGTTATTTTTCCTCTGGTGGAAAACTAAGACATTATCAACATTGCAAGAACCAATGGTATAACTCACAATGGTAGGGTCTTCTCTCCAACTCCTCCTCCTACCGAGGACATTATTCAAGAGATTCCAGTGAGAGATAAAGGTAAGAAAGTGGTCAATAAAGCTCCCAGACCAACTTTTAACCAGCAGGTGGAACGGTTGGTAAGAATCATCAAGAAAATTGGCTTTAAAGTGGTATACCAACTCAGTCAGACACCGGATAAAATATCCATCTTGTCTCTTCTCCTGTATTCTGAGGCACATCGTACTGCCTTGATGAATATTTTGCATGTCTCCCATGTTAATCCTGATATTTCTATTTCCCTATTTGAAGGGATGGTTACCATTATTTATGCAGGAAACTGTTTAGGGTTAAGTGATGACGAACTTCCTTCTGAGGACAGAGCCCATAATAAGGCTTTACACATCTCTATAAGGTGTTTGGACAATGTGTTATCTTGAGTCCTGGTAGACACAGGGTCTTCTCTTAATGTGATGCCCAAGCAGACTCTATGCAAGCTGAATATGGATGGAGTTATAAAGAAGCCTAGAACTTTAATGGTTAAAGAATTCGATGATTCGAGGAGGTCTGTTGAGGGTAAAGTTGATTTTCCCATCAAGATTGGTCCTCCTGTTTTCTATATCTCCTTCTACATCATGGATATTCATCCTTCGTACACCTGTCTTTTGGGTCACCTATGGATCCATGTGGCAGGAGTTGTAACCTCAACTCTTCACCAGCGCTTGAAGTTCATTGTGAAGGATAAAGTCATTATCATTGGCAGTGAAGAAGATGTTGTGATCAATAATGTTACTTCTTTTCTTTATGTCAAAGTGGATGGGAAAGTGCATGAAACCCCCTTTCAGGCATTGAAGATTATTTCAGTTGATGGAGCTCCCGTTGTTATGGAGAATAAGAAGAAATCTGAAACTCCTATGGCCTCCTTGAATGATTCTAGAGCCATTGTGGAGTTTGGGGTCCCTAATGAGAGTTGGAGAAAAGTGGTCGAAGTGCGTGAGAAGCGAGACAAGTTTAGTCTCAAATATCAGCCCTCCTCTTCTGTTCAAGCTGGTTTGGCCTTACCTAAAGGAAGACAGGTCACCCCGATTTCAGAAGTGTTCACCAGTGCTGGCACAATTACAAAGGGACAGGTTCATGCAGTATAGGATGAAGACGACGATACATATATCTCTCAGTTCATCTATCAGGTTGCACTTGACCAGGAGCTCAATAATTGGAGTGATATAACCTTCTTGAATTTGTTTTCTATGACATGTAATGTTCTGTTTCAAATAAGTCGTATGCTCTGCCCAAGGCATATTGACATCTTGTAGGAAAGGGCCCCCATGTGTTTCAATTTCTGTTTAACATTGAATAAAATTGCATTTTCACATACAATTTTTGTTCCCTGTCTTTTCTCTTTATTTTTGTTACAAAAAAATGGAAATGTTTTTCCTTTATGATCTAAATATCCTCTTTTTCATTCACATTCTGAAATAAAGCATGATTAATTAATCATGCACGTTTTCCTCGAATTCCATTAAAAACGATAATGCTATTGTTCCTAGCATCAATATCTTGAGAATCCAAATTACCAAGTCGATGAAGATAGTAGGGAAGATTGTGAAATTCTTGAGGAATTGGCAAGACTCTTGAGACAAGAAGAGAAATCAATCATTACTCATCAAGAAGCCATAAAAATTATCAACCTCGGTACTGATGAAGTGAAAAGAGAAATCAAGATTGGGGTTGCCTTGCAAGATGCAAAAAAGAAGGGGTTGATTAAGTTACTTCAAAAGTATGTGGACATCTTTGTCTGCTCATATAAAGACATGCCCGGTTTGGACATTGACATAGTTGTGCACCTATTGCCACTCAAGCCAGAATGTTCTCCAGTAAAGCAAAAGCCGCGTAAAAGTCGTCCAGATATGTCTCTCAAGATCAAAGAAGAAGTCGAAAAGCAGTTCAATGTAGGTTTCTTAGCAGTGTGTGACTATCCTGATTGGATTGCAAACATAGTACCCGTTCCCAAGAAGGATGGAAATGCGCATATGTGTGTGAATTATCAATATCTGAATAAAGCAAGCCCAAAGGATGACTTCCCTCTACCTCACATTCACGTGTTGGTTGATAATTCGGCTCAGCACTTAGTATTTTCTTTCATGGATGGTTTTTTGGGGTACAATCAAATAAAGATGGCTTCGAAAAACATGGCAAAGACAACATTCACCACTCCTTGGGGTACTTACTGCTATAAGGTCATGACTTTTGGTCTTAAAAATGCTAGTGCAACAATCAACGCGCCATGGTGACGCTCTTTCATGATATGATTCATAAAGAGATTGAAGTATACGTTGACAATATGATTGAAAAATCACAAACTGAGAAGGAACATATGGTCCATATGCAAAAGTTGTTTTCTCGTTTGTGAAAGTTCAGGCTAAGGCTTAATCCGAACAAGTGCACCTTTGGGGTGCAATCTGGTAAACTACTTGGTTTCATCATAAGTCAACGAGGAATTGAACTAGATCCCGACAAAGTAAAAGTGTTGTACCCCAAAAATTTACCTCTCATTTATCAAGATTTTTCCTCACAAGACTTCTTGGACTCCAGACAGGATTAGGGTTTGCTCAACTCAAGACCTCCTCTTGCACTGATGACCTGAAATTAGGGTTTGAGTTTGCACAAGGATTTTTAGATTACCAATGCTTCATGTGACTTTCATACACCATCTTGGACCCCTAAGATTTCTCATGACAAGTTTCAAGCCTTGAATCACATTTTGCCCAGTCAATTGGACAGTTGACCTAAAAATCAATTGTATTGGGGGAAAAGTCAACCATGGTCAATTTAAAGTCAAACTTCATAATTTTTGATCCCCAACAACATTTTAGACTCATATGAACCATTTGATCAAGTTTGGACCATAACTCCTCCAGAAATTTGATCAGATCATCAAAAGGGCAAAATGGTCAATATTAGGGTTTTGACTGAGAAATGGAAATTTCTGATTTTTAACCTAGCCAATGACCAATTGGGTTCAAGCATGATTTCAAGGACTCAATAGTATCATCTTGACCTAATCACATGGTTCAAAAGATCTCAAATGCATAGGATTGACAGATGAATTTTGCAGTCAACTGATCACAAATCAACTATGCACTGAAAAGTCAAACTTTGACTTTTTGGTCAAAATCAATTGCCAAGGGTTATAATTCATCAAGATATGTCAAAATATGAAACTTGTTGATCAAGAAAATCAATTTTTCAAATTAGGGTTTTAGTTTGAAAATTTTTCATAACTTAGAAAATTTCTAAGTATGGAAATTTTCTTATTTTTTCCCAACTTTCCACAACTTTTTCACCATGATGCAATTGGATTCAAAGAAAAATTCCAACATGAAAGTTGTAGTCCTCCATTAAATCAACATCTTTATTCACAAAGTTTTCTCAAAAGATGCTTGGATCTCAAGTTATGATTTTGTGAATAGGGGTCCATAAACTTCTTAACTTAGTGAAATTTTGCCCTAGTTTAGGCAGGTTTTTGACCTAACTTCATGGACATTTTTCACCTAGTTCCAAGAGGTATCTCAAAATTAATTTCAACGATGGATTGTAGAGAATGTTACAATCTTTCCAAAATGTCCAAGAACTCTCCAAGATCATTTGTGGTTAGGGAGAATCGAAGAAGAGAAAATGGCAATTTATCACTTTTGTTCAAGCCATGTTTACAAAGTTACAAGATGCAAATCAGTTTCAAGCATGCTTGTAACTTGCATTACAGGTCCTAATCCCTTCTACACTCCATAATTAAATGAAAACACAATTGATAATGGTATTGTTTTGACTTTTGAAGCATTGCACAATGAATTAATCCAAAAATGGCATAAAGTTCACAGTACTACTTTGATAAAGCTTGCTTTTTCCAACTTTACATTTCTTGAGCCATGGACCTGATCTTTTGTTGCAAACAAGATCCACAAACATCAGGAAAAGTATACCAACCTTCTGCAATCCACAAGCTAGCCTGTACAGGCCTTTGGCATGGTCATGTCAACTTTCTTCAAAAGCAAGCAAACTTGCAAAAGTCATAATAACTTGTCCATCTGATAAAGGCAAGGCTTAGCTTCATTTGAAACAACTTCAGAAATTTGTCACAAGTAAAAGCACGAATTGCTAACATCCCAAACACTCTCAAACACCAAAATCACAAGTTCCTTCCCAAACAGGGCATCTTCTGCAGAACCTTTGCCAAATCAATATTGGCTCGTGGGTTTTGCTTTGAAACACTTCAAACACTTTACATACATCCTACCTAAACTATCCAAGCCCTTGTCTTACAACTGTAACCCCTGTTTCAAGCTTCACCATTTTCATTTTTGAAGGTTGCAGGTTGACTTCTACAGGAAGTTTCAAGCATCTCAAGGCAAGCTGAGCATTGAGATAGCTTGAGGGAACTTCAAGGAAGCTCACACAATCTTCAAGCCTCACTCAAAGTCCCCACATTTCCATATCCAAACTCAACTGAACAAGGTATTTTTCAAAGTTCTATCTCCTTATTTAGGCATCCTTAAGCGTTGATTTGTGAAGCAAAAATGTAGTCCTTAACTTGCTTAAGCTGTACATATGCATAGTTGTTATTTATATTAATTGATTATTGAGAATTTGAAGCTTTAAGTTCATGAAAATTTTAGGTCAGAAATTAGGGGTGATAAAATTCTCTTTGATCTTTGAGTGTTAGGTCACAAACTTTATATCATTGGAATCGTGAGTTTACAAGCTACACTTTTTATGTTATGAGTTTTTGATTTTATGCAAGCTAGAGCAAGATACAGGATTGAAGGAAAAACGCGCGTTTGGACATTGGCTGGAGGTCAGGGACGAAGTCTGGTTGGGCCTGGCGCCTTGGGCCTGTTGCTTTTCACACACCCCTGTTTACTATTTGCACCCCCTTTGCATATTTTGATATTTTTCATATTTTCTTTTTATTTTTGTGTTTATTGACTTTATTATTTTTTTCTGAACATTAAAAAATCCCAAAAATATTTTCTTAATTTTTTGCATTTTATTTTATTATTTTTATTATTTTTTGGGCATAAAAATAGTTTATTAGGTTTATAGAATTTATTTTCTTAAATAAACTTGTAAATAATAATAAAACACTTAAATATTTTATTTTATTATTTTATACATATTAAATATTTATTTTTCATACATATTTAATTTTTAATATTGGTACATAATATTATTATTATTTTTCTTAAACAAAAAATGAATAAAATAAATGATATAGAGCATATTTTCTTTTAAACCAAAGAAATTAGGGTTTCCCCTTTTAAAAATAAATAATATTATTTTTTCTTATTTTGAGGACTTAAATAATTTTATTTTTACACACATAAAATAAATACAAAATATTTTGCATAAATACATTTTATTTGCATATTTAAATAATTAATTGTTTATTCATTTATTGTACCAAAATTCAATTGGGTTGTAATAGTAAACTAGGGTTTTATTTTGAGCAATATCCCCCATTCAAAACTTGTATCTCCCCTCCCATAATATTTTTGTAATAGCTTAGATTTACTTTACGCAATTTATCGCATTATATACATGTTTAGTAAACTAGGGTTTTGTATGATAAGACAAAAAAATCAAACAAATAGCATGACCTAATGCAAGATAAAAATGCATGTAAAATGACAACAAATTGCACACAACACCCCTAGGGTTTCACCCACTTTGTTGCCTAAAAAATGGCCATGGTATGCATGCTAGGTATCTTGGCAAAACAATACAAACAAAAAAGATCATAGTCCCTCGATGACGCTATCAAAAAGGTTTCCTAAACAAATGATCTTAGTTCCTCAAAATGCTAAAGATACTTGGCACCATTGCTATCATGGTCATACGATAACCCACGCCCGTCCCGTTTAACATCCAAAGATAGAGTTGTCTACTAAAACAATAGTAGGTCAACAATGTCAAAGGAATAAAAATGTACAAGAAAGACTTTTGAGTAGGTAGATAGCTTCTAGTTACTTGATCTTTGCAAACAATCCTTGCTATTTTCAAACAAACACACACACATTTCAAAAACAATTTCCAAACAACTTTCAAAACATTGAAACATTTTCAAAGGACAAACATCTTTGTATACATTCTTACAAACAAGAATCATTACAAAGATTGCCTAAACGATGACCTCTTTTCAAAATACTTTCGAAACCACACAAAGCACCATTTCAAACAATTGAAAAAGCAAAGCAAGTGATCTAAACAAGTAACTAAGAGCCCATGGAAAACCATTGATGAAAAGGGTTCTAGCACCTTCCCTTTTCATAATCTACCCCCCGAACTCAAGAAAACATCTCAAAGGTCTTTCCTGTGCTTTTTTACCTTTCCTTTTGGATAAAAGAAAAGTCGATGGCGACTCTTGCTAACCGCGACATTTGCAAACAAATGCAAAACCTCAAGTCAGTTCTCCCACCGCATCACAGAACTGGCGACTCTGCTGGGGATTATTATAAAAGTGGGGTTACCTTAGGGTTTTAGATCACCTTTACATGCTTATCTTGTTTGACTTGTATGCTTTACACTTTGGTTCTATTGTTTGGGTTTGAATCCTCTACCCGGATTCGGGAAACATTCATAGGTAAATAGCAATACGTTATGGAAACTGTGCAGGGTATACCGATATGGTCTAAGCAATAGCTATATTAGTGCGACATATTTGTTGGTACCGGTAGCCTTTGAGTCAATCAAAGAGAATACGGGGCCGCTGAGTGATGTCATTAAGCACTAATGGACTTTTAGAACCTTTACTTGACCAATTTGGCCTTTTAGGATGTAGTGAGATGATCGGCTTTGGTGCAGTCCGAAGTTGGTATATACTCGATACTGCACTCATTGAGGGTTGGTTCCTTGGAATATTTAGGTCTCCAATAAAGAGGCTGAATTGAAACAATGAACAAGTAAACAATCCAGTGATATTGAGCTCCTTAGAACCCAGTTACTATTTCTAGGACAAGTTGAGCCAACTAAACTTCAAGAGGGTACTTACCTATGAAACCCCATGCAAGCCTAAACTAGGAACTTGTGTGATTTGCTTGTACATATATACTTGTGCATAACATCATGGACATCATGAAGCATCATATGCATTAACTAACCATTTCAAGGATTTTGGAGATTCATCTTTGTTCCTGTTTTGTAGGTTATGGATTCACTTCGCAGGAAAACTATCAAAGTCAACCTTGTAAGAATTCCTCGACAAATCAAGGAGCTAGATTCAAGGATTCCTGAGAATTCTCCATTCACCGAGAGACATGGTTGTCTACTCAACTTGGTCACCACCAACACTGAGGAGGATATGCTGAAAGTTCTCTTCCAATTATTTGACCCTTTGCATCATTGCTTCACATTTCTTGACTACCAACTTGTGCCCACTTTGGAGGAATTTTATCAACTCTTGAGGATTCCTATTCTCAATCAACTACCCTTCAACGGTATGGAAAGAGATCCAAAGCCAGAAGAGATTGCTCAAGCATTACACTTGCACTCATCTGACGTCACAACATATTGGGAAACTAGAAGTGGTGTCAAAGGTTTCTTGTTAAAGTTTCTGTTTGAGAAAGCCCAAAGCTGTTGGAATTCTCTAGACTTGCAAGCTTTTGAGGAGATTGTAGCTCTTCTCATCTATGGGATGATATTGTTCCCTAACCCTGACCAACTCATAGATGTGAACGCTGTCAAAATCTTCATGTCTCGCAACCCGGTGCCTATATTGCTTGGGGATATCCTCCATTCTTTTCACACTCGAACAATGAGGAAAAAAGGTATTCTCATGTGTTGCACTCCTCTAATGGCAAGATGTTTTATTTCTCATCTTCCCCAATCAGTCTTGAAGAATGAGCAAGGTCTGAGGTGGTCACAATGGTTAATGACCCTTACACATTCATACATTCATTGGTGTTCTCGATCCAAAGAGAATGTCATTATCATTGATCATTGTGGGGAATTCCCTAATGTCCCTCCACTTGGCATTAAGGGAGGCATCACCTACAACCCCTGCTTGGCTCTGAGACAGTTTGGTTATGCCAGAAGGGATGGCCCACATGATATGCTGATTCAAGGATTGATTTTCAACTTTGACAACGACGATCAAGGACTCCTACAAAGGTTCATCCGAGCTTGGAGGATGCCCAACAAGGTAGATAGTAAGACCTTGAGACACAAGAATTCCATCCCTCTTGAGCCTTACCTCAAGTGGGTACGAACCCGCGCCTAAAGTCTTATGATGCCTTACCCCTCCATTCTCCCGGTGATTATAGAGCCCGTTATGGAAGGAGAGGTTCCATACACCCTCATACATCCTGACATGCCAACATCACTCGAAGATTTACAAAGGAGCTGGATACAGCTCAAAGGAGAGCGCGACACTTTCGAAGCCCAATTCTACGCAAGTGAGAAGAAGGTTTTGGAACTCACTCGTCAATTTCACGAAGAGCGGACTCTCAACACCTAAATTGCACCAAAGAGGATGCACAACGTCTTTTTACCTTAGAATTTTGTATTATTTTTCCCAAGGGGCATTGATGTACTAACAATTCTATCTTATTAATATGACGTGTGTTTCTCTTTTGTTTAAAACAAATTTGAATTTCTGAATCCTTGAAAGCATTACATGAATACATAACATTCATCATATGCATAAACAGGTCTTCACACCAAGTTTCCTCATCTCTCTGCTGTTTATTTCAGCAAGATGGATATTGAACAAACGGTCAAAGATTTGCAAGCTCAGAATTCACAATTTCAACAGCTACTCTTGACCTTGGCAAAGGGGAGGGAGAAGCTCAAGACTCTACTAGAGAAAGAGAAAGAGAAAAAGAAGAAGAAATGGGCCGGTGTGGTTATCATGGGCAGAAGGTTTGAAGGACAAGCCAGACGTACTTTGGAATTCCCATCAACTTCTAAAGAGGGGGAAGGAAAAGGTAAAGGAACTACAGTGCCATCTGATTCTGAAGCAGAGAAAGAGGAAGATAAGGACTACTCCGAACAACAGTACCCTCCAGCCGATGACAAATACAAGAACTTAGAAGAACGTCTAGCTGCTATGGAGATACAAAGAGTACCGGGGCTGGATTTTGAGGAGTTAGGGTTGGTTTCTAGAATTGTAATCCCTCATAAGTTTAAAGTGCCACTGTTTGCTAAGTATGATGGGGTGTCTTGTCCCAAGATTCACCTACGATCTTATGTCAGGAAAATTCAACCACATTCTTCTGACAAAGACCTATGGGTCCACTTTTTCCAGGACAGTTTATCAGGGACGCAGCTTGATTGGTTCTACCAGTTGGAGAGGTATGATGTGCATAATTGGGAAGATTTGGAAGCCGCATTTTATAAACAATATCAATACAACTCCGACTTGGCGCCAACCCGTACTCAGCTACAAAGTATGGTTATGGCTACCAATGAGGGTTTCAAAGACTACGTTCAAAAATGGAGGGATTTAGCCGGAAGGGTGAAACCACCTTTATCTGAAAGAGAGCTAGTGGACATGTTCTTGGGGACTCTGTCAGGTCCTTTCTTTAATCACCTGATTGGAAGCTCCTCTGCAGGTTTCACTGAGTTGATTCTAACTGGCGAAAGGGTGGAGGCCAGTATTAGAAGCGGGAAAATTCAGAAAGACGCGTCTGCCTCAACTGTTGCAAAAAAGCCCTTCACTGGAAAGAAGGAAGTGTCTTCTGTCTATGCCCAGAGAAATCAGGGAAGAATTGAAAGACGACCAACTGTGGGGGCCGTGATGATTCAAAAGTCTGCATCCGACCAGCCGAGAAACAATCATCCGAGAAATGATCAGCCGAGAAACAACCAGCAAAGGGTGGAAAGGCTTGTAAGGCAATTCAACAAGATAAACATGACTCCTGCTCAAGTCCTACCATATCTCTTGAAGTTGAACCTGGCCATGCTAAAATAGTCCCCTAAAAATCCCAACACTACTTCTCCACTTTACCATCCCAACGCCAGATGCGCGTACCACTCAGAAAGTTCGGGGCACGACGCCAACTACTGTTAGGCCCTGAAGAATAAGATTCAAGATCTGATTGATGCTAAGGAAGTTGAATTTGAAGCTCCTGAAAAGCCGAATGTTATCTCCACTCCAATGCCTAGGCATGGGCACAATGCCAATGCTGTGGAAGAAGATCTGTTTGTTTCTACTGTGGATGAACTGTTAACTCCTCTCTTAACCATCAAGTTGAATTTGTTGAAGGCTAGGGTGTTCCCAGGTTGTGATCAAGATTTCCATGCTTTCCTGTCCTCCCCATTTGACTGTCCTCTGTTGAAGAAAGGAATCCAACAATTGATTGATAACAAGGAAATTCTGTTTGAGAAAGCTCCCGTCTCACCCATTCCAGTTCCAGAAGTTTCAATAATAACCATATACGCCAATCCTTCCAGGGTTCCTAAAAAACCCGCTAGGATTACATCTGCTCTAGTGACTACTCCGTTGAAGATAACAATGCCCGGACCAACCACGTATAAATCCGATAAAATGGTACCATGGAACTATGGTGGAGAAATCTACTACCATGGTGTCAAACAGATTGAACAGACCATTAAAGAAGAAAGCTCTGAGGAAGATAATCCTGTCATCAGTAACATTACCGGAACAAGAAAAGTTACCCGTAGTGGAAGAATCTTTTCTCTAGAGATTTCTCCTCCAACAAAAGTCTTTGGACCCGCGGCCATTCCGAAGATTACACCTATACCAGTAACTGTACCTGCAAGTGTACCCGCCAACAATGACAATGAAATTCCCATCACTGTTTCCGCTGCTGAGAAAAAAAGGAAAGAATGTTCAAGAGGAGCCTGTCTTGATGAAGGCTCAATCAATAGTCATTCCTGAAACATCCCAGAAAGAGTTAGAAGAAATTCTGAGGATCATTAAGAAAAGTGATTATGATGTTGTTGAACAACTGGGGCAGACCCCCTCCAAAATATCTATGTTAGCCCTGTTGCTATGCTCTGAGGCACATGCTAAAGCTTTGGTCAAGTTTTTGAAGACGGCCCACGTGCCACAAGAAACCTCCACTGATCAGTTCCAGGAATGTGTGGCTAGTTTAACAGCTGACAATGGTCTAGGATTCTCCGATGCAGATTTAACTTCGAAAGGGAGAAAACATAATGATGCTTTGCATGTCTCGGTGGAATGCAGAGGGATAACCCTAGCACACGTACTGGTAGACACTGGTTCGTCTTTAAATGTCTTGCCGAAGAAAGCCTTGGATAGATTGGATTGTGAAGGCCTAACCCTGACCCAGCAATATAGTTGTCAGAGCCTTTGATGGTTCTAAGAGGATGGTCCATGGAGAGGTGGACATCCCGATCAAGGTGGGTACCCAGACGTTCAATTCAACATTCTACGTGATGGACATCCGTCCTTCTTATTCTTGCCTGTTGGGAAGACCTTGGATCCACCATGCTGGAGCTATCACTTCTACTCTGCATCAAATGCTCAAGTACCCTGTCCAGGGGAAAATCATAATTGTTCATGGCGAAGAGGAATACATGATCAATCATCTGAATTCTTTCTGTTATGTAGAATTGGATGGCGAATTCATAGAGACCCCTTTTCAACACTTTGAAGAAGTTTCTGAAGAAATAACGGTGATCAAAGCGGTATCCTCAACTCATGTGATCACAAGACCTGTACCTCGGATGTCATCTTTAAAAGATGCTAGGGCAGTAGTGGAAGAAGGCGGATCCACTATCTGGGGGAAGCTTCCCGATTTTCCTTTCAAATTAGACAAATTCGGCTTGGGGTTCACCTCAGTTGGTCAGAAGGTTGTGCGTCGCTCCCGTGCCGGAGGGCCACCTGTGAAGATCAGCCACCGAGGGGTTAATGCACTAGAGGACAGTGAAGAAGAGGACAACTTGGAAGACTGGATTTTTCCTACTGTTGACGGAGGACTGTGCAACTGGGAAGCAAAAGACTTTGTTCCGATTACTTTCATACCGCAGTAATTTATCTTTTCCATTTTCGTTGGACTGTAATAATTCACAAACAATTCGTACTTTTTCAACTATGTGTCTTACCCGAGACACATAGGTCCATTTGTAAGGGTTCTTATTTCATTTTCATATGTCATTTAATGAATCATGGACGCTTTTCATATTTAAACCTTTTCGTGCTTATTGTCTTTCTTTTACATTTTGTTGTTTTAAGATGGCTATCCCTTACACACACCCACACTCACAAATGCAAATACCCTTCCATTCTGGATCTCATGGGTAACGATACTGCTATAGCCTTCAGTGACTCTGAAGATCTGATCTACCAAGCCGAATACGAAGGTGAGGAAGATTGTGAGGTGCCAGGGGAATTGGCCAGACTACTACAGTAAGAGGAAAGGGCAATTCAGCCTCATGAGGAGCAGTTAGATACAATCAACTTGGGTACTGAGGATGATAAAAAGGAAATCAAGATAGGTGCCAATCTAGAGCCGAGTGTCAAGGAGCGCCTAATTCAGCTACTGAATGATTATGTTAAGATCTTCGCCTGGTCATACGAAGACATGCCGGGACTCGATACAGACATTGTGGTACACCGTCTTCCCACAAGAGAAGATTGTCCACTAGTGAAACAAATGGTCCGCCGCATGAGACCTGACATGTCCGAAAAGATCAAAGCAGAAGTTATGAAATAGTTCAATGCTGGATTTCTGGCTGTTACTTCCTATCCACAATGGGTTGCTAACATTGTGCCCGTACCTAAGAAGGACGACAGAGTCAGAATGTGTGTAGATTATAGAGATTTAAACAGGGCCAGCCCTAAATATGACTTTCCACTTCCACACATTGATATCCTGGTTGACAATATAGCTCAGCATAGAGTATTTTCTTTCATGGATGGATTCTCAGGCTATAACCAGATCAAAATTGCACCTGAGGACATGGAGAAAACTACTTTTGTTACACAGTGGGGTATGATCTGCTACAAAGTGATGCCATTCGGACTGAAGAATGCCGGGGCAACCTATCAACGCGCCATGGTAGCTTTGTTTCATGATATGATACATCATGAGATAGAGGTCTACGTAGATGACATGATAGCCCGATCACAAACTGAAGAAGAACACCTCGATCACTTGCAAAAGCTGTTTGTCAGGTTGAAAGAGTACAAGCTCAGACTGAATCCAAACAAGTGTACATTCGGAGTCCAGTCTGGTAAACTCTTAGGTTTCATTGTCAGCAACAAAGGCATCGAGGTTGATCCTGCCAAAGTCAAAGCTATACAAGAAATGCTTGCCCGTCGCGCTGAGAAGGAGGTCAGAGGTTTCTTGGGACGCCTAAACTACATTGCAAAGTTCATTTCTCACCTAACATCTACTTGTGAACCAATCTTCAAGCTGTTGAAGAAAGATCAGGTAGTTCGATGGAATGATGACTGTCAAGTTGCTTTCGATAAAATCAAGGAGTATTTTCTTGAACCTCCTATCTTGATGCCACCTGTCGAGGGAAGACCGCTAATCATGTATTCTGACCGTCTTAGAGAATTCAATGGGGTGCGTACTGGGGAAGCATGACGAGTCTGGCCAAAAAGAGCATGCCATTTATTACCTTAGCAAAAAGTTTACCGACTGTGAGACCCGATACTCACTGCTCGAGAAAACTTGTTGCGCTTTGGTATGGGCTGCTCGCCGGCTAAGGCAGTATATGTTGACTCATACCACTTTGCTGATATCTAAGATGGATCCGATAAAGTACATCTTTGAGAAGCCTTCTCTATCTGGAAGAATAGCTAGATGGCAGATGATCCTAACAGAATATGATATACAATACACGACCCAAAAAGCTATAAAGGGGAGTGTTCTAGCTGACCATCTAGATCATCAAGCTGTTGAAGATTACCAATCCATGAAGTTTGACTTCCATGACGAAGACATCATGACATTGGATAACATTGAAGATATCAGAGCATATGACGGACCTGGACAAGGATCCCGATGGACCATGTACTTTGATGGGGCTTCCAATGCACTTGGAAACGGTATCGGTGTTGTGCTTATATCTCCAGAAGGTTGCCATACTCCTTTCACCGCCAGACTCTGCTTCAACTGTACGAACAACATGGCAGAGTACGAGGCATGCATCTTTGGACTCAAGGTTGTCATAGACTTGGGAATCAAATCTCTGATTGTGTTTGGGGACTCAGCTTTGGTCATCAGTCAGATCAAAGGAGAGTGGGACACTAAGCATCCAAACCTCATCCCTTACAAAGAACATGTCTTGACATTGTTACCACATTTCAAGCAGATTACCTTTGAGCACTTCCCGCGAGAAGAAAATTAGCTAGCAGATGCTCTAGCTACAATGTCATCCATGTTTAAACTTAACTGGGATAATGAGGCTCCCCAAATCACCATTGAATGGATGGATGAACCGACACATTGTCACGAGATTAATACCGAAGAAGTGGTGGACCAACCATGGTTTCATGAAGTCAAAAGGTATCTCGAGGCGCAAGAATACCCTGAAGGAGCTTCAGTCAATAACAAAAAGTTCTTAAGGAGATTCTCGGTAAAGTTCTTCTTGAGCAATGGTATCCTGTACAAGCGCAATCATGATTCTATTCTGCTCCGTTGTGTGGACAAAGCTGAAGCTGAAAAGATCATGGCTGAATTGCATGAGGGAACCTTTGGCACTCACTCTAGCGGGCATGCGATGGCTAAAAAGATTCTAAGGGCAGGCTATTATTGGTCTACCATGGAAGTTGACTGCTATCAACACTTCCGCACATGCCATAAATGTTAAATCTATGCAGACAAGGTGCACGTGCCTCCTGTTCCTCTAAATGTCTTAACAAGCTCCTTGGCCCTTCGCTATATAGGGAATCAACATGTTTAGAGAGATCAAGCCTACAACATCCAATGGACACCGCTTCGTTCTGGTGGCCATTGATTACTTCACCAAGTGGGTCGAAGCAACTTCCTTCGCATCCGTTACTAGGAATGTTGTCGCCCGCTTCATCAAGCAGAACCTTATTTGCCGGTACGGTATCCCCGAAAGGATCATCACTGATAACGGTACAAACCTTAACAATACTATGATCACCGCTTTGTGCGAGCAATTCAAAATTCAATATCACAATTCATCTCCCTACCGGCCAAAGATGAATGGTGCAGTCGAAGCTGCGAATAAAAATATCAAGAAGATCATACAAAAGATGACAGTCACCTACAAGGACTGGCATGAGATGTTACCGTTTGCTCTCCACGGGTACCGTACCACGGCACGCACATCAACTGGGGCAACACCCTATTCCTTGGTATATGGCATGGAAGCTGTTTTACCTATCGAGGTTCAGATTTCCTCCTTGAGAATCATGAAAGATGTTGGTTTGAGTGAAGACAATTGGATCCAGACCCGGCTTGATCAGTTGAACTTAATTGACGAGAAGAGACTTACTGCTGTTTGCCACGGTCAGACGTATCAAAAATGGATGATCAAGGCTTTCAACAAAAAAGTTAGGCGCCAAGTATATCAAGTTGAAGATCTAGTGATCAAGCGCATCATCTTGCCACAAAGTTATCCCAGGAGAAAATGGACTCCTACCTATGAAGGACCATTTGTGATCAAGAACATATTTTTTGGTGGTGCAATGATCTTAACCACCATGGACGGTGACGACTTGCCGCACCCTGCGAACGCAAACATAGTCAAAAGATACTACATGTAAATGACCCGCTAGGTTGACACACCTAGGCAAAACAAGGCCATCCCTGTGAATCGAAAACCCAAAAGGGCGGTTCAGGAAAAAAATAGGGATAAATAAAAAAAATATGTACACCCGGCAAGTTGAAAACCCGAAAGGGCGACTTGGGCAAAAAAGGGTTTCCCGGTGGACTGAAAACCCGAAAGGGCGGTCCAGGAAAAAGTTAGGGAATTAAATCGTATGACTATGTCTCGTCGGATCACTTTAAGGACAATCTCTTCACGGACAAACTCTGAGCTTCTGATCAATTCAATCATCTTCGGACGAAGCAACAGATGGACAAGATATTCAGAGATACAAAGGCTATAGCAGAATGGGAACCCCATGGGATTTTTTCACACATAGCTATTCTTTGTATAAATTTTTCCTATTTTTTATGACACCATCCTCTTACTAGGATGACTGTCTCCTTTGTACAAAACACTTATTCAAAGTAAATACAAAGATGCCTCTTTCAAAGTACAGAAAACTATTTGCCTTTTACACTTGTGTTTTTATTTGCAAAAACGTCCAACGATTCATTGATGAACATATGAATTTGAACATAATTACTGTTTACAAATAAACAAAGTGGAAAAGAACAATTACTGACAGGTTGAAAGGATAGGAAAATGTCTCTAGGCTATTCCAGGAGCAATCCCTACAGTACATCATCTAGATCCCCAGCGGAGCTAAAACCTTGAAATACATATCCCCAACGGAGTTATAATTTCAAACCCTTAATCCTCATCAGAGTTAAAACTTCAAACTCCCAACCCCTAGCGGAGCAAAAACTTTGAGTTATAGATCCCCAGCGGAACTGAAACCTTCTTCCCCAGTCGAGTCAAAACTTCAAACTATCTATCCCCAGCGGAAACCTTTCAGTCAATCCAACTTCCCTAACAAGTTATTTTGAAGCCTGGAAATCAACCAAGATAACAGTTAACTTTTGTCTCTCCCCAACCTAGGATAACTTCCCAGTAAAGTGGCAGGAAACCCAAACTCCTGAACTTTCTCTCCAGCAGTAAGCCTTCTTCCCCACAGATTTTTTACTCCTCAGTAGAATGAAGATTCTCATTCTTATTTCCCCAGTGAAGTCACCAAAGTTTTATTGCTCCTCAACAGAATGAAGATTCTCATTCCTACTTCCCCGCAGAAGTCATCAGAGTCTTCCTTATTCTCCAGCAGATCAAGGATTTCCTTTGTATAATCCCCATTAGAGGTCATCAAAGTTCTCTGGACCTCCCAAGCAGATTATTCAAGCAGTTCGGCATTACTCTCACAACAGAATTTTTGTCATTACTCCATTTGCAAGGATCCTCACATCCACGCAGAAGTTGTAAAGGATTTTCTATCCCCAACAGTTGCCCAGGGTTTCTTATCCTTAACAGTTAGGGATTTATTTTCCCCGGCAGCGGTCAAGGGTTTTATTATCCCCAACTATCGAGGATTTGTTTTTCTCAGCAATACAGCAAATCAGCTTACATGCGCATACATTACATTCATATATCGTAAACATTAATAAAACACATTTATTGCATCATACATTTCATGCAACATAACCCTGTGTTTCAGCTAACATTTTACCCTTTTCAGGATAAGATTAACAGCTATCATTAACAATATTCAAAGATTTTAGGCACAGTAAAGATACACTCCAGACATGGAAGTCATTCTATTACTCATTCAGAATTCAAGGTCAAGATACAATTCAGATATGCCCCAGACACAGAAGCCATTCTATCACTTATTCAGATCTCTTATTCAGATACAGTCCAGATACGCCCCAGACACGGAAGCCATTCTGTCACTTATTCAGATCTCTTATTTAGATTCCAGTCCAGATACGCCCAAGACACGGTTTCCATTCTGTCACTTATTCAGATCTCTTATTCAGATTCCAGTCCAGATACGCACCAGACACAATTGCCATTCTGTCACTTATTCAGATTACAGTACAGATACACTCCAGACACGGAAGTCATTCTGCTACCTGTTCAGTTTCCAGTCCAGATACGCTCCCGACACGGTTGCCATTCTGTCATTTATTCTGATTCTCCCTAGCTCAGAGATGCTCCAGACACGAATGCTATTATATTTCTCATTCAAATTCCAACTACCAGATACAGTTCAGAGACGCTCCAGACACGGATGCTATTCTGGTTCTCATTACAAGTCTCTAGATACAATTCAGATATGTTCCAGACGCGGACACCATTCTGAATACTCATTCTTTTGAATTACAACTTACCACTCAACAAACATTCTCGGATGGCATCTTTAAGCCCATCTTCAACAAGATTCTATCACATCTCCAAATAGCATCTTTAAGCCCATTTCCTCAACTACATTTTGACGAGTGCAAATTTACGGGCACTCTAGTGTCCAATCATCTTTTACCTTCGATTCACGAACGACAAACTCGCCAATCTAAGTCTTCAGGTTCAAGAAGATTGAACAGGGGCAGCTATTGTACCCCAAAATTTTCCCTCTCATTTATCAAGATTTTTCCTCACAAGACTTCTTGGACTTTAGACAGGATTAGGGTTTGCTCAGCTCAAGACCTCCTTTTGCACTGATGACCTGAAATTAGGGTTTGAGTTTGCACAAGGATTTTTGGATTACCAATGCTTCATGTGACTTTCATACACCATATTGGACCCCTAAGATTGCTCATGACAAGTCTCAAGCCTTGAATCACATTTTTGCCCAGTCAATTGGACAATTGACCTAAAAATCAGATGTATTGGGGGAAAAGTCAACCATGGTCAATTTACAGTCAAACTTCATAATTTTTGATCCCCAACAACATTTTAGACTCATATGAACCATTTGATCAAGTTTGGACCACAACTCCTCAAAAAATTTGATCAGATCATCTAAAGGGCAAAATGGTCAAAATTAGGGTTTTGACTGAGAAAGGGCAATTTCTGATTTTTAACCTAGCCAATGACCAATTGGGTTCAATAATGATTTCAAGGACTAATAGTATCATCTTGACCTAATCACATGGTTCAAAAGATCTCAAATGCATAGGATTGACAGATGAATTTTGCAGTCAACTGATAAAAAATCAACTGTGCACTGAAAAGTCAAACTTTGACTTTCTGGTAAAAATCAAGTGCCAAGGGTCATAATTCATCAAGATATGTCAAAATATGAAACTTGTTGATCAATAAAATAAATTTTGCAAATTAGGGTTTTAGTTTGAAAATTTTTCATAACTTAGAAAATTTCTAAGTATGGAAATTTTCTTATTTTTTCCCAACTTTCCACAACTTTTTCACCATGATGCAATTGGATTCCAAGAAAACTTCCAGCATGAAAGTTGTAGTCCTACATGAAATATACAACTTTTATTCACAAATTTTACTCAAAAGATGCTTGGATCTCAAGTTATGATTTTGTGAATAGGGGTCCATAAACTTCTTAACTTAGTGAAATTTTGCCCTAGTTTAGGCAGGTTTTTGACCTAACTTCATGGACATTTTTCACCTAGTTCCAAGAGGTATCTCAAAATGCATTTCAAAGATGGATTGTAGAGAATGTTACAAGCTTTCCAAAATGTCCAAGAAATCTCCAAGATCATTTGTGGTTATGGAGAATCGAAGAAGAGAAAATGGCAATTTATCACTTTTGTTCAAGCCATGTTTACAAAGTTACAAGTTGCAAATCAGTTTCAAGCATGCTTGTACCTTGCATTACAGGTCCTAATCCCTTATACACTCCATAATTAAATGCAAACATAATGGATAATGGTCTTGTTTTGACTTTTGAAGCATTGCATAATGAATTAATCCAAAAATGGCATAAAGTTCACAATACTACTTTGATAAAGCTTGCTTTTTCCAACTTTACATTTCTTGAGCCATGGACCTGATCTTTTGTTGCAAACAAGATCCACAAACATCAGGAAAAGTATACCAACCTTCTGCAGTCTACAAGCTAGCCTGTACAGGCATTTGGCATGGTCATGTCAACTTTCTTCAAAAGCAAGCAAACTTGCAAAAGTCAAGATAACTTGTCCATCTGATAAAGGCAAGGCTTGGCTTCATTTGAAATAACTTCAGAACTTTGTCACAAGAAAAAGCACGAATTGCTAACATCCCAAGCACTCTCAAACACCAAAATCACAAGTTCCTGCCCAAATAGGGCATCTTCTGCAGAACCTTTGCCAAATCAATATTGGCTCGTGCGTTTTGCTTTGAAACACTTCAAACACTTTTCATACATCCTACCTAAACTATCCAAGCCCTTGTCTTGCAACTGTAACCCCTGTTTCAAGCTTCACCATTTTCATTTTTGAAGGTTGCAGGTTGACTTCTACAGGAAGTTTCAAGCATCCTCAAGGCAAGCTGAGCATTGGGATAACTTGAAGGAACTTCAAGGAAGCTCACACAATCTTCAGGCCTCACTCAAAGTCCCCACATTTCCATATCCAAACTCAACTGAACAATGTATTTTTCAAAGTTCTATCTCCTTATTTAGGCATGCTTAAGCTTTGATTTGTGAAGCAAAAATGTAGTCCTTAACTTGCTTAAGCTGTACACATGCATAGTTGTTATTTATATTAATTGAGTAGTGAGAATTTGAAGCTTGAAGTTCATGAAAATTTTAGGACAGAAATTAGGGGTGATAAAATTCTCCTTGATCTTTGAGTGTTAGGTCACAAACTTTATATCATTGGAATCGTGAGTTTACAACCTACACTTTTTATGTTATGAGTTTTTGATTTTATGCAAGCTAGATCAAGATACAGGATTGAAAGCAAAACGCGCGTTTGAACGTTGGCTGGAGGTCAGGGATGAAGTCTGGTTGGGCCTGGCGCCTTGGGCCTGTTGCTTTTCACACCCCCTTATTTACTATTTGCACCCCCCTTTGCATATTTTGATATTTTGATATTTTCTTTTTATTTTTGTGTTTATTGACTTTATTATTTTTTTCTGAACATTAAAAAATCCCAAAAATATTTTCTTAATTTTTTGCATTTTATTTTATTATTTTTATTATTTTTTGGGCATAAAAATAGTTTATTAGGTTTATAGAATTTATTTTCTTAAATAAACTTGTAAATAATAATAAAACACTTAAATATTTTATTTTATTATTTTATACATATTAAATATTTAGTTTTCATACATATTTAATTTTTAATATTGGTACATAATATTATTATTATTTTTCTTAAACAAAAAATGAATAAAATAAATGATATAGAGCATATTTTCTTTTAAACCAAAGAAATTAGGGTTTCCCCTTTTAAAAATAAATAATATTATTTTTTCTTATTTTGAGGACTTAAATAATTTTATTTTTACATACATAAAATAAATACAAAACATTTTGCATAAATACATTTTATTTGCATATTTAAATAAGAAATTGTTTATTCATTTATTGTACCAAAATTCAATTGGGTTGTAATAGTAAACTAGGGTTTTATTTTGAGCAATATCCCCCATTCAAAACTTGTATCCCCCCTCCCATAATATTGTTGTAATAGCTTAGATTTACTTTACGCAATTTATCGCATTATATACATGTTTAGTAAACTAGGGTTTTGTATGATAAGACAAAAAAATCAAACAAATAGCATGACCTAATGCAAGATAAAAATGCATGTAAAATGACAACAAATTGCAAACAACACCCCTAGGGTTTCACCCACTTTGTTGCCTAAAAAATGGCCATGGTATGCATGCTAGGTATCTTGGCAAAACAATACAAACAAAAAAGATCATAGTCCCTCGATGACTCTATCAAAAAGGTTGCCTAAACAAATGATCTTAGTCCCTCAAAATGCTAAAGATACTTGGTACCATTGCTATCATGTTCATACGATGACCCACGCCCGTCCCGTTTAACATCCAAAGATAGAGTTGTCTACTAAAACAATAGTAGGTCAACAATGTCAAAAGAATAAAAATGTACAAGAAAGACTTTTGAGTAGGTAGATAGCTTCTAGTTACTTGATCTTTGCAAACAATCCTTGCTATTTTCAAACAAACACACACACATTTCCAAAACAATTTCCAAACAACTCTCAAAACATTGAAACATTTTCAGAGGACAAACATCTTTGTATACATTCTTACAAACAAGAATCATTACAAAGATTGCCTAAACGATGGCCTCTTTTCAAAATACTTTAAAAACCACACAAAGCACCATTTCAAACAATTGAAAAAGAAAAGCAAGTGATCTAAACAAGTAACTAAGATCCCATGGAAAACCATGGATGAAAAGGGTGATAGCACCTTCCCTTTTCATAATCTACCCCCCGAACTCAAGAAAACATCTCAAAGGTCTTTCCTGTGCTTTTTTACCTTTCCTTTTGGATAAAAGAAAAGTCGGTGGCGACTCTTGCTAACCGCGACATTTGCGAACAAACGCAAAACCTCAAGTCAGTTCTCCCACCGCATCACAAAAAGCAATATAGAATATGCCAGCACCAAAAAATGAAAAAGAAGTAAGAGGGTTCCTTGGGAGATTGAACTACATAGTTAGGTTCACCCCTCATCTCACAGCTACTTGTGAACCTATTTTTAAATTGATGCGCAAAAATAAAAATGTTCAATGGGATAACAATTTCCAATAATCCTTTGAAAAGATAAAAAAATATCTTCAGGAGCCACTAATCCTTGTTCCTCCAGCACCTGGGAGGCCACTCATCATGTACTTGACGGTTCTAGAAGGATCTATGGGGTGTGTACTTGGACAACATGATGAAACAAGACGTAAAGAGCATGCCGTTTATTATCTGCATAAAAAGTTTACCGATTGTGAATCCATGTATTCTTTACTTGAAAAAAATTATTGCGCGCTTGGTTGGGAAGCTCGACGTTTAAGGCAATACATGCTGACACACACTATGCTTCTGATATCGAAGATGGACCCGATAAAATATATCTTTGAGAAACCAACACTTACAGAAAGGCTTTCCCGGTGGAAGATGCTTCTATCTGACTATGACATTCAGTATTTTACATGAAAGGCTATCAAGGGTAGAATTCTTGTAGATCATCTCGCCCATCAGCCGTTGGAAGAGTATCAGTCAATGAAATTTGATTTTCCTGACGAAGATGTCATGAGACTTAATGATGTTGAAAGGGTTGATCTGAAAGAGCGATGAACTCTTACATTTAATGGTGCATCAAATATTGTAAGTCGTGGCATTGGGGAAATATTGACTTCTCCCCGCAATACTCATATACCATTTACGGCGAGACTATGTTTTGATTGTATGAACAATGTCGCAGAATATAAAGCATGTGTGATAGGGCTTGAGGCAGCCATTGACCTTAAAATAAAAATTCTTGAAGTCTTTGGAGACCCTGCTTTGGTCATACACCAAGCTCGAGGTGATTGGGATACCAAGCACCCCAATTTGATTCCATACAGGGATTATATATTGCAGTTGAAACGCGCTTTTGATGAGATTACCTTCGGGCATATTTCGAGAGATGAAAATAAGTTGGCAGATGCTTTAGCTACTTTAACAACAATGTTCAAAGTGAGCTTTCTAAATTATGTTCCTAATATACATATTCTCCGGTACAAGGAGCCAACACATGTCTTTCCTGCTCATTGTCTCTCAACCGAGGATGTGTCTGATGAAAAGTTGTGGTATTATGACATCAAAAAGTACCTTGAGAAGCAAGAGCATCCTGAAGGTGCTACAATTTATGATAAGCATACACTTAAAAGGTTAGCATCCAAGTTCTTCTTATCAGGAGACGTCTTGTACAAGAGAAAATATGACTCAGTTCTGCTCAAATGCATGGATAGACACGAAGCAGAGTCGATCATGAAGGAAATCCATGAGGGTTCTTTCGGGACTCATTCAAGCGGGAATTCTATGGCTAAGAAAATCCTACGTGCAGGGTATTTCTGGATGATGATGGGAAGCAACTATTGTGTATATTCAAAGTTGTGCCACAAATGCCAAGTGTATGCAGACAGAATCCACATCCCTCCAACTCCTTTGAATGTTATGACTTCACCGTGGCTGTTCACAATGTGGGTGATTGACATGATTGGAAATATTGAGCCAAGTGCTTCAAATGGTCATATGTTAATTCTCATTGCCATTGACTATTTCATAAAATGGGTAGAAGAAACTTCTTACAAGAATGTAACCGAGCAGATCGTTACCAACTTCATCAGAAAGGAAATCATATGTCGTTATGGAGTTCCTAACAGAATCATCACTGACAGTAGTTCAAACGTTAACCATAAACTGATGAAGTAGTTATGTGAAGAGTTCAAGATTGAACACCACAATTTATCTCCTTATCGACTAATGATGAACGATGTAGTCGAGGCTGCTAACAAGAACATAAAGAAGATTGTCTAGAAAATAGTGAGAACATACAAAGATTGGTATTAAATGTTACCTTTTTCTCTACATGGCTACATGAATTATGTGCGTACTTCAATTGGGGCAACCCCCTTTTCTCTTGTCTACGGTACAGACGTGTTGCTTCCAGTTGAGGTAAAGATTCCTTCGTAAAGACTTCTGATGGATACCAAGCTTGATGAGGTAAAATGGGTTCAGACAAGACTTAATCAGCTCAATCTGATTAAATAGAAACGCTTGGCTGCCATCTTTCATGGTCAATTGTATCTAAAGAGGATGAAGAGGGCGTTTGATAAGAAAATGTGCCCTCGAAATTTATCCTGGTGATTTGGTTGTAAGGAAGATCTTTGTACAAAGCCATTTTGATCCAATGGGTAAATGGACTCTCAACTATGAGGGACCATCCATCATGAAGAAATCCTTTTTAGGAGGTGCTCTATTCGTGACAAATATGGATGGGGAAGATGTTCCACTTCTAGTAAATTCATACTCGGTCAAAAAATATTACGCATGAAAGACCCGCTAAGTCAAAAACCTACAAGGGCGACTTAGGAAAAAATGGGCTTCCCGGTGGACACAAAAAAAGAGAAAGTCCAGGAAAAAGTTAGGGATAAAATGAAAAAAGAGAATAACCTACTAAGTCGAAAACCCGAAAGGGCGACTTAGGAAAAAATGGGTATCCCACTGGATTGAAAACCCGAAAGGGAGATCCATGCAAAAATTAGGGATCATGAGCAAAAGGCTGATGTTTAAATACTCTTCACGAATGACCATGTACATATTTTTCACCTTGGCAGTGAACGGATCGATCCAACCACTACTCTTCATAGGAAATGCATTTATACTATCAAGGATATGGGAACTGTAGCAATACCGGTTTGAAATTCGAGCATTTCTCATTTCCATTTTTCCTATTGTATTTTCTTTTCCTTTTAACAAATACCTCATTTAGGAGTTTCCTCCTTGTACAAACGCCTATTTACAGGATAATCTTAAATCAATAAAGTTGTTTTCATCCAAAAAGCTTTTATTGTTGTCGTTGAACTCTTTTTTCTCGTATGCGAAATGTGGCTTAATTATTTGTTGAACATTTCATTGAAAACATGGGGAATAATAATTTCAAGCTAAAATGAAACATGGATTTACATTAATAAAAAATCATCCCAAAGGGGGTGTCATAGCATTCCAAGCGTATTTTCTTCCTGCAGGTAGCAACCCATGACGGTTGCCGTGACCCAGCTAGCATTGCAGAAGTCATCCTCATCCCCTAAAATTTTTCCAAGTATACTCCCTGACAGTAGGGTAAATCGGGGAACCCGAGGTTTTTGTGTGGCTCGGCGAACATATTCATCATGATTCCCTAGCAGCAGTGTAAACTTAGGGCACTCATAGGCTTTGTGTGATTCAGAATATATATGTTGCATAATTCCGCAGTAGAATAAACTTGGGGTAGTCGAGAGGTTTTACATGGTTCAGCATGTAATCCCCATATAATAATCCTCTAATATCCAGTAGAGAAGTAAACTGGGGCACTCAAATACGTCCATGTCCATCTCATGATCCCCCAAGTGGTCCGAAATATAATTCCTCCAGCATGAGGCAGACTCGGGGCATTCGAAGAGATCCAAGAGATGTTCAACATGCAATTCTCCAGCATGTCTGTATCCATCTTACTATCCCCAAGCAATCCAGGATGTAGATAAGTCAGATCAGATCACTTCCTCCCCAGCAAGTTACAATTCAATCCCCAATAAGGTGCTAAGAATCTTTGGTATTATAAGCTTTCAAGCACCAATCCGTATTGGTATTTTCAAAGCAACGAGCAACGGTTCCCAATGAGCCTATTCTTATCCCCATAGAGTTTATTTCTCTGCAATTTTCTTATAATAATCATCATTGCATCACATTTCATCGTTAAAATGTATAACATATCCATTAGAATAGATCGTTACGCCATAAAAAATCCAAACATGCATACGAAGCGTAAGCCAGATTGGGTACCTTGCACGAAAGACCTGAATCATTTAAAACAAAAATTTATCTCCACAGAGAATATCGCTCCAAAATCCCCAGCTAATATCCTCTGTTACATCACGATACCCAACTAACGGTGCCGATACCTTGTACTCCTAAACACCCATCTTTGTTAGTTTCTAAACAATCGCCCGTGTCAGTTTTCCAAACACTTGTCTGTGTGAACCTTCATCGTTCCAAACACTCGTCTCTGTCAATTTTCAAACACTCGTCTGTGTCACTTTTCTAAACACTCATATGTGTCAGATTTTCAAACACTCGCTTATGTCTATCTGTGCCTTAAATCCCAGAAAAATCAGTACACTTGGTCATTCCCATACCTTCAGTCATCGCGTCATAATCGATACTCTCACCTTCTTAGAATTGTAGGTCGCCCGTAAGCCTATTTTTTGGTATATTTCTCTAAGGTCTCACCTTAGGATCGTAGGTATCCCGTAGATCTAGCTCTACTTGTAGGTTGCCTGTAGGCCTAGTTTTCTGGTAGATCGCTCGTAGGTCTCACCTTAGGATCGTAGGTCGCCCGTAGATCAAGATTTCCTTGTAGGTAGCTCATATGCCTAATTTTCTTGTAGATTGCTCATAGGTCTCACTCTCACCTTAGGATTTTAGATCGCCCAAAGATTTGGATTTCCCCAGCAGATCGTCCATAGGTATCTCTCTTAGGACTGTAGATTGCCCATAGATCTAGAATTCCTTTTAGGTAGTTCGTAGGCCTAGATTTCCTAGAAGATAGCCCGTAGGTCTCGCTTCTTTAGGATTTCAAATCGCTTGCAGATCTAGATTTCCCCAGCAGATCGCCAGTAGGTCTCTCTCTTAGGATTGTAGATCCCCGTAGATATAACTTTCATTTTAGGTCATTCTTAGGCCTAGCTCTCCTAGCAGATGGCTAGTAGGTCTCGCTTCTTTAGGATTGTAGATCATCCATAGATCTTGATCTCCTAGAAGATTTCTCGTAGGTCTCACATTAGGATTATAGGTCACCCATAGATCTAGTTTTCCTTATAGGTCGTCTGTAGGCCTTATTCCCCAAGTAGATCGCTCGTAGGTCTCTTTATCCTTAGGATCACAGGTCCGCCGTAGATCTTATCTTTTGTCTTTTCATACCTATTTTGTCAATCACCATGTCGCATAACAAACATCCCTTTTGAGAACCTCGTATTGGCACCGTTACCATGTTACGAGTAATTATTACTCAAAATTCATCCTTATTTCTCACCAGAAAAATAGGAAAATTCTTACCCAGAATATACCATAAAAATAAATAACCCGTTCACACTGTCCTTTCAGAACAAATTTTCGGCATTGATATTTAATCATCTTCTACCTTGAACATTCGAAAGGCTCGTGCCAATCACACTTTCAGGTTTAACACGATTAAATATGGGTAGTTATCGACCACAAATTTGTCCTACCCCTTTATAAGGATCATCTAGCTTATGCATCTTGCATTCTTCATGTACATACTTCTCATTAGGTCATCTAACATCATATGCATCATTAATCAGTATGTGGTCATGGGATTAAGGTGTTTCTTTTTGGAAGCTACACAAAAAAGATTGTTCCTCAAGGCAGCACAATAAGGCAAAACTCCGATTTTTCAAGGTTTAAATGTGTTTCACATGTTTCTCAAGTTATCAAATCAATAATCAATTAATCCATCATCATGTCAAGCTCTCATGTATTTCAACATGTTCTAAATTGCAGAGGAATTGGGTGTTTCGGTGAATTTGAGACAGTGCAAACCAGAAACAACATTTTTTGTTGGTTTGAGCTTAGAAATTTGCAAATTTCAATAGGGATACTGTTTTGAAATGGTTCCTCAAGCATTGGAATTGTCTCAGTATTTTCTTCATTTCATCTGTTCAAACTAGAAGACAATTTTGGGAAGAAAGTATCCAAAGAATTTGATTTCCCTGAAACAGAATTTGAATTTAATGATCGGTTTTCTGTTTCTTAGGTGTTTGGAAATTTGTAACTTTCATCCAATTCAGTGTTTTAGGTTGATTCTTCAAGCATTGAGACCGTCTTGATTTTCTTATCATTTCTCGTGTTCGAATTGAAGGCTAATTTAATGAAGAAGATCTCCGAGAATTTTAATTCTTTGAAGATAGCGTACTGAGTTTAATTGTTTGTCCGCCATTTCTCGGGTAATAAAAATTCATAACTTCTGATTGGAATATTGTTTTGAAGCGATTATTGAGGCGTTAAAACCATCTTAATACTATCTTTAATTCGTATGTTTGGTTTGGAAGCTGATTCAGTAAGGAAAATCTCCGAAGGTGTAGATACTTTGAGAAGATACAATGAAAATATGGTGAAAACAGTGTGTTGAACCCTTATTTTTCAGACGTTCAAAAATTCATAACTTCTGCCCGGTTCAATTTTTTTAAGTGGTTCTTTGAATGAATATTCCTTCTTGATGTCATCTTCATTCTGTATGTTCAGGTAGAAGACTTAACTCTTTGAGGAAGACCCCCGGAAATGCGAATTACCAGAGAAAATATTATGCCGAATCGGATTTTTATTCCATTGTTTCCTGATATTGTAAAAGTTATAACTTCTTCAATTTTTATCATATCGAGACGATTCTTGCGGAATAATTTCACAAAATATGTTGGATACGAGTTTGCTTCAGAGCTCGAGTTTGAACGGTACTTCGAAGGCTTCAGTTATTTTTTCGTTTCTCCCATCGACCAGTAAAATAAGTTATGCTGCTGATTTTTCTTGTTCCGGTTCTCGCCACTAAAAAACTCATAACCCGATCATTTTTTTATCATATCACATTCGTTCGACTGGCATGACGTCACAAGTTTCATCATCTACGATTTTGTTATTGACTTCGTGTCGAGATTACGCACCGATTACCATTGAGTTTGTGGATTTTTCATTCAAGTACAGTTGCTGACACTGAAAATTCAGCTTTGTAAAGAAATTAATCGAGATTTCTCTTGGCCCAAACTAAGGCCCAATTTTCAAGACTATATATTGATTTTGTCTCACTATTTTCACAACATTCAATTCATTTGCTAAAATTTCACACCCCAATTTCTCTCAAACTCTCTCTACTCTCTCTCAAACTCAAGAACACAAAAGGGGCAAAAATTCAAATCTCCCTCCAAGATCCTCACTCCCTCTCTCGCGCCACTACTCCTCTCTATCTTGAAGAATGGAAAAAAACAAGAAGGGGGTTTAAATTGGGGTTTTTAAAAACCTAAATAAAAGAACACGTTGGTTATCCTGGTTGGTTTGAACTCAAACTACTCCAGTCCACCCGCCAAGGTGATTTCGCCTCTCTCAACGAGATCTTAATCCACTAATCAAACTTGATTACACAGCTAGTATGACAACCGTCAAAGTCTTCTTGAGTTTAAACCAAAATCTGGTTTTCTCAAGGAAATACACTAAACAATATTTTAAAAGAGTGTACAAAAATGTTTTCTAATAAAACGGTATCGCAAGTGATGTTTTACACAATTTAGATTTTGTATATTTGAAGATGATGAAGGTTACTACTTTGCTGTGCGTGAAAATCGTAAACAATTTCTCCTTCAAACTTATTTTAAATAGGCGAAGCATGTAGTAGCTTTTGGAATGTTGACCAATGATAATTAAAGAGCTTTCCAAAAATAGAGATCCTTGTTCCCTTTCAGCCATTTTTTTTAAACGAAAATAATTGATTTGTAACGCTTTAAAACATGCTTGCTTCAGAAGATGAAAGTTACCATTGCTTCTTTCCAGAGCTTTGTGGATCAAAAACACGGAGTATTGTTTGCAGCGTTAGAACTTCTTTGAGAGATGTACAGAATCAGAGTTGTAACAGCCATTTAACTCATCTTCTGAGCTTCTTCCATCAAAACTTCTTTGCAAAACAAAATACAACTTTAGGGAGCATAATTGTTCTTTGAGTGTTTGTTATCATCAAAACTCTTACAAGGGTTACAAAATCAAACTATGTTCTAACAATCTCCCCCTTTTTTATGATGACAAAAACTTGGACATCTCAATAGATACATGAAGAACATAAAGCATTTAAGGTCTCCCCCTGAGTTGAGTACTCAGATAGAGAAGAAATACTTCCCTGAAGTTTGTTCCAATCAGAGTATTTGATGCGTCCACTTCTGTCTTCAACAGAGTTTGTTCCTGTTTTGCTTTCCGAAAAAAATAGAAGAAGTTATGATATTCAAAATGTATGAGACTGCGTCTCAATACTGTTATATTAGAAATATCTTACGTTCTCCCCCTTTTTGTCAAGAATAAAAAAGAAATAAAAACACTATAAGCAAGAAAAGAGGATTTGTATTCAAAAGGTTGCAAGCACCACATTTAGAAGGAAACAAATAAAATGAACACAATACATAAAAACAAATATAAAAACTAAGTTTGAGGTGGAGGAAGTCGTGTGAACAGGGCTTCCAACAAATTCTTAATCTTATTGTTTGACTCTTCTTGTTTTCCCAACATCCCTTTGATTTCCTTGCATGTATCATCCTGCTTGTCTAGTCTCTCCTTGAACACTGCATTCTCTTTCTTCAACTCCTCCAGAGTTTATAGAACCAGAGATGAAGAGGGTATATCAACAGAAGGTTCCACCTTTTCAGAGCAAGCTGCTGCTGAATATGATTCAATAGCTTCTTCAACTTCCTTGCCTTTATCTAGAACCTTGACCAGAGGCAGAGGATCAGAGACAGTTCATCATATTCAGAAGGCTGGTGATCTTCCCAAGGGGCATTGTCTAGCAGAAGGAGAGGTTTCTTTTCCCAGTGATGCAGAACTTGATCCTTGAAGACTTTCAGATGATCACAGAAGTTCTGTTGAGCAATTTCATAACTCAACTCCTTAAGTTTCTCGAACTCAGAATTGAACCATTTTCTGAACTGGTTCCAGTGTGAATCAAAAGAAGCAAAATTTAGATTCTATAAGAAATCTAGTTTCAGAGAGTTAACCCATTCAAGTATTTCTGTTTCAAAAATCAACAAATTTTTTACCAACATCTGCTTTGGTGATTTTTGGTTTTGGTACGACATTTTTTTGAGAGCATGAGACAATTTTGTCCAAAGCTTCTACGTCTATAACTATGGGAAGGGGATCTTCTGGATGGTTGATTGGAGAGGGAGAATCAGAGATAACAATGGGTGATTGTGGTGATTTTGGTGGAGTGGAATGATAGGGATATGGAATATCTTGGATGTCGTGGATTGTGATTGGTTGTGAGACCATGAGAGGGCAGGTGATTCCAGGAATGGATGTTGTGGTATCAGAGTCAAAAGTTAGATTTTCTGAGGGGGGAGCTTGAAAGTTTGGATTTTCTGAGTGGGGAGTTTGAAACAGCGGATCAAATTGATCAATACCAGAAAGAACTTGAGCAACTTCAGGCTGATTTTGGTCAAGATGGGTGGAAGGTGGTTCATCCAGAATGATTTCTAGAGTAAGTGAGGGGTGAAATTCAATGTCAAAGTCATCAAAGGTTTGTGGTGATGGATCTTCTGTGGGTTTTGGAGAGGAAGGGTTTTCAGATGTTTATAACATAACTGATTCAATAACAGAAATAAAGGATGAATTACCTTTCTTCTTAGCAGCCTTGGGAATCTTCTGAGAAGATCCTTCTGCGGAAGCTTTCCTTTTCCTTGATTTTTTGAGGGAAATATCTGGAGTCTATTTCCTTAGATCAAGAATGTTCACTTCTTTATTTGTCCCTTCCATTTTGCAAGCCTCCATATATCTGACAATAATTTCTGGAGAAGCATCTGTTTGAGAGAAGAGAGGAAAATCCTCCAGAGGTACTCTTCTAGTTGTTATGACTTCCTTGGTTATTGTTGTTGGATCCTTCTTGATGGTGTCAATGATATTCATCTTCTTCAGATTCTTAGCGTTCAGAGGTTTACCAGCACATGCTTCCAAAGTGCTGACCTATTGAGCCTCAGTCAGATATTCTACCAGTTTGTTTTCTGTCAGAATATCTGATATGAGCCTTCCCAGAGATATCCATTCTCTCTTTGTCCTTTCTTCTTCTCTTGTCTCTTTGACGCTGGTCTCAGATGATTAAATAGAACATGAGGAAAATTTACCTTTACCTTGGTTGCTATAAAGTACAGAAGATACTACTGATCAATGTTGATATAGTCTGGAGAACTTGTGGATTTTTTGTGGTTGATGCAGCCTAAAATAATTTTTGACCAAATTCTGAAGTAGTCTTTCAGATCTTTTATTTTTTTTGAAGGTTACCCAGAAGAAAAAATCTCTTTTGAAATCTTTGTTAGATTAGACCATTTGTCTTCCATTTCACTGCAACGAATACCTCCGCCATCATGACCTATCAAACACCCAATGAGATCTTCAGCGATTACTATTTTCTTTCCCATCACAAAAGAAGTGACCTGATGACTTGAGGCAGTAGCGTAAATCCAGAATTCTTTAACCAGTCTTGGAAAAACTGGACCCAATAGACGATCAAAAATACTTTGTCCATCCTTGAATTTCAATGTCATGTGTTAAATCATAACCGTTCTCCTTCATACTGCAAAATCCATGATGAGTTCACACAGAACTTCCAGCGAGTCAATGGGAGTCAGGAGTGTTCTTGAGGGTTCTTCATACCTTTCTACTGTTGAAGAAGAAGAGCCAGGAACATTTTGAGAGCTTTGAGCAATTTGGGAAGAAGCCATTATTCACACATAATTTTGAGAGTTTTTGAGAAAAAATAAAACACAAGTAATAAAGAGAAGAAGTGAGAGTGAAAAAGTGAAAGTGAAAGTGAAAGTGAGCAACGAATTTATAGGAAAATAGGAAACTTAATTAACAAGAAAAAGGGTTAAAATAATGATTACAAAGCATTAATGATTCCTTAAAATAGGGGATGGCGTAGAGATATGAAATAATTACCAATACGACATGAGTCTCAATGCATCCAATTAACGCATTAGTCTCTTCAGAATTTGAACATGTGTTCAGCCTTAGAAGAAACTCTTGTGAGAAGATGGCAAATGTTGATGTTGTGAACTTGCACGCTTCTATCTTTGAAATGAACCATTTGGAAACTGTTCAGATCTTCTTAGATAGGTCCTGATACAACTTTCCTTCTAACTTCTGAAGAATTATTGATCAGATATTCACAAAAAAATTACAAAGTTCTAAGGATAATCATACATAAATAAAACTATCATTCTAGACATAATTTCATGCTGAGATGTTTCAGAATGAAGTTAAACCTATCTTCAGAAAGGGGTTTTGTGAAAACATCAGCCCATTGATGGTCAGTGTCAATAAATTTTAATGAAAGAATTCCTTTCTGAATATAGCCCCTAATGAAATGATATTTTATTTTTATATGCTTACCCCTAGAATGTAAAATAGGATTTTTGGATAAACAAATAGCAGAAGTATTGTCACAGAGTATAAGAATGTTACTCTCAAATATGTTAAAGTCTTCAAGTTGACTTTTCATTCAGAGCATCTGTGTGCTGCATCCAGCTGCTATATATTCAGCTTCAGCAGTTGACAATACAATTGTCGATTTCCTCTTGCTGGACCATGAGATAAGATTTTCTCCCAGAAATTGGCTTCCAGAAGTGCTTTTTATTTCTATTCTATCTCCAGCGAAGTCAGCATCACAGTACCCTACTAATTTGTATTCTTTGGTTTTTCTATAACAAAGACCAAGGTTAGCAGTACCTTTCAGATACTTGAAAATTCGCTTAACATCTGTTAAGTGAGATTCTCTAGGATCTGATTGGAATCTAGCACGCAGACATACACTATAAAGAATATCAGGTCTTGAAGTTGTTAGATATAGGAGAGAACCAATCATACCTTTGTAGATCTTATGTTCTACCTTCTTACTTACCTCTTATTTTTCCAGAATGCATGTGGGATGCATGGGAGTTTTGGCTGGCTTACATTCTGATAGGTCAAATTTCTCCAGAAGTTCTTTAACATACTTGCTTTGATGTATGTATGTTCCTTCTGGAGTTTAATTGATCTGGATGCCCAGAAAGAACTTGAGTTCTCCCATCAAGCTCATTTCAAACTCTGCCTGCATAGACTTAGCAAATTCTCTTCCCAAAGAGGTTTTAGTAGATCCAAAAATAATATCATCTACGTAAATCTGACAAACTAGAATGTCATTTTTAAATAGTTTACAGAATAAAATAGTGTCCACCTTCCCTCTAGTAAAGTCATTTTCTAAAAGAAAACTACTTAGTCTTTCATACCAAGCTCTGGGAGCTTCTTTCAGACCATATAGTGATTTCTTTAATTTGTAGACATATTCTGGATGTTTCGAATTTTCAAAACCAGGGGGTTGATGGACATAAACTTCTTCATCAATGTAACCATTTAAAAATTCACTTTTGAAATCCATCTGATAAAGAGTGATGCCATTATTTACAATAAAATAAATTAAGAGTCTGATAGATTCTAACCGTGCGACTGGAGAAAATATTTTTGTATAGTATATCCCCTCTTGCTGACTATAACCTTATGCCACAAGTCGTGCTTTGTTTCTGACGACTTCTCCTTGTTCATTCAGTTTGCTTCTAAATACCCATTTGGTTCTAACGATGTTTAACCCTTTTGGTTTAGGAACCAGATCCCGCACATCATTTATGGTGAATTGGTTTAATTCTTCCTGCATTGCAAGTATCCAATCATTATCCAGAAGGGCTTCATCAATGGAAGTTGGCTCAATCAGAGACACTAATCCCATGAGAGATTCTTCAAAGTTTCTGAATGTAGATCTTGTTCTGATTGGGTCTTCTTTCTTTCCCAGAATTTTGTTTTCCGGATGAGCTAAGCTGCTTCTGGATTGTCTTTTCTGGAGAGGCTCTTCAGATGTTGCTGTAATGTTTGTGACATCTTCTTCTGGAAATGATTTTGATTCTTTGTGAGAAACTTCTGATGCAATGTCTTTAGTACCTGTAAATTGGACTTCTATATCTGCAAAAGATTTATCTTACTTTGACTTTTGAAAGCCAAGCTTATCATCAAATCTGACGCTGATGGACTCTTATACAATTTGTGTTTCTATGTTATATACTCCATAGCCTCTTGAATGTTCAGAGTATCCTAACATAAGACACTTTTGTGCTTTAGAGTCAAACTTGTTCAGATGATCTTTATTGTTCACAATAAAACAAGTACATCCAAATGGATGGAAATAAGAGATGCTGGGCTTTCTGTTCTTGCACAGTTCATATGGAGTCTTATCCAGAATAAGTCTTATGGAGATTCTATTCTGAATGTAACACGCTGTGTTAATTGCTTCTGCCCAGAAGTTCTTAGCAATGTTAGTCTCGTTGATCATGGTTCTGGCCATTTCTTGTAAAGTTCTGTTCTTTCTTTCTACAACTCCGTTTTGTTGAGGAGTTCTAGGACAGGAGAAATCATGAGAGATACCATTATCATTAAAAAATAGTTCAAATTTTTTGTTTTCAAATTCTCCACCATGATCACTTCTGACTTTAACAATTCTAAGATCTTTTTCGTTTTGGACTTGGTTACATAATGCAAAGAACACAATGTGTGACTCGTCCTTATTTCTTCAGAACTTTACCCATGTCCATCTTCTATAGTCATCTATGATCACTAATCAATTCTTCTTGCCACTAATGGATGCAGTTTTCACTGTTCCAGATAGATCTATATGCAGAAGTTCTAAGGGTCTAGAGTTAGAAACAACATTTTTGGTTTTGAAAGAAGGTTTTTTGCAAACTTGCCTTTTTGACATGCTTCACACAGAGCATCTGAGCTGAACTTCAAGTTAGGAAGTCCTCTGACCAGATTGAGCTTGTTAATCTGGGATATTCTTTTCATACTAACATGCCTCAATCTTTTATGTCAGATCCATTTCTCCTCGTTAACAGACAATATGCACTTTACATTCTTACTTTTTAGTTAGAAAGTTTTATTTTGTAAATGCTCTTTTCTCTTTACATTAAAGAGGACAAATCTATCTTTCTGACTAACTGCTTTGCAGGACTTTTGATTGAAGATTATATCATAACCATTATCACTTAATTGACTTATGGATAACAAGTTATGCATTAATCCATCTACTAATAGAACATTAGTTATAGATGGAAGCGTACTGTTACCAATAGTTCCAGAGCCAATAATCTCCCCTTTTTGATCGCCTCTGAAACCTATGTAGCCTCCAGATTTAAGCTCCAGGCTTTGGAACATATGGTTTCTTCCCGTCATGTGTCGAGAGCATCCAGAGTCCAGGTACCAAGATTGGTGTTTCAGTCTTGCTATTAAAGAAATTTGCAACATAGACAATTTTATCCTTAAGTACCCATATCTTTTTGGGTCCTTGTTTGTTAGAGTTACCAAAATTCTGTTTGAATTTTGGTTTAGCAGAAAAAGAATTACTAGAATATTTTATGTCACGTGTGTGCCCATAGGTGAAGTGAGAGTATAGAGGTGTGCGTTTAATAACCATATCCTTAACTTTCTTAGGTTGAGATACTTTTCCCTTGTATCCTATTACTTTTATGCCATTTCTGCTAACTCCATAGATCATTGAAGCCATCTTGCTTCTATGTATGTTTTTAGCAAGAATATTTTGAAAGCTATGATCATATTCCTGTTAGAACATAGTTTGATTCTACAACCCTTAATTAGAGTTTTGATGATAACAAACACAAAGAACAAATATGCACTCTAAATTTGTTTTATTTTTTATACAGAAGTTATGACTGAAACAACATCAGAAGTTAAGCTACAGAAGCTTTCAAGCTGAGCTAATCAGAATGTTCTGAAGAATGATGATCAGAATTTGCGTTGAAGTAAAAGATACTCTGACTCTGAACATAAGTCTAATACGCCAACAAATCCTCATATCTCTGAGTCATCAAAGTTCTGAAGTAAAAGTAGCATGCAAGATCCTATTGTTCTGAAGTGTTACTCTTCAATTAAGACAGTATCATATGCAACAACTTTATTCAGACAAGAATCTTCTCAGTATGGAAAGTGCATTGAGTGTCCATTATCACGCTTTATTTTGGACAAGATTTCCACGCCTATATAAACAAGCTTAAAGGATAAATCGTTTAGGATTTTCACCTACGACTGCTCATACATCTTAATCACTGCAAATATGCATATTCTCTTATACTCTCAAATTGTGTTATACATCATAGTAGTGATACAGTTTTTGTAACGAAAAACAACAGTACACAGTAAATCATTTTCTTTTGATTAAGCTAGTTTTCCTTGAGATAAACCGGGTTATGGTTGTACTCAAGAAGACTTTGGCAGTTATCAAAGTAGTATTGTAATCAGTTTTGATTAGTGAATTAAGTCCTCATTGGAGAGAGGCAAAATCACCTTGGCGGGTGGACTGGAGTAGTTTGAGATCAAACGAACCAGGATAAAAATATCGTGTCTAGTGCTTTTGATTTTAAGTTTCAATTCAACCCCCCTTCTTGTGTTTTTCACTTCTTCAATTGGTATCGGAGCGCCTGGTTCTGAGTTTATACACTTAACTGTGTCAGTACAAGATCCAAGCTTTAGAAAAACACTATGGTGGGACCAAGCCAAAACATCAACAATGACTATCATGAGGACAAGGACAAAATCAGCGACAAACCTCTAGTCTTTGATGGAGAAAATTTTGACTACTGGAAAGACATAATTGAGACCTTCTTTCTGGCTCATGATGCTGATCTATGGGACATGGTAATTGATGGATACACATATCCTGTGGATGAAAGTGGTTAGAAGATAGATAGAAAAAGGATGTATGACCAATAAAATCATGATTTCAGAAACCATCATAACGCTAGAACAATACTTCTCAGTGCCATCTCATACTCAGAATATGAGAAGATCTCAAACATAGAGGCAACCAAAAACATGTTTGAATCTCTAAGAATGACGCATGAAGGCAACATACAAGTTAAAGAAACCAAGACCCTTGGCTCATTCAGAAATACGAAGCATTCAAGATGGAAGACAGTGAATCCATAAAAGCAATGTTCTCAAGATTCCAGATTCTTGTTGCTGGGCTGAAAGTTCTTGACAAAGGATATTCTACTGTTGATCACGTAAAGAAGATCATCAGAAGTCTATCAAAGCAATGGAGGCCAATGGTCATTGCACTTAAGCTGGCTAAAGATCTCAACAAGATATCTCTGGAGGAACTTGTTAGCTCCCTCAAAAGTCATGAGATAGAGCTAGAAGAAGGCGAGCCTCAGAAACAACGTAAGACTTTAGCATTAAAATCTAACAAAAAACTTGACTCTAAGGTTTTGCAGGCTATGGAAGAAACTTCTGATGGATCCTCATCAGAAGAAGACGAATTGTCTCTTCTCTCCAGAAGGGTCAATCAGTTGTGGAAGTAGAGACAAAGAAAATTCAGAAACCCGAGAAGATCAGTGAATCAAAATGAATCCTCCTCCAGATACAGAAAGTCTGAGTCCTCCTCTGGACACAGAAGATCTGAAGCTTCCTCCGGTCACAGAAAGTCAAATAACAAAGACATCATCTGCTATGAGTGCAATGAACAAGGGCACTACAAAAGTGATTGTCCAAGGCTTCAGAAGGAGAAGCCCAAAAAGAAGTTCTTCAAGGAGAAGAAGAAAAGCCTCATGGTAACATGGGACGATTCAGACACTTCTGATGCTGACTCAGAATCAGATGATGAAAGAGCCAACATCGCTCTTATGGAAAATGTGACAGAAGATAGCGAAGCTTCTGGTTCAGACTCAGAATCAGACACAGAAGAGGTATTCCCTGATTTCACTGTTAATTTTACTAAAGCTGAACTTGCAAAAAGTCTAAATTAAATTCTAGAAAGGTATCAGCAGATCAGAGTCAAATTCAAGAACCTGAAAAAGGATCTTGTCTCTGACTCTGAAAGAACTGAGAGTCTTAGATTAGAAAATTCTGAGATAAAAGAAAAGATTTTAAAATTAGAAAATGATTTACAAAACTCTCAAAAGGAAATAATCTCAAAGACTCCCAGTAATGCTGATAAGAACATCAAAGAGTATGATCACAACTTTCAAAAGTTTCTGGCTAAAAACATAGATAGAAGCAAGATGGCTTCAATGGTCTATGGAGTTAGCAGGAATGGAAGAAAAGGAATAGGATACCAAGGAAAGGTATCTCCACCTAAGAAAGTCATGGACCTAGTTATAAAATGCACACCATTAAAATCACACTTCACATATGGGCACACACATGACCTAAAATACACTAGTAATGATTATTCTGCCAAACCAAAATTCAAACAGAATTTTGGTAAAACTAACAAACCAAGACCCAAAAATATATGGGTACCTAAGGACAAAATTATATATGTAGCTGTTGTACCCTAAAATTTTCCCTCTCATTTCACCAACATTTTCTCATCACAAGACCCTTGGAACTCAAGATCAAGTTAGGGTTTGCTCTGCTCAAGACCTCTCCTTGCACTGTTGACTCAAATTAGGGTTTGAGTTTGCATAAGGATATTTTGACCTACAATGCCCAAATTTACTTTCATACTTCATGTTGGGTCCACAAGTTTGTCCATACCAAGTTTCAAGCCTTGATTCAAATCTTTGCCCAATCAATTGGACAGTTGACCTAGAAATCAGCTGTATTGGGGAAAAAGTCAACTATGGCCAATTGACAGTCAAACCTCATGAAATTTGATCCACATCAACATTATGAACTCACATGAACCATTTGGTCAAGTTTGGATCACAATTCCACAAGAAATTTGATCAGATCACCAAAAGGGTAAAATGGTCATTTTTAGGGTTTTGACTGCACAAAGGCAATTTTTTACTGTTTGACCTAACCAATGGCAAACCAAGCTCACATATGGACTCAAGGACTCAATGGAATTGTCTTTACCCATTCAACAAGCTCAAAAGATCTCAAATGCATAAGGTTGACAGATGAATTTTTCAGTCAACTGATCAAAATTTGACTGTACACTAAAAAGTCAAACTTTGACTTTTTGGTCAAAATCAAGTGCCAAGATTCATTTTTCATCAAGACATGTCAAATTATGAAACTTATCCATCAAGAAACCCAAAATTGCAAATTAGGGTTTAAAATGAAAAATTTCATAACTTAGAAATTTTCTAAGTTATGAAATTTTCTTATTTTTTCCTAAATTTGTCCCATTTTTTCACCAAGATGAAAATGGATTCAAACAAAACTTGAAACATGAAAGTTGTATTCCATTGCAAAGTCTACAACTTTGATTCACAAAGTTTTCTCAAAGGAAGCTTTTATCTCAAGTTATGATTTTTGGAACAAGGGTGCATAAAACTTTTAACTTAGAGAAAATTTTCACTATTCTAGGCAGGATTTTGGCCCATCTTCTTGGCCATTTTTCACATGGTTCCACTTGAATTTTCAATTTGCATTACAAATATGGATTGTAGTACATGTTCCAAGCTTTCCAAATTGTCCAAGAACTCCTCAAACACCCTTGTGGTTAGAGAGAATCGAATTCACAAAGTTGGCCAAAACTCACTTTTGTTCATGACCAATACATGTTCATAACAAATGGCATTTTCAAATCAGCTTGGTTTATGCTAGCTTGCAGGCCTCAAAACCAATTTACACTTCATAATTTAATGCTTAACCATTGAATTAAGATGTTATCTTGGCCATTTGGGCATTACATGCTAAACTAATCCCTAATTAGAAAAAGCAAAGTTCCCATTTTTGGCCTAATGTCACTTTATGTCAAAAATGAATCCTTGAGACATGGGGCCAGATCTTTGAGGCAAGATTGAGTCCACAAATTCCAGTTACCAAGAGCCAAAGTTGCAGCATACTTTAGGGCATTGTACAGGCCTGTATTGAAACTTGCACTTTCTTGCTTCAAGTAGAAGAAACTTGGCAAAACACAGACCATCTTTCATTCCTGCAAACAAAAGCTTAAGCAAACTTTATACACATTTTCCATACACCAAAACAATCCTAAAGCACGATTCATTGATCCCTCATACCTCCCAAAACTTAGAATCCCTGTTTTGCTGCAAAACAGGGCAAGTTCTGCAGCTTGACCTCTATAGAACAATCCACTCGTGCGTTTTTGCCAAAACCAGTTCAAACACCTTCCATACCATCCACCTAAACTATATCAAACCTAAAACTCCAACTGTAACACCTCTAATCCAGTTTGCCATTTTCATCTTCAAGCTTTGCAGGTGAACTTCTACAGCACGATACAGGGTGTTTCAAAGCAAGCCAGTAATCGGAGAAGCTTCCTTGGAGTTCAGGCAAGCTCAACCGAAGCTCAAACTCCATTAAAGGTTGCTACATTGCTCTACTCGATTCAAGCTGAAACACGTAATCTATGGACTTCTATCTCTCTATCTAGGAAAGGTTAGGCTTAAGTTTGTGAATGAAACATGTCCTACTCATAGCCCTGAAGCCATACATGTGATTAGTTTTTATTTATGTTAAGCGTGCTGTGAGAATTTTAGCCATGAACATTTGAAAAAAGTTAGGTCAGATTTTAGGGCCAGAGAAATTCTCTCTGGTCTTTGAGAGTTAGATTTAGTGTTTTATATGGTTGAAATCGTGGCTTCAAGCTCTATAAGTTTCATGTTTTAAGATTTGTCAAAGGATCAAAGAATCAGAAGTTAGTATGTTGAACAAGGAAGCGCGCGCGTTTTTTCAAACAGGTGCTGGAGGTTGAAGAAGGTGTTGGCTTGGGCTGGGCCTGAGTCAGTTTTGGCTTTTTGCACCCTTTTTTTTAGTTTGCACCCCCTTGGCCCATTTGATTAAATATTTGACATTTTTGTGTTTTTCTTTTTTATTTTGACTTTATTTTTTTTTGCTCAAACATAAAAAATACTAAAAATAATTTTCCACTTTTTTTTATATTTATTTGATATTTATTTACTTTATTAAGCATATGTATGTAAATAATACAAATCTTTTTTTTATTAAAACCCTAAAAAATAGTATAAAAAAATATATTTATTTTTTAGTTATTATTTTTATTTATATTTTGAAAACATTTTCTTGAATATACACTTTTTTTTTTTGCAAATAATTTATTTTTGTGCATACTTAACATATTTAATATATTTAATATATACATATACATATTTTATTAAATAATTAAGACAAAAATATAGAAATAATACTTTTTTTATTTTTATTAATATTTGAAATTAAAAATACTTTTTTAACAATATACTTTTATTTTTTGCATAAATCAATATATATTGTATATAATTAATAAATATTACTATTTATTTAAAAATTAGGGTTTTGCCCTAAACAACAAAAATAAGTAAAATTTGACTTTTTTTATTTTGTTTATACTTCAAACATAAAAAACCTTTTTCACATACATAAACAATCTTTTTTTTTGCATAATGCATCTTTATTTGATATTTATTTAATTGTATTTATTTAAATGTTAAATATGGACTTGTACATTCGATATGGTTGTAATAACTTAGCATTTATTTCCTTGTCAAAATATCCCCCATTCAAATTTGTATCCCCATCCCCATAATCATGTTGTAATAATCTAGAACTTTAAATTCTCGCACATTTAAAAGCTTTCAATTATGCCATGCTTAGACTTAGGGCTTGTATGCAAAATCAATCAACAAATAGCTTGACCTAATCCAAGATAAACATGCATGAAAAAACAAACACAATGCACACTTGCACCCCTAGGGTTACACCACTTGTTGCCTTCAAAAATGGGCCATGGTTGCATGTTGAGTACTTTGGCAAAACAAAAACAAACAAAAAGATCATAGTCCCTCGATGACGCTGTCTCAAGTTGCCTAAACAAAAATGATCAAGTCCCTTAAGAAAATTGCCAAAGATACTTGACACTATTGCTTTCATGGTCTATACGATGACCCACGCCCGTCCCGTTTAACATCCTAACACAAGGTTGTTCACCAAATACAATGGTGAAACAACACTGTTAAAAGGGTTAAAAACATAAGAAAGATCTTTGAGTAAAATAGGGTAGATAACTCTTAGTTACTTGATCAAACTTGCAAAAAACATCCTTGCTACTTTTCAAAAACACACATCTCAACACAATTTCAAAACAAACTTTCAAAAACATTGAAAACCTTTCAAAAAGACAAACACCTTTGTATACATTCAAACAAGAATCATTACAAAGGTTGCCACAACAAATGGCCTCTTTTCAAAACATCTTTCAAAACCACACACAAAGCACCATTTCAAACAATTGAAAATGCAAAGCAAGTGATCTAAGCAAGTAACTAAGAGCCCACGAATAAACATGGATAGAAAGGGTGCTAATACCTTCCCTTTCTATAATCTACTCCCCGAACCCAAGAAAACATCTCAAAGGTCTTTCCTGTGCTTTTTGACCTTTCCTTAGGATAAAATAAAAAGTCGGTGGCAACTCTTGCTAAACCGAAACATTTGCAAACACAAACGCAAAACCTTAAGTCAGTTCTCCCACTGTATCACAGTAGCAGATATCTTTAGCAGCAAGGCTAAAACACCAGTCATGGTACTTGGACTCTGGATGCTCTCGACACATGACAGGAAGAAAGCATATGTTCCAAAGCCTGGTGTGATCGGTGGAAATAGAACTGACTGTTTTGAAATGCTGGTTCGCGAAATGTCGCGGTAAGCAAGAGTCGCCACCGTCTTTTATTTTCTCCGACAAGGAAAGGACAAAAGCACAGCAAAATTCCTTTTCGAGATGTTTCTCGGTTCGGGAGGTAGATTATAGAAAGGGAAGGTGTTAGCACCCTTTCTATCTGTGGTTATCCACGGGCTCTTAGGTACTTGCTCACTATGTTTTCAAAAATGTTTGCTTTTCTTGTGTTTGTGGGTTTTGAAAAAGTTTGTTTGAAAACATCGTTTAACTCTTGTATCAGTCCTCAAGAGTGTCATAAAGTGTTTGTTTGAAAACTTTTGTCAGAAAAGTGTAAGTGCGAAAAGTTGTTTTTTATTTTGAAAGAGCAAGTACCTTAGAACCTCTACCTACTCAAAAGAAATTAAGCTGTGTAAATGTCCTTTAGACAGTACTATCCCACTATTGAAAAGTAGGTAGCACCATCGTTGGAGTTATTCGGGTCAATTCGATTATAGGGACATGTGGTCACCAAAGCAATAGTAGGACGCCTTAGCAGTAACCCTAATGTCTTAGATCCTTTTTTATCCGAGGCAACCGTTTCGAGGCAACTGGATCTTTAGACAGGAGGGCGACCTCTAAAACACCCTATACTCAATGACCACGTCGAGGCATCCAAGTGAGGCGTACTCTAAGAGTGGCATGTGCATGTGTGTCAGGTTTCAGTTTAATTATCTTTGCACATGTTATGGAGAGCTACGTTTTGATTTTATTTTGAGAACAAGTCTTGTCATGCATAGCAGTTAATAGTTGTACGGAAAGTAAATTGCGGAAAGTAAATCTAAGCTATTACAAGGCGTCGGGTATTTACATCGCCAAAAACAACCCTTGAAAAGTAAATGCGAGAAAATAAAAGAAAGCGATAAAAAGCCCTAATTACGCTATTACATCCTCAGAGCAATTACATAAATAATGATAAAAAATTAATATGCGCGAGTAAAAATTGAATCGGAGAAATCCTTAGGGTTTTGACCCTTTTTGAGAAAGAGAGAAGTTTTTGATTATTTGGCATCTAATTAAATTAATCCTAATTAATTAATTAATTAAAAGAAATATTTTTTAAAGTTTTTTATGTTTTTAATGAAAATAAAATAAAATAACAAAATGATTAAAATTGTCAAAACCCTAATTCTAGGTTAATTTTATTTATTGTGAAAAAGTCAAATTTAACCTAATTAACTAATTGATTTGTTAGTATTTATTTACAAAAATAAATTAAGGTGAAATTAATAAATAATAATAAAAAATTATATTTTTAGTTTTCTGAATTTTATTGTGAAAAATTAATTTGGTTAATTTTAATGATAATAATAATAATTAGAAAAATAGTTAAATGGAAAAATAAAAGGAAAAAAAGAATGAGGAACCAGGGGGGTGCTGGCCCATTTATGGAGGTGAGTTCTGGAATTTCTGGTCCATTAATCTCCAAGCCCTTTTGACTTTCTTTGATTGTCCATGCGCATGGTTGACTGGGAGTATGGTGATCACTGCATCCTGGCCTTCAGATTTGAGCTTAAAGACACATGGCGTGCTGAGATGAGAAGCGTATGGTGGAACGCCGTTAGAGACCTGTATGTAATTACATGAAGAAAAATAGAAACAATTATTTTGGGGGACCTGGGACTCGAACCCAGGTCCCAATGATTCCAAGCCAACGCATCATCCACTACGCCAATTGCCTGCTTTTGTTATTATAATAAGAAGAAAATATAATATATAAAAATTAATAAATATACTGTAAACACAAAAACAAGCGCGCGTTTTTTGAACCAACCAATGATGTATCAACACATCATCATCTTCCTCGCTGAACCTGCAAAATAAATGTTAGATAGCGGAGGTTTTTAACCCCCACAAACTACAGTGACCAAAAATAGCGAATAGAGCTGTGCTCTATATAAATGTTTCGCGAGGGTGGCTTTGGATTCGTCTTGACCTAACGAATTCATTCATGGGTCTTATGAGGCTCAATTTTTCTTGTATTAAGAATCCCCAAATTCCAAGCTCAGGAACCCTAGAATTCATCCATGGCAATTTATGATTCTGTGCATTATAATTCAATTAAATTATGCCAATAGCTTCATATGGATTCAAGCAATTCAAAACAAATGATAAATCATGTTAAATGTGCATGAAATAAGCAATACGATTCTGAAAAAAAGTGGTAAACCGTTCTTGATGATTCTTGTAGCTTTAAGGCCTGGTTTTGATTGCTACACGTTCCTCACACTCCCTGCAATATGTTAGAAACCACGAAAGCCTTTGAATCGTGCTAGAATATGGAAATCAGTTTTGCAATTTTCTTGAATTTTTTCAATGTGGTTATGGCTTTTTCTGCAGAGATTTCACGTGTGCATGATTAGGGTTGGCTTATGTATTTATAGAGGACTGAAATTAGGTCAAATCTTTGAGCAAAAATCCATTGGAATGATGATGGAATATTTGATTGGAAATCATATATTTTTTAATCTTCATGATTGGAAAAAGTTGCCAAACTTGGAGATTTTTGCATATTTGATTTGTGCACGAATTTTCCAGCATATCTTGACCACATTTGCTTCACAAAAAGATTGAAAAATCAAATCTTTATATTTCCTACAATTTAAATTAATTAAATGAATTAATATTAATAAAAAAATCCAATTAATTAATAAAAAATAAGAAAATAAATTCATTAGGCTTGATGGGTCGTGCATAGGCCATGGATAAAGTTTCAAGAAGAAATTTGAGGCCCATTAGCAAAAACAAGGTGTTTTGAGCAAAGTTGACTTTTGCAAATTCATAAAAATTTCCCAACTTCTCCAATGCATATCTTGCTCAATTTTGATCATATGAACATGTTCTTGGACATTTTGGAAAGGTATTGAAGTCCTCTAACCAATGCCTTTGGTCCCATGTCATTTGGATTCACCAATCTCAAGTTATGGCCTTTGACTTAAAGTGCATTTTTGTTGACTTTTGAATTTGACCTATCATGTTGAAATTGATAACTTTTTATGAGAGAATTTCTTGGACTTGGAATGTGAAGATGGATTGTAGGAAATGTCATCCCCTTCAAAATGAGAATTGGATGGGATTTTTCTGATGAACCATGAAAAAGTTATGCCCTGGTCAAGATACAGTTGACTTTTCTACTGTCCAAAAATAGTAACTTTTTGCATCTTGATGATTTTTGAGCTATCCTTGTGGAATCATGATCGAGACTTGATCAAATGATGATTGTGGGCTCAAAATAAGATGTTGACCAAAAATTTTGACTTTTGACTGCAAAATGACCATTTTGCCCCTGCAGTTGACTGTGGGTCAAATGGAGCTTTTGACTGTGCAAATTGGCACTGTGAGTCTTGAAACTTGGTATGTAGGTGCTTGAGAATGTATATAGGCCTATGGGACTTGATTGTACCATTGAAAACCCCAACTTCCTTGAAAGAAACAAAACCCTAATTTCAGCTGGCTTAGGAGGTGGTTTGACTGTGCAATCCTTGAGTAATCTTGAACCATTTGAAGGTGATTCTTGACAAACCTTGAAGAATATGGGAGGGAAAATTTTGGGGTACAACAGTTTCCCCTGTTCAATCTTCTTAAACCTGAGGATGTAGATTGGCTTGCGTGCCTTTCGTGATCCGAAGGTGGAAGATAATTGAACACTAAAGTGCCCAGAAATTTGCACTCGCACAGTGTAGTATCAGCAATGTGATGTCGTGAATGGACTTACAGATGCCATTTGGAGATATGATGGATAGGAGGATGGGCTTATAGATGCCATCTGGAGATGTGATGAATAGTTGTGGAGATGGGCTTAAAGATGCCATCTGGGAATGTTTGTTGAATTGTAACTTGGTAGGTTGAAAGAAGGAACCTGTGTAGGGTTGCCTCATGATGGTCAAGTAGATAGTTGTCCTGTCTGGCTTCAGGTATTAATCTACAATCCTTCGTCCACAGATATTTCCTGGCTAGTTACAGGTGTTGATCCGGAACTTGAAAAAGAGGTGGGTCAAGGAGATAGTTTTCATGTCTTGCTTCAGGTATTAATCTCTGACTTGAGAAAGAAAGATAGTTTCCTGGCCTGTTACAGGTGTTGATCTTCAATCTCTTCATGCAGATACTTTCCTGTCTAGTTACAGGTATAGATCTACAATCAATCGCTCACAGATATTTCCTGGCTAGATACAGGTGTTGATCCGGAACTTAAAAAGGGTTGGTCAAGGAGATAGCTTTCCTGGCTGGATACATGTGTAGATCTCTGACCTGAGAATGAAAGATAATTTCCTGGCCTGTTACAGGTGTTGATCTTCAATCTCTTCATGCAGATACTTTCCTGGCTAGTTACAGGTATAGATCTACAATCAATCGCTCACAGATATTTCCTGGCTAGATACAGGTGTTGATCTGGAACTGCAAAGGTATATGGTAACCATCTTTTGATTGACCTTTTCCTGAAAAGGCAAAACGTTAGCTGTATGCAATGTCATGATGTATGAAATGCATGATATCAAGATGTTCTCAAGAATAAATGAGATTTGTGTTGTATGACGCGTATGCATGTCATGATATATGAAGATGCGATGTTTTAGCTGGGGAAAATAAATCCCGGATAGCTGCTGGAGAATGATGTTGAATTCTTCGTTTTCGCTGGGGATGGTGAACGAAGATGATTGTGCGAATAAACCTGTAGGAGAAAAGAACTTTGTTGGGGAATAAACTGGTGAAGATACTACTCTGCGGGGAATTACTCTGTGGGAAGAGATGCTCTACTGAGATTTTAATGATAACTCCGTTGGGGATTCTGTTGGTAAGCTCTGTTGGGGATTTTGATGAACTCCGCTGGGGATAGGAAAAACTTCGCCGGGGACGATCTTTCCGTTGCAATTGGCTGAGGATAACCCAGTTAGACTCTGGTGGGGATAACCTTCTGAATTTGGCTGGGGAGAGATATTTGTACTCTGCAGGGGACCAGCTTCCAGAATCTACTGGGTAAGATGATTCAACTCTCCTGGGGAAATTTTTGAGGAAATGGCTCCACTGGGGGTATCTTGTATTCCGCCGAGGCACAATCTTATATTTCTGTCGAGGAATATTAAGACTGCCGGGGATGCTGGCTGAGGAATATCTTTATACTCCGTTGGAGAATATTAAGATCTTCTGGGGATACCCAACTTTTCCAGGACTGATGGTAGAGAAACTCCGCTTGAGGGAGAGTATTGCTGATTTGCTGGGGATACTGTGCCTTTTTAGGGCTGCTGGGAGACCAACTCTACTCGGGGAGAGTATTGCTGACTCTTGTCTTACTCTGCGGGGAGTGAAAGTATCTTGGTCATACTCTTCAACTGAATCTACCTTGGTACCTTGGTTGACAGAGCAGTTTGTACAGTTCGGACAATTCTTATTGCCCCAGTTTCTGCGGGAGAAGACAAATCTTCTTCTGATAGGCAAGTGACGAGATTACGGGACATAGTCGTACGCTTTTGATCCCTAACTTTTGCCTGGACAGCCCTTTCGGGTTTTCAGTCCACCGGGATACCCATTTTTGCCCAAGTCGCCTTTTCAGGTTTTCGACTTGCCGGGTGTACAAATTTTTTTCATTTTCATCCCTTATTTTTGCCCGAACCCTTTTGGTTCGTCGGGAAGCCCTTATTTTTGCCTAGGCCAGTCGACCTAGCGGGTATTTGATTATGCGTAGTATTTTTTCGACTATGTCCACGCTCTCAGAATGTAGGGAGTTGTCACTGTCAGTAGGGTTGTGTTGTCATATTACCAGAAGATGTTTGATCGTACCAGATTTGTCGCTGGAATTCATGCCCAATGCCCCAGTGACTCAGGCGGAGATTTGCCCCTGGCTGTTTGGCATCTTGAGAGATTCCCTGAATCTTGACTTGACTGCCCCAGATGATGGACAATGCTCATGCCGTGCCCCTGGATTGGAAGTGTTGCTTCCACTTGAGGTGACCCTGTTTGTTGAGAAGGTTTTTGTTCACTAGATATTCGTCGTGCGAATTTCTCTGCTTCTTGAACAAATAGTCATATGCAAACAATGTTATTTTAAGAATGCAAAGCTTATGTCTGTCTTGAAGCTTTTGAAAATGCAGTATTCAATAAAACAAGTGAATTTTTTGTAAAATGTAATGTCAACTCAGGATTTCACAGCGAACCCTACAGGAGTCAGGATACCTTTTGTAACAATATGCTTTCGAACTAACCCATGCTTCAGCTAGGACTTTTAAGGGTTATAATGTGGCCTGGTTCACGGTTTAAGAAACAAAGGATAAAGGCTCAAACTTTATTTGTACCCACCCGCTCTTCTTGATGTTCTTTAAACCTAAACTCAGCTAATCGTGCATTAGATCTTGTTGAGTCTTTGCTCTGATATTCCGGTGATGGTTCGGATACTGATAGTTTATTTTGAATAGGCAGTCATTTCTTTTTGTTGAGGGTTTGTAGGACCTCTTTCTTTTTGATTTTATTATCCCTATTTTTTGCCTGGACTGTTTCTTTTGTGATTACAGTCAGCGGGATGCCCCAGTTTTGTAAGTCTCCTTCATAGGTTTTGACTTAATGGGTTTTTATTTCTGAGAGATAATGACTGCATGTCCTTATGATTATTCGGAACCATCACTGTCTTTTGTTTCATAAGGACTTCTTTGATGCCATTCATTATGCACCTGGATCATCTGAGAAAACTACCCTGCCCCAGGTTTTGATTAAGGGTTTTAATTTTGTGAAAAGAAAAAAAAACTCCAACTTCTTTGGCTCAAAGGGGTTGACTAGAGATTATCTTCCTTATAACTCCACTGTTTAGGATTTGAAACAATGCCTGTACCTCATCAGCGGGGTCTGTTCAAAAGCATACTGTAAAGATTATGGTATCGTTTTCGTCATCCTCCCTCAAAAGGCTTAGAAATTTTTTAATCGAGAGTTGAACATCAAAAATATGAAAGAAATTTTAAGCATAGTGAAAACAATTAATTCAAAACAGACATGTGTAATGCATTAATGAAATAAAAGAGTTTGACATGATAATTGTTTGAATAAGCAAAGAAAAATACAATTTCAGAATTTAAATGAACAAAAATCTCTCAATCCTAGCCATGTTTTGGAAAGGGAGCAGTAATCACATTGGGAGTCTCAGAAGGCTCGAATTCGATCTCCTTAGCATCAATCATATTCTGAATCTTGTATTTCAGCGCCCAACAATCATCAGTATCGTGCCCCGGGCTACCGGAATGATAAGCACACCTCGCATCTGGGTTGTACTTTGGAGAAGAAATCTTAGGGTTCGCAGGAGGGTTTATCACCGCAATCAGGTTCATCTTCAACATGTGCTGCAGTGCTTGTGACAATGGCATGTTGATGTTGGTGAACTGTCTTTTAGGCTCGTCTGGCCTTCGCTGATTTCCCTTTTGCTGTTGTCGGCGTGACGCCGAACCAGAGATCATGACTGCCCCTACGTGTTGGTCACAACGACTCTTTTCACTGTACGTAGCATTGAACTCTTTCTTCCCACTGTAAGGCTTTTTATGAGCATCAGAAGGTGTAGTTTCTTGAATCTTCCCACTTTTGATGCCGGCTTCAATTCTCTCCCCAGTCAGGATAAGGTCTATAAACCCAGCAGAAGAATTCCCAATTAAATGGTTGAAGAACGGACCAGACAGGGTCCCCAGGAACATATCAACAAGCTCACGGTCAGTCAAAGGTGGCTGCACCCTTCCAGCAAGGTCTCTCCACTTTTGGGCATATTCCTTAAATCCTTGACCCGTCCCTAGTGACATACCCTGGAGTTGGGTACGCGTAGGAGCGAGGTCGGAATTATACTGATACTGCTTATAGAACGCAGTACCCAAGTCCTCCCAGTTACGAATACTGGCTCCACCCAGCTGATATAACCATTCGAGTTGAATCCCTGAAAGACTATCCTGGAAGAAATGGATCCACAAATTCTTGTCAGCGGTGTAAGGCTGGATCTTCCTTACATACGACCAGAGGTGCAGCTTAGGACAGGAAGCTTCGTCATATTTGGCAAAGGCAGGTTCCTTGAATTTATGGGGAATCACCACCCCAGAGGATAAACCTAGGTCTCCGAAGTCCAGACCGAGAACCTTCTGTATTTCCATGGCGCTCAGACGGTCTTCCAGCTCTTTGTACTTATCCTCGGCAGGAGGGTATTGTTCTTCATCATAATCTGTCTCGTTGTCGGAGACCACGGGACTAGGAACCCTTCTCTCTTGTGGGCTGTCTTTGCCTACAGATGAGGTAGTCAGCTCAACCTCATTCTGTAATCCATTCCTAGATCTGCGTCTAGTGTTGAACAAAACAGTCCTCTTCTTCTTCTTCTTCCTCTCTTTCAGGATCAGAGTCTTCAAATCATGTTGACCCAGGGCTAGGCTCATAACCAACTCTTGGAACTGGGCATTCTGGGCCCGGAGGGCCTTGATAGCTTGTTCAGTGGAAGGTTCGATAGACATGATGATTGCTGAAATAAACAACGAAGAAGATAAGTGACCTGTAAAAAGTGTACCTGTAATGCAATGATATGTATGATATGCATGCAATGTTTTCGAGGATCTCGCAGGGTAAACCAAGAAACTTGTTAGAATTTGAATTTGGGTAGCTTGATTGAAGGAACTTCATGTTGTTGAGAGTCCTTCGTCAAGAGTCAAAGCTCACCATATCGAGTGGGTCATAGCCCCTGACTCAAGTTATCATGTTTTGATCTCCAAACAACCTTGGCTAGAGAAAAATAAATCCCCTTTTGCCCCTTGCTAGACAGTTGGTTCATCATGACCTGCATCACAAACCCTTGAGATCCTTGAAATTGGTTAGTCCTTATGCAGGATGTATGCAATGTTATGATGTTATGATGTTATGATAAAGGCACACCATAAGTATTCACAAAAGGCAAACATGGTAAAGGCACACAAGTCACACAAGACAACCCTTAGAGTTTAGGCCAGCATGAAGTTTAGGTACTACCCTCTTTCAGTTTCAGTTGGTTAAGACCTGTCCTAAGAATAGTAACCGGGTTCTAAGGAGCTCAATATCATTGGATTGTTTTCTATGTTCATTGTTTTAATTTAGCCACTTAACTGGCGACCAAAATATTCCAAGAAAACAACCCTCAATAAGTGTAGTATCGAGTATCTACCAACTTCGGACTGCACCAAAGTCGGTCATCTCACTACCCCTAAAGAGGCCAGGATGGTCAAGTAAGGTTCTAAGGTCAGTTGATGCTTCACGACACCACGCGGCGGCCCCGTACTCTCCTTGACTTGACTCAAGGGTTACCGGTACTCACCAAAGTGCCACATCAACGTAGCAGCTGCTTCAACCATGTCGGTATACCCTGCACAGTTCCCTCACAGTTTGTTGCTACTTCTAAAGGGTATCCCCAGATCCGGGTTAGGATCTATAAAACTCCGATGCAAGCCCACAATATTAAAGCAAACAAGGCATACAATTGAAAACATAGAGTGATCTAATCCTAAGGTACACCTCACTTATAAATATTTCCCCAGCAGAGTCGCCAGTTCCGTGATCGTTGGAAATAGAACTGACTGTTTTGAAATGCTGGTTTGCGAAATGTCGCGGTAAGCAAGAGTCGCCACCGTCTTTTATTTTCTCCGACAAGGAAAGGACAAAAGCACAGCAAAATTCCTTTTCGAGATGTTTCTCGGTTCGGGAGGTAGATTATAGAAAGGGAAGGTGTTAGCACCCTTTCTATCCGTGGTTATCCACGGGCTCTTAGGTACTTGCTCACTATGTTTTCAAAAATGTTTGTTTTTCTTGTGTTTGTGGGTTTTGAAAAAGTTTGTTTGAAAACTTCGTTTAACTCTTGTATCAGTCCTCAAGAGTGTCATGAAGTGTTTGTTTGAAAACTTTTGTCAGAAAAGTGTAAGTGCGAAAAGTTGTTTTTTTGTTTTGAAAGAGCAAGTACCTTAGAACCTCTACCTACTCAAAAGAAATTAAGCTGTGTAAATGTCCTTTAGACAGTACTATCCCACTATTGAAAAGTAGGTAGCACCATCCTTGGAGTTATTTGGGTCAATTCGATTATAGGGACATGTGGTCACCAAAGCAATAGTAGGACGCCTTAGCGGTAACCCTAATGTCTTAGATCCTTTTTTATCTGAGGCAACTGTTTCGAGGCAACTGGATCTTTAGACAGGAGGGCGACCTCTAAAACACCCTATACTCAATGACCACGTCGAGGCATCCAAGTGAGGCGTACTCTAAGAGTGGCATGTGCACGTGTGTCAGGTTTCAGTTTAATTATCTTTGCACATGTTATGGTGAGCTACATTTTGATTTTATTTTGAGAACAAGTCTTGTCATGCATAGCAGTTAATAGTTGTACGGAAAGTAAATCTAAGCTATTATAAGGCATCGGGTATTTACATCGCCAAAAACAACCCTTGAAAAGTAAATGCGAGAAAATAAAAGAAAGCGATAAAAAGCCCTAATTACGCTATTACATCCTCGGAGCAATTACATAAATAATGATAAAAAATTAATATGCGCGAGTAAAAATTGAATCGGAGAAGTCCTTAGGGTTTTGACCCTTTTTGAGAAAGAGAGAAGTTTTTGATTATTTGGCATCTAATTAAATTAATCCTAATTAATTAATTAATTAAAAGAAATATTTTTTAAAGTTTTTTATGTTTTTAATGAAAATAAAATAAAATAACAAAATGATTAAAATTGTCAAAACCCTAATTCTAGGTTAATTTTATTTATTGCGAAAAAGTCAAATTTAACCTAATTAACTAATTGATTTGTTAGTATTTATTTACAAAAATAAATTAAGGTGAAATTAATAAATAATAAAAAAAAATTATTTTTAGTTTTCTGAATTTTATTGTGAAAAATTAATTTGGTTAATTTTAATGATAATAATAATAATTATAAAAATAGTTAAATGGAAAAATAAAAGGAAAAAAAGAATGAGGAACCAGGGGGTGCTGGCCCATTTATGGAGGTGAGTTCTGGAATTTCTGGCCCATTAATCTCCAAGCCCTTTTGACTTTCTTTGATTGTCCATGCGCATGGTTGACTGGGAGTATGGTGATCACTCCATCCTGGCCTTCAGATTTGAGCTTAAAGACACATGGCGTGCTGAGATGAGAAGCGTATGGTGGAACGCCTTTGGAGACCTGTATGTAATTACATGAAGAAAAATAGAAACAATTATTTTGGGGGACCTGGGACTCGAACCCAGGTCCCAATGATTCCAAGCCAACGCATCATCCACTACGCCAATTGCCTGCTTTTGTTATTATAATAAGAAGAAAATATAATATATAAAAATTAATAAATATACTGTAAACACAAAAACAAGCGCGCGTTTTTTGAACCAACCAATGATGTATCAACACATCATCATCTTCCTCGCTGAACCTGCAAAATAAATGTTAGATAGCGGGGGTTTTTAACCCCCACAAACTACAGTGACCAAAAATAGCGAATAGAGCTGTGCTCTATATAAATGTTTCGCGAGGGTGGCTTTGGATTCGTCTTGACCTAATGAATTCAGTCATGGGTCTTATGAGGCTCAATTTTTCTTGTATTAAGAATCCCCAAATTCCAAGCTCAGGAACCCTAGAATTCATCCATGGCAATTTAAGATTCTGTGCATTATAATTCAATTAAACTATGCCAATAGCTTCATATGGATTCAAGCAATGCAAAACAAACGATAAATCATGTTAAATGTGCATGAAATAAGCAATACGATTCTGAAAAAAGTGGTAAACCGTTAAACTGTTCTTGATGATTCTTGTAGCTTTAAGGCCTGGTTTTGATTGCTACACGTTCCTCACACTCCCTGCAATATGTTAGAAACCACGAAAGCCTTTGAATCGTGCTAGAATATGGAAATCAGTTTTGCAATTTTCTTGAATTTTTTCAATGTGGTTATGGCTTTTTCTACAGAGATTTCATGTGTGCATGATTAGGGTTGGCTTATGTATTTATAGAGGACTGAAATTAGGTCAAATCTTTGAGCAAAAATCCATTGGAATGATGATGGAATATTTGATTGGAAATCATATATTTTTTAATCTTCATGATTGGAAAAAGTTGCCAAACTTGGAGATTTTTGCATATTTGATTTGTGCACGAATTTTCCAGCATATCTTGACCACATTTGCTTCACAAAAAGATTGAAAAATCAAATCTTTGTATTTCCTACAATTTAAATTAATTAAATGAATTAATATTAATAAAAAATCCAATTAATTAATAAAAAATAAGAAAATAAATTCATTAGGCTTGATGGGTCGTGCATAGGCCATGGATAAAGTTTCAAGAAGAAATTTGAGGCCCATTAGCAAAAACAAGGTGTTTTGAGCAAAGTTGACTTTTGCAAATTCATAAAAATTTCCCAACTTCTCCAATGCATATCTTGCTCAATTTTGATCATATGAACATGTTCTTGGACATTTTGGAAAGGTCTTGAAGTCCTCTAACCAATGCCTTTGGTCCCATGTCATTTGGATTCACCAATCTCAAGTTATGGCCTTTGACTTAAAGTGCATTTTTGTTGACTTTTGAATTTGACCTATCATGTGGAAATTGATAACTTTTTATGAGAGCATTTCTTGGACTTGGAATGTGAAGATGGAGTAGGAAATGTCATCCCCTTAAAAATGAGCATTGGATTGGATTTTTCTGATGAACCATGAAAAAGTTATGCCCTGGTCAAGATACAATTGACTTTTCTGCTGTCCAAAAATAGTAACTTTTTGCATCTTGATGATTTTTGAGCTATCCTTGTGGAATCATGATCAAGACTTGATCAAATGATGATTGTGGGCTCAAAATAAGATGTTGACCAAAAAATTCTGACTTTTGACTGCAAAATGACCATTTTGCCCCTGCAGTTGACTGTGGGTCAAATGGAGCTTTTGACTGTGCAAATTGGCACTGTGAGTCTTGAAACTTGGTATGTAGGTGCTTGAGAATGTATATAGGCCTATGGGACTTGATTGGACCATTGAAAACCCCAACTTCCTTGAAAGAACCAAAACCCTAATTTTAGTTGGCTTAGGAGGTGGTTTGACTGTGCAATCCTTGAGTAATCTTGAACCATTTGAAGGCGATTCTTGACAAACCTTGAAGAATATGGGAGGGAAAATTTTGTGGTACAACACCTGGAACTTAAACGTGGAGGCTACATGGGCTTTGGAGGCAACCAAAGAGGGAAGATGATTGGCTCTGGAACAATAGGTAATGGTAATCTTCCTTCTATTAATAATGTGCTTTTAGTTGATGGATTGATGCATAACCTGTTATTCATAAGTCAATTAAGTGATAACGGTTATGATATAATCTTTAATCAAAATTCATGCAAAGCTGTTAGTCAGAAAGATGGAACTATCCTGTTTAATGGAAAGAGGAAAAACAACATTTATAAGATAAAACTTTCTGAACTAAAAAGTCAGAATGTAAAATGCCTTCTTTTTGTTAACAACGAGCAAAGGGTCTGGCACAGAAGATTGGGGCATGTTAGTATGAGAAGAATATCTCATATTACAAACTCAATCTGGTCAGAGGACTTCCTAATCTGAAGTTCAGCTCAGATGCTCTGTGTGAAGCATGTTAGAAAGGCAAATTTGTAAAACCTGCTTTTAAAGCTAAAAATGTTGTTTCCACCTCTAGGCCATTAAAACTTCTGCACATAGACTTATTTGGACCAGTGAAAATTGCGTCTGTCAGTGGCAAGAAGTATGGGTTAGTGATTGTAGATGAATATAGCAGATGGACATGGGTAAAGTTCTTAAGACACAAGGACGAGTCACATTCCGTGTTCGTTGCCTTATGTAACCAAGTTCAGAATGAAAAGGATCTTAGAATTGTCAAAGTCAGAAGTGATCATGGTGGAGAATTTGAAAATAAAAAATTTGAAACATTTTTTAATGAAAAAGGCATTTCGCACGACTTCTCTTGTCCTAGAACTCCCCAACAAAATGGAGTTATAGAACGAAAGAACAGAACATTGCAAAAAATGACCAGAACCATGATCAATGAGACTAACATTGCTAAGATCTTATGGGCAGAAGCAATTAACACAACATGTTATATTCAAAATATAATCTCTATAAGACCTATTCTGGAAAAGACTCCATATGAATTGTGGAAGAACAGAAAGCCCAACATTTCTTATTTCCATCCTTTTGGATGCACATGTTTTATTCTGAATACTAAAGATCATCTAAACAAGTTTGACTCTAAAGCACAAAAGTGTATTATGTTAGGATACTCTGAACGCTCAAGAGGGTACAAAGTATACAATACATAAACACAGATTGTTGAAGAGTCAATCAGTGTTAGATTTGATGATAAGCTTGACCCTAAATAGTCAAAGCAGAATGAATCTTTTGCAAATATAGTAGTTGAATTTACAGGTGCTGAAGACAACTCATCAGAAGTTTCCAATAGAGATGCTCCAGCAACTTCAGAAGAAAATGTCACAAGTGTTCCAGTACCTTCTATTGATCAACTCCAGAAAAGGTTATCCAGAAGCAGCATAGCTCACCCAAAAGATAAGATCCTGGGAAAGAAGGATGATCCAATCAGAACAAGATCAACATTCAGAAACTCTAAAGAATCCCTCATGGGACTGGTCTCACTGATTGAACCAACAATAATTGATGAAGCTCTTCTGGACAATGATTGGATTCTGGCAATGCAAGAGGAATTAAACCAGTTCACCAGAAATGACATATGGGATATGATTCCTAAACCAAAAGGATTCAACGTCATTGGAACAAAGTGGGTGTTCAGAAACAAACTGAATGAGCAAGGAGAAGTCATCAGAAACAAGGCACGACTGGTGGCACAAGGTTATAGTCAGCAAGAGGGGATAGACTATACAGAAACCTTTGCTTCAGTCACCAGGTTAGAATCTAAAAGAATCTTAATATCTTTTGCTGTAAATAATGACATCACTCTGTATCAGATTGATGTCAAAAGTGCATTCTTAAATGGTTACATTGATGAAGAGGTATATGTGCATCAACCCCCTGGGTTTGAAAATTCCAAACACCCAGAATATGTTTTCAAACTAAAGAAGTCACTCTATGGTCTGAAACAAGCTCCCAGAGCTTGGTATGAAAGGCTAAGTAACTTCCTTTTAGAAAAGGAATTCACCAGAGGGAAAGTGGACACAACCTTGTTCTGTAAGACATTTAAGAATGACATTTTAGTTTGTCAGATTTACGTATATGATATTATTTTTGGATCCACTAAACCTTCTCTGGGAAGAGAATTTGCTAAGTGCATGCAGGCATAGTTTGAGATGAGCTTAATGGGGAAACTTAAATTCTTTCTGGGCATTCCGATAAACCAAACTCCAAAAGGAACTTACATTCATCAGAGAAAATATGTCAGAGAACTCCCGAAGAAATTTGACCTCTCAGAATGTAAGCCCTCAAAGACTCTAATGTATCCCACATGCATTCTAGAAAAGGAAGAGGTAAGTAAAAAGGTAGAACAGAAGACCTACAGAGGTATGATTGGATATCTCCTTTATCTGACGGCTTCAAGGCCTGATATTTTATTCAGTGTTTTCTTATGTGCTAGATTCCAATTAGATCCTAGAGAATCTCACTTAACAGCAGTTAAGCGAATTTTCAAGTATCTGAAAGGTACTACTAATCTGGGTTTGTTTTATAGAAAATCCAATGAATACAGCTTAGTAGGATACTGTGATGTTGACTTTGCTGGAGACAGAGTAGAGCATAAAAACACTTCTGGAAGCTACCAGTTTCTGGGAGACAACCTGATCTCATGGACCAGCAAGAGACAGTCCATAATAGCATTGTCAACAGCAGAAGCTGAATACATAGTAGCTGCTGGATGTAGCACTCAAATGCTCTGGATGAAAAGTCAACTTGAAGACTTCAACATATTTGAGAGTAACATCCATATCTTCTGTGATAACACTTCTGCCATATGTCTATCCAGAAATCCCATTCTGCATTCTAGGGCTAAGCATATAGAAATAAAACATCATTTTATTAGGGATTATATTCAGAAAGGAATTCTCACTTTAAAATTTATTGACACAGACCATCAATGGTCTGATGTGTTTACAAAACCCCTCTCTAAAGATAGATTCAATTTCATTCTGAAACATCTCAGCATGAAATTGTGTCCAAAATAAAATGTTTTATTTGCATATTCTAACCCTCAGAATTTTATGGTTTTCTGTGAACATCTGATCAACTTGTCTTCAGAAGTTAGGAGTACAGTTGCCTCAGAATCTATATATAAAGATCTGAACTTTTCATTTCAAGGATATAGGCGTGCAGTTCACACCATCAAATATTTGTCATCCTTTCACAAGCTACCTTCTGAGGCTGAACACGCGTTAAAATTCTGAAGGATCCAAGGCTCTAATTGAATGCATTGAGACACTTGTCATTGGTAACTGTTCAATATCTCACTAAATCCCTTAATTTCAGGTTTCATTAATTCAGTATAATCATTACTTATTTTCTCTTTCTTACTGATTACGTTTTCAAAAGTGCTTATATAAACTCAATTTACTATTTCATTCATTCACATTTTACCACCTTCAATATTCTCTCTTGCTCTAGTTTTTCAAAAACCCTTTCTATCAGTTTTCTTCAAAGAATCCGTGTGAACAATGGCATCCTCATCAAGTATCAAGAATCTCAATAGTGCTCCCGGTTCTTCGTCAACGGAATAATATGAGGAGCCCATTAGAACACTACTCACTACGGTCGACAACCTTGAAGTTCTCTATGAATTGATCGTTGATTTTGAAAGTTTACAAGAAAACGAGTTTAATCTGTATGAAGATGTAACTGCACAGGGATGGAACAAATACTTTGATCGTCTATTGGGTCCAACTTCTCCCATTCTTGTTAAAGAGTTTTGGATTCATGCTACTTCATCCAACCACCAGGTCACATCATATGTTATGGGGAAGAAGATAGTGATTACAGAAGATTTGATTGGGAAACTCATTGGATACAATGGCAGCGGAGTCAGGTGCATTGATATGGCTGATAAGTGTTCTGACCTAAAATCCATTGCTAGGGTCATCTTCACTTCTGGACAGCCATTCAGCAAGATCAGAGACTTGAAAGATCATTACAGAATCTGGGCTAGAATAATTCTGGGATGTATCAATCACAGGAAGCCTACAAGCTCTCCTGATTACATCAACATTGATCAGCAGTTTCTGATATACTTCATTGCAAAGAAGACCAAAATAAATCTTCCACATTTGCTCTTCAACCATCTCAGAGAAAGTGTGAAAGAGACAAAAAAAGAAGAAAGAACTAAGAGGGATTGAATTCCTCTGGGAAGATTGATTTCAGATATTCTAACGGAAAACAGGTTGATAAAACATCTGGCAGAGGCTCAAGAAATTAGCACTCTGGAAGCAACTGCTGGGAAACCACTGAATGCCAAGAATCTGAAGAAAATGAAGATTATTGAAAGCATTAAGAAGGAACCAACAATTGCTTCTCATGAGGTCATCACTTCTAGGAGAATCCCTCTGAAGGATTTTCCACTATTCTCTGAGATAGATGCCTCTCTAGAGATTATAGTCAGATACCTGGAAGCTTGCAAGGAAGATGGGACTATTCCAGAAATCAACATCCATGACCTGCACAAGCCAGCTCTAGAGGTTGTGCTAAAGAAATCCAGAAAGAGGAAGGCAGCAGGAGAAGGATCCTCTCAGAGGACACCAAAAGCTGCGAAAAAGAAAAGTAACATATCTTTTGTTTCTGTTGTAGAATCAATAGTTGTTCCAACATTTGAAACTATTCCTCCTCAACCAACAGAAAATCCTTCACCTTAAACATTTGAGGATTTTGACATAGAGTTTTACCCATCTGTAACTCTTGGAAATTTCTTAAATGAACCTCACTCCCCCAATCCAAATCTAGAACAACATCAACCAGAACTTGCAAGAGTTCTCTCTGATATTGAACTGTTTGATCAAGACTTTTCCTCACCAATCCCAGAAAATCCAAACACTCAAACTCAACAACCAGAAAATCCACAACCACACTCTCCTCAACCAGAACATCAAAACCCCCTCACTCCTCAATCTGAAAATCCATCTTCTGAAACACCTGAACCAGAAATCCAACACGCCATGGTAAACCAATCATAAGACTCCCTTTCAGACTCTGATACCACTACCCTAATTCTTGGGATAACAGAACCTCTTATAGTTTGTTTACCTCTCTCCATTCATGAAATTCTAGAAATACCCTCACCATATGAATCTACACCACCAAACACTCCTCACTCGCCAATCCTGATTTATGATTCCTCTACTCCCTCACCAATTAACCGTCCAGCTGATCATCTCAGAATTGTCATTGATCTAGAAGCGCTGGACCATCTAGCTTCCACCTCAAATAAAATATCCATTCCCAAACCCAAACCAACCTTAACCAAATCAGATGTTGGTAAAAACCTGCTGATTTTTGAAATAGAAATATAGGAATGGGTTACTTCTTTGAAGCAAGCAAGTTAAGAGAATTCTAATCCTGCTGCTTCTGATTCTCTGTGGGATAGATTCAGAAAATGGTTCAACTCTGAATCCCAGAAGCTGAAAGAATTGGGAAATGAGATGGCTCAGTAGAACTTCAGTGATCAGCTAAAAGCATTCAAAGATCAAGTTCTAAGCCACTGTGACAAGAAAGAAATTCTTCTGCTGGAAAATGCTCCCTGGAAAGAGCACCAACCTTCATAAGCCACTGAACTAGATTTTGATAGTCACCTTCTGACTACTGCTCCAGAAAAGAAAATCACAACAGAAGAAGTTGTTCAATAAGAAGAGGGTGCAGAGTATTCTGAACGACATGCAACCCCTGAAGATACACCAACTTCGTCTCTAGTCATGCAAACTCTGGAAGAGTTGAAAAAGGAGAATGCTTTAATCCATGCCAGACTGGATAAGCAAGAAGACACAAACAAAGAGATCGGGGATATATTGGACAAGCAAGAAGATACAACAAAATAAATCAAAGACATTCTGAAAAAGCAGGAAGAATTAAGCACTCAGATTAAGAGCTTGCTGGAAGCGTTGTTCACATGACTTCCCCCTCCTTCTTAGATTTTCTTTAACATATTTTCTGTATTCTTCATCTTACCCTCTTTGTTTCTCAAAAATGTCATTGCATTATGTTTTCAATACAAATTTTCTTTTTGACTCTGATTATATTACTTTTTGATACCTGACAAAAAGGGGGAGAATGTAAGATATTTTCAATAATAGTATATCGGGACAAAGTCTCAAACATTCTGAATATCTTAACTTCTATGTTTTCTGAAAGCTTGAACATGAACGTATTCTGATAAGGTCAGAAGGAGATGCATCAAAATCTCTAATGAGAAGTAACTTCAGGGAAGTAACTCATCTCTATCTGAGTAATCAACTCATGGGAAGACTCTCTTAAGTTTTTTTTGTTCTATATTTTTATTGAAAATACTAGTTTTTGTCATCATCAAAAAGGGGGAGATTGTTAGAACATAGTTTGATTCTACAACCCTTAATTAGAGTTTTGATGATAACAAACACAAAGAACAAATATTCATTCTAAATTTGTGTTATTTTTTATACAAAAGTTCTGACTGAAACAACATCAGAAGTTAAGCTACAAAATCTTTCAAGTTGAGCTCATCAGAATATTCTGAAGAATGATGATTAGAATTTGCGTTGAAGTAAAAGATACTCTGACTCTGAACAGAAGTCTAATACGCCAAAAAATCCTCATATCTCTGAGTCATCAAAGTTATGAAGTAAAAACAACATACAAGATCCTATTGTTCTGAAGCGTTACTGTTCAATTAAGACAGTATCATATGCAACAACTTCATTCAGACAAGAATCTTCTCAGTATGAAAAGTGCATTGAGTGTCCATTATCACGCTTTATTTTGGACAAGATTTCCACGCCTATATAAACAAGCTTAAAGGACAAATCATTTACGATTTTCACCTACAACTGCTCATACATCTTAATCGCTGCAAATATTCATATTCTCTTATACTCTCAAATTGTGTTATACATCACAGTAGTGATACATTTTTTGTAACGAAAAACAATAGTACACAGTAAATCATTTTCTTTTGATTAAGCTAGTTTTCCTTGAGATAAACCGGGTTATTGTTGTACTCAAGAAGACTTTGGCAGTTGTCAAAGTAGTATTGTAATTAGCTATGATTAGTGAATTAAGTCCTCGTTGGAGAGAGGCGAAATCACCTTGGCGGGTGGACTGGATTAGTTTGAGATCAAACGAACCAGGATAAAAATATCGTGTCTACTGCTTTTGATTTTATGTTTCAATTTAACCCCCCCTTCTTGTGTTTTTTACTTCTTCAATTCCTTTATGATCTTATCAGAGTTACCAGGAACTTCTGAGATATTTTCGTTATGAGCATTTTGTAAGTTATTTTTAGTTTAGAAATTGTTTCTTTCAACTCAGTTTTATGATCTCGGTTTCTTAGTTTCTTCAGAGTCATAAACTAGATCCTTTTTCAGGTTCTTGTTTATGACTCGAAGTTTCTGATATCTTTCAAGAATTTCTGACAGACTCTCTTCTAATTGAAATCTAGAGAAGTTAGAGAATACCTTTTCTACCTCTGAGTCTGATTCTGATCCAGATGATCCAGTATCTTTTGATATGTTGGCCATTAGGGCTATGTTTGCTCTTTCATCTTCTGATTCTGTTTCAGCTTCAGAAGAGTCTGAGTCATCCCATGTTGCCATGAGGCTTTTCTTATTTTCCTTAAAGAACTTATTTTTGGGTTTCTCTTTTTTAAGATTTGGACAGTCGCTTTCGTAATGCCCTTGTTCATTGCATTTGTAGTAGATAATGTATTTGTTGCTTGACTTTCTGTATCCAGAAGATGGTTCAGAATGATTTCCTGTTCTTCTGGAATTTCTGAACTTCCTTTGCCTGTGCTTCCACAACTGATTGACTCTTCTGGATAAAAGAGACAGTTCATCTTCTTCTTATGAGGATCCACCAGAGTTTTCTTCTTTTTCCTGCAAAACTTTCGATTCATATTTTTTGTTAGATTTTAGAGCTAAAGACTTACCTTGCTTCTGCGGCTCATCTTCTTCTAACTCTATCTCATGACTTCTCAGGGAGATGACAAGTTCTTCGAGAGGGATTTTGTTCAGATCTTTGGCCAGTTTAAGAGCTGTGACCATGGGTCTCCATTTCTTGGGTAAACTTGTGATGATCTTCTTTACATGGTTAGTAGTTGAGTAGCCTTTACCCATAACTTTTAACCCAACCACCAGAATTTGAAACCTTGAGAACATTGTTTCAATGGTTTAATCTTCTTCCTTTTTGAAAGCTTTTCATACTTCTTAATGAGCGCAAGAGCTTTGGTTTCTTTGACTTGCATGTTGCCTTCATGCACCATTCTCAAGGAACCAAACATGTGTTTTGCTGATTCTCTGTTTGTGATCTTCTCATACTCTGTGTATGAGATAACACTCAAGAGAATAGTTCTAGCCTTGTGATGATTTCTGAAATCTCTCTTTTGATAATCTGACATTCTTTTTCTGTCAATCTTCTGATTGCTTTCATCAACAGGGTGTATGTACCCATCAGTCACCATGTCCTAGAGGTCAGCGTCATTAGCCAGAAAGAAACTTTCGATTCTATCTTTCCAATAATCGAAGTTCTCACCATCAAAAATAGGAGGTTTGCCGCAGATTCTGTCTTTCTCATCATGGTAGTCATTACTGATGTTCTGACTGGGTCCCACCATAGTTTTTTTCTTGCTTGGATCTTTTTCTAACAGGACTAAATGCTTATACTCAGAACCAGGCGCTCTGATACCAATTGAAGAATGGAAAAACACAAGAAGGGGGGGTTTGAATTGTGGTTTTTTAAAAACTTAAATAAAAGAACATGTTGGTTATCTTGGTTCGTTTGAACTCAAACTACTCCAGTCCACCCGCAAAGGTGATTTCGCTTCTCTCAACAAGGTCTTAATCAACTAATCAAACTTGATTACACAGCTACTATGACAACCGTCAAAGTCTTCTTGAGTTTAAACCACAATCCGGTTTTCTCAAGGAAATACACTAAATAATATTTTAAAAGAGTGTACAAAAATGTTTTCTAATAAAACAGTATCACAAGTGATGTTTTACACAATTTAGATTTTGGATGTTTGAAGATGATGAAGATTACTGCTTTGTTGTGCGTGAAAATCGTAAATGATTTCTCCTTCAAACTTTGTTTAAATAGGCGAAGCATGTAGTAGCTTTTGGAATGTTGATCAATGATGATTAAAGAGCTTTCCAAAAATAGAGATCATTGTTCTCTTTCAGCCGTTACTTTTGAAATGGCAATAATTAATTTGTAACACTTCAGAACATGCTTGCTTCAGAAGATGAAAGTTACCGCTGCTTCTTTCCAGAGCTTTGTGGATCAGAAACACGGAGTCATGTTTGCAGCATTAGAACTTCTTTGGGAGATGTATAGAATCAGAGTTGAAACAACCATGTAATTCATCTTCTGAGCTTCTTCCATCAGAACTTCTCTACAGAATCCCTATGAGTTCCTTAATACCCTAGGTCTACCCTTTTCTGTCTCTTCTCCAAGGCGATCGTATAGAATGAGCGTTTGAAACCCCAATTAAAATAGTTCTAAATAATTACTCTAATTATCTAAAATTATATAAAATACCCAATGTCTCCTTATTTACAACTATACCACACATAACATCACATTACACATCATATTCATCAAAATATCACATAAACTCACAAATAAGTCAGAATACTCACAACTAAATAATTAAATAAATAATCTAATTATTTTGGGGTGTTACACCAATAGCCTCTTGATTAGCATAAATAAAAGCCAATTTAGCCTCTAATTGCTCTTTTTTCTGGATAGAAGAAGCTATAGTCTCAGATGTGAAAGACTTCAGATTTTGCAGAATTGTATCAACAGAGTTTCTAAGAGTATCTCGCTTAGAATCATATGTAATAAATTCAAATATTGTGAGTCTCTCAATAACCCGATTTTAAATCTTATCAAACATACTAGTCCTAAATTTTTTAATTTGGGCTTGGGTATGTGGTCAAGGTTTAAGATTAGAAGTTGGTTGAGGTGAAGAAGAGACAGGTGGGGATCTATCTTCTAAGAAGTATAGAACTATTGTGCCAAATTTTGACACAACGTCTGGTTCAGTTGAATGGGTAGAATGGGCATAGTGTATAGTTGGATGAGTTTGATGTTCAGGAGGGGGTTTAATGTTCAGGAGATTATGGTTCAGGTTGGGTTTCTTGTATGGTTTGTTCAAGTGCAGTTTGAGGTTCAAGTTGAACAGGGTGGGTTTGGTCTTGTAGTTTTTGTTCATGTGTAGGTTCTGGTTCAAATTGAACATGATTGGTTTGAACTTCTGGATGGTAAGGTGTAGAAGTTATGATTTATAGAGGTATGGCTTGGAGATGTGTGACTTATATAGGAATCAAGTCTGATTCATCAGAATCAGAACTTAAGGTTAATAATTATTGAGGGCTTGAGGATGATATAGTTTGATGTTAAGGGCTATAGGTTTACTTAGGTTGTTCTTCTGGTATGGTTTCCATGAACTGATCATTATTAGTCATGATGGTTAGGGGAGATGGTTGTTCATATACTTGAATACATTCTAGTTGGTTTTATTCATAATTGAACTCACCAACTAGGTGTCTTGATAATTCATCTATGGCAGATAGATTATGGACTGTTTCTAGCATCTGACTGACGGTTTGGGAGTTAGAGGTTGGTTTAGGATTATTCATGACATGTTCTAAGGGTAGATCCATGTCAAGTATGGGTGAGGGTATGTGTTTAGATGAATGTGAAGGAGATTTAAGTGGGGTTGGTATTTTGGTTATAGTTGTAAGACAAGAAAAATCTAAAATTGAATCAAAAATAGGATCTAGAATGTTACATGTGTTTATAGTTTGTGCAGCATCTGGAGTAGCTTCAGAAGCTATCTCAGTTTCCAAAGTAGCTTCAGGAGTCTTATTCTCTATAGAAACCATTCTCAAATGTTGAACCCCAACTTCAGATGATTCTCCAATAGGCCTCAAGAGTACTTCAGTAGAAGCCTCTTCTTCCTTGGTCTGATGCATCAAAAACTCAGCATCTGAAGGCTCTTCCACAACCTTATTCTTCATAGAAGATTCCAGAATCTTGGCTTCCTATTGCACAGATTCTCTAAGCAGGTCCTGAGCATGTTTCTTCATCTCTTTCGACATCCTTTTTAGAGGTTGAACATATTCCTCTTCTTCTTCTTCCTGTTCCTTGTTTTCTTAATGGGAGCTAAGAATATAGAAGATAAAGTTGTCTTAAATGGAGTTCTTCCAGTTGCTCTAATTCTCGTCTTGATAAGTATAAAGGCAGTAGAAGATACTACCTGATAACATGAAATTATATTGTATATTCTACTTGACTCGCATGCATTTTGGTTTCATTTTCATTCATTTTTATCTTGTTATGCTGGTATTTTTATTCTATTTAAGATGCATCTTATCACAAAGCTCACATGCGAAAAGGACGAGAAATGGCGAAGAAATAGAGAAAATTGGAAGAATAGAAGAAAATAACAGAAAAACTATGTTTAATTTGCTTTCATTTAACAATATGTTCTGCTAAGTTGTTTTGAGTCTGGTATGTAAGGACCGTTGCTTCTGACGGGACTCGGTAACAATGTTGGTTTAATTAATTAATTTGAAATTTCTGTCTCGGTCTTTGTTTTTAAACTCAATTTAAATAGCTTTGTCACAAGAGTGAGAGGTTACCTAACACGATGTTATCACGAGAGTGGAAAATTAACTAAGGTTCGAGCCGACACTGCGAGAGTGAGGGTCGAACCAAATAGTAGAAAGTAGGCATTAATCATAAACATAAAGATAGCTCTTTAGGATTAATTATAACTTGTTTAGTTTTCGAAACACGTTCCTCGATTAGAATGGGCGAGCGAGAGAAAAATTCCATGGTCAGGGAACGTGACTTTATTCAAAACCACGAGAGTGTGAGATATTGTCTTTAAATTGATATTTTCTACTAAACACTTTTCCAACATCAGTGTAAGCCAACGAGTTACAGAGTCTCTAAGGTACACGGGATCCATATTCCAACTCTTTTATTATATATTTCTTTAATATTATTTTAGTATTTATTTTAGTCTTAGTTTCCCCTTAATCAATCATTGATTAGCCTTAGTTTTACAAAGTGAAAATAGATTATAGTAGGTTGACATTGGTCTCTATGGGTTCGACAATCTTTTATATTACTTCGATATTTCTGTGCACTTGCGGACCCATCATGTTTTTGGTGCCATTGTCGGGGACCGAAAATCAATATTGTTATTTTTGTTGTTGCACGGTATAGACTAAGGCACTCTTACCACGCCCAATATATTGAGGAGTCACAAGAATCTCGAAATTCCACTCTCGACACATTAATGGTGGATCTCATTGCAACACTAACTCGCTCTAGGCTAGAAACCATGACGATAGAGTGTTTTATGGAGACACAAAACTTGATGCAAACACACTTTGAGGAGCTTCAGGAATCCCATAATTTAAACCTCAAAACATCAATGGAGGATTTCAATGTGATGCTGACTCACTCTAGGCTAGAATCTATGATAGAGCACTTTGTAGAGACCCAAATTGTCCAAAATAAAGAGTTAAGAAAACAAAGTCTTCATAATAATGAAACCCTTAGGCAGCTGAACAATGTGGTTGAGTCCCTTGTGACTCACAACATGGCCTTTTAGACTCAAACCTCCTTGCTTGAAAAAAAAAACCTCTAGGACCCTTCCATGAGAAGCATGTGGATGTTCTAACAACCAGTAGTGAAAAAAAATCGAAAATCCTAAGGAGAGTGATAATGAGGTTGAAAAGAGTAATAATGAGGTTGAGAAGAGTTATGGTGAGAAAATATTAGAGATTGAGAAAAATACATTGACATCATCCGAAAGGGAGGTTGTCGAGGAGGTAGAGAAGGAAACAGATATTATTGTTCCTCCTCCCTATACCCCACCGATTCAATTCCCGCAAAGTTTTATGGACACTGAGGTAGACTCCAAATCCAAAATGTATGTAGAGGTATTGGAAAATATACACATCAATGCGCCCTTGTTTGAGGTCCTGCATAAAAAGAGAAAAATTGAGGACCATAAAACTAGGGAAATCAATAGTTTTAAGAGGGGAAGGTTAACGTTTGAGGTGGTGGATGAAATAACTGAACCCACACTTTAAAAGCTGATACTTAGGATAGATCTTGATCCACCACCACAAGTTCAAAAGAATGAACCACCCCACAGAAGAAGAAAAAGAAAAGGTGAGGGATATGTGAGATGGATTGATAAGTGGCCATGGAAACCAAAGATGATTAAAAATTAGATCGAGGATTCATTCTCGAGATAATCACCATGAGTGCTGACACTCTTGAGTCGTCAAGCTACCAACGTTAAAAGAAGTGTCGTGTGGGAGGAAACCCATGAGTTTCAATTTAATGTTTTTTGCTTTTGTTTGAGTTTGCATAAAATAAAGATTTCAATCGCTTGGCACTTATCAGTTACATGTAGGCAACTATCGAGGCAAGCATTGATCAGGTTCTTATACCTTTTCCCACTTTTTACTGAAACATTAAGGACAATGTTTGGTTTAAGTGTGAGGGAGGAACTTTACTACTTTCCATTTATCTCTTCTTATTTTGATGTATTATTTTCTAGTTTATTGCATGTTTTTAGGATTTTATTTTTTTCAGTATTTGGTCGAGCCATTACATGTGATGTCGAGTCTGTATGCCTGTTTTTCAGTTGTTATTGAATTTTCCTAAAATTTTAAAATTTTAACATGTGACATAAAATTTCTTGGATACATGGCACACACACTCTAAAAGTATATAGGTCGTCACACTTTAGGGTGTGTTAGAGAGACTTGGGAAAGTTTCAATAAAACTGATACTTATATGACACCCAAGACCCCCTCATTATGTGATATCGATTTATGCACCCATTATTCCGAAACCTTAGGCTCAAGTTTTCAAAGTAGCTCTTAAGTAGTTTATATTAGCGGTCAGCACCATCTTAAACACAAACTATGTAGGGAGTCGATGAACATAAGTGAGTGATCCCAAAAATTCTAATAAAATATTTTCCATAATAAATTTAAAATAGGGAATGCACCTATTAAGTAAGGTGACCCTCACCCGGTCACTTAATCCAACGGTTGTGGAACCTACAAAAATATAACAAAATAATAAGCCGTCATTTGGTTCAGATATGTCTGGTGCTGAACTTGGTAAGGTGGACTATGGTCTGATCCCCCGCAACTGCGATTGGCTAAATAAAAGGGGTACCAAACTTATGTACCAAAACCCCAAGAAAAGGATCATAGTCGCTAACTGATTTCCTTACTATGTGCGTGTATGGATAACGAGCTTAATGTGTTTGCGCTTGAATGAATAGAGTGAAAGAAAAACAAGAGATATATGTTGAGTTATAATGGCATGATTATATTGGGTTGCATAATGAGGGAGTCTTTTAACATTTTGTCGTTACGCTCTCCTTGGTATTGAACATTTAATACCTATCAAACTAACATTAGCCTAGCAGTCGCGTATGATTAGGAGTTGTGTTGTGCCTTTGTTTCAAATCACGCTTAATCATTTCCTTTATTTTGTTGGTTGGTTGCTTGAGGACAAGGAATGGTTTAAGTGTGCGGGAATTTAGTAACGCAAAATTATATCGTATATTTGACTTGACACGCATGCATTTAAGTTTTGTTTTTATTCATTTTTATGTTGTTATACCGGTATTTTTATTCTATTTCAGATACATCATATCACAAATCTCACATGCGAAAAAGGACTAGAAATGGCGAAGAAATGGAGAAAATTGGAAGAATAGAAGAAAAGAACAAAAAAACTAAGTTCTGGACCTGTGGCTCTCGCCACACACATATTAAAGATGTGGCCCTCGCCACACACTCCAACATTGTGACCCTCGCCACACAATAATGTGGCCCTCGTCACAGGCTAATTCTTGCTGCCACGTCTTTAATTTTGTTGTAGCCTTCTCCATGCCCACCATCTCACCCATTCACCCCATGATTTTCTCAACTTATCCGATCATGATCTCCATTATCTCCACTATCTCTCACATGATAACTTCCAGCATCTCTCACTATATAAAGGACCTAACATTCATTGTTTTGGAATCCAAGTTTGTGTGCGGAAGCGCTGTTCATAGTTTTAGGCAGAAATCACTTTGTAAAAGTGGTAGTTTCTCACACCGGGGATCTACCACACAATTAGTATTAGGCCTACAATTTGTGTAATGCTTGGATCAAATCTTACCCCTTTAATAGAAGTTATTTCGGTTTCATCTATATTTCAAGTCTCGTAATTTATTCCCAACTTTTACAGGTTTCCTTTTATTTCTTTATTATGATTATTATTATCGTTTATCATCGTTAATTTAATTACCATGTCGTTCTTAATTGCAATTGTTATGTTTAATCCGCTTTCATTTAACAATATATTTTGCTAAGTTGTTTTGAGTACGGTACGTGAGGACCATTGTTTCCGATAAGACTCAGTAACAACGTTGGCTTAATTAATTAATTTGAAATTTTTGTTTTGCTCTTTGTTTTTAAACTCAATTTAAATAGATTTTTCATGAGAGTGAGGGGTTACTTAACACGATATTTCCACAAGATTGGGAAATTAACTAAGTTTCGAGTCGGCACTGCGAGAGCGTGGGGGTCGAACCGGATAGTAGAAACTAGACATTAATCCTAAACACAGCGAGAGCGCTTTAGGATTAATTAGAACTTGTTCAGTTTTCAAAACGCATTCCTCGATTAGAATGGGCGAGTGAGAGAAAAATCCCATGGTCAAGGAACGTGACTTTATTCAAAACAACGAGAGTGTGAAATATTGTCTTTAAATTGATATTTTCTACTAAACACTTTTCCAATGACATTGTAAGTCAACAAGTTACAGAGTCCTTGAGGTACAAGGAATCCATATTCTCGCGTCTCTTTTATTATATATTTATTTAATATTATTTGTCTTTATTTTAGTCTTAGTTTCCCCTTAACAAGTTATTCATTAGCCTTAGCTTTACAAAGTGACAATAGATTACATTAGGTTAACATTGGTCTCTATGGCTTCGACAATCTTTTATATTACTTCGATATTTTCGTACACTTGCGAACACATCACTACCTCCTTCACCTTCTTCTGAACTAGTGACACAACCTCCTTCTTAGGTGGCATATGAGTCTCCTTCTGATCTTCAGAAGCAGTCACTTTCCTCTTTTTGAAGGTTTGTAGACATATTTTGGTGCCTCTGGAATATCATCCATAGTCAGAGTAACACTAGTGTCTTCTTTGTCCATTTTAATATATTCCTGAAGCACCTCTATGTTGTCAAGCTTAGAGATGATAGGAAAATCCTCAAGGTAAGCAGTCTTTGCACTTCTAATCCTTAGACCAACTTCTGGCTTCACAATTGCCTTCTTACTGATCATGTTCATATTGCCAAGAATAGCAGCAGACAAGATGCTTCTAAAGGATTCTTCTAAATCCTGAGTAGCATAAGTTTCCTTCATAGTTGCAAGTTATCTACTCTGATGGAATAGCTTAGTTAGAAGCCTTCCATAAGGAACATTTTTATTATCATTCTTATGGCTCTCCTTGATAGCTTCACAAAGATGGTGGAAGATGTATGCATCTAGATTCATCTTCTCTCTATTTACTAGAAACTTAATTAAGTGTTTGTGATCCCATGAAATCTGATCAATACTTCTTCCCATGAGAATTAGACTGCCAATTAGGATTCTGAATAGAAGCATGTGTACAATATGCATATTCTTCACCTTTCCAAAGTCATTAAGTTGGATACAGGGTTGATTTGATCATTTTCGCTTCTTTGTTGCTTTCTTATGTGTTTGGAACACATCTACCTTCATTTTTCACACCAATGAGTTGAGCAATATGGCTCTGAGTGATGGTTACTTCAACTCTCATCATTGCATACATGATATTAACTTCTTTAAACTCCTTCAATCCTATCTCAACTCTAAATTTCCCTTTGTTTTCTTCATCCTCAGTAATCTTTTCTCTGACCTCAACAACAATAGCAACTTCATCAAAAACGTATGCCTTAATTTGAAAATCCTTAACCATATAGGGGTAAGTAGGACCATTGAGAATTTCTAAGTAGGGTATCCACCCCTGAACTTTAAAATACTCTCTCAGAGAATATCCATTCACACTAAAAGACTTGAAATCCACCATTTGCTCTAATATCAGCTTGAGATCATTCTCTTTGATCTTCATAGTTCTTGGGTTTATATGAATACCTTTTCGAGATTCTATTACCATAGGTCTTGTTGAGAAGAAGACGCAACTGAAATGGGGTTTAAGGTTCTAAGGGAGTTTATGAAAAATGAGTTGTTTTTCTAAGAAGGATTGAGAGCGAAAGTGCGGGTTGTGAAGTGAGAGAGACACGTGTGTCAAATTTGAATATTGATTGCTTTGAGTTAAATAATCGTTTTTTAATTTTGATTAAAACAAAAATTAATGACAAAGGGGGGAAACACAATATTCAAAGCAATTCTTCATAACCCAACGGTTAATATCCATAAGTTAATACACATAAGTGAGACATGTGTCAAAAATGAAGTTGAAATATTTTCCACTTATATGCTATCAGAAATAATTCATCAGATTTTGAACATCAGAGGCTGAGATGCTTCAGAGGCTATTATTCATTAGAGGCTGGTCAGATACTCTGATCATAGTGGCTTTTGATCATCGTCAAATGTTGATCATCTATTAAGAAGCAATCATCTTTCTTTTATAAAATGCATGTTCAGATTCTTTTTAATCAAATCAAATCTTTCTATAGCAAGAGGCTTGGTAAATATATCAACCCATTGATGATCAGTATCAATGAATTATATATCTATTACACCTTTCTGAACATAGTCTCTAATAAAATGATGTTTTATTTCTGTGTGCTTGGTTCTAGAATGTTGAATATGATTCTTTGTAAAACATATAGCAGCAGTATTGTTACAAAATATTGAAATACTGCTTTGACATATTTGATAGTCTTCTAACTAATATTTCATCCAAATTAGTTGTGTGCAACAACTTGCAGCTGGGATGTATTCTGCTTATGTTGTAGATAAAGAAATTTTTGCTTGACTCTTACAGGATATAAGGTTTTCACCTATGAATTGACAGTTTCCACTAGTGGATTTCCTTTCAATTCTATCCCCAGCATAGTCAGCATCATAAAATCCTTCTAGCTTGTAATATGTGGATTTTTTATAAAGCAATCTTAGATTAGTTGTTCCTTTCAGATACCTAAAGAATCTTAATATTAGTTAAGTGGGTTTCTCTAGGATCTGACTGAATCTTGCACACAAACAAACATTGAACAAAATATTAGGTCTATAAGTTGTCAAGTAAAGTAAAGAACCTATCATAGCTCTATATAGCTTCTGACATACTTTGGTGCTACTTTCCTCTTTGCTCAGATTGAAGGTAGGATGCATAGGAATAAACATGAATTTATAATCGTCTAGCTTGAATTTCTTCAGAAGCTCCTTTGTGTACTTTGTTTTATGGAAATAGACTTCATACTTGCATTGGTTGATTTGAATTCCTAGGAAGAACTTCAACTCTCCCATCATATGCATTTCAAATTTAGCCTGCATTAACTCAGAAAACTCTTTGCAAAGAGTGGCATCAGTAGAACCAAAAGCAATATCATCAACATATACTTGAAGAATTAAGATGTAATTTTTCTGTTTCTTTCTGAATATTGTAGGGTCAAATTTCCCTTTTTGAAAACCATTTTCTAATAAGAAATTACTTAGTCTCTCACACCAAGCTTTGGGAGTTTGTTTTAGGCCATAGAGATATTTCTTAAGTTCGAAGTCATATCCTAGATGGATTGTATCCTCAAATCTAGGTGGTTGTTTGACATACACTTATTCAGAAATTACACCATTTAAAAATGCATTATTAACATCCATTTGATATAGAGTGATATTATGATTAATATCATAAGATAAGAGTAGTTTGATTTCCTCTTGTGAGTGCAACTTCACTATTAGATGTTTTGCATGATGTCAAAACTCTGAAAGCTAGCATTTCAGTATAGTGGATGGTATCCTTATGTCTTGTTGCACTCCCTTGCATTAGAGGTCTTAGGAATCATTTAAAATAACTTTAAAATTGGTCCCAATCATGAAATTTTAGTTTTTGCATAAAATCAAAATTTATGCACCGACTTGAAATTTATATGTGCCGTCACATAAAATATGCATTTATGTAATTTCTGAAAAACTTCAGTATGTGTCGACACATACGGTTTATGTGCCGACACCTATGACCTATGCGCCGACGCATACAATTTATGTGTCAGCACATGTACTGCAATATTAAAGCTTTTAGACATTGTTTTGCATGTGTCGAGACATAAATTTTTCAGGTCGACACATACTGATTTGTGGGTTATTGTACTGATGTTCTGTTGGGGTTCCATCTAGACGAGGACTGCTAGTGTCCAATTGTGTATTGGGTGGAGTTTTGTAGGGGTTTTCATCCAGGAATAACCTTGGGTTCATCCTTCAAGATCATTGGTTAATTTTGGGGTTTTCGTGCAAGACGATCGAGAAGGAATCGCAGTTAAGTGAATAACCTTGGAGTGCTTAAAATCTTTACAAGGAACCTTGGGCTGTTTGAAATCTTTGCAAGGACGTAGCTTAAAGTTCCAAATAGAATTGAATATATTTTGTTAATAGATTGCAATCGAATTTTCTCGAGTGAACAACCTTGGAGTTTTTGAAATCTTTACAAGGAACCTTGAAGTGTTTGAAATCTTTGCAAGGAACTAGCTTAAGCGGAGAATAGATTGAATCTATTGTGTGCTTGATCTTGTTGAAGATCAAAAGAAGATAAGGGGTTGAATCAACATCAAACGGTTGGGGTTTGTAAAACTTCTCTTAAACACTTCTCTTATAACCATACTTTTGCAAAGTAAGAAATTATCCTAATTTCAAATAGCATTGAGTAATTTATCGACGCGTAGGAATTTTCCAAAATTGTTTTTTTTTTGAATTGTCTGTTGAGTTGCTTATAATAGATTTTGATTATAAGTTATTTTCCATATCAACACAACACAAAGGAAAAATCTAAAACTTTGATTGCACGCCAAGTGTTTGAAAAATTGTTTAGCTTGTTTAACTCAAAGGAAAATTGCAATATTTTATCTCTTACTCTCATTTACTCTCTATATGCAATTTGTTGAAAGTGTTGTTAGATCAATCAATTCGTATAGAATTTATCTTTAATTGTTAAAGCTTAAATTGATTTTTTTATTAGCTTATAATCAATTTTATTGTAATATAATTTTCATATCAACAAAGCTCAAAGAAAATCTGAAAAATTGATTGTGCGCCACATGTTCGATAAATTGTCGAGTTATGTTTTTAATATGATTTCATTGGAAATAGGAAACCTATATGTTTGATATTAAACTATTAATGGAGATATTATTATGTTTATTGATTTTATCATTATCTTAATTCTATATGGCTTATGCATATCCGAGTTTCCAATAACTAGGTTCGTTTAGACTACTTTATTGATCTAGGCCAAAAACTTCCTCTCAACATTTTTTTCAAATAAGTATTTAAATACCTATGTTTGAAAGGTAGTTTTTATTTGGGTATCTATGCACCCCCTCTAGACACGTTGTCATAGTCTAAGTCCTCTAACCTTGCAATAGGTGCAAATGTTTCAAAGAAATCAATACCTTCTTGCTGACTGTAGCCTTAAGCTATAAGTTGTCGCGGTGGGAAAAATTTAGATTAACCTATTGATTAACTTAACTAGAAAGCAATAAGAGTCTCCACTGAACTTTATTGTTTCCAAAGTAAAGATAAAATATTTAGAGAACCCAATACAAAAAATAAAACAAAAGATAGATCTGGATACAGGGGTTGGTTATGCAAGGGAAATGTATTAGCACCCCTCACATTTATGCTACTCCATAGAAACCTCTTGAAAATCCGTGTTATCATAAAATCGGGTTATTGGCAAAAAGATTATGGTGATGAGAAAAAAATTACTTTATTATGTTTATACTCTCCAAGACTTCGAGAGTCATGTGCCTACGTATCCTCATGGTGCAATAAGGAAGTCAGAGCCTCGTAGTTTGTGGTAAAATCAACCACGAAAGTTTGTTGATTGATTTTAAATTGAAAAGTAATTTCGTCGTATTCGAGTGGAAACCACAATTTACTACCCACAAGCATGGGAAAGTGAGTATTTGAATCATATTTATATGGAGAACTTTTACTTGGACTTTCTCACAAGCAAATATCAACATTCAAGTGGAAAATGTTAATCACTTCACAAAATATTGTAGAAGTATAGTAGTTTGCATTCTACTAGAGTAGACTAATAATCAATATTTTGAAAAAGTTTACAAGAAAAGTGCACAAAGGCATAAAAATAAGTTTGATGAGGTTTGTCTTTTTTAGAAGTTTTGAAAAGAGTTTCAATATGCTTAAGTGTTTTAGCATTTATTAAGAAAAATATTTTTGGGATCATTTGACAAGGTCAAGGTTTATAAAGAAAGGGTTTGAAGTTTGAAATAAGAAGTTTTATAAACTAGGGAGAAGTTTTGAAAATAGAAGAAGTGAGTAGGAGATGAAGAGGCTATCTTAAAGCATAAAGTAAATTACATGAAATAAAAGGTCTCATTGTAAGGTAGCCCAAGAGAAAGCCTTTGTGTGTGCAAATGTACTAACCATAAGATGGAGCAAACATTTGACATTAGTTAAAATGGGCATTTCTTTCCCTTTGGATTAAGCCACAAGATGAGCTAATCATATGAGAAAGCAAATAAGTAGATGAATCATCAAGAGAAAGCAATGGAAGTAGATGAACACTAAAAGATCCAGATGAAATCCAAATCATGGAGGCACAAAGAGAATTCCAAGTCTTCAAGCAAAGATCAAAGTTTCTCAGAACAAGTCCAAGTCTTAAATTTAAGTTCAAAGGTCCAAATGAATCACAACGTCTTTGATACAACAACTCCAAGCAAAGCAAATCACTAATTCCTAAAGTAAAAAGTGAAAAATACTCCTCAAGCAACGGATATAGACACAATGTCCACAAGATCGTGTGAAAGTTTTTTAGGGTTTTATCCTTTTTATTAATGTTTTTGTTCTTTTGAAGCAATAAAGCAAGAGAAGAAAAAAGATAAAAGGCATAAATTAAAAGGAAAAATGGAAATTGAAATTTTGGCACTTGCAATGTAGATGTCAAGGCTAATGTTCTAACACCAACACAATATCGAGACACATGTTAAAACATCTGTTCCTAAAACAACAACTTTCAGAATAAGAATTACGCAGGAAAAGAAAAATATTGAAAGTAAATTAACACAGTTAATTGTTAAGCCAGTTCGGTGCAACGTCTCCTACTCTAGGGGATACCAAGCCAGGAAGGAAATCCACTATGATAATATTAGTTCAAAGCGTAAACAATCCCAGTTTACAACTTCTCTCCTAATCAATATCTTGTGCAACTTCTACCCAGGAACCTCCTAGATATGAGAACCCCTCTCAATTTTAATCACTGCAGTGATACCTACAATAACAAACCTTGTCACTAGACCAAAATAATCAAATATAAGGTTACACTTCAAATAAAAATACTTAGTTTTTCTTAAAAGTTTCAATTAAGAACAATACTCAAGTTTTTGCTTAAAAGCTCATGAGTGAGAACAATAAATTGATATAAAATCAAGTAACAATCAGTCAACCCCAATGCATCAAAAGATACATGAGTGACATACAAAGAACAATAACACAACACAAAGACCTTAAAAGACTCCCAAAACCCTAATCCTTAGGTTGCACCCATGGTTTCTTCTATGTGAATGATTTCTATTTTATGTCTAACAAGTCCTTATTTATAGACTCTTGAAGTATGGACTTTGACTCTTCAAATCAAATCCAATATTCACTTTTTAAATCAACTGCAAGATCTTCATATAAAAATAGAAACAAATCTTTTAAAATTTCCTAAAAAGTATCCAAAATCCTTTTTAATGAAATAAATCAAATATGCACTAGTTCCTAATAAATCTCCGTGATCTGTGAAGAAGAATGAGATATATCCAAAAGGATCTCTCAAAACCAAATCAAATGTGTCAAGATATTAAAACGGCAGCGGCTGCTACATAACCGGCCAAGATGTCAAGACATTTGAATCAACATCTGTCTGATACACATAACAACATAACCTATCATGACAATTGGTCAATATGTTGTGTCATCTTGCTCAACATCATCTCAGAACCATGTTTTAGAAAAATTTATGCCAAACCTAAAACCATGGATTCAACAGTCTCTCCCTTTGACAAAATTTGGCTAAAACAACTAATGCACAATAATCCTGGAGAAAGGAGTAAAACCACAACACAAGCTACATGAAAACATGCAAACTTTTTACAAACTGAAACATAATCATATATCAAAGAATGCATGTAGTTACATATCACAATCTTCAATACTCTAGAAAACATATGTCCAGACATGAGGTATGACATCAAAGACATGACCGAACCCCCCTGTCACACATGATCAAGACGCCCCCTCAAAGGGAAAACCCAAATCACCAGAAAATCTAACATACAAAATATGAACTACCCAAGTTCACACATCAGAGGCAGCATCAGTAGAAGATAAAACAACCTCACATATCAGGATTTTCTCATAACAGGCAAGATGTCAGAACATTAAATAAGACATCATGCACACAAACTCCACCAGCAGAGCAGCAGAAGCTCTAACCAAGCATGACAGACAATCATGCTCCCCCTAAATAATTGCATCCAACAAGCAACCACAATCACTACTATCCCTTTAGTAGTAGCATTATCCTATCAGCATGCTAATTAACATGTCAAGACATGTTTCATAACATCAGGACACACAAAAACACTAACACTTTACTCCCCCTTTTTAGCCAAAAATTGAAAAAAGTAAAGTAAATGTAAATAAAAAATGGAAGCACACAATACACACAAGCTTAAAACACAGATGGGAGCACACATAAGCAGATGGAAACGAACACAAGCTTCAACACCTTTAGGTGGTCATCCACCTCTTACCCCTATCAAAGATCCTTCTTCACTCCTTGTTGTTGTCACCAACCCTTCTATTCTGCAGAGACCCTTTGTTCCATTTAATAGAAACTTGCTTAGGCTCCCTAAGCCTCAGAACATAGAGGAAATATACAGTATCAATTGCACTCCTACTTATCTGTAATTGCTATAACTCTTCAATAGTGCAAGTTCCAATCCCACTGCTTATGTTCTCAATCTGATTTTTAAACATAACAATAAGTTATTCCATGTTTCCCATATACTCCAGAGTAATAACCTTTCCTTCAGTGAGATTCTTGATAAGTTGATTATAACTATCAAGGTTCTGGTTCCAGCATGTAGTTATCATTCAAATCTTCAACGAGTAATGTCATAACATCACGTTTGACATTATGATACTTTAACATCTGGTCAATCCATAGTAGTTGAGAACAACCTCTCCTTGTTCCATCATACTCAGATTCAGTAGTATTTCCAGAGGTACAAATTTTCTTCTTATTAAAACAGGATATCATATTATTTCTTAGACACAAATACCTACTGATCCACTTTGAACCAATGATGCAGTTCAAGAAATTAGAACACATCCTTGGTTCTAGATTATAAACAAGACATAAATTTTATATTTCTTTATTGGATTCTGTAATGTCTATTTCATTAAAGTATCTTGTCTTAATCTCTTTAAGTTATTATGTCTGAACTCTAACTTCTGGATCAACACTTGTGGACTCACAAATTGCTTCTTTTCCTGTCTCCTTAGTCTGCACAAAAGATGTCCCGATATTGTTCGACATCCTTCTCCCTTTCAGTGAAGGAATCATCAATTATCACACTTGTTGATTCCATTACATCTTTAGCTATGGAGTTAAAACTCTATAAGCTCTTCTATTTGAAGAGTAACCCAGAAATATCCCTTAATTCCTTATGAGATCCTACTTACCTTTTTTTTTTATCTTTGTTCACCAAGACATAGAATTTCCTTCTAAAGGTATGAAAATACTTGACTGTAGGCTTACTTCCTTTCCATATTTCATAGAGAGTACTTGAAGTACCTCTTATCAAAGTGAACCTATTATGATTGTAGCAAGCAGTACTCATAGCTTCATCCCAAAAATCCAATGGTGATTGCTTAGTAGAAAGCATAACTCTAGTTGATTCCTGTATAGCCCTAGTCTTCAGAAACACAAAATTCAAAGACTTTTGCATTCTAAAACTCCTTGTCATGTTTACCTTTGACCTTGACAATCACACTATTCTTCTCCTCTTGAATTCTTTGACACAGATTTTTGAAGACTTCAAAAGCATCTGATTTTTCTCTAAGAAAATTCATTCATGTATACCCTAAAAAATCATCTATAACCATATAGACATACCTCTTTCCACCCAAAATTTATATCTATATTGGTCCTATTAAGTCCATGTGAAGAAGTTCCAGCACTTTGGTAGTAGCCTGATGTTGCAACATTGGGTGTGACATCATGGTTTGGTTCTTAACTTCACACTCATCACAAACTTTCCTTTCTTCAATCTTGAGCTTTGGAATTCCTATAATGACCCTTTTAGATATTATTTCCTTCATTCTCTTGAGATAAAGTTGTCCAAGTTTCTGGTGACATAACTTCACTTCATTCTCATTGGCTATTGGACATTTGGAAGAGTAAGACATTATTTGAGATTCCCACAAATAGCAGTTGTCTTTGTACCTTATGCTCTTCATCTTAATAACATACTTCTCATATTTGATCAGAAATTCAGATTTTGAGAAATTTACTAATAGCCCTTGGTCACACAATTGACTAATGTAATAAGATTAGCAGTTAATCCTTTCACAAGAAGAACATCTTCTAAACTAGGTGAACCAGCACACGTAAACTTTCCAACTCCTTTGATTTCATCTTTAAACCCATTACTAAATCTTACAATTCCTGTGAGATAAGGTATAATATTCACCAATAACTTCCGAACCCCTGTCATGTGTCTAGAGCACCTACTGTGAAAGTATTAGTCTTCTCTATTTGAGTCTATTAAGGAAGTATGAGAAATAAAGTTCATATCCTTATTTTCAACTCTTCTCCTTTTTCCTACTTGATCAACCTTAGAATGAACTGAAGATTTTTTATCTCCATACAGTTTATAACATAAAGGCGTAATATGGGCATGTTCACCATAATAATAACATATCCACATTGATTATTGGAATCAAGATAATACTTTATCATGTCTGCCAGGATGTTGAAACATGTGGTTGGACATGTTGATCATTCTCTTCCTTTCATGGCGAAAGAACTCCTCTTTAGATACTTATCTTTGTTTTTATCATATTGATAATCAACATCAGTATCTCCATCCTGTCTCACCATATCAGCTCTACTTTTCATCTTCTTCAAGGAATCTGACATGTTATTAAGCTTAGAATTTAAGATAGTTACCTCAATTTGAAGATGTGAAATATAACATAGAAGCTTCTTCTTTTCATTCTCTAATTCAACAATGATCTTTATATGTTCTTCTATTTCTTAATAATTTCTTCACACCAGTCACACGTGTCCTTATAGGATACATCAAGGTCTTCATAAAGTATACTTTCATCATAAGCTTCCACTTCATTTTCCCATCTTCCAGAAAGATCCATTACAAGTTTGTCAGTCTCAGTGTTTGATTCATCTTCTAACTCATCATCATCAGGTCAAGATACAATGGACCCCTTTTTCTACTTCTTGAGAAAATTGGGATATTCTTGCCTAATATGACCAAAACCTTCACACTTATAGGATTGAATACCTTTTCTTTGATTTTCTTTGTCTTTAGCTATGGTATTATTTTTAGCATCATAGTTATTACTGATGTCAGATGAGATGTTCTGAACATTTGGTCATCCTCTTCTATCCATTCTCTTCAAAAATCCATTGAATTATTTCCCAAGTAATACAATGGTATTGGACAGACCTCCATCAGTATCTAGATCAGCTTGGCCTTCTTCATCTTCAGCATTAGAAACAAAAGTTATGCTCTTGTTCTTTTTCTAAGACTTGTCACTAATAGCCAATTCAAAAGTTTGAAATGACCCAACAAGTTCATCAACTCTCATAGTGTTGATGTCTTGAGCTTCTTCAATAGAAGTTACCTTCATGTCAAATTTCATAGGTAAATACCTAAGAATATTTCGAACAAGCTTTTGTTCTAACATCTTTTCTCCTAAGGCACTAGATGTATTTGATATTTCAAGAACCTTAATATGATATTCATGAATGGTGTCATCACCATTCATCTTTGAGTTCTCAAATTTAGTAGTGAGAAGCTGGATTATTGACATTTTTGCTTTGGATGTACCTTCATGAGTTGTTCTGAGGATTTCCCAAGCATCCTTGGCAACAATACAAGTATTAATCAATCTGAACACATTCTTCACTACTCCATTAAATAAAGCATTTAACGCTTTGGAATTTTCAAGAGATAATTTATCATCCTCATTATTTCAATCTTCCTCTGGATTCAAAGATACTTTCCCATTTTTATCCTTCTCAACAGGATGTTCCCATCCTTTCAAAATAGCCTTCCAAGCTTTATTGTCCATAGATTTTAGAAAATCCACCATTCTAACCTTCCACCAATCATAATTTGAACCATCTAAAAGAGGTGGTATGTTCTTGTATCCTTCTTCTTTATCCATAATACCTGAAAATATTCTCCCAGGTGCTCACCCAATAACTAGAACAGGGTGTCCACTCTGATACCAATTAAAATTCTGGCACTTGTAATATAGATGTCAAGGCTGATGTCCTAACACCAACACAATGTCAAGATAGATGTTAAAAACATTTGTTCCTAAAACAATAACCTTCAGAAGAAGAAGAATTATGTAGGAAAAGAAAAATAATGAAATTAAATTAATAGTTAATTGTTAACCCAATTAGGTGCAATGTCACCTACTATGGGGGCTACCAAGCCAATAAGGAAATCCACTATGACAATATTAGTTCAAATCTTAAACAATCCTTGTTTACAACTTCTCTCTTAATAACTACCTTGTGCAACTTCTACCTAGGAACCTCCTAGATATGAGAACCCTCTCTCACTTCCAATCACCATAGTGATACCTACAGTCACAAAACTTGTGACTAGGCCAAAAGAACCAAATAGAAGATTACACTTCAAATAAACAATACTTAGTTTTGCTTAAAAGCTTCCACTACGAACAATACTAAACTATTTGCTTAAAAGCTCATGAGTGAGAATAATAAATTGATATAAATTCAAGTAATAATCAGTCAACCTCATTGTATCAAAAGATATATGAGTGACATACAAAGAACACAAATACAAAGACCTTAAAAGACTCCCAAAACCCTAATCCTTATGTTGCACCCACAGTTTCTTCTATTTGAGTGCTTTCTATTGTAGTTCTAGCAAGTCCTTATTTATAGACTCTTGCAATATGGGCTTGGACTCTTCAAATTATATTCAATCTTCACTTTTTAAATCAGCTATAAGGTCTTCACATAAAAATAGGAACAAATCTTTTAAAGTTTTCTAAAAAGACTCCAAGATCCTTTTTAATGAAACAAATCAAATTCGTAGTTGTTCATAATAAATCTCCTTGACATGTTAAGAATAATGAGATATATCCAAAAGGCTCTCTCAAAAACAAATCAAATTTGTCAAGAGATTAAAATAGCAGTGCCTGCTGTATAATAGGTCAAGATGTCAAGACATCTGACTCAACATCTGTCTGATACATATGACAGCAGAACCTGTCATGATAGTTGGTCAAGATATTGTGACATCTTGCTCAACATCAGCCAAGAACCATGTTTTAGCAATATTTATGCCAAAACTAAAACCATGGATTTAACAGAAATGGCAAGAATGTAAATGACATAAAATTAAAGGGTATAAAAGTAATTAATATAATGGTTAATGTTTCATGGCAAAAACCATTACAAAACCAACTTACTTGTTTGAAGGTAAGATTTATAATCTCTATTTATTCCTTATCTATGTTCAATGTGGGACATATGTCTTTTCGAATACACCTACAATCGCTTAGCAAAATTAGGTTGTGATACCATCTTAAGATTGAATAAGAGTATATTTCTTGTATAAAAAGAGAGAAAATATTACCTTGTACTCCTACATTTAGACTTGTACCCCTATAATTTTTTTAAATGCTAATTTTATCCTTCAATGGTTTTAACCAATTTATCATTTCACTTTTTACTATGCACCAAAAAATCTGAGAATTACATCCCTACACCTACGTTTCAGAATACTTCAATAAAGTCTTTCGTTATGTATTTTAACAAACCAGGACAATTGATCAAAGTTGTTCGATTTAAGAAAAAACACCCAGGAAGAGTTGTACATAATGTTCTGGTTTGGAATGAAAAATATATGTAAATCAGAACACTTATGAAAATTCATATGGCTGTGTGTTTTATTAATCGGGACACATATCCAAAGTGTTCCTATGCATCTTAATACCTAAACTGGAACACTTGTCCAAAGTCTTCCAGTGCGCTTTGTAATACGGTGGGAGAATTGACTTGGTTTTGCGTTTTATCGCAAATGTTGCGGATAGCAAGAGTCGCCACCGACTTTTTTTTTATCCAATAAGGAAAAGGTGAAAAGAACAGGAAAGACCTTGAGATTATTGAGTTCGGGGGGTAGGTTATGAAAAGGGAAGGTGTTAACACCCTTTTTATCCGTAGTTATCTACGGGCTCTTAATCGCTAGCTCATTTTTGAAAATTGCTTTGTAAATGTGTGTTTTGGAAAATATTTTTAAAATTCCAATTGTAAGGCGAACTTTGTAATGATTCTCATATATGTCCTCGAGAATGCGTACAAGGTGTTTTTTTTAAAATACTTTTGAAGAGCGTTTGTGAAAAATGTTTTGTTTTGAAATGTTTGTGAGCAAGTGATTAACAACAGTCTACCTACTCAAGATCTTTCTTGTAATTCTATCCTCCTTTAGATAGTGCTATTCTACCATTAGTTAGTAGGAATCCCTTTCGTTGGATGTGAAGGGACGAGCGTGAGTCATTGTATAGTCATCGAAGGAAACTTGTAAAGGCACTTTAGCAATTATTGTTTAAGGGACTAGATCATTTACCGAAGGCAAAGTCGAAAGGGTCATCGAGGGACTATGATCTTTTGTATTGGAGGGACTTTGCTAAAGCGTCCCTACATTCGAGGGACATGACTGTATTTATCTGAAGGCAACAAGTGAGGTTACCCTAGAGGTGCATGTGCGAATAGTGATTCAGTTCAGTTTATATTTATCTTGGATTAGGATTTTCTATCGTCAGGTTTTATCTTGTCATACACCCTAATTACTAATAACAATATAGTAAAATAATAGCAGGAAAAGTAAAGTGTGGAAAGTAAAATTCCTACGTTATTACATGGCCTTGGGGGCAGTTACATAATAGAAAAACGAAAAATAGAAATCCTAAGCTATTACGTACTAGAGCAGTTACATAATAATGGAAAAACGAAAGATAAGGCTATTTACAAATTGCGAACCCCCATACATTTTATCTATGAAAATAAAATAAAATAAAATAAAAATAGAGAAAAAAGAAATGTTTTTGATGATTTTTTAATGGAAACGGTTTTATTAATGATGATTAACATAAACCTAAAGACTAATTAATTTTAATTAGTAAAAATAGTTGAATAAATAAATTAATAAAAAAGGTTAAGGATGAAAAACCTAAAAACTAAATAATTTGAATTAACAAAAATAGTTGATTAATTAAATTAATAAAAAGAGGTTAATGATAAAAAACCTAAAAAATTAATTAATTTTAATTAACAAAATAATTGATTAATTAAATTAATTAAAAAAAGGTTAATGATAAAAAAATATAAAACCTAATTATTTTTAATTAACAAAATAGTTGATTAATTAAATTAATTAAAAAAATGTTAATGATGAAAAACCTAAAAATTAATTAATTTTAATTAACAAAAAAAAACAATTATTTTAGGTTTGTAAAAAGGTTTGTGGTTTTATGGTTAAGTGGATTTAGGGTTAAGCTTACCAAACGAATTAGGGTTTATGGGAAGATAATTAAGGAAAAAACCACAAGTTGAAAGCAAAACCAAACAAATATCAGGGGTGTTGAACCCACGCACTTAGTCTTCTACACTCCAAAATGGAAAAAGAACAAGTTAAAAGAAAAATTACACAAAATGTCAGGGGTGGGTGTTGAACCCACGCCTTTAGCCTTCCAAACTGCAATAGGGAAAAAGAACAAGTTAGAAGAAAAATTACACAAAATATCAAGGGTGGGTGTTGGTATCTAGCCTCAACATATTTTATAATAAATCTGCATGGGACCATTACGATGGTCCAAACCTGCAGTGTTGAATCTCATGAACACATTAAGCAAATTAGTATACCATGAAATACAAAGAAAACAAATATATGAAATTTTGTAATATTAAAACCGTTATGGCATGTATGATTGCTTCTACACCCTTTTGATCATGGAGATCGAACAAGCCTTACCCTATTGAGTTCCTGGAAGTGAATGAGATGGCTTGTTTGTAGTGACAAAGGTTTGTAATAAGGGTTTCAAGATTTCTAGGGTTCTTGAAAGAATTTGATATTTTAACAAGGTTGTAGCAAGGGTCTTTTTTGTGTCCCTATTTGTATTAAAATAATGATATTATATAATGGAAATACGGGCTTTAGATGTACAATAGGGCCTCCAATAACCACAATCAATAGTGCATATTTTTATTCACTTGAGTTTGACTCGTTCCAGGCAAATTCGCAGGAATCTCAGTGAAATTTTTGAAGTTGAATTGTGAATATAGATTGTAGCCGACATCAAGAAAAAACTTATGTCCAAAAATGGGCTCAATCGGATAAACGGTGAATTAGTTATGAATTTTTGAAGTTTCGCCTTAGACAACTTAATTTCCAGCTTCAAAACTTTCAGTGAGTTGCACACGATTTGGGTCAAAAACGGAAGCCTTCAGGGTACCGTTTGCTTTGGAAAATAAAAACCAAACTTTAACTAACTCAATTTGTGTGACAATGCCACTGGAACCATCTTGATACGATAAAAATAGACCGAGTTATGATTTTTTGAATACGGAGCAGATAAACATATTTCACAATTTTCCTGTGCGAAAACACTTGATAAATCCATATTTTCAGAGACTTTCTAAATGAAATTGGCTTCCATCTGTGAGAGATGAAAACGTAGATGACGTCAAGACAAAATTTTTGCCACCAGAATGAGTTCAAAACAAGCCAAGGGCTTCAAGTTATAAACTTTTTAGTGCGTAAAAACTGCACTTTCAACACACTTTTTCACCACATTTCTTCGAGAAAACTCGCACATTCAGAGGCCTTCTTTAAAGAATTAGATCTCGACCCAAACCTGAATTTTAGAATAAGTCACCAAGGATATCTTGGTGAAAGAAGACCTGAATATGGTGCGCCGGGTTGGACTTGTGAATCTTTGAACCCCGAATCATTGCGAAACGACGAACCGATCTTCTGCACGAAAAATACTCTGAGAATATCCATTGACGAAATAAACGTCACCTGTAAATTGATGAGGCTTTCTAGAGATACCTTGATCCCATAACCATAGAATCAATTATATGCATGTATGTAATTTTTGTACCCCGATATTTTCCCCTAAGATTCCTCTATCATCTCATATTAACTCAATCACAACAAGATCACACTAGGGTTTGCCTCTTCTCCCTATCTTTAGGTTTGCTCATGAAGAATCACCAAGCACCTTGATTTTTATATTGTGATTATCTATGTTTTGCATTAATTAATTTTTAACTAACAAATACAATGAATATTTTCTCTAATTTATGATCCTATAGGCGAGGGCACAACACATTTTATCAAGTAGATTCATAGGTTCATGAGTTTATTTCCATGCCTTCTTCAACAAAGCTTCGTTGAGATTAAAGATTCATAATTTAGAATGCTTTAAAATTATATCATGGCAAGGTCTATTGTGAATTATCATGCCTCAATTTGTCAAAGAAAGTCAAAAGAAGCAAGGGTTGATTAAAGAAGTTTGACCTAATTGGACAAGTTCTTGACTTCTTAAACACAAGTGCATAGCTCTCTCAATTATTAACATTTGGAAGTGGTTTTATCACTATGGTTTATTATTATCATCCTCAACAATTTCTATTCACATTGCAAAAGTAATTATGCAAGAAAGTTTGTCAAAATTGAAAAGGGTTTCCAAGTCATTTTGGTTCTTTAGGAGCTAGGGTTTTGGAGTTCTAAGGGCTATATCTTGCTCATCTTTTGATATTTTTGAGTAATTACAAAGGATGGAGAAAGATTACAAGTCCTCTAGATAGACTATCAAATTCCCTTATGTGACTTCAAAAGATCATAACTTAGTCAATTTTTATCTCCTTGAGCCCATTCTTTTTCCACAATGATCTTAAGGAAGTGAAATTAAATCTTATTTTATGTGAAAAGCTTGAAAATGAATGGGAGATGCCTTAAGAACTCAAAACATTATAGGTCACATCATAAATTTTCACCAATTTTACAAGATCATAACTTTTTCAATACTTGGTGTTTTTGAGTGATTCAAGTTTCACAAGGATCTTTCGGAAGTTCACTTCAAGCTAGCATCAATGATAAAATATTAATTTTGGAGGAATTACTTGTTTGAAATCAAAACATTATAGGTCACTTTTGAAGAAAAAACTTAGAATTTTTCTAAGTACAAAAGGTCAGCATTTTTTTCTCAACTTTACCTCATCATAACTTTTAGCTCAAGCATCCAATTAATGTCACTCTTTGCACATTGTAAAGTTTGTGACCTTATCTTTCAAATGATTCAAGAATTATGCCCTAAGATTCCTTGAGCTGTGAGCACCATGGATTCAAAGATTGTACCTTGAAACTAAAGTTTTCTCCAAATTCAGAATTTTAAATTCATAGTATGGCTTCTAATAACCAATTTAGCACGCATTTTTTTATTTAAACATGTTTAACGAAGTTCCCAAAGTTGAATTAAGGATCTAAACGCGGGAATTGATTGAGTTTTGATGCACACGGGGTCACACTTTTTTCACTTTTGAGCTTAATCCAATTTCCTTGCAAACTTCAAATTTCCTCTGAATTCTTTGCACCATTCGCTTTCCTATAAATAGAGGACCTCACTCCTCTCATTTTATTAAGCTTGAACATCCAAAATCACTCTGTCAAACTCCCTCCACAACTCACTTTTCTGAGATTTCGAATTCCTCTTTTCACCAATTTTCATTCCAATTTCTTCATTGATCCTTCACCCTTGAACTTCACTGAAGCTAACAGAAGAAGGATCAAGCCTTGAGGTGCCTGAATCATGCTAGCCAAGTCCATTTACAGAGTAAGTTCATCCTACTTCGTTCAGGTAGTTTAAGGCACCAAATCTTCTAACTCAAATTACTGGGATGGTCTATGATGTTCACTGATGCTTGCTCTTAACTAAATTTTGGTGAAACAATGCATTTGATGCTTCTGATTTTCAATTTTAACATTTTTAAACATCTCTGATTTTTTCCAAATCGAATACGCTGTGCTTTATATAAATTTTTCGCGAGCATATGATTGTGATCGTCTCAAGTAGATGCATCTAATGGTACCACTATGAACGTGTAAATGTACGGATTCAAGGATCTTGAACTTGTCTTACTTGCAGGAGGCTGGAGGTTGAAGACGATCTACGTGTTGTTCTTCAACTAATGACACTCAGCCAATTATTTAATTTTGATTGGTTGGACTTTCCTGTGTCACATGCGTGCACCTTAGCTTTGGTCCATGATACTCCCTCACCTCTGATCCATTAGATCTTCCAGCGTGTATAAGTGAGATAGATCCAATGCGCATGGTTTTTCTAATTTGTTTTTATTTTACAAAATTATTTTTAAATTTCTTTTATCTTTAAAAATTCCTAACTCTTTTATTTTTTATCCAAAAATCATGAAAAATATATATAAAAATACTTTGAACAATTTCTGATTTTGTGAATATTTTTTCATATTTTTATTTTAATGTTTGATATTTTTCATAATTTTTGTTTTGTTTGCCTTATTTTAATTATTTTAAAAATACTTCTTGTCATTTTTTAAATTTTAAATTTTTTTATCAAGATCATGTTTTCTATTTCTGACTTTTCTGAAACTTTTCTAGAATTTTATTTTTACTTCTACTATTTTTGATCTTTTTTCACTTATTTGAGTGATTTTAATTAGTTTAAAAATACTTTTCTGTTTTAAAAAAATTACCAAAATATTTATAAAAATATTTGAGATCATTTCTGACTTTTCTATGGTTTCTTATAATTTTTCTTTGACACTTTAAATATAGTTTACTATGTTTCCTTTTATTTCCATTAAAAAAACAATTTAAAAATCATTTTTCTTCTTTTTATTTTGTCCATTAAATGCAATCTTTTTTATATTCTGACTATGTGATGGTTGATCATGAACTTCATTAACATCATCGGATCTTGGATGTTGAGTTTAACTCCACCAAAATGGATGGATGATTTTAATGATAGTTTTATCAAAATATTTGATTCAAATACATCCCCTCCCTCTTAATCTTATCCCTTTCTCATTGTGCTACATGTTGTTAGAGGGTGATCTACATATCATCTCTCCAAACATATGGCACATAGATTGCTATTGACCGGCCTCAAAATAGGTGTGATTTCTATAGAAGTCTACTTACGATTGCTTAACATAGCGCTAAATTTTGTCCCGATTTGAGAAATGATCATTCGTGGCCCAAACCTATGTTTGCAAGCCCAAGTATGTTTAATTTGAAACCTTTGATCCAATAACCTTGAGGTTCATTGTTAGGATACTTTGGTACTATCAATCCTCTAATAGACTTTCATAAAATTTGGTCTAAGTGAATCATTTAAGCATCGTTGATCATTTGTTGTTGCCTTGAGAACTTGAAATGAATGATATACTTGACAAAAAGCAAATGAAACTTGTTGTTGAGAGGCTTTGATTTTATCAATCTTCTAATGAGTTTTCAAATGCAAGTTTCAAGATGGTCATTCAACTAACCTCTAATTTCTAACTTATTAACAATTGACTTTTATTTTTATGCTTTTGCTTTAAACACCATTTATTTTAGCATTCACATTTCATGCTATTTTCATCTTTTCTCACTTGAGCATTTGTCTTTATGTCTTTTTATTTTGCTGACTTGAGCTTTTCATTTTTTTAAAGATACCTAATAATCAACTTGAACAATAAAAAGCTTTAATGTTACTTTGACTATTTGGTTACTATCCTTGGCATTTTGGAGTTGTGGACTTCTTGGACTTAGGATTAGAGACCTTGAACTACCTTGAGACCTTGTAACTTCTACTTCTATTTTGTCTGGAGTTCTTGGGGTTTATCTCGAGACATTAGGTTTTTAGTTTTCTTTGTGTGCAGGTTATTCTGATTATATGCTTTGTCTACAATCAGGAATTCATCTGTATACAACCGTTACTCTGCCTAATTTTTGAGAAGACTTAATGCATTTGAAGCTTGGTTTTATTAAGAGGTTTATTATCTTTGCTTTTTTGGTTTCAAATCCAAATGATGGGAATTCTACATTGGCTCATTGTGTCAATTGTTAGCTTCTTGTTGGTTAGATGGTTCTTTTCCCTAGCTTTTTCCTTATGCTTTAGGATAGTCCCTTCATCTTCTCCCATCTTCTTTAATTTTAAAAATCTTCTCCCTCCTTTTCAAAAAAATTCTTGTTTTCTAAACTCGAACCGCTTTCACAATAAACTTGGACTTAGGTCCATGCATTTTCAAAATATTTTTTTAATCAAACTTTAATCAACTTAATAATATCCTGACATTTTTGTGAGAAGAATAAAAGTTAATCAATCTCATTCAAACCATTTTGCCACTTTGGCTTTTTACCTTAAAAGTTTCTCAAAAGATTAGACTCTTGTCAATCCTTGTAGTGATGCGAGCTACTATACTTCTACAATATGTAGTAAAGTGAAATATTTTCCACTTGGGTGTCGAGCGAGGCTTTGTTGATTTTAAAATCCAAGCTATCCTCCACTTTGAGATGATGCAAATCCTTCTTTCTCATAATCGTGGGTAGTAAGTATGTTCTTCCACTCGGATAAGACGATGATGTCTCATCTCTTAAAATTAACCAACACACTTGTGTTTTAAAATTTCTAAAGGTGAACTACGAGTACCGTGTTCCCCTATTGCAGGAAGGTGGTACGTAGGCACTAAAGGTTCGCAATCGCAGCGGATGCAAAAATTGTAAAAAATACTTCTTTTCTCATCCCCACAATCTATTTTTGTATACAACACTTATATCCTAAATATATAAATTTTTAAATAGGTTCCCGCGGAGTTCCATAGATGTTTAGGGTTCTAACACCTTCCCTTTGGATAACCAACCCCCGAACTTAGATTCTCTCCCCCTCTTTTTGGGTTATTCGCTCTTTTCTAATTCCTTTGGAAACAATAAAGCACAGTGGCGATTTTTATTTGATCTGTGCGAGTTAAGTCAATCCAATGGCTTAGTCTCAACATTTCTAATGCTACAGAAAAATGGAGACTTCACTAGGGAAAGATTGACCAATTGCTGGTCCATCGCTAAGTGGATTGAGCCTATCTTTATTTATTTGTCTATGTGCTATTATTTGTTGTATATTATATGTTATATATATGTGTGTCTGGATTTTCCTGGTTTTCAGGGTGCTTGGTGATTTCTCATAAGTCCTATACCCGGACTTGGGCAAACTTAAGATAGGACGAGCAGTATAGTCATATTAACTTTGAGGGAGTAATCCCAAAAAAGGAAGCATGAGATCCCTCACTCAGTGGAGGCCCCTTTAACTGTAGTTTCGTTTACTGAGTAATCGGGAAGACGTGCTACTTTTAACCTGGGAGCCTGTTGAAGCTAAGGACCGTAGGAACTTTAACCCATCTTGGCCTTTTAGGTGTAGTGCGGAAACTATGACGGAGTAATTCGGAAGTGGTTGTCACATGATACTATACTCGGACGAGTTTTTCCTGAGAATATTACTAATTACCGAGCCAATCGGGACATTATTAATATCCTAAGGAAGGATGTAGGCTCTGGGAACCTTTTAGAACCTTGTTCGGAAGATGATAGACAATTAGACCATACCTTGTGGGTAGTAACTTTGACCTCATGCTCGTGACGTCGAACCTATGAACCCCCATGTTTGTGATCTTGTGTGTGGTTGTTGCATCATGCATTCATGCACCCATAAGCATCCATAAAAACATTTGTTTTAAGGGACTTAAAGTTGACTTTTTGCGAATATATTAGGTACTTTTTAACCATGGATTCTGGAAAAAGAAAGACTCGGAAGTACGGTTTCAAGGATCCTAAGATAGATGAATTGATGAGTCTGATTCCCGAGATCAAGAGCTCTATAGATTTTCAGAACAAATATGGATCCATCGTGTCTCTTATGAAGCTCAAGATGAAGGAAGGTATTCTCTCAACTTTGATCCAGTTCTATGATCCAATGTATCGATGTTTCACTTTCCATGATTATCAGTTGATGCCTACATTGGAGGAGTATTCTTACCTACTGGGTTTACCTATCACCGATCATGTTCCTTTAACCGGTTTGAAGGGAGAGCCCAAGTCCCATGAGATAGATGATATGTTTCATTTGGGGAAGTTTGAGATTGAGGCCTACGTGACTACCAAAGGAGGAATTAGAAGATTACTCGCTCAGTTTTTATTGGATAAAGGTCGTTACTTTTATAGGATGAAGAGTACAACTGCTTTTGAGGCTATCTTTGCTATACTTGCTTATGGGTTGTTCTTATTTCCTAACATCGAAAAATTTGTGGATATCAACGCCATTAGGATCTTTTTTATTGGAAATCCAGTCCCTACATTATTATACGCACAACCATGATGGTTGTAGTATTTGCAGTACAAATATCCAGGGATGTGATAAGATAAGATGGAAGAGGGCCTCATTCATATAATTAGGCCTAGGGAAGAGTACAAAGAAGATGTGAATATGGTCTTTGGATTCTCGGGAGAATTCCAGATTTTTGATGTGAATCATATGAATAATGATTTGGTGCAGTTGCACGCTACCTTCTATCACATGGATGGTCAAGAAGAACACCATTATAGGTCTTGCCATATTTGCTGCAGAGATTCTTGTGGTTGCTCCATTGTGAAAAAGGTGTTCAGTTATTATTGGATAATGGTATTATCAAAGTTTTGGGCATTAGAGATGATTACAATGGGCTTAACATGATTGAAGATTGCTCGGCCGAGACTGTGTCGGATGATGAGTATGTTTCTGCAGATGAATTCTTTTCCTTATATGAAGATATGTTCTCCAGCAATGATTATGTGATGTCTAAGTATTCTGGAGAGAGGGTGAATGTTATTGTGCCTTGTTTTGGTGTTCCCTCCCCTATAGAGATTGATTACCATAGCAAGCTAGTTGTTGTTCCAGTGGTGATTTTCTTGTCGGGTCCTGTTTATTACAAATCAGACAAAGCCGAAGAAGAAAAATATGATGAAATCCCAAAAGAGGTTTCACGATTTCTTGAGCGCGAGGAAAGTACCATTCGTCCATATAAAGAGTCGTTAAAAACGATTAATTTGGGTTCAGAGGAAGACCTGAAAGAAGTCAAGATTAGAGCATTGCTTCATCCCGACGTAAAGAGAAGGTTGATTAAATTGTTGAAAGAGTATGTGGACATGTTTGCTTGGTCATATCAAGACATGTCGGGGTTGGATACTGATATTGTGGAACATCATTTGCCGCTAAAGCCATAATTCCCGCCAATCAAGCAGATGTTGCGAAGAACTCACCATGATATGGTCATGAAAATTAAAGAAGAAGTTTTAAATCAGATTAATTCCGGATTTCTTGTGACATCAGTATATCCTCAGTAGATTTCCAATATTGCCCCAGTACCAAAGAAAGACAGAAAAATTTGCATGTGCATTGATTATAGAGATTTAAACAAAGCAAGTCCAAAAGATAACTTTCCATTGCCACATATTGATATGTTGGTTGATAGTACAACAAAATTCAATGTATTCTTGTTCATCGATAGATTTTCCAGATATAATCAAATCAAAATGGCTCTTGAGGACATGGAAAAAGCAACTTTTATCACACCCGGTTAGGGCATCACTCTGTAACAGAATGTTCCCCAGGGTGTGATAAACGTTGTTTTTTCCATGTCCTCAGGAGCCATTCTGATTTGATTATATCCGGAAAATCTGTCCATGAACGAGAATACTTTGAATTTTTCTGTACTGTCAACCAACATATCAATATGTGGTAATGTAAAGTCGTCTTTTGGACTAGCTTTGTTTAAATCTCTATAATCAACGCACATGCAAACTTTTCTGTCTTTCTTTGGTACTGGGACACTATTGGAAATCTACTGAGGGTACACTGATGTCACAATAGAAAACCGGCATTAATCTGCTTTAAAACTTCTTCTTTAATTTTCACTGCCATATCAGGGTGAGTTCTTCGCAATTTCTGCTTGATTGGTGGGCATTCTTGCTTTAGCGGCAAATGATATTCCACAATATCAGTATCCAATCCTGGAATGTATTGGTAAGACCAAGAAAATATATCCACATAATATTTCAATAATTTAATCAACCTTCTCTTCATGTAGGGATGAAGCAATGCTCCAATCTTGACTTCTTTCGGATCTTCCTCTAAACCCAAATTAATCGTCTCTAACGGCTCTTTATACGGCTGAATGGCACTTTCCTCGCACTTAAGCAACCGAGAAACCTCTTCTAGGAATTCATCATATTCTTCTTCTTCGTCCACATACACAGGATATTCAAAGTTGGGAGAGGGTGCAGGGTAATTGTACTCAACGGGTTTTCTAATTAATCTGCACATATGATTTATGATTGCTTTTAGAAACTGACACATATAACAAGTGATTATACAGACTTATTTATAATTATTATTTATTTTGAAAGTTTTTTTTTCTGATTACCATTTTCCAAGAAAAAGAAGAAAATAAAGACACAATTTGGGAATCAAAGACAACTTTTATTATTGATTTTAAAGATCAAAGCGACAGATATGCCCATACAATATCAATAATTTCACCTTGGGCAGAGTGAAAGATTTTTGAAAAGATTAACAAAAAACAAATTACTTTGAAATATGAATGCAAGAGGGAACATCGATAGTGATCCACTTTTGGACTCTCACTCCATGCGTCACGTTGCTCGGTATCTCCTGCTCTGCTTCACCTTCCACAATAGCATTGATCTTAGGAACAGTTGGATGAAGGTAACCTCCACTTTGAAAGATGTCTTGATATTTTCCCAAAGCATCCTTCGGCTTCATATTCTCACCTTTGTTATTCTTAACAGAGAATCCTGAACCAGCTCTATTCTTATTCACAGGTGGTCAACAATCTGCCCCCATACTTTACTAGGGCCATTACGCACTACCTGAGAAGCATCCTTAAACAAAGTTATAGAATTCTCATTCTCCCTTACATTATCAATGGATAAAGCTTGGAACTGAGTTCCAACAGCAGCTTCATCCACCTCCATAACATTGAAAGAGGATATATGAGATATTAACAATGTATGTTCTCCATTTATAATGACCACATTTCCTTCCCGAACAAACTTCAGCTTCTGGTGCAAAGTTGAAGTGACAGCCCCTGCCTCGTTGATCCATGGTCGTCCTAATAAACAACTGTACACGGGAACAATATCCATAACCTGGAAAGTAATTTGAAATAAGTATGGGCCTATGTGAATAGGTAAATCTACTCCCCCAATGACAAACTTCCTCGATCCATCAAAAGCTTTCACAATTATGCCACTCGGGCGCATGGGAGTTCCTTGGTACTTCAGCTTCATCAGTGTGCTCTTCGGCATGACATTCAAAGAAGATCCATTGTCAATCAACATATTGGACAATGAATCGTTCTTGCATTTCATGGAGATATGGAGATCCAGATTATGATTCCTTCCTTCGTTGGGAAATTCGTCATCACAGAAACTCAAGTTATAACAGAATGTAATATTCCCTACAACACTGCTGAATTGGTCCAAAGGCATATCACTTTCCACGAAAGCTTGATCTAATACTCTCATCAAAGATTCACTGTGGGCAGAAGAGTTCATTAGCAAGGCTAGAATAGATATCTTTGATGGAGTCTGCAATAATTGATCTACGATCCTGTAGTCGCTCATCTTGATAATCTTCAATATATCATCTACATATTTTTCCAGAGTAGCACCACTAGATTCCACCACTTCTTTCTTAGGTTCAACACTTTCTACAACCTTTTTATCAGCATTAACATTCCCTCGAATGACAGGTGCGAAAACACAGCCACTACGGGTCACTCGACTGGCTTCAACAATATTCTTGACACCAGACAAAGGTTGGATGGGAACTTCCACGCCATCCTCTAGGATTGTAACGTTGTATTTATATGGCATGGCTTTGTATGATTCATAAGTAACAGGACCCGTCAAACAAATCACCACTGGAGAAACATCTGGCTTGCTATGATACTTAATCTCTATAGGGGAGGGAACACCAAAACAAGGCACAATAATATTCACCCATTCTTCAGAATACTTAGACATTACAAAATCATTACTGGAGAGCACATCTTCATCTGAGGAAAATAATTCATCTACAGAAGCATACTCATCATCTAACACAGTCTCAGCCGAGCAATCTTCAATCACGTTAATTCCATGGTAATCATATCTATTGCCTGAAACTTTGATAGTACCATTGTCCAATAACCATTGAACACATATTATCACAATGGAACAACCCCTAGAATTTCTGCAGCAAATTTGGCAAGACCCATAATGGTGTTCTTCTTGACCATCCATGTGACAAAATGTAGCATGCAACTCCACCAAATCATCATTCATATGGTTCACGTCAAAAATACGGAATTCTCCAGGACATCCAAAGACCATATTCACATCCTCTTTGTAATCTTTCCTAGGACTAATTATATGAATGAGGCCTTCACCCATCATTTCCTAAAGATCATCTTTTATCTTATCACATCCCTGGATATTTATACTGTAAATACAACAACCAGCATGGTCGTGCATATAGTAGATGATTTCGCAGAGATCCGCATGCATCTTTACCAAATCTCCTCTAACCAGGTTGATATCAAAAATTTGGAAGTCCCCAAGACAACCAACAACCATGTTTATAACATTTTCTCCTTCATGCTTAGGAAAATGATTATCTTTCACGTTAGGGCCAACATCTTTAAAGGATAAAAGGCCAAATCTCACCATCTTTTATACTTCAAATTTCAAAGGATAACATTTCTCAATATTGTGCCCTGGTGCTCCCTGATGAAAAGCACACGTCTGGTCTACCTTATAATACCAAGGTAAAGGTGATGGTATGGCAGGGGGAGGCCTGGTCTGAACCAACTTCTTCTGGATCAAAGTCCAGAGTAACTCTGCACAACTCATTAGAATTGAGTCTAAGGCTTCTCTCTTTTGACTTTGCCCTTGATTCCCCTGGGGAGATGGTCTCTGATAGGCGACATTGGTTGGAGCTATATTGATAACTAGAGTCACAGAAACAACCTGTTACTGGTACGGATGATGTCTTCTAGGTGGCCTAATCTCCCTTTCCCCAATAATAGCATTCGTTTAACTTTCTTTATTTCGAGAGAACCTGTATGATGCCTTCTTTGTCCCTTTATCTTTTGTCAAGTGCCTTTCTCTAACAGCCTCTTCCAAATGAACACCCATGCTTACTATTTCGATGAAATCACTCGGCGCACTGGCGACCATCCTTTCATAATAAAATGATCCAAGGGTTTTCAGGAAGACCTTGGTTATTTCTTATTCTTCTATAGGTGGCACCATCTGGGCAGCTATCTTGCGCCATCTCTGTGCATATTCTTTGAACGACTCCTTGTCTCTCTGAGCCATTGCCCATAACTGGTCACGGTCAGGCGCCATGAACATATTGTACTTGTACTGTTTGATAAAGGCTTCTCCAAGATCATTGAAGGTATGTATACTACTATTGTTCATACTCATATACCACTTCAGAGCAACACCAGTTAAACTATCTTAGAAGAAATGAATGAGCAAACACTAATCATCAGTATGGGTAGACATTTTCCTGATATACATCACAAGGTGGTCACGAGGGCAAGAGTTGCCCTTGTACGTCTCAAATTCTAACACTTTAAACTTGGTTGACTCCTTCATATTGGGAACTAGGCAGAGCTCATTGACGTTCTGTCCAAACAATTATTTTCCTTGAAGGGCCTTCATTTCCTTCTGCATCTCATTGAATTGGTCTTGAAAGTCATCCAACCGGTCATAGAAACCCACACTTTCACTCGGTGGAGAAACAAGATGACAAACCTCATCATTAACAAACGACATAGCATTCACCGAAGGAGGTGCAACATAGTGAATCTCCTTTTTAGCAGCAGGAGTAACATGCACCACTGGAGGTGTAGGAGTACCAGCAGCTTGAAAAACTGGAGCTATTGGAGCATCAAGATTGTACCCTTCTGGCATGAAGTTTTCAGGCATTCCCCACGGGTAACCCCAGGGCATATGATTTTGAGAAATAGTGACTAGGGTAACAGGAACGGGAACTGACGGACCTTCAGAAACAATTGTTGTTTGTTATGGCTGAGCAAGCGGTGGCTGATTCTGAGCCGCCACCAACGATTCGATCAAAGAAGTTAGATTGGCCATACTAGCTTTCAAATAAGTAACTTCTTCGCGCAGCTCGCGATCCACTTGTTCAAGATTCTCCATTTTCTTCCTAGAATTAGCCCGAGTATTATACCTGTGAGACAACTTGCCGAGTGAAGTAGAGAAACTCAGTAAGACACCTAGGTATGAACTAAAATGCAAGAAATATGTACAAGATGATGCATGATATGCAATGCAAATGATTTATTTTATTATTATTATTAATATTTCAAGGGACTCAAAGAATTATAGGCAATTTTCAAATACTAAAGTACTAACACATTTTGAAATACTGAAAATCTCATTATAATAACTTCAAAATGGATTACAACTTTTATTACAAGTTTCAACAATCCCAAGTACAAGAGGAGATAAAATATAAAATCCTGAGAAAGAAAAGCTGATGAAGATCACTCCACACACTGACACTTTCCTGTGAGTCTTGCAATCTGAGCCTTCAACTGCTTGTTCTCTTCTGCATACCTGTCGGCAACCACTTTCTAATCACCAGAGTCGAGAAACGAATGACTAAGTCTTGATCGATCTTTATAGGAAAATAAATCCTCTTGCTTCTCCATCATCTCTAGAGCACGACTTTCAAGAGTTTTGATCAAGTCATCCTTCTCTTTCAAGTCTGTTCAGTGGGACATCTCTAAAGTATGACACTAATTCTTCCAAGCCTCTTTCTTCTGCTGCATCCTGACTAGGGCAAGCTGAATCTCTTCCACATCATCTAAAAGGGGATGAGTGGTCTTCACAAACATATCAGGCATGGGTGCTTCACGAGAATATGGCATCTTCAACTGAATTGCCCTTGCTTGTACCCACTTGAGATAAGGCTCCAAAGAAACAACTCCTCTTGGTCCCAAGTCCTTCCTACTCTTCCCGTGAATATGGCACCAAGCCTTTGCAATCTCCTCCTTAGCTTTCTTATGATCCTCTCCCTCTTTGATAAAGAAACCACTCAGATGAATACTATTTGGCTTATCCCTCATAGGATATCCAAGCTAACGTCGTGCAAGAACAGGATTATAGTTAATTCCTCCCTTTGTACCAATAAGAGGTACATTGTGGAACTACCACAACTATCGACAATCGCTACATCATGGTAAGCCTGATGATACCAAACAATATCTGAATGAGTGGGGGACATAATCTTCAGAGCCTAACAAGGTTCCTTCTTGACATCCCAGAAAGCATCAGACCGAGGCAAGTGAGAAATAAACCACTGATACAGTAAAGGTGTGAAACAAATGATCATCCCTCCATGATAAGAATCCCAAATATGAATGGAGTAATAGGCATCTCCTAATAATGTATAACTAGATTCCTTATTAAAAAGATCCTGATGGCATTGATATCCATAAAGTTGTCTATGTTCGGAAATAAGAACAACCCATAAGCAAGTAGAGCAAAGATAGTCTCAAAAGCAATTGTACTTTTCATCCTAGCAAAGTAGCAAACTTTCTCTAATAAAAATTAAGCGGGTAATCCTCTAATTCCTCCTTTAGTATTCATGTGGGCCTCAACCTTAGACTTCCCGAAATGAACCATATCAACTATATCATGGGATTTTTGCTCTCCCTCTAAACCGGTGAAAGGAACATGATCGGTGATAGGTAAACCCAGTAGATAAGAATACTCATCCAATGTAGGCATCAATTGATAATCAAGGAAAGCAGAACATCGATACATCGATACATCGGATCATAACTGGACCAAAGTCGAGAGAATACCCGCCTTCATCCTGAGCTTCATGAGAGACACGATGGATCCATACTTCTTCCTAAAATTTGTAGAACTCTCAATCTCGGGAATCAAACTCATCAAATCATCTATCTTAGGATTCTTGAAGTTGTACTTCCGAGTCTTTCTTTTTCCAGAATCCCTGGTCAAAAGTACCTGAGATATTCGCAAAAAGTCAACTTTAAGTCCCTTGAACCAAAATGTTTTAAAGGATGCTAATGGGTGCATGAATGCATGATGCAACAATCACACACAAGATCACAAACATGGGGGGTTCATAGGTTTGACGTCACGAGCATGAAGTCAAAGGTACTACCCACAAGGTATGGTCTAATAGTTTATCACCTGCCAAACAAGGTTCTAAGAGGTTCCCAGAGTCTACATCCTTCTTGGATATTACCAAAGTCCCGATTGACTCGGTAATTAGTAATATTATCAGGAAAAACACATTTGAGTGTAGTATCGTGTGAAAACCATTTAGGGATTACTTCATCATAGTTTCCGCACTACACCTAAAAGGCCAAGATGGGTTAAAGGTTATACAGTCCTTAGTTTCAGGAATTAACCTATGACCTGTTTGAAAGTTGCTGATGATATTTGTTTGTTTGTGAATTTTACCTGAAAAGAAAAAATTAGCTTTATGCAATGTCATGATGTATGTAATGCATTGCATGATGATGCTCTCAAAATAAATGAGAATGTTATATGCGTTTATATGCATGTGTTATGATATTTTGTAAATGGTGTTATGGGTGCAATATGTTGTTAGAGCATATTGGTAGCTTCTTGCAGCAATGTCTAGCTAGAGAAAATAAATCTCGGACTGTTGTTGGAGATGAAGAAAGTGATTCTTCAATTTCTGCTGGGAATAATTTTGCTGGGGATTCCCGCTTTCTGTTTGAGGATACTCCACTGGGGATCTTCTACTTCTGCTTGAGGATAGAAGCATTCAAGGAGAGTCAGTCGTTTGTCATTCTTTTTATTGAAGGAATTAATTTTTTTATACCCTGACTGGGGATGAAGAGATGGATAATTCTTCTGATGTGCTATCTAACCAGATTTCAGATATGGGTAGCAGTTCTCTGGGGATGATAACTTTGAATGAACACTGCTGGAGATAGAGAATTCTACCGAGGAATTTGTAGTATTTAAGAAATGAACTCCGTTGGGGAATTTGATTTTATAGACTGTGTTGAGGAAATAAATTGTGATTAGAAATTCATAGGTCGTGCTAAGGAAGTTTCCGTTGTTTGCTGGGGAAATAACCAGACTTCCTTATTTGTTGAGGGACCTCTTAGGGAAGATTCTCATGTTAATCTATCCATCAAAGGTATGGAGATGAATTTCTAGAAGTTTCCCCAGTTTCTGTCTAACTTGCATATTAGACTTGCTAGGGAATATCTCAGTTGAGGGTGAGCTTCTGAAGATAGCTCTTGTAGAGATATTTCCATGGAGATTTCTCTGTGGGGATTTGTGGATAATTTGAACATTATCTCCACTCCTAGAGTCTTTAGTAAATGCTGATCAGAATGATAACTCTTTTATTGACATACAAGTGATGAGATAACGGGACATAATCGTATGCTTTAATCCCTAACTTTTTCCTGGACTGTCTTTTCAGATTTTCAGTCCATCGGGATACCCTTTTTTACACAAGCCGCATTTTCAGGTTTTTGACTTGTCGGGTGTATAATTTTATTTATATATCCCTAATTTTTCCCGAACTCTTTTAGTTCATCGGAATGCCCTTATTTTTGCCTAGGCCTGTCAACCTAGCGGGTCTCTTTTTCATGCGTAGTATTTTCCGACTATGTCTGTGTTCATAGGGTGCGGAGAATTGTCACTATCCATAGTAGTAAGTTTTGTAGCACCACCAAAAAAAGTTTTCTTGATCATATGTGACCCTTTGTTGGAATTCATGTTCAATGTCCCAAGTGATTCAGATGGAGATCTTCCTCTGGATATTCGACACTTTTGAGAGGTTTCTTGAATCTTGACTTGACTGCCCCAGATAAGTTATACACCATGTTATTCCCCTTGATTATGGAAGGTTTGTTATTGGAAGTGTTTTTACATTTGGAGTTATTATGTTCATTGAGAGGATTTCCGTTCAATGAATATTCATCGCACAAATTTCTCTGTTGTCGAACAATTAGTTATATGCAAAAAGTGGTATTAAAAATGCAAAGCTTATATCTGTCTTGAAGTTTTGAAAGTGAATTTTTAGTAAAAATAGAAATTTGTAAGAATATGAATTCAACCCAGGATCTATAGTAAGCCTTATAGGAGTCGGGATACCTTTTAAGTAACAGTATTCTTTCGAACTAACCCATGTTTTAGCTAGGACTTTTAAGGGTTGTAACGTGGCCTGGTTCACGGTTTAAGAAACAAAGGATAAAGGCTCAAACTTTATTTGTACCCAAGCCATTCTTCATGCATTTAGGTTCCAATTGAGTCTATAATGATATTTTGGTGATGGTTCGGATACTGGAAGTTTATTTGAGAAGGCAGACATTTTTTGTAACATTTTCCTGTTATCGAGGATTTGTAGCGACCTATTTTTGATTTTATCATCCCTACCTTTTTCCTGAACTATTTCTTCTGTGATTACAGTCAACGGGATGCCCCCGTTTTTTCCTAAGTCTGCTTCATAGGTTTTGACTTAACGGGCTTTTCTTTTGAGAGATAATGATTGCCTATTTCACGGGGAACCATCACCGTCTTTTGATTTAGAAGGACATCTTCGATACTATTCATTGTGTACAAAGTTAAATCTTACGACTGAATGCACGTTTGAATTAACTGAGAAACTACACTTCCCCAGGTTATGATTAAAGGTTTCAATTTATGTGAAAAAGAAAAATCCTACTTCTTAGGCTCAAAGGGGTTGACTAGGGATTATCTTCCTTATAACTCCACTGTTTAGGATTTGAAACAACGCCTATACATCGTCAGCAAGGTCTGTTCAAAATCATATTGTAGAGATTATGTGATCATTTTCGTCATCCTCCCTCTAATGGCTCATAGATTTTAATTGAGAGTTGAATATCACAAAACGAAGTAAAAAAGAAATTTAAATATAATGAAAACAAATTAATTCAAGACAAACATATGCAATTCATTAATGGGAAAACCAAAGTTTGACATGACAGTAATTGTTTGAACAAACAAATAAATTACAAATAAAAATTCAAATGAAGAAGCTTTTGTCATTGGCAATAGGGGAAATCCAGTTATTCAGGTTGTTGCTACTATCGACCTCTTCCACAACATTAACTCGATCCTAATTATGATTCGGTATGGGAGCGGTGATCACGTTCGGAGTCTTAAGAGGATCGAATTCAATCTCCTTGGTGTTAATGATATTTTGAATCTTGTATTTCAGTGCCCAACAATCGTTAGTATTATGCCCAGGACTGTCGGAATGATTGGTACACCTTGCATCGGGATTGTAGTTAGGAGAAGAAGTTTTGGGGTTTGGACGAGGTTCTATCAACGTAATCAGATTCATCCTTAACATGTGTTGCAATGCTTGAGATAACGACATGTTGATTTTGGTAAACTGTCTCTTGAGATCGTCTTACCTTCGCTGATTACCCCATTGTTATTGTCACACTGGTGTAGGATTATAAATCATAACTACCCCCACAGCTCGATAACGATCTCCTTTACCATAACCCTTCTGGTCGTACACAACATTTGCTTCTTTCTTACTGTTGAAAGGCTTCTTCACAGCATTTAAAGATGTATCCACCTGAATTTTCCCACTTCTGATTCCACTTTCAACTCGTTCTCCTGTTAATATCAGCTCGATGAATCTGGCTGAAGAGCTTTCAATCAGATGATTAAAGAAAGGCCATGTCAGAGTTCCTATGAACATATCAACTAGTTCCCTATCAGACAAAGGAGGTTGCACTCTTCCAGCCAAATCTTTCCACTTCTGGGCATACTCTTTAAAGCCTTCGTTTGAGCCCATAGTCATACTCTGTAATTGCATGTGAGGTTGTGCAAGGTCAGCATTGTATTGGTATTGTTTGTAGAAGGCAGCAACCAAGTCCTCCCAAGTAAGAATGTTGGTTCCTTCCAGCTGATAGAACCATTCGAGTTGAGTATCAGATAAACTTTCCTGAAAGAAGTGAACCCATAACTTTGTGTCAGCAGTATGGGGTTGGATCTTTCAAACATAAGATCTCAGATGAAGCTTGGGACAAGAGACACCATCAATTTAGTAAATACGTGGACCTTGAACTTGTGAGGGATGACCACCCCTGGAATAAGACCCAGCTCTTCAAAATCCACTCCAGGCACTTTTTGGATTTCCATGGCCTTGAGGCAATCTTCCAAATATTTATACTTGTCATCCATGCGAGGATACTGCTCATCAGAATAGTTTTCATCATCGGGGATTTTCCCAGAACCTTGGTTGCTTCCACCTTCAGCCCTGCCACTTCTACCATCTCCCTCTTGGTTGTCGTCTTCATCAGAGGAGATATCAGTAGCTTGAACCAGTTTGGGAAGTTTTTTGAACCTTCTCCCCATGTTAAGTATATCAACTAGCTTTCTGGTCTTCTTTTTCTTGGTGATGAGCGCCATCATCTCTTTCTTCCCTTGTGCTAAGTTCTGGAGAGTTTCCTAAAATTGGGCGTTCTGAGCTTGGAGTTCCTTAACAGTCTGTTCAAGAGCCATCTTTTACTGAAATAAACAGCAAGAAGATGAGAAAACGTGTGTGGGAAAACCTGTTATGTAATGATGCATGATATGTAAATGCAATGTTTTCAAGGATCTCACGGGGTAAACAGAAAAATAGTGTTAGAAGTAGTGTCTGGCTGTCGCTTTGTGTAACACCCCAAATTCTACCTGGTAGTTATAACGAAAATCGGAATATTTAAAATCCTCCAACACATTTGGGATATCACATTTCTACATGTTACAACATATAAACATATACATAACACTTTAATTTCGGAGGATCATATAACAACTTGCATCAGCTTTTAAAACAAAACCACTTCTTTTATTATTAACGTAGCAGAATCATAATTACAACTTCAAGTAGCATCATATGTTTCGTTAAACTAAAATAACTTGAGGGGCAACATATTATTTCATATAATTCAACTTAGGATTCAACAACTACAACAATTTCAACAAGTAAACAACTATTCGATAATTTCCCCCTGAGTGTTACGTATCAGAGCGACCAACTGACTTTGAACTAATAAGGCTAAGCAAGTCTTCAGTCTTGGTTACCTGCATGTTATCAACAGGGGGCAACATTCTAACAGTAAGGGGTGAGATTCTTAAATCGTATAAGTGAGTGCATGATAAATCATATATTAGAATCAAGTCATGCAAAAATCACCACTTCACAACAACAATCGCAGCAGGACATCATCAAAGTGCAACAATTAATTCATCAACACAACAACTCAATTGTACAACTTAGATTGCGACTCAATGTTATGCAAATGCATGTGGTACCATTGGAGCAGAACTCCCAACTTAAAAACTTTGCCAATTAATAGAGGCAGCAACAAGGCATAAGCCTTCTACTTAATATTTTTCCAATCCAGGCCAACGTGGTGCCAATCCAGGCCAACTTAATAATGCAAATGTATGGGACTCAATTAATGCAACAATCACATAAAATAACAACAATCAGCGTCACAAAGGCATAAGCCTATATCACCACTTCACCAAAAATTAGAGGTACTCATCGTCGCTTCAACATTGGCCATAGGCCTACAAATTAATCAACTTATCAATCACAACATATAAACAACGACATATTCAATAACTACGAGGTATTCGACAATGACTTATTCACAGCAATGACCCACAACACAATTATTCCTGCACTTTGCATCATCACAAAATTATCAAAACATCATAACCACAATTATTCAACTTTGGCAACAAGCCTATATCACTGTTATTACTGTGATGCGGTGGGAGAACTGACTTGAGGGTTTTGTGTTTTATCGCAAATGTTGCGGTTAGCAAGAGTCGCCACTGAATTTTCTTTTATCCAAAAGGAAAGGTGAAAAAGCACAGGATATACCTTTGAGATTGTTTCTTTAGTTCGGAGGGTAGATTATGAAAAGGGAAGGTATTAGCATCCTTTTCATCCATGGTTTTCCATGGGCTCTTAGTTACTTACTAGATCACTTGCTTTTGTTTGAAATTGTGCTTTGTGTGGTTTTTGAAAGTATTTTGTAAAGAGGCCATCGTTTAGGAAATCTTTGTAATGATTCTTGTTCGTAAGAATGTATACAAAGATGTTAATCTTTTTGAAAATATTTTTAATTTTGTAAGATGTTTTGAAATGTGTAGGTGTTGGTTTTGAAAATAGCAAGGATGTTTTGTTTTGAAATGGAGCAAGTAACTAAAAGAAATCTACCTACTCAAATGTCTTTCTTGTTCATTTTCTTTCCCTTTGACATTGTTGTCTTACCATTGATTTGGTAAGCAACCTTATCTTTGGATGTAAACGGGACGGGCGTGGGTCATCGTATAGTCATGATTAGTAATGTTGCAAGGTATCTTAGCATTTTTTGAGGGACTAAGATCATTTTGTAAGGCAACTTCAAATAGCGTCATCGAGGGACTATGATCTTGTATTTGTTTGTTTTTGCTAAGACACCTTACATGCGTAATATGGCTATTTTGTATAAGACAACCAAGTGGAGTAACCCTAGGGGTGATTGTGTGCAAGTGTGTCATTTTCATGCTTGATTTTGTCTTGAATTAGGGTTTTCTATTTGATTGATTTTTATCTTCCCACACAAACCCTAATTACTAGCATATTATGTAAAAGCGATAAATTGCGAAATTTAAAGTTACTACGCTATTACAAACATTTGTGGGAGGGGGGTATACAATTTATGAATGGGGATTGCAATAATATAAACCTAATAAATCTATTACAACCAAATTGAATGTGTACAAATAATTGGAATAAATAGTATACAAGGTGAATTAAATATGCAAAGATATGTAAATGCAAAGAAGATTTTTATTTGAACTTTTTATGTGAAAAAATTTTAACCTTAACCTAATTAAAAAAAAAAAAATCAAGATTAACTTAAACCATTTAAGAAAAGGAATTATTTAAGAAAAGATTTTTGAATAAACACTAATTCTATTTGATTAAAAGAAAATAAGTTTCTTTAAGAAAAAAGTATTTTTGTATTTTTTGTGTTGAAAATAATATATGGCATTATGATATATTTTTGGTCTTTTTTATATTAAAATAATATATTTAATGGGTGTGAAGAAAAATAAATACTTAACCTAATTCTAATTTAATTTACAAGTTTATTTAATAAAAAAATGGATTACATATAACTAAATTAAAATATTTTTGTGAGAAAAATAAAATAAAATAAGCCAAAATATAAATCTATCATTTTCATATTTTTTATGATTTTTAATGTTAAGAAAAATATATTTAAGAAAATAAAATAAGAACAAAATAAATAAATAAAATGATATGGGTCAAGGGTGTCATAAGCAGGCAGGGGGGTAACTGTTAGAAAAAACAAAAAGCCCAAGATTTGGAGGCCCAGTGCTGCAAGAGACAAAAAAAGACTGAAAAAAGTGAGAAAATGCAAAAGGCAGCGCGCTGAGGCTCGAACCTGTGACCTCTAGCATTTATGTCCGCTGCCTTACCACTGGGGTGGATGTACATTCGTTTATATAAACACAAACATAAATATATATTAGAAAATGCCTCCTGAAGGCAAATTCATCTTCAACCTTGAGTCATGGCCGGATCACCTGTATCTTCTTCATTTCTCCATAAAAATGGAAAGTTCAAACATGAAAGTTATGGTGTTTCTTCTCACGAGTTCAACCATATAATTTATGTAAACTAAAAGTCAAAGATAAGATCTAATTTTACTGGCCCTAATTTAGAACCTAATTTTTAAAGAAATTTCAAATCCAAAATTCTCTATACACATTTGATATAAATGAAAACTATGAACATGGTTATCCTTAGAGCAAGGATATCTACATTTTGTTTTCACAAATCAGGACCAAATGATGCTTGTATGAAGAGATAGAATTTTAAGTTTTTACCTGTTGCAGCTGGGATTGTGAATGGAGTTTGAGCAAGTTTTGAGAAGGCCTGAGGATCTGTTTAGCTTTCCTGGACTTCCTTGAGTGTATTCCAATCCTTACTTTGTCCTGAAAGTCCCTGGATCTCTCCACTCAAGTCAACCTGCAAGCTTGATTTTTGAAAATGATGGATGGTGGAGGAGGAGCTACATTTTTGAAACAGGGGTCTGGATAACTTAGATATGATATATATTAAGTGTTTGGGTGGTTAAAACTCAATACGCACGAGTGGATTTTGAGATGGCTATGTAAGGTTCAGAACTGTCAAGCTATGGCGGATTCTGAGTTGCAAAGTGTTTAGGAGTGTTTTTGAGTCTTATCCTTCGTGTGTCAACTTGCAAATAAATGTGTTTACTTATAAGCAAAAGGTCTTAAGTCTTGTAACAACTCAGATTTCAAAAAGTCACATGTTTGCTTGATTTCTTGTTTGTGAAGCAAAGCGAGCAAGCATGGTTCCAAGGTGTAGTACCAAGCTTGTATGGGGGATGAGACCTTTAAACATACTTGTTCTGATTGAGTGGAGTGTGTTTGTGCAGAAAAAACAAGTGCAAGGCTCAATGCAAGCTGACTTTGCATAAAGCTTTCTTTTCCAAAATGGCAATGTTGCCTTTCTCCCAAAAATGGAATTATTCTTGTACAATGCATTCAATGCTTGGCTTAAAGCTTCCAACAACTGTGAAAACATTTAATTATGGAGTGAAAGTCAAGTTAGGAGCCTGCAAAGTAGGATTTGTTCAGCATGCTTGAGGATTGGATCCAATGTTCTTCACAAAATGGCTTGAAATCCAAGTGACAAATCACCAACTTCATCTCTTCGATTCTCCCTACTCAAGAATGATCTCAAGGAGTTATTGGACATTTTGGAAATCTTGCAATGTGCTCTACAACTCATATTTGAATTTCTTTTGAAAATTCCTCTTGGAACCATGTGAAAAATTTCCATGAAGTTAGGTAAAAAATCTACCTAACTAAGGCAAAATTTCATGTTATTTTTAGTTCATGAGCATGTATTCACAAAATTATATCTTGAGATCCAAGCATTTTTAGGAGAAATCATATGAAGCAAAGTTGTAGATTTCATGAAGATCTACAACTTTTATGTTGGAAGTTTCCTTTGAATCATCTTGCATCATGGTGAAAGTTTAGCTCAAAGTTGAGGAAAAAAAAGAAATTTTCTATACTTAGAAAAATTTCGAAGTTAAGAAATTTCAACTTTTCAAAACAAAAATCTTAAATCCTTGATTTCTTGATGAACAAGTTTCATATTTTGATATGTTTTGATGAATTATGATCTTTGGCATTTGATTTTGACCAAAAAGTCAAAGTTTGACTTTTCAGTATACAGTTGACTTTTGATCAGTTGACTGAAAAAATTCATCTGTCAATCCAATGGATTTGTAATGTTTTGAATCATGTTATTAGGTAAAAATGATGCAATTGAACTCTTGAAATCATGCTTCAAACCAATTGATCATTTGTTAGGCCAAAAATCAGAAATTGCCCTTTCTCAGTCAAAACCCTAATTTTGACTATTTTGCCCTTTTGATGATTTGCTCAAACTTCTTGAGGAGTTGTGGTCCAAACTTGATCAAATGCTTCATATGAGCCTAAGATTTTGATGCGGATCAAAAATTATGAAGTTTGACTGTAAATTGGCCATGGTTGACTTTTTCCCAACACAACTGGTTTTTAGGTCAACTGTTCAATTGACTGGTCAAAAGTGTGATTCAAGACTTGAAACTTGACATGAGTAATCTTAGGGGTCCATAATGATCATTGAAAGTCATATGAAGAATTGATAGTACAAAAATCCTTGTGCAAACTCAAACCCTAATTTTGGTCATCAGTGCATGAGGATGTGTTTTGAGTTGGTCAAACCCTAGTGCAGTCTTGATCTAAAGGAGATCTTGTGAAAATCCTTGATAAGTGAGAGGGAAATTTTGGGGTACAACAATTACCAATTAATATATGTAAATCTTCGTCATAACAATTCCTGCATCTTCACAAAATATTCGCAACATCATAGCATCAACGCACATCACAAAGGAAAACACAACATGATAGTCGTTTCCAAAACACTCCCATAACTCTCTATGTATTAGTTCTTCATTATTTAATTATCCTCATAATATTCACTTCTAATTAACTAACTGGTAATATATCTTTTCTTCTACTATTTAATCAATCCTCTAGAATAGTTACTGCAACTTTACTAATTATTTCCAACTCTGTCTTATTTCTACAGGCTGTTAAAATTATATTGTAACTACTAGATTAAGATTACTGACATAAGGGCTACTTCTATTAATATTTTTCTTCTATAACATACTACTGATAATAATGGTTCAATTTGTTCCCTAACTTCTTTACTTTCGTATTAAAGAATTCTACACTGATACCATATATAAATTGTATAACATATTGTTACAGAAATAAGTCCCTGCCATGAAAATTAAGTGTACCACTTGTTCCTTCCTCAGTGCCGAACGACACTCTCTACCAACAACAACACCCAGTGCCGAATGACACTCTCCTACAATAATGCCTAGTGCCTAACAACACTATTCTCTTGCCTATCGTCACGCTTCCCGTCCAACTTCCCTTGACGATCGGCATCCAACTCCAACAAAAACAACAACCTGCTGATCGTCATGCCCATTCCACATCTTCTTACTTCTCCAATTTCATTCCATTCACAGAACCAACGTATAACGATTCACAGACTAACCAACATTAACACAAGAACATGAAATTTCACCAATAATCAACACTAATTAATTTCTAACATCAATTGCCATAAACAAACACAAATAACAATAAATTTACGCCCTAAATCCCCACATATAATTCCTCATAAGCCCCATTATAGGATAAGAAAATCCACCCTTACTTTGTTTGATTTTAAGGCACTCAAGGAAGCTTCAATGGAATTCCTGAGATTGGCCCTAGCAACAGCTTTCTTGTTCCTCTTCTCTTCTCACAAAACCCTATTTCTTCTTTCTCTTCTTATTTTTGTTTTTCCTGATAACACTACCTCTCTTTCTCCTTATATTTCTAATAAAATATTATTATTATTCTATTAATCCAAATAATAGTGTTTCTCTCAGTGGGCCTACATACACACCCCACTAACTACTACTATCACAACATAAGCCCAATTAAATAAATAGTCACATAATACAATCTAATATTATTTCCAATAATATTCTTCAACTATGATCGATCCACACTTTAAATAAAACTAATTCGCAAATAATATTCTAATAATAGTTCTCCGACTAAACCGTCTAATTTATCTGACTATCAACTTACCGCTGAACACAACATATTTATCCAATTATGCTTCTTAGAATAATACTGATAATTCTCAAATTAATTCCACCAAATTAAATCTGATTATTTAATATTCCAACTTAATAAAATAATTCCGACTTGACGATAAAATTCAATTAATATAAAGTATTCAAAACAATATCCAATTAAATAAATAATTAAATATCGGGGCGTTACACTTTGACTGAAGAACTTCGTGTCGTTGAACGTCCTTCTATGAGAATCAAGCTCACCATATCGAGTGGGTCCTAGCCTTTGACTCAAGATAACGTGCTTCAGCCTTTGACGCCATTGGTTAGAGGAAAATAAATCCCCTTACTCCTTGATAGACTTCAAATCATGATACTTTGATGGTATTTGGTTAGAGGAAAATAAATCCTCGTGCCCCTTGCTAGACGTCTAGTTCATGATAACCTGCATCACAGACCCTTGAGATCCTTGAAATGGTCAGTGAAAATGATATGGTATGATGTTATGATATGTATGCTATGCACCAAGCAAAAGTGTAAGGTGATGAAAACAAGTAAGTCTTGCAAGAAGTCCAAGTTATTGGATAATAAATACAAACAAGTCCTGCAAGAAATTCCTGTCGTTTAGATAATGAATACAAACGAGCCTTGCAAGGAGTTCAAGTTGTTAGATAATGAATGCAAACAAGTAATACAAGTATCATTAGGTTTAAAGGCTTGCATGAAGTCTATAAGTAAGTACCCTCTTGAAGTTCAGTTGGCTCAACATGTCCTAAAGAAGTAACCGGGTTCTAGGGATCTCAATATCACTGATCTTTCCCACAAGTTTCGTCTAGCCCGACAACTGACTTGCCACCAAACAAAACTCGGGAGTAGAATCTCAACGAATGTAGTATCGAGTATCCACCAACTTCTGATTGCACCAAAGCCGGCTATCTCACTATATTCTAATGGCTAAGTCAAGTCAATTAAGGTTCTAAGGTCAGTTAGTGCTTATGACACCACGCGACAGCCTAGTATGCTCTCCAACTTACTCGAGGGATACCAGTACAAACCAATGTGTCGCACTAACATAGACATCACTTCAACCATATAAACAACGTATAGTTTTCATGATCTATTGCTACTTACCTAAAATATCCCCAGATTCGGGTATAGGATCTTTGCAAGAAATAAACCCGAGCAAACCCCGAATTATAAAGCAATCAAATCAAGCAAGTAAAGCATTTAAAAAGTTATCTAACTCTAAAGGTAACCCCGTTTTTAGTATTCTCCAACACAGTCGCCAGTTCTGTAATACGATGGGAGAACTGACTTGGTTTTGTGTTTTATCAAAAATGTTGCGGATAGCAAGATTCATCACTGACTTTTCTTTTATCCAATAAGGAAAGGGTGAAAAGAACAGGAAATACCTTGAGATTATTGAGTTCGGGGGTAGGTTATGAAAAGAGAAGGTGTTAGCACCCTTTTTATCTGTAGTTATCTATGGGCTCTTAATCGCTAGCTCACTTTTGAAAATTGCTTTGTGAATGTGTGTTTTGGAAAATATTTTTAAAATGCCAATTTTAAGGAGATCTTTGTAATGATTCTCATATCTGTCCTCAAGAATACGTACAAGGTGTTTTTCTTAAAATACTTTTGAAGAGCGTTTATGAAGTTTTTTGTTTTGAAATGTTTGTGAACAAGCGATTAACAGCGGTCTACCTAGTCAAGGTCTTTCTTGTAATTTCCTCCTCCTTTAGATAGTTTTATCCTACCATTAGTTAGTAGGAAGTCCTATCATTGGATGTGAAGGGACGGGCGTGGGTCATCGGACAGTCATCGAAGGCAAGTTGTAAAGACGCTTTAGCGATTATCGTTTAAGCGACTAGATCATTTACCAAAGGCAACGTCGAACAGGTCATCAAGGGACTGTGGTCTTTTGTATCGGAGGGACTTTGCTAAAGAATCCCAACATTCGAGGGACATGACTGTATTTATCCAAAGGCAACAAGTGAGGTTACCCTAGAGGTGCGTGTGCGATTAGTGATTCAGTTCAGTTTATATTTATCTTAGATTAGGGTTTTCTATTGTCAGGTTTTATCTTGCCATACACCCTAATTACTAACAACAATATAGTAAAATAATAGCAGGAAAAGTAAAGTGTGGAAACTAAAATTCCTACGCTATTACATGGCCTTGGGGAAGTTACGTAATAGAAAAGCAGAAAACAAAAATCCTAAGCTATTACATACTAGAGCAGTTACATAATAATGGAAAAGCGGAAGATAAGGCTATTTACAAATTGCGAACCCCATACACGTTATCTATGAAAATAAAATAAAATAAAAATAGAGAAAATAAGAAATGTTTTTGATGATTTTTTATTTATGAAAAAGGTTATTTTAATGACGATTAATATAAACCTAAAATCTAATTAATTTTAATTAACAAAAATAGTTGATTAATTAAGTTAATAGAAAAGATTAATGATGAAAAAACTAAAAACTAATTAATTTTAATTAACAAAAATAGTTGATTAATTAAATTAATACAAAGAGGTTAATGATAAAAAAAAATAAAAAACTAATTAATTTTAATTAACAAAATAATTGATTAATTAAATTAATTTTAAAAAAAAGGTTAACGATAAAAAACCTAAAACCTAATTATTTTTAATTAACAAAATAATTGATTAATTAAATTAATTAAAAAAAGGTTAATGATGAAAAACCTAAAAATTAGTTAATTATAATTAACAAAAAACAATTATTTTAGGTTTGTAAAAAGGTTTGTGGTTTTATGGTTAGGTGAATTTAGGGTTAAGTTTGCCAAAAGAATTAGGGTTTATGGGAAGAGAATTAAGGAAAAAACCACAAGTTGAAAGCAAAACCAAACAAATGTCAGGGGTGGGTGTTGAACCCATGCCCTTAGCCTTCCACACTACAATAGGGAAAAATAACAAGTTAGAAGCAAAATCACACAAAATATCAGGGGTAGATGTTAAACCCATGCCCTTAGCCTTCTACACTGCAATAGAGAAAAAGAACAAGTTAGAAGCAAAATAATACAAAGTGTCAGGGGTGGATGTTGAACCCATGCCTTTAGTCTTCCCAGTAACATGCTCACCATCAGGACAAGCGTTTCTTGGTGTTAAGATCTGGCCTCAGCATGTTTTATAATAAACCTGCATGAGACCATTACGATGGTCCGAACCTGCAGTGTTGAATCTCATGAACACATTAAACAAATTAGTATACCATGAAATACAAAGAAGATAAATATATGAAATTTTGAAATGTTAAAACCGATATGGCATGTATGAATGCTTCTACACTCTTTTGATCATGTTGATCAAACCAGCCTTACCCTACTAAGTTCTTGGAAGTGAATGAGATGACTTGTTTGTAGTGACAAGGGTTTGTTACAAGGATTTCAATATTTCTAGGGTTCTTGAAAGAATTTGATATTTTGACAAGGTTATGGCAATGGTTTTTCTTCGTGTCCATGTTTTTATGAAAAGAATGAGATTATATAATGGAAATTAGGGTAAATATATGGGCTTTGGATGTACAATTGGGCCTCCAATAACCACAAACAATAGTGCAGATTTTTATTCACTTGAGTTTGACATGTTCCGGGCAAATTCGTAGGGACATCAGTGCAATTTTTGAAGTTGAAATGTGAAAACAGAACGTATCCAACATTGAGAACAAACTATTGTCTGAAAATGGGCTCAATCGGATAAACGGTGAATTAGTTATGAATTTTTCAAGTTTCGCCTCAGACAATTCAATTTCCAGCTTCAAAATATTTAGTGAGTTGCACGCGATTCGGGTTAAAAACGGAAGCCTTCGGGGCACCGTTTGCTTTTGAAAATAAAAACCAAAATTTAACTAACTCAACTTGTGAGACAATGCCACCGGAACCAGCTTGATACGATAAAAAATGACCAAGTTATAATTTTTTGAACACGAAGCAGATAAACATATTTCATAATTTTACTGTGCGAAAACACTTAATAAATCTATATTTTTGGACACTTTCTGGAAAAAAAAATTTCTCCCGACCATGAGAGATTAAAATTAAGATGACAACAAGACGAAATTTTGGCCATCGAAACGGGTTCAAAACGAGTCACGGGCTTCAAGTTATGAATTTTTTAGCGCATAAAAACTGCACTTTCAGCACACTTTTTCGACACATTTCTTCGAGAAAACTCGCACATTCGGAGACCTTCTTTAAATAATTGGCTCTCGAGCCAAACCTGAATTTGAGAATATGTCACTAGGGATATCTTGGAGAAAGGACACCTAAATATGACACGTCGGGTAGGACTTGTGAATCTTTGAACCCCGAATCGTTGCGAAACGGCGAATCGATCTTCAACACAGAAAATACTCTGAGAACATCCATTGACGAAATAAACGTCACCTATAACCTGAAGAGGCTTGCTAGAGATACCTTGATCCCATAACTATAGAACCAATGATATGCATGTATGTAATGATGAAATAGAAGCCAAAAAGGTTGACATGAAGATGGTAAATTTTTTAGTACAACACACTTTTTTAATAATTTTTTATTTTTTCAGGTATGGAAATTCCGCTCCAAATTTTCCAAAATAAAAATGAGAACTTTGCAGATACAACTGATGTATTCTCAAATTCTCAAAGATTTGATACACGAGAAGAAGTTATAAGATGAGTTTAAAAGGTTGGAATCAAAAATAAAGTAACTGACATTATCAAGCGTTGAGACACTAAAACAAGCAAGAGAGGAAGAAGTAACAAAGTAATATTTGGTTGTGATAAAGAGGGAAAATACAAGGATAGAAATGAAACTCAAAGTGCTAAGAGATGTAGATGTCCATTCAAAATCATGTTGACTCCAGCAAAAGATGGGTCTGGATGGAAGGTTGATGTAAAATGAGGAGTTCATAATCATGAATTACCTGATAGATTAGAAGGTCATGAGTTTGTTTGTAGGTTAACCACAAATGATAAGCAGCATGTTGTTGATTTGACAAAGAGACACGTTACACCTAGACACATATTTCTTCCCTTGCAAGAGTAAGATCTTAACAATGTCACTCGGATAACACAAATATATAAGCATAAGAGTATGATAGAAAAAGAGATAAGAGATCCAAGAAGTGAGATACAACATTTGCTTAAGCTTATAGAGGGTGTAGGCAATGTTTACTGGAGTAGAAAAATAGATGACTCAGAAGTTATGAGTGATATTTTTTGGGCGCATAAAAATTCGGTTAAGTTGCTGAATATTTTTCCTATTGTGTTAGTTATGGACATCACTTATAAGACAAATAAACATAGACAACCTCTGTTTGAAATTTTTGGCATTACCATTGACTGAGTTGGCATTTGTTGTTGCATTTGCTTATATGGAGTCTGAGAAGACATATGGTTTTTTTTGGGTTTGGATAAGCTGAAGCAAATGTCTGTGAAGAAAGATTTTTGTCCACGGGTGATTTTGACGGATAGAGATCTTGCTTTGATGAAAGCAGTTGAAGTTGTCTTTCCAAAAACGAATAATTTGCTATGTCATTCATATTAACAACAATGTTGGGGCAAGATGCAATAAATATGTGGTTAAAGACATGCAAGAAACGATAGACACATTATGGATGAAACTTGTATGGGCTAGTGATAGGGTTGAGTATAGTCAATGCTTGCACTAACTTGAACATGCATGTTTTTATTGTAGTGAATTTATTGATTATATGAAAGACACATGGTTGACTCCACATAGGCATAGTTTTGTTGGAGCATGGATTAATCGAGTAATTTATTTGGGAAACACCACGACTAATCAACGTGTCATTTTATATAGTATTTTTATTATGAATTAAATTTTACAATGTTTACTTTTTAATATTTTTAGTATGTTATATTTTTAGGGTTGAGTCTGCACGTTGGAAGTTAAAGCAGATGCTAAGGAATAATATTGGTTGTTAGACGATGTGATCAATCTAGAAGGGGGGTTGAATAGATTGTTTAAAATAATTTGAGCTTTTTTTAAAATTATTTTTCAAAAAAATGTGTGAAAGCTTCCTGGAATTTCCAATCGTCTAAACGATCCTCTATTGAAAAGATTGAATATGCGTAACCGTATGGGATATAATGACAAAGTAAGAATTAATGCATTTTACCCAATTGATCAATCACTTATACACCCTCAATGAATATTAATTACTTCTAATGAGTTGAATGAGATAAGGCTAAACACAATAAATAATTTGTGGATTAGTCAATTTGACAAACACCTTATGGGCAAAGCACCTTAGGTTTGATTATAATAAATTATAGTGATGAGTTTTCTTAGGTATCAATCAAAAGGATTGTTACCAATATTTTGAAATGATCTCAACACACCACAATTTCAATATATGCAGATTTGGCAAATTAATTTTCACACTATATAGTAGTCAGTATAGAGATAAAGAAAAAGTAGAAGAACACACGATTTGTTAAGGCAGTTCCCCTTGTCGTTCTCGCGTAGGGTACGTCTGCCCCAAATTCTAGAATCTAGAATTGAGATACTTGATATAAAGTTGCAAATGTTACAAGAGAAGATATAATTCACAATACAAACAAACCAATGTTGTTGAACCAATAGGAATCTTGGAGGAGAAAATACAAATGATTTTATTCAAGAACAACCCACAATTGCTCAACCCAAATCTGAATTGAATTCTTGATTTGAATGTTATCACCACAACAATTTTCTTAAATCAACAACCAAGATTATGTGTAGATGTTGATTTTTGAGAAGAGAGGATGAAGATGATGAGCACTATGTGTATCTTTCACTAATTCTTGTTAACTTCAAATAATGATGCATAGTGAATATATATATATATATATATATATATATATATATATATATATATATATATATATATATATATATATATATATATATATATATATATATATATATATATATATATATATATATATATATATATATATATATATATATATATATATATATATATATATATATATATATATATATATATATATATATGTTACCTAATAGCCAAGACCCACAACATAGCAGAAAATCAGATGAAGCCAGCGAGCGGTCGACTCAAACAGAAATAGGGGTCGGCGCGAAACAACCCGCAGACAAAGAAAAATTGTTTTTAAGTATAATGCATAGACCCCTTCAGGACTTGCGTCAATGTAAACTTTTAATATATTTGATTGAAGTAGTGAAAAACACAAGAAGGGGGGGTTGAATTGTAAAACTGAAAATCAATGCAATGAACAAGATATTTTTATCCTGGTTCGTTTGATCTCAAACTACTCTAGTCCACCCGTCAAGGTGATTTCGCCTCTCTCCAACGAGGTCTTAATCCACTATATTCAACTGAATATTACAGACTGCTTTAACAACCGCTAAAGCCTTCTTGATGCAAACCACAACCCGGTTTGTCAAGGAACACTTTCTTACAAAGAAGATAAATCTAAGTGTGTGAATGTTTTCTACAAAACGGTATCACAACTGTGATGTATACACAACTTAAAGCTTAGAAACTAGATTGCTAAACAAAGATTGAATAAGAGAATGTGTAGTGTTTAGCAAACTGAGAGAAGGAAGATTATGATCAGCTTTTAGGCGTGTAAAGATTTGGAGAGCATTAGCCAATTCAATCTTCAAAGTCTTGTTTATATAGCACTGAGATGTTGAACGTTGGAGCAATATTCTTGATTCAATGCTAATAACAAACTTTCCTTATCGAGCAAATCTTGTCTGGAGTGAGGCCGTTGGTATTAATTTGCTTTCAATGCACAGTACCGTTGCTTACTTAATGCAAGTTCTGGCTTGGCTCATTCTGACTCTGCTTGGCTGCTGATGAACTGTTGTGTTTCTTTATCAGAGTGTTGAGCGCAGTTCTGTTCATCAGGCTTCAGCATATACGTGATTTAATCTTCTGATTCTGACATTCTGATATGGCAACTTCTGATGCTGATGTCAGGAACCAAATTCTGATGCTGATTAGGTGTGATCTTGCTTATACCAATCAGAGTATCTGCAAATCAGAACGTAATAATTTAGGCAGCAGATAGTTCATACATGAATCATATAAATAATATATCTTTTCACTTTGTTATCATCAAAACTTAAACATAGGGTAGTAGATTCAAACTTTGTTCTAACAATCTCCCCCTTTTTGATGATGACAAAAACTAGATATTTTTAAATGAAAATAACGTGAAAAGGTATCAGAGAGATGCATCAGAGTAAGAGTTTATCAAAGATAAGGGATAAAGAGATATCAGAGTTGAGAGATACTCCCCCTGAGTTTATTACTTCCCTTTTTGATTAAAAGTGTTCTTCAGGATCAGATCTTTTTGCCTTTCTTTGAACATCAGAGTATCAGAGTCTTTGACTATCAGAAGCTTTAGATCAGCATATCAGAGCAGAGCTTCAGATCAGCGTATCAGAGCTTTTCTTGTCAGAGCTTTGCTTTGGATCAGAGTGTCAGAGCGGATCAGAGCTTCTGAGCTTTTAGTTTTCAGAGTGTCCAGGAGCTTCCTTGTACCTGTAGACTTTAAGCAAAACAGAAACATTTTCAAGTATAATAGAGTTAGAATGTTCGAGAATTTCTGTCTTAGTAAACCGTTATTGTTTAAAATATCATTCTTGTTCTCCCCCTTTTTGTCAGCAATCAAAAAGTGTAGGTGATGTGCTAAAACAATTAAGATCAGAAAAACTTGTCATATTAAAAGGGTTCAGAATCGAACAAAACATATTCAAACAGTACATCAGAAAATCAAAGAAAACATGAAAATGACATGAATGAAAAACTAAGGTTGAGGAGGAAAGCGTGTGAATAGGTTCTCCAGCATGGCTTTGATCTGATCAGCAGTCTCATTCTGCTTGTGCACCATGCTGACAACAGTGTCAATCTTGCTATCCTGCACATCCATTCTTTCTTTCATCTTCTGGTCGTTTTCATCCATCCTCTGTTGCAGACGCATGTCATTCAGCTTCAGCTCTTCCAGAGTCTGCCTGTCCAGGGCAGCTTGAGAAACATCAGAAGCAGGAAGCTTCTGAGAGCTTTCTGCAACATCTTCTGCTTGACTTGCTTCAGCTTGAATGGTCTTGTCTTCTTCTGGTTGCACTTTTGAAGCTAGCTGTTTCTCAGACCAAGGTTCACTATCCAGAGGGAGCACAGCTTCCTGAGGCAGCTGACTTTCAACTTCCTTCAGCAGCTTGCTAAAGTTCTGTTGTGCCTGCTCATAGTTGATATCCTGCAACTTGAGGGCTTTAGCACGTACCCAAAGTCTGAATTGTGACCAGAGATGGTCAGAGGCAGCTGGGTCAATCATCCCAGGACAGACTTGCTTCAGAGAAGCAATCCATTGCTGGAAACCTGTTTCAAAATTCATAATACCAGAGCCAACATCTGGTTGTTTTGGTTTTGGGATGGCTATTTTGTGTTTCAGATCAGCAAGACGGTCAAGGCTGGTTAAGTCTATGAAGGTCCTGCTGGGGTTTTCGGTGGTTTGCTTGGCAGTTGTTTGTTTTGGAGATGGAGTGGGAGAATCAGAAATTATGATTGGACTGTTTGGTGTTTTGGGAGTATTTGGTGGTGTAGATTCTGGTGAGGATGGCAACTGTGCCATGGTGACTGTTGTTCCACATGGCAGCTGGATTGCCAGAGGTTGTGGTTCAGATGATTGAGGTGAGTGAGATTCAGAAGGTGGAGGAGTTTGAGTTTCAGAGTGATGAAACTCAGGTTGAGGTGATGGTGGATGAATTTCTGGTTGAGGAGAGGGAGACGGAATTTCTGGTTGTTCAGGGATAAGGGGTTCTTCTGGAATGGATGAGAGGGGTTGTTGTTGTTCTGGTTCTTCAGCAGATTGATGTGGTTCTGGTTGTGGAGGAGGGACAATTTGTGGTTCAGAGTTTGGATTGGCGGAGTGATCAGAAGTGTGTTGATCAATGTCAGACAGCACTTTATCAATTGCTGATGTTGTTGAGATTGTTGGTTTGGGATGTTTGGTTCTGGGTCTTCTGAGTTTTAATGCCTCAGAAGGGTCATCTTCTGGTTCAGTTTCATCTATTGTTGGGATGGGGATTGAGATTCTATGAGAGGTTGGAGGTGGAATAGATGCTGGAATAGTAGAAGAATTTAAAACAGAAGTGGTTCTCAGATACTTAGACGCGTGCAGGGCAGATGGTACAGATCCAAATCTGATTATCAAAGATCTGCATCAACGTCAACCAGAAGTGACTCTGAAGAAGACGAAGAAGAGGAAGGCATCTTCAGAAGCGGTTACCAGACATGTGTCTCAATGCACCCAATCAGCGTTTTGCCTTCTCAGAAGCGTGCACGCGTTCTGCTTCAAAGATTTGCTGATGATTGGATGACACTTGTTTGATGTAGTGATCAGCACGTCTGTCTTTGAGCTTAGACTCTCATATCTTTAGACTTGCATCTGATACAATATGCATGTTCTATCTTTCTGAAAGGAGATTGATCAGAAGTTCACAGTAAAACAATTACATTCTGAAGGTAAATATATGGAATTAAAACATTTTCACTCTGGGCAGACTTTCATGCTGAGATGTTTCAGAATGAAATTAAACCTATCTTCTGAAAGGGGTTTAGTAAAGATATCAGCCCATTGATGGTCTGTATCTATAAATTTTAAGTTCAAAATTCCTTTCTGAATATAGTCCCTAATGAAGTGATGTTTTATTTCTATATGCTTAGCTCTAGAATGTAAAATGGGATTCTTACTTAAGCAAATAGCAGAAGTATTATCAGAGTATAGGAATGTTACTCTCAAAAATCTGGAAGTCTTCAAGCTGACTTTTCATCCAGAGCATTTGTGTGCTACATCCTGCTGCTGCTATGTACTCAGCTTCTGCTGTTGATAGCGCAATTGTTGATTGCCTTTTGCTGGACCAAGAGATCAGATTTTCTCCCAGAAACTGGCAGCTTCCAGAAGTACTTTTACGCTCCACTCTGTCTCCAGCAAAATCAGCATCGCAGTAGCCTACTAAGCTGTAATCACTAGATTTTCTATAAAACAAACCCAGATTAGTAGTACCTTTCAGATACTTGAAAATTCGCTTAACAGCTGTTAAGTGAGATTCTTTAGGATCTGATTGGAATCTAGCACAAATACAAACACTGAATAATATGTCAGGTCTTGAAGCAGTCAGATAGAGGAGAGAACCAATCATACCTCTGTAGACTTTCTGTTCTACATTTTTGCTTACCTCTTCTCTTTCCAGAATGCACGTGGGATGCATTGGAATCTTTGATGGCTTACATTCTGAGAGGTCAAATTTCTTCAGAAGATCTCTGATGTATTTGCTCTGATGAATGTAAGTTCTCTCTGGAGTGTGATTGATCTGAATTCCTAGAAAGAATTTCAGTTCCCCCATGAGGCTCATCTCAAATTCTGCCTGCATACTCTTAGCAAATTTTCTTCCAAGAGAAGGATTAGTAGAACCAAAAATAATATCATCAACATAAATTTGACAGACTAAGATGTCATTCTTAACTGATTTACAGAATAGAGTAGTGTCCACTTTCCCTCTGGTGAATTCATTTTCTAATAGAAAGTTACTTAGCCTTTCATACCAAGCTCTGGGAGCTTGTTTCAGACCATATAATGACTTCTTTAGTTTGAAAACATGTTCTGGATGTTTTGTATTTTCAAAACCAGGGGGTTGGTGTACATAAACTTCTTCTTCTATATAACCATTTAAGAATGCACTTTTGACATCCATCTGATACAGAGTGATGCCTCTATTAACAACAAATGAAATTAAAAGTCTGATAGATTCTAACCTGGCGATTGGAGCAAAGGTTTCTGTATAGTCTATCCCCTCTTGCCGACTATAACCTTGTGCAACCAGTCGTGCCTTGTTTCTGATGACTTCACCTTGTTCATTTAGCTTGTTTCTGAACACCCATCTTGTTCCAATAACGTTGAATCCTTTTGGTCTGGGAACGAGATCCCATATGTCATTTCTGGTGAATTGATTCAGCTCTTCTTGCATTTCCAGAATCCAGTCATTATCCAGAAGTGCTTCATCAATAGAAGACGGTTCAATCAGAGACACAAGTCCCATGAGAGTTTCTTCAGAGTTTCTGAAGCTTGCTCTTGTTCTGATTGGATCTTCCTTTCTTCCTAAGATAGTCTCTTCTGGGTGATCCAAGCTACTTCTGGGTAATCTCTTCTGAGGTTGATCAGCAGCTGTTGTAGGATTGCTAGCAGTGCTCCTTTCAGACGTTGAAGGAGTGTCTGAGTTGAGAGCTTCTGATGACTTGTCTTCAGAACCTGTAGATTCAATTTCCATACCTGCAAAAACTTCATTCTGCTTTGACTTTTCAGAGTCAAGCTTATCATCAAAACGAACACTGATTGATTCTTCCACAATCTGTGTTTCTGTATTGTATACTCTGTACCCTCTTGAGCGTTCAGAGTATCCTAACATAATACACTTATGTGCTTTAGAGTCAAACTTGTTCAAATAATTCTTTGTATTTAATATAAAGCAAGTACATCCAAATGGATGAAAATATGAAATGTTGGGCTTTCTGTTCTTCCACTATTCATATGGAGTCTTTTCCAGAATAGGTCTTATTGAGATTCTATTCTGAATGTAGCACGTTGTGTTTATTGCCTCTGCCCAGAAGGTCTTAGCAATGTTTGTCTCATTGATCATGGTTCTGGCCATTTCTTGCAATGTTGTGTTCTTTCGTTCTACAACTCCATTTTGTTGGGGAGTTCTAGGACAAGAGAAATCATGCAGAATGCCTCTGTCATTAAAGAATGACTCAAAGTCTTTGTTTTCAAATTCTCCACCATGATCACTTCTGACTTTAACGATTCTAAGATCCTTTTCATTCTGAACTTGGTTACAGAAGGTAACAAACACATAGTGTGACTCATCCTTGTGTCTTAAGAACTTTACCCATGTCCATCTGCTATAGTCATCTACGATTACTAACCCATACTTCTTGCCACTGACTGAAGCAGTTTTAACTGGTCCAAATAAGTCAATGTGCAGAAGTTCTAATGGCTTAGAGGTAGAAACAACATTTTTGGATTTAAAAGAAGGTTTTGCAAACTTGCCTTTCTGACATGCTTCACATAGAGCATCTGAATTGAACTTCAAATTAGGAAGTCCTCTGACCAGATTGAGTTTGTTAATCTGAGATATTCTTCTCATACTAACATGCCCCAATCTTCTGTGCCAGATCCACTGCTCGTTGTTAACAGACAGAAGGCATTTTACATTCTGACTCTTTAGTTCAGAAAGTTTGATTTTGTAAATGTTGTTTTTCCTCTTACCATTAAACAGGATAGTCCCATCTTTCTGACTAACAGCTTTACATGATTTTTTATTAAAGATTATATCATAACCGTTATCACTTAATTGACTTATGGATAACAGATTATGCATCAATCCATCTACTAGAAGAACATTATTAATAGAGGTAAGATTTCCATTACCTACAGTTCCAGAGCCAATTATCTTTCCCTTCTGATTGCCTCCAAAGCCAACGTGGCCTCCAGGCTTAAGTTCCAGGCTTTGGAACATATGCCTTCTTCCCGTCATGTGTCGCGAGCAGCCAGAGTCCAGGTACCATGACTGATGTTTCTTACTTGCTGCTAAAGATATCTGCAACATGTATTATTTTATCCTTAGGTACCCAGATTTTCTTGGGTCCTGATTTGTTAGTTTTACCAAAACTCTGGTTGAATTTTGGTTTCACAGAGTGCTTACTGCTAGTGTATTTTATATCATGTGTGTGACCATACACAAAATGTGAATTCAGAGGAGTGTGTTTAATGGTTAAGTCCATGACATTCTTTGGTGTAGGAACCTTACCTTGGTATCCTATTCCTTTCCTGCCGTTTCTGCTAACTCCATAGATCATTGAAGCCATTTTGCTTCTATCTATGCTTTTAGCGAGGAACTTCTGGAAACTGTGATCATACTCCTTGATGATCTCATCAGCGTTGCTGGGAGTTTCAGAAATTGGTTCCTTCTGAGAGTTTTGTAAAGTGTTTTCTAATTTTGAAATCTTATTTCTCAGCTCAGAATTCTCCAATTTGAGACTCTCAGTCTTATTAGAGTCAGATTCAAGATTCCTTTTCAGGTCTCTGAATTTAACTCTAATTTGCTGATACCGTTCCAGAATCTCATTAAGGCTTTCAGCAAGCTCAGCCTTGGTAAAGTTAACAGCAAAGTTAGGAAATACCTCTTCAGTATCTGATTTTGAGTCTGATTCAGAAGCTTCACTATCTTCTGAGATGTTAGCCATGAGAGCTATGTTTGCCCTTTCATCATCTGATTCTGAGTCAGCTTCAGACGAGTCAGAGTCATCCCATGTAGCCATGAGACTTTTCTTCTTCTCTCTTCCAAACTTCTTTTTGGGCTTTTCCCTCTGAAGCTTTGGGCAGTCACTCTTATAGTGTCCTTGCTCATTGCACTCATAGAAGATGATGTCCTTGGTGTTTGGCTTTTTGCTACTAGAGGAGCCTTCAGATCTTCTGTATCCAAAGGAGGAATCTGTCCTTCTGTATCTGGAAGAAGACTCGTTCTGATCAGATCTTCTGGGATTCCTGAACTTCCTTTGTCTTTGCTTCCATAGTTGATTTACTCTTCTGGAGAGGAGGGAGAGTTCGTCTTCTTCTGATGAGGATCCATCAGATGTTTCTTCAACTGCCTGCAAAACTTTAGACTCAAATTTTTTGTTAGATTTTAATGCTAAAGGCTTACCTTGCTTCTGAGGCTCGTCAGCTTCTAGCTCTATCTCATGACTTCTGAGGGAGCTGATAAGTTCCTCCAGAGTGATTTTGTTGAGATCTTTAGCTAGCTTCAGAGCTGTAACCATTGGTCTCCACTGTTTGGGTAAACTTCTGATGATTTTCTTGACATGGTCAGCAGTAGAGTATCCTTTGTCCAGAACCTTGAGACCAGCTACCAGAATCTGGAATCTTGAGAACATTGTTTCAATGGATTCAGATTCTTCCATTTTGAACGCATCATACTTCTGAATGAGCGCCAGAGCTTTAGTTTCTTTGACCTGAACGTTGCCCTCGTGCGTCATTCTGAGTGAGTCAAAAATGTTCTTTGCTGTGTCTCTGTTGGAGATCTTTTCATATTCAGTATAGGAGATGGCGCTGAGGAGGATGGTTCTGGCCTTGTGGTGATTCTTGAAGTCACGCTTTTGTTGGTCAGACATTGTTTTTCTATCAATCTTCTGACCGCTTGCATTCACAGGGTGCGTGTATCCATCTGTCACCATATCCCACAGATCAGCATCATATGCCAGAAAGAAGCTTTCAATTCTGTCTTTCCAGTAATCAAAGTTTTCTCCATCAAAGACTGGAGGTTTGCCGCTGAATCTGTCTCTGTCCTCATTGTTGTCATTGCTGGTGTGAGAATAGTTTCCTGCCATTGTGTTTTTCTGACGCTGGATCTTGTACTGACACGGTTAAGTGTTTTAGCTCAGAACCAGGCGCTCTGATACCAATTGAAGTAGTGAAAAACACAAGAAGGGGGGGTTGAATTGTAAAACTGAAAATCAATGCAATGAACAAGATATTTTTATCCTGGTTCGTTTGATCTCAAACTACTCCAGTCCACCCGTCAAGGTGATTTCGCCTCTCTCCAACGAGGTCTTAATCCACTATATTCAACTGAATATTACAGACTGCTTTAACAACCGCTAAAGCCTTCTTGATGCAAACCACAACCCGGTTTGTCAAGGAACACTTTCTTACAAAGAAGATAAATCTAAGTGTGTGAATGTTTTCTACAAAACGGTATCACAACTGTGATGTATACACAACTTAAAGCTTAGAAACTAGATTGCTAAACAAAGATTGAATAAGAGAATGTGTAGTGTTTAGCAAACTGAGAGAAGGAAGATTATGATCAGCTTTTAGGCGTGTAAAGATTTGGAGAGCATTAGCCAATTCAATCTTCAAAGTCTTGTTTATATAGCACTGAGATGTTGAATGTTGGAGCAATATTCTTGATTCAATGCTAATAACAAACTTTCCTTATCGAGTAGATCTTGTCTGGAGTGAGGCCGTTGGTATTAATTTGCTTTCAATGCACAGTACCGTTGCTTACTTAATGCAAGTTCTGGCTTGGCTCATTCTGACTCTGCTTGGCTGCTGATGAACTGTTGTGTTTCTTTATCAGAGTGTTGAGCGCAGTTCTGTTCATCAGGCTTCAGCATATACGGGATTTAATCTTTTGATTCTGACATTCTGATATGGCAACTTCTGATGCTGATGTCAGGAACCAAATTCTGATGCTGATTAGGTGTGATCTTGCTTATACCAATCAGAGTATCTGCAAATCAGAACGTAATAATTTAGGCAGCAGATAGTTCATACATGAATCATATAAATAATATATCTTTTCACTTTGTTATCATCAAAACTTAAACATAGGGTAGTAGATTCAAACTTTGTTCTAACATTGATTCCCAAGTTGAGTCGACCGGAAGGGTCGACGTGACACATCCAGTAGTCAGAGGGAAATCCATTATGAAGTGCAGTGCGTTGACCGCTACAGGGCTTGCACCGGCGCAATAGTTTAATATTTTGATTTCCAGTTTGAGTCGATCAGAAGGGTCGACATGACATATCTAGGGCTTGATTGAAGGTGATGAGTCGACCCTACATATCTTTGAGTCGACGCACAGATTGAATTTTCTCAAAAATAAGTGTTTCTTGAGATCTTCATTCTAATCATTCCATTGCAAGATTGTTCATAGGACGAACCCAAATAGAGAGATATTAATAATCGTTTTGACATCATTAAAATACTTATAGAGGGACTTTGCTCTCACATACTCCCCCTTTTTGATGATGGAAAAACAATGCTCAAATACGCTCCTCCTGAGTTTGTGTGTTACATAAAGCACTGTTTACAAGCTACATATAATATTTTATGTTCACTTCTCCCCCTTTGACAACATCAAAAATAGAAAAAGCACCAGGTCAAGAGTAATAAAATATATCAAATGCAAAATCATCTTCTATTCGCAACTAAAGACACTAACAATCATTCACATAAAATGAAATTAGTGCGGATCATAAAATCAATAATTAGACAAATGTAGGTAGAATATTACAAACCAGTTAATAAGGATAAGTACATGAGTTTAACAAAAGAAAGGTAACATAGGGACTTAAACAGAATTACATATATAAACATGAATCAATTTTCTAGTTTTTCGTTATCATTGTTTTCTGGAGAATTAGGTGGAAAGTTTGGAAAATGCTGAAGGAAGGTGGAATGAAAGGAGGCAAGGTTTTCAGCTTGTGATTGAAGCATGCCTTCCAATGTGGAGTACCGCTGATCTTGAATATTTGAATAGGTTGAGAAAATTTATTTTTGGACTTTAACAAGGTTTTAGAGGTTCAAAATCCTCTCATTTTGAAGGAATGCGTCTTCCTTTTGTTGGATCTGCATTTTCTCCAAAAGAGCCAGCACACTTGCATTGTTTTCTTGAGAAACCGGGGCATCCTCGTCCATATTTGCTTCATTGTATTCTTATTCCTTGGACTCTTCTTCTTCTTCATTATCATCCTCTTCACCATCACTATTTTGGAACGAAACATACGTACTTCTCACAACATAATAGTATTTTTGTTCCTTGTGATCCCATTGGAAGCCCATCAAAGTAAGTGATTTCTTTGTGAGTTCAAGATCGGAAGTCATATCGACATAAGGGATTCTTGGAACTTTAATCTTTTCTCGATTCAGAACTCTTTGAATGAAAGAGGGATAGCATAGTGTGGTGCCTCTTCTAGAGTTGTGCAAATCAAACATTCGGCTAGCAAAATAATGTGGCCAATGAACCTTTATTTTATGTTTCGAAACATAAAGCAGTTGAACCTCATCTTTATCCATACAAGAAATACCTCCCTTCTTGGGTCGAATAATGTGGCAAACGATCCAAAAGATAATTTTGTCAAATGGGGCTAGGGCACCAGTCGTTACAGATCTTGGAAATAAATCAATGTAAGGCTTCTTGAGCATGGAGTTTAGAGCCGACTTGAATTGATAGTTAGGAGCAAGAATAGTATCAGAGATTTGAATAGCATCAGAGTCAATTGGCCACATACCAAATAGGTCTTTCCATACATGCGAGCTAACCATATAATATTTGTTGTTGATTCTATATTTAAATTTAAATCCTTCAAACTTTCCTTGCATTCCATCATAGAAAATTTTGACTAAATATTCATTATAAGGTGTAATACATTCAAGAAATAAGTGGAATTTCTGAAATCTTAGTAGTTCAATAATTTTAGGAAGATGCATGCGACCCAAAGTTTTTAGATACAAAGTCGATTGTCTAACTATGTTTCTCTTACCAAAAGTGTTTGTAAAAGTACCGGCAATATCATCAGAGAGAAGTGAGAGAGCAGTTACCAGAATATCTGAAGGAACATTGGAGGAGCTGCCTCTGAAAGTTCTCTTCTTATCTACACTTGAATCCATTAGGGAAATTTTTTGAGAGTAATGGGTATGTGAGGAAGATTTTGAGAGAAATGGGTTTTGAGAGTTTTTAGGGTTTTGAGAGAAATGAGTGTATTTAGAAAATAAAAGATCAAAATGATATAAAACAAAGAAATACGTGATGCATCGACCGCTTATAGAGCGTTGATTCGATGCAAGGATTATTCTAATTAATGCTGAGTGAGTTATAAGGTATGCGTCGACGCAAGTACGCTATGAGTCGACTCAAAAGTATAGAATTTTGATTTTATGCAGCTTTTTGAATTGATTTCATGCAATTTATATAACACTTATAATCCCTATGTACTTAACAATAAATATAGACAAGAACATGTTTAGCATTTACACATAGTTAAGAATAGAGAATAGATGAGAATGATATTACCTTCATGAGAGTTGATAAGAGCTTTCACTAAGGCTATCCATAAGTGCATCAAGCATTAAGAGAGTGTGTTAAATAAAATAAAAGGTATGCAACTTACTTAAGTTACAACCTATCTGAGATATTGAGAACACCAAGTTCCCTACGGATGTGAAAGAAGGGTTCTGTAGCGAGTGGTTTAGTAAAAATGTCAGCAAGTTTTTTTTTCTATCAACATGCTCGAAAATAACATCACCCTTTTCCACATGATCCCTTAGGAAATGATGCCTTATCTCAATATGTTTTATGCGAGAGTGCAAAATCGTATTTTTGGTTAGGTTGATGGCACTTGTATTGTCACAAAAAAATAGGAATGTGATCAAGTTGGACATTGAAGTCGAGTAATTGTTGTTTGAGCCACAAGATTTGGGCACAACAATTACCGGCCACAACGTATTCCGCTTTGGCGGTTGACAAGGCAACTGAAACTTGCTTTTTGCTATGCCAACTTACCAAAGAATTTGAAAAGAAATGACAAGTACCACTAGTGCTTTTCCTATCCGATTTACAATCGACAAAGTCATAATCGGAATACCCAACCAAATAACAATCACTACCCTTGGAGTACCAAAGTCCATAGTTAGTTGTACCACTAAGGTACTTAAGTATGAGCTTTACAGCTTTTAAATGTGACTCCTTAGGACATGATTATAACCGAGCACACATGAAAACACTAAACATAATATCTGGATGAGAGGCCGTAAGATAAAGAAGGGAACCAATCATACCTATATACCTTTTTAAATCGACAGTCTTACCATTTTCATCTCGGTCTAAGTTCATGGCCGTAGGTATATGAGTATCGATTGCTTTTGAGTTTTCCATGTCAAACCGCTTGAGTAGGTCAAGACAATATTTAGTTTGACTCACAAATGTTCCTTCATTTAATTGCTTGATTTGAAGTCCAGGGGAGTAGTTTAACTCCCCCATCATGCTCATCTCAAATTCTCCTTTCATCATCTTAGAGAATGTCTTGACCAAAGATGTGTTAGAAGAACCAAAAATAATGTCATCTACATAAACTTGAACTAAAATGAAATGCTTTCCTTCATGCTTAATAAAAACGGTTGTGTCAACCTTTCCTCTTGAGAATCCTTAATCTAGTAAGATTTTTCTAAGACATCCGTACCAAGCCCTAGGAGCTTGTTTAAGACCGCATAGCGCACACTTAAGTTTGTAAACATAGTTAGGATTCTCAAAATTCTCAAAACCAGGAGGTTGAGACACATAAACCTTTTCATTAATGTATCCATTTAAGAAGGAACTTTTTACATCCATTTGAAATAATTTGAAGTTTTGTGAGCATGCATATGCAAGCAAAAGGAGTATAGCCTCGAGTCGGGCCACTGGAGCATTAGTTTCCTCATAATCTATGCCTTCCTCTTGGTTAAACCCTTGGGCAACAAGTAGAACCTTGTTGCGAGTTATAATTCTGTTTTCGTCTAGTTTGTTCCTAAAAACCCATTTAGTTCCAATAACTCGATGATCTCGCGGAGGGGGGACAAGGTCCCAAACCTCACTTCTCTTAAACTGATTTAGTTCCTCTTGCATGGCTAAAAACCAATGTTCATCGAGTAAGGCATCTTTAGAGTTTTTGGGTTCAATTTGAGAGACTAAAGCAAAATGATAATAAAAGTTACTTAACTTAGAGCGAGTTGTGACTCCATTTGATATATCTCCTAGGATGTTGTCGATGGGATGATCCTTAGAGGTTTTCCATTCCAAAGGAAGATCATTTTTATTGCTTGAATGATCTTCCTCTCTTTCTTCGGATACTTGATCCAACTCTTCTTCAATTTTAGTAGATTCTGAGTCCTTTTCTTTGGGATCTTGTAGTATGCTTTCCGAAGATACACCTGCACCATCATAAACACTACCCTTTCCGACTAATTTTGGATCAGATTCATCAAAGGAAACATGTACAAACTCTTCAACTATATGTAATATTTTGTTAAATACTCTATAGGATTTACTTGATTGAGAGTATCCAAGAAAGATACCTTCGTCAGCTTTTGAATCAAATTTACCTAAATTTTCTTTACCATTATTTAACACAAAGCATTTACATCTGAAGACGTGAAGATGAGAAATATTTGGTTTTCTTCCTTTCAAAAGTTCATAGGGAGTTTTGTTTAGAATAGGACGTATTAGAACCATATTCAACATATAACATGCCGTGTTAATGGCATCAGCCCAAAAATATTATGGAAGACGGTGTTCATTGATCATAGTTCTTCCGAGTTCTTCTAAAATACGATTTTTACGTTCCACCACTCCATTTTGTTGAGGAGTACGTGGAGCGGAAAAATTATGATCAATGCCGTATTTTTCACAAAATTTATCAAAGAGATCATTCTCAAATTCACCACCGTGATCGCTTCGAATAGTAACTATGCTAGTGTTCAATTTGTTTTGAGAAAACTTGGAAAAAATTTCAAATGCCGGAAAGGTGTCACTTTTATTTTCCAATAAAATTGTCCAACAAAATCTTGAGTAGTCATCTACAATAACGAATCCATAGTAGTTACCACCTAGACTTTTAATTCTATATGGTCCAAAAAGATCCATATGAAGAAGTTCAAGAGGTCTCGTTGTAGAAACAATGTTTTTAGATTTAAACGAGATTCTAGTTTGCTTCCCCATTTGGAAAGCATCACATAGGTGATCCTTGGAAAATTTTATTTTTGGTAAACCGACTACTAAATCTTTTGAGACAACTTTATTTAACAAATCAAAATTCAAGTGAGCTAGACGTCTATGCCACAACCATGAATCCTCATTTAACGTGACTAGACATTTAGCTCCGGTTAGGGACACATTATTCAAGTCAAGCATGTATACATTGTTTACCCTCAAGCCTTTGAAAACATCATCTTTCTTATCATTGTGTTCATTTATGCAACAATCTTTTGAAAATGATACATTGTATCCTTTGTTGCATAATTGACTAATGCTAATAAGATTGTGTTTAAGACCATTAACTAATAGGACATCTGAGATAGTAGTAGAAGAGGGATTACCTACACTACCTTTACCAAGTATTACTCCCTTGTTGTTGTCGCCATAGGTAACAATCCTTTCTTTTTTGCCACAAAGTCAAAAAAATAGGGAGATGTCGTCGGTCATGTCTTGAGCACCCACTATCGAGAAACCATCTTTTCTCCGTAGTCTCAAGACATTCCGCCTACAAATTTAAACAAGGGAAATAGGTACCCAATTTTTATTGGGTCCTTGTGTGTGAATTATACTTGAGTTTCATTTTGGCAACCATTTGAAAATGCCTTGAGGGACCAAAAACCTCCTAAATCGACATTTTCTAATGGTGTGCCCCCTTTTGCAACAATATAAACATGTTAGAGATTTTGGTAAGTTAATTTTCCTTGGAGGATCTTTTATTTCATAAGTGTATTTTTTATATGGATTTATCATACTACTTCTGAAATTTGATCTATCAATGCTAAAAGTAATTTTGGGTTGTAAAGCCTTGTAAAGTTTGGCTGTAAGAGTTTTTACCTCTCTTTGCCAAATATAGCAAGTTTCACATCCAGCCCAATCATGCCAAGAGAGCTTATCATCTTTGCTATCAGTTTTGATTTTCTCTACCATGAATGCCTTGAGAGCTTCCAATTCTTTTTGGGATTTGGACACTTTATGCTCAAGTTATTAAAAAAATTTCTTATTTGAGGCTAATCGTTTAAAAGCTTCCTTAGCCTCATTTTGTAGAGTATCAGAAGCTCTTTTCAATTCTATGTGAGACATTTTATCAATGTGATTATATTTAGAGTAACCTACATTGCTTTTCTTCTTTTGATGAGCCATGAGGCAAAGGTTGATCATGTCTTCTTCGTCACTGGAGTCACTTTTTATTGAGGCTTCACTATCACTATCCCAATCAATGTATGCTCTTCTAGATTTGTTCGATCTCTTTTGGAATTTGTCCTTTCCTTTGTCTTTCTTGAGCAACGGGCAGTCCGACTTGTGGTGGCCGGGTTTTCCACAGTTTAAACATGATCCTATTGATTTAGATTTCTTACCTTCATCTTATCTTGAAAGTTTTGATTGTCTTCTATAATTGATGAGATTTTTGTATGAGTGTTGGACTTTATTCTTTTGGAGATATCTATGATATTTTCTCACAAACAACGTCATGTCTTCACTTGAGATTTCATCATCATCACTAGAATCACTCACACAAGAGTTATTGGTGGAGGACTTTGAGCCTGAAGCCTTTAATACAATAGACTTATTTTCCGTGTCTTTTGTTTTTTCCTTCTTTTCCTTTTTCTCATGCTTATTGAGGTTTATGAGCTCTTGCTCATGCTCTTGAAGCTTCCCAAACAGTGTTGTTATGTCGGGTGTAGCTAGATTGTTTGCTTCCCTGATCGCTATAACTTTAGGCTTCCATTCCCTATTAAGACATCTTAAAATTTTGTTAGTAGCAACAACATTGGGAGTAACATGACCAAGAGTGTGTAAGAGATTGATTATATGAGAAAATATCTTTTTCATATCAGCAATGGTTTCACCATGCTTCCTGTGAAAGAGATCAAACTCTTAAGTCAATGTATTTATTCTAGCAAGTTTAACATCATTAGTCCCCTCATGGGAAATCTGTAGAGCATCCCACATTGCTTTAGCAGTTGCACAATGTGATACTCTAAAATATTCATCAACATCTAAAGAAGCAATAAGCATATTTCTACCTTTCCAATCATAGCTATACTTTTTCTCGTCTTCCTTATCCCATAGTGCTTTCGATTTGGGTATGGTAATGTAATCTTAATTGGTCATGGTGATTTGCATAGGACCATCCTCGATAACTTTCCATATCTTTCTATTAACAGAGTTAATATGCACACACATACAATCTTTCCAATAGCTATAGTTTTCACCGGTGAAAACAAGAGCTCTTGTATAAGCCCCTTTTGGATCGTCCTCCATATTCTACAAAGTAATATGTGAAGCACCAGATGAACCGGTGCTCTGATACCACTTGTTAGACGATGTGATCGATCTAGAAGGGGGGTTGAATAGATCGTTTAAAATAATTTGCGCTTTTTTAAAATTGTTTTTCAGAAAAATATGTGAAAGCTTTCTGGAATCTCCAATCGTCTAAACGATCCTCTATTGAAAAGATTGGATATGCGTAACTGTATGGGATATAATGACAAAGTAAGAATCAACGCGTTTTACTCAATTGATCAATCACTTATACACCCTCAACGAATATTAATTACTTCCAATGAGTTGAATGAGATAAGGCTAAACACAATGAATAATTTGTGGATTAGTGAATTTTTCAAAAACCTTATGAGAAAAGCACCTTAGGTTTGATTATACTAAATTTTAGTAATGAGTTTTCTTAGGTATCAATCAAAAGGATTGTTACCAATGTTTTGAAATGATCTCAACACACCACAATTTCAATATATGAAGATTTGACAAATTAATTTTCATACTGTATAGTAGTCAAGTATAGAGATAAAGAAAAAGCAAAAGAACACACGATTTGTTAAGGCAGTTCCTCTTGCCGTCCTCGCGTAGGGTACGTCTTCCCCCAATTCTAGAATCTAAAATTTAGATACTTGATATAAAGTTGCAAATGTTACAAGAGAAGATATAGTTCACAATACAAACAAACCAATGTTGCTAATGTAATAGTCTTCTTCCATTTCCTTGGTTTGAGCAAAACCAAGTGCCAGATTCTTCGAACAAACCTCTGGTTACCGCTACTTAATTAAGAAAACCCATTTTTTCTTAATCCTTTCACTCGGATGATTTCGATCGCAAGCAATTTGACCCTAAATCAATCTTCACAATCCTCTGGTTACCGCTACTTGATTAAGCTAACCCACGATTTCTTAATCCTTTCACTCGGATGAATTCAATGAAGCAAAGACTTGTGCAAACCCCCCCGCACCAATAAGAATCTTGGAGGAGAAAATCCAAATGATTTTATTCAAGAACATCCCACAATTGCTCAACCCAAATTTGAATTGAATTCTTGATTTGAACGTTATCACCATAATAATTTTTCTTGAATTAACAACCATGATTATGGGTAGATGTTGATTTTTGAGAAGAGAGGATGAAGATGATGAGAACTATGTGTATATTTCACTAGTTCTTGTTAACTTCAAATAATGATGCATAATGAATATGTATATGTTACCTAATAGCCAAGACCCACAACACAGCAGAAAATCAGATGAAGCCAACGAGCGGTCGACTCCACTAAAAATAGGGTTCGAAGCGAAACAACCCGCAGACAAAGAAAAACTGTTTTGAAGTACAATGCATCGACCGCTTTAGGACTTGCATCAACGCAAACTTTGAATATATTTGATTCCCAGGTTGATTCGATCGGAAGAGCCGATGTGACAAATCCAGCAGTCAGCGGGATATCCATTATGAAGTGCAGTGCATCGACCGCTACAGGGCTTACGTCGATGCAATAGTTTAATATTTTGATTTCCAGTTTGAGTCGACCGGAAGGGTCGACCTGATACATCCATGGTTTGATTGAAGGTGATGAGTCGACCGCACATATCTTTGAGTCGATGCACAGATTGAATTTTCTCAAAAATAAGGGTTTCTGGAGGTCTTCATTCCAATCATTCCATTACAAGATTGTTAATAGGACCATCCCAAATAGAGAGAGATTAATAATTGTTTTGACAACATTAAAATACTTATAGAGGGACTTTTCCCTCACATTAGTGACATGGTCAAATGTTGGGAAGCTATGAATAACAATCTGAAGTTACAAATAGGCAACATTCGTTCTTCTTTTCAAAAAAATATTATGAAGTTGAGCACACACACATAAGTCCATTTTAAGGTAACACGTATGGTTCTATATTTAGAGCTTCTTTGAGACGCATTGCTGAAGAGTTATCGAGGGTTGATTATGTTGGAATTGACAGGGAAAAAAATTGGTTTTACTAATAGAACAAGTTAGGGATACCTTGTGCTTGTGAGTTATGGAGATACATTATTGGTGGTATACTGATACCAATAGATAGTGTTCATGTTCATTGGAGGTACTAAGTATGGAAGTTGAGTTGCATGTAGATGTAGAAGATGGAACAGAGATTGATATGAGTAGTGAAATAGAAGAATTATGGATAAGGTTTAGATAACTAGATGTTGTTGGGAAGATAGCATTAAAAAGTAGGGCTTGTGAACTTGCTTACCCTACAACAACTTCAACGTGTCCACCACCTAAGAAAATAAAACCCAAAGGAGGGGTGGAGAAGAAAGGTAAGAAACTAGATGGGTATGATGTTTATAGGTACCTTTCATATCATGAGTATGCTAACCAAGCATCTCAATCTTCAGAGAGGCAATCTAAAACATCACAAAAGCAATCACAATCGAAGAAGCATTCACAATCAAAGAAGCAGTTCACTCTTCAGTTTCCAAGTCATATTAGACCATATATTCAAGAGGTAGTGGATGTTGAATCAGATGGTAACTGCGAATATAGAGTCATTTCATCATTGCATGGTTATAGTGGGGATGGTTGGAAATTGTTCGTCAAAAGTTGGACATGGAATTAAGGGACGTGAAGAGTTTGTATGAGAAGTTATTCAGAGATCGGCTATCAGAAGTGAGATAATGTTTAATGATAGAGTCCAAAGGTCCACTGCCACCAGAGATATGGTTGACAGTACCAGACAAGGGTTATTTGACAGTGAATCATTATAATGTCATTCTTTTGCATTTAGAGAACAAGTGCTTGAATTGTTTCCTATGACAACCTCACATTCACAGACTGTAACTATTTACTGCATTGGTTTTGTCAATAATGACCATTGGGTTCAGGTAGTTACTTTACTTTACTTAATTCTACTTTTTTAATATATGACACTATTGACTTTACATTATAATCAGGTAAACATGAAAGAGGGATTCCCGTTTCCATCAATCACTGTAGATTGGAAGAATTTTTATTCTCCAGCTGCAACATCTTGGATGTTAGGATTTGTGGGACGTCTACAACTTTGGCTACAACTTTCGCTTGTATTACCATCATATGTTAGTTTAGCGTAAGTGACTTATCATGATGTTATTGTTGTATTATGTTGACTCAGATTGTTATTACCACCTGTAATACGGTGGGAGAACTGACTTTTTTGGTTTTATCACAAATATTGCAGTTAGCAAGAGTCGCCACCGAATTTTCTTTTATCCAACAATTAGGAAAGGTGAAAAGAACAGGAAAGACCTTTGATAGATTTTGAGTTCGGGGGGTAAGTTATGAAAATGGAAGGTGTTATCACCCTTTTCATCCGTAGTTATCTATGGGATCTTAATTGCTTAGCTCACTTTTAAAACTTGCTTTATGTGTGTGTGATTTGTTTGAAAATATTTTGAAATTCCCATGTAAGGATAAATTTGTAATAATCCTTGTGTCGGTCCTCAAGAATGTATACAAAGTGTTTTTGAAAATATTTGTTTTGAAAGTGATGTGTAAAAATGTATTTGTTTGTGAAAAAGGTTGTGAGTAAGCATTCAAGAGTTCTTACCCACTAAAGTCTTTCTTGTTATTTTCCTACTCCTTTGGAGACAGTATTATCCACACCATTAGTTGGTAGGTAATCTTATCTACTGGATATGAAGGGACAGGCGTAGGATCATTGTATGGTCATTGAAGGCAACATATAAGGATACTTTAGCAATTGTATCAAAGGGACTATCATCATTTTGCTTGTAGGGTCATCGAAGGGACTATGGTGATTTGATCGAGGGTCTTTTGATAAAGTATCCCTACTTTCGAGGGACATGACCAATGTTCGTAAGGCAACAAGAGAGGTTACCCTGGAGATGCAAAGTATATTAGTTTCAGTTATATTTATCTTGGAAATTACAGTTACCTATATTGCTTTTAGTAGTCTTTCCATTCAAACCCTAATTACTAACATTTAAATATGTACAAAAAATTAAAGTGCGAAATGTAAAATCCTACGCTACTACATGGCTTTGGGGCAGATACATAATAGGCAAATGCGAGAAAATAAATCTATCCTATTATAATTGAGAATGCGACCTATACACTTGATCTATGAATTTAAATAGCAAAAGATGAGAAAAAGAATGTTATAAAAATGTTAAATGCCCTAAAAATTCTATATGTTAAAAAAAGATATTTTTGGTGTTTTTTGTAGAAAATAATCTAGGTGTTAATAAATAGTAATTAAAACCTAATTCTAATTAATTTTAATATTAATAAGACCTAAAATCTAATTAAATGGAAAAGGTTAATTAAGAAAAACCTAAAAGACTAATTTTTTATTTTATGATTTTATGTGTTAATTAATTGAAAAAAAATTAAATTAAATGAATAATAAAAATGAAAGAAAGTTGGAAAATGAAAAAGAAAAAAGAAAATGCATAGGGTTGGACTTGAACCCACGCCATTCCCTCAAAGATATGCCCTTCTATCCATTGCGCCATGGTGTTGTTTGTGTTTAAGAATGAGAACTAATCAATCTATTATAAACATGCGTGTTATCCTGGAGAAAAAAAACAATCATTTGACAAGAGAAGGGATTGAACCCACGCCTCTATGGTTAACAGTCATCACACTTACCACTCGTCCATCATCTGTTGCACGTCAGTTAATTAGCACACATTCCATATATTACAAATCAAGATCAAGAAATCAAATTAAAATAAAATTCAGAAAACGCGCATTGTGGTGGGATCTGGAAATTTGAATCAACCAATCACATTGAGAGGATTGGCCATGTAGGAGTCAGCTCCACCCCATCAAAACCCTTGACCACCGTGAATGGTGGTTACCACCAACGTCTTGATGAGTGATTTTTCAAAACCTTCAAAAATCAATCAAAAATGAAAACCAATAACCCAAATCGAGTATTTGGCATGCTACGAATCCAATGGTGCTCTTATTTCTGTTTGAAAGTGCCTTAAGCTAGGGTTTCAAAGCTTTGAGAGCTTAGAACCCTAACAATGGTGAATGGTTGTTCCTGCATGAAAGCTTGCAAACGATGATTCTAAACAAGTCCAAACATCATCACGAATAGTTATATATGCATAGAATCAATCAACTATGCATGAATTATGAGTTTGAGTTCAAAAAAGTTCAACAAACCGTTGATACTTGTTTGTTATGATTTAGGATGCTACGAGATTCAGGGATGATTAGAATGAGTTCCTGGAGTCTTCAGGAAGCTTGATTGATGCTTGGAATGGACTGAAAATCATGGAGAGAAGGGTTTGATCGTGCCCTGGCTTATTGAAAAATTTGGAATTTTAGGGCTCTTCTTGAGAGGCAGCACGCATGTCTTTTTCCATCTGAAGTTGTTGTGTATTTATAGGAGAATGTTTAGGTCAACATTTCTGAGATGAATCTTTGTATTTCATGGTGAAGAGATTTGATTTAAATTTTGCACAAAAAGCTTCTATTTTAGGCCAAATCAAATATTCATGATCCCATGTGGTTTCTCCAACATAATTATGTGATTTTGGACTTATGATTTGATTCAAAAACAGATATGCACGCCTTGTATCATTTATTTGGTATTTAATTTAATTTATTTTGCTTTTAATTGAATAAAATAAAAATAAAAAGAAATAAAAAAAATACATGAATGGATTTAGGAGTCTCTTCTAAGGTCATGATCATGTTTAGAACTTAAAATATAGGTCCACTAACCCAAAAATTCAAGTTTGCTCAATTTAAACTTCATGCATTTTCTCAAAATATCTCAACTTGTGCAACTCATAACTTTATCAATTCTTGTTATATGAAGGTGATATTTTACTTTTTGAAAACCTCAAGATGTCTCCTACAACCTTGATATTGGTCATTTTTTCATTTGAAGTCTTTAACTTGATGTAAATTGCTTTGACAAAAGATGTCTTTTTGTTGACTTTCAAAATGACCTGTAAAGTTTTGGCTCATATCTCTCAAATGAAGCATTTTTGGCCTTGAGCTTAGAGAGTCAAAGTTGTATAGAATTACATTCTCTTCAAAATGAGCTTTGTTTGAGAAATTTTTGATGAATTATGTGAAAGTTATGCTTGGTCAAAGTTAAGTTGACTTCTCCTTAAGAAAACCCTAATTTAGTAACTTTTGGCTTTTGATGAATCTTGAGTTTTCTTGATGAGTCATGATCAAACCTTGATCAAATGATATATGTGACCTCAAAATCTTGATGTTGACCAAAAATCTTGAGATTTGACTGTCAATTGGTCAAAGTTGACTTCTTGTTCAATACAGTTGATTTTCAATCGTCTGACTAATTGATTGAGCAAACTTGTGATGTAAGGCTCGAAATTTGGCATGAGGATACATTGGGATATATGAGAAACCATTAAGTCCATTTGAGTCATTAGAAACTCAATTTACTTTGAGAAAAGAAAAACCCAAGTTGTAGGTCAATTGCTTAGGAGGATAGTCCATCTAATCAATCCTTGATAAGTCTTGAGTGTTTGAGACCTTCATGAGCATGAGAAGGTATCTTGAATTAATTTGTCTTGAAAATGGGAGGGAAAATTTTGGGGTAAAAAACAACCGTACCTTTATTATAACATAGTTTTGAGCATTACATTTTATGAACCAAATTCAACACAACTCGAAATACCTTAAAAAAAATAACTAGAAATAACTTAAACCAACAAAACTAGAAATTAATTAAAACAAAACAACTAGAAACAAATTAGAAAATACCATATGATTATGGAAATTGAAACATTTTCATGACGTCTTTGGCAGATCTTGTAATCTTCACTTCCAACTCGATCGGCCCCTTAGTTAAGCTACAACAGTGTGATTTCTACACGGCCTTCATATCTTCATTGCACTTCAACTCAAAAATGTTGTAACTTACCCTTTTGTTAACATCCATGTTCCAATTTTCACGGTACAAAATATTCCTCACCCTTCTGTTATGATCTTCAGGCAACAATTCTTCCAACTTTTTTGTCAATGACTCGAGGACCAAAAATCTGTCTGGGATCCGAAACTTCACAGGATCTTTTTCTCTAGTGAAATACACTTCTGCGTTAATAAAAAATTGAGGAAGAGGCATTTTTGAAAATCGGATGTTTTTTTAAACAACATATGACCCTTATTTATAATACTTTGGATTTATTCTAGACCATTCAAAGTTGTCGGTGCAATCACAAGCATTCAAAATTGTCGATGCAATCATAACCATTCAAAATTGTCGGTGCAATCACAATCATTCAAAATTGTTGGTGCAATCACAACCATTCAAAATTTTTAGTGTAACCACATCCATTCTAAACTTCCGGTGCAATCACAACCGTTCAAACATAAATCATAAAATATAAATCAATCAAAAATATAAATCCAACAAAAGTCTTAGAGTTAATACATAAGAAAAGTATACAAAAAAACATAAACTAACTAGAACGATAAATGCTTAAAGCCTCAAATAAATCACAAACGGTGGGTCATGTGAGTCAGCTTCATTTTTTCGGTGATAAGGATGAATTAAGGTGAAGACACGAGCCAAAGAAGGATCATATGGTCCTACTTCCTAAGCATGAACTGGATCCACTCTACGGGCATCACGTGGCGGCGGCACCAACCTAGGATGTGACACACGATAATACCACTCCAAGCATCCATCAACAATCTCATATGGAATGATGCCAAATGTTGTCGGATGGATCACTTTAACGATGCTATGGTGGTAACCAATCCACTCAAGAGGAATATCATCATCGAACATCATATCAGCAGGAGATAGGGATGAAATATATTGCATGTATCCAAACTGAGATGAACATCTTACATGAAAGTATGGAACTAAAGTGTTACCCCACTGTAGAAACCCCATGTACAGACAAATCTCATCAAAGGGGAGCCACTGTCTATGATCATTGAGTGGACTCCATATGACGTCTATAGGTGTTAGCTCATCTAAGATAGGTTTCAACTCATCTACCTTCAGGACTCCTCTCTTGTACAACCATATTACATCACTAGGAAGTCCATGATTATCAGATGGTTTCCAATTCTCTCCTTTCTTTCCAAGTGTCAGAAAATACTCATGAGTCCAGCACTATTACAAAATTGATAATGTTAGTAAAAAATGTAATAAAAATACATAAATTAAAATATAATAAATTTAAATAAATACATGTAGTAGATTAGGATATCCACCAAGCTGCTTGCAATTGAACATGGATGCATCTCCAAGATACCTGTAAAGGGTAACCAAAGTACCTACTCCCCAACTGTAACCTCCAAGGCTCTCTAATTCCCTAAATAACAATAAATATCATGCCTCGACAAGTGTAAAAGTATTCTCGGAAAAAATGGTGCAACCCACCAACATCATGAGATAGAATTTGGTTGCATACTCCTAACTACCAGCAGCTCAATGCTCCACGAGTCTGTCGTATAACCACACCAGATTATAGTAAGTGACCCTGCAGTTACGAATATGTCTTGAAGCAGCACCTTGTGACATTCCTAAGTAATCAACAACAAGCTCAACTGCAACTTGCTCAGTGACATGTTCAGGGATCCAGAGCCTCCCCCTGATGGGCAAGTGTAGCAGAAAAGAAACGTCATCCAGAATAATAGTCCTCTTTGAAGGTTGAGAAAAACACAAGAAATTGGGGGGGGGGGGGGTGAATTGGGTTTTCAAAAAAAATTTCTTTTATAAGTTCTTCTCACAAACGATCAATGATAAACAAGCTAGAAAGAAAAATGACACAATCTGTTTATACCAGTTCACCTAAGAAAAGACTACTCTTGTCCACCCACCAAGGTGATTTCGCCTTAGAAAAGGACTTAATCCACTAATCTTGAAACATTACAAAGAACATATAAGAGTTTATAAAAATACCTTATTCCTCTCAAGTATACAGACTACAACTTAGTCACTTGAGGAAACAAATCTCAATAGATTTACAATCAAACAGTGTTTACAATAGTGCTTCTAAAAAGCAGATTTAACACTACAATGAAGAACAAATGTTTACACACAAATATTAGCAACAACTCTTGTGTATACAACAATGATAATAAAAACACAAATATGAGAAAAAAATCCTTGTGTTTTTAGAGAATAAAATTTAACACAAAAATGAGCAACAACTCTTTTTGTTGTGATTTTCTCTCTTGAATTACTTTGCACAATAACTTTTATTTTTCCAATTTCTTTATTTATGAATCGTTGATTTTAAATGAAGTAGTAATATCTTTATATAGGCCGATAAAGAAGACTGTTGAATAGTAAAAAATGTCACTTTCATTTGCCAGCTGCTACAATGGTAGCATGTGATCATGGGAGACAATAACATAACAAATCATCAATTGTACAGAGCTTTATTCACCATAGTGGAATAGGTCTTGTATTGTTGTATTATATTCTTCTTGTTCAAGTTTTTGTTCTTTTCTTCTGATGAGACACTTCTTATCTGAAGTAGTGAAGAGAGTGCAAAAGAGATCATGTCTTTGTTCTTTAATCTTTTGATGAAGTATTTTTGATGTGAAATGATACATATTCCAGAAGACATTTCATTGTAACGTTTCCAAAGGTATCACAGTCTTCTGAATCAGAACCTCTTCTTCAGACTTGGAGTAACAACTTATCTTACAAATAAATCTTGATATCTGAGCTAGAAGCAAAAGCTTATTTGATGAAACACGTCTTTAATTTATGAGCTTGAAGAAAAATCTTACACATAAATCCTTTTCTTAGAAACACATATTGAATTTTGAGCTGAAAGTAAAAGCTTACACATAAATCTTTTCCTTAGAAACACATCTTGACTTCTAAGTTGAAAGAAAAATCTTATCTTAGAAGTGTATCTTGGTTTCTAATCTGGAGTAAAGATGTATATTCTCTTCTAGTGAACATTCAACATTTTTCCGAACTGTTGATGTTTCTTGGGAAGTGAATACAATAGTTCTTTTGATGGTGCCAACAATGATTCTAATGATCTTATCCTAGATCAAATAGAATATTTTTTCTGCACACTTAAAGAAAATATTAGAACACAAAATTGTTACATATAAAATATATGCATTGTTATCATCAAAACTAGAGATTAGATGCATAACCAAATCGTGTTCTAACAATCTCCCCCCTTTTTTATGATGACAAAACCGTGTATTTTGATGGAACAGTTTTAAAAGGTAATATCATAAGAAGTATCAGAGTAAGTTTAGAAAAACTCCCTCTGAGATGAAAAAGCTCCCCCTGAGTCTAATATTTATAAAAATTTAGAGATAAAGGGATATCTGAGCATTTTTAACTTGTCAGAGCCTAACTTGATCAAAAAGTAAACTTTATCAGAGCTTGATTTCTCAGAATTTTTAAACGATTGAAATTTTTATATCTGAGCCTGATTTATCAAAACCAATGAAACATTAGAAGTTATTTATCAGAACCTTCTAAACAATCTGAACTTAGAAGTTCTTTATAAAAACCTTCTAAACAGTATCAACTTGATCCATTTTCTTATCATCGTGTTCCTGAAACAAAATTCTCAAAACAATCTAGCATATATATTTTATTAGAATGTAAGCAATGGGATTTAAAGAATTAGATACGTATCAAAATCATCACTATCTTTCTACCCCTTTTTTATAATCAAAAATATTTTTCAAAAATAAGTTAGAAACCTTAAGTGTGAGAAAAAAAAACATAATTAACATGCTTTCTCTAATTCCAGAGACAATTTTTAGAGTAAAAAGGAGTTCATTTAATGAAACAGAAACAGTAAATATAGAATATATAACAAAAGGATTTTAAATAAATATTTAAAAAGACAGCCTAAAGTATCTAAGCGTTAGAAGAGGTTAAGGTTTTTTGAGCAAGGAGTTTGTCTAGCATGCTCTGAATGTTGTTGTTGACTTCATCTTGTTTGTCAAGCCTAGTTCTAACTAGTTGTTGTTCTTTATGCATGTCCTCAAGAGTCTTCATCGGAAGAGGAAAGATTTCATCTTTCTCTTAATCCTTGTAAGTCCCTTAGATTTCCTTCTCAGCTACGATTCTAGCAGCTTCCTCGACTGCTTTTTCAACCGCAACTTTCTCAGCAGCCTCTCTTTTAGCAGCCTCTTTTTCCGCAGCCTCTCTTTCAGCAACCTTCTAAGATTCTTCATCCAAATACCTTTCTTTATCTTCCTTCACAAATTTATATTTACTATAGACTGAAATATTTTTGATTCTGAGAACCTCAATAATCATCCAACTGTTAAACCTATTCCAGCTAGCATTCACAATAGAAGAATAATTGCTGGAGCTAGACTCCTCATGGAGCTTCTTCACTCTCCTTACTACATTTTCCTTAAATTTAGAAATTACTTCATCACGGCTAAGGCTGGGAGGTTGAGCGACAAAGGTATTATGAACAAAATTGGCTTCTTTATCATAACCATTTTCATTAGAAATGGTTTCAATAGAATCTTCAGAATCATAGGTGACAGTTACATCATTGTTAGGGTGAGAGGAATCAGGATCAGATGGTTCAGAAATGTTGGTGAGGTTTTGGAGAGTCAGAGTGATGTTGGTTGTGGAAATATAAGGTGTGGGTGAAGGTGTATTATTTGGAGTAGTAAGGGGTTCTGAAACAATAACTTCTAAGTTGATACTGCTAAAATGTTCCCTCGGTTTTTATGGAAAACCGACGCGTTAGAACATTTATATTACCAATAAAAAATATAATTAAAACAAAGGTTAGAACACCGACGTGGCGCACATGCATTGGAATAATATCACTTAGATAGAATAGAAATGATCATATATATTCAAGTCGTAACGTCTCTTTTGGATTATCAAGGAGGCTTTTGTGCTATTTAATCGTCTAATTACCAAATCATTGTGTTTTCAAACATTTTTTAAAAATATTTTCCTATTCTCAATGTCTCATTACCAACTCTCTGTGTCTTGTTTCATTGTTTCAAAGTCCTTTTTTTCTTATCATAAATGGATTCAAGTCTATTATCCTTTATCAATGAAAAATATGTTGATTTCAATAATTTCGATCGTTTTCAACTAAGACAAGTTATTAACAGATAAAGGTTGAATGGTTACTTTCACATTTTTAACGGTCCCATATACACTAATCTCGTTAAAGATTTTTGAATGAATGCATATGTTGTGCTAGATGGTCATGATGAAGTCATCCATTCCTATGTCAATGGCTCTTATTTCTTCATTACTCCATCACTGATTGGAATGACAATAAACTGTCAAGAGACAGGTAGTTGTGTTGAACATTATGAATTCAACAATGTCTACTCAGCCCAACTTCACCTAATTTATACCAACCAAACTAAGCTCTCCATTCCTACTTCTCTAATACCAATTCAAAATTTTGGTTTCAACTTCTAGTGGAAAATCTTCGCCCAAGAGATAAATACCTGGAAACGCTTACTTGGTATGTCAAGCATCTCTTATTATTGCTCACCTGCAACATCAGAGTTAATCTTCCTTTTACCATTTTCAAATTCTTTAAGGAACTGATAAAGACTTCTCGGGAGGAAATGACTTTCCTTATACCTTATGGATGAGTTCTTTTTGAACTTTTCTATAAGTTAGGGATAGTTATGGGTAATGTTGAAGTTGAATGGACTAAGAAGTTTGAATTTATTAAGTAGTTTTCTTTGTTGTGTTGTTTTTTATTATTATCAATGAAACATTACTTTTTTCTATTATTTCTTATTTTTGTTTATTGATAACAAAGTTTTTAGCATGTTGGAAAAGACTCCAATTGATAAATCATTGAAAAAAGTTTTAAATGCGGCAACAGGGATTCGAACTGAGGTTCCTTATAGCTATATTACCTCGGCTCTCAAGAAAACTGAGATAACATATTTATTAACTATTAATTAATTTTTTATGGATAAAAAAAGAGCTAACTTATAGCTATGTTACCTCGGTTTTATATAACACCAATGTAACATGTTGTTTATCTTATTAAAAAAATAAAACATTACGCTCCCAAGACATATCCTCTCAGTTTTTAGCATGTTGGAGATGAAAGCTTCGTCATAAAAAGTGTTATTTATTGTAGTGGGATGTGAGGATGATTTGAGGGGTTTCTATAGAGCTGGTGATGATTAGTTGAGACGTGGAAATGGAAGTTTCTAGAATGGAAGTGGAATGATGTTAGTAGAAGATGAGAAGGAAAAAGATAAGAGTGGTTCAGTTAAGGGAGATGTGAAGGTTTGATGAATAAAGGTTGGAGGTTTGAAAGAGATTTTTGGAGTGAGAGTTTCTAAGGTGGTTGTTATTGTTATATCAATGTTTTGTGGAGAATATGAGATTATTATTTTGTATTTTTCATCAGGAGCAGAAGTAAAAGTTAATAAAGATGGGATAAAGGTAGTTGTAACTGTGGTTGTAGTTTGTGGAGGTGGTACAGGAATAGATGAAGTAATTGTTCTAAAATCAGAACCGTAAGTAGCAGGATTAGAAGACTTACTAGATGAAGCTATAATAGCAGCTTTCTGAACCGAGTTTGCGATTTTGCTGGTTCCTGAATTCTTAGCTTCTTTTGGTGAGATTTCTTTTTCTTCTGAGGTGTACCGGATTTTCTCTTTAGCGTACCTAGAGGTTTTCCCATAAGGGCATCATATGTAATAGCAGATGTGTCAATACCTTCAGCTTCAAGAACTTTTATATAGGCATCTAGAACTTCTGGTGGGTCAAGCTTTGTGAAGATAGGATATATGACAACTGGTATCCTTTGATTCTTTGTACTTTGTAGATCAACATGAACTTTTTGCTTGATCACAATCCATGATTTGTCAACAATGTTCATGCTCTTAAGATTGTTACCATTGAAAAGTTTTCCAGTCACTGCAACTACATCTTCCATGAGATTCAAATTGGTTAGATGGTTTATAAGGCCACTTTCAATCAAAATATCTGAAATGAGTCTCCCCAGAGGAATGTAACTTTTCTTAGACTTTCCGGTTTCATCACTTCTAGTTTCTTTAACAGTATCTCTAAGATAATTAAAGAGAATAGATTGAACATGTATCTTAATTCCCTTCATCATATAAAATAAAATGTATTTTTGATCTGGGTTGACGTAATCAAATGAGCTGTTAGGTGGCCTTGGATGTATACACCCCAAAATGAGCTTGAACTAAACACTAAGTTTCTTGGGAAGTTCCATAACCTTAGCAAGTGGTTTTCCTTCATGAAGCTTTGCCTTGCATTCTGTGTAGATTGCAGGAGTTATTACATTTTCCATATATTTTAATTTTTGAAGCGACCGGTAAAAAACACAGAGTCGTCACCGAACTTTATTTAACCCAAAGGAAGGGGAAATATAAAGAAAACTCCAAGAGTATGGATAAGATTATCTTGCAACCAATAGTGAGGGTACGGAAGTCGATTATGCGAGGGGAAGGTATTAGCACCCCTCACATCCGTTGTACTCAACAGGATCCTTTTCAATTGTTTGTTTCTAAGGGTGTGTCTATCTAAAACTATACTTGCTAAGGGAAATGAAAGGATTTTTATTAGTGGGTTCGTGAGGGTCTCATAACCCTTTGCCTACGTATCCCGTGAAGGAATCAGAATACCGTAGTTCTTCTGGTGAATGTTGATTTGTTGGTGTTTTTAGTGGGCAACGTTAGCACATGCATTCTAGCAGTAGGCACGGCCTGTATCATGGTAGAACGGATATAACATGCCCCTTTTTGAAGAAATATTTGAATTGTTGAGTGTTTTTGTTAAGTATGGAGTGATTTTGAATAATGATTAAGTGTTTTGAATTTTTGATTAAGAAAAGAAGTTAATTTTATTGATACAATGCAAAAGAAAGAAATAAAATCTAATGGGAGACTTAATCCTAAGTGTTATCATGCAAAGATTTAAAATCTAAAGTATAACTCAACATTAAACGACCAAATGATGTTTAATCATTCAAAGGAGTTTCCTAAAGGAACATGGAAATTTTAAGCAATCGAAAAAAAGAATAAAATTCTAATATTGTTGGGGTTTTCCAAACTAAAGAAATATTAAATTCAAAAGGAAACTAAAACCTAATTCTAAAATATTTTAATATTTTTTGTTATTTAAATCATGTTGAGAAAAACAATAGAGAAAATCCTAAAATTAAATAAAGAACAAATTATAGAAAGATATTGAAAATGAGAGCAATTGGGGGTACTAAGCTAAAATGCAGGGTATGAGTCAACAGAGCCCTTGGGCGTAAGAGGCCTACTCAGCTGAGTCCAAGAGAATATTTTTCTTGTTCAGTCTGCTTTTAGGTTGTAGAAAATTAAAAATGGAATAGGCTCGGGACATTGGTTTAAGCCCAACGAAATGCAATTAAATATGTATCATAAAATCAACATTATCCTCCCAGTACCACATTATTATTTAACAAAAAAAAGATAACAAAACTAAAAAAATTGGTGAAACATGGAATGGATCAATAAAGTGATAGCTAGGGTTAAGAATTAGGAATTTCTAACTTCCTCTTCAAATAATTCAAACCAAAATCTCTAATCTCTCTTGCACGCTACTACGATGATGAACGAATCTTAAACCTATCTTCCTCGGCCCCAATCTCCCTCTGTCTTTCCTTTGTGCATTGCTTTCCTTTATTTCATTTCATCCTCCCTAAATCTTGTTGAACACCAGAAACCCTAGGTTCACAAGGATGCAAATTCCTGCAAGGCTTAAGGGGAAACGTTCTATTGACTAGAAAAAAGTGCTAGGCGGTGCCTAAATATTGTGAAACAAAAGTTTAAATGGGAACATGTTGTCATTCTGGCGTGGTGATCTGTCGATGATTCGCTACTCGGGTAAGCTATGTATCTTCCTCTATCTTATCTATTATTTCCTCCTCTTCTATTTTATGTGTGTATTATCTTAAATTGTTGCGTGTGTTGGTGTGAGTTGAATGGATAATCATGGTTAGTATGAGGTTTCCTAATGGTTGTTGAGTATGGAGGTCCGAGGGTGGCAAGTTTGGGTTGTGTTTGTGTTTTTGGTGAGTTAGTTTGAATCAGTGTTAGGTAGAGGTTAATGGAAGGTCAGTTTGGGTTATCATGCAGTTGATGGGATTTTCGGGTATATGTGTCTGTTTGGTTAAGTGAATGTAGTAGGTTGGGTGAGATGTATGAGAGGATTTATACGGTTTGTAGATGGAGTAGGTTAAAGAGTGTTTCATTAGGGACTAAGTCGAAGGGTCTGGAGGTTTATGCAGAGGTGGTGAAGGTTTGTGATAGGTCTTAAGGAGGGATGCATAGGTTTGAGGTTTTGAAAAGTAGTTATAAGGAAGAGGGAGGAATTTAAGAGTTGTGGAAGATTGATGGAGATTACAAGTTTAAAGAATTCGGTTTGTGAGCTTTTGTGCCTATTGTTGGCCAGTTCTTGGTTGGTATACAGTGTTGAGTGTAAGGTTTATGTGTTAGGGTAGTGAAATGGGAAGGAAAAAGGAGGATCGGGTGGTATGAAGGTTATTGAAAGAAGGTGCAGTGTTGAGGAGGTAGCGAGGATATTTTGAAGGTCACGATTTTGGTGTTGAGGAGGTAGCGAGGATATTTTGAAGGTCACGATTTTGGTGTTGAAGTATATGTGAAGGAGTGTTTTATGATTGAAGGGTGAAGGTTATGAGGTTTGTATTTTTTTTGTATGAAGTGAGTATCTGTGAGGAAATTTGACAAAGCTTTTAGTATGATGATTGTTGATGTTTTTCTCTATGTTTTCTGAGCAAAGTAATGGGAGGTTTTCAAGGTGATTTCTCTGCCGATTTCTCTTTCGTTTTTTACTTAACTCACCTTCTTTCTTTTGATTGTTTCCCAGTTTAACAAGAATAAAACAAATGAAAACACACTCAAAGCAACAAACGTTTTAAAAAAATTGAACAACAATCTTTGGCGAAGGTAATTCAAAAAATAAAGCACGAATAAGCATATCAAAGAAAGTATGGTTGGAGATCTCACAAAGAATACTGACTTTGAATGTTCTCCTATATGTGTTGTTGTTGTTGGGTCTTGAAACAACGGCCAAACCTTTATCTGATAATAAAAATCAATGAAGTCACCACCGAACGTCTTTTATCCCACCGAAAGGGAAAGATAAACATCGAGAAAACCTGAGCAGGGTGAAATCACGATCAAACAACCGAGAGATTGGGTAAGAGAGTCTGTTACGCGAGGGGAAGGTATTAGCACTCCACAAGCCTGTAGTACTCTACGGCATCCACTCTTGTTGTCTATCTTATGGGTGTGTCTAAACTATACTTACTGTTTATTGCTAAGGAAGAATGCATGCAAGAGAAAGGGGAAAAGAATGTAGGGAAAATAAAATTGTGCTTACTTGGGCCCTACCCCAATGCCTACGTATCCCTTTTAAGGAATCAGAGCAGCCATAGTTCGGCTCTTATATTTTGGTTGGTTTGTGTTTTTTTAGTTAAGAAGACAAAAGCAACAATCAAGATGGCAAAACATCAGATAAAATTACGCAACATTAACAACGATAGTAAAGCAACAACAAAGGATGACAAGATATCACATGGCAACACAAACTCAGATAAGACGATAAAACGTCAGCATGATAACAAAATATCAGACAAGGCGATGAAACATTACACCTAACAATGATATCGAAAATCAAAGTAGGATGACAAACATACGCGACGGTGAAACATTGGCAACAAACATATGCGATGGCGAAATATCGGCTAAAAGATAGAAAAGTAACATGGCAAATATGGTGAAACATCAACAATCCATATGATAAAACATCACACCTAACAATGATACTGAGAATCAATGTAGGATAACAAACATGCGTGATGGAGAAACATCAGCAACAAACATATGCAATGGTGAAACATCCGCTAAAAGATAATAACATAACACGGTAAAGATGGCGAAACATCAACAATTCAGATGATAAAACATCACACCTAACAATGATATTGAGAATCAAGGTAGGATAACAAACATACACGATGGCAAGACATCAGCAACAAACATATGCGATGGCGAAACACCGGCTAAAAGATAGCAAGGTATCATGGCAAAGATGGCGAAACATTAATTTGACAAGGTTTAAAACAAAGCCAAAAGGTGCACAAACAATTAAGATCGGTTTGTATTTTTTACTTTGAAGAAAGATTTAAGTTCATTAGAGACGTTTTTATGATTTGCCAAGAAGAACTTTTAGTTTTAAGATGCAATGTGCAAAGAAAGGAAAAATAACTAAGGGAGGATAGCCTATAACTACCCCTAATGTTATCATACAATGATTGACCCTAAGATTAAGGATGAAAAAGGGAAGTTTCTACCCTATGTTAGCATGCATGGATAAATATCCTAATTTCTAACTCGAGGAATAACCCTACACGAGCAATCCTAAGGGTGCAACAAAATACCGTCACAGATCCTGTGACAAAAACAAGCAAACAGATGGAAAAACATATGGACAAACAAAAGCTTGAGCATCACTCAAATACCAAACACCTACGAGGCGTAGGCCTAGTAGTAAAAGGGGAGGTCCCGCCATAGACAAGCAACCAAGCATCAGACAAAGGGTCAAGCCACAGCCAAGGGGAGCATATCACTCGAGTCAACAAGCTATAGAATTATAGGAATACAAAAGGGTCCTTAACCATGATATCAATTATCAGGGAAAGAAAGATCTAGGGGAAAATACATAGTGCATGCGTACACTAAGCATCAGTGTTGGTCAACACGGGCTAAAGAAAACATGGGGATCCGATTGCGGGAACCCTTTTCACTTGCCTTTAAAGGGCTTAAATTCATTCAGATCTTGGGCACATGTTTGGAGCATCTACTTGTAGAAAGTTAGCATAGGAACGACATGGACTGGAATATGCGGGGGTTGATTATGGACCCTTCCCTGTTTGCCTCTTTTGAGGTCTTATCACCTGTAATCGAATGCAGGCACAAATATAAACACACGTGCATAACACCTACTCTGAAGGTAGGATTTTAAACAATCACAATTAGCACACCGACAGAATTGCCTTAAACAGGTCTTTAAATAAACCAGAGGGACTCCCGACATATATCAGCAACAGAGGTCCCATCATGCAATAGAAAGTAATAAAGAGAGGAAACATTAAAAAGGAAATAGTGCAATACCAAACAAATAACTATCCATAGCAACTGAGCAAGAAAAAAGAAACCTAGAGAACTTCAAGCAAGCTAGCATCAACAAATTAATCAATTAAGAAATCACTCCATCAAATATAAGCATTGAGGCTTCAAATATGAACATATCCCACAGGTGATGTATAACTGTCACAATCACACACACACACACACACACACACACACACACACACACACACACACACACACACACACACACACACACACATATATATATATATATATATATATATATATATATATATATATATATATATATATATATATATATATATATATATATATATATATATATATATATATATATATCCTGCAAGAGAATAATAAATATACAAAGCACACGAGTGGTGCAAGAACAACCAATTGTGTTGCACAAATAAAGTGGAACACTACAGCATCAAGTCAAAATGGAAAACTTTCCTCAGAGTACCTCGCACATTCAACAGACAAATTAGTGATTTCAAAGAGAAATGATGAACCAATAAGGGATGGATGATGATATTACAAAGCAATGGAAGAACATGATGGCAAAACATCCTAACAGTAGATGTAAGAAGCATCAAGTAGGCACAGGCAACAATTAGGGCAAAGTTAATGAACTGTTGCTCCTTTCTTGTCACCATGTTGAAATGACAAGTAATTATCAATCAAGGATAAAATTAGCAAGAGAAGAATACAAAAAAATACCTTGGAAGTCAGTAGCAAACACTACACATCCATACTCATTCATTTAATTATGGTTCACAAGCATAACAAAAGAGGGGTACCATAAAATGTATCACAAAGCTTGGATCACAAGTTAGCAAGGAAAGAAATTCAAACAAAGACAAAGTTAGAAGACTTAAACCATTCAAAGACTTGAAATAAAGCTTCTAAAATTCTATGAGAATATGATCAAGAGTTTAAAATGTTGATTCTAAAGCATGTTGCACAAGTGCATTCAATGCACCTCAAAGATTCAAAAGAAAAGAAAAGATTGAACATCAAATTCACAATAAGATAAAATGGTTCAAACATTAGAGGTCAAGTGATATCAAGTCTTTATGAGACTATACTTGATGTATAATTCCCCAACATATTATCATTGGTCATTTTATGACCTCAAAATCAAGACGAAAATTCAAAACTCAAAGCAAAATTCCCAAAAGAACAACACTTAGGAGGCATGGATCAAAAAGTGCTCATCAACCAATTATGAGAAGTCAAGAGGATTGACTTGAATTGATGTGAGAGAACAGAAGCAATATGATCATTAAGTTCCAAATTACAGGCCTCACACACGTTCATTGGCCATCAAACAAATTGCAACAAAGAATGCAACATCAATTGGTTACTTTTACTTCAAAAAATACATCAGAAATAGAAAAGGACTTCCATAATTCAAACAAAAATTTTCTCAACATCTTTGAGATGTATATAAGTCAGCAAACATGTTTTAAGTTCATGGATGGATGAGGAAAGAATCAATCAAACTTCAAACATAAAAAACAGTTGGTGAAACCATCAATCTAGACAAGTTTTTAATACAAATCAATGGAACATACCAAACCTTATCAATTAATTCAAGAAAAATATTTTTAAGATCCTCAATTAATTTATGAACTTCAAACAAGAGCTAAATTAAATTGAAACTCAAGGCAAGTTGGTTTTTGGAATCAAAACAAACAAGGGAATTAGCAAAATCCTAATTATTTAGAAAATAAACTCAATTATTGATTAGTCAAGTTCCAATTCTAAACAATTCAAAATAAAATTATACAAAAAATAGAGAGAACTCCAAAGATCAAAAAACTTATTTTTTCATATTTTTAGAATTAAAGAAAAGTTAAAAAATAAAATCAAAATTCAAATCATTGAACAAATAAATAAATATGCACATTTTCAAAATAAAATTCTAATCAAAAGTCAGAAAAATATCCAACCTAAGTTATATTCAAATATTAGAATTAAAAACAAGCATCCATGATTTTTTTGGGGAATTTTTGGATCAAAGGAAATATCAAAATAAAATCAAATATCAAACAAACAAATAATTAATCACACTAATTTAAAAACCAATTAGAACATTTTCAAAAATTCTGAAGAAAAAAATACACAAGGTCTGAAATATTATTTTTAAGTTTCATGAATTTTTTAAGAATTTTTCATCAAGTTTTGATCAAGCAAATAAAATCCAGAAATCAATTAAAATTCAAATATGAAACAAAATTCAAAAATCAGATCCAACGGACCAGATCAAGCCAACACATCAACTTCAACCTTTGAACAACACAAAAATTTGCGCGAGATTCAGACTCATACCTCAAGTTCAGATCAATCATACAATCTCATTTTTCAACAAAAATTCACCAAATCAAGTGCAAATCAAAGCTAACATGTCAATGAATTAAACACAATTCTAATGACATCAAATAGACAACCATGGATTTAGAAATCTAAGCATGAAATCACTAAAAACTCACTGAAAATCAGAGTTGCAGAAATCTCAAACAAACATAATACCTTAAATCAAACCCCAAACAGCTTCAGAAACATTCACATAACATCAACAAACAAGTATTCATGCTCAAATTCATCCATAAACAGCTACATCTCAAGAATCAAGGTTGAGTGAACTCACCTCAAATCAGAATCTGAATATTCGAGTCCTTCACTCCAGGTGCCTTCCAATGCTTCTGAATTGATCCTCTTGCTTCACTGAATGTGTTTGAGTGGAGAAATGAGGACTGGAGTTAAGTATGAAGCTTGCTTGATTCAATTTGCAGAGAAAGATAAATGAGGAAATTTTGAGATGCTTCTTTCGATACAGTGCGTGTGAGAGAGAATGGAAAGCTTGAGCCACTTATATAGAATGCTTAGAGTGAGGGAAATAAGGTCATAGCTCTCACAAATCCGTTGGAGGGAAATTTGTCCAAAACAGGCAAGTGAGAGTGTGAGAGCATGTGCTTGCATTTTGTGTGCACTCAGAGGGAAACAAGCTGCATTTTGTGTGCACTTAGAGGGAAACAAGCTACGTTTTGAGTGAGATATAAGTTGTATGAGTGAGGCAAAGAAAGTGTGAGGGGGTGAGGTGGCAAGGATTTCACATGGGACTAATTTGCTTGTGATGAAAGTTTCTCATTTTGGCAAAAATGTGAAAATGAGAGAGGTATGAGGTGTGCACTTGGTTTGGCCTTTTTTGGCAAGCCCATGAGGTGCAATTCATGCAAAGCATGTGCAACAATACTTAAAACCAAACAGAATCGAAGGGTGCACAAAATCTGAAATTTGCATAGCCCATGCATGCACCAAAAGTCAACTGACTTCTAATGGAGGCCATAGAAAATTGGCTCGTGCATTCTCAAAATTTTCTTGAGCCAATTAAAGAACATACCCTAAGCTTCAAAACAAACTAAGGTTAGAAAAAAATGATGGAGAGATGAGCAAGGTATGAAGCTTAGGATTTATGGGCAACTCAAGTTATCTTGCCCAAGACTACGCGTGCACTGGCTTGGCCAGATGCCTTCGAATTTCCGGTTTTGACACCCAACTTCCCCAAATCGCAACTTCTTCGATTTTAAACCAAATTGAGTGATTTTAAGTTTAATGTGAAGCTTTTGTATCCCTATTTAAAATGCACGAGGCACATTTTTGAATTATGCCTTGAATCAACAATTACAGGCATGTCACCAACTGTTTGATGAATTGCCTAAGCCAAATGTCTTGCCTTGCTTGGCCAAATGCCCAGATGCCTCAAAAAATGCCCAACTTGCCCTAAACTTCAAAGGCTCATAACTTTTGATTTTGAGTAAGAAGTATGTTTTTTCCCTTGTGGGACCTTGTAGATCTATTTCCCATCTTCAATTGGCAAAAAGAACCACCAAACTCCCCTGAAAAATGAGAAAGTTATGCCCTTGCAAAGTCAGGCCAAAATCAAGAATACTTAGTGAAATTTTCAATCACCGAGATAACTTCAAATCCAAGTAACCTCTCAAACTTGCAACTCTCATCAAAACTAATCATCAACGATCATCCCACATGGAAATACATGTCAAATGCTTCATGTTGACCAAAAGTTCACTTGGTCAACTTTGACTTTGTTAACTTTTGAGTAAAATGACTGTTTTGCCCCTTTGATTCAATTGAACCACTTCTATTCAAAATTGGTGAACAAAACTTCAAACATATGATATTCCAAACACATAGAGGCTATGGAAAGAGTTTCCACTCAAAATTACAAAGAATCCATAATTAAAACTCAAACCCTAGTTTTGCACTCTGCATTAGGAGATAGCTAATCAAGCTTCAAAACCCTATTTCCATTGGGCATCACGAGAGACTCCTTAAACAAAATTAATTCCAATGATGATAAGAGAATGATGCTTCAATAATTGGCTCATCTAGACCCAAATTACTCCAATTTGGGCAAAATCCCCAATTTTGACTGATGAATCTAAAGGATGTGATTCTCCTTATAAACAACACAATACTCAATCTTCTAATGATCCAATGAGGTGGATAAGATATCTTGAGATATGTGATACCTTTGGGCTTGAAATATCCAGAGGTTTAGATAATAAGGCCCTCCTTGAGCAACTTTTCAATATAATCAATCTTCCAAAGCTTGAGGAAGACCTGATAACCAAAATACTTTGATCCCATTACAATGTATGAATGCAATGCAATATGATGTTTATTATGAAACATAAGCCTAAATCAAGAGGGTAAATTTTGGGGTGCAACAGGTCTGTTGTCCGTAATTTTGTTGCTTTGAGCGGTTATTGAGTGGTTGTATGGTATGCAAAGTTTGGAACATGTTAGGATTTAGGTGTCGTGAGGGTGGTTAGATAAATAGAAGTTTGATAAACAGCCTGTGGAGAGGCTGTGTTATAGTGGCTCGCAGGTCGTATAGGGACATGTTCAACATGGTTTGGCTACAACGCAAGATTGTGAAGAATGAGGGTAAATGGGCAGATCTATGGTGAAGTCAGTGATACATTATTTTGATGATTTTGCAAGGATGAAGAAGGTTGTGAAGTAGAGAAGAGAATGAATGCAATATGTTTGAGCAATGGTTCAATGATGGTGATGAATGAAGGGTAGAGAATTAATGGAGGTGGATTGTGTAGAGGTTAAAGAGAAATCTCTTTTTCTACGAGATTGGTGGTCAATGTTCTGTGAATCGTTTCTCTATGCCATCCTCGTTTCTTGTGTGTATAAGGTTTGTTATATAGGCAGATTGATGGGTGTTTTGGGGGGGAAATTGAATAGTATTTGAAAAAAAGTAGTTAACTGTATTATATATTTTTGATGTAGTTTTATTTTGCCTATTTTTGTGCAATATTGTAGCAGGTTGGACTGGTTTGTTACAACAGGTTTTGGACTATTTTTGTGCAGGTTTAGGCATGTCTCTGCAGGCTAAGAGCGGCTAGTTTTGGGACTGATTTAGGACAGGTTTCAACAAGGTTTTGGACTATATTGGTTTGTGTTTAGACCGGTGTAGTAGTGGGAAGCATCATGATAAAGATAGGGCAACTTGGTGCAAGTTTTACATGTTTTGACAACAAATAGTGCAAAGTGTTGGTGTTTTGGACAACAACTTTATGGTGAGTTGGACAACAAGGTTTCTTGGAAAGGTATTAGGGCAAGGAAAATTGGCATGAAGATGTTTATGACATTAGAATTGGACTCTTTGATAAATTTTCATGTAATCTATTTATATTTCAAAATGTAATAACATGATGATTTGTAACCACTTCATTTTGAATGAATGATTCATGTGTACACCTTACTTTTGATCAAATATTGCCAATTTTGAACATGAAATTGTGTGAACTTTAGTTTTACTTTCAATTTTGAATGATCTTTGAATCTTGTATTGAACTCTTTGAATGGATATTGAAAAACATGAATGGGATTGAATGATACTTGGATAAAGTCAATGGATGAACTCTTTTGTAACAAGCTTGGATGGAATGATGAGACTTTCAAAATTCATGAATTCCCTGTTTCCTTTATTTTCCAACTATATTTCCAAGATTTGAATCTAACATTTGTATATTATCTCACAATTTCATAGAATTGTACTCGAAACAAACTTGTATGTTGTGCCTGACTCAAATGACCATTAACTGCCAAACTTGAATTCAACCTCTTGCGTAAAGTTGAAAAAGCACAACTTGTACCATAAGAAATTTTTCTAAAAATATTGCATCTCAAATCATGGTTGATTGGAGAAAGTATCCAAGAATCCATGTTTCTTATCTTAACCATTGTCTTATAACTCAGGCAACTAGAAGCAAGCTCTTATCATAAGAAAACCTTAGCCATGATGCGTATTAAGTGATGATCTTGGTCGAATCCTTAATCGAAATTGATGAATGCGAGCATAAGAAAGTGTATCATGACTCATGAACCATAGAAAAATCTTATTTTCTCTAGTCCAGCCCTTGATAAGAATTCCAGTTGAATAACTTATAGTGCAAGTAGTTGATGGAAGATTTCAAGTGAACTCAAACCCAATTTATGAAGAAATTGTCCCCTGATGATAGAGGGACAAAACCTTAGATATCGAGGAAATGATGCTCAAGATAGTCACGGTATCAAAACCCTAATTGAAAAGTCCACTGCTCAAGAGAAAAACCAGTTGAGTCTACCTTTATTTTAATTGAGGAAATATCAAACCAATGGGAACCCTAATTGGTACAACCTCTGATTCTGAACCCATGCCTTAGGAATGTATGGTACGTGAATGGTCTAGTGGAAATGATGCAACTGAAATGCGAAGCCTAAACCAGATAAAAGTAAAATAGGTAGGACAAATTTGGGGTATGACAGTTGTCCCTATTTAATCGTCTTAAACCTGAAAGTGAGATTGGCGTCATCCTTTTGATCATTTAAGGTAGAAGAAGATTAAATACCAAGACCTGAAATTTGTCCTGGAGAGATGGTGTAAGTGTTATTATTTTTGATATTTGCTGGGGGTTTAAAGAAAGGATCCATACAGATGAGTATTGAAAGAAGATACAGACGATCATTAATAAAAGGTTAACACGAATGAGTGTTTGAAGATCCATACATACGCGTATTGGAACGGGATACAGAAGAGTATCAAAAAGTTAATAACATGGACGAGTGTTTTGAAAATCAATATGAACGAGTATTGAAAAGAGATACAGACGAGTATCAAAAAGGTAATAACACAGACGAGTGTTTTGAAAATCAATACGGACGAGTATTGAAACGAAATACAGACGAGTATCAAAAAGGCGATAACACAGACGAGTGTTTGAAGATAAATAAAGACGAGTATTGAAATGAGATACAGACAAGTATCAAAAAGGTAATAACATGGACGAGTGTTTGAAATCAATACAGATGAATATTTAAAAGTGATACGGATGAGTATCAAAAAAGTAATAACACGGACGAGTGTTTTGAAAATCAACACGAACGAGTATTGAAAAGAGATACAGACGAGTATCAAAAGGTAATAACATGGGCGAGCATTTGGAATCAATACGGACGAGTATTGAAATGAGATACGACAAGTATAAAAAAAAGTAATAACACAGACGAGTATTTGACTATCAATACAGACGAGTATTAAAATGAGATACAGACGGTGTAGTGATAAAAAAATGTAGCGGGGTAAATCGGAGATCGAGCTATTAATTAACTCGTCTCACAAAAGCAAGAGTCGCCACCGCGCTTTATTATTTCCAAGGGAAAAGGGAAAAGAGCGAAATAAAACCCTAAAATATGCAATGTAAAATAATACTTAAAAGTAATGAAAATACAAGGCGTTTTGAAAAGAGATCTAGAGTTTGGGGGTTGGTTATACAATGGGAAGGTATTAGCACCCAATGCATCTATAGTATCCTATAGGAACCTTTTGAAATATCTGTTTATTAAAATTATTTGTTTGATTAAAAATAGCTTGTTTGGCCAAAAATGGGTAATGGACGAGATTTTGAAGATACGACGACCTAACGTTGAAGTTTTGACTTAAAAGGTGTGAGTTTAAAAACTGAACATTTGGGAAAATTGTCTTAAGTTTTTTAACAAAATAATAAACGAAATATGAATGAGGGTATTCGCACGATTAGATGAGACGTGTTTGATGACATGAAGTCAACAAAGTTAAAACATTTCCCTTGGAATTGAGACGGACGAAAGATACAAAGATTAATGATTGATGACAAAATTAATTAAAATGACAATTGAACACTTAAATAATGGAAATTAAATTAAACTAGCATGCATTTTAAACGATTAAATAAATAACCAAAAGTACATAAAGATTAAATTATAATATCATGGATTTTTTTAATAATTAAACAAATAGAAAGAATTAAATCATGAAACATGTATTTTGAATAATTGAATAAAAGATTGATAACATATTAACAAAAATTAAATAAAGATTAGTTTATAAAAGCATGCTTTTTAGGTTTTTTATAATAATTATAACAAGATAGAATAATGAAGGAGATAATGCTAAAAGAAATAACAAAAATGTCCCAGCCTGGATTTGAACCCATGTCCCTCCTGAATTATTATCAACTGCCTTGCCAAATAAACTATGTTGTTTATTCGTTATATCCACGCTTCTATTAGTAAATAAAGGAATATTGGTAAAAATGCTGGACCAACAGGCCCAATGGGCCGACCCGCTTTGAAAAGGACAAGAAGGAAAAAATAAAACCCTAAAGCATGTTGGGGGACGCGGCGGCTGGTGCGTTGGCAAGAGAAAAGCAGATTAAATGATATTATTGCTGAATAAACAATTAAAAGAAAAACTTAAAATAAAACACTCTTCTCTCTCTCATTCACGGATTAACTCCATCATCTGGTACCTTAAGCATTTTTCTGTAACAACAAAAATCTTAGTATCAAACTTTGATCACCGTAAGCATTCTCAGAGAATCACTTTCATCACTTCCTCAATAATTCTTTTCCATGATTCAGACTTCAAATCCTTAAAGAAGGTTTTCACGGTCAATCATACGCAACAAAAACAAAGCGATGGCGAGGACACCTTCTGGTATGTGGCTTGGCACGAGATCGGTCCGCTAATGGTCACAGAAGTGTGGTCGACTGTTTAGAAATGGGTTCGGTGGGTGTTGGGTGGTAATTTGAGGAAACAATGAAGAGGTGTGTGGATTGGTTGTGAAATAGAAGATGGGTATAACGGTTGTTGAGCGACGAATGTGGCGTGAAGATGGGTAGCAGAAAAGTGGGAGTATTCGCGGAGGAATGGATAGTAGGAAAGAGAAGGGATTTTTCTCAAGGTGATGTTATGAGGAAGAAGCTCATGGAGAGGAAGCTTGTTGAAGGGTGAGCGGAATTAGTGTGATGAAGGGTTTAACGCTGAAGTTACAATGGGTAGGGTGGTTAAAGATAGTCAGGAGCAAAGGGAGAGTGGCGAGAGGAATTATGTGAGGGGTGGCGATGAATTTGTGAGGCTTTGTGAAATTAGAGGTGGGAGCGATTGGGACTGGTATGGATGACAAAGGGATTTCATCCTGGGTTTTTGTTCTTCCTCTGCGTTTTTTAGTTTTGAATCTGTTTTGGTTTATGTTCGTTTGAAATATTGAGTTGTTGTGTGATATAGATTGATGAATATTGTACAAATTTCGGACAAGTTGCAGTGAGCGGTTTAAGGTTGTTATGTTGAGGGCTAAGGTTCTGTGTTTTGCAGGTTTTAAGATTTGGAACAGGTTCTAAATTAACATGTTTTATGGTTTTAATAGGTTCTAAGTTAACATGTTCTATGTTTAACAGGTTTTTTACGTTTTGGGACAAGTTCTAAGGTTTATACAGGTTCTATGGTTTTTAACAGATTCAATGTTTTGACAGGTTAAGCTGGTTAGCAGGTTTTAAGTTTTGACAGCAGGTTTTAAGCTGGTTAGCAGGTTTTAGGTTTTTAACAGGTTAAGGTTTTTAACAGCAGGTTCTATTGTTTTGACAGCAGGTTCTATGATTTTGTAACAGCGGATTCTATTGTTTTTAACAGGTTCTAGTGTTTTGTAACAGCAGATTCTATTATTAACGGGTTTTGAGAAAGGCGTGGCAAAAACAATTTCCAAAAAGTCCAGCACTGGTTTTCTTCTGTTTAGATATTATTCTTCTAATTTTAAGAACGAAATTAAGTTTTGGAATCTCTACTGTTCGAGCAGAATTGGTTGCAAGATGTCGATTGGTGGTTGTTAGAGGAAGAGATAGAAGGTTCTTTCTGTTGATAAGCTGAAAACAAAAGCAAAGCAAAATTTTGAACAGGGAGAAATTAGTGTGAAAGAGAGACGCATCAATTGGTCCTTGTACAGTTTTGCGTTTCCTCTGTAATTTTTTGGAGTTTAGAAGAGATAAATGAAAGAATGAAAAGGATGTTTTATTATGGTGTTTATTATTACTAACGTTTTCTAAATGTTAACAAATTGCAGCAACTCTAAAAATACAGCAAGTCAAATAATCATATGGCATTGAAGTGAGGCAAAGAAGACTAAAATATATGAATGAGAAAGTTATGCATAAATAATTAAAGAGGAATAAGAAATACCTATCAGAGTCTCTCCGATGGAGCTTCAAAACCGTAAGTTTTTCCTCTTTTCCTGTTTTTTCTTCTTGCTGAATTTTAGAACAAAACTAATCTTTTTTCTGTTTTCACTCTCTTGTTGGATTGTTGGACAAAACTCTCTTTTCTGTTTTCACTCTCTTGCTGAATTTTTTTTTGGATTCCCTTCTTGTGTTGATGAAAGCCTCTATTTATAGTGAAATGTGTGGGGTTTTAGGGGGGGGGGGGGAAACAATAGAAGTTTGAACTATTCTAGGCCCTGTTTTTATGTTTTATGGGATAGCTTTTTGAAGTATCCATTTTAGTGTAATATTTGGAGCTTTGCAAACTGTTTTTCTAACAACAAAATGTGCAGATTTTTGTCTTATGGGCTGCATTCTGGACTATTTTGCAGGGAAAATTTGGACAGCAGCTTGACATGGTCATTGTTGACACAATGTTGAAGAGAATGGACAGCACTACACTCAAAAAATGTACTGTTATGGATTAAAATAGTGCTGGAAAAATGGGCAGCATTGGGACTATTTTGTAGCAAGAATAGTAGTTTGATTTTCATGTACAAACTTTGTATTTTATTTTGTAACTTTGTAACAATAAGTCCAAATAAATTGTAACATGAATAAACATGTATTCTTCAATATATTCTCAATCCTTTTTGTAATTATAAATAAACTTGAATCTTCATATGATCATGAATCTTGATATGTCTTGATAAAAATTCAAGGTCTTCCATTTGAATTGGGAAAGAGTTGAACAATACTTGAATAAATTGTTGAATGATGAATAAATAATAATGCAAGTCTTAGACTTTAATCTTGCATTTTTGTAATAGAGATCCAAATAAATCATGACTTGATTTCATAATCAAATAGAATTCCTCATGTAATTAGTCTTGTGATGACCGATTAATTGGATCGAATTCCTTTTTCCAATAGCTTCTTGAATAAATGCTTCATGCAAGTCCACCAAAATAATCACAAAAATAATCTTGAATAAATAATTCATGCAATAAATAATTATTCTTGGATGAGATCTCTTGATAGCTCTTCTTTAATTATCACTTGGATTCAAATAAAGAAAATTCCAAATATTTCGAATAAATTCTTCTAGAACGGTTTTGAATTTAATCGTCCCAATTTGACGAAATTCACCCTGCGTTATGAGAAAATTTGCAGATAACTTTTGGTCAAAGTGATTAAAAATGACGGGAATAGCTTGGTTTTCTTGTATCTTAGAATAATGTGAACCACACATGAATCAAAGACAATAGAACTTCGACCGTTCTTTCTGAAAAAATATTCAGAGAAACTGGAGACCATCTGTTGGAAAGAGTGTGGAAATAAACACACAATTCTCTGAAATTCTTTTGATGAATCAGCTTTTGGGAATTAACGACTGACCGCATTTATGTCCCGAGACTCAAAACCCTAATCGATGTACGACGTCCGATTCTCTTCTTTCAGACCTATTTCCTGCACATGAAAACAAAACAACAAAACATATACTTCGTGTTTGATTAGTGGTTAGTCATTCATAAGATAAAATGCTCACAACACTCGATAATCTCTACACAGTCAAAGCTCGAAGGCGAAACGTTCAAAACTTACGATATTCTGTGACCTTGATGTATATATAAAATAGTGCAAATGAAACAGGGATCTTAGGTCAAAAATTGGGGTATGACAACTGCCCCTATTTAAGTTTCTTCTATCCGGAGATATGAAGATTAAAATCTTCATCTCGACGAGATTGAAGGTACTTAAATACATAATGCGCAATTTTTGCCCTAAGATACCACCATTATGTTAATGATATGAATGTAGTATTTAACTTTATGGAGAATGATACTGTACGAGACAAAATAATGTTGGAGAAACCAATCACAAATAATCCACAGGAACAGAGATTATACACTACTGGGGACATGAGCCATCGACTTCGAATGATAGACTCTTAACGGAGAATAAAATTTGAGCAAAGACAACTTCTGACCCTAACAAAGAAGACGCCTTGCATAGGTCACAAAAAATAATTATTGACCCAAGATGATGGTGAGTTCACAACTCAAGGTCAAAGATAGACAAAAGATGTGTCAACTTTTGCTGATAATGAGCTATCGACTTTTACTGGTAGAGGTTTCATAACAAACTTCTCTATGAGACTTTTCCAGAGAGATATCCATTGATGCTGAAATAATATATGGTTGTAGATACACGAGCTGCTCAAATAAAGAAGCCGCCACTTGCTGTCTTCAAAGGATGTCTATAACATACAAGCTGCTCAAATAAAGAAGCCGCCACTTGATGTCTTCCAAGAAAACTATAACATACAAGTTGCTCAAATAAAGAAGCCTCTACTTGTTGTCTTCCAAGAAAACTATAACGCCCAAGTTGCTCAAATAAAGAGACTGTCACTTATCATCTTCCAAAGATGCCAATAACGCACAAGTTGCTCATGAAGAGACCAGCGCTTATCGTTGTCCAAAGATGTCAATAACGCACAAGTTGCTCATGAAGAGACCGCCGCTTGTCGTTTTCCAAAGATGTCAATAACGCACAAGTTGCTCATGAAGAGACCGCCGCTTGTCATTTTCCAAAGATGTCAATAACGTACAAGTTGCTCATAAAGAGACTGCCGCTTGTCGTTTTCCAAAGATGTCAATAACGTACAAGTTGCTCATGAAGAGACTGCCGCTTGTCGTTTTCCAAAGATGTCAATAATGCACAAGTTGCTCATGAAGAGATCTCCGCTTGTCGTTTTCCAAAGATGTCAATAACGCACAAGTTGCTCATGAAGAGACCGCCGTTTGTCATTTTCCAAAGATGTCAATAGCGCACAAGTTTTGCATGAAGATACCGCCGCTTGTCATTTTCCAAAGATGTCAATAACGTACAAGTTGCTCATGAAGAGACCGCCGCTTGTCGTTTTCCAAAGATGTCTCAGAAGAAAGTTGTGATAACACTGCCAGAGAATAAAATTCTTCTTCAAAAGGAACCATGAATAGATCCTTCCTAAGGAGATCAGATACTTAAATGCGCAAAATAAATGCACCATTCATCTAGGTTGCTTAGCCCGGAGAAAACCACGAGATAGCCTATGCAAAAGATAAAACTCAATCCAGGAATAAACCAGAGAGAAGACAGTCAAACAAGACTCCACCCAATGAGAAAATAACTCAATTGGGGATTCCTCCTATCCAGAGATGGACAAGGAAGGCTAAATCAAAAATTCATCCACGAGGATTAGCTCAGTTGGGGAATTAGAAAGAAAACACATTTTCTGCCTAAGTTAACATTCTACTTGGAAAGAACATGTACGCTGTTTGAATAAACATAAATAAGGTATACGACCCAAAATCATCGACAAATGTGAATGTGTATGCATGATGTAAGTGTAAATGAGTAAATGAATATTATGTTGACAAAACAGATAGAGGAAATAACTTGAAGATGATAAGATATCACGAAATAATTAGATACTCGGCCAATCTCAAAGAAACGAAAAATAACTGGAACTGGAACAAAAGGCAACGTCAGAGCGTATCATACTACAAGGCTCAAGTCTTCTGGGGAGAAAAGTATTCAAATCCAATCTTCTAACACCAATAGACCACTGACGTACCATACTTCAGAGATTTGTCCAATCAGAGATAACTGAAACAAAGCTTAACCGGGATTGCTGGGGAATCACCAAGCTTAGTACTCTACTAGAAACACAAGATTACTCAACCGACACCTCATGACGATTTCGAAAGAAAACATGTTCATCATGCAAGGATAAATTACTGTATTGTTTTGCATTTCATGGCTTAACCATCCTCGGAGCAACTGTTAATATTCCTTTCAGTATTCATGACACATTTCAAAGTAAGAATACTTTAATTAATTCGTTTCAAATATTGCCATAAAAGCTAAAAATTTGCCCACAAAAGATAAATGCTCAAATTTCATTAATAAGATGGTAGTTCGCTAACAATGCGACTCCAATGGTTTACAAAATTTTTGGAAATAGTACATGAAAGAAAAAGGTTACACAAAAACAAAGATCATTATTCTCCCTAACAACTTCGACTTCTGAGATGTGCTCAAATGCCATGACTGGTCTGACCAAAAGCCTGCCTAAGCCGCCCCTTCGGGTTTTCGACTTAGCGAATTGTCAACTCAAACCTAGGAGAAGTACTTCTTGACTGCATCGGCATTCACGGAGCGCGGGAGTTCTTCACCATCCATATTTGTGAGAATCATGGCACCTCCAGAGAAAACCTTCTTAACGACATACGGTCCTTCATAATTCGGAGCCCATTTTCCCCTAGAACCAGGTTGGAAAGATAATATCTTCTTGAGCACGAGGTCACCTTCTTTGAATTCGCGTGGTCGAACCTTCTTATCAAAAACCTTATTCATTATTTGCTGATATAGTTGACCGTGAAACAACGTTGTCAATCTCTTTTCTTCAATTAAATTCAACTGGTCATATCTACTTTGACACCATTCAGCCTCAGAAAGTTTAGCTTCCATCAAAACTCTCAGAGATGGGATCTCAACCTCCACGGGGAGTACTGCTTCCATGCCATAAACCAGGGAAAATGGGGTTGCGCCTGTTGAAGTTTGAACTGAAGTGTGATATCCATGCAGAGCAAACGGAAGCATTTCATGCCAATCTTTATAAGTTACCACCATCTTCTGGATAATCTTTTTGATGTTCTTATTAGCAGCTTCAACAACCCCATTCATCTTTGGCCTGTAGGGATAAGAATTATGATGTTCGATCTTGAACTCTTCACAAAGCTCTTTCATCATTTTGTTATTCAAATTTAAACCATTATCAGTGACGATCTTTCTCGGGATGCCATACCGATAAATGATCTGATTCTTGATAAATCTAACCACCACCTATCTAGTTACATTAGCATATGATGCTGCTTCCACCCATTTAGTAAAATAATAGATGGCTACCAAGATGAAACGATGACCATTTGAAGCTTTGGGTTCAATCATTCCAATCATATCAATGCCCTACATAGAGAAAGGCCAAGGTGAAGAGATAACATTGAGGAGGGTCGGTGGCACATGTATCTTGTCCGCATAAATTTGGCATTTATGACATTTCTTCACATATTTGCAGTAATCATATTCCATCGTCATCCAATAGTAACCAGCTCTCAACATCTTTTTAGCCATTGCATGTCCATTGGCATGAGCGCCAAAGGATCCTTTATGTACTTCTTGCATCAGCAGGTCTGCTTCATGTCTGTCTACGCATCTGAGCAAGACCATGTCATAATTCCTCTTATATAATACTTCTTCATTGAGGAAGAAACTACTTGCCAATCTCCTCAACGTCTTCCTATCTTTATTGGATGCCCCAGGCAGGTACTCTTGAGTTTGAAGAACACGTTTAATGTCATAGAACCACAGTTTATCGTCAGTGACTTCCTTTGCTGAGAACACATGAGCAGGTCTGTCGAGGCGCATAACTCTAATTGTAGGCACATCTCTCCAATCATTCACTTGGAACATTGAAGACAAAGTAGCTAAAGCATCAGCCATTTGGTTTTCATCTCTAGGGATGTGATGTAATTCCACTTCGTTGAAGAAAGTTAACAATCTTCTAGCATAATCTCTGTAAGGGATCAAACCAGGATGACGAGTCTCCCATTCTCCTTTAATTTGATTAATTACCAATGCTGAGTCTCTGTATATATCGAGAATCTTGATCCTTAGATCCACTGCTTCTTCGAGACCTATAATACATGCTTCATATTCAGCCATGTTGTCCGTACAGTCAAACTTCAATCTCGCCATGAATGGGATATGAGCACCTCGGGGGGTGACGATGATTGCCCCAATTCCATTTCCATAAGCATTTATAGCTCCGTCGAATATCAAACCCCAACGGGATTCGGGATCAGGTCCTTCTTCAAGTAATGGCTCCTCACAATCTTTAGCTTTCAAGTACATAACATCTTCATCTGGGAAGACAAACTTGATGGATTGATAATCGTCAATTGGTTGGTGAGCCAAATGATCGGCTAAAATACTCCCTTTGATTTCTTTCTGAGTGTGATACTCAATGTCATATTCAGATAACAACATCTGCCAATGGGCTATTCTTCCAGATAAGGCGGGCTTCTCGAAGATATACTTGATCGGATCCATTTTGGAGATCAACCAAGTGGTATGGTTAATCATATATTGGAGTAGATGGCGAGCTGCCCAAGCTAAAGCACAACAGGTCTTCTCAAGCATTGAGTATCGAGACTCACAGTCTGTGAATTTCTTACTCAGATAATATATGGCATGCTCCTTTCTTCCAGTCTCATCTTGTTGACCAAGCACACATCCCATGGAATCTTCCAATATAGTCAGGTACATAATCAAAGGTCTTCCTTCCACCGGAGGGATCAATATGGGAGGTTCAAGTAAATATTATTTGATGCTATCAAAAGCTTTCTGACAATCTTCTGTCCACACACATCCTTGGTTCTTTCAGAGAAGCTTGAAAATAGGCCCACACGTAGCAGTCATATGAGATATAAATCTAGAAATATAGTTCAGCCCCCCAAGGAATCCTCTTACTTGTTTTTCCGTCTTGGGTGCGGGCATCTCCCGAATAGCTTTGACTTTATCAGGATCTACCTCAATACCTCGATGGCTGACAATGAAACCCAGAAGTCTTCCAGAACGAACACCAAAAGTGCACTTGTTGGGATTCAGACGGAGTTTATACTTTCTCAAACGCTGGAATAATTTCAATAAATGCTCCAAATGATCTTCTTCAGTTTGTGATTTGGAAATCATGTCATCTATATAAACCTCCATCTCTTTATGCATCATATCATGGAATAAGGCAGTCATGGCCCTTTGGTACGTTGCACCAGCATTCTTCAAACCAAATGGAATTACCTGATAACAAAATGTTCCCCAAGGTGTAATGAAAGTTGTCTTCTCCATATCTTTTGGTACCATCTTGATCTAATTGTAACCAGAGAAACCATCCATGAAAGAAAAGACTTTGAACTTTGCGGTGCTGTCGACCAATACATCAATGTGTGGTAATGGAAAATCATCCTTTAGGCTAGCTCTATTCAGATCTCTATAGTCTACACATATTCGAACTTTGCCATCCTTCTTAGCAACAGGCACTATATTGGCTAACCATTGAGGATAGACCGATGTAACAAGGAAACATGCATTAATTTGTTTTTGAACTTCTTCTTTGATCTTGTCAGCCATGTCGGGACGAGTCATTCTCAACTTCTGCTTAATCGGCGGACATTCAGGTTTCAACGGCAAACGATGCTCCACAATATTGTTATCCCAAACTGGCATGTCTTGGTAGGACCAAGCAAACACATCCACATACTCTCTGAGAAGCTCCAACATCTTCTCTTTGACCTCTGGGATAAGCAACACTCTGACCTTGACCTCTTTTTTGTCTTTTTCATTACCCAAATTGATCATCTCTATAGGCTCTTCAAACGACTGAATAGTCTTTTCATCGTGCTCAAGTAAACGGGAAATTTCATCAGGAATCTCTTCACTATCTTCTTCCTTGGCTGTGAACACAGGGAATTCAAAGTTGGGAGGGGGCATAGGATCATTTTTTTCAATGGTTAAGTCATGGATTAATCGGCACATATGATTATGCTTTATTTTAGAAATCGATTAATGTGAATGTTGTACAGATATAAAAAAGGTTATTATATTTTCCTATTACTACCAATTAATTTTCAATACCATTTTCCAAAAAAGTGAAAAATAAAAACAGTAGAGGACAAAATAACATTTTATTCATGATTGGCAATACTTGAAACAAAAGAGCCCAGAAATCTTCTCTTTTTCCTTGGGCAGAGCAAAAGGATTTATTTTCAACATAGCCCGACACAAATACTTTTTCGCCTTGGGCAGAGCGAAAGGTTTTTTTCAAAATAAAGCAAAGCATTACTCAGAAATGTGCATCACAACAGGAATATCAACAGCAGTCCAATTCTGGAAAACCACTCCATGTGTTACAAAGTCGGGTAAATCCTCTTCAGCATCGTCTCTTATTATAGCATCAACTTCAGGCGGAGTCTGATGGATAAAACCTGCACTTCGGAAAACCTCTTGTATCAGACGGGTAACTGTATCCTGCTTAACTCTTATAGACACGGGATGAAAACCAAGACCTTCTCCAGACTTGTTCTTAGGCAAAGTCAACACCTGGCCCCAACCTTCAGCCGAACCACTCTCAACCACTCGTCGTGCATCCTCAAAAGAAGAAATAGATGTCCCTTGCTTCTTCACTTCATTATTAGCAACATATAGAGCTTTGAATTGGGTTCCAACATCCTCATCAGCATCAATAAAAGAGAAAGATGACAAGTGGCTTACCACCATAGCCTTCTCTCCACCAATTATTACCAGCTTTCCATTCCTTACAATCTTCAATCTTTGATGGAGCGTGGAAGTGACTGCCCCTGCATCATGGATCCATGGGAGACCCAATAAGCAACTGTAGGCGACACGAATATCCATTAATTGAAAAGTGATCAGAAAGGTATGAGGACCAATTATTATAGGAAGATCCACTTCACCAATGACAGTTTTCCTAGAATCATCAAACGCTTTGACAATTACCCCACTAGGTCTCATGGGAGCACCTTGATATGAAACTCGAGATAATGTAGTTTTGGGCATTAAATTTAATGACGAACCGGTATCTACTAGAACACTTGATAAAGTATCATTTACACAACTTATTGAGATATGCAAAGCCATATTATGGTTCCTTCCCTCCTCTGGACGCTCTTCATCACTGAAACCAAGATTGTTACACGAAGTAATATTTCCCACAATTCCATCAAATTGGTCAACCGTCACATCATGATCTACGAATGCCTGGTCCAAGACCTTCATCAAAGCTTCCATATGGGCACCCGAATCTCTTAGTAAAGCAAGCACATAAACCTTGGAAGGAGTTTGCAATAGTTGGTCCATAATCTTGTATTCACTTCTCTTGATGAGTTTCAAAATCTCATCATCATCAGGGTGTGGGATAGGTTCATTGGATCGGCCTACCTCAACCCTTGGTTCAACATTCCTCGCCAGAATTTCTGCCGGTATAGGCCTTCTGACTTGAGCTTCAGGTCTTTTCAACGGTACTGCTGCAAAGATACGCCTGCTTCTTGTGGCTCTGCTCACATCAGAAATGTTAACAAAAGATGGCATTGGCGGTATAGGAACTTCTACCCTATTATCAATCATTGTGGCATTATATTGGTATGGTATGGCTTGGTCCGAGTTGTAAGGAACGGGACCAGGTGGACAAATAATCAAGGGAGCAACAGGTGCAGTCTGACTGTCATAGACAATCTCTACTGGTTCAGGCATGTTAAATTGTGGTACTATAACGTTCACTTCATCAATTGGATCTCTGTCATGTGTAATAGTGATAACCCTTTGATCTAACAATTTTTGAATATCCTCCTTCACAATAGGGCAATCATCTTCTATTGAACAAAATTCACAAACGTCATAATCATGCTGATGCTTAAAGAAGGCAAGTCTTCTTAAGCTTTGATGTATCCTGATCAATGAGTCTCTTATGTGCTCAACTTGGAAAACTCGAAACTTTCCCGGACATCCTTCCACCATATTCACCGGCGTTGCCCCATGTCGAGGCAAAGGATTATCTCGAACATTCGGGTTAACATCCTTAAAAGACAAAATACCGTTCTTAATTAACCTCTGGACATCCTCCTTCAAAGAAAAGCAATTTTCAATGTTATGCCCCAGCGACCCTTGGTGATACGCACAGAACTGATCCGCCTTGTACCAAAGAGAAGTATTATTCGGTGCGATAGGAGGAGGCTTCGTCGTTATGAGGTTTTTCCTGATCAGAGCGGGGAACAACTCAGTGTAAGTCATTGGGATGGAATCAAATTATGGTTTCCTTGGTGAACGATTGTGATTATTGAATTGATGAGCCTGTTGTCGAGGATGTTGTTGAAATTGAAGTTTCTGAATTGGAGGGGCTTGATAAGTTGGGGTCACCATTGTTGGGCGGACAGCCGAAGTGACTGCCGCAACATGTGAATAGCCTCTCCTCGGTCTCCCAGGAAAAATTACACTGACATCTTGTTCTTTCCTCTTGGGGAAGACACTTCCAAACTTCTTGACACCACTAGGTGTACCTCCTTCCTTGACCAAACGTCCCTCACGAATTCCTTCTTCCAGCCGCATGCCCATATTCACCATCTCAGTGAAGTTACTAGGCGCGCTCTCAATCATTCTCTCATAATAGAAAGAACCTAAAGTTTTCAGGAAGATCTTTGTCATTTCTTTCTCTTCAAGAGGGGGATAAATCTGAGCGGCAATCTCGCGCCACCTCTGGGCATACTCTTTAAAGGACTCTCTATCTTTCTGGGACATAGCCTGGAGTTGATCTCGGTCCGGCGCCATGTCAACATTATACTTGTATTGGCGAACAAAAGCTTCACTAAGATCATTGAAGTTACGGATCCGGGTGCTATCCAAACCCATGTACCGTTTTAGAGCGGCACTAGTCAAACTGTCTTGGAAGTAGTGAATTAATAAATTATGATCATCATAATAAGTGGACATCTTTCTAACATACACGGTCAAATGACTTCGCGGACACGAGTCACCTTTGTACCTTTCAAAGTCCGGCACTTTGAAGTTAGCTGGAATTTTTATGTTTGGAACTAAACACAAGTCATGAGAATTCTTTCCAAACAAGTCTTTTCCTTTCAGCTCTGATTTCCCTCTGCATTTCTTGAAACTGGTATTAAAACTCCTCCATCCTATCGAAAATACCTAGACTTTCTGCAGGTTCAGCATGATAAATGGGTTCATTTGTGTATGGAATAGTATGAACCACATGAGCGGCAATATTCATCACTGGTTGAGGGAAAGGTGCCATAGGCGGGATTACAGGCTGCACAGTAGTTGCCTCCGGTTGAGGAAAGGACACAGCAGGTTGAATCAAGGATTTTACAGCAGGCTGATACCCTTCTGGCATGAAGTTATAAGGCATACCCCACGGAAAACCTTTCGGAATTTGATATTGAAGCGGAGAGTTGACTTGAGTCACAAACGTTGGAGCGGTGACAATCTCGGAAACCACAGTAGTTGAAGTTTGAATTTCAGCAGCTGAAGTCGATGGCTGATTCTGAGCAGCCATCAAGCTTTCCACTAGCGCAGTCAACTTTTCCATTCTGACACGAAGAGTAGTAACCTCTTTGCGAAGCTCGTGATTTTCCTGTTCCAGATCTTCCATCTTCTTTTGACGATTGGCTCGGGTATCGTACATGTGAGACAGCTTGACAATCTATCGGAGTGAAAAAGAGAAACAAGAATAAGACTCTAGAAAACTTGTGAAGTCGAATGTTGGATGATGCATGATATGCGATGCGAATGATCATTTATTTTGATAGTTTTTCCAAGGAACTTTAGAACTTCGATAATTTTGCACACATCAATGGTAAAGGAATTTGGAACAACAAAAACTCATTTCATTAATCAAAGCGGTAAATTACATCTTTGGGACAACAAAAAACAATAAATTACAACTTTGGGACAACAACCCAATAATAAAGAAGTAAATTACAACTTTGGAACATGAAGCCCTTTTACAGAGTTTTACTAAATTACATAAGTAATAATAATAATAAAAACTAAGAACTAAAGGTCACTCAGAATCATCAGATGAAGGACCAAATGCCAACTGTAACTGGAGCTTCCTAATCTTCTCTTCATAGAAGTCTTCCATCTCTTTCTTCTCAGCTACCAGTTGATCAATGATCTCCTTCCGTGGATTAGGAACAATAGCAACGCCTACCAAATCTTCCTTCTTTCTCTTCCTTTCATTAGCATATTTCTTGAGTAATGCATCCTTTTGACGAAGCTTCTCATCATGATCAATAAACCAACCGTCTTGAATAAATAACAAATCCTCCTTTTCCATCAGCTGTTGAGTCAGGACCCTATTTTCGTATTCAGACATATTATACTTTTCCTTCCAAGCATCTCTTTCAGACTTCATCCTAGCCAAATTTCCTAGGTATTCTCTCATGTTCTCGATAGGGATATCAATAGATGATAATGCAACAACAGGGAATAAAGGTTTCTCGGGGTTATAAGGCATCTTGAGAGCACAAGCCCTAGCACGAACCCATTGTAGGTAAGGCTCCAAAGAAACAACACCTCTATGCCCTAACATGTCTCTCCCCTTTCTATGGATGTGACGCCAAGCTCTTTCAATCTCCTCCTTAGCTGCTTGGTGATCTTTTCCTTCTTGTGGAAAGAAACCACTCACATGAATATTGTTCGGCTTGTCCCTCATCGGGTATCCAAACTGACGGCGCACGAGAACAGGATTATAGTTAATTCCTCCTTTCGTACTAAGAAGAGGCACGTTGGGAAAAGCACCACAACTATCGATGATTTTCACGTCATAGTAAGCCCGATTATACCAATCTATGTCGGAATGAGTGAGAGCCATAATTTTTGGCGCCCATCGTGGCTCCTTCTCGAGATCCCATGAAACATCAGACCTAGGTAGATGAGAAACATACCACTGGTATACCAACGGTGCGCAACAAATAATCATCCCTCCTTGATAGGAGTTTCGAAGATGGATGGAGTAGTAGGTATCTCCTAGCAGCGTAGGGACTGGATTTCCAATCAAGAAGATTCTGATGGCGTTGGTATCCACGAACTTATCAACGTTAGGGAACAAGAATAGGCCATAAGCTAGTAAAGCAAAGACACCTTCAAAGGCAATAGTATATTTTATCTCAGTGAAATGACGAGCTTTCTTCAACAAAAACTGCGCAGATAAGCCTCGGATTCCCCCTTTGGTAGTCATGTTCTCCTCTATCTCTGACTTCCTCAAGTGGGTGATGGTTGCTATCTCGTGAGATTTGGGTTCCTCTTCTAAGCTAGAAAAAGGAACACATTCGGTGATCGGCAAACCAAGTATGTAGGAGTACTCCTCTAAGGTGGGCATTAACTGGTAATCAGGAAAGGTGAAGCATCGATACAATGGATCATAGAATTGGACCAACGTACTAAGGATGCCTTCCTTCATCTTGTGCTTCATGAGAGGTATAATGGACCCATATTTCTTTTGAAACTCCATAGGGTTCTCAATCTTAGGAATCAAACTCTTCAGCTCTTCAATCTCAGGCTCCTTAAAACTATAACTTCGAGTGTTTCTTCTTCCAAAATCCATAATAACAGTACCTGAGATGTCTGCAAAAATCATTCTTAAGTTCCTTGAAAATATGTTTTACAAAAAATGTTTATGGATGTATGGATGAATGATAATGCAACAGTTACACATAAGTTCACAAAAATGGGGTTCAAAGGTTCAACGCTTCGAGCATGGAGTCAAAGGTAAAGCCCACCCCCAGGGTATGTACTAAAGGTTTAATCACACCTGCAAGACAAGGTTCTAAGAGTTCCCAGAGTCTACATTCCTCCTTCGGATAATACCAACGTCTTGATTACTCAATAATTAGTAATATTCTCAAGAGAAACTCATCTGAGCGTAGCATCGCGTGACAACTACTTCCGGATTACTCTGTTATAGTCTCCGCGCTACACCTAAAAGGCCAAGATGGGTTAGGGTTCTACGGTTCTCAACTTCTCTGGCTCCCAGGTCAAAAATAATAATGTCTTCCCGATTACTCGGTAAACAAATACTACGTTCAAAAGGGCCTTCCACTGAGTGGGGGATTTCATGCCTCCTTCTTCGGGATTACTCCCTCAAAGTTAACATGACTATACCGCCCGTCCTATTCTTAAGTGTAACTTAGTCCGGGTATAGGACTTGTCCTTGGCAAAAACCCAAATAACCACAATATAAACATATAATCAAACAATCAAATAATTATAAAACTGATAAAAGAAACTAGGCCTAACCCACTTAGGGATGGACTAGCAAGAGGTCAATCTTTCCCCAGCAGAGTCGCCATTTTTGTAGCGATAAAAAAATGTAGCGGGGTAAATCGGAGATCGAGCTATTAATTAACTCGTCTCACAAAAGTAAGAGTCGCCACCGCGCTTTATTATTTCCAAGGGAAAAGGGAAAAGAGCGAAATAAAACCCTAAAATATGCAATGTAAAATAATACTTAAAAGTAATGAAAATACAAGGCGTTTTGAAAAGAGATCTAGAGTTCAGGGGTTGGTTATACAATGGGAAGGTATTAGCACCCAATGCATCTATAGTATCCTATAGGAACCTTTTGAAATATCTGTTTATTAAAATTATTTATTGGATTAAAAATAGCTTGTTTGGCCAAAAATGGGTATGGACGAGATTTTGAAGATACGACGACCTAACGTCGAAGTTTTGACTTAAAAGGTGTGAGTTTAAAAATTGAACATTTGGGAAAATTGTCTTTAGTTTTTTAACAAAATAATAAACGATAGATGAATGAGGGTATTCGCATGATTAGATGAGACGTGTTTGATGACATGAAGTCAACAAAGTTAAAACATTTCCCTTGGAATTGAGACGGGCGAAAGATACAAAGATTAATGATTGATGACAAAATTAATTAAAATGACAATTGAACACTTAAATAATGGAAATTAAATTAAACTAGCATGCATTTTAAACGATTAAATAAATAACCAAAAGTACATAAAGATTAAATTATAATATCATGGATTTTTTTAATAATTAAACAAATAGCAAGAATTAAATCATGAAACATGTATTTTGAATAATTAAATAAAAGATTGATAACATATTAACAAAAATTAAATAAAGATTAGTTTATAAAAGCATGTTTTTTAGGTTTTTTATAATAATTATAACAAGATAGAATAATGAAGGAGATAATGCTAAAAGAAATAACAAAAACGTCCTAGCCTGGACTTGAACTCGTGTCCCTCCTGAATTATTATCAACTGCCTTGCCAAATGAACTATGCTATTTATTCGTTATATCCACGCTTCTATTAGTAAATAAAGGAATATTGGTAAAAATCTTGGACCAACAGGCCCAATGGGCCGACCCGCTTTGAAAAGGACAAGAAGGAAAAAAGAAAACCCTAAAGCATGTTGGGGGACGCGGCGGCTGGTGCGTTGGGAAGAGAAAAGCAGATTAAATAATATTATTGCTGAATAAACAATTAAAAGAAAAACTTAAAATAAAACACTCTTCTCTCTCTCATTCACGGATTAACTCCATCATCTGGTACCTTAGGCATTTTTCTGTAACAACAAAAATCTCAGTATCAAACTTCGATCACCGTAAGCATTCTCAGAGAATCACTTTCATCACTTCCTCAACAATTCTTTTCCATGATTCAGACTTCAAATCCTTAAAGAAGGTTTTCACGGTCAATCAGACGCAACAAAAACAAAGCGATGGCGAGGACACCTTCCAGTCTATGGCTTGGCACGAGGTCGGTCTACTAATGGTCACAGAAGTGTGGTCGGATATTTGGAAATGGGTTCGGTGGGTGTTGGGTGGTAATTTGAGGAAACAGTGAAGAGGTGTGTGGATTGGTTGTGAAATAGAAGATGGGTATAACGGTTGTTGAGCGACGAATGTGGCATGAAGATGGGTAGCGGAAAAGTGGGAGTATTCGCGGAGGAATGGATAGTAGGAAAGAGAAGGGATTTTGCTCAAGGTGATGTTATGAGGAAGAAGCTCATGGAGAGGAAGCTTGTTGAAGGGTGAGCGGAATTAGTGTGACGAAGGGTTTAACGTTTAAGTTATAATGGGTAGGGTGGTTAAATATAGTCAGGAGCAAAGGGAGAGTGGCGAGAGGAATTATGTGAGGGGTGGTGATGAATTTATGAGGCTTCATGAAATTAGAGGTGGGAGCGATTGGGACCGGTATGGATGACAAAGGGATTTCGTCCTGGGTTTTTGTTCTTCCTCTGCATTTTTTAGTTTTAAATCTATTTTGGTTTATGTTCGTTTGAAATATTGAGTTGTTGTGTGATATAGATTGATGAATATTGTACATATTTAGGAGAAGTTGCAATGAGCGGTTTAAGGTTGTTATGTTGAGGGCTAAGGTTCTGTGTTTTGCAGGTTTTAAGATTTGGAACAGGTTCTAAATTAACAGGTTTTATGGTTTTAATAGGTTCGAAGTTAACATGTTCTATGTTTAAAAGGTTTTTTACGTTTAGGGACAAGTTCTAAGGTTTGTACAGGTTCTATGGTTTTTAACAGATTCAATGTTTTGACAGGTTAAGCTGGTTAGCAGGTTTTAAGTTTTGACAGTAGGTTCTAAGCTGGTTAGCAGGTTTTAAGTTTTGACAGCAGGTTCTAAGCTGGTTAGCAGGTTTTAGGTTTTTAGCAGGTTAAGGTTTTTAACAGCAGGTTCTATTGTTTTGACAGCAGGTTCTAAGATTTTGTAACAGCGGATTCTATTGTTTTTAACAGGTTCTAGTGTTTTGTAACAGTGGATTCTATTGTTAACAGGTTTTGAGAAAGGCGTGGCAAAAACAATTTCCAAAAAGTCCAGCACTGGTTTTCTTCTGTTTAGATATTATTCTTCTAATTTTAAGAACGAAATTAAGTTTTGGAATCTCTACTTTTCGAGCAGAATTGGTTGCAAGATGTCAATTGGTGGTTGTTAGAGGAAGAGATAGAAGGTTGTTTTTGTTGATAAGCTGAAAACAAAAGCAAAGCAAAATTTTAAACAGGGAGAAATTAGTGTGAAAGAGAGAGGCAGCAGCTGGTCCTTGTACAATTTTGCGTTTCCTCTGTGTAATTTTCTAGAGTTTAGAAGCGATAAATGAAAAGGATGTTTTATTATGGTGTTTATTATTACTAACGTTTTCTAAATGTTAACAAATTGCAGCAACTCTAAAAATACAGCAAGTCAAATAATCATATGGCATGGAAGTGAGGCAAAGAAGACTAAAATATATGAATGAGAAAGTTATGCATAAATAAATAAAGAGGAAGAAGAAATACCTATCGGAGTCTCTCCGATGGAGCTTCAAAACCATAAGTTTTTCCTCTTTTCCTGTTTTTTCTTCTTGCTGAATTTTAGAACAAAACTAATCTTTTTTCTGTTTTCACTCTCTTGTTGGGTTGTTGGACAAAACTCTCTTTTCTGTTTTCACTCTCTTGCTGAATTTTTTTTTTGGATTCCCTTCTTGTGTTGATGAAAGCCTCTATTTATAGTGAAATGTGTGGGGTTTTAGGGGGGGGGGAACAATAGAAGTTTGAACTATTCTAGGCCCTGTTTTGATGTTTTATGGGATAGCTTTTTGAAGTATCCATTTTAGTGCAATATTTGGAGCTTTGCAAACTATTTTTGTAACAGCAAAATGTGCAGATTTTTGTCTTATGGGCTGCATTCTGGACTGTTTTGCAGGGCAGATTTTGACAGCAGCTTGGCATGGTCTTTGTTGACACAAGGTTGAAGAGAATGGACAGCACTACACTCAAAAAATGGACTGTTATGGATTAATATAGTGCTGGAAAAATGGGCAGCATTGGGACTGTTTTGTAGCAAGAATAATAGTTTGATTTTCATGTACAAACTTTGTATTTTATTTTGTAACTTTGTAACAATAAGTCCAAATAAATTGTAACATGAATAAACATGTATTCTTCAATATATTCTCAATCCCTTTTATAATTATAAATAAACTTGAATCTTCATATGATCATGAATCTTGGTATGTCTTGATAAAAATTCAAGGTCTTCCATTTGAATTGGGAAAGAGTTGAACAATACTTGAATAAATTGTTGAATGATGAATAAATAATAATGCAAGTCTTAGACTTTAATCTTGCATTTTTGTAATAGATATCCAAATAAATCACATGAATTAATTTTGTAATCAAATAAAATTCCTTATGTAATTAGTCTTGTGATGACCGATTAATTGGATCGGATTCCTTTTTCCAATAGCTTCTTGAATAAATGCTTCATGCAAGTCCACCAAAATAATCACAAAAATAATCTTGAATAAATAATTTATGCAGTAAATAATTATTCTTGGATGAGATCTCTTGATAGCTCCTCTTTAATTATCACTTGGATTCAAATAAAGAAAATTCCAAATATTCCGAATAAATTCTTCTAGAATGGTTTTGAATTTAATCATCCCAATTTGACGAAATTCACCCCGCGTTATGAGAAAATTTGCAGATAACTTTTGGTCAAAGTGATTAAAAATGACGGGCATAGCTTGGTTTTCTTGTATCTTATAATAATGTGAACCACACATGAATCAGAGACAATAAAACTTCGACCGTTCTTTCTAAAAAAATATTCAGAGAAACGGGAGACCATCTGTTGGACAGAGTGTGGAAATAAACGCACAATTCTCTAAAATTCTTTTGATGAATCAGCTTTTGGGAATTAACGACCAACCGCATTTCTGTCCCGAGACTCGAAACCCTAATCGATGTACGACGTCTGATGCTCTTCTTTCAGACCTATTTCCTGCACATGAAAACAAAACAACAAAACATACACTTCGTGCTTGATTAGTGGTTAGTCATTCATAAGATAAAATGCTCACAACACTCGATAATTTCTACACAGTCAAAGCTCGAAGGCGAAACGTTCGAAACTTACCATATTATGTGACCTTGATGTATATATAAAATAGTGCAAATGAAACAGGGATCTTAGGTCAAAAATTGGGATATGACAAACGAGTATAAAAAAAGTGATAACACAGACGAGTACTTGAAATCAATACGGATGAGTATTGAAATGAGATATGGACGAGTATAAAAAAAGTAATAACACAAACGAGTGTTTGAATATCAATACAGGCGAGTATTGAAATGAGATACGGACGAGTATCAAAGAGCATTAACACATACGAGTGTTTGAAATCAATATGGACGAGTATTGAAATGAGATATGAACGAGTATAAAAAATGTGATAACACAGACGAGTGTTCAAAGATAAATACGGACGAGTATTAAAAAAGTAATAACACAGACGAGTGTTTGAATATCAATACAGACGAGTATTGAAATGAGATACGGAAGAGTATCAAAAAGCATTAACACGGGCGAGTGTTTGAAAGAGAGGCACAAACGAGTGTTTGATGGTTAATTTGTTGTCTTATATGTCACTGATGAGAAAGTCTTTTACGTCAAGTAACTTAGGAAATATGTTGTAGATATCGGATGAAGATTTGTGGGGATAACATCCTCTATGGAGACATACCATTATTTTGATTGGGGATTGAGTATGGCATATGCTTCACATGCATTTTTGAGTTGTATAGTGTAATGATGGATGTCAACTGGGAATTGTGAGGATAACATTCTCTGTGGGGATGTTTTAATATTTTGAGGATTGATTTGGGCTTTCGTGCAAGGTACCAAATCTGGCTTATGCTTCGTATGCATTGGCATAATGATCCATTTCAATGGATATACTATGCATTTGAGGATGAAATGTAATATGCAATGATGATTACTATATGCAAAGTACCAAATATTAGGCTTATCGGCGTCCCCTGGCCATTGTCTTTGAGATACCAATACAGATTGGTTCTTGAAAACTTGAGACTTGTGTTATAGCCTTGTTGGGGATTTATTTGTAGTCTCGCTGGGGAGAAATAGGTTGATGTGACTTTCCTTACATCCTGGAATTCTTGTGGATGGCTGGGTAGAGGCATAGATCTCTTTAAATGCCCCAAGTTTTCTCTATTTTGGAGAATCGGATGCTCAACCATCTGCAGGGGTGACGATGACATAAGCTAGGTCGAGGTGACCATTACGACATGCTACCCACATAGAAAAAACAACATTTGAATGCCATGGCACTCTCTTGGGATGCCTTCATGTCATGTAACATTGTGTTTCACATCTTGACTTGTGATTATTACTACCTTATGGTTTTTAATGCAATGTTTAATAAAGAATTTAGATCATATTTGACATACAAAAAATCAAGTAAAAAGGAAATAATGAAAAAATAATTGGTGAAAAGGAAATTTTAATTAATGAGATTGGCCTGTGAATATGCATTCGTACATGGAAACAACTCTTAAATAAGGCAGTTGCAAAGAAAAGGCAAAATACAACAAGTGAAATGGCAATAAGAAAATCTTAAACTTCCATTAAAACTGATATCGCTATAGTTCTCGTATCCTTGATTATCCTAGTGCTTTGCTTCCAAAGGGTAATAGTTTAATTAATCCATCCAGTTTCAGGAGTGTACACTGTTATCCGTGAAGAGTTTTTAGACTGCAGCCTCTCGCTTTTAGTCCCTAATTTTTTCCTGGATTGCCCTTTTGGGTTTTCAATCCACCAGGATACTCATTTTTTCCTAAGCAGACCTTTCGTCTTTTCGACTTAGCAGTTTATACTTTTTCTTTCTTTTTAGCCCAAACTTTTTCCTAAGCCGCCCTTTCGGGTTTCGAATTAGAGGGTCTTTTTATGCATAGTATTTTTTGACTGAGTCTGAGTTGACTGGAAGTGGAATGTCTTCCCCATCCATGTATGTCAGGATTATAGCATCTCCTGAGAAATATTTCTTCACAATGTATAGCCCCTCATAGTTGGGAGTCCACTTGCCTCTTGGATCAGAGTGAATTGTGAGGATCTTCCTTAAGACCAGGTCACCTGTGTGGAACTCTCGAGTTCGAACCTTCTTGTCAAATGCTCTCTTGAGATGTTGTTGATATAACTGAACATGACAAATGGCTTCTAGGCGCTTCTCTTCAATGAGATTGAGTTGGTCGAGCCTCGTTTGAATCCATTCAGCTTCATCAAGCATGGTATCCACAAGAACCCTTAATGAAGGAATTTCCACTTCGACTAGGAGCACCCCATCCATACCATAGACTAGCGAAAAAGGGGTTACCCCGGTGGAAGTATGCACAGAAGTACTATAGCCATGTAGAGCAAAGGGAAACATCTCATGCTAATCCTTGTATGTTCTCACCATTTTCTGGACAATCTTCTTTATGTTCTTGTTAGCTGCTTTGATTGCGCCGTTCATCTTCGACCAATAGCGCGACAAATTATGGTGCTCAATCTTGAATTCTTCACACATCTCCTTCATCATTTTGTTGTTGAGATTCGACCCGTTATTAATGATGATCTTGTTAGGAGTCCCATAACGGCATATGATTTATTTTTTGATGAAACGAGTGATGACTTGCCTGGTCACATTCTTGTAATAAGCCACTTCCACCCACTTGGAGAAGTAGTCAATAGCAATGAGAATGAACTTGTGTCCATTTGAAGCGCTTGGTTCAATCCTTCCAATCATATCAATGTCTCACATTGCACAGGGCCATGGTGAAGTCATCACATTCATAGGAGTGGGAGGAATATGTATCTTGTCTGCGTAAATTTGACATTTATGTCACATTTTTCCATACACATAATAATCACTTTCCATCGTCGTCCATAAAGAACCCGCTCGTAGGATTTTCTTGGCCATAGCATGTCCACTAGCATGAGTCCCAAAAGAGCCCTCGTGAATTTCTCGTACGATGGATTCTGCTTCGTGTCTATCCATGCATCTGACCAGAATCGAATCATATTTTCTTTTGTACAGAACGTCTCCTGATAATAAAAACATGGATGCTAATCATCTAAGAGTCCGCTTATCACAAATTGTAGCACCCTCGGGATACTCTTGCTTCTCAAGATATCTTTTGATGTTGAAATACCACGACTTTTCATCCGACATGTCTACGGTTGTGAGATAATGAGCAGGGAAAACATGTTTTGGCTCCTTGTAATGAAGGATTCTTATATTGGGCGCATGATTTAGATAATTGACTTTGAACATTGCTACTAAAGTAGCTAATGCATCTGCCAACTAATTTACTTCTCTAGGAATATGCTCAAAGGTGATCTCATCAAAAGTGGGCAACAACTCTAATTTGTAATCCTGATATGGAACTAAATTTGGGTGTCGTGTATCCCAATCACCTCGTACTCGGTATATTACTAAGGCAGAATCCCCATAAACTTCAAGAATCTTGATCTTCAAATCAATGGTTGCTTCAAGGCCCATTACACAAGCTTCATATTCTGCAACATTATACGTGCAATCAAATCATAACCTGGCCATGAAAGGTATGTGAGTATTGCATGGAGAAGTCAGAACTGCCCCAATACCATGGCCTAAGCATTTGATGCACCATCTAACGTGAGATTCCATTTCTCTCCTGGTTTGGGTCCTTCCTCATCATCAAGTTTCATAACATCCTCATCTAAAAATCAAACTTAATTGACTGATACTCTTCCAATGGCTGGTAAGCAAGATGATCTGCAATAATTCTACCTTTGATAGCCTTTTGTTTGACGTACTGGATGTCATACTCAGATAAAATCATTTGCCACCGAGCCAATCTTCCTGTAAGTGTTGGTTTCTCGAAGATGTACTTTATCATATCCATCTTAGATATCAGATGTGTAGAGTGTGTCAACATGTACTACCTCAAATGTCGAGCTGCCCATGTAAGAGCGCATCAAGTCTTCTCAAGTAATGAATACCTTGATCCATAATCAGTAAAATTTTTGCTTAGGTAAAAAATGGCGTGTTCTTTTCGTCCAGTATCATCATGTTGTCCAAGAACACAACCCATAGATCCTTCAAGCACAGTAAGATACATAATGAGTGGTCTCCCTGGAACTAGAGGTATGAGTATTGGTGGTTCCTAAAGGTACTGTTTAATCTTATCAAAATCTTCTTGATAACTATCATCCCAATGGACGTCTTAATTCTTACACAACAATTTAATGATGGGTTCACAAGTAGCTGTAAGATGAGAAATGAACCTGGCTATGTAATTCAACCTCCTAAGGAACCCACAAACTTCCTTTTCATTTTTTGGTGTCGGCATATCCTGTATTGATCTTACCTTGTCGGGATCTACTTCAATTCATCGCTGACTTATGATGAAACCTATTAGCTTGCCCGATCGAACCCCAAAGGTGCACTTGTTAGGATTAAGCCTTAACCTAAACTTTCGTAGACGGTCAAACAACTTCTGCAAATGTGTAATATGGTGGGATAACTGACTTGGGTGTTTTGCATTTTATCGCAATTGTTGAGGATAGCAAGAGTCGCCACCCACTTTTCTTTTATCCAATAAAGAAAAGGGTGAAAAGAACAGGAAAGACCTTTTGAGAATTTTCTTGATTTAGGGGGTGGGTTATAAAAAGGGAAGGTGTTAGCACCCTTTTCATCAGTAGTTATCTATGGAGTCTTAGTTGCTAGCTCACTTTAAAATGCTTTGTAAATGTGTTTGTGTTTTGTTTTTGAAAATATTTTTGAAAAGTGTCTTTGTTTAGGAGAACATTGTAATGATTCTCGTCTCTATAAGAATGTATACAAAGTGTTGACTTTTGAAAAATATTTCATGAAAGTGTTGGTGTGTTTGAAAGATGTTTTATTTGAAATGTTTGTGAGCAAGCAACTATGAATGTTTTACCTACTCAAAAAGTCTTTGTTCTTTTCCTCCTCCTTTAGATAATGTTATCTTACCATTAGTTGGTAGGAAACCTTATCATTGGATGTGAAGGGACATGCATGGGTCATTGTACAGTCATAGAAGGCAACATTGTATGATATCTTAGCAATTTGTCACAAGGGTCTAAGATCGTTTACCGAAGGCAAAACTGAAGCGTCATCGAGGGACTATGATCTTGTAATCGAGGTTCTTTGCTAAAGTATCCCATGTTTGAGGGACATGGTTGTTCTTATCTAAGGCAACAAGTGTGGGTTAACCCTAGAGGTGCAAGTGTGTAAAGTGTATTGTTTTCATGCATTTTTGTCTTGAATTAGGGTTGTCTACTTATTGATTTTAAGTCTTGCCATACAAATCCTAATTACTAGCAATAATATGGAGAGCAATAAATTGCAGAAATTAAAAGTCTTACGCTATTATATCATTTAGGAGATGGAGGTATAAATTTCAAATAGGGATGGACACAATTAAAACCTAATTACTATTACAACCAAATTGAATAATGAATAACAATAAAAATATACAAAAATATAAGATAAGATAAGATAATTTGTTTTTATGTTTTTGTGAAAGGTTTTAATTAAACTAAATTAAATGGAAAAGAAGTTAATTAATCCTAAAATTAGTTTTAATTAACTTAAGAAAGAAAAATGTTTTTTAGGGTTTTTGCTTAAAGGAAATGAAATAAAGTCAAAATAAAATAATAAACTTTAGCCCAAGTATTTAATAAAAATATATTTTTATATTTTTTTTAATAAAATAATAATAAAAATAAAAATAAATAAAGAAAATAAAATAAAATAAAAATATAAAAATTTAGTCAGGGGGTTTAAGAATAAAAATAAGTGTGATAAAGTAAAAAAAACAATATCTGTTTGGTTAAGACCCAAAATGTATTTTTGTTAATCAGAAACAAAAGAAATAAAAAAAGAAAGTTGGGCTAAGTGGTGACAAGTAAACAGGGGGTGATGGTCAGAAAGATGCATCAAAGCCCAAAAGCATGAGGCCCATGTGAGCCTGTCCAAACAAAAAATGAAACAAGTGAAAAATGTGAAAAATACAAAAGGTTTCGTTGGGGCTCGAACCCAGGACCTTCCATAGATAAAGCCTTACACGCGTGCTTGATGCCACTGGGGTGGCCTGTACATCTAGTATAGGAACAAGTTGAAATAAATATAAGATAAAGCAAGTCCATGATTGTACTTCATCTTCTTCCTCGTGCCAGCCATAACACTGTAACTTTCTCAACTCTTAACCATTCTCAAAAGTGTGAACATCAAACTTGTTAGAAATTTCACCATGATTTCAAATATGTAAATAACTTAAGTTATGGATCAAAGATGAGAACGAATTTTAAATGGTACCAAATTTAACCTAATTTTTTTCAGAAGATTCAGGCTCAAAATTCTCACTACTTGGGCAACATAAATGAATTCTAAGGACATGGTTAGTTTCAGGGCTATGATGTCTACATTTTATCTTTTAAAATGGAAGCCAAATGATGCTTGTATAAAGAGTTAGAATTTCAGAAAACTCACCTTGCAGATGGAGATCATGTTTTTAGTTTGATCAACCTTCAAGGTGTTGTAATGATCTGGTTAGCTTCCTTGAACCTCCAAGAAGCTATTGCAATGCTTACTTGGGATTGAGGATGGATGAAATGTTGTAGAGAAGTCAAAGTGCAAGCTTCAGTTTTTGAAAATGGAGGATGATGAAGATGGAGTTATAGAAGTGATTCAGGTGATTGAATCACTTCTATATAGTGTATATATGATGTTTGAAGGGTTAAAATGAAAAACGCACGAGGTAATTTGAAGCTTGGATTTTAAAACCAAAATTGACAAGTTTTGAGTTATTTTGGTGGTTCTGTGTTTGAGGGAGTTTGGGAGAGTTTCAGGGGTTGTGAATTCGTGTCCTAGGTTTGTAAACAATGCTTAAATTTATAGGAAAAGGTTTGAGAGCTTGAGGTGATCAGAAGTACAAGATCACATGTTTATGGATTTTGACTTGTTTTTGAAGTAACCTTGACAAACATTGTTCTAATGCATAGTACAAGGTTTGTAGGGTGGCTAAGAGATTTAAACATGTTGCTTCAGACTTTGTGTGTTGAGTGTATGCAGGGGGAACAAGTTATAGGCTCCATACAAGTTGACTTTGTGATTAAAGTCACTTTTCCAAAATGGAAGTGTGAACTTTCTTCCTTAAATGGCAAGATGTATTGGACAATGCTTAAGTCAAGTGGTTCATAGCTCAAAAGCTTGTGTAATATTATAATTAGAGATAGATACACAATATAGAAGGCCTTCAAAGTGATATTGTTCAGCATGTCTTGGAATTTGGTTATGTGTTCTTCATAAAGATGACTTGAAAATCAAGAATGGATGCCTAAATTCTTGCCTTCGATTCTCTTAGCTCAAGTATGATCTATTCAAGTTATTGGACATTTTTGAAAGCTTGAAACATCCTCTACAACTTTCTTTTTTCCATTTTTGATAAATCAAATTGGATCTATGTGAAAAATGGCCAAGAAGTTGGGACAAAAAATCTGCCTAAACTAGGTCAAAATTTCACTAAGTGTTTAAGAAAAAGTGCATGACTTCATGGGCCTATAACTCAAAATCTAAGAATTTTTTGGATATGAGCCCTCTAATACAAAGTTTTATATCTCATAAAGATCTAAAACTCTCATGTTGAAAGTTTCCTTTGAATCATCTTGCATCTTTGTGAAAATTGGCATGAAGTAATGAAATTATCATGTATAAAACACTTAGAAAAATTTCTAAGTCTTGAAAAGTTTGACTTTTCAAATTGAATTTTGACTTTCTTGATTTCTTGATGACCAAGCTTCATATTTTTAAATGTCTTTAGGAATTGTGATCTTTGAAACTCAAATTTGACCAAAAGTCAAAGTTTGACTTTTCATCAGTTGACCCAAAATTCAACTATCAATCCATTGATTTTGTAAGATGATTTGAGCCATGATATTAGGTTAACATGTTGCATTTTAATCCTTGAGATTGTGCTTTAAACCATTGGATCATGTATTAGGTCAAAATCCAGTGATCAGTCAATTACAGTCAAAACCCTAATTTTGACCATTCTGCCCTTTTGGTAAATTGAGTGCTTTTCTTGAGGGATTGTGATAAATACTTGATAAAATGATGAATAGGACTTTAAAATGTTGATATTGGTCAAAAATATTGAAGTTTGACTGTAGGTTTACCACATTTTACTTTTTACCCAATACAATTGATTTTTCAGTCATCTGGTCAATTGACTGAGCAAATTTGTGATTCAAGACTGGAAACTTGGCATGAATATTCTTGGAGGTCTATGATGATCCATGAAAGTAATTTGAGGAATTATAAGTCCAATTGTCCTTATGAAGATCAAAACCCTAATTTGAGGCATCAGTGTTTAGGAGATGGTTTGACCTAGTCTACACTTGTGCAAACTTGAGCCATTGGAGATCTTTATGAGGAATGTCTTGAGAAAAGAGAGGGGAAATTTTGGGGTACAACAAAATGGACCAGATGTTCTTCCAGAGTCTATGATTTTGCAATCATATCATCCACATACACCTCAATCTCTTATCATGAAAGAGAGTAACCATATCACGCTGATATGTTGCACCAGCAGTTTTTAGACCAAAAGGTACCCCAAGGAGTTGTGAAAGTTGTTTTGTCCATGTATTCAGGAGCCATTTTTATCTGATTGTAACCTGAGAATCCATCCATGAAGTAGAACACTAAAGACTAAGTAGTATTATCAACCAACACATCAATAAGAGACAATATGAAATCATCCTTCGGGCTTTCTCTATTCAAATCTCGATAGTCAACACACATATGTACCTTACCATCTTTCTTAGGTGTAGGCACAATTTTAGCAATCCATGGTGGATAATTTATCACAGATAAGAAGCCTGCATCAAGTTGTTTCTGAACTTGTTCTTTGATCTTCAAAGCCATGTCGGGTATAGTTCTTCGCGGCTTTTGCTTTACAGGAGTACATTTTGGCTTGAGTGGAAATCCGTGCACCATTATATCAGTGTCTAAACTAGGCATGTCTTCATATGACCAGGCGAAGATGTCAGCATACTCTCGAAGCAACTCAATCAACCCTTTCTTTTCTTCACTTTGTAAGGCGGGACCTATATTGACTTCTCTCTTTACCTCTTCAGTACCGATATTGATAACTTCTATATCTTCTTGATATGGCTGGATAACATTCTCTTCCTATCTCAAGAGTCTCACCAGTTCTTCAGGGACTTCACAATCTTCCCCACTATCCTCGTTAGTGTGGTCTACTAAATTCTCGAGGATATTAGGAACCATAACACTGTCATTTTTTATGGAATCCGAGAGGGATCTGCATGATTGATGATTTTATGTTTTATTTTAGATATTGAAATAAAATATTTAGAATTTGAAAAGAAAATAATTTCCATTTTATTTTGAAAAGTAAAAAGTAAAAATAAAAGACAGGGAACAAAAATTGTATGTGAAAGTGCGACTTTTATTCAATTTTAAATAGAGATTATAACATAAGGGGTCCTTTCTATAAGCTGTCTTTATGCCTTAGGCAGGGCATATGACTTAATGGAAACAAAACATTACACATCAAGGAAAACAACTTCAGGGATGTCCATGGCAGTCCAATTGTTGAGCTCCTGGTCCGGCACAATCAGATAGATAAATCTGGAAACATCTTCATTGTCAACTTCATCATCTGCTGCAAGAACTTGTCCTTCTTTGCTTGTACCAGCACTGATGAACACTTCAGAAATTGGGAGAACCTGCTTTCCTTTGTGAGGAACCAAACTAGCTTTCACGGAGGAGGGTGGTTGATATCCAAGACCACAACGATCTTTCTTCTCAGGTACCTCAATCACTTTTCCCTAACCATCATGGGAAGATATAGCTTCCATGATGTCTTTAGCATCATTCAAAGAGACCATGGGTGCTTCAGACTTCTTACATTCCACGGTGGGAAACCTGTCAACTGAAACAATCTCCATAGCTTGAAAGGGCAACTCATGCACCTCGCCTTCCACTTCCACATAATGATAATGAAATTCTGGCTGCAGATACTCAATGTCACGTTTAATGTTATGACACCGTATCTGACTTTCTATAAGACAGTAAATACAAAAACAGTAAAGAACACAGTCAATTGTTTACCCAGTTCAGTGTGTAACAACACCTACTCTGGGGGCTACCAAGCCAGGGAGGAAATCCTCTATAAGAGATGTTAATTCAGGAATAAACCAACCAGTTTATCTCCTTCACTTAAGACCTACCCAATGCAATTTCAATCTAAGTACAACTTAAACCTGAGTTCCTACTCACTCCCCCTCAATCACAGCAGTGATACATAAAACAATTTGACTAATGAATTGTTGAAGACACTCTTCAAAACATACACTTGATTATGCTTCACAGCTTTTTAATCAAGCAACACAAACACTCTTGCTTCACAGCTTTGAGTGATACACAAACTTAACTTGACTCTGCTTCACAGCTTTAGTCAAGAAACATTCAAACACTCTTGCTTCAAAGCTTTGAGTGCTACACAACCCTTACAATTAAAAACCTATTCCAAGTCACTTATCACAATGATAATTGCTTGGAGTACAATAATTAAACCTATACAGTTTACAAATGATCTTCTGACCAAAAAGGGATGCCTTGCAAAACAGCAGCTCTGTTGAATATATAGCAGCTGCAACTTCAGTTAGGGTTTCCACAAAAACCTAGGGTTAATTCCGTTTGACCTTAAGACTAGGTCACAGGACTCTATTAACCAGGTTAGGGTTGAGCTAGGTTAACCCAAAGAAAACGCAGGATTCTGTTTTGGAAAGACTGAGTTATTTTCATGAAAAAACTCAGAATTAACCAAACTAAAAACCTGTTAGTTCAGAACAGGATGTCTTAACATCTGTTATGACATCTGAGAAAACCTGTCTACTGATTTAGGAAAATGTGATCATTTTGCAAAATGCTCAGATACACACTTATAAACATCAGTACCTGAATGACAATATTTTTCTGCAAAGGTACCTAATGAATCAGTACAGCTAAACTAGAATGTTATGACATCAGTCATGACATTCACACACCTGGTTTTGCCAAAAATGCATGCCAATACCTAAACAACTACAAACTCCCCCTTTGGCAGATTTTTGGCTAAAGCCCCTAAGCAATCAGAGATAGATAGCAGCAGAATAAAAATGACTGCAGAAAAATGGAATGTCAGTTAAGGTCTACCAAAATATATCTCCCCCTCTTTAGCCACAAATGGGCCAAAGATACATGTTCATAAAAATTATACAGTCATCCAGAAAAAAGTAATAAGAGCAGCAGCTAAAAACTGAACACACTTCCAAACTCCACCAGGTATCACCACCACCAATCAGCAACACCACCAAACAGCAACCAACCTTTAAGCACTGTCATCAGACTCAGAGGATTCGGGCTTCTTCCTTTTCTTGTGAGCAATTTCAGCATTCTTCTCTTTGTCTGATGTCTCAACATCCTTAGAGACATCTGGATTTGTTTCAGCATTTGAACTTTCTTGATTCAAAGGAACAGAAATGCCAGGAACTGAGTGGTTCTCGTTCAGAATTCTTGAAACAATTTTAGTTATTGCTTGACTAACATAGGCTGACCCTTCCCTATTTGCAATTTCAGGGGGAACTGAAGAAGAAGGATGAGATGGATTACCAGAGGCAGAAGCTTGGGACTTTCCTGCATGTCTTGTTCTCAACTTTTTGACCTTGGTGGGGTTAGTTCCCACTTTTCTACGAGAAGAGATCTCCAGGACTTCAGAGTCCAGATAAGAAGAGATTTTCCTAGAATCTTGATCAGAGGAAGAGGTTGAAATAGTCGTATTGGATGATGATGGTGTTTGAGACATTTTGACAGTCTTAGAGGACCAACAGCAACTGAAGAGAAAATTCTGATTGAGAGACTGGGTTATGATGAGGAGACGAGAGGGGAAGGAAGAAAAGGAGTGTCTATTCAACTTCTTAAAAGAATTGAAGGAAATGGGAAAATATAATTTTAACCCAATCAGAACAAGAATAACTCCTTTAACCCTTGTTTTAAGCAAAATTAATTGCTACAGTTCCTCATGTTTGCAAATACCCAACTTACCCCTCAAGTTTTCAAATTGATTTGCATCATGAGCCTTGGTAAAAATGTCAGCCAGCTGTAGCTCAGAGGCAACATGTTCCAATTTGATTGTCTTCTCTTCTACAAGGTCTCTGATAAAGTGATGTCGTATGTCAATATGTTTGGTCCTACTATGCTGAATGGGATTCTTGGAAATGTTGATTGTACTCAAATTGTCACAGTACAATGTCATAACATCTTGTGTGACATTATACTCAGTAAGCATTTGTTTCATCCAGATCATTTGAGAGCAGCTACTACCAGCTACAATGTATTCAGCTTCAGCAGTAGAAAGAGACACACAATTCTGTTTCTTGCTGAACCAGGAAACCAGATTATTTCCCAAGAAGAAACATCCCCCAGAGGTGCTTTTTCTATCATCAGCACTACCAGCCCAATCAGCATCACAGTAGCCAGTCAGAGCTGGTTCACAGCCATGAGAATACATCAACCCATAGTTGTAAGTTCCACTTACATACTTCAAAATTCTCTTCACTTGATTGATATGATTGACTTTGGGATCAGCTTGGTATCTTGCACAAACTCCAACTGCAAAGGCCATATCAGGTCTGCTGGCAGTTAAGTACAACAAGCTTCCTATCATGCTTCTGTATAGACTTTGATCCACCTTAACCCCACTTGAATCTTTGGAAAGCTTTAGATGAGTAGGAGCAGGAGTCCTTTTGTGACTTGCATTCTCCATACCAAACTTCTTTACAATGTTCTTAGCATACTTGCTTTGAGATAAGAAGATTGAGTCCTCCATCTGTGAGACTTGCAGTCCAAGAAAATAAGTTAGTTCTCCCATGAGACTCATTTCGAATTCAGCCTGCATCTGGTCAGCAAAGTGTTTAACCATATGTTCTGACATTCCTCCAAACACTATGTCATCAACATATATTTGGGCAACCATCAACTTCCCTCCTTCAGTTTTGACAAAGAGAGTTTTGTCCAAGCCTCCTTTTCTGTAGCCTTTGTCTGAGAGAAACTTTGTTAACCTGTCATACCATGCTCTAGGAGCTTGTTTCAGGCCATATAGAGCTTTTCTCAATTTGTAGACATGATCAGGGTGGGTTGGATCCACAAAGCCTTTAGGTTGTTCCATATAAGCTTCCTCATTTAAGTACCCATTTAGAAAGGCACTTTTCACATCCATCTGAAATAACTTGAACTTCAGAAGACAAGCAATTGACAATAGGAGTCTGATTGATTCCAGCCTGGCTACAGGTGCAAAGGTTTCATCAAAATCAACCCCTTCAACCTGGGTGTATCCTTGAGCAACAAGTCTTGCCTTATTTCTGGTGACAACTCCTTCAGCATCTGACTTGTTCCATTTTGTCCCAATGATGTTAGTTCCTTTAGGTCTAGGAACCAGTTCCCAAACTTCATGTTGCTTGAATTGGTTCAGTTCATCTTACATTGCACCAATACAGTATTCATCAGTTAAAGATTCCTTGACATTTCTTGGTTCCATTTTGGACACAAAACAAGAGTTTGAGATGATTTCTCTAGATCTTGTGATGACTCCACTGTTGGGATCTCCTATGATGAGATCTTTTGGATGATCCTTCTGAATTCTGATGGAAGGGATCTTGCTAGCTTCCTTTGATTCAAATTCTGTTGTGGTGGAGTTGGGTAGATCATTCTGTTGGGTTGAAGTCTCAAAGAATGTCTCAACAGTACAAGGAACATCTATTTCTTCATGATAGTCATCAATTATAACATTTATTGATTCCACCATGGCTTTTGTTCTGGAATTGAATACTCTATAAGCTCTGCTGTTTGAGGAGTATCCTAGAAATATGCCTTCATCACTTTTAGGGTCCAGTTTTCTTCTTTGTTCACGATCAGCCAGAATATAGCATTTGCTGCCAAACACATGGAAGTACTTCACAGTTGGTTTTCTTCCTTTCCAGAGTTCATATATGGTGGATGAGGTTCCCTTTCTCAAGGTGACCCTGTTATGAACATAGCAGGCTGTATTCATAGCTTCAGCCCAAAAATACATAGGAAGTCTTTTGGCATGTAACATTGCTCTGGCAGATTCCTGTATGGTCCTGTTTTTTCTTTCCACAACTCCATTTTGCTGAGGTGTTATAGGAGAAGAAAATTCATGACTAATTCCTTCTGAAGAACAGAAATCATCAAACTTGTTGTTTTCAAATTCCTTGCCATGATCACTTCTGATTTTGACAATACACCCTTCCTTTTCTCTTTGAATTCTTTTGCACAATTCTTTAAAAACTTCAAATACATCAGATTTTTCCCTAATGAAATTAATCCAGGTGAATCTGTAAAAATCATCCACAACCACATAGGCATATCTTTTTCCACCAAGACTCTCTACTTGCATTGGTCCCATCAGATCCATATGAAGAAGTTCTAGAACCTTAGAGGTGGTCAGATGTCTTGACTTTGGATGTGACATCCTAGTCTTCTTACCAACCTGACATTCACCACAAACTCTTTCTTCATCAATTTGCAGTCTTGGAATCCCTCTGACTGCCTCCAAGGAGATAATTCTCTTCATACCTCTTAGATGAAGATGGCCAAGTTTTTGGTGCCACAGTTTCACCTCTTTTTTTCTTTTGCAATGGAACACACAGAGGAGAATTTAGTGTTCTCAGGCTCCCACAAGTAACAGTTGTCTTTAGATTTGACTCCTTTCATTACAATTTCTTGTTTGTCATTGATTACAAGACATTCAGATTTTGAGAAATTGACCTTGAATCCTAGATCACACAATTGACTGATACTAATGAGATTAGCAGTCAGCCCTTTTACCAACAGTACTTCATTCAGACTTTGAACTCCAGGGCAGTCCAAATCACCAACTCCTTTGATTTCACCTTTAGCACCATCTCCAAAGGTCACAAAACTGGTGGTGTGAGGCTTAACATTATTGAGGAGGTTCTTGATTCCAGTCATGTGTCTGGAACATCCACTGTCAAAGTACCAGTCTTCCTTTGCAGAGACCCTCAGGGAAGTGTGGGCTATCAGGGCAGTAGCCTTTTTCTTCCATTCAGGAGCATGTGGTACCTTTTTAGACTTAGGTTTGACACCTGAGTTCTGATTAGGGTATCCATGCAATCTGAAGCAGAAGGGCTTTATGTGGCCATATCTCCCACAATGATGACATCTCCATCTTTGGTACCTTTTCTTCATATGTCTCTGTTCCTGATGTTGAGAGTTGTGTTGAGACATCTGTTTTGACATTTGCTTATCAGGCCTGGTCTTCTTATCTGTACCAGATTTCTTTGCTTCCATAAATCCTACTCCAGATTTATTTCCCACATTTTGTCCAACCTGAAGGATCTCTTCCAATTTGTCTGTTCCATTTGTCAGCATCTTGACAGATTTGGTCATTTGATTCAGTTGTGAGTTCAGCAATTGAACTTCTCCTTCTAGATGACTTATAGTTTCAAGGTTTGCCCTTTTTTCAGCCTCCAGCTTTATGATGAGTTTTGATTGTTTCTCATTCTGCACACAGACTTCAGTACTTCTGATACACAATTTCTTGTAAGTATCAGCCAGTTCTTCAAAAGTCACCTCTTCATCACTGATGTCACTTTCAGAGGTACAAACACCAGTTAAAGCAGTAACTAGTTTGGCAGATTCTTCTTCAGAATTACTTTCTGAATCACAGTCAGACCAAGTAACAGTCATTCCTTTCTTTTGTTTCTTAAGAAAGGTAGGGCATTCAGCTCGAATATGCCCATATCCTTCACAACCATGGCATTGAATTCCTCTGCCTTGATTTCCCTTCTCTTCTGACCTTGGTCTTCTGCTGGAACTGTCAATGTCAGAGGGAATGTTATGGACATTAGACCTTGACTTTGGATCTATTCTTTTGATGAGTTTGTTGAACTGTCTTCCAAGCATGGCTATAGCTTCTGAAATATTTTCTTCAACATCAGTGTTGGACACAAGTGCTATGCTCTTGTTCTTCTTGTCACCATTATCAGTGATCCCCATCTCAAAAGTCTGAAGAGACCCAATAAGTTCATCCACTTTCAACTTGCTGATGTCCTGGGCTTCCTCTATGGCAGTTACCTTCATTGCAAATCTTTTAGGCAAGGATCTGAGAATCTTTCTCACCAGTTTTTCTTCTGACATCTTTTCTCCCAGTGCTCCTGAGGTGTTGGCAATCTCCAAGATGTTCATGTGAAACTCATGAATGGTTTCATCTTCCATCATTTTTAGATTCTCAAACTTGGTATTCAACATCTGAAGCCTTGACATTTTTACTTTGGAAGTGCCCTCATGAGTAGTTTTGAGAGTGTCCCAAACTTCCTTGGCCAGTTCATATTGATGTACTAGTCTGAAAATGTTTCTATCAATTCCATTGAACAAGGCATTTAAAGCTTTGGAATTTCCCAGGGCTAACTCATCTTCTTCTTTACTCCAATCTTCCTCAGGCTTCAGACTGATTGTCCCATCTTTCTCAGTTATGGTGGGATGGATCCATCCTTTGTCAGCAGCTCTCCAAGCCTTTTTGTCCAGAGATTTTAAGAAGGCAATCATACGAGGTTTCCAGTAGTCATAATTATTTCCATCCAGAATGGGTGGTCTATTTCCAAAAACTCCTTCTTTGTCCATAGTGCCAGAAAGTGATATCCCTAGATCTCACCCAGTAATACAGGCAGGGTGCCTGCTCTGATGCCAATTGAAATTCTGGCTGCAGATACTCAATGTCACGTTTAATGTTATGACACCGTATCTGACTTTCTATAAGACAGTAAATACAAAAACAGTAAAGAACACAGTCAATTGTTTACCCAGTTCAGTGTGCAACAACACCTACTCTGGGGGCTACCAAGCCAGGGATGAAATCCACTATAAGAGATGTTAATTCAGGAATAAACCAACCAGTTTATCTCCTTCACTTAAGACCTACCCAATGCAATTTCAATCTAAGTACAACTTAAACATGAGTTCCTACTCACTCCCCCTCAATCACAGCAGTGATACATAAAACAATTTGACTAATGAATTGTTGAAGACACTCTTCAAAACATACACTTGATTATGCTTCACAGCTTTTTAATCAAGCAACACAAACACTCTTGCTTCACAGCTTTGAGTGATACACAAACTTAACTTGACTCTGCTTCACAGCTTTAGTCAAGAAACATTCAAACACTCTTGCTTCAAAGCTTTGAGTGCTACACAACCCTTACAATTAAAAACCTATTCCAAGTCACTTATCACAATGATAATTGCTTGGAGTACAATAATTAAACCTATACAGTTTACAAATGATCTTCTGACCAAAAAGGGATGCCTTGCAAAACAGCAGCTCTGTTGAATATATAGCAGCTGCAACTTCAGTTAGGGTTTCCACAAAAACCTAGGGTTAATTCCGTTTGACCTTAAGACTAGGTCACAGGACTCTATTAACCAGGTTAGGGTTGAGCTAAGTTAACCCAAAGAAAACGCAGGATTCTGTTGCTGGAATTGTGCATTCTGAGCTTGCAGGTCTTTGACTGTTTGCTCGAGATCCATTCTACTGAAATGAACAGCAGACAGATAAGGAAACCTGGAGTGAGACCTGCTTATGCACATGATGAATGATATGCTTATGTATGCAATGCATTCAAGGATTTAGAACATTCAAAATTGTTGTAGACAAAAAGGAACGCACGTCATATTAAGAAGAAATTTGTTAGTACATAAATGCCCCAAGGGCCAAATATTACAAAATAAACTTCTTAAGGCATAAAGACATTGCGCATCCTCTTTGGTGCGATGTAGGTGTTGAGGGCCTCTTGCTCGTGGAGTCGGCGGGTAAGCTCTAGAACCTTCTTTTCACTGGCGTAGAAGCTAGCTTCAAAAGTGTTTCGTTCCTCCTTGAGTTGAATCCAACTTTTCTGCATTTCCTCCCACGATGTAGGCATGTCTGGATGTAGGATGGTGTAGGGAACCTCTCCTTCATTGACGGGCTCTTTAATCACTGGGAGTACATGAGGATAAGGCATCATTAGACTTTGGGCTCGGGCTCGTACCCACTTGAGATAGGGCTCAAGAGGGATGGAGTTCTTGTGTCCCAGAGTCTTGCTATCAACCTTGTTGAGTTTTCCCCAAGCTCTGATGAATCTTTGGCGAAGTCCTTGCGCATCGTTGTCGAAGTTAAAAACTAGGTCAGGAATCAACATATCATGAGGGCCATCCCTCCGTGCATATCCAAATTGCCTCAAAGCTAGGCAAGGGTTGTAGGTGATACCTCCCCTAATTCCAAGTAAAGGAACATTAGGAAATTCTCCGCAACGATCGACGATGATGACATTTTCTCTGGACCGAGAACACCAATGCACATCAGAGTGAGTAAGAGTCATCAACCGTTGGGACCACCTTGAGCCTTGGTCATTCTTCAGGACAGATTGTGGAAGGTGCGAAATAAACCACCTTGCAAGGAGAGGAGTACAGCACATGAGAACACCCCTCTTTCTCATTGTTCGTGTGTAAAATGAGTGAAGGATGTCCCCAAGCAATGTTGGTATTGGATTTCTGGACAAGAAGATTTTGACGGCGTTGACATCTACCAATTGGTCAGGATTTGGGAACACGACCAACCCATAGATAAGGAGTGCCACAATTTCTTCAAAGCCTTGTAGGTCCAATGAATTCCAACATTCTTGTGCCTTCTCAAACAAGAATTTTGCTAAGAATCCTTTGACGCCGCTTCTGGTTTCCCAATGCCCCTTGATGTCGGATGGTTGCAGATGTAATGCTCGAGCAATATCTTCCGGCTTTGGTTCCTTCTCCGTACCGTTGAATGGTAGTTGATTAAGGATAGGGATTCTTAGGAGTTGAGAAAACTCCTCCAAAGTGGGTACCAACTGATAATCAGGGAAAGTGAAGCAGTGGTGAAGAGGGTCAAAGAACTGGAATAGCACTTTCATCATGTCTTCTTCAATGTTGGTGCTGACTAAGCTGAGCAGTCTACCATGTCTTTCACTGAAGGACGAATTTTCCGGAATTCTTGAAGTGATCTCCTTGAGTTGAGGAGAGATTCTCACAAGGTTGACTTGAATGGTGTTTCTGCGAGGAATTTCCATGTCCTACAAAACAAAGAACAAAGATGAAGATCCAAAACCCTTGAAATGGTTAGTGGATGCATATGATGCTTTATGATGTTTATGATGTATGCACAAAACATATGTACAAGCAAATCACACCAAACCCTAGTTTCAGGCTTGCATGGGGTTTCATAGGTAAGTACCCTCTTGAGTGTAGTTGGCTTAAAACCTGTCCTATAAATAGTAACCGGGTTCTAAGGAGCTCAATATCACTGGATTATTTTCATTGTTCATGGTTTTGGTTTAGCCACTTAACTAGCGACCAAAATATTCCAAGAAAACAAACCTCAATGAGTGTAGTATCGAGTATCTACCAACTTCGGACTGCACCAAATCCGGTCATCTCACTACCCCTAATAAAAGGCCAAGATGGTCAATTAAGGTTCTAGGTCATTAGTGCTTAGTGACATCACTCAGCGGCCCCGTACTCTCCTTGATTGAACTCAAGGGTTACCGGTACTCACAAATATGTCGCACTAATATAGCTATTGTTGTACCCCAAAATTTGCCCTCCCATATTCATCAAGAAATTGCCAAGTCAAGGTCACAAAATTCCCCCAGGGTTGTGCAGCTCAACTGTCTCCTATACAGTCAAAACTAGGGTTTGAGTTCTGGTCAAGCAAATGAACTTTTCAAAGGCCCAATCAAGTCTCATATGCTTACAAAGATGGTCAAGTATCCTCATGTCAAGTTTCAAGGCATTCAGCTCAAAATTGCACAGTCAAAACCCTAGATTGCACTACAGTCAACTGTAGGGGCAAAATGGTCATTTGACAGTCAAAAGTTCAAATTTTTGGTCAACATATCATTTTGAAGCCACAAACATCATTTGATCAATGCTTGATCATGATTCTCAAAATTTGGCTCAGAAATCATCAAAGATGCAAAAGTTGCTATATTTGGACAGCTGAAAAAGTCAACTGAAATTGACCAGGGCATAACTTTCACATGGATTATCAGAAAAATTCCATCCAAAGCTCATTTTGAAGAGAAAGACATTTCCTACAATTCATCTTCATGTTCCAAGTCCAAGAAATGCTCTCACAAAAAGTTATCAATTTCAACATTATAGGTCATTTTCAAAAGTCAACAAAAGGTGACTTTAAGTCAAAGGCCATAACTTGAGATTGGTAAATCAAAATGACATGGGACCAAAGGCATTGGTTAGAGGACTCAAAGACCTTTCCAAAATGTCCAAGAACATGTGAAAAGCTTAAAAATTGACCAAGTTATGCCTTGTGGAAGTTGGGAAATTTTTGGGAATTTTGAAAAGTCAACAATGGTTCAAATGATCCAAAAATGCAAATGGGCCCATTTTTCTTCCAAGTTTCTTCATGCCAAGCCTATGAACGACCATTAGGCCCAAAGGGAAGTATTTTCCCATTTTTTAATTATTTATTTGAATTTATATTAATATTAATTCAATTAAATTATTTAAATATGTAGAAAATATGAAATTGACCTAAATAAATCTTTTTGTGCATATTCAAAATCAATATCACGTGCATATCTTAAATAGGCAAGATTTGGTGCTAATTGATCATGATTGAACCAAAATACATGAGAAAAAGATTAGAAAAGATCCTTAACAAATCAAAGATTGAAAACAATTATTGCTTTGGATTTTATTCAATATTTTTAACCTAATAGCTTCCCTATATGATCAGAATCAAAGACCTAATGCAAAGGGACGGCAAACTGCGCATAAACAAGCCATTGCAAATTGAAAATTTCTCATAAAACTCAAATACTGAAATCAGGGTTTTAGGTCGATTCAAGCTTCAATCTTCATCCCATTAGCATCCTGAGACATCATTGAACGTTTCTCAAGCATTAACAACGACCAAAACGCCCTGAATCGGTACCCTTAAGTCAAACTGCACCTCAAAATTTCTGAATTCGCATAGCACGATCCAAGCATATTTGTGCATTTTTATTTATGTATTCATATTCATGATGATGTTTCTAAACTAACTGAAGCGTTTGATTGCATTTTTATGCCATATATATGAATCTGCCATGATCGTCCTCTAGGGTTTGCAGGTTTCAAATTTGGGGTTTTCTGCCCAAGGGAAAATTATGCTTCCAGACCAGTGCCATTAGCTTAAGCAGGTTGAGACGAAGAAGATGGCACCCTCGCGCTCAATTTATGAGCGTCGAGGGGCTATTCGCTATTTTCTGATAGAGGCCCTAAGGAAACACACACAAAACCGTTGCCTCTGTGTTCTATTTTGCAGGGATGGTGAAGAAGAAGAAGTCGTGGCAGCCAATGATTCGTCTATTTGAATTTGCGCGCGTTTTAGTCACTAGGCGTTGGTTTTGCTTTTTCATTATTTGTTTATTATAATATATCAATTAACGTTCATTGGCTCAGTGGTAACACGCTATGCATGTGACATCAAAGACCTGGGTTCAAGTCCCAGGTCTGGCAAAAATTCCATATTGTTTTTCAAACCAATTTCCTATGCAGCGCTCATAGTGATGTACACCATATTCCACCCTCATCCAAGCGTACACATGCCTAATGGTCCCAGATCAAGGGCTGATATTGAAGGTCCACTATAAGGCAAGTCAATACGCTGGCACCCTAGCTGGAAAAGTCAACAAATCTCTGGTTTAATGGGCCGATGTTCTTGGGCCAACACCTCCATCTGGGGCCTGAACCCCCCCCTGGTTTGCTTTTCTTTTCTTTTTATTATTTTAATTATTGTGTTATTTATTTTTATTGCTTTAATTAATTAATTTTCTCTTTTTTACAAAATATACAAAAACATCATAAAATTCAGAAAAGGCCAAAAATATAATTTTTATATTATAATTATCTTCACAAATTAATATGTAAATTATTTAGTTTAATTAGGTTTCTAACTTTAATTCCTTTTAATAAAAATCCAAAAAAAATGTAGAATTAGGTTAAGTGATAATTTTTATATCTTTTTAATTTTTCCCTTTTTTTTCTCACAATATTATTATTTATTATTTTATTTTTATAATTAAATGTACATGAATAAAATTAGGGTTTAATTTAGATTTTAATTTAATTCTTTCATAATAAATAAAAATATTAGAATTAGGGTTTGCTTCTTAATTTAATTTCAATTAACTCTTTTTTCTCATTAAATCTAAAAAAAACACAAAATAACAAAAACATTTAATTTTAATTTCCTTATTAATTTTAATTATTTGCAAAAGGGTCCAACGCCCTAGTTTTGTTTTAATTTCTTTCTCGCACATTTATTTTATAGTCGTTTAAATAATTTTGTATCTCTCCCAAAGCATTGTAACTTTACTTTTCGCACTTTATTTACTACGCATTATTTATTTTCCGCTAAATCGGGTCCAGTTTAATTTTGGCGATGTGGACCCGCGCCATTTGTAATAGTTTAGATTTATCTTCCTCGCAAATATTAACTGTTAACAAATATGCATGCAAGAATGAATGGACAAATTAAAATCAAGCGTAGATCACAACAAACATGACAAGACAAATAACTGAAACATGACACACAATTCGCACACACCACCCCTAGGGTACGCCTCACTGTTGCCTTTCGAAAGGTGATCGTCGAGTAGAGGATGTCTTAGTAAGTCCTCGTGATCCGGGAACCTGGCATGAGGGTAGCTTTTAAGGTGTCTTCCCATTGCTCTGGTGATCACCATGTCCCTAAAAATCGAATTGACCCGAACACCTCCAACGGTGGTGCTACCTACCTCTCAATGGTGGGATGGCACTACTTTTAAGGACATCTACACAGACGAATTCCTTAGGGTAGGTAGGTTCTCAAGGATACTTGCTCTAATTTCAAAAACAAATCAAAACATCTTTTCACCAACACTTTTCAAAAGCTTTCAAAGCAAACTTTTCAAACACTCTGACGTATGAGTCGATCTGAAATTTTTCAAAGAAACTTTTTAAACCCACATTGAAAAGCAAACAAACAATTTTGAAAACACATTGAGCAAGTATCTAAGAGCCCATGGATAACCATGGAAAGAAAGGGTGCTAACACCTTCCCTTTCTATAACCTACCTCCCGAACCGAGAGCAATCTCTTTAAGGAATTTTTCTGTGCTTTTGTCCTTTCCATTTGGAGAAAATAAAAGACGGTGGCGACTCTTGCTTCCGCGACATTTCGCGAACCAGCGTTAAACAGTCAGTTCCAGATCCACCGATCACAGAACTGGCGACTCTGCTGGGGACTATCTTATAAAGTGAGGTGTACCTTAGGGCTAAGTCATAACTGTGTTTTCACTTGTATTGTTTTGCTTGCTTTAATATTGTGGGTTGAATGGGAGTTACATAGATCCTAACCCGGATCTAGGGATACCCTGTTTAGGTAGCATAAGCTGTGAGGGACCTGTCCGGCGTATACCGACATGGGTGAAGCAGTGGCTACGTTGGTGTGGCGCCTTGGTCTGTACCGATATCCCTCGTGTCGAAACGGGGAGAATATGGGTCTTCCAAGGAGTCATTAAGCACCAACAGACCTTAGAACCTTAAATGACCCAACTTGGCCAATAGAAACAGTAGCAGTATGCTACGCCCATTGAGGCTAAACTCTCGTGATGGTTCTGGCCGCAAGAAAAGATTGCGATGCTGGAGTTATGACCGATTGAGGGTAGTCAGTGATATTGGGATCCTCTAGAACCCGGTTACTTCTGATAGGACAGGTCTTAACCAACAAACTGAAAGAGGGTACTACCCAGACCTCATGCTGGCCTAAACCTTAAGGGCTCTTTTGTGTGACTTGTGTGCCTTCGTACTTGACTATCTGCGTGCTTGTTACCTAACACTTGTTTCTTGCAGGTCTTGTTCATAGTCCTTAATTGGGACTTATAACAGGGTGTACTAACCACTTGCAGGTTCTGTTTATAGTCCTTAATTGGGACTCATGACAGGTTTCACTTAGGTTTCTTGCAGGTTCTGTTTATAGTCCTTAATTGGGACTCATAACAGGGTACTAAATTTCTTGCAGGGTTGTTTATAGTCCTTAATTGGGACTCATAACAGGGTACTAAATTTCTTGCAGGGTCTGTTTATAGTCCTTAATTGGGACTCATAGCAGGGCTTACCTACATCACCCCATGCATAGCATGACATCATACCATTGCATACCATTGCATACATCCTAACCCATTTCAAGGATCTCAAGGGCTTGTGATGCAGGTCATGATGAACAACTATCCCAGCAAGGGGCAAAGAGGATTTATTTTCCTCTAGCCAAGGTTGTCAGGGGCTATGACCCACTGGATATGGTGAGCCTTTGACCCTTGACGAAGGGCTCTCTACAACAGGAAGTGCCTTCAATCAAGTTACCGGTTCTCAACTCTAACAATTTCTCTGTTTATCCCGCGAGGTCCTTGAAAACATTACATGCATGTCATACATCTCATTGCATTGCAGGTATCCCTTGACAGGTTGCTTACCCTTCCTCGCTGTTTATTTCAGCCGATCGCCATGAATCCGGAATCATCAGCCGAGCAGACTATCAAGGATCTCCAGGCTCAGAACGCCCAGTTCCAAGAGTTGATTATGAATCTGACCCAGGGACAGCAAGACCTGAAAGCTCTGCTCTTGAAGAAGGACAAGAAAAAGAAGAGGACTGTTTTGTTCAGCCCTAGGCGCAGATCTGGGAATACACCGCTAATTGAAACTGAGAGGACAACCCCATCTGTGGGGGAAAGCAGTCACCATGAGAGGGAGATGCCCAGTCCAGTGGTCTCGGACAATGAAACAGATTTCGACGACGAACAGTACCCTCCGGCTGAGGACAAGTACAAACAGTTGGAGGATAGGATGAAGGCTATGGAGGTGCAACAGGCACCTGGGCTGGATCTTGGAGATTTGGGTCTGTCAACTGGTGTGGTTATTCCCCGGAAATTCAAAGCACCATCCTTTACTAAGTATGACGGGGCATCTTGCCCCAAGCTGCATCTAAGGTCCTATGTTCGGAAGATCCAGCCATATACGGTGGACAAGAATTTATGGATCCACTTCTTCCAGGAGAGTCTTTCAGGGACTCATCTCGAATGGTTCTATCAGCTGGATGGGACCAAGGTTCGTAACTGGGAGGAGTTGGCTACTGCTTTCTACAAGCAGTATCAATATAATGCCGACCTTGCTCCTACGCGTACCCAACTCCAGGGTATGTCGTTAGGATCAAGTGAAGGTTTTAAAGAATATGCGCAGAAATGGAGGGATCTTGCTGGAAGGGTACAACCACCTCTTACTGATCGGGAACTTGTGGACATGTTCTTGGGGACCTTGTCTGGTCCATTTTATAACCACCTAATTGGGAATTCGTCTGCCGGATTCACAGATCTTATCTTGACTGGAGAGCGAATAGAAGCTGGCATCCGGTCTGGGAAAATTCAAGAGGCTGCACCTTCGGACAAAAAGCCTCATCATGGAAAGAAAGAATCTAATGCCGTGCACGGTAAAAAGAGCCGTCATGAGACCGGGGCAATCCAGATCTCCAGCCCTGGACCTGCTCAACAAGGACAGGTGCAGCAACGCAAAGAGAAACGGCAGTACACCAAACTCAACATGTCGATGGATCAAGCACTGCAACAACTGTTGAAGACAGGGCTGATCACCTTAAGGGCTCCTCTCCGGAATCCGAACACTTCTGCTCCCAACTATCATCCCAACGATAGGTGCGCATATCATTCAGATAGCCCGGGGCATACTACAGACAATTGCTGGCCTCTCAAGAATAAGATTCAAGATATGATCGACGCCGGAGAGATTCAGTTTGAAGTGCCAGAGACTCCGAACATAGTCACTGCTCCGTTGCCCAATCATTGAAGTCTTTTGTTTATTTGAATTTTTGAGCTGTACTTTTCTTTGCTTATACAAACAATTAACGTCATAGCAAACTCTTTTATGTTATCAATGCATCGCATACGTCTGTTTTGAGAATTAATACAATTGTTTTCATTATATTCAAATTTCTTTTCATATTTTTTCTGATGTCAACTCTGGATCTAAAATTCTAAGCCTCTTGAGGGAGGATGACGAAAATGATACCACAATCATTACAGTATGCTTTTGAACAGACCCCGCTGATGAGGTACAGGCATTGTTTCAACCCCTAAACACTGGAGTTATAAGGATGATAATCCCTCGTCAACCCATCAGAGCCAAAGAAGTAGGAGTTTTTATTTTCGAAAATCAAAACCCTTAATCATAACCTGGGGCAGGGTAGTCTCTCAGTTGATCCAAGTGCATAACGAATGGCACCAAAGAGGTCCTTAAATAAACAAAAGACAGTGATGGTTCAGAACAATCAAAAGGACAGGCAGTCATCATCAAAATTCATAAATGAAAAGCCCAAAGAGTCTAAACCTACAAAAGAGACTTACAAAACTGGGGCATCCCGCTGACTGTAACTCCAAAAGGAAACAGTTCAGGCAAAAAAAAAAAAAGAAAGGGATAACGAAATCAAAAAAGAAAGAGGTCCTACAAACCCTCAATAAAAGCAAAAATGACTGCCTATTCAAAAGAAATCATCAACATCTGAACCATCATTGGTATATCAAAACAAAGACTCAAACAAGGTCTAACGTATGATCAACTGAGTTTAGGTTTGGAGAACATCACGAAGAGCGGGTGGGTACAAATACTTTGGGCCTTTATCCTTTGTTTCTTAAACCGTGAACCAAGCCACGTTATAACCCTTAAAAGTCCTAGCTGAAGCACGGGTTAGTTCGAAAGCATACTGTCGCAAAAGGTATCCTGACTCCTTAAGGCTTATGGTAAAATAACGAGTTGACATCACGTTTACAAACAATCACTTGTTTTATGAAAAATACATTTTCGAAATCTTCAAGACAGACATAAGCTTTGCATTTTTAACATAACTTTGTTTGCATATGACTTTTTGTTTGAACAGCAGGGAAATTCGCACGAGAAAAACCTAGTGAACAAAAGCACTTCCAATCAAGGGGCACGGCATGACTATTGTCCATCATCTGGGGCAGTCCAGTCAAGATTCGGAGAATCTCTCAAAAGGCCAACCAGCCTGGGGCAAATCTCCGCCTGAGTTACTTGGGGCATTCCAACAACAAATCTTGCCCGATCAGACATCTTCTGGTAACATGGCAACACAAACAGCCAGGGGCAATCCCCTGCATTCTAAGAGCGTGGGCATAGTCGGAAAATACTACGCAAAATCAAAGACCCGCTAGGTTGACATACCTAGGCAAAAATAAGGGCTTCCCGGCGAACCAAAAGGGTTCGGGCAAAATAAGGGATGAAATGAAAAAATCTGTACACCCGGCAAGTCGAAAACCTGAAAAGGCGGCTTGGGCAAAAATGGGTATCCCGGTGGACTGAAAACCTGAAAGGGCGGTCCAGGCAAAAGTTAGGGATTAAAGCGTACGACTATGTCCCGTCTTCTTGTCATCTGCCTACCAAAGAAGGTTTAACCCTCAACAACTATCAGCATCCCACAAGTGCCTCCCCCATAGAAACAGGGGCAATAAAGAATGGTCTAAGCAATCTGATTGTTCTGTCCTCCAAGGCATCAGGGTAAGCTCCGTTGAAGAACATGACCAATACAGTTCAATACTTCCCCAGGAGAGTCCAACCCAGTTCCCCAGGAAGGTTGGAATCTATCTCCCCAAGCAATAAGCGTACCCCCGGTAGATTCTGGAAGCTTATCCCCTAGCAGGGCACGAACGCGTCGTCCAGTTTGATTTAAAGAGTTATTTCCTTAACAGGATATAACTGGGTTATCCTCAGCCAAAAGCCAAAGAAAGAGCGTCGTCGACGGAATCTTCTTATCCCCAGCGAAGTCCATTCATACTTCCAATACAGCAAGGTATCCTCAGCGAGTCATCCTCAACAATTCAGCAAAAGCATCTCCCCACAGAGTATTTCTTCCCAGCATGGTCGCTAGAACATCTTTTTCTCCCCGCAGAATCCTCCATTCGCCAAGTTTATTCCCCAACGGAGTTATCTTCTCCCACCGGTATACTTGCAACTATCATCCCCAGCGGAAGCAAAAGCTATTCTTCCACATCAGCCCAGGATGCGACTTCCCGGCACCCGTCAAGGATTTATTTTCCTACGACGAAAACATACATTCATAAAACGTCACATACATCATTATAGCATGCATATGCATCATATTACACGAATCTCATTGATCTTGAAAACATACAGTTCATGCATCATGATTTTGCATACAATTATGTTCCACCTTTTCAGGAAAAAGATCAATACAAAAATGACTACTATCAACTAACCGCAATTCATTCTAGATATAGTTTCAGATGTAAACCCAGCGATGGTGACGTTCTGATACTGCTTCCAGAATTCCTTCTAGATATAGTGTCAGATGTAAACCCAGCGATGGTGACGTTCTGATACTGCTTCCAGAATCCCTTCTCGATATAGTTTCAGATATGATCCAGATATGGTGACGTTCTGATACTGCTTCCAGAATTCCTTCTAGATATAGTTTCAGATGTAAACCCAGCGATGGTGACGTTCTGATACTGCTTCCAGATTTCCTTCTAGATATAGTGTCAGATGTAAACCCAGCGATGGTGACGTTCTGATACTGCTTCCAGAATCCCTTCTCGATATAGTTTCAGATATGATCCAGATATGGTGACGTTCTGATACTGCTTCCAGAATTCCTTCTAGATATAGTTTCAGATGTAAACCCAGCGATGGTGACGTTCTGATACTGCTTCCAGATTTCCTTCTAGATATAGTTTCAGATGTAAACCCAGCGATGGTGACGTTCTGATGCTGCTTCCAGATATCCTTCTAGATATAGTTTCAGATGTAAACCCAGCGATGGTGACGTTCTGATACTGCTTCCAGATTTCCTTCTAGATATAGTTTCAGATGTAAACCCAGCGATGGTGACGTTCTGATACTGCTTCCAGATTTCCTTCTAGATATAGTGTCAGATGTAAACCCAGCGATGGTGACGTTCTGATACTGCTTCCAGAATCCCTTCTCGATATAGTTTCAGATATGATCCAGATATGGTGACGTTCTGATACTGCTTCCAGAATTCCTTCTAGATATAGTTTCAGATGTAAACCCAGCGATGGTGACGTTCTGATACTGCTTCCAGATTTCCTTCTAGATATAGTTTCAGATGTAAACCCAGCGATGGTGACGTTCTGATGCTGCTTCCAAATATCCTTCTAGATATAGTTTCAGATATGACCCAGAGATGGTGACGTTCTGATACTGCTTCCAGATTTCCTTCCAGATATAGTTTCGGATGTAAACCAGATATGGTGACATTCTGATGCTGCTTCCAGATTTCCTTCCAGATATAGTCCAGATATGAACCAGATATGGCGACGTTCTGATGCTTATCCAGTTGAAGATATTCCAAGACCTTGTCCGTTTCAGTTAAATCGACCCTAAGATTTTCCTGATGCTTATCCAGTCAAAGGCCTTCTCTGGTTCAGTCAGATCGACCCTAAGATCTCCCTGATTCTTATCCCAGTAGAAGACACCCAAGATTCTCTCAGCGTTCCTGTTGGGGTAGTAATCGTCCAAGATTCTTTTACCATTCATGCTAAGGCAGTAACCATCCCTGGTTCATTCATCATCTTGTGAAGCTCCAGACTCAGCTCCTGTAACCAGTCAGGACACATCTGTATCAAGCATCTGAAAATCAGCTCCTGCAACGTGCCAGGTACTCATTTTTCTTTTGCAGGTATGCAGGTTCTCGCTAAGGAATCTCTTACGCGATCAACATCCAGATGGCATCTATAAGCCCATCATCCTATCCAGCAACCTCTAAATGGCATCTATAAGCCCATTCCATCATCGCACTGCTACTATGTGAGCGCAAATTTCTGGGCACTCTAGTGTTCAATCATCTTCTACCCTCGGATTACGAAAGGCACGTCAGCCAATCTGCATCCTCAGGTCTAAGAAGATTGAACAGGGGCAACTGTTGTACCCCAAAATTTGCCCTCCCATATTCATCAAGAAATTTCCAAGTCAAGGTCACAAAATTCCCCCAGGGTTGTGCAGCTCAACTGTCTCCTATACAGTCAAAACTAGGGTTTGAGTTCTGGTCAAGCAAATGAACTTTTCAAAGGACCAATCAAGTCTCATATGCTTACAAAGATGGTCAAGTATCCTCATGTCAAGTTTCAAGGCATTCAGCTCAAAATTGCACAGTCAAAACCCTAGATTGCACTACAGTCAACTGTAGGGGCAAAATGGTCATTTGACAGTCAAAAGTTCAAATTTTTGGTCAACATATCATTTTGAAGCCACAAACATCATTTGATCAATGCTTGATCATGATTCTCAAAATTTGGCTCAGAAATCATCAAAGATGCAAAAGTTGCTATATTTGGACAGTTGAAAAAGTCAACTGAAATTGACCAGGGCATAACTTTCACATGGATTATCAGAAAAATTCCATCCAAAGCTCATTTTGAAGATAAAGACATTTCCTACAATTCATCTTCATGTTCCAAGTCCAAGAAATGCTCTCACAAAAAGTTATCAATTTCAACATTATAGGTCATTTTCAAAAGTCAACAAAAAGTGACTTTAAGTCAAAGGCCATAACTTGAGATTGGTAAATCAAAATGACATGGTACCAAAGGCATTGGTTAGAGGACTCAAAGACCTTTCCAAAATGTCCAAGAACATGTGAAAAGCTTAAAAATTGACCAAGTTATGCCTTGTGGAAGTTGGGAAATTTTTGGGAATTTTGAAAAGTCAACAATGGTTCAAATGATCCAAAAATGCAAATGGGCCCATTTTTCTTCCAAGTTTCTTCATGCCAAGCCTATGCACGACCATTAGGCCCAAAGGGAAGTATTTTCCCATTTTTTAATTATTTATTTGAATTTATATCAATATTAATTCAATTAAATTATTTAAATATGTAGAAAATATGAAATTGACCTAAATAAATCTTTTTGTGCATATTCAAAATCAATATCACGTGCATATCTTAAATAGGCAAGATTTGGTGCTAATTGATCATGATTGAACCAAAATACATGAGAAAAAGATTAGAAAAGATCCTTAACAAATCAAAGATTGAAAACAATTATTGCTTTGGATTTTATTCAATATTTTTAACCTAATAGCTTCCCTATATGATCAGAATCAAAGACCTAATGCAAAGGGACGGCAAACTGCGCATAAACAAGCCATTGCAAATTGAAAATTTCTCATAAAACTCAAATACTGAAATCAGGGTTTTAGGTCGATTCAAGCTTCAATCTTCATCCCATTAGCATCCTGAGACATCATTGAACGTTTCTCAAGCATTAACAACGACCAAAACGCCCTGAATCGGTACCCTTAAGTCAAACTGCACCTCAAAATTTCTGAATTCGCATAGCACGATCCAAGCATATTTGTGCATTTTTATTTATGTATTCATATTCATGATGATGTTTCTAAACTAACTGAAGCGTTTGATTGCATTTTTATGCCATATATATGAATCTGCCATGATCGTCCTCTAGGGTTTGCAGGTTTCAAATTTGGGGTTTTCTGCCCAAGGGAAAATTATGCTTCCAGACCAGTGCCATTAGCTTAAGCAGGTTGAGACGAAGAAGATGGCACCCTCGCGCTCAATTTATGAGCGTCGAGGGGCTATTCGCTATTTTCTGATAGAGGCCCTAAGGAAACACACACAAAACCGTTGCCTCTGTGTTCTATTTTGCAGGGATGGTGAAGAAGAAGAAGTCGTGGCAGCCAATGATTCGTCTATTTGAATTTGCGCGCGTTTTAGTCACTAGGCGTTGGTTTTGCTTTTTCATTATTTGTTTATTATAATATATCAATTAACGTTCATTGGCTCAGTGGTAACACGCTATGCATGTGACATCAAAGACCTGGGTTCAAGTCCCAGGTCTGGCAAAAATTCCATATTGTTTTTCAAACCAATTTCCTATGCAGCGCTCATAGTGATGTACACCATATTCCACCCTCATCCAAGCGTACACATGCCTAATGGTCCCAGATCAAGGGCTGATATTGAAGGTCCACTATAAGGCAAGTCAATACGCTGGCACCCTAGCTGGAAAAGTCAACAAATCTCTGGTTTAATGGGCCGATGTTCTTGGGCCAACACCTCCATCTGGGGCCTGAACCCCCCCCCTGGTTTGCTTTTCTTTTCTTTTTATTATTTTAATTATTGTGTTATTTATTTTTATTGCTTTAATTAATTAATTTTCTCTTTTTTACAAAATATACAAAAACATCATAAAATTCAGAAAAGGCCAAAAATATAATTTTTATATTATAATTATCTTCACAAATTAATATGTAAATTATTTAGTTTAATTAGGTTTCTAACTTTAATTCCTTTTAATAAAAATCCAAAAAAATGTAGAATTAGGTTAAGTGATAATTTTTATATCTTTTTAATTTTTCCCTTTTTTTTCTCACAATATTATTATTTATTATTTTATTTTTATAATTAAATGTACATGAATAAAATTAGGGTTTAATTTAGATTTTAATTTAATTCTTTCATAATAAATAAAAATATTAGAATTAGGGTTTGCTTCTTAATTTAATTTCAATTAACTCTTTTTTCTCATTAAATCTAAAAAAAACACAAAATAACAAAAACATTTAATTTTAATTTCCTTATTAATTTTAATTATTTGCAAAAGGGTCCAACGCCCTAGTTTTGTTTTAATTTCTTTCTCGCACATTTATTTTATAGTCGTTTAAATAATTTTGTATCTCTCCCAAAGCATTGTAACTTTACTTTTCGCACTTTATTTACTTCACATTATTTATTTTCCGCTAAATCGGGTCCAGTTTAATTTTGGCGATGTGGACCCGCGCCATTTGTAATAGTTTAGATTTATCTTCCTCGCAAATATTAACTGTTAACAAATATGCATGCAAGAATGAATGGACAAATTAAAATCAAGCGTAGATCACAACAAACATGACAAGACAAATAACTGAAACATGACACACAATTCGCACACACCACCCCTAGGGTACGCCTCACTGTTGCCTTTCGAAAGGTGATCGTCGAGTAGAGGATGTCTTAGTAAGTCCTCGTGATCCGGGAACCTGGCATGAGGGTAGCTTCTAAGCTGTCTTCCCATTGCTCTGGTGATCACCATGTCCCTAAAAATCGAATTGACCCGAACACCTCCAACGGTGGTGCTACCTACCTCTCAATGGTGGGATGGCACTACTTTTAAGGACATCTACACAGACGAATTCCTTAGGGTAGGTAGGTTCTCAAGGATACTTGCTCTAATTTCAAAAACAAATCAAAACATCTTTTCACCAACACTTTTCAAAAGCTTTCAAAGCAAACTTTTCAAACACTCTGACGTATGAGTCGATCTGAAATTTTTCAAAGAAACTTTTTAAACCCACATTGAAAAGCAAACAAACAATTTTGAAAACACATTGAGCAAGTATCTAAGAGCCCATGGATAACCATGGATAGAAAGGGTGCTAACACCTTCCCTTTCTATAACCTACCTCCCGAACCGAGAGCAATCTCTTTAAGGAATTTTTCTGTGCTTTTGTCCTTTCCATTTGGAGAAAATAAAAGACGGTGGCGACTCTTGCTTCCGCGACATTTCGCGAACCAGCGTTAAACAGTCAGTTCCAGATCCACCGATCACAGCTATTGCTTAGACCGTGTCGGTATACCCCGCACAATTTCCACAACGTATTGTTATCTATGAATGTTTCCCAAAATCCGGGTGTAGGATTGCAAACCCAAACAATAGAGCCAAAGTATAAAGCAAACAATTCAAACAATTTGTCATGCAAAAGGGGGTGATCTAAGCCCTAAGGTTACTCCACTTTTAAAATTTTCCCCAGCAGAGTCGCCAGTTCTGTGATACGGTGGGAGAACTGACTATGGTTTTGCGTTTGTTTTCGCAAATGTTTCGGTTGAGCAAGAGTCGCCACCGACTTTTTATTTTATCCTAAGGAAAGGTTTAAAAAGCACAGCAAAAACCTTTGAGATTTTTCTTGGGTTCGGGGAGTAGATTATAGAAAGTGAAGGTATTAGCACCCTTTTTATCCATGGTTATCCATGGGCTCTTAGGTACTTGCTTAGATCAACTTGCCTTGGTTTTCAATTGTTTGAAATGGTGCTTTGTGCGTGGTTTTGAAAGTGTTTTGAAAAAGATGCCTTGTATAGGCTACCCTTGTAACAATTCTTTACTCGAATGTTTTACAAAAAGGTGTTTTGTCTTTTAAAAAGATGTTTCAAGGTTTTTGAAAGTTGGTTTTGAAAGTGTTTGTGAAGTGTGGTTTGAAATTAGGCAAGTGTTTTCTTTGCAAATTGACAAGTACTTAAGAGTTATCTACCCTAAAGTTTTCTCAAAGATTTTTGTTATGTTTTAAACCTTTTGACAATTTTGTTCCACCATTGCATTTGGTGGACAATCTTGTCTTTAGGAGGTGAAAGGGACGGGCGCGGGTCATCGTTTAGACCATAATTGCAATAGTATTAAATGTCTTTAGGCAATTTCTCTTTGAAAGGGACTTGGTCTTTTTAGGCAACTTTTCGAAAGCGTCATCGAGGGGCTATGATCATTTGATTGTTTGTTTTACCCAAAGAAGTTCAACATGCAACATGGCCCAATTATTTGAAGGGGAACAAAGTGGAATACCCTAGGGGTGCAAGTGTGAAATGTGTTGTCCATTTTCATGCTTATTTATCTTGAGATTAGGTCAAAACTACTTTGTTCATTTTGTTCGCATTCAAACCCTAACTCTAGCATGGTAGGTTTAGAAAGCGTTAAAGTGCGAAATTTAAATTCCTACGCTATTACAACACAATAATATGGGGAGGGGGTACAAATGTTCAAATGGGGAGGTATTTAGACAAGAAATTGAATCTAAGCTATTACATCATTTGCTTTGAATATTTACAATATGATTAAAAGCATAAATAAAATAGAAATAAAGCAAATATGCAAGAATGCAAAAAGAATTTTTATATGCATGAAAAAAGTATTATTTATGTAAAATAAAAAAGAAAATAAAAAGGGTATTATTTTTGGAGTATTTTCATATTTAGGGCAAAAACCCTAATTTTTTAATCAAAGGGGTATTAATCAATTATTTATTATTTACATACAAAAATAGAATAAAATATGGTATATTTGTAAAAAGGGCATTTTTTAGTATTAAATATTAAAAATAAAAATATGTACATTTTTTGGTATTTTTATCCTAAGCACATTAATATATACCTATATATTCATATTATTTACAAAATATGTATTATATATATTAATTAATAACATTTAATATTTAAATAAAAAAAGTATTTTTCTACAAAATATTTTCAGGAAGTAAAAATAAAATAAAAGTGTATAAAAAATATATTTATACTATCTTAATATTTTAAACAAAAGTATATATATATATATTTGTTTATTTATGTACAAATTAAAGAAACAATCAAATAAATACTTAATAAATTCAAAAAATGATGAGAAAAATATTTTTATATTTTTAATATGCTGAGAAAAAATAAATGAGTAAGTTAAAAAAGAAAAAGTCAAAAAATATTAAAAATGAAGCAAATGGGCTTAGGGGTGTAAAACCAAAAAAAGTGGTGTGAATAAGAAAATAGCTCAGGCCCAGCCCAAGAAGACATTGTCTTCAACCTTCAGCCAAAACAATTCAAAAACGCGCGCCCTGTTCTTGATCTTCTAACTCCTGATTCCTGGCTTATTAACAAAAACTTATAACATAAAAAATGTTCAGCATCAAGAGACGAATCCAACCATATGCAGAACTTGACCTAACTCTCTAAGATGAGGGAGAATTTCCTCTCCCCCAAATCCTAACCTAGTTTTTCTACCATTTTCAAACCTCAAATTCTCACAGCTCAAGCAAAAGAAATGAAAAGTAAAAATATGTGCATGTTCAGTGGCATGAGTAGAACATTGTTTATTCACAAACTTAAAGCTAATGATGCCTAATAAGAGAGATACGAATTCAAAAACTTACCTGTTCAGTTGAAGTTCTATCTGGCAATGTAGAAGCTTTCAGTGCAAGGTGATGATTGGAAAAGCTTCCTTGAGGTCCAGGGATGCTATTCCAATGTTTACTTTGTCTTGAAAGCTTTTGAATCGTGCTAGAGCACCTCACCTGCAAAACAAGAAACTGAAAATGGTGGAAGTGGTTAGAGGGATTACAGGTCGTGTTTCAAGGCATGGTTAGCTTGCATAGGTACTAGGGAATGTATGTGAACTGGTTTGGGCAAGAGAGCTCGAGAGAAATGGAAGATGGCACTCAAACTGCAGGCCTGACCCTGTTTTTGCAGTTTGAGAGTGATTATGGCAATGGGAGTGTTTGAGAGGTGTTAGGGTCGTGCAAAAGCTTGGTCGGGATGTTTGGAATGTGTCTACAATATTTGCATCTGTGTTCTAATGCTGAGATGGAAGATGTCCTATGTTATGGCACTTTACTTCACTCTTAAGCAAGCAAAACCAACTTGGTGTTTTAGGCAAGTAGGGGACCCCTAATGAGCTGCATAATCTCTCCTTGATCAGAGTGATTTGCCCATAATCTTGTTCCAATTGGATTTGGTTTGTACTTGTGGATTTGCATCATGACATAAAGTGAAACTTTAGCAAAAATGGAAAGAATGCTTTATCTAATTTGGGATTAATCCATCATACAATGCTTTAGCTCATGAAACAAGGTCTTAGCACAATGAACATGCATTAAATTATTGAGTGTTGGATGGTTTTAGGACCTGTAATCAAGGGGCATGCTGAGTTTTGAAAATGCATAGTGTTATGAACATGTAACTTGGCCTAATCAAAAGTGAGTTTTTGCTATATTGTGAAATTCGAATCTCTCAAGTCATGAGGTTGTTTGATGAGTTCTTGGACATTTTGGAAATCTTGGAATGTGTACTATAATCCATCTTTCAAATTCAATTTGAAATTCCAAGTGGAAGTGTATGGAAAATGGCCTTGAAGTGGGGTAGAAAACCTTGTCAAAATAGGTCAAAAATTCACTAAGTTAAGAATGGTTTAGTGCCCTTATTCAAAAATTTGTAACTTGAGATACACGCCTCAAATGGGAAAACTTTGTGAATCAAAGTTGTAGATTATGCAACAAGCTACAACTTTCATGTTTTGACTTTTGTTTGAATCCAAATGGATCTTGGTGAAAAAGTGGGGCAAAGTTGGGAAAAAATTAGGGTTTTTTATAACTTAGAAAAATTCTAGTTTATGAAAAATTCTAATTTCTAACCCTAATTTGCATTTTGTGATTTCTTGATGAACAAGTTTCATGATTTGGCATGTTTTTATGAAAAATGAATCTTGACTCTTGATTTTGACCAAAAAGTCAAAGTTTGACTTTTCAGTATACAGTTAAAATTGATCAATTGACTGGGAAATTCAACTGTCAATCTTGTGTACTTGGGATCTTTTGAGTTTTTGAGCATGTCAAGATAATTCCATGGGGTCCTTGAGTCCATATGTGAGCTTGGTTTGCCATTGGCTAGGTCAAACAGTCAAAAATTGCCTTTGTGCAGTCAAAACCCTAAAAATGACCATTTTGCCCTTTTGGTGATCTGATCAAATTTCTTGTGGAATTGTGATCCAAACTTGATCAAATGGTCCATATGAGTTCATAATGTTGATGTGGGTCAATTTTCATGAGGTTTGACTGTCAATTGGCCACAGTTGACTTTTTCCCCAATACAGTTGATTTCTAGGTCAACTGCCCAATTGACTGGGCAAAACTTGGAACTAAGGCTTGAAACTTGGTGAGGATAAACTTGGGGGTCCAATATGAAGCATGAAATTCATCTTAGGCACTTTAGGTCAAAACATCTTGGTGCAAACACAAACCCTAATTTGGGTCAACAATGCAAGGAGAAGTCTTGAGCAGATGAAATCCTAATTGGATCTTGAGCTTCAAGGGCTTTGTGATGAGAAATCAATGAGAAATGGGAGGGCAAATTTTGGGGTACAACAGTTGCCCCTGTTCAATCTTCTTGAATCCGAAGAGTTAGATTGGCAAGTTTGCCTTTCGTGACTCGAGGGTAAAAGGAGATTGGACACTAGAGTGCCCTTAAATTTGCACTCGTCAAAGCAATGGATGCGGGAATGGGCTTAGAGATGCCATTTGGAGATGGGCTTAGAGATGCCATCTAGAGGGGTGACAGAATCTCGTCGGGGATGGGCTTAAAGATGCCATCTGGAATGAGTATCAGGAAGGTGTCCAAGCTTTGGACCATCTCTGAACTGGGGGCCTGAATAAGCAAATAGATTGACATCCGTTGTTGGGAGGAATCCGTAAGCTGTTTTCAAAAGTCTTGAAAAAGAAACTGAACAAGTGATAGGTTAACATCTGTTACTTGGAGAACCTGTGAACTGTTTTCAGAAATCTTGGAGTTGAATAAGCAATAGAGCAGCATCCGTTGTTGGGAAGCATCCGTAAACTGTCTTCAAAGGTTGCATCTGAACAAGTGATAGATTAACATCCTTTGTTGGGAAGAATCCATAAACTGTTTTCAGAAGTCTGGAGAAGAAACTGAACAAGCGATAGGTTAACATCCGTTACTTGGAGAACCCGTAAACTGTTTTCAGAAATCTTGAAGTTGAATAAGCAATAGAGCAGCATCCGTTGTTGGGAAGCGTCCGTAAACTATCTTCAAAGGTTGCATCTGAACAAGTGATAGATTAACATCCGTTGTTGGGAAGAATCCATAAACTGTTTTCAGAAGTCTGGAGAAGAAACTGAACAAGCGATAGGTTAACATCCGTTACTTGGAGAACCCGTAAACTGTTTTCAGAAATCTTGAAGTTGAATAAGCAATAGAGCAGCATCCGTTGTTGGGAAGCCTCCATAAACTGTTTTCAAAGGTTGCATCTGAACAAGTGATAGATTAACATCCGTTGTTGGGAAGAATCCATAAACTGTTTTCAGAAGTCTGGAGAAGAAACTGAACAAGCGATAGGTTAACATCCGTTACTTGGAGAACCCGTAAACTGTTTTCAGAAATCTTGAAGTTGAATAAGCAATAGAGCAGCATCCGTTGTTGGGAAGCCTCCGTAAACTGTTTTCAAAGGTTGCATCTGAACAAGTGATAGATTAACATCCGTTGTTGGGAAGAATCCATAAACTGTTTTCAGAAGTCTGGAGAAGAAACTGAACAAGCGATAGGTTAACATCCGTTACTTGGAGAACCCGTAAACTGTTTTCAGAAATCTTGAAGTTGAATAAGCAATAGAGCAGCATCCGTTGTTGGGAAGCCTCCGTAAACTGTTTTCAAAGGTTGCATCTGAACAAGTGATAGATTAACATCCGTTGTTGGGAAGAATCCATAAACTGTTTTCAGAAATCTTGAATTTTGAGGAGGAACCGGCGTAGGGTTGCCTGATGATAAGCTCGTGTAAAACTGCATCTGAAACTGTCAATGATAGCTTTTTGTTCTTATCCTGAAAAGGACAAAAAATGATAGCTAGCACAAAATTATGTTGCATGAAATGTATGATGCAATATGTGTAATATGAATGTTTATGATATCAATGCAATGAATGCGCATGTAAGCTGATGAGCTGTCTTGCTGGGGATAGATGAATCCTGGATGACTGAAGATAAAAGCATCTTGACTGCTGCCGGGAAGAATAATTCCTTGGCCGTTGCTGGGGAACAAAGAGCTTGGGTTGTATACCAAACCTCTGGGGAATTCCTGATGACTTCTACTAGGGAGTACCAATCTAGTAGGCTCATGCTGGGGATGCAAGACTGAGAATCTTCAGTTTGGCGGGAAACATCTCTGGCGACTTCACTGGGGAACTCAAGATTTTCCTTCCTAAAACTCGGTGGGGAGAAGGTTCATTAGTCTGGCTCCGCTGGGGATTGATAATTTGAAGTTTTAGCTTTGCTGGGAACACTGAAACTTAAACTCTAAGGGGAATTAAATTCCGGAGTATTCTCTGGCTGGGGATTTGCAAAGATAAGTTACTGCTGGGGAATTTTGATGAACTCCGCTGGGGATAGGAAGAATTTTGGCGAGCGCGATTTTTCGTGGTTGTTAGCTGAGGATAACCCAGTTATAAGGCTTTCGTGAGGAATAACTTTGAATAAAACTCGGGAGAGACGTCCGTTCTCTGCGGGGAATAAGCTTTCAGAATCTACCGGGGAAGAGTTTCGAGATTTGCTAGGGATATGGGTTCCAAATCTCCCGGGGGTTTCCTTTGAAGGGTATCAAGATGTCCAATTGTACCTTTGACTTATCTGTAATCCTTTTTCCCTGACTCATAAGAGAATGATCATGTTTCAAATGCATATGCCTATTTAACAAAACATTGGACGTTTCTCAAAATAAAACAAATGGTGCAAGAGAAAAGAAAAGGAAATGACACAAATTTCTGGGAAAAGTATTTGTATTGATTTTCTTTGAGTATGTTTGTACAAGGGAAACAATCATCCTAATAAGAGGATTCTGTCGTAAATATTTGAACAATTTATACAAAATAAAGATGGCTATGTGAAATAATTTCATGGGATTCCATTCTGCTACAGCCTTCACAACTCCGAATATCTGTCCATTCAATGCTTCGTTTGACGATGACTGGATTGATCAGAAGCCTGGAACCGGTTGATGAAGAGATTGTCTTTTGAAGTGATCCGACGAGACATAGCCATACGCTTTAATTCCCTAACTTTTGCCTGAATCGCCCTTTCGGGTTTTCGATCCACCGGGAAACCCCTTTTTGCCCAAGCCGCCCTTTCGGGTTTTCAACTTGCCGGGTGTACAGATTTTTTGTTTTTATCCCTAATTTTTGCCTGAATCGCCCTTTCGGGTTTTCGATCCACCGGGATGCCCATTTTTGCCCAAGCCGCCCTTTCGGGTTTTCGACTTGTCGGGTTATTTTATGCGTAGTATCTTTTGACTATGTCTGTGTTTGCAGGGTGCGGCAAATCGTCGCCGTCCATGGTGGTCAGAATCATTGCACCACCAGAAAATATGCTCTTGATCACAAATGGTCCTTCATATGTAGGAGTCCATTTGCCCCTAGGATCACTTTGCGGCAAGATAATCCGCTTGATTACGAGGTCTCCGACTTGATACACTTGACGTCTGACTTTCTTATTGAAGGCCTTGATCATCCGTTTTTGATACGTCTGACCATGGCATATAGCAGCAAGTCGCTTTTCGTCGATCAGATTGAGTTGATCAAGTCGGGTCTGCATCCAATCATCTTCATTCAAACCTGCATCCTTCATAATCCTTAGAGAATGGATCTGGACTTCCATAGGCAAAACAGCTTCCATGCCATAAACCAGAGAGAATGGGGTTACCCCAGTTGAAGTACGTATCGTTGTACGGTATCCATGCAGAGCAAACGGTAACATCTCATGCCAGTCTTTGTAAGTGACTGTCATTTTCTGAATGATTTTCTTAATGTTTTTGTTCGCAGCTTCAACAGCACCGTTCATCTTCGGCCGATAGGGAGATGAATTGTGATGATAAATCTTGAACTGTTCGCATAACGCAGTGATCATTGTGTTATTCAGATTTGTACCGTTGTCCGTGATGATCCTGTCTGGGACACCATATCGACATATGAGATTTTGCTTGATAAAGCGAGTAACCACATTTTTGGTGACAGAGGCGAAGGAAGCTGCTTCGACCCATTTAGTGAAGTAGTCAATGGCAACCAGGATGAAGCGGTGTCCGTTGGAAGCCGTGGGCTTGATCTCTCCAATCATATCAATGCCCCACATTGCAAAGGGCCACGGAGCAGTCAGGACGTTGAGGGGAACCGGAGGAATATGAACTTTGTCAGCATAGACTTGACACTTGTGGCAAGTACGGGAATGTTGATGGCAGTCAGCCTCCATAGTAGACCAGTAATAGCCTGCCCTTAGGATCTTCTTAGCCATTGTATGCCCGCTCAAGTGAGTGCCAAATGTGCCGCTGTGTATATCAGTCATGATCAACTATGCTTCAGCTTTATCTACGCATCGGAGTAACATACAATCATGGCTTCATTTGTAAAGGATGTTGTTGCTCAGGAAAAACTTAGCAGCGAATTTCCTTAAGAACTTCTTGTCATTCACGGAAGCTCCTTCAGGATAATCTCGGGTCTCGAGATACCTTTTGATTTCATGGAACCAAGGTTGTTCCACTACTTCTTCGGTATTAATCTCGTGGCAATGTGCCGGTTCATCCATTCGCTCGATGGTGATTTGGGGAGCCTCGTTATCCCAGTTGAGTTTAAACATGGATGACATTGTGGCTAGAGCATCTGCTAGCTGATTCTCTTCTCGCGGGAAATGCTCGAAGGTAATTTGCTCGAAATGAGGTAACAATGTCAGGACATGTTCTTTGTATGGGATAAGATTAGGATGTTTGGTATCCCACTCTCCTTTGATTTGACTGATAACCAAAGCCGAGTCCCCAAATACGATCAAAGATTTGATCCCCAAGTCTATAGCAGCCTTGAGACCAAAGATGCAGGCTTCATACTCAGCCATGTTGTTTGTGCAGCTGAAGCAAAGTCGGGCCGTGAAAGGTGTGTGACAACCTTCTGGAGAAATGAGTACCGCTTCAATACCATTTCCAAGTGCGTTTAAAGCACCATCAAAGTACAGGGTCCATCGGGATCCCTTTTCGGGTCCGTCATACGGTCCGTTACCTTCAATGTTGTCCAAATTCATGATGTCCTCGTCTGGGAAGTCAAATCTCATGGGTTGATAGTCTTTGATAGCTTGATGAGCCATATGGTCAGCTAATACACTCCCTTTTATATCTTTTTGGGTGGTGTACTAGATGTCATACTCGGTCAAGATCATTTGCCATCTAGCTATCCTTCCAGATAAAGCGGGCTTCTCGAAGATATACTTGATAGGGTCCATTTTGGATATCAACAAAGTAGTATGAGTCAGCATATACTGTCTTAGTCGGCGAGCAGCCCATACCAAAGCGCAAAAAGTTTTCTCGAGCAGTGAGTAGCGAGTCTCACAGTCGGTAAACTTTTTGCTAAGGTAATAAATAGCATGCTCTTTTCGACCAGACTCGTCATGCTGGCCCAAAACACACCCCATTGAGTTATCCAAGACGGTTAAGTACATGATCAATGGTCTTCCTTCGACGGGTGGCATCAGAATAGGAGGTTCTAGCAAATACTCCTTGATTCTATCAAAAGCAGCTTGACAATCGTCGTTCCATTCCACTACCTGATCTTTTTTCAAGAGTTTGAAAATTGGCTCACAGGTAGAAGTCAGATGTGAGATGAATCTGGCAATATAGTTTATGCGCCCCAAGAATCCTCTAACCTCCTTTTCAGTACGGGGAGCAGGCATCTCTTGTATTGCTTTTACTTTTGCCGGATCGACTTCAATGCCTTTGTTGCTTACAATGAATCCCAGGAGTTTACCAGACCTAACTCCAAAAGTGCATTTATTTGGATTCAGCCTGAGCTTGTATTCTTTTAACCTGGCAAACAGCTTTTCCAGATGTTCAAGGTGCTCTTCTTCTGTTTGTGACCGATCTATCATATCGTCTATGTAAACTTCAATCTCATGATGTATCATATCATGAAATAAAGCTACCATGGCGCGTTGATAAGTTGCCCCTGCGTTCTTCAGCCCGAACGGCATCACCTTGTAACAGAAAGTGCCCCATTGCGTGACAAAAGTCGTTTTCTCCATATCCTCGGGAGCCATTTTGATTTGATTGTAGCCCGAGAATCCGTCCATGAAGGAAAACACTTTATGCTGAGCTGTATTGACGATCAAGATGTCAATATGAGGTAGTGGGAAATCATCTTTAGGGCTGGCCCTATTCAAATCCCGGTAGTCCACACACATTCTGACTTTGCCATCTTTCTTCGGTACTGGCACGATGTTAGCGACCCATTGAGGATAGGACGTAACAGCCAGAAAGCCAGCATCGAATTGTTTCATTACTTCCGCTTTGATTTTTTCGGACATGTTAGGCCTCATTCGGCGAACTTTTTGCTTGATCGGTGGACAGTCTTCTCTTGTGGGGAGACGGTGAACCACGATGTTTGTGTCTAGACTCGGCATGTCTTCGTAGGACCAAGCGAAGATTTCAACATACTCATTCAACAACTGTACCAAGCGCTCCTTGACTTTTGGTTCCAGATCGGCACCCACTTGCACTTCCTTCCGATCTTCCTCGGTTCCCAAGTTAACAGTTTCCAATGGCTCCTCATGCGGTAAGATGGCCCTTTCCTCCTGTTGCAGAAGCCTGGCTAGTTCCCCGGGTACTTCACAACCTTCGTCATCTTCATACTCGGCTAGATTGACCAGATCTTCAGAGTTATTGAAAGATACAGCAGAATAGTCACCCATGGAATCCAGAGTGAATGGGTACCTGCATTGGTGAGTGTGGGTGTGTGTAAGGGATAGCCATCCTTAAACAAAAATGCAAAAGGAAGGAAAATGAACATAAGCAGTTTATCAAATGAAAAACGTCCAATGAATCATTAAACATGGCATATGAATATGAAAAATAATCAAAACCCTTACAAGTAGACCTACATGCCCCGGGCAAGGCAGGAGGTGAAAAGATAGTGTACGGATTGTTTGAAAGTAAATATTACAGACCAAATAAGAAATGTTTAACAGATAAATTACTGATGAATAAAAGTGATGGGGACAAAGTCCTTAGCCTCCCAATTGCTCAATCCTCCTTTGACAGTTGGATAAATCCACTCTTCAATGTTGTTCTCCTTGTCCTCATCTTCCAGGGCGTTGATTTCGTAGGGAGAAATTTTGACTGGCGCCCTTTCAATCTTCGCACGGCGCATAGCTTTCTGGCCAGCGGCTGTGAATCCTAACCCAAACTTGTTAGTCTTATGTGGAAAGTCGGGTAACTGCCCCCATGCTGAATTCTTCCCTTCTTTTATTGCGGCCCTTGCATCCTCTAGAGATGCCATCCTGGCCATCTGTCTCGGTGTTTCAACTGTCAACTTCGCTACTGCTATCTCAGGAAGGACTTCTTCGAAATGTTGAAATGGTGTCTCAATGAACTCTCCTTCAACCTCCACATACCGGAACGAATTTAAGTGGCTAATCATGTACTCTTCTTCGCCATGGACAGTGATGATCTTTCCCTTGACAGGATACTTCAACATCTGATGCAAGGAGGAGGTAACTGCCCCAGCATGGTGTATCCAAGGTCTACCCAGCAAGCAAGAGTATGATGGACGGATGTCCATCACATAGAAAGTGGATTTAAACACCTCAGTGCCTATCTTGATGGGAATTTCAACCTCTCCATGGACCATTCTCTTCGAACCATCGAAAGCTCTGACAACAATATCACTCGGCTTCAAATCCAACCCCTCACAATCTAGTCGGTCCAAGGCCTTCTTAGGCAAAACATTCAGCGACGAACCAGTATCAACCAAGACGTGTGCGAGAGTGGTTCCTCGACACTCGACTGAAATTTGCAAAGCATCATTGTGATTTCTGCATTTAGGAGTTAGGTCGGCATCAGAAAAACCTAATCCATTGTCCGCAGTCAGGCTAGCCACGCAATTTTGAAATTGATCCGCAGAGGTTTCCTGGGGCACATGAGCTGCCTTCAGGAATTTTATCAGGGCTTTAGCGTGCGCTTCTGAGCAAAGTAGTAGTGCCAGCATGGAGATCTTGGAGGGGGTTTGCCCCAACTGTTCCACCACATCGTAATCACTTCTCTTGATTATCCTCAAAATCTCGTCCATTTCCTTCTTGGAGGTTTCCGGGATTACTAAGGGTTGAGCCCTCGTCCTGACGGGCTCATCCTGGATTCCCTTACCTTTGTCAGCAGCGGAAGGGGGGAAAGTACTAGGAACAACAATGTCTTCAATCAGAGGAGTTCTAGCAGAAAGTTTTATTGGTGCGGGGATGACCTTGTCAGCTGAAGAGGGTCCAAAGACTGCTCTTGGAGGGGCAATATCTGGAGAAAATATCCTCCCGCTTCTGGTGATTTTGCTAGTGCCCGCAATGTTACTAATGCTGGCTTCTTCATCATCCGAACTTTCTTCAATTACTTCGATTTGCTTGATACCATGGTAGTAGACGTCACCGCCATAGTTCCAAGGTATCGACTTCTCAGAAATATAGGGAACAGGTCCTGGCATTATTATCTTCAAAGGAACAGATTTCGTAGCTGGTGTAATCTTAACAGGCTTTTTGACGGCCTTGGAAAGATTGGCGTGAATGGTTATGATTGAGACATCTTCAGTATGAACTGGAACAGCAGAAACTCTTTCAAACAAAATTTGTCGGCTATCCATGAGGCCTTGGATGCCTTTCTTCAGTAGCAGACAATCAAACGGCAGAGAGTAACAATAATAGCAGTCTTCTTTACATCCCGGGAAGATACCGGCCCTCAACAGATTCAACTTAATGGCTAGCAGCGGAGTAGTCAGATCACTGACATTAGCAACATACAAATCTTCTTCAATGGCATTGACATTTCGGTCGTGCTTCGGCATGGGTGCAGATATCACATTAGGCTTCTCTGGAGCGTCAAACTCTACCTCCTTAGCCTCTATCAGGTCTTGGATTTTATGCTTGAGTGCCCAACAATCATTGGTGTCGTGTCCAACACTGTCTGAATGGTAGGCGCATTTAGCATTGGCATGATAATGCGGAGAGGACGTATTCACATTCTTTGGTGCCTCTTTGATGGTGGCGAGATTCAACTTCAATAGATGGGGAAGCACTTGCGCTGGAGTCATATTAATGCGGGTGAACTGCCATTGTGGCCGTTCCACCTGTTGCTGATTTGGTCTGGACTGGTTATAGCGAGGCTGCTCACTAGGAGTGTTTTGAATCATTACGGCCCCCACAGTTGGCCGACGCTCCATCTTCCCTGCTCTTCTCTGAGAATATACCATAGCTGTCTCCTTCTTAAAAGGCTTCTTCTCAACACTAGCAGCAACACCCTTCTGAATCTTTCCTGACTTAATGCCAGCTTCTATTCTTTCGCCTGTTAAGATCAAATCGGTAAACCCCGCGGAAGAGTTACCAATTAGATGATTGAAAAATGGCCCAGATAGGGTCCCAAGAAACATATCAACGAGCTCACGATCGGTTAAAGGAGGCTGCACCCTGCCAGCCAAATCCCTCCATTTTTGTGCATATTCTTTGAATCCCTCACTTATTCCTAGTGACATACCCTGAAGTTGGGTACGAGTAGGAGCAAGATCGGAATTATACTGGTATTGTTTGTAAAAAGCGGTGGCCAAGTCTTCCCAATTTCTGACGCTGGTTCTCTCTAGATGATAAAACCACTCCAACTGAGCTCCAGAAAAGTTGTCTTGGAAGAAATGAATCCAAAGATTCTTATCTGCCGTATAGGGTTGAATCTTTCTCATGTAGGACCTGAGATGCATTTTTGGGCAAGACAACCCATCATACCTCACAAACACTGGCACTTTGAACTTTGGGGGAATCACAATCCTGGCAACCAAACCCAAGTCTTCAAAGTCCAAGCCCGGTACTCTTTGTAATTCCATGGCGGCCAATCGGTCTTCTAACCCTTTGTATTTATCATCAGCTGGAGGGTATTGCTGGTCAGAATAATCTTCATCCTCTTCAACCTCTTCTTCTTCCGCCTCAGACTCGGAAGGTACCGCAGCTCCATCTCTTTTACTGGTCCCTTCATCAGAAGTAGGAGGAAATTCAAGCACTCTTCGAGCTTCTCCGTCAAATCTTCTCCCCAAAGTAGCCACCCCAATCCTCTTTTTCTTCTTTTTCACTGGGTCCTTATTCCCCAACAAGGTCTTGAGATCCTCCTGACCTTTAGCCAAGGTCATCAGGAGTTGCTGGAATTGTGCATTCTGAGCTTGCAGGTCTTTGACTGTTTGCTCGAGATCCATTCTACTGAAATAAACAGCAGACAGATAAGGAAACCTGGAGTGAGACCTGCTTATGCACATGATGAATGATATGCTTATGTATGCAATGCATTCAAGAATTTAGAACATTCAAAATTGTTGTAGATAAAAAGGAACGCACGTCATATTAAGAAGAAATTTGTTAGTACATAAATTCCCCAAGGGCCAAATATTACAAAATAAACTTCTTAAGGCAGAAAGACATTGCGCATCCTCTTTGGTGCGATGTAGGTGTTGAGGGCCTCTTGCTCGTGGAGTCGGCGGGTAAGCTCTAGAACCTTCTTTTCACTGGCGTAGAAGCTAGCTTCAAAAGTGTTTCGTTCCTCCTTGAGTTGAATCCAACTTTTCTGCATTTCCTCCCACGATGTAGGCATGTCTGGATGTAGGATGGTGTAGGGAACCTCTCCTTCATTGACGGGCTCTTTAATCACTGGGAGTACATGAGGATAAGGCATCACTAGACTTTGGGCTCGGGCTCGTACCCACTTGAGATAGGGCTCAAGAGGGATGGAGTTCTTGTGTCCCAGAGTCTTGCTATCAACCTTGTTGAGTTTTCCCCAAGCTCTGATGAATCTTTGGCGAAGTCCTTGCACATCGTTGTCGAAGTCAAAAACTAGGTCAGGAATCAACATATCATGAGGGCCATCCCTCCGTGCATATCCAAATTGCCTCAAAGCTAGGCAAGGGTTGTAGGTGATACCTCCCCTAATTCCAAGTAAAGGAACATTAGGAAATTCTCCGCAACGATCGACAATGATGACATTTTCTCTGGACCGAGAACACCAATGCACATCAGAGTGAGTAAGAGTCATCAACCGTTGGGACCACCTTGAGCCTTGGTCATTCTTCAGGATAGATTGTGGAAGGTGCGAAATAAACCACCTTGCAAGGAGAGGAGTACAGCACATGAGAACACCCCTCTTTCTCATTGTTCGTGTGTAAAATGAGTGAAGGATGTCCCCAAGCAATGTTGGTATTGGATTTCTGGACAAGAAGATTTTGACGGCGTTGACATCTACCAATTGGTCAGGATTTGGGAACAAGACCAACCCATAGATAAGGAGTGCCACAATTTCTTCAAAGGCTTGTAGGTCCAATGAATTCCAACATTCTTGTGCCTTCTCAAACAAGAATTTTGCTAAGAATCCTTTGACGCCGCTTCTGGTTTCCCAATGCCCCTTGATGTCGGATGGTTGTAGATGTAATGCTCGAGCAATATCTTCCGGCTTTGGTTCCTTCTCCGTACCGTTGAATGGTAGTTGATTAAGGATAGGGATTCTTAGGAGTTGAGAAAACTCCTCCAAAGTGGGTACCAACTGATAATCAGGGAAAGTGAAGCAGTGGTGAAGAGGGTCAAAGAACTGGAATAGCACTTTCATCATGTCTTCTTCAATGTTGGTGCTGACTAAGCTGAGCAGTCTACCATGTCTTTCACTGAAGGACGAATTTTCCGGAATTCTTGAAGTGATCTCCTTGAGTTGAGGAGAGATTCTCACAAGGTTGACTTGAATGGTGTTTCTGCGAGGAATTTCCATGTCCTACAAAACAAAGAACAAAGATGAAGATCCAAAACCCTTGAAATGGTTAGTGAATGCATATGATGCTTTATGATGTTTATGATGTATGCACAAAACATATGTACAAGCAAATCACACCAAACCCTAGTTTCAGGCTTGCATGGGGTTTCATAGGTAAGTACCCTCTTGAGTGTAGTTGGCTTAAAACCTGTCCTATAAATAGTAACCGGGTTCTAAGGAGCTCAATATCACTGGATTGTTTTCATTGTTCATGGTTTTGGTTTAGCCACTTAACTAGAGACCAAAATATTCCAAGAAAACAAACCTTAATGAGTGTAGTATCGAGTATCTACCAACTTCGGACTGCACCAAAGCCGGTCATCTCACTACCCCTAATAAAAGGCCAAGATGGTCAATTAAGGTTCTAGGTCATTAGTGCTTAGTGACATCACTCAGCGGCCCCGTACTCTCCTTGATTGAACTCAAGGGTTACCGGTACTCACAAATATGTCGCACTAATATAGCTATTGCTTAGACCGTGTCGGTATACCCCGCACAGTTTCCACAACGTATTGCTATCTATGAATGTTTCCCAAAATCCGGGTGTAGGATTGCAAACCCAAACAATAGAGCCAAAGTATAAAGCAAACAATTCAAACAATTTGTCATGCAAAAGGGGGTGATCTAAGCCCTAAGGTTACTCCACTTTTAAAATTTTCCCCAGCAGAGTCGCCAGTTCTGTGATACGGTGGGAGAACTGACTATGGTTTTGCATTTGTTTTCGCAAATGTTTCGGTTGAGCAAGAGTCGCCACCGACTTTTTATTTTATCCTAAGGAAAGGTTTAAAAAGCACAGCAAAAACCTTTGAGATTTTTCTTGGGTTCGGGGAGTAGATTATAGAAAGGGAAGGTATTAGCACCCTTTCTATCCATGGTTATCCATGGGCTCTTAGGTACTTGCTTAGATCAACTTGCCTTGGTTTTCAATTGTTTGAAATGGTGCTTTGTGCGTGGTTTTGAAAGTGTTTTGAAAAAGATGCCTTGTATAGGCTACCCTTGTAACAATTCTTTACTCGAATGTTTTACAAAAAGGTGTTTTGTCTTTTAAAAAGATGTTTCAAGGTTTTTGAAAGTTGGTTTTGAAAGTGTTTGTGAAGTGTGGTTTGAAATTAGGCAAGTGTTTTCTTTGCAAATTGACAAGTACTTAAGAGTTATCTACGCTAAATTTTTCTCAAAGATTTTTGTTATGTTTTAAACCTTTTGACAATTTTGTTCCACCGTTGCATTTGGTGGACAATCTTGTCTTTAGGAGGTGAAAGGGACGGGCGCGGGTCATCGTTTAGACCATAATTGCAATAGTGTTAAATGTCTTTGGGCAATTTCTCTTTGAAAGGGACTTGATCTTTTTAGGCAACTTTTCGAAAGCGTCATCGAGGGGCTATGATCATTTGATTGTTTGTTTTACCCAAAGAAGTTCAACATGCAACATGGCCCAATTATTTGAAGGGGAACAAAGTGGAATACCCTAGGGGTGCAAGTGTGAAATGTGTTGTCCATTTTCATGCTTATTTATCTTGAGATTAGGTCAAAACTACTTTGTTCATTTTGTTCGCATTCAAACCCTAACTCTAGCATGGTAGGTTTAGAAAGCGTTAAAGTGCGAAATTTAAATTCCTACGCTATTACAACACAATAATATGGGGAGGGGGTACAAATGTTCAAATGGGGAGGTATTTAGACAAGAAATTGAATCTAAGCTATTACATCATTTGCTTTGAATATTTACAATATGATTAAAAGCATAAATAAAATAGAAATAAAGCAAATATGCAAGAATGCAAAAAGAATTTTTATATGCATGAAAAAAGTATTATTTATGTAAAATAAAAAAGAAAATAAAAAGGGTATTATTTTTGGAGTATTTTCATATTTAGGGCAAAAACCTAATTTTTTAATCAAAGGGGTATTAATCAATTATTTATTATTTACATACAAAAATAGAATAAAATATGGTATATTTGTAAAAAGGGCATTTTTTAGTATTAAATATTAAAAATAAAAATATGTACATTTTTTGGTATTTTTATCCTAAGCACATTAATATATACCTATATATTCATATTATTTACAAAATATGTATTATATATATTAATTAATAACATTTAATATTTAAATAAAAAAAGTATTTTTCTACAAAATATTTTCAGGAAGTAAAAATAAAATAAAAGTGTATAAAAAATATATTTGTACTATCTTAATATTTTAAAAAAAAGTATATATATATATTTGTTTATTTATGTACAAATTAAAGAAACAATCAAATAAATACTTAATAAATTCAAAAAATGATGAGAAAAATATTTTTATATTTTTAATATGCTGAGAAAAAATAAATGAGTCAGTTAAAAAAGAAAAAGTCAAAAAATATTAAAAATGAAGCAAATGGGCTCAGGGGTGTAAAACCAAAAAAAGTGGTGTGAATAAGAAAATAGCTCAGGCCCAGCCCAAGAAGACATTGTCTTCAACCTTCAGCCAAAACAATTCAAAAACGCGCGCCCTGTTCTTGATCTTCTAACTCCTGATTCCTGGCTTATTAACAAAAACTTATAACATAAAAAATGTTCAGCATCAAGAGACGAATCCAACCATATGCAGAACTTGACCTAACTCTCTAAGATGAGGGAGAATTTCCTCTCCCCCAAATCCTAACCTAGTTTTTCTGCCATTTTCAAACCTCAAATTCTCACAGCTCAAGCAAAAGAAATGAAAAGTAAAAATATGTGCATGTTCAGTGGCATGAGTAGAACATTGTTTATTCACAAACTTAAAGCTAATGATGCCTAATAAGAGAGATACGAATTCAAAAACTTACCTGTTCAGTTGAAGTTCTATCTGGCAATGTAGAAGCTTTCAGTGCAAGGTGATGATTGGAAAAGCTTCCTTGAGGTCCAGGGATGCTATTCCAATGTTTACTTTGTCTTGAAAGCTTTTGAATCGTGCTAGAGCACCTCACCTGCAAAACAAGAAACTGAAAATGGTGGAAGTGGTTAGAGGGATTACAGGTCGTGTTTCAAGGCATGGTTAGCTTGCATAGGTACTAGGGAATGTATGTGAACTGGTTTGGGCAAGAGAGCTCGAGAGAAATGGAAGATGGCACTCAAACTGCAGGCATGACCCTGTTTTTGCAGTTTGAGAGTGATTATGGCAATGGGAGTGTTTGAGAGGTGTTAGGGTCATGCAAAAGCTTGGTCGGGATGTTTGGAATGTGTCTACAATATTTGCATTTGTGTTCTAATGCTGAGATGGAAGATGTCCTATGTTATGGCACTTTACTTCACTCTTAAGCAAGCAAAACCAACTTGGTGTTTTAGGCAAGTAGGGGACCCCTAATGAGCTGCATAATCTCTCCTTGATCAGAGTGATTTGCCCATAATCTTGTGCCAATTGGATTTGGTTTGTACTTGTGGATTTGCATCATGACATAAAGTGAAACTTTAGCAAAAATGGAAAGAATGCTTTATCTAATTTGGGATTAATCCATCATACAATGCTTTAGCTCATGAAACAAGGTCTTAGCACAATGAACATGCATTAAATTATTGAGTGTTGGATGGTTTTAGGACCTGTAATCAAGGGGCATGCTGAGTTTTGAAAATGCATAGTGTTATGAACATGTAACTTGGCCTAATCAAAAGTGAGTTTTTGTTATATTGTGAAATTCGAATCTCTCAAGTCATGAGGTTGTTTGATGAGTTCTTGGACATTTTGGAAATCTTGGAATGTGTACTACAATCCATCTTTCAAATGCAATTTGAAATTCCAAGTGGAAGTGTATGGAAAATGGCCTTGAAGTGGGGTAGAAAACCTTGTCAAAATAGGTCAAAAATTCACTAAGTTAAGAATGGTTTAGTGCCCTTATTCAAAAATTTGTAACTTGAGATACAAGCCTCAAATGGGAAAACTTTGTGAATCAAAGTTGTAGATTATGCAACAAGCTACAACTTTCATGTTTTGACTTTTGTTTGAATCCAAATGGATCTTGGTGAAAAAGTGGGGCAAAGTTGGGAAAAAATTAGGGTTTTTTATAACTTAGAAAAATTCTAGTTTATGAAAAATTCTAATTTCTAACCCTAATTTGCATTTTGTGATTTCTTGATGAACAAGTTTCATGATTTGGCATGTTTTGATGAAAAATGAATCTTGACTCTTGATTTTGACCAAAAAGTCAAAGTTTGACTTTTCAGTATACAGTCAAAATTGATCAATTGACTGGGAAATTCAACTGTCAATCTTGTGTATTTGGGATCTTTTGAGTTTTTGAGCATGTCAAGATAATTCCATGGGGTCCTTGAGTCCATATGTGAGCTTGGTTTGCCATTGGCTAGGTCAAACAGTCAAAAATTGCCTTTGTGCGGTCAAAACCCTAAAAATGACCATTTTGCCCTTTTGGTGATCTGATCAAATTTCTTGTGGAATTGTGATCCAAACTTGATCAAATGGTCCATATGAGTTCATAATGTTGATGTGGGTCAATTTTCATGAGGTTTGACTGTCAATTGGCCACAGTTGACTTTTTCCCCAATATAGTTGATTTCTAGGTCAACTGCCCAATTGACTGGGCAAAACTTGGAACTAAGGCTTGAAACTTGGTGAGGATAAACTTGGGGGTCCAATATGAAGCATGAAAGTCATATTAGGCACTTTAGGTCAAAACATCTTGGTGCAAACACAAACCCTAATTTGGGTCAACAATGCAAGGAGAAGTCTTGAGCAGATGAAATCCTAATTGGATCTTGAGCTTCAAGGGCTTTGTGATGAGAAATCAATGAGAAATGGGAGGGCAAATTTTGGGGTAAAACACCTTGGGAATCACATTAAGATAAGAACATGTATCTACAAAAACTGAAGATAAAACTATATCCAAACACCTCATGGAAATGTGCAGCGTTTTGTTATGTGCTCTACCTTCAACTGGGAGCTCATCATCACAGAAACCCAAACAATTTCCTACAGCAATATTGGTTACGATCCCTCCAAACTGAGCCACAAAAATGTCTTGTGTAACATGTGAAGAACACAAAATATTCAATAAGGAATTGCAGTGAGTCTCTGAACACAAGAGAAGGGATAAGATGGATATCTTGGACGACATCTGGTTGAGTTGATCAACCACTTTGTAATCACTTTTCTTGAGAATCCTCAAAGTTTGCTCCACTTCTTGACCTAAAGGAGGTTCAGGCTGGTCACCAATCACCTGCTTGCCCCTAGCCTTTCCTAGAGCATCACCGTTGGTTTCTTTGGGAGACAGTGGTGGGGGAGAAAAGACCCTGCCGCTACGAGTCATGTTATTGGTTCATGCGATGTTGGTAATATTCTTATCACCACCGGGGGATACTCATATTTATTTCCAAGAATATAGACCATATTATACTCCCACGGAACTTCCTTTGAGTTGTCACACAGAGGAGGAATAGCAATTTGAGTTTTCACGGGGATAACTGGAGCTTGAATCATTAATGGCATAGCGGGAGCCTGAATCATCAACGGTGTGTCTTGTGTTACCGAGATGTTCCTCGGATAATAAGGAATTTCTAAGACATCAATATCTTCTTCTAGATATATCTTCTCTATCTGTAGGACACCTTCATCCATTAGTTTTTGGATAGCTATCTTCAAACTAGTACACTCTTCAGGTTTAGAGGAACATAGTAAGCAAAAATCATGGAGTTCTTACAGCACCTCGTGCTTCAACAAATGTTCTCTAATAGTCCCTAGTGACATCTTGATCTCGTCAACCTTGGTTACCAGAATCTGCTCACTACCTTCTTCAATAGCATTGGCTGCTGCCCTGGGTGAGAAGGAATGAGATTATTCTGAATATTGGGACCAACAGGGTTGAAATTTATGGTCTTTGCATTGAGGAGGTCTTAAAATTTACATTTAAATGCTCTATAATTCTCAATTGTGTGGCCTGGGTCTACAGAATGAAATTCACAATGAGCATTAATATCATACGCCTTTGGAAGAGGATTTGGTGGTGGACCAAGTTCTCGCAGTTGAACCAACTGATTGGAAATAAATTGAGGGAGAAGATGAGCATAGGACATAGGAATAAGATCAAATCTCCTCCCATGCCCTCTTTGTCTCTATTGCACTCTCGGACCTTGAGGTTGCTGATCTTGTTGTTGATAATTCAGAGGTGGTGCAAATTGTTATTGTGGAAGATACTGTGGTTGAGGAACGAAAGGTCGTTGTTGGGCCATCCATGGTGCTGGAGTTGTAGAAGCATACACTTGGGGAACATATTGATTAGAACAGCAACGAGTGTTAGGAAATAAGGAAATCGAACTTGAGGATATGCAGAAGCTTTTCCTTTCTCGATGGCGACAACACTAGTGTCACCCTCTTTCTTCCTGACAAAACCAGAAAACGGCTTCCTACTAATACCAGTATTGTTGTAGGTAGTGTTAGGGATACCTTGGATCATTCCATTCCTGATACAAGTTTCAACACTTTCTCCAATAATAACCATATCGGAAAAAGAAGTAGAGGTACTTCTGAGCATGTGTTGAAGATAAGGACCTCGTAGAGTACCCATGAACAAATCAATCAATTCACGATCCAAGAGAGGAGGTTATACCCTTGCAGCCAGTTCACGCCACCTTTGGGCATACTCTTTAAAAGACTCTTCAGATTTTTATGTCATCCCTTGAAGTTGAGTGCGGCTAGGAGCCATGACGGTATTATAATGGTAATTTCTCAAAAAGGCGTCAGCAAGCTCTCCCCAAGTACTGACATGAGTTCTTTTTAATTTCATATACCATTCCAACGGTGTCCCTGTCAGGTTGTCTTAGAAGAAATGCATGAGCAACGGTTTATTTTCAACATAAGCTGACATCTTTCGACAGTAGGAACAAAGACGAGTCTCTAGGCAGGAGGTGCCTTTATATTTGTCAAAATCAGGAACCTTGAACTTGGGAGGAATAACTACCCCAGGGATGAGGCACATTGCAGCAGTATTGAATCCCGAAGTCTTGATACCTTCCATAGCTTTGAGACGCTCTTCAAGAGCATGGTACATATTTGCAGTTCCAGTAAGTCCCACGGCGTGATTCGCGTGGGGCTCATCAAGATAAATGATGTCGTGATGATAATCAACATCATTCTAAGGAATTCCCGTAGGCGTCTCAACATTAGCATTATTATTCCCTCCATTTGCAGAAGTGGAGGGGGCAGTAGTGGCAAGCTTGGCAACAATTTGATGTAGCTCTTCTTGGCACTTGATGATAGCATAAAGGGTTTCCATAAGTTGATCCATTCGAGTGCCCATAGTGTCCATATCTCGGCGGAGAACATTTTTATTTTCTTCTAAGAGATCCATGAGTCTCCGCTGATTGCTTCTCGTACGGTAGGGATGTAGGTAAGTCATCTTTATTGTTCACTTAAGTCTGATTGAAAAGGGACCCCAATAAGTTTTATTGTGAATAATGAATGCATGATAATATGAATGCATGTTTCATCTTCATTTCCTAGGAAATCCAAAGACTCGTCTATCCATAAGTATCTTTTAACAATTTTTTATTTATTTTTGAAGAGCTCAACCAAAAAGACTTGTATTTGGAATTCCTTAGATATGAGATGCATATTGTGATACGGTGGGAGAACTGACTTGAGATTTTGCGTTTGTTTTCGCACTTGTTCGGTTTAGCAAGAGTCGCCGCTGACTTTTTATTTTATCCAAAGGAAAGGTCAAAAAGCACAGGAAAGACCTTTGAGATATTTTCTTGGGTTCGGGGGGTATATTATGAAAAGGGAATGTGCTAGAACCCTTTTCATCCATGGTTATCCATGGGCTCTTAGTTACTTGTTTTAGATCACTTGCCTTTGCTTTTCAATTGTTTGAAATGGTGCTTTGTGTGTGTGGTTTTGAAAATGTTTTGAAAAAGATGCCTTGTCTAGGCAACCTTTGTAATGATTCTTGTTTGAATATATACAAAGGTGTGTGTCTTTTTGAAAAGATAATTCAATGTTTTGAAAGTTGTTTTTGAAGTTGTGTTGTGAAGTGTGTTTGAAAAATGGCAAGGATATTTTGCAAGATTTTTGATCAAGTAACTAAGAGTTGTCTACCCTATTTTACTCAAAGATCTTTCTTATGTTTTTAACCCTTTTAACAGTGTTGTTTCACCATTGTGTTTGATGAACAACCTTGCGTTAGGATGTTTAAACGGGACAGGCGCGGGTCATCGTATACAATCATTGAAGGCAACTTGTGAGACGCTCTAGCAATTTTGTAAGGGACGGGATCGTTTTATCGAAGGCAACATCGAGGGTCATCGAGGGACTACGATCTTTGTTTATCGAAGGGGCATTTGCTAGAGTGTCTCGTACTCGAGGGACATGATTTCATTTTCCGAGGCAACAAACGAGGTTACCCTAGGGGTGCAAGTGTGAATGGTGTGTTGATTATCATGCATTTGTCTTTGTATTAGGTCAACTAGTGATTGGTTTTGAATTTTCTCATACAAACCCTAATCTCTAATCATGGCATATTTGAAAAGCATAAAGTGCTAGAATTAAATTCTAAGCTATTACAAAAGAGTATCCGGGGATGGGGGTACAAATTATTTACAAATGGGGATGAGTCTTATCAGAATAATGTCCCAAATATTATGGGTTACAACCAAATTGAATTGACGCAATTCAAATATTAACAGATTATAAGATCAAGAAAATCAGAGAAATATGAGATGTATGTATTTATTTACAAATAAAAAAAATGTAACTTAAAAGATTAAGTATTATTGTTATTTCTTTTGTATTTTTATGTTTTTTATTGATTAAGAGTTATTACAGAAAAGAAAAATCATTTTAAGTTAAAGTATTCTATTATTTATGTGTATTTTTGTATTTAATTAAATATAAATATCAAAACAAACTTTAATTCATTATTTCTCTTTATTATTAACAAAACAAAAACAAAATAATAAAAAGAAAGAAAAATAGTGGTGTGAAGAAATTCAATTAGAAAAGTTTGAATATTTAAAAAAATTTGAAAAGGGAGAGATGATGGGCTTAAAGATTATGGCCCAAGAACAAAATCAGAAATAAGAAAGAAAGGGGGGGGGGGGGGGTGGCGCCAGGAATGTTTGGGCTTAGGGGTTCAAAGGGGCAAAAGCCCAACTGCATTGTTTGAACAGATTTGTTTTAGGGTTCGTTCATAATTGGGAAATAGGGTTTATAGTTTGCACAGCGGCGCTCCTCTCCTCTCGTCTTCATCCTCTTCGTCTCTCTCAAACCAATAGGCTTTTGATTCCTCTCTCCAAGCTTCAAGTCGCCAGAGTGATACCTCCACCCTCTCCTCTCCATGATTGTACAAGGCGGCGATTTAAAAAGGTATTGTTTTTTTGTTCTTGACGCATTTTTAGTTTTTTACAGTTTGCTCATTTGTTTGTTTCTTGCATGCTCATTTTGATTTATGGCTTTGATGTTTGATGCATAGTAAAAAGGTTGAGAGTAAATTTACCTTGGACGTTTCGCTTCCGAAAATTGAGAGGAGGAGAGGGCTTGGACTGGTGGCGCTCTCAGGTGGCCAAGGCGGAAGGAGGAGCGTGATGATGTTTATCTGGTACTTTGTATCTTTATCTTCTTTTTGAATCGTTTAATGATGATGTATATTCTGAAAACCCTATATCAATCTGCTTCTGAATCTTCTCTCCTTCTTCTCCTTTGCTATGTTAGTGATGATCCAGTCTGAAACATTGCTTTTGATATGTTTTTCTTTGTTGGCTTTGTTGATTCTGATAATGAATTTTATTCTGAAGATTGTTTGTTGTTCTCTTCACTTCTGACTTTTTCCTCTTTGTGAACTTTGTTGATTTTGATGATGAATATGTGTATTCTGAAAAAGGGCTTGTTGTTAGCTTGGATTTGAGTTTGATATGCAGGCTGTAAGTTTGTGATTTGGAAGTTTGATGAACTTTAGGAAGGCTTGTTGTGCTTGCTTAACAGGCTCATGTGATTTGTGGTTTTTTTTATGGTTTTAGTGTTTTGTTTGTTGGAAGCAAGCTTATGCAGTTTGTTTGTCTATAGTGTTTTTGATCTTTTGGTAAGGCAGGTTGTCTTACTTCTGGCTTTGGAAGGCAGGTTTGAGACTTTTGTTAAGCTTGCTTGTTTTTACAAGCAGTTTTGCAGGTTATGCAAGCTTGTATGATTTTGTGTTGGGAAGGCAGGTTTGATTGAGTTTGTTTGAATGGTTTGAGTTTTTGCAGGTTTTAAAACAGGCTTGAATGGTTTGAGTTTTTGCAGGTTTGGAAGCAAGCTTGCTTCTGCAGGTTTGCTATTTTGTGAGGCTTCAGGCAGGCTTGTGTTTGCTTGTGGTTATACAGGCTTATGCAGTTTGTTTGTTGGAAGCGGGTTCTTAGTAAGTTCAGGCAGGCTTGGACTTTTGAATAGGTTTGAATGGTTTGTGAGGCAGTTTTTGCTTCAGTTTGGAGGTCATGTAATCTCTCTTTTATCTCTTGTGTTTTTCTGCTATTATATTGTTTCTTTGGTTCCTCTTATCTCTCCTTTACAGCCTGCCAAAACTGCAAACTGCAAAACCTATTCACTAGGTTCTCTCATTCCTCTCTCTCCTTAAGCATTTTTAATTGCTTATTTATCTTTTGATTTCTGAAAAATTGGGTTGTCTAGGAAATGATGAAAAAAGCATCTTTGACAAGTTTTTACTTGTCAAATAAACTGCTTCCTGCTGTCTTGCCTTTTGTCTGTTGTATTGTTGTTTTTATGCTTCATTACCATTTTTATCAAATCTGTCTTGTAGCAATTTTATACTGTAGCTGAATGTGGGACTTTGTTTGCTGCTGAGTTTATGCCTTTGTTTTGACTCACCCTGGCAGTTTTGGCGCCTGTTTGCCTCTTTTAACTTTGTAACACCTTTTGCTTGGTTAATGTAACTTGGAATTTTGTAACTCAGTTTGCAGCTTGGAACTTTTTGTGATTCAACCATGTTTTTGCATTGAGTTTGACATGCTTGCATTTATATTTTATTTTTCTCTCTGTGAACCGAGAAGAGTGATCTTCTTGTGATTTGCAGAGAGAAAAATAAAGCATGATGAAAAATAGGCAATCTGATTCTAGACGGCCAATTTTAATGATGATTTCTTTCTTCTTTTCATTTAAAATAATCTTGTACTGACTTTCTTTCTCTTCTTTTTTTCAGGTAGGTACCAGTTGAATAAATGGAAGAAACAGTATAAGATCAAAGATTTCAAGATTTAGGCTTTAGATTTATTTTCTTTTCATTTATTGCAAAAAATATTATTGTAAACACTGTAAATTATAAATTTACAATATTCGAATAACATTTGTAACAATATTTGAAATAAATAAATAAAAGTCTTTGTCAAATATTTCATTCTTTCTTTTGCACTGTCTATTTAATTATTTAAGTCTCTTAAATTAAAATAACTGGGAATGTATCCCAATAACTTTAATCCAGATGAAATAAATAATCAATAAACTTTTGCCGTCTCGCAATCCTGCATTAATCATCAGACGCCTGGCATTCCAATTAACCATGCTTTGTACAGTTAATCAAACAAGTGTTCCATACACTTTTCATTCCACTGATCAAACCAATGCCTCAAAGTTTCAAACAAAGCCTCAGCTCCTATCTCAGATATTTAGGTTCTTTGAGAAACAACCAGCAATCTTGAACAAGCATGACAATAATGTAACAATTAACTGAATATCTGAGGATTCAGTTCTTTCTGAAAAATGCGAATGAAAAAAAAAACTAATTCTGGATTAACTGATAAAGAAAAGTATATTTGACCGATTCTTGAGCCAATCTCGAAAATCAGAGAAAACCCTGGGGTTGTGATTTCTTGTAAAAAATGGGAGGGAAAATTTTGCGGTATAACAGTTGCCCCTGTTCAATCTTCTTGAACCTGAAGAGTTAGATTGGCGAGTTTGCCTTTCGCGACTCGAAGGTAAAAGATGATTGGACACTAGAGTGCCCAAAAATTTGCACTTGTCAAAGCATAGTAGAGAGAATGGGCTTAAAGATGCCATTTGGAGATGTGACAGAATCTTGTCGGAGATGGGCTTAAAGATGCCATCCAAGAATGTTTGTTGAACTGTATGTCGTAGGTGAGTGGGTGAATATCAGAAAGGTATGTATGTTTGGAACATCTCTGAGCTGGGGGTCTGAATAAGCAATAGATTGACATCCATGTTGGGAAGCATCCGTAAACTATTTTCAAATGTTGAACCTGAACAAGCGATAGATTAACATCCGTGTTTGGAGAATCCGTAAACTGTTTTCAGAAGTTGAATCTGAACAAGCGATAGATTAACATCCGTATTTGGATAATCCGTAAACTGTTTTCAGAAGTTAAAGTTGAATAAGCAATAGATCAGCATCCATGTTGGGAAGCATCCGTAAACTGTTCTCAAAAGTTGAATCTGAACAAGCGATAGATTAACATCCGCATTTGGAGAATCCGTAAACTGTTTTCAGAAGTTGAAGTTGAATAAGCAATAGATCAGCATCCATGTTGGGAAGCATCCGTAAACTGTTTTCAAAAGTTGAATCTGAACAAGCGATAGATTAACATCCATATTTGGAGAATCCGTAAACTGTTTTCAGAAGTTGAAGTTGAATAAGCAATAGATTAGCATCCATGTTGGGAAGCATTCGTAAACTGTTTTCAAAAGATGAATCTGAACAAGCGATAGATTAACATCCGTATTTGGAGAATCCGTAAACTGTTTTCAGAAATTGAAGTTGAATAAGCAATAGATCAGCATCCATGTTGGGAAGCATCCGTAAACTGTTTTCAAAAGTTGAATCTGAACAAGCGATAGATTAACATCCGTATTTGGAGAATCCGTAAACTGTTTTCTGAAGTTGAAGTTGAATAAGCAATAGATCAGCATCCATGTTGGGAAGCATCCGTAAACTATTTTCAAAAGTTCAATCTGAACAAGCGATAGATTAACATCCGTATTTGGAGAATCCGTAAACTGTTTTCAGAAGTTGAAGTTGAATAAGCAATAGATCAGCATCCATGTTGGGAAGCATCCGTAAACTGTTTTCAAAAGTTGAATCTGAACAAGCGATAGATTAACATCCGTAGTTGGAGAATCCGTAAACTGTTTTCAGAAGTCTTGATCGAAGCTTGATGACCTTATCCTTGGAAAGGGTCAAAACTAGCTGAAACACAAAGTTATGTTGCATGAAATGTATGATGCAATATATGTGTTACATCAATGTTTATGATATATGAATGTAATGTATGCGTATGTAAGCCGATGAGCTGTCTTGCTGAGGAAAATGAATCCCGGATAGCTGGAGATAATAAAATCTTGACCGCTGTCGGGGAAATAAATCCTTGACTGCTGCTGGGGATTGAGAATATTTTGATCGTTGAAAACGAAAAAAACCTAGGATCACTGTTGAAGAGTATGTGTGTCTTCCAGCTCTTTGACAACCTATGCGGAGATAAATTATACTGCCGGGAGAAGTCAGGAGTTTGGTTTGTATGCCAATCTACTAGGGGATTCCTATTTTGCTGTTTGAGGAGAACTCTGCTGCGGAATGTCTGAAAACTCTGTCGGGGATAGGCCTTTCAAAGTTTTAGCCCTGCTTAGGAAACAGATGAGGCATTTGCAGGGGATCTCTTCTGGAACAGCCTAAAGACACTTTCCTATACTTCCATCTTATCAGCAATTATTCATTTTGTTTTATTTATAAGCAGTGATTTCATTCAAATGCATATGCCCTTTTAATAAATCATTGGACGTTTTCAAATAAAGCACAAGTGTAAAAAAGAAAGAAAAGGCAGGCAGTTTTCTGTACTTTGAAGTAACTTTGTATTAACTTTGTGTAAGTATTTGTACAAAGGGGACAGACATCCTAGTAAGAGAATGTTGTCAAAAGATGAGAAACATTTTATACAAAGAAAGATGGCTATGTGTATCAATTCCATGGGATTCCCATTCTTCTATAGCCTTCACAACTCTGAATATCTTGTCCATTCGCTGCTTCGTCCGCCGATGGCTGGATTGATCAGAAGCTTGAAGCTTGTTGGTGAAGAGGTTGTTCTTAAAGTGATCCGACGAGACATAGGCATACGCTTTAATTCCCTAACTTTTGCCTGGACCGCCCTTTCGGGTTTTCGATCCACCGGGAAACCCTTTTTTGCCCAAGTCTCCCTTTCGGGTTTTCAACTTGTCGGGTGTACGGATTCTTTTTATCCCTAATTTTTGCCTGAACCGCCCTTTTGGGTTTTCGATTCACCGGGATGCCCATTTTTACCCAAGTCGCCCTTTCGGGTTTTCGACTTGTCGGGTCGTTTACGCGTAGTATCTTTTGACTATGTTTGCGTTCGCAGGGTGTGGCAGGTCGTCACTGTCCATGGTGGCCAGGATCATTGCCCCGCCAGAAAAGATGTTTTTGATCACAAATGGTCCTTCGTAAGTAGGAGTCCACTTGCCCCTGGGGTCACTTTGCGGTAAGATAATCCGCTTGATTACAAGATCCCCAACTTGATATACTTGTCTCCTGACTTTTTTGTTGAAAGCCTTGATCATCCGTTTTTGATACGTTTGACCGTGACAAACAGTAGTAAGTCGCTTTTCGTCAATCAAATTAAGTTGATCAAGCCAGGTCTGAATCCAATCGTCTTCGTTCAAACCAGCGTCCTTCATGATTCTTAAAGAAGGAATCTGAACTTCTATAGGTAAAACAGCTTCCATGCCGTATACCAAAGAGAAAGGTGTTGCCCCAGTTGATGTTCATTCCGTGGTACGGTACCCATGTAGAGCAAACGGTAACATCTCATGCCAGTCCTTGTAAGTGACTGTCATCTTTTGAATGATCTTCTTGATATTTTTGTTTGCGGCTTCAACAGCACCGTTCATCTTCGGTCGACAGGGAGATGAATTGTGATGATAAATCTTGAACTGCTCGCACAGAGTGGTGATCATAGTGTTATTCAGGTTTGTACAATTATCTGTAATGATTCGATCAGGAATACCGTACCGGCAAATGAGGTTCTGTTTGATGAAACGGGCAACCACATTCTTTGTAACAGAGGCGAAGGAAGCTGCTTCGACCCATTTGGTGAAGTAGTCAATAGACACCAGGATGAAGCGATGCCCATTGGATGATGTAGGCTTGATCTCTCAAATCATGTCAATGCCCCACATTGCGAATGGCCAGGGAGCTATTAGGACGTTGAGAGGAACCGGAGGGATATGCACCTTGTCAGCATAAACTTGCCATTTGTGACAAGTACGGGAATGTTGATGACAATCAGCTTCCATGGTAGACCAGTAGTAGCCTGCCCTTAGAATCTTCTTAGCCATCGTATGTCCGCTTAAGTGGGTGCCAAAGGTGCCACTATGTATTTCGGTCATGATCAACTCTGCTTCAACCTTGTCCACACAACGAAGTAGAACACAATCATGGTTGCGCTTATAAAGGACACTATTGCTTAGGAAGAACTTGGCAGCAAATTTCCTTAGGAACTTTTTGTCATTGACGGAAGCTCCTTCAGGGTACTCTTGAGTTTGGAGATACCTTTTGATTTCATGGAACCAGGGTTGTTCCACTACTTCTTCGGTATTAATCCATGACAGTGTGCAGATTCGTCCATTCGCTCGATGGTGATTTGGGGAGCCTCATTATCCCAGTTGAGTTTAAACATGGAAGACATTGTAGCCAAAGCATCTGCTAGCTGATTTTCCTCTCGCGGGAAGTGTTCGAAGATAATTTGCTCAAAATGAGATAACAATGTCAGGACATGTTCTTTGTATGGGATGAGGTTAGGATGTTTAGTGTCCCACTCTCCTTTGATTTGACTGATAACCAAAGCTGAGTCTCCAAATACCACCAAAGATTTGATTCCTAAGTCAATTGCAGCTTTAAGATCAAAGATGCAAGCTTCATACTCAACCATGTTGTTGGTGCAGCTGAAACAGAGTCTAGCAGTGAAGGGTGTATGGCAACCTTCTGGAGAGATAAGTACTGCGCTGATACCGTTGCCAAGTGCATTTGAAGCGCCATCAAAGTACAGAGTCCATCGGGATCCTTGTTTAGGTCTGTCATACAGTCCGTTACCTTTAATGTTGTCCAATGTCATGATGTCCTCGTCGGGGAAGTCGAATCTCATAGATTGTAATCTTCGACGGCTTGATGAGATAGATGGTCAGCTAGTACACTCCCTTTTATAGATTTTTGGGTAGTATATTGGATATCATACTCTGTCAGGATCATTTGCCATCTAGCGATTCTTCCAGATAAAGCAGGCTTCTCGAAGATATACTTGATCGGATCCATTTTGGAAATCAGTAAAGTGGTGTGAGTCAACATATACTGCCTTAGCCGGCGAGCAGCCCATACCAAAGCGCAGCAAGTTTTCTCGAGCAGTGAGTAGCGAGTCTCACAGTCGGCAAACTTTTTGCTAAGGTAATAAATGGCATGCTCTTTTCGGCCAGACTCGTCATGTTGGCCCAGTACGCACCCCATTGAGTTGTCCAAAACAGTCAGATACATGATTAGCGACCTTCCTTCGACGGGTGGCATCAGAATAGGAGGTTCTAGTAAATACTCCTTGATCTTATCAAAATCAGCTTGAAATTCATTGTTCCATTCAACTACCTGATCTTTCTTCAACAGTTTGAAAATTGGCTCACAGGTAGATGTTAGGTGAGAGATGAACCTCGCAATATAGTTCAAGCGTCCCAAGAATCCCCTAACCTCCTTTTCAGTACGGGGAGCAGGCATTTCTCGTATAGCCTTTACTTTAGCTGGATCAACCTCAATGCCTTTGTTGCTGACAATAAATCCCAAAAGTTTACCAGACCTGACTCCAAAAGTGCACTTGCTTGGGTTAAGTCTGAGCTTATACTCCTTCAATCTGACAAACAGCTTTTGCAGATGATCAAGGTGCTCTTCTTCTGTCTGTGATTGAGCTATCATATCGTCTACGTAAACTTCGATCTCATGATGTATCATGTCATGAAACAAAGCTACCATAGCACGTTGATAAGTTGCCCCTGCATTCTTCAATCCGAATGGCATTACCTTGTAGCAGAAGGTACCCCATTGCGTGACAAAAGTAGTTTTCTCCATGTCCTCGGGGGCCATTTTGATCTGGTTGTATCCCGAGAATCCGTCCATGAAGGAAAAAACCTTGTGTTGCACCGTGTTGTCAACCAAGATGTCGATGTGTGGCAGTGGAAAATCATCTTTAGGGCTAGCCCTGTTTAAGTCTCGATAATCCACGCACATTCGGACTTTTCCGTCCTTTTTGGGCACGGGCACAATGTTAGCGACCCATTGTGGATAGGAAGTAACAGCCAGAAAGCCAGTGTTGAATTGCTTCATTACCTCAACCTTGATTTTCTCAGACATGTCAGGCCTCATTCGGCGGACCTTTTGCTTGATCGGTGGACAGTCTTCTCTGGTAGGGAGACGGTGAACCACGATATCTGTGTCTAAACCTGGCATGTCTTCGTAAGACCAGGCGAAGATTTCAACATATTCGTTCAACAATTGCACTAAGTGCTCCTTGATATTCGGTTCCAGGTTGGCACCCACTTTTACTTCCTTCCTGTCTTCCTCTGTCCCCAAGTTGATGGTTTCTAGCAACTCTTCATGAGGCAGAATGGCCCTCTCTTCTATTTGTAGAAGCCTGGCTAACTCTCCCGGCACTTCACAATCTTCGTCAACTTCGTACTCAGCATGATTGACCAAATCTTCAGAGTTATCGAAGGCTAAAACAGAATAGTCACCCATGGAATCCGGAGTGGATGGGTACCCGCATTTGTGAGTGTGGGTGTGTGTAAGGGATAGCCATCCTTAAAAAAATGAAAAAGGAAAGAAAAATGAACACAACAGTTTATAGATGAAAAACGTCCAATGATTCATTAAAACATGGCATATGATAATGAAGGAGATCAATCCCTTACAAATGGACCTACATGCCCCGGGCAAGGCATGAGGTGAAAATGGTGTGCAAATTGTTTAGTTATTACAGACCATAAAAATGGGAAATTGTTCAAAGATAAAATTACTGGTTGATAAAGGTGATGGGAACAAAATCCTTTGCTTCCCAGTTGCTCAAACCCTCTTCGACAGTCGGAAAGATCCAATCTTCAAAGTGGCTCTCTTCATCTTCATCTTCTATAGCATTGATTCCATTATGAGTGATCCTTATAGGTGGCCCTCCAGTCTTGGAACGACGCATAGCCTTCTGTCTTGCAGCTGTAAACCCTAGTCCAAATTTGTCCGTCTTATGGGGAAAATTAGGCAATTTCCCCCATGCTGTACTCTTCCCTTCTTTAATCACTGCCTCTGCGTCCTTGAGAGATGCCATCCTAGATACATGCTTGGGAATGATAGGCACCTCAACCATTGTCTTCGCCACTGCTACCTCGAGAGAAACTTCCTCAAAATGCTGGAAAGGCATTTCGATGAACTCCCCATCCAGCTCCACATAACGGAAGGAGTTGAGGTGGCTTATCATGCACTCTTCCTCGCCGTGCACCGTTATAATCTTACCCTTAACAGGATATTTCAGCATCTGGTGCAAAGAGGATGTAACTGCCCCGGCATAATGGATCCACGATCTTCCTAGCAAACATGAATACGACGGACGGATGTCCATCACGTAGAAGGTGGAGTTGAAAACTTATGTGCCTACTTTGATAGGAATATCAACCTCTCCATGAACCATTCTTTTGGAACCATCAAAAGCCCTAACAATGATGTTACTAGGTTTGAGAGTCAGTCCAAACGGTCTAAGGCTTTCTTTGGCAGCACATTCAAGGAAGAACCAGTATCAACTAAGACATAGGCGAGAGTGGTTCCCCGACATTCAACTGAAACATGTAACTCATTGTTGTGTTTCCTTCCTTTGGGAGTTAAGTCAGCATCGGAAAAACCAAGGCCATTATCAGCAGTAAGACTGGCGACACAATCCTGAAACTGGTCAGCCGAAGTCTCTTGGGGAACATGTGCTGCTTTCAAGAATTTGATCAGGGCCTTAGCATGGGCCTCAGAATAGAGCAGGAGAGCTAACATTGAAATTTTAGAAGGGGTCTGCCCTAACTGTTCCACAACGTCATAGTCACTTTTTCTGATTATTTTCAAGATTTCATCCATTTCCTTCTGAGTGGTTTCGGGGATAACCACAGCATGGGCCTTCGTCCTGACAGGCACTTCCAGTATCCCCTTACCCTTGTCGGTAGTTTCAGCAGATGGTCTTACTTCAGGAGTATCCAGTTCTTCAATCACTGGGCCTTGCACGGATGGTCCAACTGTTGCAGAAGCTTTCAAGGGTCTGAAGACTGCTCGAGGGGGAGCAATCTCTGGAGAAAAGATCCGGCCACTGCGGGTTATCTTGCTTGTACCCGCGATGTTCCCTACATCAGGGTTTTCTTCTTCATAAATCTCTTAGACTGTCTCAATTTGTTTGACACCATGGTAGAAGATTTCTCCCCCATAGTTCCACGGTATCGTTTTGCTTGATTGGTACGGGACAGGTCACGGCATGGTGATCTTTAAAGGTACACATTCAGAGTTGGGTGTAATCCTGACAGGCCTTTTGCAAGCCTTGGGAGGATTGTCAGAAATGGTTATGATTGCAATATCGTTGATTAAAGTAGCAAAAGTATCAGGAGTAACAGGATTGAAGGTATCAATAGGGGTTTTCTGGAAAAGTATCTCTTGGGTATCCATCAGGCGTTGGAAACCTGACTTCAACATTGGGCAATCATCTCGTATGCTCAAACAAAAATAACAGTCTTTACCACAACCAGGAAAGATCCCGGTTCTCAACAAATTCTCTTTAATGACAAGTAACGGCGTCAACAGGTCAACAACATCAATAACATGGAGGTCCTCCATAACAACATGAACATTATTATCGTGCTTAGGCATCGGAGTCGAAATCACATTGGGTTTCTCAGGCGCCTCAAATTCTACTTCCTTGGCATCGATTAAGTCCTGGATTTTGTTTTTGAGGGCCCAACAGTTGTTGGTGTCATGCCCTGCACTGTCTGAATGGTAGGCACATTTTGCGTTGGGATGATAATATGGGGACATGGTGTTTGGATTCTTAGGTTCCTCTCTCAAATTAGCAAGATTTAATTTACGGAGATGTGGGAGGATCTGAGCGGGTGTCATATTTATCAGAGTATATTGCCGTGGTGGCCTTTGCTGATAGGTTATGGGCTGATCATTCCTTGGTTGACTGTTTCTAGGCCGGTCTGATGCGGGCTTCTGAATTAATACGGCCCCTACTGTTGGCCGACGTTCCTCTCTTTCCCGATTTCTCTGGGTGTAAACAGCAGAGCTCTCTTTTTTAGCCGGGAAAGTCTTCTTCATGGCGGTGGACGCGAAGGCATCTTTTTGAATCTTTCCACTTTTAATATCGGCCTCAACCCTTTCGCTGGTCAAAATCAGTTCAGTAAATCTCGTGGAAGAACTTCCAATCAGATGATTGAAGAAGGGGCTAGACAGGGTCCCCAGAAACATGTCAACTAACTCCCTATCTAATAGTGGTGGCTGCACCCTTCCAGCCAGATCACGCCACTTCTGGGCGTACTCCTTGAACCCTCATTGGAAGCCATCCCCATACTTTGTAACTGAGTACGAGTGGGCGCCAAATCAGCATTGTATTGATACTGACGATAAAAAGCAGCTTCCAAGTCTTCCCAATTGTGAACCTTTGATCTTTCGAGCTGATAAAACCAGTCTAACTGCGTGCCAGACAAACTGTCTTGGAAAAAGTGTACCCAGAGGTTTTTATCGGATGAATGGGGTTGGATTTTTCTGACATACGACCTCAGGTGCATCTTAGGGCAAGACAGACTGTCGTATTTGGAGAATGTCGGCACCTTGAACTTTGGAGGGATAACAATCCCAGCAATCAATCCCAGCTCTTCGAAATCCAGTCCGGGAACCCTTTGCACTTCCATGGCTGCTAACCGCTCTTCCAGATTTTTATAGATGTCGTCTGCAGGAGGGTACTGCTGCTCGGAATAATCTTCATCTTCTTCAACCTCTTCCTCTTCAACCTCAGACTCAGAGGGTACTGCAGCTCCTTTTCCCTTTCTGGTCCCTTCGTCAGACGTTGAGCGGAACTCCAGAACTCTCCTAGCTTCATTCTCAAATCTTCTTCCCAGCGTAGCTACCCCAATTCTTTTCTTTTTCTTTTTTCCCTTTTCTTGCTCTTTCTTCTCTAACAGTGTTTTAAGATCCTCTTGACCCTTTGCCAAGGTCATGAGGAGTTGTTGGAATTATGAATTTTGTGCTTGCATATCTTTGACCGTCTGCTCAATATCCATCTCGCTGAAATAAACAGCAGAAAGATAAGGAAACCTGGTGTGAAGACCTGTTTATGCATATGATGAATGATATATTTATTCATGTAATGCATCCAAGGATTTAGAAATTCAAAATTGTTGCAGACAAAAGAACACATGTCATATTAATAAGAAGAAATTTTTCAGTACATAAATTCCCCATGGGCCAAATATTACAAAGCTTCTTAAGGTAAAAAGACGTTGTGCATCCTCTTTGGTGCGATGTAAGTGTTAAGAGTCTCCTCTTCATGAAGTCGGCGGGTAAGCTCCAAAACCTTCTTCTCACTGGCATAGAAGCTGGATTCAAAAGTGTTTCGTTCTTCTTTGAGTTGGATCCAACTATTTTGCAATTCTTCCAATGATGTTGGCATGTCTGGATGTAGGAGGGTGTATGGAACCTCTCCTTTCCTAACAGGCTCTTTAATCACGGGGAGAATGTGGGGGTAAGGCATCATAAGACTCTGGGCGCGTGTTCGTACCCACTTGAGGTAAGGCTCAAGAGGGATGGAATTCTTGTGCCCCAGTGTCTTACTATCCACCTTGTTGGGCATCCTCCAAGCTCTGATGAACCTTTGTCGAAGTCCTTGCACATCGTTGTCGAAGTCAAAAACTAGGTCAGGAATCAACATGTCATGAGGTCCATCCCTCTGAGCATATCCAAGTTGTCTCAAAGCTAGACAGGGGTTGTAGGTAATGCCTCCCCTAATTCCAAGTAATGGGACGTTAGGGAATTCCCCACAACAATCAATGATGATGACATTTTCTCTGGACCGAGAACACCAATGTACATCAGAATGTGTGAGGGTCATCAATCGTTATGACCACCTTAAATCCTGCTCATTCTTCAAAACTGATTGTGGAAGGTGAGAAATAAACCACTTTGCTATAAGAGGAGTATAGCACATGAGAACACCTCTTTTCCTCATTGTTCGTGTGTAAAATGAGTGTAGGATGTCCCTAAGCAATGTGGGTATAGGATTCCTGGATATGAAAATCTTGACAGCATTCACATCTATAAGCTGATCAGGGTTTGGGAACAGGACCAACCCATAGATGAGGAGTGCCACAATTTCTTCAAAGGCTTGTAGATCAAGAGAATTCCAGCAGTCTTGTGCCTTCTCAAACAGAAACTTTGCCAAGAAGCCTTTGACACCACTTCTGGTTTCCCAATGTCCTTTGATGTCAGATGGTTGCAAATGTAATGCTTGAGCAACATCTTCAGGCTTTGGTTCTTTTTCTGTACCGTTGTAGGGTAGTTGATGAAGAATAGGAATCCTCAAGAGTTGAGAAAATTCCTCCAAAGTAGGTACCAATTGGTAATCAGGGAATGTGAAACAGTGGTGTAGGGGGTCAAAGAACTGGAAGAGAACTTTCACCATGTCTGCTTCAATGTTGGAGTTGACCAAGCTGAGAAGTCTACCATGTCTTTCACTAAAGAGAGAATTCTCCGGAATCCTAGAAGTAAGTTCCTTGAGTTGAGGAGGGATTCTCACAAGGTTGACTTAAATTGTTTTCCTGCAAAGAGATTCCATGACCTACAAAACAGGAACAAAGATGAAGATCCAAACCCTTGAAATAGTTAGTGGATGCAAATGATGCTTCATGATGTTCATGATGTATGCACAAGCATATGTACAATCAAATCACACAAGATCTTAGTTTCAGGCTTGCATGGTGTTGTACCCCAAAATTTTCCCTCCCATTTCCTCAACATTTTCTCATCACAAGACCTTTGAAAATCAAGATCCAGTTAGGGTTTCCTCTGCTCAAGACTTCTCCTTGCACTGTTGACCCAAATTAGGGTTTGTGTTTGCACAAAGATATTTTGACCTAAAATGCCTAAGATGACTTTCATGCTTCATGTTGGACTCCCAAGTTTATCCACACCAAGTTTCAAGTCTTGATTCCAAATTTTGCCCAGTCAATTGGACAGTTGACCTAGAAATCAACTGTATTGGAGAAAAAGTCAACTGTGGCCAATTGATAGTCAAATCTCATGAAAATTGACCCACATCAACATTATGAACTCACATGGACCATTTGATCAAGTTTGGATCACAATTCCACAAGAAATTTGATCAGATCATCAAAAGGGCAAAATGGTCATTTTTAGGGTTTTGACTGCACAAAGGCAATTTTTGACTGTTTGACCTAGCCAATGGCAAACCAAGCTCACATATGGACTCAAGGACCCCATGGAATTATCTTGACATGCTCAACAAGTTCAAAGGATCCCAAATACACAAGATTGATAGTTGAATTTCCCAGTCAATTGATCAATTTTGACTGTGTACTGAAAAGTCAAACTTTGACTTTTTGGTCAAAATCAAGAGTCAAGATTCATTTTTCATCAAAACATGCCAAATAATGAAACTTGTTCACCAAGAAATCAAGAAATGCAAATTAGGGTTTGAAATGGAAATTTTTCACAACTTAGAATTTTTCTAAGTTATGGAAAACCCTAATTTTTTCCCAACTTTGCCCCACTTTCTCACCAAGATTCATTTGGATTCAAGAAAAAGTCAAAACATGAAAGTTGTAGCTTGTTGCAAAATCTACAACTTTTATTCACAAAGTTTTCCCAAAAGAAACTTTTATCTCAAGTTACAATTTTTGGAACAAGGGTACCAAACCATTCTTAACTTAGTGAAAATTTGACCTATTTTGGACAAGTTTTTTACCTAACTTCAAGACCATTTTTCATACACTTCCACTTGGAATTTCAATTTGCATTTCAAAGATGGATTGTATTACACATTCCAAGCTTTCAAAAATGTCCAAGAACTTCTCAAACAACCTCATGGTTAGGGAGAATCGAATTTTGCAAAATGGGAAAAAGTCACTTTTGTTCTTGGCCAAGACATGTTCATACATTGGTGCCATTTTGAATTCAGCATGCTTAAGCTACATTGCAGGCCTCTAATCCCATTTTCACTCAATAATTCAATGCAAAACCATTGTGTCAAGATGTTGTTCTAAGCATTTGGACATTACATGGAGAATTAACCCTTAATTAGAAAAAGCATTATTTCCATTTTGAAAAAGTAGAACTTTATGTCCATTTTGCAAATCCAAGTGGTACAGTCCAAATCTTCTTGGTACAAGTTTATGAGCAAATTGCACTGATCAAGGCCAATGTATGCAGCATAGTGTGAGGGCCTGTACAGGCTAGAGACATCAAGTGACCATTGTTTGCTTAAAGTTCAAGAAACATTGCATATGACATACCAACTTCCATATCAGTCAACCAGGCCTTAGAGAAAGTTATCAAACACATTCCAAACATTGATCCTAAGCTGAAGCACGAGCCTTTCACCTCCAATACCTTCACAAACTCAGAACCACCATCAAACTGCCAAAATAGAGTGACCTCTGCAGATTGAGTTCCAACTCTCATCCCTGTCATGCTTTCTTGCTAAAAGCTCTTCACACACCTTCCCTACCATCAATGCAAGCTAACCAAAACTTAAAACACGACCTGTAATTCCTCTAACCAGTTCCACCATTTTCATTTTCTTATTTTGCAGTTGAAGTTCTCTAGCACGATTCAAGAAGTTTCAAGACAAAGTAAAGCTTGGAATAGCATCCCTAGACCTCAAGGAAGCTATACCAATCATCACCTTGCACTGAAAGCTTCTCCATTGCCAGATACAACTTCAACTGAACAGGTAAGTTCATGAACTCGTATCTCTCTTATTAGGCATTGTTAGCTTTAGGTTTGTGAAGAAAACATGTCACAATCATAGCCCTGAACATGCCCATATGATTAGATTTCATTTATATTATGTGTGCTGCAAGAATTTTGAGTCTGAACATTGATGGAAAACTAGGTCAGGAATTGGGGGAGAAGAAATTCTCCCTCATCTTAGAGAGTTAAGTCAAGTTTTTTATATCCCTGGATTCGTCTTCTCATGCTCTACACTTTTCATGTTGAAAGTTTTGCTTAAAAGTCCAGGAATTGGGAGATAGAAAACGCGTGTTTGGCTTGAACAAAGGTGTTCTGAGGTTGAAGATGACTTGGTTCTGGGCTGGGCCTGTTTGACATTTCTTTTTGCACCATATTTTTACTTCTGCACCCCATGAGCCCATTTTGCTTATTTCTTTGACTTTTTGACTTTTTCTTTTTTGGATTGACTTATTTATTTTTTCTCATGATATTAAAAATATGAAAAATATTTTTCTCACCATTTTTGAATTTATTAGGCATTTATTTGGTTTTCTTTTAGTTTGTACATAAATAAATAAATACATATACTTTTATTTAAAATACTAAAATAGTGCAAATATATTTTTATACATTTTTATTTTGTTTTACTTTCTGAAAATATTTTATAGAAAAAAATACTTTTTTATTAAATATTAAATATTATTAATTTGTATTATAATACATATTTAGTAAATAATACATATATATATATATATATATATATATATATATATATATATATATATATATATATATATATATATATATATATATATATATATATATATATATATATATATATATATATATATATATATATATATATATATATATATATATATATATATATATATATATATATATATATATATATATATATATATATATATATATATATATTTATTAATATATTTAGGGTTAAAATGCAAAATACATACACTTTTATTTTTATTAATATTTAAATATAAAAATATCTTTTGACAAATATACTTCATTTTATTTTATTTTTGTATACAATAAATAAATACTTGTACATAATAAATAAATAATGCATTTTATTTAAATAGAATTAGGGTTTAACCCTAAACATGAAAAAACTCCCAAAAATAATACTTTTCTTTTTGTTTATTTTGACACATAAAAATACCTTTTTTTCATATATACAAAAACCATTTTTGCATCTTGCATATTTATTCTTATTTTATTTAAATTGTGCAATTAAATTATCTTGTAAATAATTCAATATTGATGTAATAGTTTAGATTTAAATTCCTTGTCAAAATACCCATTTGAACATTTGTACCCCCCTTCCCATATATGGTTTTGTAATAGCTTAGTAAATTTATTTTCGCACTTTATTGCCTTCCAATTATACCATGTTAGAATTAGGGTTTGTATGCGAAAAAACAACGAAAATAGTCTGACCTAATTTCAAGACAAACAAGCATGAAAATGGACACACAAATCACACTTGCACCCCCTAGGGTATTCCACTTGTTGCCTTCAATAAATGGGCCATATTGCCTGTTAGGTCTCTTTGGGCAAAACAAACACAAATCAAATGATCATAGTCCCTCGATGACGCTTTCAAAAAGTTGCCTAAACAAATGATCAAGTCCCTTAAAGAAAATTGCCCAAAGATACTTGGCACCATTGCAATTATGGTCTAAATGATGACCCGCGCCCGTCCCTTTCACATCCTAACATGAGATTGTCCACCAAATACAATGGTGGAACAAACTTGTTAAAAGGGTTAAAACATAGCAATAATCTTTGAGAAATTTAGGAGTAGATAACCTCTTAGTTACTTGAATCAAACTTGCAAAAACAAAAACACTTGCCTATTTTCTAAAACACATCTCACAACACTTTCAAAACAACTTTCAAAAACAAATGAAAACCTTTTCAAAAGACATACATCTTTGTATACATCCCAACATGGATCATTACAAAGGTTGCCACCACATTGGCTTCTTTTCAAAACATTTTCAAACCCACACACACACAAGCACCATTTCAAACAATTGAAAACAAAAGGCAAGTGATCTAAGCAAGTAACTAAGAGCGCATGGATAACCATGGATAGAAAGGGTGCTAATACCTTCCCTTTCTATAATCTACTCCCCGAACCCAAGAAAACATCTCAAAAGGTTTTTGCTGTGCTTTTTAACCTTTCCTTAGGATAAAATAAAAAGTCGGTGGCGACTCTTGCTCAACCGAAACATTTGCAAAAACAAACGCAAAACTCACAGTCAGTTCTCCCACCGTATCACAGAACTGGCGACTCTGCTGGGGAAAATTTTATAGTGGGGTTTACCTTAGGGTCTAGATCACCCTTGTTTTCAATTGTTTGCCTTGTTTGCTTTTATAATTATGGGCTTTGCATCGGAGTTTCATAGATCCTAACCCGGATCTGGGGAATACCCTTTTTAGGTAGCATAATCTGTGAGGGACCTGTCCAGCGTAGACCGACATGGGTGAAGCAGTGGCTACATTGGTGTGGCACCTTGGTCTGTACCTATATCCCTTGTGTTGCAACGGGGAGAATATAGGTCTTCTAAGGAGTCATTAAACACCAACCGACCTTAGAACCCTAAATTGACCAACTTGGCTATTAGGACAGTAGCAGTATGCTACACTCATTGAGGCTAAACTCTCGAGATGGTTCTGGCCGTAAGAAAAGATTGCGATGCTGGAGTTATGACCGATTGAGGGTAGCCAATGATTTGAGATCCTTTAGAACCCGGTTACTTTTGATAGGACAGGTTTTAACCGACGAAACTAAAAGAGGGTAACACCTAAACTTCATGCTGGCCTGAAACCTAAGGATTGTCTTGTGTGACTTGTGTGCCTTACCATGCTTGCCTATGTGAATACTTGTGGTGTGCTTCATCATAGCATCATGCCATCATACCATTGCATGCATCCTGTATAAAGGACTAACCCATTTCAAAGACAAAAAAGTTTCATCTTTGCTCTGTTTTGTAGGACATCATGATGCCCGTGCGTAGGAATACTATCCGGCTCAACCTTGTTCAACCACCAACTTTGCTCAAGGATTTGGTTGGTAGGATTCCAAACACCTCCTCCTTCATCAACAGGCATGGTTCTCTCCTTGGCTTGATCACTGCAAGGTGGGACCAACAACTGATAAGTGTTCTGACCCAGTTTTATGACCCCCTGTATCATTGTTTCACCTTTCAAGACTTCCAGCTGGTTCCTACCCTGGAAGAATTCTCTTATTTGCTTGGGATCCCTGTCTTGGAGCAAACTCCATTCACTGGTTTGGAAAAGACTCCTAGGCCTGAAGAGATTGCTGCAATTCTCCCCTTGACCAAAGAAGAGGTATTGGCTAACTGGGAAACTAGAAGTGGAGTTAAGGGCTTTTTGGTCAAATTTCTGGTTGGCAAGGCTAATGATTTCTAGAATGACTTGGACTTCAAGGCGTACGAAGATATTCTGGCTCTTTTGATCTACGGTCTGGTATTGTTTCCTAATCCTGACACCTTTATCAGTATCCATGCCATAAGGATTTTCATGTCTCGGAATCCTGTACCCACTCTTTTGGGTGATATCCTGCAACAACTCTATGCTCGTACTGCTCGAAAACGGGGAAATCCGTGGTGTTGTGCTCCTTTGCTAGTGAGGTGGTTTATTTCGCACCTTCCTAAGTTCGTGCTGAAGAATGAAGAAGGAAAAGGTTGGGCTCGGAGGTTAATGTCTCTCACTGATAATGACATCACTTGGACCCTCAGAGGTTTGGATGAGGTAGTTGTCATTGATCGTTGCGGAGAATAACTTAATGTTCCGTTGATTGGTATCCAAGGAGGAATCTCTTATAATCCATGCTTAGCTCTCCGCCAGTTTGGAAGAGCCAGAAGAGTTGGGCCTCATGAAATGTTGAGTTTCAGGCAGACAGTGACAAACTACGCCATGGATTCATTAAAGCTTGGGACAGAATTCACAAGGCTGACCCACATGAGTTAGGGCCAAAGACTTCTTTACCAATGGAACCCTATTGCAAATGGGTCCGCGTCCGTGCTCAAAAGTTAGGTATGTCGTACGAAGCTGTTAGACCTATCATTTTTGAATCTCCTGATGAAGATGGGGTTCCTCCAACTATCCTCCCTCCTCAGATACCTACTGATTTTGACACAATGAAGAGATCTTGGGCGCAGCTAAAAGAAGAACGGGATTTCTATCGGGAAAAGTTCAACGAGCAGGAACGGAAGATCCAGAGGCTGACTAAGCAATTGGAGGAAGAGCGGGTCCTGAACAACTACATCAACACTGAGAAGAGGAGGCCATGGGAGTACTGATGAGCTTTGGATATTTCCTTTTATAGCTTTTATTTCCTTTCCAGTATTTTTCATTCCTGTAATGCCTAAGGGCAAGTTGTTGAATAATTAAAATTTTAATCTAATGAAGTGTGTTTCCCTTTTGTCTACAAAGTTGAATCTTGTTTGTCTTTGAAAACATAAAACATACGCATCTCATTGCACCATATGCATAGCAGGTACCCTATTTCACAGGTTGCTTAATCTTCTTCACTGTTTATTTGAACAGTCATCATGAATCCAGACTCATCCAGTGAGCAAGCAATCAAGGCCCTTCAGGCCCAAAGTTCCCAGTTTCAAGAGATGGTCCTGAGCCTGGCCCAAGGTCAGCAAGAGTTGAAGACTCTACTCCTGAAGAAGAAGAAGAAAAAGAGGACTGCGTTATTCAACACTGGACGCAGATTTGGGAACACACTCCATAATGAAGCTGATCCAACTACTTCTTCTGCTGAGAAAAACAGTCCCCAAGGGGGAGGAGCTCCTAGTCCTGCAGTCTCTGACAACGAGACGGACTACAATGACGAACAATACCCACCTGCTGCTGACAGATACAAGCAATTGGAGGACCGCTTGAGCGCAATGGAGATTCAGAATATGTCGGGGCTAGATTTCAGAGATTTGGGGTTATCTTCTGGGGTAGTAATTCCACACAAGTTTAAGGCGCCTGCCTTCGCCAAATATGATGGGGCCTCCTGTCCAAAGCTGCATCTAAGGTCGTACGTAAGGAAGATCCAACCTTACACGGCAGATAAGAACCTTTGGATTCACTTCTTCCAAGATACCCTTTCGGGGTCACAGCTTGAGTGGTTCTACCAACTAGATGGAACTAGCATCCGACACTGGGAAGATTTGGCAACCGCATTCTACAGACAATATCAATACAATTCTGATCTTGCTCCTACGCGTACCCAACTTCAGGGTATGTCTCTAGGAACGGGCGAAGGGTTCAAAGAATATGCCCAAAAATGGAGAGATTTGGCTGGTAGGGTGCAGCCTCCATTGACTGATCGTGAGCTGGTTGATATGTTTCTAGGGACTTTGTCTGGTCCGTTTTTCAATCATTTGGTTGGTAACTCCTCCGCTGGGTTTACGGATTTGATTCTGACAGGAGAAAGAATTGAAGCTGGCATCAGGTCAGGAAAGATACAAAAAGCTGCCTCCCCAAGTACTGAGAAGAGGCCTTTCAAGAAAGAAGCAAGTGTCGTCTATGGTCCTAGAAGACAAGTCAAGCCAGAAAGTCGCCAAGCCATCAATGCTTTGGTCATTTCAAAACCTGTTGCTGCTCCTCAGCAGTACAATCAACAAAGAGGTGAAAGGCCCAAGAGGCAGTATACTCGGCTGAGTATGACCTTGTCATAAATCTTACCGCAACTGTTATCAACCAACTTGGTGACCATCAAAGAAGCGCCAAAGGTCGTGAATACTGCATCTCCTAAGTATAACCCAAATGCCCGTTGTGCTTATCATTCCGATAGCCCCGGGCATACTACTGATGATTGCTGGGCCTTGAGAAATAAAGTGCAAGATCTTATCGACGCGAAGGAAATTCAGTTTGAGGCGCCTGAGAGGCCAAATGTTGTAACTGCTCCTATGCCCCAGCATAGAGTAAATGCCATCGAGGAAGATTTGTATGCTGTTTCGGTGAATGATGTTGCTACCCCTCTTTTGACTGTTAAGAGGAACTTACTACTAGCCGGTTTATTTCCGGGTTGTAGCAAGGGTTGCCTCCTGTGTGCTGTTATCCCTACCGGTTGTCTGCTGCTGAGATCAGGCATCCAAATCCTGATGGATAGCAAGGAAATTCTGTTCAAGAAAACTGTTGTTCCGTTTGTCTCCGTTGAAGAAATATCTGTTGTCACAATTTACAATCCTACCAAAGCTCCTCCGAGGAAGCCAGTCCAAATTATGTCTGTTGCACCCATTACTATTACTGTTCCGGGGCCTCTCCCCTATGAGTCTGATAAAGCGGTCCCATGGCATTATGGGGCCGACGTGTATGTGCTTGGGGTGAAGCAGGAGTTCAACACCAATACCAGTATCAGTAACATCACTGGTCCCGCCAAGATTACCCGCAGTGGCAGGCTCTTCTCGCCTGACATTGCACCGCCAGTTATCCGAAAACCTCTCACCATCACACCCGCAAGTGTGCATGTTCCGAATCAAGTTCCTGTGTCTACTACTGCCGCCGAGTCCTCTGATACTCGGGGCAAAGAAGTTGCTACCAATTTTCCTGCCAGGACGGAGGCACCAAAAAAGACTGCTGTGGAAGCCTCCCAACAAGAAATGGAGGAAATTCTTAAAATCATCAAAAAGAGTGACTTCAATGTTGTTGAACAGTTGGGGCATACCCCCTCCAAAATCTCTATGCTATCATTGCTGCTATGCTCAGAGGCCCATGCAAAAGCCCTGATTTCATTTCTGAAAACGGCCCATGTGCCGCAAGAGACCTCTGCAGATCAATTCACTGACTGTGTAGCTAATTTGACAGCCGACAATGGATTGGGGTTCTCAGATGCTGACCTTACCGCCAAAGGGAAAAATCACAATGATGCCCTGCATGTTTCCATAGAATGCAGGGGTACTACTCTCGCACACGTGTTGGTGGATACCGGTTCTTCCCTGAATGTTTTTCCCAAGAAGGCATTGGATCGCTTGGATTGTAAGGGTCTGGAGTTGAAACCTAGTAACATCATTGTTAGAGCCTTCGACGGTTCTAAGAGGATGGTGCACGGTGAAGTAGACATCCCTATTCGTGTGGGTTCCCAAGTTTTCGACTCAACGTTCTATGTAATGGATATCCGTCCATCTTACTCCTGCTTGTTGGGTCGACCCTGGATTCACAAGGCTGGGGCAGTAACATCCACTCTACACCAAAAGCTCAAATACCCTGTCAAAGGGAAGATTGTTATTGTGCAGGGTGAGGAGGAATACATGGTTAGTCACTTGAATTCATTCCGGTATATCGAGATGGACGGGGAGTTTATTGAAACCCCCTTTCAGCACTTCGAGGAAGTACCTCCAACGTTGGCATCAGCTGAAACAGTGGTTGAAGAAGACTTGTCGTTGAAGATGGCATCCTTGAAGGATGCCCGGGCTGTAATCGAGAAAGGCAATTGTGCAAACTGGGGTCAGCTTCCTGACTTCACTCAAAAGAACGACAAGTTTGGGCTGGGCTTTACTGCATAGGCTCAGAGGGCTGTGCGCAAGGAAAAGATCAGAAAGGCTTCAGTGTTTATCACCAGTCCAAGGGTGAATGCTATCGAGGAGGATGTAGAGGAAGCAGAGTTTGACAGTTGGATCTATCCAACCACCAGCAACGAACCAAGCAACTGGACGACAAAGGATTTTACACCTATCACATTTGTCACGCAGTAATTAACTCTTTTGATTTTCAATTTGTAACAAACAATATGTTAAAACTTTATTGGCTCGGTGTCCTACCCGGGGCATCGTGGCTTCATTTGTGAGGGCTTTTTGTATGACATTTCCATATATCATCAATCAAAACATTGGACGTTTGTTGCATTTCAAATCTTGTGCTCTTTTTCTTTGTGTTATATATTGCAAAACAGCTATATTTACACACACTCACTTATACAGGTTTCAATCCACTCTGGATCTCACTGGCAACAGCCCTGCTACCACCAGTTTTGACTTCGAGAATCCGATCAACTTGGCTGAAGACGAAGGTGAAGATGATTGCGAAGTGCCTAGTGAACTCGCAAGACTGCTACTCCAAGAAGAGAGGGCTGTTCAACCACATGAAGAGCCGGTGGAAACAGTTAACCTGGGTACTGAGACAAATAGGAAAGAGGTCATGATTGGTGCCAATCTAGAGCTCAGCGTGAAGCAACGATTGATCCAGATGCTACATGATTACATGGAGATTTTTGCTTGGTCCTATGAGGACATGCCTGGTTTGGATGCCGACATTGTAGTTCATCACCTGCCAACCAAGGAAGACTGCCCTCCGGTAAAGCAAAAGGTCCGCCGCATGCGTCCAGAGATGTCCGAAAAGATCAAGGCTGAGGTTATGAAGCAATTCGATGTCGGGTTTCTAGCAGTAACTTCTTACCCTCAGTGGGTTGCCAATGTGGTGCCAGTGCCGAAGAAGGACGGAAAAGTCAGGATGTGTGTCGACTACAGGGATCTAAACAGGGCAAGCCCCAAGGATGACTTCCCCTTACCTCACATTGACGTTCTTGTTGACAATACTGCTCAACACAAGGTGTTCTCCTTCATGGATGGTTTTTCAGGGTATAATCAGATCAAGATGGCTCCGGAAGATATGGAAAAGACTACCTTTGTGACTCAGTGGGGCACCTTCTGCTACAAGGTCATGCCGTTCGGATTGAAAAATGTTGAGGCAACCTACCAACGTGCCATGGTTGCTTTATTTCATGATATGATCCATCATGAGATTGAGGTATACGTTGATGACATGATTGCAAGGTCCCAAACTGAGGAAGAACACCTTGATCATCTGAGGAAGCTGTTTGACCGACTAAAGTTATATAAGCTGAGGTTGAATCCCAACAAATGCACCTTTGGGGTAAGATCCGGAAAATTGCTAGGTTTCATTGTAAGTGATAAAGGTATTCAGTTGGAACCTGCCAAGGTAAAAGCCATACAAGAGATTCCAACTCCAAAGACAGAGAAAGAAGTCAGAGGCTTCCTGGGACGACTGAATTACATTGCCCGATTCATCTCACATCTAACCGCTACTTGTGAGCCAATCTTCAAATTACTGAAGAAAGATCAAGTAGTACGTTGGAACAATGAATGTCAGGCTGCTTTCAAAAAGATAAAGGAGTACCTCCAAGAGCCACCTATTCTTATGCCGCCAGTGGAAGGGAGACCTCTGATACTATACTTGAATGTGCTTGACAATTCAATGGGGTGTGTGCTGGGGCAGCATGACGAGTCTGGCCGAAAAGAGCACGCTATTTATTACTTTAGCAAAAAGTTTACCGACTGTGAGTCTCGTTACTCACTGCTCGAGAAAACTTGTTGCGCTCTGGTATGGGCTGCTCGCCGGCTGAGACAGTATATGCTGACTCACACTACTCTTTTGATTTCAAAGATGGATCCCATCAAGTACATATTTGAAAAGCCTGCTCTGTCTGGGAGAATAGCAAGATGGCAAATGATCTTGACAGAATATGATATCCAGTATACAACTCAGAAAGCAATTAAAGGAAGTGTACTGGCAGATCATTTGGCACACCAACCTGTGGACGATTACTAATCATTGAACTTTGATTTTCCGGACGAAGACATCATGGTGGTAACTGATTGTGAAGTACCCAGACCGGATGAAGGACCTGAGGAAGGATCCTGATGGTCTATGCATTTTGACGGAGCCTCCAATGCTTTGGGTAACGGCGTCGGCGCTGTAATCATATCGCCCAAAGGAACTCATACTCCACTCACCGCCCGATTGTGTTTCAACTGCACCAACAACATGGCAGAATATGAGGCATGTATCATGGGTCTGCAAGCTGCAATCGACTTAAGGATCAAATTTCTGAGTGTCTTCGGAGATTCCGCTCTCGTGATCAATCAGATCAAAGGCGAGTGGGATACGAAACACCCAAATCTTATTCCTTACAAGGAGTGTGTGTTGACCTTGCTTCCCCACTTTGAAGAGATAACTTTTGAGCACTTCCCAAGAGAGGAGAATCAGCTAGCGGACGCACTAGCTACGATGTCTTCAATGTTCAAAGTTAAATGGGACAATGAGGCTCCCTGGATCATTATCTGGAAGTTGGACGAACCAGCATACTGCTGCGATCTTGAGGCCGAAAAGGTGACTGAAAAACCCTGGTATCATGAGGTGAAGAGGTACTTGGAAGCTCAGGAATACCCTGAAGGTGCATCTGTCAATGACAAGAAATTCATGAGAAGGTTTGCGGCAAAATTCTTCCTCAGCAATGGCATTCTCTACAAACGGAATCATGATTCAACTCTACTGCGTTGTGTGGATAAGGCTGAAGCAGAGAAGATCATGATAGAACTGCATGAAGGTACATTCGGAACACATTCCAGTGGACACACCATGGCAAAGAAAATCCTTCGGGCAGGATATTTCTGGTCCACAATGGAAGCCGATTGTTACCAACACTCTCGAACTTGTCATAAATGCCAGATCTATGCTGACAAGGTGCATATTCCTCCGGTCCCTCTGAACGTCCTGACGGCACCTTGGCCTTTTGCAATGTGGGGCATTGATATGATCGGTGAGATCCGACCGACGGCGTCCAACGGGCATCGCTTCATCTTGGTGGCAATCGATTACTTCACAAAGTGGGTTGAGGCAGCTTCCTACGCCACGGTAACCAAGAGTGTCGTGGCACGTTTCATCCGGCATAATCTGATCTGTCGGTACGGCGTCCCGGAAAGAATCATTACGGACAATGGTACCAATCTCAATAACAAGCGAACAATTCAAGATACAGCACCACAACTCTTCTCCCTACCGGCCGAAGATGAATGGGGTTGTAGAAGCAGCGAATAAGAATATCAAGAAAATTGTGCAAAAGATGACAGTGACCTATAAAGATTGGCACGAGATGTTACCGTTTACTCTTCATGGGTACCGTACCTCAGCAAGGACGTCAACCGGGGCAACTCCTTTCTCCTTGGTCTATGGCATGGAGGCAGTCTTGCCAATTGAAGTCCAGATACCTTCTCTCCGAATAATGAAGGATGCAGACTTGAGTGAAGATGACTGGATCCAGACTCGGCTTGATCAATTAAACCTGATTGATGAAAAGAGACTCACCGCTATCTGTCATGGTCAAACGTACCAAAAACGGATGATCAGGGCATTTAACAAGAAAGTCAGACCACAAGAGTATCAAGTTGGGGACCTGGTAATCAAGCGTATCATCCTTCCTCAAAGTGATCCCCGGGGAAAATGGACCCCTACTTACGAAGGGCCATTTGTGGTTAAACATGTGTTCTCAGGAGGAGCCTTGATCCTGACCACCATGGATGGTGACGACCTTCCTCACCCCGCCAATGCAGACATAGTGAAAAGGTACTACACATGAATAAAAGACCCGCTAGGTTGACATACCTAGGCAAAAATAAAGGCTTCCCGGCGAACCAAAAGGGTTCGGGCAAAAATAAGGGATGAAAATGAAAAAAATCTGTACACCCAGCAAGTCGAAAACCTGAAAAGGCGGCTTGGGCAAAAATGGGTATCCCGGTGGACTGAAAACCCGAAAGGGCGGTCCAGGCAAAAGTTAGGGATAAAGCGTAACACTATGTCTCATTGGATCACCTTGCATCAGGAATTCGGCGACAACTATCTGGCTCAGATTTCGGCATCGACCAATCAGCTTCATCTTTAACTAGGCAGCAAAGTGATGAGACGCTTGAAGACATAAAGGAGATAGCAGAGTTGGAACCCAGTAGGATTGTTCACATAGCTGTTTTGTTTCCTTTTCAAAATTGTAAATTCTATGTTATTCGGCGGCATTCTCTTACTAGGATGTCAACCTCTTGTACAAAAACGCCTATTCACATGCAAAATTCAAATCAATACAAATTCACTTGTCCATACAAATTGCCATTATTTTTCCTTTTTCTGTTTTGTCTTGCGAAGAACGTCCAATGTTCATTTTTTGATATATGCATTTGACATTAAATTGCTGATTCATAAATATTTGCATATGAAACAAAAGACTAATTACAGGTGACATCAGAAACAGGGGCAATGTGAAGTTGTCTGATGCAGTCTGGTTGCTTTGTCCGCCAAGGTACCAAGGTAGATTCGACTGAAGAATGTGATTAAATCATCTCAACTCCCCGCAGAGTAGGACAAGATTCAGCAATACTTTCCCCAAGCAGAGTTGGTTCCCCGTCGATCCTGAAAAGGCACAACATTCCCCGGCAGAATATCAGTACCTCAGTACAATTCCAAAAGTTTCCCCAGGAAAGTGGAATTCTTACCCCCGGCAGGTCTTAAAGCTTATCCCCAGTAGATTCTGGAAGCTTGTTCCCTGCAGAATACGGACGTCTCTCCCGAGCTTTATTCAAAGTTATTCCTCACAAGGGCTTATAACTGGGTTATCCTCAGCTAATTGCCACGGAAGATCGCCCGCGGCAAAGTTCTTTCAATCCCCAACGGAGTTTATCTTTGGTATCCCCAGCGGAGTTTATCTTTGGTATCCCCAGCGGAGTTTATCATCATTATCCCCAGCGGAATCCATCATTGAAGTCCTCAGCAGGCCTCTCATCGAACTTCAGCAAAGTATCTCTTCCACGGAGCAATTCCCCGGCCGGCCGTCAAGGATCTATTTTCCTAAGATGAAAATACACTCATAAACATTTCACATTTTCATACATCTTGCTTACATACATGATAAAGTGCATACAACACTATCTCATGTTGAACATCATGACATCATGCATATCATACATCATGACATTGCATACAACTTATGTTTTTGCCTTTTCAGAAAAAAGAAGAAAAAAAAACAATTCCAAAGACAACTACCTTCAACTGTCACAATTCCAGATTCGATACCTGTATCTAGCCAGGGCACATCTGAGAGTGATCAGTTTCCAGACTCGATTCCTGTATCTAGCCAGGGCACGTCTGAAGAGTTCAAAGATTCGATTCCTGTATCCAGCCAGGGCATATCTAGCAACTATCACAATGCCAGATTCGATTCTTGTATCCAGCCAGGGCATATCTGTTGAGCACATTTCCAGACTCGATTCCTGTATCTAGCCAGGGCACGTCTGAAGAGTTCGAAGATTCGATTCCTGTATCCAGCCAGGGCATATCTATTGACGACTATTTCCGAATTCGACTCCTGTATCAAGCCAGGGCACATCTATGAGCAACCAATTGTAGATTCGACACCTGTATCTAGCCAGGGCATATCTGCATGAGGAGATTGAAGATCAAACACCTGTAACAAGCCAGGAAAACATCTGTCTTTCTCAAATACACAAGTTCTCGCTAAGGAATCTCTTATGCGATCAACACTTCCAAATGGCATCTATAAGCCCATTCCCGACAAGGTTCTGTCACATCTCCAGATGGCATCTATAAGCCCATCTCCCTATCCACCATCTCTCCAAATGGCATCGGTAAGCCCATTCCCGACATCATATTGCTGATACTTCAACATGCGAGTGCAAATTTCCGGGCACTCTAGTGTCCAATCTCCTTTTACCCTCGAGTCACGAAAGGCAAACTTGCCAATCTAAATCTTCAGGTTCAAGAAGATTGAACAGGGGCAACTGTTGTACCCCAAAATTTTCCCTCCCATTTCCTCAACATTTTCTCATCACAAGACCTTTGAAAATCAAGATCCAGTTAGGGTTTCCTCTGCTCAAGACTTCTCCTTGCACTGTTGACCCAAATTAGGGTTTGTGTTTGCACAAAGATATTTTGACCTAAAATGCCTAAGATGACTTTCATGCTTCATGTTGGACTCCCAAGTTTATCCACACCAAGTTTCAAGTCTTGATTCCAAATTTTGCCCAGTCAATTGGACAATTGACCTAGAAATCAACTGTATTGGGGAAAAAGTCAACTGTGGCCAATTGACAGTCAAATCTCATGAAAATTGACCCACATCAACATTATGAACTCACATGGACCATTTGATCAAGTTTGGATCACAATTCCACAAGAAATTTGATCAGATCATCAAAAGGGCAAAATGGTCATTTTTAGGGTTTTGACTGCACAAAGGCAATTTTTGACTGTTTGACCTAGCCAATGGAAAACCAAGCTCACATATGGACTCAAGGACCCCATGGAATTATCTTGGCATGCTCAACAAGTTCAAAGGATCCCAAATACACAAGATTGATAGTTGAATTTCCCAGTCAATTGATCAATTTTGACTGTGTACTGAAAAGTCAAACTTTGACTTTTTGGTCAAAATCAAGAGTCAAGATTCATTTTTCATCAAAAAATGCCAAATCATGGAACTTGTTCACCAAGAAATCAAGAAATGCAAATTAGGGTTTGAAATGGAAATTTTTCATAACTTAGAATTTTTCTAAGTTATGGAAAACCCTAATTTTTTCCCAACTGTGCCCCACTTTCTCACCAAGATTCATTTGGATTCAAGCAAAAGTCAAAACATGAAAGTTGTATCTTGTTGCAAAATCTACAACTTTGGTTCACAAAGTTTTCCCAAAAGAAGCTTGTATCTCAAGTTACAATTTTTGGAACAAGGGTACCAAACCATTCTTAACTTAGTGAAAATTTGACCTATTTTGGACAAGTTTTTAACCTAACTTCAAGACCATTTTTCATACACTTCCACTTGGAATTTCAATTTGCATTTCAAAGATGGATTGTAGTACACATTCCAAGCTTTCCAAAATGTCCAAGAACTTCTCAAACAACCTCATGGTTAGGGAGAATCGAATTTTGCAAAATGGGAAAAAGTCACTTTTGTTCTTGGCCAAGACATGTTCATACATTGGTGCCATTTTGAATTCAGCATGCTTAAGCTACATTGCAGGCCTATAATCCCATTTTCACTCAATAATTCAATGCAAAACCATTGTTTCAAGATGTTGTTCTAAGCATTTGGACATTACATGGAGAATTAACCCTTAATTAGAAAAAGCATTATTTCCATTTTGAAAAAGTAGAACTTTATGTCCATTTTGCAAATCCAAGTGGTACAGTCCAAATCTTCTTGGCACAAGTTTATGAGAAAATTGCACTGATCAAGGCCAATGTATGCAGCATAGTGTGAGGGCCTGTACAGGCTAGAGACATCAAGTGACCATTGTTTGCTTAAAGTTCAAGAAACATTGCATATGACATACCAACTTCCATATCAGTCAACCAGGCCTTAGAGAAAGTTATCAAACACATTCCAAACATTGATCCTAAGCTGAAGCACGAGCCTTTCACCTCCAATACCTTCACAAACTCAGAACCACCATCAAACTGCCAAAATAGAGTGACCTCTGCAGATTGAGTTCCAACTCTCATCCCTGTCATGCTTTCTTGCTAAAAGCTCTTCACACACCTTCCCTACCATCAATGCAAGCTAACCAAAACTTAAAACACGACCTGTAATTCCTCTAACCAGTTCCACCATTTTCATTTTCTTATTTTGCAGTTGAAGTTCTCTAGCACGATTCAAGAAGTTTCAAGACAAAGTAAAGCTTGGAATAGCATCCCTGGACCTCAAGGAAGCTATACCAATCATCACCTTGCACTGAAAGCTTCTCCATTTCCAGATACAACTTCAACTGAACAGGTAAGTTCATGAACTCGTATCTCTCTTATTAGGCATTGTTAGCTTTAGGTTTGTGAAGAAAACATGTCACAATCATAGCCCTGAACATGCCCATATGATTAGATTTCATTTATATTATGTGTGCTGCAAGAATTTTGAGTCTGAACATTGATGGAAAACTAGGTCAGGAATTGGGGGAGAAGAAATTCTCCCTCATCATAGAGAGTTAAGTCAAGTTTTTTATATCCTTGGATTCGTCTTCTCATGCTCTACACTTTTCATGTTGAAAGTTTTGCTTAAAAGTCCAGGAATTGGGAGATAGAAAATGCGTGTTTGGCTTGAACAAAGGTGTTCTGAGGTTGAAGATGACTTGGTTCTGGGTTGGGCCTGTTTGACATTTCTTTTTGCACCATATTTTTACTTCTGCACCCCCTGAGCCCATTTTGCTTATTTCTTTGACTTTTTGACTTTTTCTTTTTTGGATTGACTTATTTATTTTTTCTCATGATATTAAAAATATGAAAAATATTTTTCTCACCATTTTTGAATTTATTAGGCATTTATTTGGTTTTCTTTTAGTTTGAACATAAATAAATAAATACATATACTTTTATTTAAAATACTAAAATAGTGCAAATATATTTTTATACATTTTTATTTTGTTTTACTTTCTGAAAATATTTTATAGAAAAAAAAACTTTTTTATTAAATATTAAATATTATTAATTTGTATATATAATACATATTTAGTAAATAATACATATATATATATATATATATATATATATATATATATATATATATATATATATTTATTAATATATTTAGGGTTAAAATGCAAAATACATACACTTTTTATTTTTATTAATATTTAAATATAAAAATATCTTTTGACAAATATACTTCATTTTATTTTATTTTTGTATACAATAAATAAATACTTGTACATAATAAATAAATAATGCATTTTATTTAAATAGAATTAGGGTTTAACCCTAAACATGAAAAAACTCCCAAAAATAATACTTTTCTTTTTGTTTATTTTGACACATAAAAATACCTTTTTTTCATATATACAAAAACCATTTTTGCATCTTGCATATTTATTCTTATTTTATTTAAATTGTGAAATTAAATTATCTTGTAAATAATTCAATATTGATGTAATAGTTTAGGTTTAAATTCCTTGTCAAAATCCCCATTTGAACATTTGTACCCCCCTTCCCATATATGGTTTTGTAATAGCTTAGTAAATTTATTTTCGCACTTTATTGCCTTCCAATTATACCATGTTAGAATTAGGGTTTGTATGCGAAAAAACAACGAAAATAGTCTGACCTAATTTCAAGACAAACAAGCATGAAAATGGACACACAAATCACACTTGCACCCCCTAGGGTATTCCACTTGTTGCCTTCAATAAATGGGCCATATTGCATGTTAGGTCTCTTTGGGCAAAACAAACACAAATCAAATGATCATAGTCCCTCGATGACGCTTTCAAAAAGTTGCCTAAACAAATGATCAAGGCCCTTAAAGAAAATTGCCCAAAGATACTTGGCACCATTGCAATTATGGTCTAAACGATGACCCGTGCCCGTCCCTTTCACATCCTAACATGAGATTGTCCACCAAATACAATGGTGGAACAAACTTGTTAAAAGGGTTAAAACATAGCAATAATCTTTGAGAAATTTAGGAGTAGATAACCTCTTAGTTACTTGAATCAAACTTGCAAAAACAAAAACACTTGCCTATTTTCTAAAACACATCTCACAACACTTTCAAAACAACTTTCAAAAACAAATGAAAACCTTTTCAAAAGACATACATCTTTGTATACATCCCAACATGGATCATTACAAAGGTTGCCACCACATTGGCTTCTTTTCAAAACATTTTTAAACCCACACACACACAAGCACCATTTCAAACAATTGAAAACAAAAGGCAAGTGATCTAAGCAAGTAACTAAGAGCCCATGGATAACCATGGATAGAAAGGGTTCTAATACCTTCCCTTTCTATAATCTACTCCCCGAACCCAAGAAAACATCTCAAAAGGTTTTTGCTGTGCTTTTTAACCTTTCCTTAGGATAAAATAAAAAGTCGGTGGCGACTCTTGCTCAACCGAAACATTTGCAAAAACAAACGCAAAACTCACAGTCAGTTCTCCCACCGTATCACACATGGGGTATCATAGGTGAGTACCCTCTTGAAGTTCGTTGGCTCAACCTGTCTTATAAATAGTAACTGGGTTCTAAGGAGCTCAATATCACTGGATTATTTTCTGCGTTCATTGTTCCGGTTTAGCCACTTAACTGGCGACCGAAATATTCCAAGAAAACAATCCTCAATGAGTGTAGTATCGAGTATCTACCAACTTCGGACTGTACCAAAGTCGGTCATCTCACTACTCCTAAAAAAGGCCAAGATGGTCAAGTAAGGTTCTAAGAGTTCATTAGTGCTTCATGACATCGCTCAGCGGCCCCGTATTCTCTTTGATTGACTCAAAGGCTACCAGTACCTACAAATATGTCGCACTAATATAGCTATTGCTTCAACCATGTCGGTATACCCCGCACAGTTTCCACAACGTATTGCTATTTACCTATGAATGTTTCCCCAAATCCGGGTAAAGGATTTCAAGCCGAAACAAAAGAACCAAATGTAAAGCAATCAAGGCAAACAAAATAATCATGCAAAGGTGATCTAGAAACCCTAAGGTAACCCCACTTTTATAATTTTCCCCAGCAGAGTCGCCAGTTCTGTGATACGGTGGGAGAACTGACTTGAGATTTTGCGTTTGTTTTTGCACTTGTTCGGTTTAGCAAGACTCGCCACCGACTTTTTATTTTATCCAAAGGAAAGGTCAAAAAGCACATAAAAGACCTTTGAGATGTTTTCTTGGGTTCGGGGGGTAGATTATGAAAAGGGAATGTGCTAGCACCCTTTTCATCCATGGTTATCCATGGGCTCTTAGTTACTTGTTTTAGATCACTTGCCTTTGCTTTTCAATTGTTTGAAATGGTGCTTTGTGTGTGTGGTTTTGAAAATGTTTTGAAAAAGATGCCTTGTCTAGGCAACCTTTGTAATGATTCTTGTTTGAATATATACAAAGGTGTGTGTCTTTTTGAAAAGATAATTCAATGTTTTGAAAGTTGTTTTTGAAGTCGTGTTGTGAAGTGTGTTTGAAAAATGGCAAGGATGTTTTGCAAGATTTTTGATCAAGTAACTAAGAGTTGTCTACCCTATTTTACTCAAAGATCTTTCTTATGTTTTTAACCCTTTTAACAGTGTTGTTTCACCATTGTGTTTGATGAACAACCTTGCGTTAGGATGTTTAAACGGGACAGGCGCGGGTCATCGTATACAATCATTGAAGGCAACTTGTGAGACGCTCTAGCAATTTTGTAAGGGACGGTATCGTTTTATCGAAGGCAACATCGAGGGTCATCGAGGGACTACGATCTTTGTTTATCGAAGGGGCATTTGCTAGAGTATCTCATACTCGAGGGACATGATTGCATTTTCCGAGGCAACAAACGAGGTTACCCTAGGGGTGCAAGTGTGAATGGTGTGTTGATTATCATGCATTTGTCTTTGCATTAGGTCAACTAGAGATTGGTTTTGAATTTTCTCATACAAACCCTAATCTCTAATCATGGCATATTTGAAAAGCATAAAGTGCGAGAATTAAATTCTAAGCTATTACAAAAGAGTATTTGGGGATGGGGGTACAAATTATTTACAAATGAGGATGAGTCTTATCAGAATAATGTCCCAAATATTATGGGTTACAACCAAATTAAATTGACGCAATTCAAATATTAACAGATTATAAGATAAAGAAAATAAGAGAAATATGAGATGTACGTATTTATTTACAAATAAAAAAAATGTAACTTAAAAGATTAAGTATTATTGTTATTTCTTTTGTATTTTTATGTTTTTAATTGATTAAGAGTTCTTAAAGAAAAGAAAAATCATTTTAAGTTAAAGTATTCTATTATTTATGTGTATTTTTGTATTTAATTAAATATAAATATCAAAACAAACTTTAATTCATTATTTCTCTTTATTATTAACAAAACAAAAACAAAATAATAAAAAGAAAGAAAAACATTGGTGTGAAGAAATCCAATTAGAAAAGTTTGAATATTTAAAAAAATTTGAAAAGGGAGAGATGATGGGCTTAAAGATTATGGCCCAAGAACAAAATCAGAAATAAGAAAGAAAGGGGGGGTGGCGCCAGGAATGTTTGGGCTTAGGGGTTCAAAGGGGAAAAAGCCCAACTGCATTGTTTGAACAGATTTGTTTTAGGGTTCGTTCATAATTGGGAAATAGGGTTTACAGTTTGCACAGCGGCGCTCCTCTCCTCTCGTCTTCATCCTCTTCATCTCTCTCAAACCAATGGGCTTTTGATTCCTCTCTCCAAGCTTCAAGTCGCCAGAGTGCTACCTCCATCCTCTCCTCTCCGTGATTGTACAAGGCGGCGATTTAAAAAGGTATTGTTTTTTTGTTCTTGACGCGTTTTTAGTTTTTTACAGTTTGCTCATTTGTTTGTTTCTTGCATGCTCCTTTTTATTTATCGCTTAGATGTTTGATGCATAGTAAAAAGGTTGAGAGTAAATTTACCTTGGACGTTTCGCTTCCGAAAAGTGAGAGGAGGAGAGGGCTTGGACCGGTGGCGCTCTCAGGTGGCCAAGGCGGAGGCAGGAGCGTGATAATGTTTATCTGGTACTTTGTATCTTTAGCTTCTTTTTGAATCGTTTAATGATGATGTATATTCTGAAAACCCTATATCAATCTGCTTCTGAATCTTCTCTCCTTCTTCTCCTTTGCTATGTTAGTGATGATCCAGTCTGAAACATTGCTTTTGATATGTTTTTCTTTGTTGGCTTTGTTGATTCTGATGATGAATTTTATTCTGAAGATTGTTTGTTGTTCTCTTCACTTCTGACTTTTTCCTCTTTGTGAACTTTGTTGATTTTGATGATGAATATGTGCATTCTGAAAAAGGGCTTGTTGTTAGCTTGGATTTGAGTTTGATATGCAGGCTGTAAGTTTGTGATTTGGCAGTTTGATGAACTTTAGGCAGGCTTGTTGTGCTTGCTTGACAGGCTCATGTGATTTGTGGTTTTTTTTTATGGTTTTAGTGTTTTGTTTGTTGGAAGCAAGCTTATGCAGTTTCTTTATCTATAGTGTTTTTGATCTTTTGGTAAGGCAGGCTGTCTTACTTCTGGCTTTGGAAGGCAGGTTTGAGACTTTTGTTAAACTTGCTTGTTTTTACAAGCAGTTTTGCAGGTTATGCAAGCTTGTATGATTTTGTGTTGGGAAGGAAAGTTTGATTGAGTTTGTTTGAATGGTTTAAGTTTTTGCGGGTTTTGAAACAGGCTTGAATGGTTCGAGTTTTTGCAGGTTTGGAAGCAAGCTTGCTTCTGCAGGTTTTCTATTTTGTGAGGCTTCAGGCAGGCTTGTGTTTTCTTGTGGTTATACAGGCTTATGCAGTTTGTTTTTGGAAGCAGGTTCTTAGTAAGTTCAGGCAGGCTTGGACTTTTGAATAGGTTTGAATGGTTTGTGAGGCAGTTTTTGCTTCAGTTTGGAGGTCATGTAATCTCTCTTTTATCTCTTGTGTTTTTCTGCCGTTATATTGTTTCTTTGGTTCCTCTTATCTCTCCTTTACAGCCTGTCAAAACTGCAAACTGCAAAACCTATTCACTAGGTTCTCTCATTCCTCTCTCTCCTTAAGCATTTTTAATTGCTTATTTATCTTTTGATTTCTGAAAAATTGGGTTGTCTAGGAAATGATGAAAAAAGCATCTTTGACAAGTTTTTACTTGTCAAATAAACAGCTTCCTGTTGTCTTGCCTTTTGTCTGCTGTATTGCTGTTTTTATGCTTCATTACCATTTTTATCAAATCTGTCTTGTAGCAATTTTGTACTGTAGCTGAATGTGGGACTTTGTTTGCTGCTGAGTTTATGCCTTTGTTTTGACTCACCCTGGAAGTTTTGGCGCCTGTTTGCCTCTTTGAACTTTGTAACACCTTTTTCTTGGTTAATGTAACTTGGAATTTTGTAAATCAGTTTGCAGCTTGGAACTTTTTGTGATTCAACCATGTTTTTGCATTGAGTTTGACATGCTTGCATTTATATTTTATTTTTCTCTGTGAACCGAGAAGAGTGATCTTCTTGTGATTTGCAGAGAGAAAAATAAAGCGTGATGAAAAATAGGAAATCTGATTCTAGACGGCCAATTTTAATGATGATTTCTTTCTTCTTATCATTTAAAATAATCTTGTACTGACTTTCTTTCTCTTCTTTTTTTCAGGTAGGTACCAGTTGAATAAATGGAAGAAACAGTAGAAGATCAAAGATTTCAAGATTTAGGCTTTACATTTATTTTCTTTTCATTTATTGCAAAAAATATTATTGTAAACACTGTAAATTATAAATTTACAATATTCGAATAACATTTGTAACAATATTTGAAATAAATAAAAGTCTTTGTCAAATATTTCATTCTTTCTTTTGCACTGTCTATTTAATTATTTAAGTCCCTTAAATTGAAATAACTGGGAATGTATCCCAATAACTTTAATCCAGATGAAATAAATAATCAATAAACTTTTGCCGTCTCGCAATCCTGCATTAATCATCAGACGCCTGGCATTCCAATTAACCATGCTTTGTACAGTTAATCAAACAAGTGTTCCATACACTTTTCATTCCACTGATCAAACCAATGCCTCAAAATTTCAAACAAAGCCTCAGCTCCTATCTCAGATATTTAGGTTCTTTGAGAAACAACCAGCAATCTTGAACAAGCATGACAATAATGTAACAGTTAACTGAATATCTGAGGATTCAGTTCTTTCTGAAAAATGCGAATGAAAAAAAAACCTAATTCTGGATTAACTGATAAAGAAAAGTCTATTTAACCGATTCTTGAGCCAATCTCGAAAATCAGAGAAAACCCTGGGGTTGTGGTTTCTTGTAAAAAAGGGGAGGGCAAATTTTGGGGTATAACACATATACATGATGGTATGATGTCATGCTATGCTATGGCATGGGAACTCAGCTCCACATATTCTAGATAACCATTGTATAGTCCTTTACATAAACTAAAAGTAACAGGATCAAAGGTCCGACGTCACAAGCATGGAGTCAAGGTAACCATCCGTAAGGTATGTACTAGGGGTTTATCAACTGCCGAACAAGGATCTATGGAAATCCCAGAGTCTACGCTCTTCCTTTGGATATTACCAACGTCCCAATTACTCGATAATTAGTAATATTCGCAAGAAAAACTCGTCTGAGTGTAGCATCGCATGATAACTACTTCTGGATTACTCTGTCATAGTCTCCACACTACACCTAACAAGTCCTGGATGGGTTAAGGGTTCTACGGCTTCCCAGCTTCTCTGGCTCCTAGGTCGAAAGCAACATGTTTTCCCAATTACTCGGTAAACAATGCTACATTCAAGGGGACCTCCACTGAGTGGGGGATCTCATGTCTCCTTCTTCGGGATTACTCCCTCAAAGTTAACATGATTATACCGCCCGTCCTAATCCTAAGTGTAACCCCAAGTCCGGTTATAGGACTTATCAAATGAAATCACCCACCTTAACATCACAAAACATGCAGTATATCCAGAATATGTGAGTAGAAAAAGTACAATGCAATATATACAAAATAACGCAATAAAGAAATAAGGTGGTAAAGAAAATAAATAAATAAACACCCAAAGAAGCAAGCAAACAAAATTAGGATTGACTCTCATAGGGTCCCCAATAGAGTTGTCAGCTGAAGGTACCAGAAAAAACACAGAGTTGCCACCGAAATTTATTTATCCCGAAGGAAGGGGAAATATCTAGAGAACCTCAAGAGGATGGATAATATGGTCTTGCGACCAAAATAGAGTGTACAGAAGTTGATTGTGCAAGGAGAAGGTATTAGCACCCCTCACATCCGTTGTACTCAATGGGATCCATTTTGATTGTTTGCTTCTAAGGATGCGTCTATATAAAACTATACTTGCTAAGGGAAAAGAAATGGTTTTTATTAGTGTTGGTTTGTTGGTGTTTTTTAGTGGGCAACGTTACCGCACACATTCTAGCAATAGGCACAGCCTGTATCGCGGTAGAGCGGAGATAACATGCCCTTTTTTATTTTGATTTGTTAAATGTTGTTGTTAAGTTTGAAATGAGTTTGAATAATGATTAAGTGTTTTTTTGAGTTTTTTGATAAAGGAAAGAAGTTTTAGTTTTAATTTACAAAAGAAGGAAAAAGTCTAAAGGGAGACTAAAAAAAACCTAATTGTTGTCATACAAGGTGTGGACTTAAAGTTGAGATGAAGGGAGAAAATCTACCTAAGTTAGCATGCGAAGTTTGGCCTAGGTTTAAGTTTAAGGGAATTACCTAGTGCTATCATACAATTAAAAGCAAAACTATATCCTAAAATTTATCGTGCTCGGGTTTGAAACCTAATATCTAATTCTACATTAAAACGATCCAAACAAAGTTTAATCGTATAATGGGATTCTTAAGGGAACATGTTATCAAGAATCACTTAAGATAAAAGGAAATTCAATTCTAATATTTTTTTGGGTTTTTTCAAGTTAAAGAAATATTAAATTCAAAAGAAAATTAAAACCTAAATATAAAATATTCTAATATTTTAATTTTTTGTGTAAAGAAAATGAAATCAAAATAACATTTAAATTTTAGTTATTTATTTAAAGAAGAAATTAGAATACAAAAATGAATAAAATTTAGAATATAGAACAAAGAGAATGGAAAAGAAGGTTAAAAAAATGGTCTCTATGGATATTGAACTCGAGAAAATTGGTTTGTAACCCTAAGTCCTTACCACTACTTCATGCTTCTACATTCGAAATTGTCATAGTTCAAAAACAATAAAAAGTAAAACAGGATAAAGAATTGGGCCCAGTTGGGGAACCCGGTCTGGGTTAGGCCCAATTAGAAGTTGTATGAAGAAAAACCCTATAAGCCAATAGGAAAGGTGGGCGCTGGTGCTAATTGGGAATTGGTCAACATATTTAAGCACCATTATTCTTAATTAAATTCAAATAAAGGAAAATTTTGGAACAACAACAGTATTTACACGGTTCACGCTTTCTCATTCATTCACGCTTTTTCCTCTTTCACTCACATCTCTCTCAACCTCTCAGCTTTTCATTCAAACAAACCAACTTTGTTAATCGGTTCCTCACAAAAGCAATTCTATCGGAAACACTTTTTCTCCTCGATAACAAAAAACATTCACCAATACTCTTTAATTACTGCCTCTTGATTTGAGTTCTCCAGATTTCATAATCCCTACTCGAACTCTCTCTTAAATCCAATCCTCTTTGAAAAATAAAGCCATTGTTTTGTCAAGTGCAACCGCTTTTGGAGATGTAGCTAGAGGTGATGATTTGGAAGAAACGATGAGAGCTGGTGAAGCAGGTTTTTGGAATGGGTATGGCTGAGCAAAGAGTAACGGGATGGTAACGGGAAAAGTAGTGAATGGAGGTTGAACGGAGTGGTGGTCGGAAGATGGAAACGTTGCAGCGGAGGGATGAGGGAGTGATGAGCGAAAATTGAGATGGAATAATAGAGGGGGACGTTAGGGTCTGTAAGGAGGAGGAACGGCGGAGGGATTTCTCGAAGGGAGTAGAGGGATAACAAAATGAGGGAGACGGAGATTTGGGTTTGTGAAGAGAGAGTGGTTGTTGCGCATGAAGAAGAAGGAGGGGATGAAGATGAAGGGAATTTCTACCATTCTCAAGTTTTTGGTTCTAGTTAGATCTTGTCGTTTCACGTATCTTCCTCACTCACTCAGCCGGAACCAACAAAAACAATCTAGTTCATCTAAAGGGGTACGTCTCTCTTAATCTCGACCTCATTTTAACCAGGTTTTATTGTTCATTCTGCCTTTTCGGTTTTAACATTCTTAGTGATAATAACAAATTATGGTTGTCTTCTATTCAGATTTTAGTAATTTCGAATCACTCCCAAAATAATAGAACAATAACAACATGGCTCATATTCAAATTCAATAAACAAAATAACAACAAGGTGACATAATCAACTCAGGAAAAAACAAGCAAGGAAATGCAAGAATGATGTAGGAAAGGTACCTGTCGGGGTCTCTCTGACGGAGTTTCGAGAGAGTTAAGTTGAAATCCTTCTAAAGCGCACTTGATTCTATCTCTCTTCTCCTATTTCTGTCTGAAACTATGTTGGTATAGTTGAGTTATTGCTTCTGTTTGTAGGTCTGGTTTTTTTTGTGGAGGTTTATGCGAGTGAACATGGAACTTGGCTGCTGCAGAGTTTGGAGATGATTTTTTGATAGAGTTTCAGAGAGAGGTTAGAGGGACTTTGAGCAGGGTTTTCTTGAAGTATTTTAGCATAGGTTTTGGAAGGTTTTATGGGTTAACTGTTGGTATCATATTGTGTGTCTTGAGAAGTGTTGGATGGGAGTTTATATAGTGTGAATGGGGTGAGTTTTTCAGGGGAATTTGAATAATTTTGGTATATTGATTTGTAGCTTTTGGATGCAAGTTATGTTTTGCTGAATTTGTGTAAAGTTGCATCGGGTTGGACAACATCATTTGGACTGGTTTTGGACAGTATTGCAAGCCATTTTCACATGGCTATTTTTGTCTGGTTTTGACTGTTTTAATAGCAGGTTTTAGGCTTATGTTGTAGGGCTGTGTTTTTGTGATATAGCATGTTTTTTGTTTCTTTGTTCAAGGTGTTTAGCAAGTGGACAAGCATGGGGCAGCAACAGGTTATGTTGTTCATGTTGCAGGCTATTTTGTGCAGATTCTGGCTTGTTGTAGCAGGTTGTTTTGTGCAGGTTATGGTATAGATTTTAGACTGTTTTACTTTGACAGCAGGGGCAGGTTTTATGCATAGCAGCAGAATAGACTGGTACAGGTTAGCATTGCAAGGTTGTTTCAGACAACAGCATAGTAACAGGGCCATGTTTTGGTATGAGTTTTGTGCAAGGCTTTTGAGATTTCTCCGGTAATATCTTTCTGATTTTGGCCTTTTTTGTTTTCTCTGAAACTTTTGTGGCTTATATCTTCTTCTTTATGATTTTGATAAATTTTTGAAGGGTTTTTGTGGTATTGAGGAAGATGATGAATAGATTTAAGGGTTGCCTTGTGTGAACTCTTCATTCGGGCTTTTGCAATCTAATATTTGTTTGATATGTTGTGAACTTTGTTGTTGGTCTGGACAATTGTAATTTTAGTACTTGCTACTTCTGTGATGCTTTGTTGTTTTTTCATTGAAGTGTATGCAGTAACTTGTCTCTTTTTAAAGTTTAGCTTATTGTGAACCAAACCTATTTTTGTGATTTTCAATAGGAATACTCTTGGGCTAATGATAGAATCTTATTTTGTTTGTAAATAATGAGGCCTTTGTTGGGTTTTGGCATATGATTAAATTCAAACTCCCTATGTTCTGATTACTTCACAAAATCCCTAATGATGAATTGTGAAATACTTGCTTGAAAGTTTTCCTGTTCATGACTCATTGATTAAACTTGTACTAACTATTTCCTTGTTTGTTTTCAATGTGATGTTGATGGATGAGCTTGCAAGAGCATAGAGAAATACTTGAAGAAGAAGTTATAGCAAGGCGTGAGAACAAGAAGCTTGAAGATGGAGCAAGAAGATTGAATAATAATTCTCTTTTCTTTGTATCTTTAGAACAAATAAGAAACTTGTAACTTGCGTTTCAAATTTGTAATTGAACTTTGTAAGACTTGAAGACTTAGAACTTTAGGCTATGACACTCGCATTCTTCTTGTAAATTGAACAATCTTGAGAATTTTAGGGCATGATCATTTGGGAAATTCTTGTAAATTAGTGAAGTACTTGGCCTTTAGAACTCCAATTCTACTTCGTAACTTGAAACCTCTTGAATGTTGAATTGATAATCATGACATTGAAAGAAAATTCAAAAGTTCCATCTTGTTTGGAAAAATAATGAAGTGATGTCTTGAAAGAATGAGAAACTTGGGCATTCTTGCATTTTCCATAACAAAACTTGGAATCTAGGCCATAGAGACTTGAATCATACTTGTATCTTGAAAACAAATTTTGGAACAACAACTTGCCAAATTATGAAATTAAATTCTATTTGAAAGCTTCTTGAGTGAATATTTAATGAAAGTAAAAGTTTGAATCATCGTGATGCCCTATAATTATTTAAAGATTCAATGATGAAAACAAACTTGAAAATCACAAGAAATAACACCAATTTATCTCTAAATAGAGCTATTGAAAGAGAATAAATATCAAGACTTGAACTTGAACTCTTAAACGCCAAAAAATGATGCACTCCAAGAGCCCAAAGATCTTCAACAACTCTTGTATAAAAGAATTCAATATTCATCCTTAAAAGGATGACTCATCAAGTAATCCAAAAATCACTCGATCATAGAAACCCAGTCTTGATGAAAATGAAGCTCCCAACTTGAAAGGGGCCAAAACCCTAATTTCTGACTGAACAACTTAGGATATGGTAACTAAGGAGCAAAACCTGATTTTTAATCACATGGGGAAATAAACCTTAATCCAAGATCTTGATGAATTTGAATGAGAAATGGCCTTGTATATGGATGAATAAGAAACTCATGATAACCATTCTTCAAAACCTGATTCCATTATCCACTTCCCAAGGAGGAACCAAGGAAATCAACTGTAGAATGTAGAAGCCTCAAACCAAAATTAAACCCTAGTTAGCACAACCATTGATGCTTTGAACCACTGCCTTATTGAATGAAGGAATGATGTGCGAATGAACTAATGAAAATGATGCAAATGAAATGCAAATCCTAAGTCGGATAAAAGTGAAAAGGTATGACAAATTTGGGGTATGACACCATGCCTTAGGAATGTATGATATATGAATGATCTAGTGGAAATTATGCAAATGAAATGTGAAGCCTAAACCAGATAAAAGTAAAATAGGTAGGACAAATTTGGGGTATGACAATTTTGAGTTAGCGTGATAAACCAGGTTTCCTCCTATGTTTTCCATCCCAAGTAAGGTGCTATAGATCTCTCTGTGTTAATGCTCAGAACATGGGATACAATGTATTTGTCATCAACCTCAACAAATCTCTAGAATTCCTTTACCAATTTTATGTAGATAGGGCCATAGAGGCGTTTGAAATAGACATCCCAACCTTGGAAATCGAGTTCATCCGTTAAATCCAACTCATTTTCTTTGAGATTCTCAAAATCCACAAGAAGTTCAGGAAGAACGTCTAATTTATCAGCAGGTGTATACAAATGAACATGCTCAGGACGATCAAGAATGTGGATTTCTTATGGTTGTTGAAATGTAGCTATAGATTGTTTCAATGTTGAAGATGCAGAAGGAATAGAACTTAAACCCATTTGATGAGATGAATCATCTTGTTGCATTTTTTGCGAATATTTTTTCTTGATGAAGCACGTCTTGAGCGAAATTGAAAACTTGTTGTTTTAGGCATCCATGGATGAAGTTGATGAGAGAAGAGGATTATAGGGTTTTAAAACAATTCAAAGTGTGGGAAGTGAGGTAGCATAATGTGCAAGGATGAAGAAAGTGAGTATTTATAAAAGAATTTTGAAATGATTGCTTAAGCATAAAAAACATACAGAATGAGAGAGTAATAATGATTTTAAACCTAATTTCAAGAAGGTCACATCGCTCGAGGTGCCACTCAAATGGTGCATTTATGATTCAGAAATGACAAGTGTCAAAAGTGAATCATGGTCATACGTTTGAAAACACATAAGTTGATATTTAACAGAGTCATTGTGATACGGTGGCAGAACCGACTATTTTTACTGGTTTGCATTTTTTGTTCACACATGCCGCGGTAAGCAAGAGTCGCCACCGACTTTTATTTCATCCAACAAAGGAAAAGGAAAAATAACAGATAAAACCTTTTTCGAGACATTTTTGAGTACGAGGGTAGATTATAGAAAGGGAAGGTGTTAGCACCCTTTCTATCTGTAGTTTTCCACAGGCTCTTAGGTACTTTCTCATTTTGAAATTGCTTGTGTGTGTTTTGCAAAAAGTTTTGTTTAACTTCGTGATAACTCTTGTATCTGTCCTCAAGAGCGTGACGAAGTTGTTTTTGAAAACTGTTTTGAAAGTGTTTGTGTGAAATTTGTTTGTTTGAGCAAGTACCTAGGAACTATCTACCTACTCGAAAAAAAGAGTCTGTTTGTTTTCCTTTAGACAGTGCTATCCTACTATTAAGGAGTAGGTAGCTCCGCCGTTGGAGTTTAAGGGACATTCGAAGGGGACGAAATGGTCACTGAAGGCAACAAGTAAGGATACCTTAGCATTTCGAAGGGACTATCGTCATAAGATCATTTCTCGTAGGCAACTCGAGGGACAATGAGGGACTATGATTTTATGGCGACTTTGAACTGCGGGTCATTGCTAAGATATCCCTACGTTCGAGGGACACGACCATTATTTCTGAGGCAACCAAGTGAGGCAAAACCCTAGGACTGAGCATGTGCAAGTGTTTGATTTCAGTTTCATTTATCTTGTGCATTTAGGGTTATCTACCGTTTTAAATTATTATCTTGCCATTCAATCCTATTATCCATACATCTAGGCAGTTTATAATTGCCGAAAGTAAAGTGCGAGAAATTAAAACCCTAGCTATTACAAAGCCTTGGGGAGAGGGATTACATCATCAAAAAAAAGTTGGGGGAAATAATAAATGTGAAATAGTAAACCTAATTAACTATTACAAACTCGGAGCAGTTACACTAATTAATTAAAATAAGGAAAAACAATGCGTGAAAGTTAAGACGAGAACAAATTAGAAGCCTAAGAAATCTAATTAATTAAAAAATATTTTTGTATTTTTTATTGAGAAAAATAATTGCAATTTGCAGGTTAAACCTAATTTACTAATTAATTTTATTTAACAAAATAATCAATGTTGAAATAATTAAAATAATTAATTTTCAAAAATTAATTTTAATTATATAAAAAAAAACCTAATTCTATTTTTGTGATTCTTGATTTTATGATTCAACTAAAAAAGGATTTTCTTGTAAAAAATAATTTAAACAAGAAATTAAAACAAAATAAGTAAAGAAATTAAAAGGGAATTAAAGGAATGGGCCTGATGTAGCTAAGCAGATTGGGGGTGTCTTGCCAATTTTGGTGTTAGCCCAAAGCTGGTGGCCCAGAGGATCGTGCCTGATTCAGTAAAACCATCTTCTGAGGGTCTATCATGAGCTTGCGTACGCTGGGCGTTGGATCTGGCTGGAGATGGATCCAACAGATGGATGATAGGGAGCCCTAGGTGGACCCTCAACAGAGTGATATGCTGGATCTGCAAGGAATATTCAAGAAAAATACAAAAGCAACACGCTTGGGATCGAACCCAGGACGTATGCTTCAAACCTCCGTCCTTAACCATCTGCGATGGCTGTTCATTTGTTAGTATAATAACAAAATAAAATTATATACAAAGTAACGTTAATATCATAAAAAAGCGCGCATAATTCAAATTTCCCAATGGGAGTTTGCCACCTAGCCTTCTTCTTCCTCAGCATTGTCGTTTTAGGCTTAGACTTTTACCTACGAAAAAAGTCTGTAAGTACAACCCTGCATCATTCAAAAATCCAACACAAGCAATATAAATTATCATGGAGACCATGAATCAACTGGGCTTGAAGCCCTGAACACCATGGTATCCATGCCTAGCCCTAATTTTTCCTGTAGAAGGAAACCCTAAAACGAGCTTGGAAACCCTAAGAATGGAAAACCACAATTCCTGCACTTAAAACTCAATCAAACGATTCAGAAAGCATCGAAACCTTATGATAAACAAGAATACATGATTAAATTTCATTGAAAACGCATGTATGCATGTAATCGAAAACCAAAAAAAGTTGGATAACAAAGTTGAGGATTTTACGATTCTGAGTGTTTTGGTGCATGCAAAGGGTGCAGTTAGCTTCAGGAGATTGCCAGGAACATGTTGCAATCCTTAATTCTCCTTGAGGATGGCTATAGTATGGAATCCAATTTGAGATTTTTTGACAAAATTTGTAACTTATCCTTGTTGTTTCACACGATCAACCCTTTTTCTTGTGCTTGGGAATTGTTCTATATATGTGGTGGACTGAATTAGGTCAACAAAAAGCATTCATATCTTTGCCAATTATCAAGATTTGATTTGATTTCCTCTTTGCATTATTTCTTTCTAAATCAAGCCAAATCATACCATTCTCATCCCAATAACCCCTGGCACGATTTGATTTTGTTTGACAGCATAATTGGATTGTGATAACATTTCAAATCAGATCAAAAACAAATATTTACTAATTTATATCATTTATTTGATTTAATTTGATTTTTAAATGATTAAAATTAAAATAAATTAAATAAATAAAGCCAATAATATATGAGAGAGTGTTTGGGTCGTGGACCATGTTAGAAGTAAGATGCAAGCATAAAAAGCTAGCCCCATTTGACAAAAAATGCAATTTTGGGTATTGTTGACTTTTGATAATTTTCCAAAAATGGCCAACTTTGACAATGCATATCTCCTTCAATTTTGACCATAAGAGGGTGTTCTTTGAATTTTTAGAAATCTTGAGATGTCCCTAAACAACCCTTTTGGTTTCATTTCAATTGGATCTTCCATGTTCATGTAAGAAGCTTTGACCCAAAAGGTGTTTTTGTTGACTTTTTGAAATGACCTATAATGTCTGAATTCATATCTTTTCATGAGGGAATTTTTTGAACTTGATGGCTGAAGATGAGTTTTAGGGAGTTGAATTATCTTCAAAATGAGCCTTGGATGAGAAATTTCTGATAAAGTATGAAAAAGTTATGCTTGATCAAATTTTGGTTGACTTTTCCTAAGAAACCCTAATTTAGCAACTTTTGAGTTTTGATGAATTAGGAGCATTCATTGGGGAATCATGATCAACCCTTGATCAAATGATGGATATCACTTCAAAATTTTGATGTTGACCAAAAATATTGAAGTTTGACTGTATGTGGGCCACAGTTGACTTTTGACCTAATATAGTTGATTTTCAAGCATTTGAGCAGTTGACTGAGCAAACTTCTTGTGCAAGGCATGAAACTTGACATGGATGGTCTTGAGAACATATTAGGACTATGGAGAGCATATAAGGCCTTTGGAGCTCACCGATATTGATGAAAATGGAAACCCTAGTTTGAGGTTCATTGTCTTAGGAGAGCATTTGCCTGATCAATCCTTGGGCAAGTTGAGGATTTCAATGAAAATATGTTGAGTAAAATGGGAGGGAAATTTTGGGTTACAACAGTCACGAATACCAAAATTTTCCTGACTTAAAATGTTTCTGATCAAGATATCTTCTAACTTGTAGAAGTATCAGGGCAGATTACATAAATAGAGACAGTTGAGATAGAGGATAAGAGATTCTAACCTGACATGCTTTATTTCTGAAGATGTCACCTTTCTCACTTAATTTGTTTCTGATGATCCATTTGATTCTAATATCATGAGCCCTTAAGACTTGGGCTTTAGATTTTGAACATTATTTCTGGATAATTGAATCAGCTCTTTTGCAATACCAGGATTTATTCATTATATTGAAGTGCTTCTTGAAAAGAAGTTGGTTCTATCAAAGACACTAATCCTAGAAGTGTTTACTTAGATTCTTAAATATGGATCTTGTTCTGACAGATTCCGCTTTATCTTCCAGAATCAAATCTTCAGATAAGACTTATTTTATGAACATTCAGGTACACCTGGTGTATCATCTTTTTTATTTAAGATCTTTATCCTCATAAACTGTACTATTTTCCTTCAAAACCAACTGTTCCAGATCTTTTTTATTTTTCCTTTTTGGTCTCCTCCAAAACCAACGAACCTATCATATTTAAGTTTCATGTTTTGGAACATATGCTTTCTTCCTTCCATATGACGTGAGCATTCAGAGTCCAGGTACCATGAATGGTGTCTCAACTCTACTGCATAGGATATCTACAACATACATTATTTTATCTTTTGGTACCCTGAATCTTTTGGGTCTTTTAGAATTAGTTTTCCCAAAGTTTCTAATAAACTTGGATTTCTGTGCAAAATTGAATTTTTGTGTCTGTGCAAAAGGGTGGAGATAAGAAGAGGGGGATATAGGTTGGTTTTTTCAAATGAGTTCTGATTATCACTATAAAAAACAGAACCAATTCCTCTTTTTCCATTATGACTAACATCATAGATCATGGAAGCCATTTTGCTTCTTCCTATGTTATTGTTCAAGAATTTTTGAAATTCCTTATCATATTTATATAAGATTATTTCAAAAGTTGGAGGAGCTTTAGAAAGAGTCTCTTCACGTTTTAAACGTTTTTTGTTTAGAAAAGCATTTTCATTTTCTAAAATAAAATTGTCTCCTTTTTGTTCAAAAACTTCTTTCTCTAGCTTACCATATTCTTTAATTTCATATTCATAAACTTTTTAAAGGTTCTTGAATTTTCGTTGAAGTTTCTGATACCTACTCATAGATTTTGACAGACATAATTCTAATTCATCCGGAGAAAGTTCAGAAAATACCTCTTCTGAGTCAGAATCAGTTTATGTGGTGTCTCCTTCTGACGTGGTAGCCATGAATGTTATGTTAGCATGCTCTTCTTCAGATTCTGAACCTTCGGAGTCTGATTCATCCCATGTTGCCATGAGACCTTTATTTTTTCCATTGAAAATTATTTTCTTGAAGCTTTCCTTTTTGTTACTTTCTTTCTTGAGCGTTGGACATTCATTTCTATAGTGTCTAGGATCCTTGCACTCGTAACATGTTACTTCCTTGCTTGTTCTTTTTCTTGCAGATATTTCTGGTCAATCTCCTCTATTTCTGGATCCTCTGAAGTTGTTTTATCTTTTCTTTCAGATTTGCTTGACTTTTCAGAATAGAAGGGACAATTCATCTTTATTATCAAAAACTTCATCCTCAGAATCTTCTGCTTCTTCAGCTTGGAAGGCTTTGTAATTTTTTGACTTCGGTCTTTCTGATATTGATCTTAGAGCAATAGGTTTTCCTCTTTTCTGGGGATTATCTTCCTCTAACTCTATATCATGATTCTTAAGAGAACTAATTAACTCTTCAGAGTTATGTTGTTCAAATCCTTAGCCAGCTTCAGCATAGTAACCATTGGTCTCCATCTCTTGGGAAGACTTATGATGATCTTCTTGACATGATCAGTTGTGGAGTAACCTTTGTCTAGAACATAAAGTCCTACTACTAAGGTTTGAAACCTTAAGAACATATTCTCAATCGTTTCTTCTTCTTCCATCTTGAAAGCTTCATATTTTTGGATTAAGACCAGAGCCTTAGTTTCCTTGACTTGAGGATTGCCTTCATGTGTCATTCTTAACAGATCAAGAATATTCTTAGATTTATCTCTATTGGTGATCTTCACATATTCATAGTAAGAAATAGAATTGAGAACAATAGTTTTGGCTCTATGGTTATTCTCGAGGTCACGCTTTTATGCATCATTCATTCTATTTCTGAGAATTGAAATACCAATTGCACTAACAGGTGCCTCATAGCCATTTGTAAAAATATTCCAAATATCAATATCATAGTCCAGAAAGAAACTTTATAGTCTATCAATCCAGTAGTAAAATGTGCCTCCATAAAAAACAAGAGGCTTAGCATTGTAACTATCTCTTTCATTTTTGCTAGCAGCGACCATTTAAATTTTGCTCACATTAGACCTCTCTACACGATTAAGTGTTTGATTGGAAAATCAATAATAGAGTCGAGCTCTTATATCAATTGAAGGATGAGAAAAACACAAGAAATAGGATATGGGGTTTGAATTGGGTTTTTAAACACTTTTTATTTTAGAAGTTCTTCTCACAAATGATTAATGATAGACAAGCTAGAAAGAAATATGACACAATCAGTTTATACAAGTTAACCTTAGAAAAGGCTACTCTTGTCCACCCACCAAGGTGATTTCGCCTTAGAAAATGACTTAATCCACTAATCTTGAATGATTACAAACAAAGTCTAAGAGTTTAAAAAAACACCTTGTCCCTCTCAAGTATACAGATTATAACTTAGTCACTAGAGGAAATAAATCTCAACAGATTTACAATCAAATTGTGTTTACAATAGTGCTTCTAAAAAGCATATTTAACACTACAATAAAGAACAAGTATTTACATACAAATATGAGAAACAACTCTTGTGTATACAACAATGATAATAAAAACACAAATATGAGCAACAACTACTTGTGTTTTTAGAGGATAAAAGTTAACACAAAAGGAGCAACAACTCTTTGAGTTGTGATTTTCTCTTGAGTATTTTCTCTCTTGAATTTCTTTGCACAGTAATTTTTCTTTTTCAAATTTCTTAATTTATGAATCTTTGATTTTCAATGTAGTCATCTCTTTATATAGGCTGAGAAAGTAGACCGTTAGATAGTACAAAACGTCACTTTTATTTGCCAACTGCTACAACGGTAGCATGTGATCGTGGGAGTCAAGAGCACAACAAATCTTCAATCGTACAGAGCTTTTTTCACCATAGTGGAATAGGTATTGTACTGTTGTACTATATTCTTCGTGTGCAAGTTTCTGATCTTTTCTTTTGATGAGATACTTCTGATATGAAGTAGTGAAGAGAGTGCAGAAGAGATCACATATTTGTTCTTTAATCTTCTAATGGATTATTTCTAATGTGAAATGATACATATTTCAGAAGACGTTTCATTGTAATGTTTCCAAAGGTATCAGAGTCTTCAAAATCAGAACCTTATCTTCAAACTTGGAGCAACAACTTATCTGAAAAACAAATCTTGATATTCGAGCTAGAAGCAAAAGCTTATCTGATGAAGCACGTCTTTGATTTCTGAGCTTAAAACAGCTTACACATAAATCTTTTTCTTAGAAACACATCTTGACTTTTGAGCTGAAAGAAAAAGCTTACACATAAATCTTTCCTTAGAAACACATCTTGACTTCTAAGCTAAAAGCAAAAGCTTATTTGAGAAGCGCATCTTGGTTTCTGGTCTGGAGTAAACACGTCTATTCTCTTCTAGCAAACGTTCAACATTCTTCAGAACTACTGATGTTTCTTGAGAAGTGAATACAATAGTTCTTCTGATGGTGCCAATAATGATTCTAATGATATTATCCTGAATCAAATAGAATATTATTTCTGCACACTTAAAGAAACTATTAGAATAGGAAATTGTTACATATAAAATATATGCATTGTTATCATCAAAACTAGAGATTAGATGCAGAACTAAATCTTATTCTAACAATCTCACCAAATGACATATAAAATAAAGATGCCTTTAAATGGCATCTCTCTACAAATATCGATACAAGGTTTACGTATATCTTTGACAGACGGGTCCTCTATAGAAAAGTAAGACCATACCTAGACACCAAATCCTTTATCTCTCGTGGGAGAGCAATAGGAACCATCTCTTTAAGCTTTTGTCCATGTCCAACAACTTTCAGCTCTTTCTTCGAACCTCTCTCCTGAAAACAAATAAAAAACACATTTAAAAATAAAACATTATTCGATATAGATTAAATTTCTTTTACTTACCTCACCGAACTATACATGTTGAGCAATATGATGCTCATACTTCACTAGTAGAGAGGTGTCGGTCGGCCCTCCTGAAAATCCAACTGACAGCTGTGGGACAGGCGCATATGGACCAACATGCTCTTCAAGTGCAACCCCACATGGTCCTAAACCGCTAACATGAATTTTGTTGTCTAATCCTCATCTTCGCATCGCTGTCAAATTAACAAAAAAAAACATATAAAAAAATAAATAAAAAAAACAAACCGGAACACATTTGAAAAGTGTTCGAGATCACATTTGCAACACAATCAGAACACTTCATCAGGGTCTTTCGGATGTAATATGTCAAAACCAGATGACTTTATGAAAGTGTTTCGGAACACAACAAACAAATCAAATGACTTCTTTAATGTGTTTCAGTGTGTAAACAACCAAAATCAAATTACTTACTTTGAGTGTTTTGGTTAATTTTTTTGAGTCGGAAGAGATGAGAATAGTATTCCTGTGTGTTTTTTTTTAAACTGGATGACTTTAAAAAAAATGTTCGTGTTTATATATTTTTTTGACTGTTTCGAGAACTTTCTGAAGTTTGAAGAAAAATGAAAAATTTTAAAATATAAATTATTTATACAAAAGTATTTCGATTCAAAAAATTTTCATATAAAGTATAGGTATAATCGTAGGAGTAAGATATAAAATTTTCAAAAAGAGAAGACACACAATATGCATCCTAACCAATTCAATAAAAAATAAAAGGAGACACTAATATAAAAAATGATATAATATAGCAATTCAAAACTTGTCCAAATTCATCATAATTCGTAACAAAAAGTGTACAATTGTTACCTTTTACTGGCGCCCTTTTCTTGAGCCTTATCAACTTTGACGGGATGGTTCGTCAATCTCGTGTAATCCAACTCAAGAGCATGTGATAAGAAACAGATAGGAATATGTGGCTTGAAATGGCTTGTGTTGGGTGGGGGTGGCGCAAAGTAGTGCAAAGTCATCGTGCAGTGGAAATTTGTTACCTTAGGCATGAGCTTATGGCTCCAAGATTCATGTACGTCTAGGGGTTAACATATTATGATGGCAATGCTTTGTGTGGTATTTTTATTAGTATTTTTAAATACATTTAAAGCTAAAACAAAGAAAAAGCATATCAGGAATCAAAGCATTACCGACTCAAATCAAAATCACTCTAATGAGACAAATTCTCTGATACTTATTTAATGGGAGTTACACTGACAAAAATTGGAACGAGTGTAGCGCATAAAAGATTAAAAAAATCAAAAGGCTACCAATCATGTTGGTTAAATTTAGTAAAAACTAGCAAAGAATTAAGATGGTTAAGATGTATAATAGTAAAAAACTCTGAGATTTTAAATCGAACTCTAGTTTCGATAAGGATAAGTTTCTTGGTTCGACAAAAATTAAGAATAAAATCGAAGTCTGTTTACATGTTGATGTCGAAGTCATGCATGCTGTAGTCGAAATACGCAAGTATGTAGTAGTCGAAATGCTAGGATTGTTAGGCATATCGAATTGGACATATTTATTGAGCCAAATTGTTTAAGTTAGCTTGTATCTTAAGTTAACTTAGTAGTCTATAAATAGAATAGTTCTCTCTGATTGTTGAGAGAGGTTGGTTGTTGTTATTCACTTATAATCTTTGTGTTAGAACAAGATTTGGATTCTGCAATTAACTATAGATTTTGATGATAACAATACATATATTTTATATGTAAACAATTTTGTTTTTAATAGTTTTATGAGTGTACGGATTAGAAGTTCTAATTGATTCAAGACTGTTGTATGAAGAATCATCAAAAATATATTAAGCACGCATCAAAGAGACTATTGCATCCGCTTCTGAAGAAACATCAATGTTGAATGTTCGCCGCAAAAGGATCTCAACGTGTACTTCTCAATAAGATGCTGCTTTAGAAGTCACAAGTGTTTCTAGAAGAAAGGATTTTTGTTAGAGCTTCTGCTCCAAGATCAGAAAACAAGATTGCACCAAAAACAAGCTTTTGCATTAAAGATCAGAAGTCAAAATTTGTTCTTCAGGAGAGTTGTTGCTTCTAACTCTTAAGACAAAGTCAAGATTCTAAACACATCAAAGAAAAGATTTTACTTCCAAGTCAGAAGTCAAGATTTGTTCATCAAAAAAGTTGTTGCTTCTAATTCTGAAGACAAAATCAAGATTCTGAAGAATATGATACATCTTGGAATATGCGCATCTCTTCATATCAAAATATTCCATTAGAAGATAAGATCAAAGAAAAGTTATATCTTCTGGACTCATCATTTCTCCATTTCACAAATTCCATCAGAAGAAAATAACCAAAGGACGATATCTTCTAACGCCACTCTTCTCATCGGAAGTATTTTTCATCAGAAGACAGTATCATCAGAAATATGCGCAAGAATGGTTAGTACAAAGGTACAATTACACATTCCACTCAAATGGATATATTGTGTACTCTTTGTCTCTCACGATCATTTCCTACTGATATGGCAGCTGGCAATGAAAGTGATGTGTGTACTACTACAAAAGTCTACTCTTCAAAGCCTATGTAAAGGATCAACAGTTCATGTTTAAAATACAACACTAGAACACAAGAACGGTAACTCTACCAAAATCAATACGTGAAATTCATTCAAGAAAAGAAGATAAAACACAAAGAGTTGTTGCTCATTATTTGTTTGGAAATTTTGTTCTTCATTATTTGTTGTAACACAAAGAGTTGTTGCTCATATTTGTGTAAATAATTTGTATTTAACATTGGTGTAATTTTCTTATTCTAGAAGCACTTTTATAAACACTATTTGAGTGTCATTTTGTTGAGAATTGTATTCCTCAAGTGACTAGGGTATAGTCAGAATACTAGAGAGGGTTAAGGTGTTTTCTAACTCTTAGTCTATTGTTGATTCCTCAAGTGACTAGGGTATAGTCAGCATACTTGAGAGGGCTAAGGTGTTTTCTAACTCTTAGATGTTGATTGTAATCTTTCAAGATTAATGGATTAAGTCATTTTCTAAGGCAAAATCACTTTGGCGGGTGGACAGGATTAGCCTTGTTATATAAACCAAATGTGTCATTTTTCTTTCTATTACATTGATTCTATTATGATTGTTTGTGTGAAGCACTTCTAAAAGAAAACGTTTTTGAAAACCCAATTCAAACTCTCATTTCTTTTGTTTTTCTTAACCTTCAATTAGTATCAGAGCTTCGGCTATGTTATTGATTTTCTAATCAAACATTTAACTGTGTAGAGATATCTAGTGTGAGAAAACCTTCTAAATGGTTGCTGCTAACACAAACGACAAAGATAGTTACAATGCCAAACCTCCTATTTTTTATGGAGAGAATTTTGATTACTGGAAAGATAGAATAACAAGTTTCTTTCTAGACTATGATATTGATCTCTCAGATATTGTAACAACTGGTTATGAACCTCTTATTTCTGCTATTAGAATTCAAATACCCATAAGTAGAATGAGTGAAGATCAAAAGCGCAACTTCAAGAATCATCACAAGGCCAGAACTATATTACTCAGTGTTATTTCTTACGACTAATATGAAAAGATCAGTAATAGAGAAACATTAAAAGATATTCTTTATTTCTTATGAATGACGTATGAAGGAAATGCTCAAGTCAAGGAAATTAAGGCGTTGGCCTTAATTCAGAAATATGAGGCATTTAAAATGGAAGATGAAGAAATAGTTGAGACTATGTTCTCAAGGTTTTTAAACCTTGGTAGCAAGATTTAAGGTTATGGACAAAGGATATTTTACTGTTGATCATGTCAAGAAAATTCCAGAAGTCTTCCCATAAGATGGAGACCTATGGTTACTACTTTGAAGCTTTTTAAGGATTTGAACAATATAACTTTAGAAGAGTTAGTCAGCTCACTTAGAAGTCATGAGATAAAACTAGAAGAAGATAAGCCCCAGAAAAGAGGAAAATCCATTGCTCTAAGGTCTAGAACAGAAAGACCCAAGTCTGAAAAGAACAAGGCGTCCAAAAATGAAGAAGTAGAAGATTCTGATGATGAAGGTTCTGATGATGAAGATGAATTGTCACTTCTATCCAGAAGCATCTGATATAGGAAGAGCTAATAATGATGTAACGTGTTTTAAATGTGTGATACGGTGGGAGAACTGACTTGGGTGTTTTGCATTTTATCACAATTGTTGCGAATAGCAAGAGTCACCACCGACTTTTCTTTTATCCAATAAAGGAAATGGTGAAAAGAATAGGAAAGACCTTTTGAGATATTTTCTTGAGTTCGGGGGGTAGGTTATGAAAAGGGAGGGTGTTAGCACCCTTTTCATCCATATTTATCTATGGGCTCTTAGTTGCTTGATCACTTTGAAAATGCTTTGTTTGAAACGTGTTTATGACTATTTTTGAAAGTATTTTTGAAAATTTCCTTTGTTTAGGCGAACTTTGTAATGATTCTCGTCTCTATAAGAATGTATACAAATTGTTGACTTTTAAAAATATTTTATTTTGAAAGTGTTGGTGTGTTTTGAAAGATGTGGTTTTGAAAATGTTGTGAGCAAGCAACTAGGAACGTTCTACCTACTCAAAAGGTCTTAGTTATTTTCCTTGTCCTTTAGATATTGATATCTTACCATTTATTGGTAAAAATCCCTATCATTGGATGTGAAGGGACGGGCGTGGGTCGTCGCTTAGTCATAGAAGGCAACTTGTAAGACGCTTTAGCAATTTTTCGTAGGGACTAAGATCGTTTTACCGAAGGCAACTTCAAAGGGTCATCGTGGGACTACGATCTTTTTTATCGAGGGTCTTTTGCTAAAGCATGCCACATTCGAGGGACATGACTATTTTTTGAGGCAACGGCGAGGTTACCCTATAGGTGCGCGTGTAAAAAGTGTGTTTGATTGCATGCATTATTGTATTTGAGATTAGGGTTTTCTAACATTGATTTTATCTTTCCATACACACCCTAATTACTAACAATTATATTAAAGCGGTAAATTGCGAAAATTAAAATCATACGCTATTATATCACTTAAGGGATGGGGGTTCAATTTATAAATGGGGATGAAAAACAAGCCTAATTAAATTATTATAACCATATTGAATAAATGAATAGCCATGAAAAATATAAAAGGAAAATAATGTATAAAGAAAGAAAAACAAATTTTATGTATTGACACATGCCAACATGCATCGACACATGCCCCTGCTTGTTTCTGAAAAAACAAAATCAACTCAGCATGAGTTGATACATAATGGTATTTGTCGACTCATTTCTTTCTTGTGTCGACACATTCGTATTTTGTATCGACTCATGCACCTTTGGTCTTTCTGTATTGTGCCTGGATAACAATATGCATCGATGCATAAAGCTTTGTGTCGACTCATGTCCTGTTCTGCAACTAATATGAGTCGACTCATGCATGTTTTGTGTCGACCTATAACCTATTTTACACTAAAATGAGTCGACTTATGTGAGTATGCATCGACTCATGTTGCAGTTTTTTTGCCTTTTACATTGTTCTATTGTGTGTACAGGTCAGTTCTCAACATAGTAATGACAAAAATGAAAAGCAAATAAGTGGTTAGATTCAAAAGGCAATGATTTCCACATTTATCTTCAACAATGAATCACTAATGATGTTTGAAATTAAAGGTTCAAAGTCAAGAAGACTTACCTTGAGACTGCAATTTGTTTTGAGTTTGAACCCCTTTCAAGATGTTGTGATGGCTTCAGTGAACCTCCAGGAAGCTGCTCCAACCATTTCTTTGTATTGAAAGCTGCTAAACCAACTCAAACCCAGTCAAGTGGTACAATAATATTTTTTGTTTGTGTTTAGAAGGTGATGATAATGGCACTACAGAAATTATTCTTGTGTTTGAACAATCGCTGTGTGATGTGAAGTGCTTGGATATTTTGTTTATGGAAAAGATTGCAAGGTGGGATAGTGGGTTAAAGATTTTTCTATTTTGTGAATGAAAATAGAGAAGAGTTTTTTGAATGAACAGAGGTTACTAAAACTTCTCTCTTTCTTTATTTTCTCTCCAAAAATCCTCTCCAAATCCCCCTTTGTGTGTTATGAAAACAGTCTATTTGTAGATGAAGTTGGCTGAAATTTGAGAGGGAAACAGATGAGTTTTTGAAATTTTTGGGTATGTTGTTTCATAGCTTTTTAGGTGCAGCTCTTATATGCTAAATTGGTGCAAATATGGGGACTGATATAGTGCAGGCTTGGACAGTATAGCAGGCTTTGGGAGCAGGTTGTGACAGTGTTCTTGGCATTACTATGTAGGGTTGTTTTGTGTAGGAACAACAGTTTTGGACAGCAAGATGTGCATCCGTTTTATGGACAGTTTTATGCAGGGCTACAACATATTTTTGGACTGTTATGCATGGAATATTTTGTGTAGGAACAACAGGTTTGGGACTGATATGCTTGGACTGGTTGGTGAAAACTTTGGGCTTTATACAGCAGCAAATTGGACAGCATTATTTGTAGCATGCAAATTTTTAAACTTATAAATGCAGCCTTGTTATTTACTTAAAAGCTTGTAACAACTTGAATTGTCTTGAGTTGTGATGAAAAGATGTCATGAAACTAACATGTATAAAAATAACTTAGAAAAATTTCTAATTCTTGCAAAGTTTGATTTTTGATTTTCTTGATTTTTGATGATCAAATTTCATATTTTGAATGTCTTGGTGAAATGTGATCTTTGAAACTCAAATTTGATCAAAAAGTCAAAGTTTGACTTTTCAGTGTACAATTGACTTTTTTCATCAATTGACCAAATTTCATCTATCAATCCACTGATCTCGGGAGACGAATTGAAATATGCGATTAAGTCAAAATGATGTACTTGAACCCTTGAAATCATGTTTCGAACCAATAATCCATGTTCCGGGTCAAAAGTCAAAGATTGGTCATTCTCAATTAAAACCCTAATTTGGAGTCTAAGTGCTTCGGAGATGATTTTGTCTGATCAATTCCATGAGAATCCTTGAGCATTGGAGATCCTTCGTGAGGAATGCCTTGAAAAAGAAAGGGAAAATTTTGGGGTACAACAGCTTCCCCTATTCAATCTTCTTAAACCTGAAGAGTTAGATTGGCAGGTCTGCCATTCGTGACTTGAAGGTGGAAGACGATTGAATACTAGAGTGCCCAAAAATTTGCACTTGATGTTGTGTTAGTTGATTGTGTCGGGAATGGGCTTAAAGATGCCATTTGGAGAAGTGATAAAGAATTTGTTAGAGATGGGCTTGCATATGCCATCTAGAGTGATTGTTGGTAGAAGTATCAAAATAAATCTTTGGCCGATTTAACATGAGTCAGAAGATGTAGTGAAAGGAGTATCAGAATAACATCCATGTCTGGATCGTATCTAAAATATGTACTGAATGAGTGTCAGAATGACGTCCATATCTGGATTGTATCTAAACTGTATTTGAGAAATGCACTGAATGAGTGTCAGAATGACATCCATATCTGGATCATATCTGAACTGTATTTGAGAAATATATTGAATGAGTATCAGAATGACATCCGTATCTAGATCGTATCTGAACTGTATTTGAGAACTGTACTGAATGAGTGTCAGAATGACATCCGCATCTGGATCGTATCTGAACTGTATCGAGGAGAAAATTTGGAATAAGTATCAGAATGTCATCCGTCTTTGGATCGTATTTGAACTGTATCAAGGAGAAAATCTGTAATAAGTATCAGAATGTCATTCGTCTATGGATCGTATTTGAACTGTATCGAGGAGAAAATCTGAAATAAGTATCAGAATAGCATTCGTCTTTGGATCGTATATGAATTGTATCGAGGAGAAAATCTAGAATAAGTATCAGAATGTCATCCATCTTTGGATCGTATCTGAACTGTATCGAGGAGAAAATATGGAATAAGTATCAGAACGTCATACGTCTTTGGATCGTATCTGAACTGTATCGAGGAGTGTATTGAATGAGTGTCAGAATGACTTCCACATCTGGATCGTATCTGAACTATATTTGAGAAATGTACTGAATGAGTGTCAGGATGACATTCGTATTTGGATCGTATCTGAACTGTATTTAAGAAATGTACTGAATGAGTATCAGAATGACATCCGTATTTGAACTGTATTTGAGAACTATACTGAATGAGTGTCAGAATGACATCCGCATCTAGATCGTATCTGAATTGTATTTGAGGAGAAAATCTAGAATAAGTATCATAATGTCATCTGGATCTGGATCGTATATGAACCATTTCTAGAAGAGAATCTTTGGCTGATTGTATTTGACAGATGATAGAATGTTGACGAGATTCACCTATTCGGGAACCGGCCTGAAAAGATAAAGTTAGTTTCATGCAAGGGCATGATGTATGTAATGTATTGCGTAATGATGCTCCCAAAATGAATGAGAATGCTATATGTGTTTCGTATGCATATGTTATGATGTATGAAATATGAAATGTGGTTGAAGTGTATCTTAGTCTGGGAAAATAAATTCTTGACTATTGCTTGGGAGTTTGGCTTATTTGTTTGAAGAAACTCCGTTGGGGATGTACTGACTTCTGTTTGGGGAATTGAGTTCAGGAACTTCGGTTGTCTATTACTCTACTGGGGAACTATACTTGATTGGGGATAATGAAAGTCAACTGTTATCTGGTCGAAATCCAGGCTTCGCAGTAACTTGCCGGGGATAATGAAGTCAACTGTTATCTGGTCGAATTCCAGGCTTCGCAACAACTTATCGGGGAAGATGAAATTAACTGTTATCTGGTCGGATTCTAGGCTTCACAGCAAATTGAAGTTAACTGTTATCTGGTCAGATTCGAGGCTTCGCGGTAACTTACCAGGGAAGATGAAATTAACTGTTATTTGGTCACATTCCAGGCTTCGCAGCAAATTGAAGTTAATTGTTATCTGGTTGGATTCCAGGCTTCACAGTAACTCGCTTGAAAGGATGAAGTTAATTGTTATCTAGTCGATTTCCAGGCTTTACAGTAACTTGCTTAAAAGGATGAAGTTAATTGTTATCTGGTCGGATTCTAGGCTTCTCAATAACTTGCTTGAAAGGATGGAGTTGACTGTTATCTGGTCAGATTCCAGGCTTTGCAGCAAATTGAAGTTAACTGTTATCTGGTCGGATTCCAGGCTTCATAGTAACTCACTTGAAAGGATGAAGTTAATTGTTATATGGTCGGTTTCCAGGCTTTACAGTAACTTGCTTGAAAGGATAAAGTTGACTGTTATCTAGTCGGATTCCAGGCTTCTCAGTAACTTGCTTGAAAGGATGAAGTTGACTGTTATCTGGTCGTATTCTAGGTTTTTCAACCACTTGTTTGAAGGGATAAAGTTAACTATTAAATGGTCGAATTCCAGGCTTTACAGTAACTTGCTTGAATAGTAATGACTATGTTGGGGATTGCAATGACTCTACCGGGGATTAAGGGGTTTTATCCAATGATTTGTAATAGTCTGATAGGCTAACTCAAGCTGTAGAATGTTAGAATGAATCTAAATCTTGGTTGTATCTAAGGAGATATTGGACGAGTATCAGAATGACATCCATATCTGAATCGTATCTGAATTGTATTTGTAGGGGAGTCTGGAATGAATGACAGGATAAATCTGTATTTAGATTGTATCTGCATTGTATCTAGAAGATGATAAACTGCCGGCAATTTCCATTCGTTTGGGAACTGGCATGATGTGTGTGTTTGTTGGGAGAAGATCAAACTCCTTTATCTACTGGTGATTTTGATTATGTCATCGGCTGGAGGGTGCCCCCACTTTTGTTTGAAAATACTTCTGCGCTTGTCAGGGATAGCCTTGTAGAGATGGCTCTAGCGACTTCACTAGGGATCACCTTATGAAAGGGAATTTGTGGGGATTTTCCATTGTCCATAGTAGTAAGGGTTGTAGCATTTCCAGAAAATATTTGTTTTGTCGTACATGCTCCTTTACTGGAATTCATGTTCAATGCTCTAAGTGATTCCGATGGAGACCTGCCCCTAGCTATTGAGGACTTTATGAGAGATTTCTTGGAATCTTGACTTGACTTCCACAGGTAAGTCGGACAATAGCATGTTATGCCCCTTGACTATGGAGGGTTTATCATTGGATTTGAAGTGTGTTGTACCCCAAAATTTGCCCTCGTATTTTTCCACAAGAAATCACGACTTCAGGCTTTTCCTGATTTTTCAGATTGGCTCAAGAATCGGTCAAACAGACTTTTCTCGTCAGTCAGACACAATTAGGGTTCTATTGATTTTCATGGCTCCAGAACAGTTCATACAGTTTGCTTAGGGTTTTGGTTGATTTTGACTCAACTTCGATCAGGCGAACGCTTCTTTGACATTTAATCAGGAATTAGGTTTTTGTGCGCAGATTTTAGAAAGACTAACTCTACAGTGCTTGTCAAGTTATTCTGAGATGTGGATTGAGGCATTTGGATTCGAATTCGCATTGTTTGACTTAATCAGTAAAAAAATTGCACTTGAATGGAATTCGCATTGTGTGATTAAATCAGTGAAAGGATGCATTGGGTTTGAATTTGCAATGTTTGATTAAAGTCATAAAAGGAAAAAACGTCTGGGCAATTGCTGTGATTAACTGTTGTTTTGCTTTGGATGTTGGAAACGCCAGGTTTAATTGATCAATACTGAAGCAATGTTTATTTAATTATTTATTATTCTAAGATTAAATGATTGGAATTTATTTTCAATTATTATAATTAAAGAATTATAAATAATAAAACGAACAATTAAAAAGAGGAAAAGAATTAATTGGATAAAAAAACTTTTTATTTATTTTTAAATTATTTGTACAATTGTTTTCTTTACAAATTGTTTACAACAATGATTTTACAGTAATTTAAACCTAAATAAGACTATCCTAATTTTTTCTAAATCTTCATTTCTTCATCTTTTGCTATTCCTCTCCATTTAATTATTTATCTGCAAAGAAAAGAAGAAAAAAGTCAGTTAGAAGCAGATAAACAATTAAAGAGACAGATAAAAATAAAGGTCATCATTAAGGGCAACTGACTGGAATCAGTTAGCCCTCTCTGCAAATCACGGGATTTCTCCCGGTTCACAAAGAGGGATGAATATTTGCTTACTAAACTTTGAATGCACAAATATAAAGAATGCACAAGTCAAAATTGTCAAACCACTGCACAGTTCAAAACAAACAGAATGGCCTAACCACAAAGTCCAAACTGAATCACAAATTCCAAACTGTCCACAAACTGTCAAAGATGTCAAACAAGTACAAGGCTACTCAAAGCTGTCAAAAAGAAGATATGGAAAGATAACAAGAAGCACAAAATCTGGAAGAAAAGAGACAAATATGCAGAGTAAGCATGTTATGCAAGCAAGCTATTCATTTCATCATTTCCCAAGTGCTGCCCTTTCAGAAAAGTACAAACATAAACATATAATATGCTTTAAAAAAATTGTACTGGAGAGAGAAAAGAAGAGAGAAAAGTGGTTAGGCTTACAGGTTTGTTTTTAGGCATAAAAGATATAAAACTGCTAACCCATATCAGAAAAAAAGAAGAGACAAAACAAATATACAAAACTGCAACAGCATGTCCAAGCCATAAGATAGCCTGAAGCAAAGCTCCCAAGCCATAACCAGGATACTCACAATAAACCAGAAAACCAGTATACCCTGTCAAACAAAAACAAAACTTGCCAAGGCCAAAGCTAACAGCCACAACCTGTACTAGCTATCAAACCAAAGCCTCACCAAGGCCATAACATGAATCAAGCCTTAAACCAGCAAGGCCATAAATCAGTAAACACCATCAACCTGCAAAACCCAACAGCATAAACCATAAAACCAAGCCTGAAACCAGCATAAGCCTTGATCCAGTATAACTTGTTCAAACCTCACACCAAACATCAGTCAAAGCTCATTACCAAGCATACCTGCCTATCAGAAAAGACCTGAAGCATACCAGCCTAACCATTCAAGGCCAAACCCTGTCAACTAAAACCTGCAGCCTTAACCAGTAGAACCTGTACCAGAGCAAACCTGATACTACACAAACAGGTCCATACACGCCCAAAGCCAAAAACCAGAATACCACAAACAACACAAACTTATCAAATCAATTTCCAAACCCATCAGGCCTCAGAAAAACTTCATCATAGGCCAGTATACAAAAAAAAAAGCAACAGAAGCGAGGCCGAAAGAAGAGAGGAAAAGTATTCAAGGCAACATAATTCCTCAGTTTGAAACCATCATAGGATACAAGCATACAAAGCATGTCATAGCAAAAATAATCATCTCAGGCAAACATCATTGAAAGCAAGCATTTCATAACAAGCGTGTAAAGGCAACCAGAAAGGAAGAGGAAAGTATACTCAAAGGCTCTCAAACGTCATCACTGAACCAATACAAAAAAAGAGAGGGCAAAAGACACAGATACCAGGCTCTCCAACGAAGCGAGCTCAACCTCACGCATATCCTTCCGTTTGGCCGCCTCAACGCCTCCAAATTCCCTCCTCCTCCATCTCCAAAAGGTAGTGTTCTTATACCCTCTTCATGCATTTCAAGTGGCAAACGAAAACACATAATATCAGAATATGAAATCAAAATGTGAAACCAAAAGAGATAACGAAAACCCTAACACGATTGAGACCGAAATCATACCTTGTAAACTTTATCTGGGTGGTCTATGGAGGGAGAAGGAGGGATGATGGCGTCTGGTGGCCTTGCATGAAGGATTTTTGGCTCAGAATCCATGGTATTGAGAACGAACAAAGAAGATGAAGATGAAACTAAAACGGCGCGCCTCTGTTCTCATTCTGAAACCCTAGTCCCAAATGTTACCAAGCCTTGCAACCCTAAACAAAAAAAACGTGTAAACCATGTTGGGCCTTGCCCTCTTCAACGCTCAAGCCCATTGTCAAGCTAACAAGCGCACCCCCTTTTTTACTTTTTATTCTGATCATTTATTTGGGCCAGCATAACCCCTTTAGGCCCATTCTACTCTTTTTTTAATTAACACCTTTTTTATTTTATGACATTTTCACACAACTTATTTTTTTTAATAAACCAATTGTTAATATTAATTTTAATTGACAATATTCATATTTTTTTTATGATATAATTAAATCTTTGTATATAAAAAATACTAACATAATTAAACAAAATACAAAACATGACAATAATGCATTAATACACCAAAACGTTTTTTTATTTATTTCTTTTTTCTTAAGAAATTTCTTTTTTTTTAGTTAAAACTTTATACATAAAATACATAAGAAATACTTTTCTTTAAATAAGACATCAATATATAGAATTTGAACATTTTCTTTTCTTAAAATATTGTGTTTATACATAATAAATGAAAATACATCTTTTATACATAATATAATTAAAATTGAAAACATTATTTCTTTCTTTTAATTAAAATACCTCTTTTTGTATATATTAAACAAAAATATAAAGATACAAATTTATATCAAATATAAATAATAATTTTCAAACTTAGAACATTTTCTTTTCTTTTAGTAAATTTTCTTTCTGTACATATTGAAGAAATATACAAGACTACAAAAGACTAATTAAATAAACATTTAATTCTTTTCATTTGAATTAAAACAATACTTAATAATACATTTAAAATCACATCTCGCACCTGTAAATAAATTACATATACACTTACACAATACACAATACATTTCACATTATACACTTGATACACATACAATTACTATTCTTATACCTTGTTATACATTGATTACATTGGAATTATTGGACACTACATTCCTAAAGTCTCATCCCCATTTGTAAATTTGTACCCCCACTCCCGGATACTATTTGTAATAGCGTAGACTTTAAATTCTTGCAATTTATCGCTTTCCAATTATACCATGGTTAGACCTAGGGTTTGCATGTACATAAAATCAAACGCTAGATAACCTAATACAAAGACAAATACATGAAATCAATACACAATCACACTTGCACCCCCTAGGGTAATCCCACATGTTGCCTCCGAAATGGGCCATGCTTGCACGTCGAGTTTCTTTGGCAAAACAAATTCAAATGATCATAAGTCCCTCGATGACGCTTTTGAAAGTTGCCTAAATGGAATGATCATAGTCCCTTCAAAGCAAATTGCCAAAGACACTTGGCACCATTGCATTCATGGTCCATACGATGACCCGCGCCCGTCCCGTTAAACTTCCTAAACGCAAGATTGTCCACCAAATTCAATGGTGGAACAAAATTGTTAAAAAAGGGTTGAAAACATAGAGAAAACCTTTGAGTACAATAGGGGTAGACAAAACTCTTAGTTACTTGAGATCAACTTGCAAAAACACTTGCCTTCTTTTCAAAAACCACACTTCATACACACTTTCAAAATAAACTCTCAAAAACATTTGAAACATCTTTTCGAAAAGATACACACTTTTGTAAAACACTCAAACACGAGTCAATTACATTGGTTGCCTAAAACAAGGCATCTCTTCAAAAACATTTTCAAAACACACACACACACCACAATTTCAAGCAATCGAAAATCAAGGCAAGTGATCTAAAAACCAAGTAACTAAGAGCCCATGGATAACCATGGATGAAAAGGGTGCTAATACCTTCCCTTTTCATAATCTACCCCCCGAACCCACAAAATATCTCAAAAGGTTTTTGCTGTGCTTTTTTAACCCTTCCTTTAGGATAAAATAAAAAGTCGGTGGCGACTCTTGCTCAACCGAACAAGTGCGAATACAAACGCAAATCTCTAGTCAGTTCTCCCACCGTATCACAGAACTGGCGACTCTGCTGGGGACAAACTTAAAAGTGGGGTTACCTTAGCGTTTAGATCACCTTTACTTTCTTGCTTTGATTGACTTGATTGCTTTATCTTTTGGGTTCTTGTTTGGGTTTGTTGTAAATCCTACACCCGGATTTGGGGCACCTTCTTAGGTAAATAGCAAAAAAAAAAACTGTGAGGGAACTGTGCGGGGTATACCGACATGGTTAAAGCAGTAAGCTATGTTAGTGTGACATATTTGTGAGTACCGGTAACCCTTGAGTTCAGTCAAGGAGAATACGGGGCCGCTGAGTGATGTCGTGAAGCACTAACGAACTCTTAGAACCTTAATTGACCATCTTAGCCTTTTTAGGGATAGTGAGATGACCGACTTGGGTGCAGTCCGAAGTTGGTAGATACTCGATACTACACTCATTTGAGGGTTGTTTTCTTGGAATATTTTGGTCGCCAGTAAGTGGCTAAACCGAAACAATGAACACAGAAAACAATCCAATGATATTGAGCTCCTTAGAACCCAGTTTCTATTTTAGGACAGGATGAGCCAACTAAATTCAAGAGGGTACTTACCTATAACCCCATGCAAGCCTAAACCTAGGGACTTGTTTGCTTTGTGTGAATATGATTACCTGTATATACACTTACTTGCTTGTGCATACATGTACATAACATCATGACATCATACCATAGCATTTTCAATAACCATTTCAAGGATCTCGAGGGTTCTTTTGATGCAGGGTTACGTTGAACCAGACGTCTACCAAAGGGCAAGAGGTTTCTCCTCTAAACAAATGCCATCAAAGATCAAGTGCAACAACTTGAATTAGTGGCTATGACCCACTCGACATGGTGAGCTTGATTCTCGTGGAAAGACATCCACCAGTGCACAGTTCTCCAATCAAAGTTCAAGTGCAACAACTTGAATCAGTGGCTATGACCCACTTGACATGGTGAGCTTGATTCTCGTGGAAAGACATCCACCGGTGCAAAGTTCTCCAATCCAAAGAGCAAAGTTCAACCTCTAACATTTTCTTGTGTTTACCCCAAGAGATCCTTGAAAGCATGCATCCACATATCATGCATTGCATCTTGACGATCTTTCCTTTTTCAGGTTTCCTTACTCTCCTGCTGTTTATTTCAGTAAGAGATGGCTCTAGAAAGGTCTGTCAAAGACATCCAAGACCAGACTGCTCAGCTGCAGGAAATGTTCCTGAACTTATCTCTAGGGCAAGAAGAAATGAAAGCTCTCCTCACAAAGGGCTTGGAGAATTCAAACAAGGCCAGGAGTGATCAGCTTGCGGAGCTGCAGTTTGATTTGACAACATTGAGGACCCAAGTGATGGGACAGTTGGTGGGCCAGATGGCTCTCATCCAAGACCTATCTCAAAGACAAGAGGAACTCATAGTTCTCGTCCGCCAACTGCTTCAAAACAACCAATTGGGGCAAACATCTGAAGTTGAAGAGCAAGTCACCGCTCAGCCTCCATCCACTCAAGAAGACAAGGGGAAGGCTCCTTCGCTTGCTTCAGGGTCACAAGCCCATCAACAACCTCGCCAGCGTCAACGGGGTAATCAGCGTAAGCAAGAAACGTCGGGAAGACAGTTCACGGAGACTGAGATACCATCATTCTTTATACTGAAGCGCCTGTTGGAGGTCAACCTGCTTACTTTAAGGGATCCTCCTCAGAAGCTCAATACCTCTTCTCCTAACTATCATCCCGACGCATTTTGTGTTTACCACTCCTACAGCCCGGGACACGACACCAACGACTGTTGGGCCTTGAAGAACAAGATTCAAGATTTGATCGACATTGGAGTGCTGGAATTCATGCCAGACGGCGAGATGAAAATCTTCCGTTAAGGAGTTCTCCACCTGGAGTGACAAAGCTCAAGCTGAAAGACTTTTGCTTCATTTTGAATTTTCAAAGTTGTAATTTCTTTTGTTGTCAAACAATTATCTGTTGATGTTAAACTCGGTTTTCATTAATGCATTGCATATGTTTGTCTTGAAATCATCCATTCGTTTCACTACTCTTATGCTTTTCATTATGATATCTGACCTTGATAAAAAGCTGCAAGCCTTTAGAGGGAGGATGATGAAACAATACCATAATCTCATACAGTATTCTTTTGAACAGATCTTGCTGATGATGTACAGGCATTTCTTTCAATTCCCCAAACACTGGAGTTATAAGGAAGTTAATCCCTAGTCAACCCCTTCGAGCCAAAGAAGTAGGAGTTTTCTGTTCTAAACAATCAAAACCTTTGATATAAACCCGGGGCGGGTTAGTATCTTAGTTAATTCAAAAGAAAATGCGCATTGAAGTCGCAAACTCTCAATTAGTAACACAACGAACGACATCAAAAAAAAAAAGCATTCCTTTGGAATCAAAAGACAAGGGTGGTTCCCTATCACATAGACAGTCAATCTCTCAAAAGAGAAAAGCCCACCAAGCCAAAATCTATAAAGGAGGCTTAAGAAAGCTGGGGCATCCCGCTGACTGTAGTCTCGAAAATGGAAACAGTCAGGCAAAAGTTAGGGATAACAAATCAAAATCAAAATAGTGAGGTCATTACAAATCCTCAACAGCCTGAAAAATGTTGAAAAAGAAAAACGAGATGATGACTGTCTCCCAAATTCAACTGGTGAACCATCGCCCAAAAGGTCGTTCCAAACTCAAAACAGAGTGCGATGCACAGTTAATTGAGCTTAGGTGTGAAGAACATCACGAAGAGCGGGTGGGTACAAATATACTTTGAGCCTTTATCCTTTGTTTCTTAAACCGTGAACCAAGCCACGTTACAACCCTTCAAAAGTCCTAATTGAAGCATGGGTTAGTTCGAAAGCATACAGTTACAAAAGGTATCCTGACTCCTGTAAGGCTTTGCTCTAAATCTTGTGTTGACTTGTCTTATAAAAAGTTTTCTGCTAAAAAACGCATTTTTCAAAACTTCGAGACAAACATAAACTTTGCATTGCTTGAATATCACTGTCTGCATTTGGCTTTTTGTTTGATAGCGAAGAAATTCATACAGCGAATGTTCAGAGGAACAAAAACTCTCTCAGTGAACAAAAATCACTTCAAAAGGACGACACTTCCATTACAAATCTCCTATCAACAAAGGGCATGACATGGCACCATCCAGTTAACCTGGGGCAGTTCAGTCAAGGTTTCGACAGATCTTTCAAAATTCAATTAACCTGGGGCAGTCCAGTCAAGGTTTCGACAGATCTTTCAAAATTCAATTAACCTGGGGCAGTCCAGTCAAGGTTTCGACAGATCTTTCAAAATTCAATTAACCCGGGGCAGTCCAGTCAAGGTTTCAACAGATCTTTCAAAATTCAGTTAACCTGGGGCAGTCCAGTCAAGATTTCAAGAAATCTCTCAATTCGCAGATTAATTTGATTCAAGACTCATCATCACTTGGGGCATTCGAATGTCAAAAGTGTTCAATCATTCCTTCACCACCTGTTGGAAATTACAACCACCAACAAATTAACTATCACTATTTCCAGACTCGATTCCTGTATCTAGCCAGGGCACGTCTGAAGAGTTTGAAGATTCGATTCCTGTATCTAGCCAGGGCATATCTGTTGACGACTATTTCCAGACTCGATTCCTGTATCTAGCCAGGGCACGTCTGAAGAGTTTGAAGATTCGATTCCTGTATCCAGCCAGGGCATATCTGTTGACGACTATTTCCAGACTCGATTCCTGTATCTAGCCAGGGCATGTCTGAAGAGTTTGAAGATTCGATTCTTGTATCCAGCCAGGGCATATCTGTTGACGACTATTTCCAGACTCGATTCCTGTATCCAGCCAGGGCATATCTGTTGACGACTATTTCCAGACTTGATTCCTGTATCTAGCCAGGGCACGTCTGAAGAGTTTGAAGATTTGATTCCTGTATCTAGCCAGGGCACATCTGAAGAGATTGAAGATCAACACCTGCAACAAGCCAGGGAACCATCTTTCTTTCTCAGGTCAGAGATCAACACCTATAACAAGCCAGGACAATATCTCCTTGACCAACTTTTCTTAAGTTCCAGATCAACACCTGTAACAAGCCAGGAAAATATCTGTGAACGACCGATTATGGATTAACACCTGTAACAAGCCAGGAAATTATCTACATCACCACTTGGGGCATTCGAATGTCAAAAGTGTTCAAAAACCCGATGCAGTTTTACACGGACTCATCATCAGGAAATCCTACACAGATCTCCTCGAAACAGGAAGTCCCCAGTAGTTTGGCACACAACCCAAGCTTCTGATTTCCCCAACAGTGGTCCCAAGACTTCTCATTTTCAACAATCAGAAGATTCTTTCCCTCCCCGGCAGCAGTCAAGATTCTTTTATCTTCAGCCATCCAGGATTCATTTATCCTCGGCAAGATAGCTCATCAGCTTACATGCGCATTCATCACATTCATGTCATAAACATTGATGTCACGTACATTGCATCATGCATCATAACATTGCATACCACTAACCCTTTACCTTTTCAGGAAAGATCAGTCGACAGACAAAGATCATCTTCTGAGATTCTTTCTAGAAATAGTTCAGATGTGACCCAGACACGGCGACATTCTGATACTTATTCCAAATTCATCCAGATACAGTTTTACACTAACGCATCATCAGGAAACCCTACACCGGTTCCTTCTCCACTCCAAGACTTCTGAAAACAGTTTACGGATTCTTCCCAACAACGGATGTTAATCTATCGCTTGTTCAGATGCAACTTTTGAAATCAGTTTACGGATTCTTCCCAACAACGGATGTTAATCTATTGCTTATTCAATCTCAACCTCTGAAAACAGTTTACAGATGCCTCCAGATACGGATGTCAATATATTGCTTGTTCAGACCCCCAGTTCGGAGATGGTCCAAAACATGGACACCTTCCTGATACTCATCCCAGATGGCATCTTTAAGCCCATCCCCGACAAGATTTTGTCATCCTATCAGATGGCATCTTTAAGCCCATCACCAAATGGCATCTTTAAGCCCATTCCCTCTACCATCACATCACCGAGTGCAAATTTTAGGGCACTCTAGTGTCCAATCTTCTTTTACCTTCGAGTCGCGAAAGGCAAACTTGTCAATCTAACTCTTCAGGTTCAAGAAGATTGAACAGGGGCAACTGTTGTACCCCAAAATTTGCCCTCGTATTTTTCCACAAGAAATCACGACTTCAGGCTTTTCCTGATTTTTCAGATTGGCTCAAGAATCGGTCAAACAGACTTTTCTCGTCAGTCAGACACAATTAGGGTTCTATTGATTTTCATGGCTCCATAACAGTTCATACAGTTTGCTTAGGGTTTTGGTTGATTTTGACTCAACTTTGATCAGGCGAACGCTTCTTTGGCATTTAATCAGGAATTAGGTTTTTGTGCGCAGATTTTAGAAAGACTAACTCTACAGTGCTTGTCAAGTTATTCTGAGATGTGGATTGAGGCATTTGGATTCGAATTCGCATTGTTTGACTTAATCAGTAAAAAAATTGCACTTGAATGGAATTCGCATTGTGTGATTAAATCAGTGAAAGGATGCATTGGGTTTGAATTTGCAATGTTTGATTAAAGTCATAAAAGGAAAAAACGTCTGGGCAATTGCTGTGATTAACTGTTGTTTTGCTTTGGATGTTGGAAACGCCAGGTTTAATTGATCAATACTGAAGCAATGTTTATTTAATTATTTATTATTCTAAGATTAAATGATTGGAATTTATTTTCAATTATTATAATTAAAGAATTATAAATAATAAAACGAACAATTAAAAAGAGGAAAAGAATTAATTAGATAAAAAAACTTTTTATTTATTTTTAAATTATTTGTACAATTGTTTTGTTTACAAATTGTTTACAACAATGATTTTACAGTAATTTAAACCTAAATAAGACTATCCTAATTTTTTCTAAATCTTCATTTCTTCATCTTTTGCTATTCCTCTCCATTTAATTATTTATCTGCAAAGAAAAGAAGGAAAAAGTCAGTTAGAAGCGGATAAACAATTAAAGAGACAGATAAAAATAAAGGTCATCATTAAGGGCAACTGACTGGAATCAGTTAGCCCTCTCTGCAAATCACGGGATTTCTCCCGGTTCACAAAGAGGGATGAATATTTGCTTGCTAAACTTTGAATGCACAAATATAAAGAATGCACAAGTCAAAATTGTCAAACCACTGCACAGTTCAAAACAAACAGAATGGCCTAACCACAAAGTCCAAACTGAATCACAAATTCCAAACTGTCCACAAACTGTCAAAGATGTCAAACAAGTACAAGGCTACTCAAAGCTGTCAAAAAGAAGATATGAAAAGATAACAAGAAGCACAAAATCTGGAAGAAAAGAGACAAATATGCAGAGTAAGCATGTTATGCAAGCAAGCTATTCATTTCATCATTTCCCAAGTGCTGCCCTTTCAGAAAAGTACAAACGTAAACATATAATATGCTTTAAAAAAATTGTACTGGAGAGAGAAAAGAAGAGAGAAAAGTGGTTAGGCTTACAAGTTTGTTTTTAGGCATAAACGATATAAAACTGCTAACCCATATCAGAAAAAAAGAAGAGACAAAACAAATATACAAAACTGCAACAGCATGTCCAAGCCATAAGATAGCCTGAAGCAAAGCTCCCAAGCCATAACCAGGATACTCACAATAAACCAGAAAACCAGTATACCCTGTCAAACAAAAACAAAACTTGCCAAGGCCAAAGCTAACAGCCACAACCTGTACTAGCTATCAAACCAAAGCCTCACCAAGGCCATAACATGAATCAAGCCTTAAACCAGCAAGGCCATAAATCAGTAAACACCATCAACCTGCAAAACCCAACAGCATAAACCATAAAACCAAGCCTGAAACCAGCATAAGCCTTGATCCAGTATAACTTGTTCAAACCTCACACCAAACATCAGTCAAAGCTCATTACCAAGCATACCTGCCTATCAGAAAAGACCTGAAGCATACCAGCCTAACCATTCAAGGCCAAACCCTGTCAACTAAAACCTGCAGCCTTAACCAGTAGAACCTGTACCAGAGCAAACCTGATACTACACAAACAGGTCCATACACGCCCAAAGCCAAAAACCAGAATACCACAAACAACACAAACTTATCAAATCAATTTCCAAACCCATCAGGCCTCAGAAAAACTTCATCATAGGCCAGTATACAAAAAAAAAAGCAACAGAAGCGAGGCCGAAAGAAGAGAGGAAAAGTATTCAAGGCAACATAATTCCTCAGTTTGAAACCATCATAGGATACAAGCATACAAAGCATGTCATAGCAAAAATAATCATCTCAGGCAAACATCATTGAAAGCAAGCATTTCATAACAAGCGTGTAAAGGCAACCAGAAAGGAAGAGGAAAGTATACTCAAAGGCTCTCAAACGTCATCACTGAACCAATACAAAAAAAGAGAGGGCAAAAGACACAGATACCAGGCTCTCCAACGAAGCGAGCTCAACCTCACGCATATCCTTCCGTTTGGCCGCCTCAACGCCTCCAAATTCCCTCCTCCTCCATCTCCAAAAGGTAGTGTTCTTATACCCTCTTCATGCATTTCAAGTGGCAAACGAAAACACATAATATCAGAATATGAAATCAAAATGTGAAACCAAAAGAGATAACGAAAACCCTAACACGATTGAGACCGAAATCATACCTTGTAAACTTTATCTGGGTGGTCTATGGAGGGAGAAGGAGGGATGATGGCGTCTGGTGGCCTTGCATGAAGGATTTTTGGCTCAGAATCCATGGTATTGAGAACGAACAAAGAAGATGAAGATGAAACTAAAACGGCGCGCCTCTGTTCTCATTCTGAAACCCTAGTCCCAAATGTTACCAAGCCTTGCAACCCTAAACAAAAAAAAAACGTGTAAACCATGTTGGGCCTTGCCCTCTTCAACGCTAAAGCCCATTGTCAAGCTAACAAGCGCACCCCCTTTTTTACTTTTTATTTTGATCATTTATTTGGGCCAGCATAACCCCTTTAGGCCCATTCTACTCTTTTTTTAATTAACACCTTTTTTATTTTATGACATTTTCACACAACTTATTTTTTTTAATAAACCAATTGTTAATATTAATTTTAATTGACAATATTCATATTTTTTTATGATATAATTAAATCTTTGTATATAAAAAATACTAACATAATTAAACAAAATACAAAACATGACAATAATGCATTAATACACCAAAACGTTTTTTTATTTATTTCTTTTTTCTTAAGACATTTCTTTTTTTTTAGTTAAAACTTTATACATAAAATACATAAGAAATACTTTTCTTTAAATAAGACATCAATATATAGAATTTGAACATTTTCTTTTCTTAAAATATTGTGTTTATACATAATAAATGAAAATACATCTTTTATACATAATATAATTAAAATTGAAAACATTCTTTCTTTCTTTTAATTAAAATACCTCTTTTGTATATATTAAACAAAAATATAAAGATACAAATTTATATACCATGGTTAGACCTAGGGTTTGCATGTACATAAAATCAAACGCTAGATAACCTAATACAAAGACAAATACATGAAATCAATACACAATCACACTTGCACCCCCTAGGGTAATCCCACATGTTGCCTCCCGAAATGGGCCATGCTTGCACGTCGAGTTTCTTTGGCAAAACAAATTCAAATGATCATAAGTCCCTCGATGACGCTTTCGAAAGTTGCCTAAATGGAATGATCATAGTCCCTTCAAAGCAAATTTCCAAAGACACTTGGCACCATTGCATTCATGGTCCATACGATGACCCGCGCCCGTCCCGTTAAACTTCCTAAACGCAAGATTGTCCACCAAATTCAATGGTGGAACAAAATTGTTAAAAAAGGGTTGAAAACATAGAGAAAACCTTTGAGTACAATAGGGGTAGACAAAACTCTTAGTTACTTGAGATCAACTTGCAAAAACACTTGCCTTCTTTTCAAAAACCACACTTCATACACACTTTCAAAATAAACTCTCAAAAACATTTGAAACATCTTTTCGAAAAGATACACACTTTTGTAAAACACTCAAACACGAGTCAATTACATTGGTTGCCTAAAACAAGGCATCTCTTCAAAAACATTTTCAAAACACACACACACACACCACAATTTCAAGCAATCGAAAATCAAGGCAAGTGATCTAAAAACCAAGTAACTAAGAGCCCATGGATAACCATGGATGAAAAGGGTGCTAATACCTTCCCTTTTCATAATCTACCCCCCGAACCCACGAAATATCTCAAAAGGTTTTTGCTGTGCTTTTTTAACCCTTCCTTTAGGATAAAATAAAAAGTCGGTGGTGACTCTTGCTCAACCGAACAAGTGCGAATACAAACGCAAACCTCTAGTCAGTTCTCCCACCGTATCACAAAGTGATTCTATTCATTGAGAAAATTTTCATTCATTGGATATTCTTCGTGCGAATTTCTCTGTTGTCAAACAATTAGCTATATACAAACAGCGATATTCAAACAATGCAAAGTTTATGTTTGTCTTGAAGTTTTGAAAAATGCATTTTAGAAGATAAAAGAAATTTGTAAGAATATGAATTCGACTCAAGATTTACAGTAAGCCTTACAGGAGTCAGGATACCTTTTGTAACAGTATGCTATCGAAATAACCCATGCTTCAATTAGGACTTTTAAGGGGTTGTAACATGGTTCGGTTCAAGGTTTAAGAAATAAAGGATAAGGCTCAAAGTTTATTTGTACCCACCCGTTCTTCATGATGTTCTACAGTCCTAAACTCTGTTAATTGTGCGTTTGAACTCCTATTGAACCTGGAATGATATTTTGGTGATGGTTCTGACAAATTAAGTTTATTGGAGAAGGTAGTCATTTTTGCAACATTTTTCTGTTGTTTAGGATTTGTAGCGACCTCTTTTTTTATTTATTATCCCTAATTTTTGCCTAACTATTATTGTCTTGAGACTACAGTCAGAGGGATGCCTCAGTTTTTCTTAAGTCTTCTTCGTAAGTTTTGGCTAAGTGGGCTTTTCTTTTTTAGAGATAATGACTACCTATTTTAGGGGAACCATCATTGTCTTTTGATTCATAAGGATGTTTTTGACGTCATTCGTTATGTACGAAGTGAAATCTTGCGACTGAACGCGCATTTGAATTAACTGTGAACTACCCTGCCCCAGGTTATGATTAAAGGTTTCAGTTTGTGCGAAAAAGAAAACTCCTACTTCTTTGGCTCAAAGGGGTTGACTAGGGATTATCTTCCTTATAACTCCACTATTTAGGAATTGAAAGAACGCATGTACATCGTCAGCAAGGTCTGTCCAAAAGCATACTGTATGAGATTATGGTATTGTTTTCGTCATCCTCCCTCTAAAGGCTTACAACTTTTAACAAGAGTTGAATATCATACAAAAATGATGTAAAAGCATAATTTTAGTATATTGAAAACGAATGGATTAACTCAAGACAAACATATTCAATGCATTAATGAGAATAACCAAAGTCTGACATACAGATAAGCATTTAAACAGACAAAGAAATTACAACTAGAAATTCGAATGAACAAAAAGCTTCTCCGCCTAAATTTCTCGCTTCAGATGGTGTGTCTTTGAGGAGTGACAAAAAAACTCCAGTTGACCATCTTGTGTAAATTCCAACACTCCTTCGTCAATCAGGTCTTGAATCTTGTTCTTCAATGCCCAACAGTGGTTAGTGTCGTGTCCCCAACTGTTGGAGTAGTATGCGCACTTTTCATTGTGTTTGTAGCGGGGAGCATAAGTATTAGGTTTTTGAGGAGGCTCCCTCAATGTAACCAGCTTAGCTTCTAACATGTGATGCAATTCTTGAGCCAAGGACACGTTAATCTCTGTAAATTGTCTTTTGGGCGTATTTTTCTTACGCTAACCACCTTGTCGTGGTTGGCATGGTCGTTGTTGGACTTGCAGTGTAGTAGTTATTTTGAAATGTGTTCTCTCGACCAAGCCAACTTCTTGTCTCATCGGAGGCTGGTTAATGACTTGATCCCCAATTCTATCCCTTTGTTCCATGCAGTTGCATCCGTCTTGATGAAGCTTATTGACGAGAATTCTCAACTCTTCTTGTCCCCGAGTTAAGTTTTAGATAAGAGCCATCTGACCCACCATCTGTCCCATCATCTGGACTTTCATTGTTGCTATCTAAGTTTGTAACCGTTCCAACTGGCCATCCTTGTTATCCTCAGTATTCTTCTTGGTCATACTCTTAGTGAGGAGTGCTTTCACTTCTTATTTCCCCTTGGATAGGTTCAATAAAACTTCTTGAAGCTGAGCATTTTGGGTCTGAAGATCCTTGATAGTCTGTTCTAGAGTCATCTCTACTAAAATAAACAGTAAGCAAGTGAGAAAACTTGTATGGGGAAAACTTGTCATGAGATGATGCATGGTATGTGGATGCAATGTTTTCAAGGATCTCACGTGGTAAACACAAGAAGACGCCAGAAGTTGAATTTTGACTGCATCGTTGAATGTCCTTCTACGAGAATCAAGCTCACCATGACAAGTGGGTTATAGCCCTTGACTCAAGTTATCGTGCTTTAGTTTTTTATAGCATTTGGCTAGAGGAAAATAAATCCTCTAGCCCCTTGATAGACGTTTGGTTCAATATAACCCTGCATCACAAACCCTTGAGATCCTTGAAATGGTTATTGAAAATGTTATGGTATGATGTCATGATGCTATATGAAAATAACATATACAAGCAAAGCAAACAAATCCTTAGGTTTAGGCTTGCATGGAGTTCATAGGTAAGTACCCTCTTGAAGTTTAGTTGGTTCAACTTATCCTAGAAAGTAATCGGGTTCTAGGAGATCTCAATATCATTGATCTTTCTTCATTGGGCATTATCTCAGCATAATCAATCTTTTCTTGCGGCTGAAATATCCCAAAAGTCTGATCTCAATGGGCGTAGTATCGAGTATCAACCAATCTTTATCTTTGCACCAAAGTCGGCTATCTCACTACTTTATAATGGCCAAGTTGTTTAATTAAAGGTTCTACGGTCAGTTAGTGCTTCATGACACTGCTCAGCGGCCCCGTATTCTGCTCGATTCAACACAAGGGATACCGGTACCAACAAATGTGTCACACTAACATAGCCATTTCTTCAACCATATCGGTCTATGCGGTACAGTTTTCAAAATATTTTTCTACTTACCTAATGATGTTCACAGATCCGGGTAGAGGATCAATACAAACCCGAACAAGGACCCATAAGTGTAAAGCAAACAAGTCAAACAATGAAAGCATTTAAAGGTGATCTAGCTCTAAGGTAACCCCACTTTTAAGTTATTCCCCAGCAGAGTCGTCAGTTCTGTGATACGGTGGGAGAACTGACTTGGGTATTTTGTGTTTTATCGCAATTATTGCGGATAGCAAGAGTCGCCACCGACTTTTCTTTAATCCAATAAAGGAAAGGGTGAAAAGAACAGGAAAGACCTTTTGAAATATTTTCTTGAGTTCGGGGGTAGGTTATGAAAAGGGAAGGTGTTAGCACCCTTTTCATCCGTAGTTATCTACAGGCTCTTAGTTGCTTGATCACTTTGAAAATGCTTTGTTTGAAACGTGTTTGTGATTGTTTTTGAAAGTATTTTTGAAAAGTGCCTTTGTTTAGACGAACTTTGTAATGATTCTCATCTCTATAAGAATGTATATAAAGTGTTGACTTTTGAAAATATTTCGTTTTGAAAGTGTTGGTGTATTTTGAAAGATATGGTTTTGAAAATGTTGTGAGCAACCAACTAGGAATGTTATGCCTACTCAAAAGGTCTTAGTTCTTTTCCTCCTCCTATAGATATTGTTATCTTACCATTGATTGGTAAAAATACCTATCATTGGATGTGAAGGGACGGGTGTGGGTTGTCGCTTAGTCATAGAAGGCAACTTGTAAGACGCTTTAGCAATTTTTCATAGGGACTAAAATTGTTTTACCGAAGGCACCGTCGAAGGGTCATCGAGGGACTACGATATTTTTTATCGAGGGTATTTTGCTAAAGCATCCCACATTCAAGCGACATGACTATTTTCCGAGGCAACAAGCAAGGTTACCCTAGAGGTGCGCGTTTGAAAGGTTTGTTTGATTGCATGCATTTTTGTCTTTTAGATTAGGATTTTCTAACACTTGATTTTATCTTGCCATACACACACTAATTACTAACAATTATATTAAAGTGGTAAATTGCGAAAAGTAAAATCCTACGCTATTACATCACTTAAGGGATGGGGGTACAATTTACAAATGGGGATGAAATACAAGCCTAATTAAATTATTACAACCATATTGAATAAATGAATAGCCATGAAAAATATAAAAGGAAAATAATGTACAAAGAAAGCAAAACAAATTTTATGTATTGACACATGCAAACATGCATCGACACATGCCCCTGCTTGTTTCTGAAAAAACAAAATCAACTCAGTATGAGTCGATACATAATGGTATGTGTCGACTCATTTCTTGCTTGTGTCGACACATTCATGTTTTGTATCGACTCATGCACCTTTGGTATTTCTGTATTATGCCTGGATAACAGTATGCATCGATGCATAAATCTTTCTGTCGACTCATGCCCTGTTCTGCAACTAATATGAGTCGGCTCATGCATGTTTTGTGCTGATCCATAACCTGTTTTACACTAAAATGATTCGACTCATGTGAGTATGCATCGACTAATGCTGTAATTTTTTGCCTTTAACATTATTCTATTGTGTGTACAGGTCAGTTCTCAACATAGTATTGACAAAAATGAAAAGAAAATAAGTGGTTAGCTCCAAAAGGCAATGATTTCCACATTTATGTTCAACAATGAATCACTAATGATGTTTGAAATGAAAGGTTCAAAGTCAAGAAGACTTACCTTGAGATTGCAACTTGTTTTGAGTCTGGACCCCTTTCAAGATGTTGTGATGGCTTCAATGAACCTCCAGGAAGATGCTCCAATCCTTTCTTTGTATTGAAAGCTGCTGAACCAACTCAAACTCATTCAAGTGGTACAATACTATTTTTTTTTGTGTTTGGAAGGTGCTGATAATGGCACTACAGAAACTGTTCTTGTGTTTGAACAATCTCTACGAGATGTGGAGTGCTTGGATATTTGGTTTATGGAAAAGATTACAAGGTGGGATAATGGGTTGGAGATTTTTCTATTTTGTGAATGAAAATAGAGCAGAGTTTATTGAATGAATAGAGGTTATAAAGACTTCTCTCTTTCTTTCTTTTCTCTCTAAAAATCCTCTCCAAATCCCCCCTTTGTGTGTTGTGAGTCTATTTGTAGATGAATTGGGTTGAAATTTGAGAGGGAAACAGATGAGTTTTTGAACTTTTTGGGTATGCTGTTTCATAGCTTTTTAGATGCATCTCTTATATACTAAATTGGTGCAAATATGGGGACTGATATAGTGCAGGCTTGGACAGCATAGCAGGGTTTGAGAGCAGGCCGTGACAGTGTTCTTGTCATTATTATGCATGGTTGTTTTGTGTATGAACAATAGGTTTTGGACAGCATGATATGCATCAGTTTGTGGACAGTTTTATGTAGGGCTACAGTAGATTTTTGGACTATTTTGTGTAGGAACAACAGGTTTTGGACTGATATGCTTGGACTGGTTGTTGCAAACTTTGGGCTTTATACAGCAACAAATTGGACAGCATTGTTTGTAGCATGCAAATTTTTTAACTTAAAAATGCAGCCTTGTTATTTACTTAAAAGCTTCTAACAACTTGAATTGTCTTGAATTGTTACGAAAAGATGTCATGAAATTAACATGTATAAAAACAACTTAGAAAATTTTCTAAGTCTTGCAAAGTTTGATTTTTGATTTTCTTGATTTTTGATTTTCAAATTTCATATTTTGAATGTCTTGGTGAAATGTAATCTTTGAAACTCAAATTTGATCAAAAAGTCAAAGGTTGACATTTCAGTGTACCGTTGACTTTTTTCATCAATTGACCAAATTTCATCTATCAGTCCACTGATCTAGGGAGACAAATTGAAATATGTGTTTAAGTTAAAATGATGTACTTGAACCCTTGAAATCATGTTTCGAACAAATAAGTCATGTAGTGGGTCAAAAGTCAAATATTGGTCATTCTAAATTAAAACCCTAATTTGGAGTCTCAGTGCTTCGGAGATGATTTTGTCAGATCAATTCCTTGAGAATCCTTGAGCATTGGAGATCCTTCGTGAGGAATGCCTTGAAAAAGAAAGGGCAAATTTTGGAATACAACAGAGTGCAATGAACATGGACACTATAGAAATGAATATCCAATTCTCAAGAAGGAGAGCTTCAGAAAATAATGGTTTAAGAAAAGCACTTTCAAAGGAAAGAAGAAAGGTATCATGGTAACATGGGATTATTCTGACTTTGGAGGTTCAGAATCAGAAGAGGAGCATACAAACGTAGCACTCATGGCTACCAGTTCAGAACAAGACATGTAAGAAATAGAGTATGACTCTGAAGAGGTATTTCCTGAACTCTCTCGTGTTGAGTTAGAATTATGTTTATCAAAATCTCTGAACAACTATCAGAAGCATCAACGAAAATTCAAGAACCTTCAGAAGGTTCATGAATATGAAATTGAAGAATATGGTAAGCTAGAGAAAGAAAGTCTTGAACAAAAAGATGATAGTTTGATTTTAAAAAATGAAAATGTGTTTCTAAATAAAAAATTTTCAAAACTTGAAGAAGTTCTTTCTAAAGTTCCTCCACCTTCTAAAATCGTCTTGTACAAACATGTTAAAGTTTTTCAGATATTCCTAAACGATAATATAGGCATAAGCATGATGGCTTCTATGATCTATGGTGTCGGTTATAATGGAAAAAGATGGATTGGTTATGTTTCTCATAAAAAAAATAGAACTTTTCTAAAGGAGATCATCCCATGTCACCGTTTTATTATCTATATCCTTTTGCACAAACACAAAAATGTATCAATCCACAGAATGTAACACCCTTCTAAATCCACATATATTTCTTATGAAATTAAATCAAATTAAATCACCAACAAGGGTGTCACATCTTTATAAAAACATCATATAAAACATCCTTCTCCGTAACACGGGTTTTTGAAACATTTAGAATAACTATTTCTTTAAAACCATCAAATATCAAAAATTCATATTATTGCAGCGAAATCATAGTCTCAAAAATATTGATATTAAAAATACTTCACAAAGTCTGCCTCACACCTCATCGTTCATGATTCATAAATCAAACAAATAAATACCATTAAAGGTAACTCATTATCTCAAAGTAAGCAAATAAACACAATAGTTTCAAAACAACATTCCCAATCTCGATGTTACATATCAGAGCAAGACCCTCTTATTCAACATAAACAAATGATGCACTTTGAAGCTAATCCTCTAAGCTTTAGTGCATTAATCCTGATCACCTGCAAGTTACTCACATATAGAGGCAACATTTCCAAGCAGAAAGGGTGATTAATCATAATCATTATAAAAGACATAAGGAATAGATATAGTAGTTACAACACAATAGCAAAACATCACACCCCGTCAAAATTTCATGTTATACTCACACATTTAGCTCATCATTTATTCATAGCATCATTATATCATCAGTCAACAATCATCACCAAGACATCATTAGTTCACATATTCATAAAGCATCATTTAATCAACCATTATGCAATGCCATAAAGAATTTAATGCAACTTCATTAGACTCGTGTATGTGGTACCAAAACTTCATTCATGACTCAGTCATTGTTTCTCCAAAGATCCTCACCAATAGGATCGATTCCCACTTGAAATTAAAGCATGTCATAATATTACACTCAATCCACACTATGGTATTAAGGCCATCAGAGGACTATCGTCCTATCATCATCACTGGACCAATCGTCCTAATAACATCACTGGACCGAACTCCTAACACATTTTATGAATGCATGATGTGTAACAACATAATAAACATGATCACAGTTAGTAAAAACGCATCATTCTTTCATGTAATCATAATAAGGTTATCACATATATCATATATACATATATGGCATCATCACAACATCATCAGATCATCATAGCAACAACATAGTATCATCATAGTATCAACAACTCATCAAACAACACACGTCACTATAGTCCATCATAAAGAAGTCTAATTTCATCATAGAATAGGTAATATAATTCTATATCTTATTACTCATTTTATTCAACTTAATTATAGTTGATCATGTTAGCTACCCAACGCTTCGAACGACGTGTCAAATAGAGTCCTAAAACTCAAGTTACGACACTTTTAAAATTCTACATATGCCCCTCGCCCGAGGCTCTCCTGGCGGTATAGGTTGTTCGCTTGAGGCTCGCACAGTGAAGACGGGGAGAAAGACCTTCCCCCGTACAAATTCCATGAGCATTGTTTTTATTTAGCCACCCTTGCCTGGCGAAGCATGTAGCTCGCCTGGCGAGTACCCCTCGCTCCCACTTCGCCCAACGAAGTTGGGGCGAGTCGCACACTTCCATACAAAATTCCAGGGGCTCTACCAAAATCAATTTTCTCACACCTCACTCTCTCCTAGCGCATCATGGGCGATTTTGTTTGCCTGGAGAAGCTTAAAGCTCACCTAGTGATTCTTCGCAAACAAAGGTTCTCTATTGCGTTTTCCTGCACCAAACCAGTCCCTATTCTACACGAATCCAGCAGAGTACTGGTTCCAAATCATCATAACTTCACATAGTTTCATCATACCTTAACAACACATTTTAATATACATTATATACATCAATTCATGGTAAAAAAAACATCAAAATTTCATCAATTCTCATCAAATCATCGTAATACCATCATCAACCAAACCAACACAAACCTTTAATTATCTAAGCCCTAAATCAATTATAATAACGATTATAAACTACCTTTACCTTATATTCCTAAAAGTAATATATTTCTGTTCACGTTCTACAGAACCTTCTGAGTTCCTCAGTGCCCTAGCTCTCTTCACATTGTTCTTTTCAGTTTCGCAATCGCATAATGGACACTGACACTCACTTTTCCTTGTTTAACCCTTGGACCCTTTTTATGGTCTTCCCATCTTACCCCTACTTACTTCTCAATATTAATATCTTGTCCTCGTAGACTCTACCTCTTTTTTTTTATTTAATTACTAAAAAATCTAAATAATTGAAATTAATTATCTAAAATTACTAAAACACCCAATATCACTTCACATACCTCAAAACATCATATATACTCATAGATACATCATAAATACACACCATATTCATAATTAAATCATTAAATAAATAATCTAGTTATTTTTGGGGTGTTACAACTCTCCCTCACTTAAAAGAATTTTCTCCCTCGAAAATTACATGGAGGAAACAAAATCGGATAAAACTCTCTCATTTGATCCTCGCATTCCCATGTCCAACTTTCACTAGCTGATCCACCCCACAATACCTTCACTAAGGAAATGTATTTACCCTACAATTGCTTCACTTCCCGTCCCTCTATCTGCACGGGTGATGCTTCAATAGTCATGTTATCTCTCACATGTATAACATCCATTTGGATCACGTGCAAAGGATTTGAAATATACCACCTCAATTGATATAAATGAAACATGTCATGAAGATTCACAAGCGACGGCAGTAAAGTAATCTGATAGGCCACTTCACCTGTCTTCTCTAATATCTGATATGGACCAATAAAACCCAGCGTAAGTTTTCTTGACTTCAAAGCTCTACCAAGACCAGTCATTACACCAACCAAAACTCACACTTCGACAGCTTTGCATACAACTTCTTCTCCTTCAATACTTACAACACAATTCGCAAATGCTCAGCATGTTCTTCTTCTGATTTTGAATATATCAGAATATCGTCAATGAAGACCACAACATACTTATCAAGATAAGAATGGAAAGTTCGATTCATATACTCCATAAAAACACATGGCGCATTAGATACACCAAATGGAATCACAGTGTACTCATAATGACCATACATTGTTCGAAAATCCGTCTTTGGAATATCATCTGGTTTAACAAAAATCTAATGATAACCCGACCTTAAATTAATCTTGTTGAACACACAATCACCCATTAACTGATCCATCAAATCATCAGTCCTTGGAAGTGGATACTTATTCTTAATAGTTACTTTATTCAACTGTCGATATTCTACACACAATCCCATACTTCCATATTTCTTCTTAACTAACAACACATGTGCATCCCACGGTGAAACACTCAGTGGAACAAACTTTTTCTCAAGCAATTCTTCCAATTGTTTCTTCAATTCACTAAGATATGAAGCTGACATCCTATAAGGAGTCATTGACACCGAACTTCTACTTGGCTCCAATTCGATAGAAAATTCAACTTCACGTTTTGGAGGAAAATCACTTATGTCATCTGGAAACACTTCTGAGAATTCACAGACAAGAGGTAATTCCATACTCGTAGCTTCACATTCAACTTGCAATGACGCAAACATTGAAAACATCAAGGTTTCATCTTCTAAAAGTTCCTTCACTTGCTTATCAGATAACAACATCAGTTCTGCATTATAACTGAACTTAGGGAACCTAAAAGTCTTATTATAACAATTTATATGAACATATTGAACTCCAACCAGTTCATTTCAAGAATAACATTAATTTGGTGTAAGGGTAGACACACCAAATTCATCACAAAAATCTTACCATAAATGGTCAGAGGACATCTCTAACAAACATAAGTAGTAGTAAAAGAACCACCAGTAGGAGTATCTATTACCATACTATCATTCATATCAGACAACTTCAATCCCAACATGTTAACACATTCACGCGAAATAAACGAATGAATAGCACCAGTATCAATAATAGCAACAAATTCAACATCATTAATAAAACAAGTACATTGAATTAAGTCGTCCTCCTTGGAATCCTCTGATCCATTCAGAGTGAACACTTGTTGTACCCCAAAATTTTCCCTCCCTTCTTTTCACAAGAAATCACAATCCTAGATTTTTCTCAGATACTCAAGATTGGATCAGGAATCAATCAGACAGATTTTCTCCTATGGCAGTAAATCAAGAATTAGGGTTTTTCTCTCGCATTTCTTAGAGGAACCTGAATTCTCAGAAATTCAATTAACTGTCACATGTTTTCATGCTTCTTCAAGCTTACTGAAAGGTTACTGGTTGTTCTCATGGCCTGTTTATCTGGGACAGGAAATGGGAGCTGAGACTTGTCATTTGGAATATTTAGGTTTTGTCTGATCCAGGTTAACCAGATAATGTGCGTCTGTTAAGACATTTGCTTGTTAATGGAATGAAGCGTTTTCTTGTTTATTGGAATACACAGTGCGTATTTTGATTGGAATACTGTTGTAAGGTTACAAGATTACATAGTTTTTGGATTACTTGGAGTTTAAGTTATCTGGATTGGAATTATTGGAATGTAGTTTCAGTTATTTTTAATCAAGAATCTTAAAGGATTAGTGAGGATGCAAAGAAATAATTGCAAGTTATTAACAGTAATGGACTTTTATTTGATATCAGATTATCTCATAAAAACTTTCTTCATTTATTTCAAATGTTGTTACAAAAAATAATTTATTATTCATATGCTTTAGGTTTTTACAACTTATAGTTCTTGAAAAAATAAATTATTACAACTAATGGAAAATCTCTCTAAGTTACAAATCTAAGCCTAAGCTTCCATTCCTCCCATGCTCACCACAAAGTCTCCCGCTTCCTCTGCTTTGTCACCGTCCAACTTGCGCTCACATGAAAGAAAGACAGAAAAGATTAGCACAGTTAATTGAGCTTTAGCAAGAATTTTCAAAATGAAAAGAAAGAAAATATTCATCATTAAAGTTTGTCGTTTGGAATCAGAGGGCTATTTTCATCACGTTTTTATTTTTCTCTTTGCAAATCACAAGAAGATTGCTCTTCTTGGTTCACAAAGAGAAAAATAAAAATGCAAGCTGTCAAATTTATTCAAATATAACAAGGCCAAACTGAATGTAACAAGGCCAAACTGAATGCAAAAAGACAAGTACAAGACAAGTACAAAACAACATGGCAAACTAAACATTGCAGCAAGACAGTAACAATGCAGCATAGCAAGCAACTAAGGCAGGCAGCATAGCAACAAGAATGCAACAAGGCCAAGCTAGACAATAGCAAAACAAGTACAAACAGCAGGCAAAAAGTACAAAGCATGGTAAACCAAATCACAAGCAAAGGGCTTGTTTCATAGCCTTTCATCATTTTCCTAAAAAATGGGCAAACTTTTCAGAAAAGCAGAGAAAAGAATTGTTGCTTTTTATCATGGAGAGAGGAGAGAGAGGAGAGATATCACCTTTTTATTGGGATTGTACAGTTTGGCTAATCTGTCACAAGTTAAAAAACAAAAGCAAGTAGATATAACACCATAAAACTGGAAGAAGAAGACAGTTTTGGTCAAGCATAAAACAGGCCTGAAGCTGCAAAAACATACACAAAAGCTCCCAAAACCTGTTATCAAACAAACAGTCCAACAACCTTCAAAACTGCAACAAACCACAAAACCTATTATCAAACAAACAGTCCAACAACCTTCAAAACTGCAACAAACCACAAAACCTGTTATCAAACCAGAAAAACAAGCCACAACTGTAACAACAGGGCCAAACCACAACAAATACTAAAACCTACATAATACCCCTAACCTGAAAAAGCCATAATTGTAACAACTTGTTAACAGTTCATACTCAGTTCCCAAAAGAACAAACTTCCAAAACCTGTGAACCAACTCTCACAAAAACTCCCAGCCTGTTAACCAAATATATCAAACCAAGCTGCAACTGTAACAACAGCCAAGCCAAAAAATCACAAAACCTTCAAACAGTTAAAAAAGAACTCAGTCCTCAAAACTGTCAAGCAAAACACAACAATCAGTTTCCAGATCCGTTGAATCAAAGCCTGCAAACTCAACATTTTGGCAAGCTAGCAAAAAGCCATTTCCAACAACTCAAACTTACAAGAAATAACAAAGTCAGAGGTGGAGCAACATCACCAACAAGTTCAAATCAGAAGAGAAAAATCAACCAACAACTTACAAACAAAGTTTCAACAATCATCCTCAAGCTAGCATACAATCTAAACAATCAAACAAAGTCTCAGTTTAATCATCATCAACTACCAACAAACAAAGTTTCAACAATAATCATCAAATAAGTTTCAGAAATCATCATCCGTCATTAACTAACAAGTCAGAAGGAAAACATCACCATTATCATTCAAGGTTCAAAGGGACAAAAAGATATTACCAGAAGCTTGCAACCTTCATCATTTCTTCCTCCTTTCCTAGCCCGTCACCAGGGAGCCTCTCACCTCAAAATATCACTTCTCACAGGAAAGCTCCAAAAAAGGTATATTTCTTGACAAACTGTTTACTGCATCCCAAGCATACAACACAATAGATTAATAAGAGAAAGCGTGAATAAAGGAAAGGCAAACAACAAAAGCTCGTTCAACCATCAAAATCGTAACAAAAAAATTAGAATCTTACCCTTTAAAAAAAACAGAACCATTAGCGTAGGAAGTGAGAAGTGCGAGATGCTCCTCTGACAGACGACGAGAGGAAGATCATAAGAGCGTGTCTCAAACCCTTGTTTCCCATTTCAGACATTAGGGATTCCCGGAAAAGAAAAAAACATTTTTCTCATGAACCAGTAGCAATTAGGGGCGATTGAGTGAGGAAGATGAGTGAGTGAGAAAGAGATGTGAGAGGGACGAAGGGTACGACGCCGCTGTAAGCGCAGAACAAACCCTAATTGTTCCGTTAACCCTAATCAAACAATAAACTATCACTTAAGCATTGGGCTTCCACTGCAAAGCCCATAAACACACGCGTTGCTAGCACACCCCCCCTTGGCCCTTTTGTTTTGGTTTCAGCATTAACATTGATTATTTGGGCCCAATACCTCACAATTTTCTTTAAAGTCTATTTTTGCTTTATTTTCTTATAACTTTACTAATTAGAATTTTTTTTAAAACATTTTCTTTAGTTTAATTTAAGTTTTGAGATTATTTCTTTTTGTCATTTCTTTTTATCTTTATTAATTTTTTACACTTAATAAAAACACCAAAAAATTTAATTTAATTAGTTTTATTTTAATCATTTTCTTTTTATTATTTTTCTTACACTTAATAAAAATACCAAAAAAAAAACATTTAAGTTAGTTTATTTTCTCTTTCTTTATTTACATGATTAATAAAATACATAGAAGAATAATAATAATAAATTTTTCTAATATTTTTAGAATAGACTTTTATTTATCTCTTTTTTAATAAATACATACATCTCATGCTTAGTTGATTTTATTTTGTCATAGCTTTGTATTGAATCGTGACAATTCGATTTGGTTGTAATATTTGGACTTTGCTATTCTTATGAGATTCATCCCCATTTGTAATAATTGTACCCCCATTCCTGGATACTTTTGTAATAACTTAGACTTTTAATTCCCACAATTTATCGCTTTCGATATACTGCATAGTAATTAGGCATGTATGGCAAGATTCAAAAATCAATCGCTAGATGACCTAATCCAAGAATAAATAACTTGAAATCAACACACTTCTCACACGCGCACCTCTAGGGTAACCTCGCTTGTTGCCTCGGAAACACAATCATGTCCCTCGAATATGCGACACTCTAGCAAATGACCCTTCGATAAACAAAGATCGTAGTCCCTCGATGACCCTCGATGCTGCCTTTGATAAAACGATCTCGCCCCTTACAAAATTGCTAGAGCATCCCACAAGTTGCTTTCAATGATTGTATGCGATGACCCGCGCCTGTCCCATTTAACATCCAAACATAAGGTTGTTTACCAAATACAATGGTAAAACAACATTGTCAAAAGGGTTAAAAATGTGTAGGAAAGATCTTTGAGTTAGGCTAGACAACTCCTAGTTACTTGATCAAAATTGCAAACATCCTTGCTATTTTCAAAAACACGTCACAACACAATTGTTGTACCCCAAAATTTTCCCTCCCATATTTCTCAAGACATGTCAAGAATAATCTTCAAGTTACTCAAGATGGCTCAAGAGTTGGACAGTCAAATCACCTCCTAAGGCAATCAAGTCAAAATTAGGATTTTGTGTTGCCTCAAGGTCCTTACATCCAAATGACCTAAAGTTCTCCCAAATGTCCTAATATGTTCTTAAGTTCATCCATGTCAAATTTCAATCCTTGCAGAGGAAGTTTGGTCAGTCAATTGCTCAAAAGGTCCAAAAATCGACTGTGCTAGGGCAAAAGTCAAATGTGACCTAAATACAATCGAACCTCAAGATTTTTTGTCAACATTCTCATTTTGAAGGATAATTCATCATTTGATCAAGGGTTGATCATGATTCATCAAGGATTGCTCAAGATTCATCAAGATTCAAAAGTTGCTAAATTAGGGTTTTGTAGGAAAAGTCAACTCAACTTTGACCAAGCATAACTTTCTCATAATTTTTGAGAAATGACCCATACAAAGCTCATTTTGAAGAGGATGCAATTTCCTACAATCCATCTTCACACCCAAAGATCAAGAAATGCTCTCACAAAATGTTGCAAATTTGGACATTATAGGTCATTTTTAAAAGTCAACAAAAACACCTTTTTTTCCAAAGCTTATAACTTGAGCATGGAATATCAAAATGAGATGAGACCAAAAGGGTTGGTTATAGGACATCTCGAGGTTTCTAAAAAGTCCAATAACACTTCTAAAAGTTCAAAATTGAAGAAGTTATGCATTGTTGAAGTTGGGTATTTTTCCAAAATTACCAAAAGTCAACTATCCTCAAAACTCCAATTTTTGACAAAAGGGCCCACTTTTTTCCACTTGATTTGGTCTTATCACACCACACACGTGTCCCATCTTCAATTTCATGACCAAACATTTATTTTTCTATTTTATTTAATTTTTATTGATTTAATTCATTTTTAATCAATATTAATCCAAATAAAATCTAAAAATTAATGGAATGAGATTCTTGTGGTCATTACAGCTTGCAAATATCATGTGACACTCAATCAAACTCGTGCCAAGTCAAAACATGCACAAAATCTCAGATTTGATGCAAATATGGAAACTTGATAATGGTGATCAAATCAAATCTTGATTCTTCAATGCTCATGGATTAAGGCCCAAGTTTTGACCTAAATGCATTCCCTTATACACACACAAGTGAGGCAGATCAAGAGGACGAACCAAGCATTGCAGAAACGACCATACAAAGTTTGGAAAAAGTGTGAAAAAGTGGAAGATCAAAATCAATATTAGAGCTCGATTCAAAGCAAAAGCTGGACACTGATCTCTTGCTGGCAATCCCCTGAAGCGATACCAATCAAAACCAAGCCTTCTCATCGCCTGAAACTCACTGTAAGTGTCCATGAACCAAGCTCTGAACATGAGATCCAACTCTCTGATTCTTGCATCTTTTTGCCCAAATAATTGCATATTCATGATTTGCGTTGCATTCTGAAACTTTCTGCACTATTAAATTTTATTTTCATAGCTTGTAACGCCATGCCCAGTTCTAGGGTTCGTGCATCTTGTTTTTGGGGTTTTTAGTTGCAGGGAAAATCAAGGCCAATGCTTGACATGGATGGAACCAGGAGGAAGAGACGAACGTATTGGTGGTCTTAGCTTGCGTTTATATGGCCTAGGGTGAATTTTGGAAGCAAGCTACGAATCTTCCTGCGGATAAAAATCCGCAGGTAAATAACCAGGGACTTTGTGAAGAAGACGACCACGCGTCTTCTCCTTACTGGGCCATTCAAAACTCGCGCCATATTTTTTTATTTTTTAGGCATAGTGTTATGTTTTCCATATATTATTTGTTATGTATTTTGTTAACAACTATGAAGCGTTGGTGGAGTGGTTGGAGCGTTGGCATTTGAGCATTGGGACTTAGGTGCGAATCCCAGGTCCCCCAAAACTTTGTTGAATTTTGTTTTCAGGTAATCTCATGCAACACCCAAGATGCAGCTCACCATATGCCCTTATCCAGATGCTAGCCAAGTGGTTTCAGATTAGATCCAGGGGCCCAGATTGCACGCTCATAATACTCCCTGGTCAAAGACACGCATTGGATTCCAAAAGTCAAGCAGGCTGAACGCTTTTGGGCCTGGAAATTGCCAAGCATACACCCAGATTCACCTCCTTTTTGGGCCCAGCACCCCCTTGGTTATTTCTTTTCATATTTCATTCATTTTATTATTTAATTGTTTTTATTATTCTTAATTAATTATTAACCCAATAATTTTTCTCATAAAATCAGAAAACCTAAAAAATAATATTTTTATTAATTCCATTAATTTCATTATTTATTTTTGTAAATAAACATTAATTAATTAATTTAGTTTAAATAGGTTTAACATTAATATTTTTACAATAAATTAAAACTAATGTAGAATTAGGCTTTTTAATAATTTTAATCATTCTTATTTTATTTCCTTAAAAATAAAACCCAAAAATATTTTCATTTAATTAATTAATTCAATTATTAACTTAGATTTAATTTAATTTAATTAAAAAAAATAACGAAAAAATATGCCTTCTTTCTTAAAAAGGGTCAAAACCCTAAAAATACTTCGATTTAATTTTCTCGCACGCGTATTATTTTTATCCATATTTCAATAATGTAATTGCTTCGAGAATGTAATAGTTTTAAATTAGGACTTTATTTATTTATCGCTTTTATTTACTTTCCGCAATTTAAATTAAAGGGTTTGTTTTTGGCGATGTAAATACCCGACGCCTTGTAATAGTTTAGATTTAATTCCCGCAATTTAATTTTCGCAATATATTAACTGTTAGATGTTTATTAATAGGCAATGCATGACAAGATCAATTTTGAACTTAAAATCAACATAGATAACCATTGACATGTACAGATAAAATTAATCGAAATAACACACTTGCACATGCGCACTCTTAGGGTACACCTCACTTGGTTGCCTCAAACGTGGTCATTGAGTATAGGAAGTTTTAGAGGTCGCCCCCATGTCCGAAGATCATAGTTGTCTCGAAACGGTTGCCTCGGAAAAATGATCTAGGATATTAGGGTTACCGCTAAGGCGTCCTAACATTGCTTTAGTGACCATGCGTCCCTTAATCGAATTGACCCGAAAACTCCGACGACAGTGCTACCTACTCCTCAATAGTGGGATAGCATTGTCTAAAGGACATTTGTACAGATTAATTCCTTTTTGAGTAGGTAGATGGTTCTTAAGTACTTGCTCCTTTTAAAACAAAATAAAACTTTTCGCACTTACACCCCTTTCAAACAAAAAACTCTTTTCAAACCCACAAACACAAAGAAAAGCAAATTTTGAAAACACAATGAGCAAGTACCTAAGAGCCCGTGGATAACCACAGATAGAAAGGGTGCTAACACCTTCCCTTTCTATAATCTACCTTCCGAACCCGAGAAATATCTCAAAAAGGAATTTTTCTGTGCTTTTGTCCTTTCCTTGTTGGATAAAAAAAAGACGGTGGCGACTCTTGCTTACCGCGACATTTTGCGAAAACAAATGCAAACGCAAACCAGCATTCCAAAACAGTCAGTTCTCATTCCCACCGATCACAACAATTTCAAAACATTTCCCAAATACAAACTTTCAAACATTAAAACATCTTTTCAAAAGACAAACACCTTTGTAAAACATTCAAACAAGAATTGTTACAAAGATTGCCTAGACAAGGCCTCTTTTCAAAACATTTTAAAAACCACACACAAAGCACCATTTCAAACAATTGAAAAGCAAAAGCAAGTGATTTAAACAAGTAACTAAGAGCCCATGGATAACCATGGATGAAAAGGGTGCTTGCACCTTACCTTTTCATAATCTACCCCCCGAACCCAAGAAAACATCTCAAAGGTCTTTCCTTTGCTTTTTGACCTTTCCTTTGGATAAAATAAAAAGTCGGTTGCAACTCTTGCTAAACCGAAACATTTGCGAACATAAATGCAAAACCTCAAGTCAGTTCTCCCACCGCATCACAGAACTGGCAACTCTGCTGGGTGACTGTCTAAAAGTGGGGTTACCTTAGGGTTTTAGATCACCTTTACATGCTTATCTTATTTGACTTGTATGCTTTACTTTTGGTTCCTTGCTTGGGTTTGTTTTAAATCCTACACCCGGATTTGGGGGCACCTTTTTAGGTAAGTAGCAATAAACTGTGAGGGAACTACGCAGGGTATACCGACATGGTTGAAGCAGTGGCTATGTTGATGTGGCACTTTGGTTGTTATCGGTAACCCTTGAGTTGAATCAAGGAGAGTACGGGGCCGCTGCGTGGTGTTGTGAAGCATCAACTGACTTTAGAACTTTACTTGACCAACTTGGCCTTTTAGGATATAGTGAGATGACCGACTTTGGTGCATTCCGAAGTTGGTAGATACTCGATACTACACTCATTGAGGTTTGTTTTCTTGGAATATTTCGGTCGCCAGTAAAGTGGCTAAACTGAAACAATGAACACAGAAAACAATCCAGTGATATTGAGCTCCTTAGAACCCGGTTACTATTTCTAGGACAGGTTGAGCCAACTAGACTTCAAGAGGGTACTTACCTATAAACTCCATGCAAGCCTAAACCTAAGGACTTGTCTACTTTGTGTGAATATGATTACTTATATATAAACTTACTTACTTCGCATATTTGTACATAACATCATAACATCATGCCATAGCATTTTCACTAATCATTTCAAGGATCTCGGGGGTCTTTGATGCAGGGTCACGTTGAACCAGACGTCTACCAAAGGGCAAGAGGATTCATTTTCCTCTAAACAAACACCATCAAAGATCAAGTACAACAACTTGAATCAAGGGCTATGACCCACTTGACATGGTGAGCTTGATTCTCGTGGAAAGACATCCACCAATACAAAGTTCTCCAATCAAAGATATTCAATTTCTAACATTTTTTTGTGTTTACCCCATGAGATCCTTGAAAACATGCATCCACATATCATGCACTGTATCATGACAGGTTTCTCACTTTCAGGTCTCCTTACCTTCCTACTGTTTATTTCAGTAGAGATGGCTCTATAGAAGACTATCAAAGACATCCAGGCTCAAAACGCTCAACTTCAAGAAATGTTCTTGAACCTGTCCAAGGGGCAGGAAGAAGTGAAAGCTCTTCTCACAAGGGGCATGGTCATGGGGAATCCAGGGGGCATCAGGAATGATTAGTTGGAAGGGCTACAGATTGAGATGGCAACAATGAAAATCTAGATGATGGGACAACTGGTGGGCCAGATGGCTCTCATCCAAAACTTGGCACAAGGACAAGAGGAGCTAAAGGTCCTCATCAACAAACTGCATCAGGATGGAAGTAACCAAATGGGGCAAACAACTAGGGTTGAGGACCAAGTCATCATTCAGCCTCCCTTGAGACAAGAAGTCAAGGGAAAGTCTCTTGAGTTTGCTTCAGGGTCACAAGCCCAAGAACAACCTCACCAACATCAACAAGGTAATCGGCGTAAGCAAAATACGTCTGAAAGGCGCTTCACTGAGATTAACATGCCATTATCTCAAGTACTGCAACGCTTGTTGGAGGTCGAGCTGACTGTATTAAGGGATCCTCTTCGGAATCCCAATACCTCTGCTCCTAGCTATCAACCCAATGCATTATATGCATACCACTCCAATAGTCCTGGGCATGATACAAATGATTGTTGGGCTTTGAAGAATAAGACCCAAAACTTGATTGACAAAAGAGTGCTGGAGTTCACACAAGATGGCCGGATGAAGATCTTCCGCTGAAGGCTCTCCACCTAAAAGTGATAAGTTCAAACAAAGAGGCTTTTATTTCATTTGAATTTTCAAGTTGTAATATATTTTGTCTTTCAAACAATTATCTATTGATGTCGAACTCTGTTTCATTAATGCATTGCATATGTTTGTCCTGAATTCATCCATTTGTTTTCACTATACTTAAACTATGCTTTCTATTTTCTTTATGACATTTAAATCTTGCTAAAAAGTTACAAACCTTTAGAGGGAGGATGACGAAAACAATGCCATTATCTCATACAGTATCCTTTTGGACAGATCTTGCTGACGATGTACAGGCGTTTCTTTCAAATCCTAAACACTGGAGTTATAAGGAAAATAATCCCTAGTAAACCCCTTCGAGCCAAATAACTAGAAGTTTTCTGTTTTTAACACAAATTGAAACCTTTAATCGAACCTGGGGCAGGGTAGTCTCTCAGTTAATTCAAATGTGCGTTTAGCCGCAAACTCTCATTTCGTAATACGACGAATGACATCACAAATATTCCTTTGGAATAAAGAGACGGTGATGGTTCCCTATTACCTAGGAAGTCATTATCTCGCAAAAAGAAAAGCCCACTGAGTCGAAACCTGCAAAGGAGACTTAAAGAAGAAAAAAAACTGGGGCATCCCGCTGACTGTAATCTCCAAAACAGGAACAGTCAGGCAAAAAATTAGGGACAATAAATCGAAAGAAAGAGGTCACTACAAATCCTCAACACAACAAATTTTTTTTTGCAAAATTGACTGCCTTCCAACAATTTCAACTTGTGTGAACCATCACCAAAATGTCATTCCGGACTGATTTTGAGTTCAAACGCACAATTAACTGAGTTTAGGATTGAAGAACATCACAAAGAGCGGGTGGGTACAAATATACTTTGAGCCTTTATCCTTTGTTTCTTAAAACCCTGAACCAAGCCACGTTACAACCCTTCAAAAGTCCTAATTGAAGCATGGGTTAGTTTGAAAGCATACTGTTACAAAAGGTATCCTGACTCATGTAAGGCTTTGCTCTAAATCTTGAGTTGAATGTTTCTTATAAAACTTTTCTGCCAAAAAACGCATTTTCAAAATTTCAAGACAAGCATAAACTTTGCATTATTTGAATATTGTTGTTTGCATATGGCTATTTGTTTGACAGCAAAGAAATTCACACAGTGAATATCCGATGAACGAAAGCTCTCTCAGTGAAAAAAATCACTTCAAGTGGGATGACACTTCCGTTGCAAAAATCTCCTATCAACAATAGGGCATGACATGTCATTGTCCAGTATACCTGGGGCAGTCCAGTCAAGATTTCAAGAAATCTCTCAAAGTGCAGAGTTTCCAGGAGCAAGTCTCCGTCACCATCACTTGGGGCATTGAACGTCAATCCCAACAAAGGGTTACATACAGTCAAATATTTCCTGGCGAAGCCATAAACACTCACTACTTGGGGCAGTGGCAAACCTCTCCAAAATCCTCCTCATGAGTTGGCTCTTAGCCAGAGTTTCGATAAACTCTTCCCAGCTAGGTCGACCTCAAGAATCCCTGAGAATTTTTCCCATTGAAGTCGCCAGATTTTTCACTATCGAAAACGAAGAATTCAACTATTTTCTTCATCACCAGTTCGGGATTTATTTTCCCCAGCGATAGGTCGTCTTGAAAACATTATATACCCGGACATCAGGACATCGTGCAACGCAATCTCATTTATTTTTAGAATATCTTTGTTTGATATATGTCATGTGTTGTACCCCAAAATTTGCCCTCCCATTTCCTCAACATTTTCTCACCACAAGACCCTTGGAGCTCAAGATCCAGCTAGGGTTTCCTCAGCTCAAGACTTCTCCTTGCACTGTTGACCCAAATTAGGGTTTGTGTTTGCACAAAGATGTTTTGACCTAAAATGCCTAAAGTGACTTTCATGCTTCATGTTGCACCCCCAAGTTTATCCATACCAAGTTTCAAGTCTTGATTCCAAACTTTGTCCAGTCAAATGGTCATTTTAGGGTTTTGACTGCACAAAGACAATTTTTGACTGTTTGACCTAACCAATGGCAAACCAAGCTCACATATGGACTCAAGGACCCCATGGAATTGTCTTGACATGTTCAACAAGTTCAAAAGATCCCAAATGCACAAGATTAACAGATGAATTTTCCAGTCAATTGATCAATTTTTGACTGTATACTGAAAAGTCAAACTTTGACTTTTTGGTCAAAATCAAGTGTCAAGATTCATTTTTCATCAAAACATGTCAAATTATGAAACTTGTTCACCAAGAAATCAAAAATCCAAAATTAGGGTTTGAAATGAAGAATTTTCATAACTTAGAATTTTCTAAGTTATGAAAATCCCTAATTTTTTCCTAACTTTGTCCCATTTTTTCATCAAGATGCATTTGGATTCAAACAAAAGTCAAAACATGAAAGTTATAGCCCATTGCAAAATATACAACTTTTATTCACAAAGTTTCCTCAAAAGAAGCTTGTAGCTCAAGTTATGATTTTTGGAACAAGGGTGCAAAACATTCTTAACTTAGAAAATTTTTGACCTATTCTAGGCAGGATTTTTGCCTAACTTCATGGCCACTTTTCATATGCTTCCACTTGGAATTTCAATTTGCATTACAAATATGGATTTTAGTACACATCCCAAGATTTCCAAAATATCCAAGAACTCATCAAACAACCTTGTGGTTAGGGAGAATCGAATTTGGCAATATGGGTAAAACTCACTTTGTTCATGGCCAATTTACATGTCCATAACTTTGGATTTTTGAACTCAGCATGCTCTAAGCTAGATTACAGGCCTTTTATATCATCCACACTCAATAATTTAATGCAAACCCCTTTTGTTCAAGCCTTATCTTATGTGTTTAAACATTGCATACAAGATTGAGCCATAATTAGAAAAAGCAATATATCCATTTTTGAAAAGTTGAACTTTATGTCAAATTTGCAAATCAAGAAGTACAAGGCAAATCTCTTTGGCACAAGTTCAGAAGCATATCACACTGATCAAGAGGGATGGTTGTAGCACATTTGAGGGGCCTGCACAAGTCTAGAAACCAAGTTGACATTTTGTTGCTTAAGTTAGAAGAAACTTGGCATAACACACAACAACTCTCAGTTCTGCCAACACAAGCTAAGACAAACTTGTTGTACACCTTCCAAACATCAAACCTAAGCTAAGGCACGAGCAAAACACCTTCCAAACCTCATCAAACCTCAAGACACCATCCTACTGCAGAAAACATAGTCACTTCTGCAGTTGGACTTCCATAGCTTAATCCACTCGTACATTCTTGCTAAAACCAGTTCATACACACTCCATACCACATATACAAGCTATCCCAAGCATTGGACACGACCTGTAACACCTCTAACCAACTTCACCATTTTTGCTTTTTCTGTTTTGCAGGTTGATTGCCATAGCTTGATTCACTTGGTTTCAAAGCAAGCTAAAGGTTGGAATAGCATCCCTGGACTTCAAGCAAGTTGTACCAATCCTCACCTTGCCTTGAAAGTGCCTCCATTGCCAAACACGATCCAAGCTGAACAGGTAAGTTCATGGACTTCTATCTCTCAATATAGGAAGAGTTAGCTTTAAGTTTATGAATGAAAAATGTTCTACTCATGCCCCTGAAGCTATACATATCTTCACTTTCCATTTATATTGCATGTGCTGAGAGAATTTAAGACCTGAACATTGACAAAAACATAGGTTAAGAATTAGGGATGGAGAAATTCTCTCTCATTTCTGAGTTAAGTTGAGTTTTTTATATGTATGGAATCGTGGCTTGATGCTTGACATCTTTCATGTTATAAGTTTGTGCTAAAAGTCCAGGAATCATGAGTTATATTTGAAGCAAGAAAGGCGCGCGTTTTTCAAACGTTTGTCTGAAGGTTGAAGACAACCTTTCTTGGGTTGGGCCTGAGATTGTTTTTCCTTTTCACACCACTGCATTTCACATGCACCCCCCTGGCCCATTTTGAGTTTTATTTGTCATTTTCAATTTTTTTCTTTTTGATTCTGATTTGTTATTTTTTATTAAAGCATAAAAAATATTAAAAACATTTTTCCCACATTTTTTGCATTTTATTTGATATTTATTTGCTTTATTTAGTTATATATGTAAATCAATACATAATACTTTTTTGTTTAGAATATTAAAAAAATAATACAAAATACATTTATTTTCTAATTTTATTTTATTTTATCTTCTGAAAACATTTTATAAAAAATATATTTTTTTTTAGATATTAAATATTTTATTTTTGTACATATAATATATATTTAATAAACAATGTAAATACTTATATATTTATTAGTATATTTAGGTTAAAAACACAAAAATAATACATTTTTATTTTTATTAATATTTAACTTAAAAAATCACTTTTTTGACAATATACTTTCTTTTATTTATTTCTTACACATAATTAATAAATATTGCATATATTATATAATAAATACATTTTATTTAGAAAAATTAGGGTTTTGCCCTAAATACCTAAAAATACCAAAAATTAATTCATTTTATTTTTGTTTATTTGACACATGAAAAATACTTTTTTACATACATATGAAAACCATTTTTGCATTTTGCATATTTATTTTATTTTATTTTATTATTGTGCAATTAAATCCCTTGTAGAATTTCAATTTGGATGTAATAGTTAGATTTTAATTTCTTGCTAAAATATCCCCATTTGAACATTTGTACCCCCTGTTGTACCCCAAAGTTTGCCCTCGCGCTTTTCCACAAGAAATCTCAGCTTCAAACATTTCCTGACTTTTCAAACTGGCTCAAGAATCGGACAAACGGACTTTTCTTGACAGTCAAGCAAAATTAGGGTTTTTACTGATTTTCAGAGCTCTGAATTGTTTCATACAGTGGGCTTAGGGTTTGGTTGATTTTTGGTTCAATTTTGATCAAGCAAGTGTTATTTGGCATTTAATCGGGAATTAAGGTTTTATGGGCATATTCTCAGAAGAATTTAAATTCCACAGCACTTTGCGGTTTATTTCAAGATTCGGATTAAAATTCGCGTTATCTTGGTTTAATCAGTAAAAGAGACAGTGGTTCGAATTCAGTACGTTTTGATTGGGCCAGTCAGATACAAGATGCAGTATTGGATTCACAGTGTTTATGTGTTTGATCAGTCTACTTGGATTGACTGCTGCTTTGCTTTGGGTATGAATAAGACGGGTTTAATTGACCAATATTGTTATTATTTAAGTTATTTATTATTCTAAAAAATTGAATGATTGAAATTTATTTTTCAATTATTTTAATTCTAAGAATTTTAAATAAATAAATAAACAATAAAGAAAATTGGAATTAATTGGATAATTTAGATTTTTATTGAATAATTGAATTATTTGTACAAATTGTTGTTTATAATTTAAATTATGAACAATGATATACATTAATTTAAATATTACATAAAATTAAAACTATCCTATTTTCTAATATTCTTCATTCTTCACTCCGCTCCGGTGCTCCATTTTTATCTGCAAAAAGAAACAAGAAAAGTCAGAAGGCATTTAAAAGAGACAGATAAAATATTGCTCATCATTAGGGGCCACCGACTGGGATCAGTTGACCCTCTCTGCAAATCACGGGATTTCTCCCGGTTCACAGAGAGGGAAGATTTTTTATTTCATGAAATGCAAATGTCAAAGTTTCTAAAAATTCAAGCTGCATAGAATCTCAATTTCCAATTCAAAACCATATAATCCAAAATCCAAACTAAACTGAAAAGATCCAATTTCAACTTTCTATCCAAAGCAAAAGGGAAGTTACTGTCAAAATGCCTAAGTTTACTCAAAGAAAGAAGCAAGAAGTACAAGTTGCTATCAAAGCATACAAGCTGTCAAAAAGGGACTTTTGCCAAGATATCAAGGAAAAGTCAGCACACAAAGCACAAAAGCTGGAGATAAAGATGCAGTAATGTATTATGCAAGAAATAAAATCATCATTTCCCATAGTAGGCCCCTTCAGAAACAGTACAGAAAAAATCATATAATAATTCTCAAAGCTGTACTTTAGGAGAGAAGAAAAAGAGATAAAGCAAGCATAGGCAAGGGTTTCAGGCATAGACAGTAGGAAAGCAAGACAGAAAAAGATATACAAATCTATAATCCAAACTCAGTTCAGCAGCAGGTTAGGATAGAGAGGGAGAAACTGTCAAAACACATCAACTCTGCCTCAGTACAGCCAATACAGAGGCCAAGACAGTTCAGAAGAGATAGAAGAGAAAAAAAGATACAAAAGCTCAGTCCAGCATAGCAGGCAGAGGGAGGAGAGAGGAATATATACAAAACATACCAACTCCTGCCTCCACACAATATACAAAAGCTAATACAAAACTGCCCAACAGAAGAGATCTCAAACCTGAACCTTGTCCAAAACCACCCATAACCTGCACCAGCATAACCTGCTGCCTGCATTAGCCTGCCCAAACAAAACACATAACCTACTGCAAACATCTTACCTGTTAAAATGCTTCCAAACACATAACCATACAAAACCTGCAAATGGCCTAAAGACTCAAAACCAGTTATCAAATACATCATCCAAAACCAACATACAACTTGCCTACTGTCCAGAACCACAAAAAACCATCAAACACTGAACATACAACCCTGCATTAGTCTCAAAAAAACACAAGCCAATACAAAACAGTTCAGCATAGCAAGAGAGAAAGAGATATACAAAAATTACTCAGAACCTGTCAAGGCCCATCAACCTGCATTAATCCACACAAACCTTGCAAAACCAGTTGAAAGCCTCATAAACCTGCTGAAACCCTTACCTGTCCAGTCCAAGCCTAACAACCAAAACCAACTACTCAAAAACCAACATAAACCTGCTAAGGTATCCATCTGCACAAGCCTATCTCACTAAAAGCAAGCCAATTTCTCAAACCAACCTCTAAGCCTCAGAATTTCTTCATCATAGGCAATAAATACATGACATCCAACTCAACAAAAGCGTCAAGGGCATCAAACTCAGGAAGCAATTCAAAAGTCTAAAGGCAAGCAGACGTACAAAAGGGCAAAGTTCAAGATAACACAGAACAATCATTCAAGGCATCAGGGGCTCAGAGGAAAACAAAGATTCAAAGGCAACCTAGGCCCTCAGACCTTTGAGGTCATCACAGGGCGATACAAGCAAGTATACAGTGTTCAAGAGAAGAGAAAGAGGCGAACTCAGTGAACATACATTACGAGCAAACACATCCCAAGGCCACCAACAGTTCAAAGGGACGAAAATAGAAGAGATAAAGTTACCAGGGTCACCAAGAGCAAGCGTCACCGAATCGCCATTCCGGCCTCCTAAAGCGTCTCCACTTCGCCTCTCCTCCATCCCCAAAGTCAGGTAGTCAATATTCTTCCCCTTTCCCCTTCACTATCTCATAATAACGCGAATTCAAGAATCAGGACTCACACTAAAACACAAATTCGTAAAGAACAGAGACAAAAACATAAGCACTAAAACGAACCTTAAATCGATGACGCTGGGCTCACGTCGATGGGGGGAAGAAAGGCTTCAGGAGTAGCGCTGGTGGCCGGAGAAAGCGTTCAGGAAATTGATGATCGGAGAAGACGAATGCACAAACGGCGCCGCTCGAACCCTAACCTTCGCTCTGACTGTCAAAATGCCTAACCCTAAATTCGTTTGCCTGAAACATGGGCCTGACCCGTTCTCATTTGTTCTAAAGCCCAAGTTAATGTTTTACAATTAATCATTTATTTCTTACTAACCTAAACTATTATATTACAATTAACCATTATTTCATATATAATACATACTAACCTCTTTATATATTACATAAACTCTTTTTTTTTCTTTTTCAAAATCATTTTTTTAATGGACCAATATTATTTTACATTCCTTAAATATTCACAAAGAAATAATTAAAACACTTTTCATATACTTAAATTTGAAAATATTTCTTAATACACATTAAAATATGTTTGTATATAAAATAATACATATCATTTTCATCATATAATTAAAATTGAAACACCTTCTTTTAATTAAAATACATATTCATACATAACAATTTAAATACATTTTTTTAATATTGAAATTCACAAACATTTGACTAAAAATACTTTTTAATTAAAACTTAACATTTTAATCAAAACACTTCATTTTTCTTTTGTACATAAATCTACATACAAAAATCAAAGATTCATTTAAAATACATTTATCTAAGTCAAACCCTAATACGATCCGACTTCACAATTCGCACTTGTACATAATTACACATACATATACATCTCGCACTTACACTTACACAATACATTGCCCTATACACATTTTTATCTCATATTTGTACATTTGATATTTACATTTTGATCGCACATTCGATTTGGTTGTAAACTATTGGGTACTATAAGTCTCATCCCCTTGTACATTTATACCCCCACTCCCGGACACTATTTTGTAATAGCGTAGATTTTATATTCCGCAATTTACAGTTTTCAATTATGCCATGGTTAGACCTAGGGTTTGTATGTACATAAAATCAAACGCTAGATAACCTAATACGAGACAAATACATGTAATCAACACACAATCACACTTGCACCCCCTAGGGTAACCCCACATGTTGCCTTCCAAAATGGGCCATGCTTGCACGTCGAGTATCTTTGGCAAAACAAAATCAAATGATCATAAGTCTCAAAGTGTTGCCTAAACGAAATGATCATAGTCCCTTCAAAACAAATTGCCAAAGACACTTGGCATCATTGCATTCATGGTCCATACGATGACCCGCGCCCGTCCCGAATAAACTTCCTAAACGCAAGATTGTCCATCAATTCCAATGGTGGAACAAAATTGTTAAAAGGGGTTAAAACATAACAAAAACCTTTGAGTACAATAGGGTAGACAAAACTCTTAGTTACTTGAGATCAATTTGCAAAAACACTTGCCCTCTTTTCAAAAACCACAATCCACAACACTTTCAAACAAACTCTCAAAAACATTTGAAAACATCTTTTCGAAAAGATTCACACTTTTGTAAAACACTCAAACACGAGTCAAATACATTAGTTGCCTAAAACAAGGCATCTTTTTCCAAAACATTTTCAAAAAGCACCCACACACACACCATTTTCAAAGCAATCGAAAAACAAGGCAAGTGATCTAAAAAACCAAGTAACTAAGAGCCCATGGATAACCATGGATGAAAAGGGTGCTAATACCTTCCCTTTTCATAATCTACCCCCCGAACCCACGAAATATCTCAAAAGGTTTTTGCTGTGCTTTTTAACCTTTCCTTTAGGATAAAATAAAAAGTCGGTGGCGACTCTTGCTCAACCGCACAAGTGCGAATACGAACGCAAAATACTAGTCAGTTCTCCCACCGTATCACAGAACTGGCGACTCTGCTGGGGATAGACTTAAAAGTGGGGTTACCTTAGGGTTTAGATCACCTTTACTTTCAATTGATTGCTTTGTTTGCTTTACATTTGTGGGCTTTGCATCGGAGTTTCATAGATCCTAACCCGGATCTGGGGAAACCTTTTTAGGTAGCATAATCTGTGAGGGACCTGTCCGGCGTAGACCGACATGGGTGAAGCAGTGGCTACGTTGGTGTGGCGTCTTAGTCTGTACCTATATCCCTTGTGTTGTAACGGGGAGAATATAGGTCTTCTAAGGGGTCATTAAACACCAACCGACCTTAGAACCCTAAATTGACCAACTTGGCTATTAGGACAGTAGCAGTATGCTACACTCATTGAGGCTAAACTCTCGAGATGGTTCTGGCCGCGAGAAAAGATTGCGATGCTGGAGTTATGACCGATTGAGGGTAGCCAATGATTTGAGATCCTCTAGAACCCGGTTACTTTTGATAGGACAGGTTTTAACCAACAAACTGAAAGAGGGTAGTACCTGAACCTCATGCAAGCCTAAACCTAAGGCCTTGTGTGCTTTGTGTGAATATTGTTTGCCTGTATATACACTCACTTGTTTGTGCCTACATGTACATAACATCATAACATCATACCATAGCATTTTAGCATTTTCAATAACCATTTCAAGGATCTCGAGGGTTCTGTTGATGCAGGGTTATGTTGAACCCGACGTCTACCAAGGGGCAAGGGGGTTTATCCTCTAACCAATCCAGTCAAAGATCAAGTACAACAACTTGAACCAGTGGCTATGACCCACTTGACATGGTGAGCTTGATTCTCGTGGAAGGACGTCCACCGGCGCAGAGATCTCCAATCCAAGAGCAGAGTTCAACCTCTAACATTTTCTTGTGTTTACCCCAAGAGATCCTTGAAAGCATGCATCCACATATCATGCATTTCATTTTGACAATCTTTCATTTTTCAGGTTTCCTTACTCTCCTGCTGTTTATTTCAGCAAGAGATGGCTCTAGAACGGTCTGTCAAAGACATCCAAGACCAGACTGCTCAACTGCAAGAGATGTTCCTGAACTTGTCCCTGGGGCAAGAAGAGATGAAAGCTCTCCTCACCAAAGGCTTGGGGAATTCCAACAATGCCAGGAGTGATCGGATTGCGGAGCTGCAGTTTGATCTGACAACACTGAGGACTCAAATGATGGGACAGTTGGTGGGCCAGATGGCTCTCATCCAAGACCTATCCCAAAGACAAGAAGAACTCAGAGTTCCTGTCCGCCAACTGCTTCCAAACAACCAACTGGGGCAAACATCTGAGGTCGAAGAGCAAGTCACCGCTCAACCTCCATCAACACAAGAAGACAAGGGGAAAGCTCCTTTGTTAGCTTCAGGGTCACAAACCCATCAACAACCTCACCAGCGTCAGCGGGGCAATCGGCGTAAACAAGAAAAGTCGGGAAGACAGTTTACAGAGACTGAAATACCATCATTCTTCATACTGAAGCGCCTGTTGGAGGTCGATTTGCTCACCGTAAAGGACCCTCCTCAGAAGCTCAACATCTCCTCTCCTCACTTTAATCCCGACGCATTCTGTGTTTACCACTCCTGCAGCCCGGGACACAGTACCAACGACTGTTGGGCCTTGAAGAACAAGATTCAAGATCTGATTGACATTGGGGTGCTGGAATTCATGCCAGACGGCGAGATGAAGATCTTCCGTTAAAGGGTTCTCCGCTTGAAGTGACGAAGCTCGAAACTGAAAGACTTTTGCTTCTTTTTGAATTTTCAAAAGTTGTAATTTCTTTTGCTGTCAAACAATTATCTGTTGATGTTAAACTCTGTTTTCATTAATGCATTGCATATGTTTGTCTTGAATTCATCCATTCGTTTCACTACTCTTATGATTTTCTTTATGATATTTGACTCTTGATAAAAAGCTGCAAGCCTTTAGAGGGAGGATGACGAAACAATACCGTGATCTTATACAGTATGCTTTTGAACAGACCTTGTTGATGATGTACAGGCATTTCTTTCAATTCCCAAACACTGGAGTTATAAGGAAGTTAATCCCTAGTCAACCCCTTCGAGCCAAAGAAGTAGGAGTTTCCTGTTCTAAACGATCAAAACCTTTGATATAAACCTGGGGGCAGGGTAGTATCTCAGTTAATTCAAAAGAAAATGCGCATTGAAGTCGCAAACTCTCAGTTCGTAATACAACGAACGACGTCAAAAAAGAAAGCGTTCCTTCGGAATCAAAAGACAAGGGTGGTTCCCTATCACATAGACAGTCAATCTCTCAAAAGAGAAAAGCCCACCAAGCCAAAACCTATAAAGGAGGCTTAAGAAAACTGGGGCATCCCGCTGACAGTAATCCCGAAAACGGTAACAGTCAGGCAAAAGTTAGGGATAACAAATCAAAATCAAAATAGTGAGGTCATTACAAAACCCTCAACAACATGAAAAGTGTTGAAAAAGAAAAAGGAGATGATGACTGTCTCCCAAAAATTCAAACTGGTGAACCATCGCCCAAAAGTCGTTCCAAACTCAAAACAGAGTGCGACGCACAATTGACTGAGCTTAGGTTGGAGAACATCACGAAGAGCGGGTGGGTACAAATATACTTTGAGCCTTTATCCTTTGTTTCTTAAACCGTGAACCATGCCACGTTACAACCCTTCAAAAGTCCTAATTGAAGCATGGGTTAGTTCGAAAGCATACTGTTACAAAAGGTATCCTGACTCCTGTAGGGCTTTGCTCTAAGTCTTGTGTTAACTTGTCTTATGAAAAGTTTTCTGCTAAAAACGCATTTTTTCAAAAAAAAAAAAACTTCGAGACAAACATAAACTTTGCATTATTCGAATATCACTGTCTGCATTTGACCCTTTTGTTTGACAGCGAAGAAATTCATATAGCGAATGTTCGGAGGAACGAAAACTCTCTCAGTAAGTCGAAATCACTTCAAGAGGATAACACTTCCATCAAATCCCCTATCAACAAGGGGCATGACATGTCGCAATCCAATTAACCTGGGGCAGTCCAGTCAAGGTCCAACAGATCTTTCAAAGTTCAATTAACCTGGGGCAGTCCAGTCAAGGTCCAACAGATCTTTCAAAGTTCAATTAACCTGGGGCAGTCCAGTCAAGGTCCAACAGATCTTTCAAAGTTCAGTTAACCTGGGGCAGTCCAGTCAAGGTCCAACAGATCTTTCAAAGTTCAGTTAACCTGGGGCAGTCCAGTCAAGATTTCAAGAAATCTCTCAATATGCAGAGTAATCTGATTCAAGACTCCTTCACAACCACTTGGGGCATTCGAATGTCAAAAGTGTTCAACAAATCAACTACAACATTTCCAGATTCGACTCCTGTATCCAGCCAGGGCATATCTATTGACCACATTTCCAGACTCGACTCCTGTATCTAGCCAGGGCACGTCTGAAGACATCTCCAGATTCGATTCCTGTATCCAGCCAGGGCATATCTGTTGACCACATTTCCAGACTCGACTCCTGTATCTAGCCAGGGCATGTCTGAAGAGTTTGAAGATTCGACTCCTGTATCCAGCCAGGGCATATCTGTTGACTACATTTCTAGACTCGACTCCTGTATCTAGCCAGGGCATGTCTGAAGAGTTTGAAGATTCGATTCCTGTATCCTACCAGGGCATATCTATCAACTATCACCTTTCCAGATTCGACTCCTGTATCCAGCCAGGGCATGTCTGAAGAATTCAAGATCAACACCTGCAACAACCCAGGAAACATCTGTGAACGACCGATTGTAGACCAACACCTGTAATAAGCCAGGAATTTATCTACATCACCACTTGGGGCATTCGAATGTCAAAAGTGTTCAAAACCCGATGCAGTTTTACACAAGCTCATCATCAGGGAGCCCTACACCGGTTCCTCTTCTCAACTTCTGAAACAAGTTTACGGATTCTTCCCAACAACGGACGCTAATCTACCGACTTGTTCATATTATTCTCAAGACTTCTGAAAACAGTTCATGGATTCATCCCAACAACGGATGTTAATCTATCAGCTTGTTCAAGATGCAACCTTTGAATTTAGTTTACGGACGCTTCCCAACAACGGATGCGGCTCTATTGCTAATTCAACTTCAAGACTTCTGAAAACAGTTCATGGATTCATCCCAACAACGGATGTTAATCTATCAACTTGTTCAGATGCAACCTTTGAATTTAGTTTACGGACGCTTCCCAACAACGGATGTTGTTCTATTGCTGGTTCAACTTCAAGATTTCTGAAAACAGTTCACGGGTTCTCCAAGTAAACGGATGTTAACCTATCGCTTGTTCAGATTCTTCTCAAGCTAACCACCACGGAAGATCGTGCTCGCCAAAATTCTCCCTATCCCCAGCGGAGTTCATCAAAATCCCCAACCAGAGAATCCTCCGGAATTCAATTCCCCTCAGAGTTTAAGCTTCAATATCCCCGGCAGCAGTCAAGATGCTTTTATCTTCAGCCATCTCGGATTCATGTATCCTTGGCAAGATTAGCTCATCAGCTCACATGCACATCCATCACATTCATAAATATTGATGTCACATACATTGCATCATGCATCATAACATTGCATACAACTAACCCTTTGCCTTTTCAGGTAAGATCGGTCGACAGACACGGATCATCTCCTGAGATTCATCCAAAAATAGTTCAGATGTGACCCGGACACGGCAACATTTTGATACTTATTCCAGATTCATTCAGACGCATCAGCAGAAACCTTACACCGGTTCCTCTTCAACTTCTCAACTTCTGAAACAAGTTTACGGATTCTTCCCTACAACGGATGTCAATCTACCGATTTGTTCAGACTTTTCTCAACTTCTGAAACAAGTTTACAGATTCTTCCCTACAACGGATGTCAATCTACCGATTTGTTCAGACTCTTCATAGCTTCTGAAACAAGTTTACGGATTCTTCCCTACAACGGATGTCAATCTACCGATTTGTTCAGACTCTTCTCAACTTTTGAAGACAGTTTACGGATTCTTCCCTACAACGGATGTCAATCTACCAACTGATTCAGACTCTTCTCAGTTTTTGAAAATAGGTTACGGACGCTTCCCAACAACGGATGCTGCTCCATTGCTTGTTCAGTCCCAACTCCTGAAAATAGTTTACAGATTCTCCAGACATGGACGTCAATCTGTTGCTTGTTCGGACCCCAATTCAGAGATATTCCAAAACAGGGATGTCCTTCTGATACTCGTCCACTCACCATTGACGTACAGTTCAACATCACCATATGGCATCTGTAAGCCCATCCTCCTACCAGCAGTCGTCGAATGGCATCTGTAAGCCCATTCTCAGATGGCATCTCTAAGCCCATCCCCCGAAAAATTCTCTCGCACCAGATGGCATCTTTAAGCCCATCACCAAATGGCATCTTTAAGCCCATTCACCTCCACCGTCACATCGACGAGCGCAAATTTTCTGGGCACATTAGTGTCCAATCTCCTTTTACCTTCAAGTCGCGAAAGGCAAACTTGCCAATCTAACTCTTCAGGTCAAAGAAGATTGAACAGGGGCAACTGTTGTACCCCAAAATTTGCCCTCGCGCTTTTCCACAAGAAATCTCAGCTTCAAACATTTCCTGACTTTTCAAACTGGCTCAAGAATCGGACAAACGGACTTTTCTTGACAGTCAAGCAAAATTAGGGTTTTTACTGATTTTCAGAGCTCTGAATTGTTTCATACAGTGGGCTTAGGGTTTGGTTGATTTTTGGTTCAATTTTGATCAAGCAAGTGTTATTTGGCATTTAATCGGGAATTAAGGTTTTATGGGCATATTCTCAGAAGAATTTAAATTCCACAGCACTTTGCGGTTTATTTCAAGATTCGGATTAAAATTCGCGTTATCTTGGTTTAATCAGTAAAAGAGACAGTGGTTCGAATTCAGTACGTTTTGATTGGGCCAGTCAGATACAAGATGCAGTATTGGATTCACAGTGTTTATGTGTTTGATCAGTCTACTTGGATTGACTGCTGCTTTGCTTTGGGTATGAATAAGACGGGTTTAATTGACCAATATTGTTATTATTTAAGTTATTTATTATTCTAAAAAATTGAATGATTGAAATTTATTTTTCAATTATTTTAATTCTAAGAATTTTAAATAAATAAATAAACAATAAAGAAAATTGGAATTAATTGGATAATTTAGATTTTTATTGAATAATTGAATTATTTGTACAAATTGTTGTTTATAATTTAAATTATGAACAATGATATACATTAATTTAAATATTACATAAAATTAAAACTATCCTATTTTCTAATATTCTTCATTCTTCACTCCGCTCCGGTGCTCCATTTTTATCTGCAAAAAGAAACAAGAAAAGTCAGAAGGCATTTAAAAGAGACAGATAAAATATTGCTCATCATTAGGGGCCACCGACTGGGATCAGTTGACCCTCTCTGCAAATCACGGGATTTCTCCCGGTTCACAGAGAGGGAAGATTTTTTATTTCATGAAATGCAAATGTCAAAGTTTCTAAAAATTCAAGCTGCATAGAATCTCAATTTCCAATTCAAAACCATATAATCCAAAATCCAAACTAAACTGAAAAGATCCAATTTCAACTTTCTATCCAAAGCAAAAGGGAAGTTACTGTCAAAATGCCTAAGTTTACTCAAAGAAAGAAGCAAGAAGTACAAGTTGCTATCAAAGCATACAAGCTGTCAAAAAGGGACTTTTGCCAAGATATCAAGGAAAAGTCAGCACACAAAGCACAAAAGCTGGAGATAAAGATGCAGTAATGTATTATGCAAGAAATAAAATCATCATTTCCCATAGTAGGCCCCTTCAGAAACAGTACAGAAAAAATCATATAATAATTCTCAAAGCTGTACTTTAGGAGAGAAGAAAAAGAGATAAAGCAAGCATAGGCAAGGGTTTCAGGCATAGACAGTAGGAAAGCAAGACAGAAAAAGATATACAAATCTATAATCCAAACTCAGTTCAGCAGCAGGTTAGGATAGAGAGGGAGAAACTGTCAAAACACATCAACTCTGCCTCAGTACAGCCAATACAGAGGCCAAGACAGTTCAGAAGAGATAGAAGAGAAAAAAAGATACAAAAGCTCAGTCCAGCATAGCAGGCAGAGGGAGGAGAGAGGAATATATACAAAACATACCAACTCCTGCCTCCACACAATATACAAAAGCTAATACAAAACTGCCCAACAGAAGAGATCTCAAACCTGAACCTTGTCCAAAACCACCCATAACCTGCACCAGCATAACCTGCTGCCTGCATTAGCCTGCCCAAACAAAACACATAACCTACTGCAAACATCTTACCTGTTAAAATGCTTCCAAACACATAACCATACAAAACCTGCAAATGGCCTAAAGACTCAAAACCAGTTATCAAATACATCATCCAAAACCAACATACAACTTGCCTACTGTCCAGAACCACAAAAAACCATCAAACACTGAACATACAACCCTGCATTAGTCTCAAAAAAACACAAGCCAATACAAAACAGTTCAGCATAGCAAGAGAGAAAGAGATATACAAAAATTACTCAGAACCTGTCAAGGCCCATCAACCTGCATTAATCCACACAAACCTTGCAAAACCAGTTGAAAGCCTCATAAACCTGCTGAAACCCTTACCTGTCCAGTCCAAGCCTAACAACCAAAACCAACTACTCAAAAACCAGCATAAACCTGCTAAGGTATCCATCTGCACAAGCCTATCTCACCAAAAGCAAGCCAATTTCTCAAACCAACCTCTAAGCCTCAAAATTTCTTCATCATAGGCAATAAATACATGACATCCAACTCAACAAAAGCGTCAAGGGCATCAAACTCAGGAAGCAATTCAAAAGTCTAAAGGCAAGCAGACGTACAAAAGGGCAAAGTTCAAGATAACACAGAACAATCATTCAAGGCATCAGGGGCTCAGAGGAAAACAAAGATTCAAAGGCAACCTAGGCCCTCAGACCTTTGAGGTCATCACAGGGCGATACAAGCAAGTATACAGTGTTCAAGAGAAGAGAAAGAGGCGAACTCAGTGAACATACTGTAATCTCAAGCCTCAACTCAACTTTAGTTTTGATGAAAGACAAACAAGCTAGTTTGATGAAAGACAAACAAGCATTATGGAAAGAAGGAAAAGAAGTGGAAATCATCTTAAAGCATCATTCTCTCAAAGCTTCAAGGAACTTGGCAAGCAATCAAGTATATCAATTCTCAATTAAACTACATTGATTAGAAATGCTCAAAAATGATATACACACTTGTCACATCACTTCAATTATGTTTCAAAACAATTTTTAAGTTTTTCTCTGCTGTAAATCGATTAACATCTTGTGTAAATCGATTTACACATGCTTTTTCAAAAACTGTTTGCTCCTGCCAGCAATCGATTTACAGGTTGTGTAAATCGATTGATCACAGAACAAACTGATTTTTTAACACTTGTAAATCGATTGACACTACATGCTAATCGATTTACACTTCAAACTTTTTGAAATTCTGAACGTTACAAACACGTGCAATCGATTTGCATGTTATGTTAATCGATTTGCACATTGAAAACTTTGAAAAATCTGAACTGGTTTCAAGATATCCTTCATACCTTTTCTCCAATAGTTGCATGATCAAACATTGCATCTTGTCAAGTTTCACAAACAGAAAAGTGTCCTTCTGGAAAGATATCTTGATTACTATATATTACAAAATCTTTCAAATCATAAAAAACTCTTCTCTTGCAATAAAATCTGAACTTTGTAAAATATTCAAACTTCATATTTCTTAACTTTTAAGAACAAAGATTTTCTGCACTTTCACACATATAAAGAACAGAAATCTTTGAGCATTATCTAACCATTGTGTTACAGTTTGAATTGCTTACAAGAGAAGAAAGAAGAAACTTCAAAGAAGTCACTCTAAGTGATCAACATCTTTCAAGAAATCATACTTCATAAAAACATACAAAGTGTAACTTATTTCCAGGATTGTTGGAATTAAGTATTAGATTACTTTTGTTCCTTGTTGTCCATTATTGGAAACAAGAGGTATCTTTTGAGAGGATTGTTCTCATTAGACTTATTGGAAATCCAAGAGGGTGTTCTTGGTTATTTGTTAGGTTCTTTAGTGGATAAGACTAGGAAGAGTCTTGTAAAAGTTCTAACAATATAGTAAAATCTCTTGCGTGTTTGCAAGGGGACTGGACGTACTTCCGGGTTGTGGAAGGAACCAGGATAATTCTCCGTGTCTCTTTACTTTCTGCACTTTACAGTTTTCAAAGCACTAAATCAAAACCAGAAAGTATAAAATAAGTCAAAAATCAACCATCACCTAATTCACCCCCCCTCTTAGGCGCAATCTTAATCTTACAATTGGTATCAGAGCAGGTTATAGGTAACCTGCTCCTAGAGATCCAGAATGGCTTCCGCAAATCATCAACCAGTTTTCAGAGATGGTGGTAGTAACAACAAGCCTCCTCTATTTTGTGGTGAATATTTTGACTTTTGGAAAATACGCATGAAGGCGCATTTAGAAGCACAAGGAAAGGAAGTATGGGATGCTGTTGAAAATGGTCCATTTATCCCAATAACGGTAATCAATGGCGTTGGGTCTGCAAAGCCCAAAACTGTATGGGACGACGATGATAAAAAGAAAGTTCTCTATGACAAAAAGGCAATAAACCTTCTTCAAGGTGCTCTCAGTATGGACGAATTTTTTCGTGTCTCAAACTGCAAAACAGCAAAGGAAATTTGGGATACCTTGGTTCAAACTCATGAAGGAACGGCTGAAGTAAAAAGATCAAGGCTAAATACCTTGAGTCAAGAATATGAACTATTTCGAATGCAGCCCGGAGAATCCATTCTTGACTTACAAAAGAGATTTGTGCATTTGACAAATCACTTAATTGCTCTTGGTAAAACCCTGTCAAATGATGAACTCAACTTGAAAATCCTTAGATCATTGACTAGGGAATGGAAACCAAAGGTAACGGCAATCTCGGAAAAGAAGAGTCTCTCCGCAATGACTTCCGCTACATTATTCGGCAAACTTCAAGAATACGAAACGGAACTCGGTAGACTTGAAAAACATGAGAATCTAGAAAAGAAGTCCAAAAACATTGCCTTAAAAATTGATTCAAAAGAAGTGGCAAAAGAAGACAATCCGGAAGAAGATGAAAATTGTATGCTTCTAGTGAAAAGACTTGGGAAGTTTTTTGGCAGAAATGACAAAGGCGGATCTCATGCACATAAGAGAAAGCACTTCAAGAAAAGAGAAGCCTCCACATCAACTCAAGATGTCTCATGTTATGAATGTGGAAAGCAAGGACACATCAAGCCAAACTGTCCAAATCTCCCAAAGAAAAATGGATTCAAAGGAAAGGACTCAAAACAAAAGAAAGCCTACATAGCATGGGAAGATAATGATATGAGCAGTTCATCGGAATCGGAAAGCGACGAATGTGCAAACTTAGCCTTAATGGCATCGCATCACTCCGACAATGAAGAAGAGGTTAGTAATGAATTTAATCTTTTTGATGATGATGTTCAAGGTGCAATTGATGAACTCTTGAAAGAATGCAAAAGTTTATACAAAAAGGTGTCAAAACAAGAAAAAGAACTTCTAAGTTGTCTAGAAAAAATTGACACCATGACTAAAGATTTTGATCTTCAAAAACAGAATTTTATAAAAGAAAAGGAAAACTTTGCATGCTCCAAGTGTGAATCAAATGTCTTTCAAATTGTTCAATTGAAAAGAGTCATTGAACGATATGAAAAAGGAAAAATAGGATTGGAAGGATTACTAAGCCAACAACGTTATCCTAATGATAAAAGAGGTCTTGGTTATGTGAATACTAAGAAACCAAGTAACAATCCCACTGTTTTTGTAAAGGCTAGTAATAGTTCCAATCCCAAGAAAGTAGAAAAGAAGCAAGTTGTTCATAATCATCAAAAGAAAAAGGCTAATATATCTAAAAGAAAACAAATGCCTAGATACAAGAGTAAATTTGTTCCAAACTGTTTTTACTGTGGTATTATTGGACACACACCAAATGCATGCTATATTAGAAATTTCAGTATGGCTAGTGGACATTATGCATGGGTGAAAAAGGGAACTAACTATGAAGGACCCAAGGCAACTTGGGTACCTAACAAGAAATAATTTGTTTTTGTAGGTATGCTTGAAATCCACTTCAAATGTTTGGTATCTTGACAGTGGATGTTCAAAGCATATGACAGGAGATGTACACCAATTTTCATATCTAGTACATAAAGCCAAAGGGTATGTCACCTATGGAGACAACACCAAAGGAAAGATTCTTGGCGTTGGAATAGTTGGCACACCTCCATCCATTCAAATTGAGGATGTTCTCTATGTTGAAGGATTAAAGCACAACCTTCTTAGCATAAGTCAACTTTGCGATAGAGGGTTCAAGATCAAATTCAACAAAGAAGAATGCCTTATTATGGATGAGGCAACCAATGAGGTAAAACTCAAAGGTATAAGATCTAACAATATTTTTGTGATTACTCTAGATGATTTGTCTATGAAGGTACAATGTCTTATGGTAAACAACAATGACGCTTGGTTATGGCATAAGAGGATTGCTCACATTCACATGGAGCACTTGAACAAATTGGTTAAGCATGACTTAGTTATTGGTCTACCAAAGATGAAGTTCATCAAAGACAAATTATGTAGTGCATGCCAAAAGGGCAAACAGACCAAATCAACTTTCAAACCAAAGAATGTGGTTTCAACAACAAGACCACTTCAATTGTTGCACATGGATCTTTTTGGTCCATCTAGAACAAGAAGCTTCGGAGGTAACATTTATGCATTAGTTATTGTAGATGATTTTTCCCGTTTCACTTGGACTTTGTTTTTAGTACACAAGAATGAAGCATTCAAGGCATTCAAGAGATATGCAAAACAAGTCCAAAATGAGAAGTCATCAAAGATAACATCAATCCGAAGTGATCACGGTGGAGAGTTCCAAAACAGTCTATTTGAAGAATTTTGTGAAGAAAATGGGATCTTCCATAATTTTTCAGCACCAAGAACTCCACAACAAAATGGAGTAGTTGAAAGGAAAAATAGGTCTTTGGTGGAACTTGCTAGAACCATGCTAAGTGACTCAAGTTTGCCTAAATATTTTTGGGCGGATGCGGTAAGCACGGCATGTTATGTAAGCAATCGCGTGATCATAAGACCTATACTAAAGAAAACTCCATATGAGATTTACAAAGGAAGAAAACCAAATATCTCTCACTTTCATATTTTCGGGTGCAAATGTTTTGTCCTTAACAACGACAAAGACAATCTCGGTAAGTTCGATGAAAAATCGGATGAAGGTATCTTTCTTGGTTACTCCCTTTCTAGCAAAGCTTTTAGAATTTATAATAAAAGAACTTTAACTATAGAAGAATCAATGCATGTTTCTTTTGATGAATCTAACACCTCCAAGGAGGAAGTTGCTATTTGTGATGATGATGATTCTATAGATTTATCTCATGAGATTTCCTGCGGAGATGGCAAAATTGTCAATCCGGAACAAACACATGAACTTTCACATCAAAATGAAAATGATGATGATCTTCCTCAAGAATGGAGAACTCATCGTGATCATCCAATTGACAATATAATTGGAGATATTAGCAAAGGAGTATCTACTCGACTAAATCTTAAGGATGCATGCTTAAATATGGCGTTTGTATCTCAAGTTGAACCTACTAAAGTGGCTCAAGCACTAGAAGATGATCAATGGATCCTTGCCATGCAAGAGGAGTTAAACCAATTCGAGCGGAATGAAGTTTGGGAACTTGTTCCTAATCCAGGAAATAAACGTATCATTGGAACCAAATGGGTTTTCAAAAATAAGATGGATGAAAATGGAATAATCACTCGAAACAAGGCAAGACTAGTTGCTCAAGGATACAACCAAGAGGAAGGAATTGATTTTGAAGAAACTTTTGCTCCGGTAGCACGTTTGGAAGCAATAAGACTATTACTTGCATATGCATGCTCATTGGACTTTGAACTTTTTCAAATGGATGTAAAAAGCGCATTTCTCAACGGATTCATAAATGAAGAAGTCTATGTAAAGCAACCTCCCGGATTTGAAGACTTCAAACATCCTAATCATGTCTTCAAACTGAAGAAAGCTCTCTATGGGCTGAAGCAAGCACCAAGGGCTTGGTATGATAGACTAAGCGCATTCCTATGTGAAAAAGGGTTTGTAAAGGGTAAAGTTGATACCACTCTCTTCATAAAAAATGTTAATCATCATACCTTACTTGTACAAATCTATGTAGATGATATTGTTTTCGGTTCAACTAACCAAAATATGTGCAAGGAATTTTCGTCTATGATGCAAGGAGAGTTTGAGATGTCTATGATGGGAAGATTGAATTTCTTTCTTGGTCTTCAAATTAAGCAACTCAAACATGGTATCTTCGTAAACCAATCAAAATATTGCAAAGACCTTATAAAGAAGTTTGAGATGGAAAGTAGCAAAGAAAGTGCAATTCCTATGGGATCCGGCACCTATCTTGACCCAGATGAATCAGGAAATTCTATTGACATAACTAAGTATCGTGGAATGATTGGCTCACTTCTTTATTTAACAGCAAGTAGACCTGACATTATGTTCAGCGTTTGCCTATGTGCAAGATATCAAGCCAATCCTAAAGAGTCTCACCTTGCAGCAGTCAAGCGCATAATAAAATATCTCAAAGGAACAACCAACGTCGGATTATGGTATCCAAAAGGTAGTATGTGCAATCTAGTTGGTTATTCTGATGCTGACTATGCAGGTTGCAAAACTGATCGCAAAAGTACAAGTGGAACATGTCACATTCTTGGAAATGCCTTGGTTTCATGGTCATGCAAAAAGCAAGCAAGCGTAGCTCTCAGCACTGCCGAAGCAGAATACATTGCGGCTGGAAGTGGATGCGCTCAAATTCTTTGGCTAAAACAACAATTACTTGACTATGGAGTAAACCTTGGATGCATTCCTCTTCGATGTGATAACACAAGCGCGATCAATATTACGAAAAATCCAGTTATGCATTCCCGGACGAAACACATTGACATCAGACATCATTTCATCCGAGACCATGTACTCAAAGGAGATGTCGAGATCACATTTGTGGACACTCAAAATCAACTCGCGGACATCTTCACAAAACCACTTGCAAAGGATGCATTTTTCAAAATTCGTCGTGAACTTGGAATCCTCGATGAACAAGATATTTAAGGTGCACTCAATCCTTGACTATACCTTAATGTACATATATATGTGGATAGACATTGTTTCAAATGTTAAAAATAATGATGTTTTAAATTTTCTCTTTAAGTAAATCGATTTACACCATATGTCAATCGATTTACTACTGAAGCAAATCATTTCTTTTAATAAAATCTTTTGTGTAAATCGATTTACACAATATGTCAATCGATTTACTACTGAAGCAAATCATTTTTTTAATAAAATCCTGTGTGTAAATCGATTTACACAATATGTAAATCGATTTACCACTGAACGAAAATTACTTTTTATGAAAATGTTCTGTGTAAATCGATTTAACCAAGGGGTAAATCGATTTACCACAGAATCTGAAGCATTTTTTATGTATTTTCTCTATGCAATTTATTTTGTTTTTACATGTGATACTTGTAATGAGCTTTTAATATATTGGTCAAACATTCATTGTCTCTCAACCTCCCACCTTACTATTGCCCAATCAATGAAACCTTGACCAAATTACCAAATTAAAACCTCATAAAAGACCTCACTTACTCTCTATATTATTTAAACTCACCAAACCTATCTCATAACACCAACACACTCTCTCACAAAACAACACAAAAGAACTCTATATCTCTCTTTTCAAAACCCTAACAAGATCCATGGCTCCCAAGAGAAAAGCCTCTGCCTCAGAGAAAGGAAAGAAGCCAGCTTCATCAACATCTGAAAACTCTGTGCTCGAGTACCTCACGGATCCACAATGGGACAGATTCCTCAAGCATTTTCAAAAGAAAATCATCTCTACTCCAAAGTTTGGTATGTTATCTACTTTTCCAGATGAATGCTTCTCATTTCAAAGAGATTTCATTGCTTATGGGTTAGAACCATTAATATCTTCACATGGTTTCTATTACCCGGATCTGGTTAAAATTTTCTACAGCAACATGTGCTATGACAACAACAAATGTTATACATATGTCCTTGGAAAAAGAATCCCTCTGTATTCCAAAACTCTTGGCAGAATCTTGAACATTCCATATTCTGGAAGTACCCTCTATGATCCAGAAGATGCTGCTTGGGAAAACTATCAGAAGCGCGAATTTTTCTATAGCATTGGAAGGTTATCAGAATCTGAATACCGTGCCAAGCGGATTCGCAGTCTTGGCGGGGTTACTCCAGCTAGGGACACATGGAGTGCTGGAAATTTCCATATTGATGATAGGTTGTTTCACTATTTTCTTGTGTATATTCTGTTTCCTAGAGCAGGGAATCATTGTACAGTGACCGACCTAGAATTGCAAATCATCTATGCAAGGAAAAATGGAATCCCGGTTAATTGGGCAAAATTGATTGTGATGCATATGCTAAAAGTTGCCGCAAGGGCCACCTTTCTACCATATGCATATTTCATTACAAGGATTATGGCAGCTTATGATATAGATTTCACTGGATTTGAGCGGATTGAAATGGATCCAATCACCACTAGGATCTCCATCAAAAATGTTGATTCAAGAATGGGTGTTCATTTCAATGCTGAAGCAAAAACCATAACTTACATTGGAGAAGATGTGGTCGGCGATGAAGGTCATAATGCAGATGAAGAAGACCATGAAGTTCCTCCTCCTGCTGCTGCTTCTGGTCCCACAAATCAAGATGTTATGGATTTCATGACGCAACAGTTTGCTTCTCTCAATTATAACATCAATGCTCGATGGACGGAGATAAATGACTCTACCTCATCTCGAATAGATGCTTTTCAGAATGATGTGAACCAACAATTTTCATATCTTTATTCACATCTTCATATCCCTCCATACGACCCAACCAATCCTGCGCCTCCGCCTCCTCAATACACCGAACCACCTCTTCAACAACAATTTCCTTATCAAGGACCTTTCTAAAATGTTCTTGATCAATGTTATTAAATTCTTAGTATAAGTATCATTATGGATTTTGTCTTGTTTTATTTTGTTCATTTTATGTATTGTGTTCTTAAAACTTTGTTCGATAATTTTGAAAGTTTTGTGTTTTTCATTCATGTTCCTATACATTTCTTTCTGGTATACTTTCTTGTTGCATCTTTCCCTTCTTTTTGATAATGTCAAAGGGGGAGAAGGATGTAATAGCACTTTATGGTTGTTTGTTTTCATTGTCTTTACAGAGCAAACTTTCAAATCTTTTTCTCCATAGGGGGAGAAATCTTCTCAGGGGGAGAAAACACCTTTTGCTCAAATTCTGATCAACACATAAAGGAAAATGGTTTGTCATCATCAAAAAGGGGGAGAATGTAATCTCAAGCCTCAACTCAACTTTAGTTTTGATGAAAGACAAACAAGCTAGTTTGATGAAAGACAAACAAGCATTATGGAAAGAAGGAAAAGAAGTGGAAATCATCTTAAAGCATCATTCTCTCAAAGCTTCAAGGAACTTGGCAAGCAATCAAGTATATCAATTCTCAATTAAACTACATTGATTAGAAATGCTCAAAAATGATATACACACTTGTCACATCACTTCAATTATGTTTCAAAACAATTTTTAAGTTTTTCTCTGCTGTAAATCGATTAACATCTTGTGTAAATCGATTTACACATGCTTTTTCAAAAACTGTTTGCTCCTGCCAGCAATCGATTTACAGGTTGTGTAAATCGATTGATCACAGAACAAACTGATTTTTTAACACTTGTAAATCGATTGACACTACATGCTAATCGATTTACACTTCAAACTTTTTGAAATTCTGAACGTTACAAACACGTGCAATCGATTTGCATGTTATGTTAATCGATTTGCACATTGAAAACTTTGAAAAATCTGAACTGGTTTCAAGATATCCTTCATACCTTTTCTCCAATAGTTGCATGATCAAACATTGCATCTTGTCAAGTTTCACAAACAGAAAAGTGTCCTTCTGGAAAGATATCTTGATTACTATATATTACAAAATCTTTCAAATCATAAAAAACTCTTCTCTTGCAATAAAATCTGAACTTTGTAAAATATTCAAACTTCATATTTCTTAACTTTTAAGAACAAAGATTTTCTGCACTTTCACACATATAAAGAACAGAAATCTTTGAGCATTATCTAACCATTGTGTTACAGTTTGAATTGCTTACAAGAGAAGAAAGAAGAAACTTCAAAGAAGTCACTCTAAGTGATCAACATCTTTCAAGAAATCATACTTCATAAAAACATACAAAGTGTAACTTATTTCCAGGATTGTTGGAATTAAGTATTAGATTACTTTTGTTCCTTGTTGTCCATTATTGGAAACAAGAGGTATCTTTTGAGAGGATTGTTCTCATTAGACTTATTGGAAATCCAAGAGGGTGTTCTTGGTTATTTGTTAGGTTCTTTAGTGGATAAGACTAGGAAGAGTCTTGTAAAAGTTCTAACAATATAGTAAAATCTCTTGCGTGTTTGCAAGGGGACTGGACGTACTTCCGGGTTGTGGAAGGAACCAGGATAATTCTCCGTGTCTCTTTACTTTCTGCACTTTACAGTTTTCAAAGCACTAAATCAAAACCAGAAAGTATAAAATAAGTCAAAAATCAACCATCACCTAATTCACCCCCCCCTCTTAGGCGCAATCTTAATCTTACACATACATTACGAGCAAACACATCCCAAGGCCACCAACAGTTCAAAGGGACGAAAATAGAAGAGATAAAGTTACCAGGGTCACCAAGAGCAAGCGTCACCGAATCGCCGTTCCGGCCTCCTAAAGCGTCTCCACTTCGCCTCTCCTCCATCCCCAAAGTCAGGTAGTCAATATTCTTCCCCTTTCCCCTTCACTATCTCATAATAACGCGAATTCAAGAATCAGGACTCACACTAAAACACAAATTCGTAAAGAACAGAGACAAAAACATAAGCACTAAAACGAACCTTAAATCGATGACGCTGGGCTCACGTCGATGGGGGGAAGAAAGGCTTCAGGAGTAGCGCTGGTGGCCGGAGAAAGCGTTCAGGAAATTGATGATCGGAGAAGACGAATGCACAAACGGCGCCGCTCGAACCCTAACCTTCGCTCTGACTGTCAAAATGCCTAACCCTAAATTCGTTTGCCTGAAACATGGGCCTGACCCGTTCTCATTTGTTCTAAAGCCCAAGTTAATGTTTTACAATTAATCATTTATTTCTTACTAACCTAAACTATTATATTACAATTAACCATTCTTTCATATATAATACATACTAACCTCTTTATATATTACATAAACTCTTTTTTTTTCTTTTTCAAAATCATTTTTTTAATGGACCAATATTATTTTACATTCCTTAAATATTCACAAAGAAATAATTAAAACACTTTTCATATACTTAAATTTGAAAATATTTCTTAATACACATTAAAATATGTTTGTATATAAAATAATACATATCATTTTCATCATATAATTAAAATTGAAACACCTTTTTTTAATTAAAATACATATTCATACATAACAATTTAAATACATTTTTTTAATATTGAAATTCACAAACATTTGACTAAAAATACTTTTTAATTAAAACTTAACATTTTAATCAAAACACTTCATTTTTCTTTTGTACATAAATCTACATACAAAAATCAAAGATTCATTTAAAATACATTTATCTAAGTCAAACCCTAATACGATCCGACTTCACAATTCGCACTTGTACATAATTACACATACATATACATCTCGCACTTACACTTACACAATACATTGCCCTATACACATTTTTATCTCATATTTGTACATTTGATATTTACATTTTGATCGCACATTCGATTTGGTTGTAAACTATTGGGTACTATAAGTCTCATCCCCTTGTACATTTATACCCCCACTCCCGGACACTATTTTGTAATAGCGTAGATTTTATATTCCGCAATTTACAGTTTTCAATTATGCCATGGTTAGACCTAGGGTTTGTATGTACATAAAATCAAACGCTAGATAACCTAATACGAGACAAATACATGTAATCAACACACAATCACACTTGCACCCCCTAGGGTAATCCCATATGTTGCCTTCCAAAATGGGCCATGCTTGCACGTCGAGTATCTTTGGCAAAACAAAATCAAATGATCATAAGTCTCAAAGTGTTGCCTAAACGAAATGATCATAGTCCCTTCAAAACAAATTGCCAAAGACACTTGGCATCATTGCATTCATGGTCCATACGATGACCCGCGCCCGTCCCGAATAAACTTCCTAAACGCAAGATTGTCCATCAATTCCAATGGTGGAACAAAATTGTTAAAAGGGGTTAAAACATAACAAAAACCTTTGAGTACAATAGGGTAGACAAAACTCTTAGTTACTTGAGATCAATTTGCAAAAACACTTGCCCTCTTTTCAAAAACCACAATCCACAACACTTTCAAACAAACTCTCAAAAACATTTGAAAACATCTTTTCGAAAAGATTCACACTTTTGTAAAACACTCAAACACGAGTCAAATACATTAGTTGCCTAAAACAAGGCATCTTTTTCCAAAACATTTTCAAAAAGCACCCACACACACACCATTTTCAAAGCAATCGAAAAACAAGGCAAGTGATCTAAAAAACCAAGTAACTAAGAGCCCATGGATAACCATGGATGAAAAGGGTGCTAATACCTTCCCTTTTCATAATCTACCCCCCGAACCCACGAAATATCTCAAAAGGTTTTTGCTGTGCTTTTTAACCTTTCCTTTAGGATAAAATAAAAAGTCGGTGGCGACTCTTGCTCAACCGCACAAGTGCGAATACGAACGCAAAATACTAGTCAGTTCTCCCACCGTATCACACCCCCCATCCCATATATTGTGTTGTAATAACTTAGGACCTTTTATTTTCCGCATTTTAAAAGCTCTCTAAATATGCCATGTTAGAATTAGGGTTTGTATGCAAATCAAAAACAACAAATAGTTTGACCTAAATTCAAGATAAACAAGCATGAAAATGAACAACATTAATCACACTTGCACCCCTAGGGTACTCCACTTGTTGCCTTCAAATAATGGGCCATATTGCATGTTAGGTATCTTTGGCAAAAACAAAACAATCAAATGATCATAGTCCCTCGATGACGCTTTCAAAATTTGCCTAAAAATGATCAAGTCCCTTAAAGAAAAATTGCCCAAAGATACTTGGCACCATTGTAATCATGGTCTAAACGATGACCCGCGCCCGTCCCGTTCACATCCTAACACAAGATTGTCCACCAAATACAATGGTGGAACAAAATTGTTAAAAGGGTTAAAACATAGCAATGATCTTTGAGAAATTTAGGGTAGATAGCTCTTAATTACTTGCCAACTTGCAAAACAAAAACACTTGCCTATTTTTTTCAAAATCACACTTTCCAAACAACTTTCAAAAACATTGAAAACCTTTTCAAAAGACATACACCTTTGTATACATCCCAACATGGATCATTACAAAGGTTGCCACCACATTGGCCTCTTTTCAAAACATTTTCAAAACCCACAACACAAAGCACCATTTCAAACAATTGAAAGCACCATTTCAAACAATTGAAAATCAAGGCAAGTTGATCTAAGCAAGTAACTAAGAGCCCATGGATAACCATGGATAGAAAGGGTGCTAATACCTTCCCTTTCTATAATCTACTCCCTGAACCCAAGAAAACATCTCAAAGGTTTTTGCTGTGCTTTTTAATCTTTCCTTAGGATAAAATAAAAAGTCGGTGGCGACTCTTGCTCAACCAAAACATTTGCGAAAACAAACACAAAACTCAAGTCAGTTCTCCCACCGTATCACAGAACTGGCGACTCTGCTGGGTCAACTTTTAAAGTGGAGTAACCTTAGGGCTTAGATCACCCTCTTGCATGACTAATTGTTTGTTTTGATTGCTTTACATCTTGGCTCTCTTGTTTGGGTTTGCAATCCTACACCCGGATTTGGGGAAACATTCATAGATAGCAATACGTTGTGGAAACTGTGCGGGGTATACCGACATGGTTGAAGCAATAGCTATATTAGTGCGACATATTTGTGAGTACCGGTAACACTTGAGTTCAATCAAGGAGAGTACGGGGCCGCTGAGTGATGTCACTAAGCACTAATGACCTAGAACCTTACTTGACCATCTTGGCCTTTCATTAGGGGTAGTGAGATGACCAGCTTTGGTGCAGTCCGAAGTTGGTAGATACTCGATACTACACTCATTGAGGGTTGTTTTATTGGAATATTTTGGTCGCTAGTTAAGTGGCTAAACCAAAACAATGAACGATGAAAACAATCCAGTGATATTGAGCTCCTTAGAACCCGGTTACTATTAATAGGACTGGTTTTTAAGCCAACTACACTCAAGAGGGTACTTACCTATGAAACCTCATGCAAGCCTGAAACTAGGGTTTTGTGTGAATTGTTTGTACATATGTTTCGTGCATGCATCATGAACATCATAAAGCATCATATGCATTCACTAACCATTTCAAGGGTTTAGATCTTCATCTTTGTTCTTGTTTTGTAGGTCATGGAAATTTCTCGCAGGAAAACTATCCAAGTCAACCTTGTGAGAATCCCTCCTCAACTCAAGGAGCTCACATCAAGAATTCCGGAAAGTTCTCCCTTCACTGAAAGACATGGTAGACTGCTCAGCTTAGTCAACACCAACATTGAAGAGGACATGATGAAGGTGCTGTTCCAGTTCTTTGACCCTCTTCACCACTGTTTCACTTTCCCCGACTACCAGTTGGTGCCCACTTTGGAGGAATTTTCTCAACTCCTGAGAATTCCTATCCTTAATCAACTACCCTACAACGGTACGGAAAAGGAACCAAAGCCTGAAGATGTTGCTCAAGCACTACATCTACAGCCATCTGACATCAAGGGACATTGGGAAACTAGAAGCGGTGTCAAAGGCTTCTTGGCAAAATTCTTGTTTGAGAAGGCACAAGAGTGTTGGAACTCATTGGACCTACAAGCCTTTGAAGAAATTGTGGCACTCCTTATCTATGGGTTAGTCTTGTTCCCAAATCCTGACCAGCTTGTAGATGTCAACGCCGTCAAAATCTTCTTGTCCAGAAATCCAATACCAACATTGCTTGGGGACATTCTTCACTCATTTTACACACGAACAATGAGAAAGAGGGGTGTTCTCATGTGTTGTACTCCTCTCCTTGCAAGGTGGTTTATTTCGCACCTTCCACAATCTGTTTTGAAGAATGACCAAGGCTCAAGGTGGTCACAATGGTTGATGACCCTTACTCACTCTGATGTACATTGGTGTTCTCGGTCCAGAGAAAATGTCATCATCGTCGATCATTGTGGAGAGTTCCCTAATGTTCCATTACTTGGCATTAGGGGAGGCATTACCTACAACCCTTGTCTAGCCTTGAGACAATTTGGATATGGACGGAGAGATGGCCCTCACGACATGCTGATTCCTGACCTGGTTTTTGACTTCGACAACGATGCGCAAGGACTTCGCCAAAGATTCATCAGAGCTTGGAGGATGCCTAACAAGGTTGACAGCAAGACACTGGGGCACAAGAACTCCATCCCTCTTGAGCCTTACCTCAAATGGGTACGAGCCCGGGCCCAGAGTCTAATGATGCCTTATCCTCATGTTCTCCCTGTGATTAAAGAGCACGTTAAGGAATGAGAGGTTCCCTACCCCATCCTATATCCTGACATTCCTACATCGTGGGAGGAGATGCAGAAGAGTTGGATCCAACTCAAAGAGGAACAAAACACTTTTGAAGCCAGCTTCTACGCCAGTGAGAAGAAGGTTCTAGAGCTTACCCGCCGACTCCATGAGGAAGAGACCCTCAACACCTACATCGCACCAAAGAGGATGTGCAATGTCTTGTTACCTTGAGAAGTTTTTTGTAATATTTGGCCCATGGGGCATTTATGTACTGACAAATTTCTTCTTATTAATATTATGTGCGTTCTTTTTTGTTTGCAACAATTTTGAATGTTCTAAATCCCTGAATGCATTATACATAAGCATACCATTCATCATGTGCATAAGCAGGTCTCCACACCAGGTTTCCTTATCTTTCTGCTGTTTATTTCAGTAAGATGGATCTCGAACAGACGGTCAAGGACTTGCAGTCTTGAAACGCACAATTTCAACAACTCCTGATGACCTTGGCTAAGGGTCAGGAAGATCTGAAAGCTCTGCTGGGGAACAAAGACCAAGTTAAAAAGAAAAAGAAGAGAATCGGGGTGGCTACCCTAGGAAGAAGGTTTGAGGGTGAAGCCAGAAGAGTCCTTGAATTCCCCCCTACGTCTGAAGAGGGAACCAGTAAAGGGAATGCGGATGCAGTACCTTCCGAATCCGAGGTTGAAGAAGAGGAGGCTGAAGAGGACGAAGACTACTCTGATCAACAATACCCGCCCGCCGATGATAAATACAAAGGTTTGAAAGACAGGTTGGCAGCTATGGAGCTGCAGAGAGTTCCCAGCTTAGATTTCGAAGACTTGGGATTAGTTGCTGGAATTGTGATCCCCCCGAAGTTCAAAGTGCCAGTTTTTGTAAGGTATGACGGGCTGTCCTGCCCAAAAATGCATCTCAGATCATATGTAAGGAATATCCAACCTTACACTGCAGACAAGAACCTTTGGATCCATTTCTTTCGGGATAGCCTTTCTGGGGCTCAACTCGAGTGGTTCTATCAGCTGGATGGAGCCAGTATCCGAAACTGGGAAGACTTGGCTACGGCATTTTATAAACAATATCAGTATAATTCTGACCTTGCTCCTACGCGTACCCAACTTCAGGGTATGTCGCTGGGGACGGGCGAAGGATTCAAGGAGTATGCGCAAAAGTGGAGAGACCTGGCTGGCAGGGTGCAGCCACCACTGACTGATCGTGAACTTGTTGACATGTTCCTAGGGACCTTGTCTTGTCCATTCTTTAATCATCTGATTGGTAATTCCTCTGCTGGGTTTACAGATTTGATCTTGACTGGTGAGAGAATAAAAGCTGGTATCAAGTCAGGGAAGATACAGAAAGGTGCCGTTGCGAGTACTGAAAAGAAGCCTTTCAAAAAGGAAGCTAGTGTTGTTTATGGTCTCAGAAGACAAGTTAAGCCGGAACGCCGCCAAGTTGTCAATGCATTGGTAATATCCAAGCCTGTTGCTGCTCCCTAGCAGTATAATCAACAAAGGGGTGAGAGACCCAAAAGGCATTACACTCGGCTCAGTATGACCCTGTCTCAGATTTTGCCGCAACTACTGTCAACCAATCTGGTAACTGTCAAAGAAGCTCCGAAAGTGGTGAACACAGCTTCTCCGAAGTACAACCCCAACGCTCGTTGCGCTTATCACTCTGATAGCCCCGGGCATACTACGGACGATTGCTGGTCTCTGAGGAATAAGGTTCAAGACCTTATTGATGCTAAGGAAATACAGTTTGAAGCGCCCGAAAGACCCAATGTTGTGACTGCTCCCATGCCCCAGCATGGAGTGAGTGTCGTGGAAGAAGACCGATATGTAGCCTCCATGGAAGATATTGTTACTCCGTTATCGACTGTTAAAAAGAATCTGTTGCTAGCCGGTTTATTTCCGGGATGTGGTGAAGATTGCCTTCTATGTGCCGTTTCGCCTTTTGGTTGTCCTTTGCTGAAATCAGGTATCCAAAGCCCGATGGATATCAAGGAAATCTTGTTCGAGAAGATTGTTGTTCCTGCTGTCCCTGCCGAAGAAGTTTCTATTGTTACTATTTTCAACAAACCTCTCAAGGCTCCTTCAAGGAAGCCTGTCAAAATCATGTCCACTCAGAAGTTTGCTCCTATCATCATCACAGTTCTGGGGCCTCTCCATTATACATCCGACAAAGCTGTCCCATGGCACTATGGGGCAGATGTTTATGTTCTTGGAATAAAACAAGAGTTTGATACAAGTATCGTTATCAGCAACATCACCGGGCCTGCCAAAATTACTCGCAGTGGTAGGCTGTTCTCGCCAGATATTGCGCCACCAGCTATTCAGAAACTCCTTATCATCACACCCGCAAGTGTGCATGTTCCACTTCCTAATCAAGTTCCTGTCTCTACCCCTGCCGCCGAGTCCTCTGACGCTCGGGGCAAAGGGATTGCTACTGATTTGCCTGCCCTGACGGAGGCGCCGAAGACAACCACTGTTGAAGCCTCCCAGCAAGAGATGGAGGAGATCCTCAAGATTATCAAGAAAAGTGATTTCAATGTAGTTGAGCAGTTGGGGCACACCCCATCAAAAATTTCTATGTTATCACTGTTATTGTGTTCAGAGGCCCATGCCAAGGCCCTGATCTCCTTCCTGAAGATAGCTCATGTGCCGCAAGAAACGTCTGCTGATCAATTTACTGATTGTGTTGCCAACTTGACTGCCGATAATGGTCTGGGCTTTTCTGAAGCCGATCTGACTGCAAAGGGAAAGAACCATAATGACGCCCTGCATGTCTCTATTGAATGCAGGGGCACTACTCTTACCCATGTGTTGGTAGAAACCGGTTCTTCCTTGAACGTATTGCCCAAGAAGGCCCTAGACAGGCTGGATTGTGAGGGTTTGGAGCTCAAGCCTAGTAACATTGTTGTCCGAGCCTTTGACGGTTCGAAAAGGATGGTACATGGTGAAGTTGACATCCCAATCAGGGTTGGTTCGCAGGTCTTTGATTCAACATTCTATGTGATGGATATCCGTCCATCCTACTCTTGTTTGCTAGGTCGTCCATGGATCCACAAGGCCGGAGCTGTGACCTCCACACTACATCAAAAGCTTAAGTACCCGGTTAGAGGAAAGATTGTTACAGTTCAAGGGGAAGAAGAGTATATGGTCAGCCACTTAAACTCGTTCTGATACATAGAAATGGATGGGGAATTCATTGAGACCCCCTTTCAACACTTTGAAGAGGTGACTCAGACACTGGCGTTAGCTGAAGCTGTGATTGAAGACCCTCCTTTGAAGATGGCTTCCTTAAAGGATGCCCGGGCTGTGATTTAGAAGGGTGAGTGCGCAAACTGGGGCCGACTTCCTGACTTCACTCCGAAGACTGACAAGTTTGGCTTAGGCTTAACTGCAGAGGCTCAGAAGGTTGTTTGTAAAGCAAGAGTTGGAAGACCTCATGTGTTCATCACCAATCCAGGAGTGAATGCTATTGAGGACGACGCGAAGGAATCGGAATTTGACAGCTGGATCTACCCAACAACCGACAGTGGACCGAGCAACTGGACTGCCAAAGACTTCACACCTATTACTTTTGTCACTCAGTAATGAACTCTTTTGTTTTCAATTTGTAACAAACAATATGTTGAAACTTTTATAGCTCGGTGTCCTACCCGGGGCACCGTGGCTCCATTTGTGAGGGCTTTTGTATGACATTTTCATATATAATTAATCAAAACAATGGACGTTTGTTGCATTTCAAATCTTGTGCTCCTTTTCTTTCTTTATCATATATTGCAAAACATCTATATTTACACACACTCACTTATACAGGTTCCAATCCACTCTGGATCTCACTGGTAACGACTCTGCTACTGCCAGTTATGACTTCGAAAATCCGATCAACTTGGCCGAAGACGAAGGTGAAGATGATTGCGAAGTGCCTGGTGAACTTGCAAGACTGCTACTCCAGGAAGAGAGGGCCATTCAGCCACATGAAGAGCCAGTGGAAGTGGTAAATCTAGGTACTGAGACAGACAGAAAGGAAGTCAAGATCGGTGTCAATCTAGAGTTCAGTGTGAAACAACGGTTGGTTTAGATGCTGCATGACTACATGGAAATCTTTGCTTGGTCTTACGAAGACATGCCTGGTTTGGATGCCGACATTGTGGTTCATCACCTGCCTACCAAGGAAGACTGCCCTCCGGTAAAACAAAAGGTCCGCCGTATGCGTCCAGAGATGTCCGAGAAAATCAAAGCTGAGGTTATGAAACAATTTGATGCTTGGTTTCTAGCATGACTTCTTACCCTCAGTGGGTTGCCAACGTGGTTCCAGTGCCGAAGAAATATGGTAAGGTCCGAATATGTGTCGATTACAGGGATTTGAACAGGGCCAGCCCCAAGGATGATTTCCCTCTGCCTCATATCGACGTTCTGGTTGATAATACTGCTCAGCATAAAGTTTTCTCCTTCATGGACGGCTTCTCCGGTTATAATCAGATCAAGATGGCTCCTGAAGATATGGAGAAGACCACTTTCGTTACTCAGTGGGGCACCTTTTGCTACAAGGTCATGCCTTTTGGGTTGAAAAATGTTGGGGAAACCTACCAACGTGCCATGGTTCCTTTATTTCATGATATGATCCATCATGAAATAGAGGTGTATGTCGATGATATGATTGCAAGGTCCCAAACTGAGGAGGAACACCTTGACCATCTATGAAAGCTGTTTGACCGTCTGAAGTTGTACAAGCTGAGGTTGAACCCGAACAAGTGCACCTTTGGGGTGAGATCTGGAAAACTACTAGGTTTCATTGTAAGCGACAAAGGTATTCAAGTAGATCCTGCCAAGGTGAAAGCCATACAAGAGATGCCAACTCCCAAGACAGAGAAAGAAGTCAGAGGCTTTCTAGGACGGTTGAACTACATTGCCCGATTCATCTCGCATCTAACTGTTACCTGTGAACCAATCTTCAAACTGCTGAAGAAAGATCAAGTAGTACGTTGGAATGATGAATGTCAGGCCGCTTTCGAAAAGATCAAAGAGTATCTCCAAGAACCACCCATTCTTATGCCACCGATTGAAGGGATACCTCTGATACTATACTTGACAGTACTTGACAACTCAATGGGGTGTGTGCTGGGGCAGCATGACGAGTCTGGCCGAAAAGAGCACGCCATTTATTACCTGAGCAAAAAGTTTACTGACTGTGAGACTCGGTACTCACTGCTCGAGAAAACTTGTTGCGCTCTGGTATGGGCTGCTCGCCGGCTGAGACAGTATATGTTGACTCACACTACTCTGTTGATTTCAAAAATGGATCCAATCAAGTACATATTCGAAAAGCCTGCTCTGTTTGGAAGAATAGCAAGATGGCAAATGATCTTGATGGAATATGACATCCAGTACATGACTCAAAAAGCAATCAAAGGAAGTGTATTGGCAGACCATTTGGCACACCAACCTGTCGACGATTACCAGTCGTTGAACTTTGAATTTCCAGACGAAGATATCATGGTAGTAACTGATTGTGAAGTACTTGGACCGGATGAAGGACCTAAGGAAGGATCCCGATGGTCTATGCACTTTGACGGAGCCTCGAACGCTTTGGGTAATGGTATCGACGCTGTGATCATATCCCCTAAAGGCACTCATACTCCACTCACCTCCCGGCTATGTTTCAACTGCACCAACAACATGGCGGAGTATGAGGCATGTATCATGGGTCTTCAAGCTGCAATCGACTTAAGGATCAAGTTTCTGAGTGTCTTCGGAGATTCCGCTCTCGTGATCAATCAGGTCAAAGGCGAGTGGGATACGAAACACCCAAATCGTATTCCTTACAAGGAGTATGTACTGACATTGCTTCCCCACTTCGAAGAGATAACTTTTGAACACTTCCCAAGAGAGGAGAATCAGTTGGCGGACGCGTTAGCTACGATGTCTTCAATGTTCAAAGTCAAATGGGACAACAAGGCGCCCCGGATCATCATTTGGAAGTTGGACGAGCCTGCATATTGCTGTGATCTTGAGGCTGAGGAAGTAATTGAAAAGCCCTGGTATCTTGAAGTGAAAAGGTACCTTGAAGCTCAAGAATACCCCGAGGGTGCATCCGTTAACGACAAGAAGTTTCTGAGAAGGTTCGCAGCAAAGTTCTTCCTCAGCAATGGCATTCTCTACAAGAGAAACCATGACTCAACCTTACTGCGTTGTATGGATAAGACTGAAGCAGAAAGGATCATGGCAGAGCTTCATGAAGATCTATGTTGATAAGGTGCATATTCCTCCGGTTCCTCTAAACGTCTTGACAGCCTCTTGGCCATTTGCGATGTGGGGCATTGATATGATCGGTGAAATCAGACCGATGGCATCCAACGGGCATCGCTTCATCTTGGTAGCGATTGATTACTTCACGAAGTGGGTTGAAGCAGCTTCCTACGCCACTGTAACCAAGAGCGTCGTGGCACGATTCATTCGGCACAACCTAATCTGTCGATATGGTGTACCTGAGAGGATCATTACGGACAATGGTACCAATCTTAACAATAAGATGATCACTGAGCTCTGTGAGCAATTCAAGATACAACACCACAACTCTTCTCCCTACCGGCCAAAGATGAATGGGGTTGTCGAAGCGGCAAATAAGAATATTAAGAAGATTGTGCAGAAGATGACAGTGACCTACAAAGATTGGCACGAAATGTTATCGTTTGCTCTTCATGGGTACCGTACCTCAGCACGGACGTCAACAGGGGCAACTCCCTTTTCCTTGGTCTATGGCATGGAGGCGGTCTTGCCTATTGAAGTCCAGATACCCTCTCTCCGGATAATGAAGGATGCAGACTTGAGCGAAGATGACTGGATCCAGACTCGGCTTGATCAGTTAAACCTAATTGACGAAAAGAGACTCACTACTATTTGTCATGGTCAGACGTACCAAAAACGGATGATCAGGGCATTTAACAAGAAAGTCAGACGACAAGAGTATCAAGTCGGAGACTTGGTAATCAAGCGCATCATTCTTCCTCAAAGTGATCCCAGGGGAAAATGGACCCCTACGTACGAAGGGCCATTTGTGGTTAAACATATCTTCTCAGGAGGAGCCATGATTCTAACCACCATGGATGGCGACGACCTTCCTCACCCCGCCAATGCAGACATAGTAAAAAGATACTACGCATGAATAAGGACCCGCTAGGTTGACACGCCTAGGCAAAAATAAGGGCTTCCCGGCGAACCAAAAGGGTTCAGGCAAAAATAAGGGATGAAACAAAAAAAATCTGTACACCCGGCAAGTCGAAAACCTGAAAAGGCGGCTTGGGCAAAAATGGGTATCTCGGTGGACTGAAAACCCGAAAGGGCGGTCCAGGCAAAAGTTAGGGATAAAGCGTAATACTATGTCTCATTGGATCACTTTGCATCCAGAATTCGGCATCAACTATTAGACTTCGGCATCGATCAATCAGCTTCATCTTCAACTAAGCAGCAAAGTGATGAGACGCTCGAAGACATAAAGGCAATAGCAGAGTTGGAACCCAGTGGGATTATTTTTCACATGGCTGTTTTGTTTTCCTTTTTCAAAATTGTATAAACTCTATGTTGTTCGGCGGCGTTCTCTTACTAGGACGTCAGCCTCTTGTACAAAAACGCCTATTTTCAGGCAAATCTCAAAATCAATACAAGTTCGATTTTTCAGACAAGTTATCCATTGTTTTTATTTTTTCTGTTTTGTTTTGCGAAGAACGTCCAATGTTCATTTTTGATATATGCATTTGACATTAATTTCTAATCATAAAAACTTGCATGCGAAACAAAAGACTAATTACAGAAGACTTCAGAAGCAGGGGAAATTTAGAAATGTCTAGGTGGTCTAGTTGCTCTGTCCACCAAGGTACCAAGGTACCAAGGTAAGTTCGGCGGAAGAACGTAACCAGGTTACCTCAATTCCCCACAGAATAGTCCCAGCAAGTCAGCAATACTCTCCCCAAGCAGAGGTAATCCACTATCAGCCTTAAGGAATTTGAGCATCCCCAGAAGATCTCAACATCCCCCGGCAGAGTATAGACATTCCTCAGCAAGCATCCCCGACAGTCTTAATTTGAGATTGTTCCCCGGCGGAATACCAACACCCAGTACAGTCTGAAAAGTTCCCCCAGTAGATTCTGGAAGCTTGTCCCCTGTAGAGTACGGACGTCCCTCCCAGACTTTATTCAAAGTTATTCCTCACAAGAGCTTATAACTGGGTTATCCTCAGCTAATTACCACGGAAATTCCGTCCTCGGCGAAGTTCTTCTTATCCCCAGCGGAGTTCATCAAAGTTCCCCAACATAACTTATCAGCAGAATCCCGGGCGGAGTCTACCATTGGAATCCCCAGCGGAGTTCTCATCAAAACCTCAGCGAAGTATCTCTTCCCACAGAGTAATTCCCCGCAGAGTAATCTCTTCACCAAGTTTATTCCCCAACTGAGTCATCTTCTCCTACCAGTTTATTCTTGCAACCCTTATCCCCAGCGGAAACGAAGAACTCTACTCTTCAACATCAGCCCAGGATTTGATTCCCCGGCCAGTCGTCAAGGATTTATTTTCCTAGACGAAAATACATTCATAAACATTTCACATTTCATACATCCTGCTTGCATACATGGTAAAGTGCATACAACACTATCTCATTTTGAGCATCATGACATCGTGCATTTCATACATCATGACATTGCATACAACTGATGTTTTGCCTTTTCAGGAAAAGGTCAATCTAAAGATGATTACTATCAACTATCGCACTTCCAGATTCGATTCCTGTATCTAGCCAGGGCATATATGTGAGCGACTGATTGTAGATTAACACCTGTAACATGCCAGGAAATTATCTACGTGAAGAAATTTGAAGATCAATCCGTGTAACAGGCCAGGAAATTATCTTTCATTCTTAGGTCAGAGGTCTACACCTGTATCCAGCAAGGAAAGCTATCTCTACCAACCTTTTGCAATTCCAGATTCGATTCCTGTATCCAGCCAGGGCATATCTGTCGACAACATTTCCAGATTCGATACCTGTATCCAGCCAGGGCATATCTGTAGACAACAATTCCAGATTCGATTCCTGTATCCAGCCAGGGCATATCTGTCGACAATGTTTCCAGATTCGATTCCTGTATCTAGCCAGGGCATATCTGCATGAAGAGACTGAAGATCAACACCGGTAACAAGCCAGGAAACATCTTCCTTTCTCAGAATTACGCAAGTTCTCGCTAAGGAATCTCTTACGCGATCAACACCTCCAAATGGCATCTATAAGCCCATTCCCGCCATCACATTGTTGATACTCCACCATGCGAGTGCAAATTTCCGGGCACTCTAGTGTCCAATCTCCTTTTACCCTCGAGTCGCGAAAGGCAAACTTGCCAATCTAACTCTTCAGGTCTAAGAAGATTGAACAGGGGCAACTGTTGTACCCCAAAAATTTCCCTCCCATTTCCTCAACATTTTCTCACCACAAGACCCTTGGAGCTCAAGATCCAGCTAGGGTTTCCTCAGCTCAAGACTTCTCCTTGCACTGTTGACCCAAATTAGGGTTTGTGTTTGCACAAAGATGTTTTGACCTAAAATGCCTAAAGTGACTTTCATGCTTCATGTTGGACTCCCAAGTTTATCCATACCAAGTTTCAAGTCTTGATTCCAAACTTTGTCCAGTCAATTGGACAGTTGACCTAGAAATCAGCTGTATTGGGAAAAAAGTCAACTGTGGTCAAATGACAGTCAAACCTCATGATTTTTGACCCACATCAACATTATGAACCCATATGGACCATTTGGTCAAGTTTGGATCACAAATCCACAAGAAATTTGATCAGATCACCAAAAGGGCAAAATGGTCATTTTAGGGTTTTGACTGCACAAAGGCAATTTTTGACTGTTTGACCTAACCAATGGCAAACCAAGCTCACATATGGACTCAAGGACCCCATGGAATTGTCTTGACATGTTCAACAAGTTCAAAAGATCCCAAATGCACAAGATTAACAGATGAATTTTCCAGTCAATTGATCAATTTTTGACTGTATACTGAAAAGTCAAACTTTGACTTTTTGGTCAAAATCAAGTGTCAAGATTCATTTTTCATCAAAACATGTCAAATTATGAAACTTGTTCACCGAGAAATCAAAAATCCAAAATTAGGGTTTGAAATGAAGAATTTTCATAACTTAGAATTTTTCTAAGTTATGAAAATCCCTAATTTTTTCCTAACTTTGTCCCATTTTTTCATCAAGATGCATTTGGATTCAAACAAAAGTCAAAACATGAAAGTTATAGTCCATTGCAAAATCTACAACTTTGATTCACAAAGTTTCCTCAAAAGAAGCTTGTAGCTCAAGTTATGATTTTTGGAACAAGGGTGCAAAACATTCTTAACTTAGAAAATTTTTGACCTATTCTAGGCAGGATTTTTGCCTAACTTCATGGCCACTTTTCACATTCTTCCACTTGGAATTTCAATTTGCATTAAAAAGATGTATTGTAGTACACATCCCAAGATTTCCAAAATGTCCAAGAACTCATCAAACGACCTTGTGGTTAGGGAGAATCGAATTTGGCAATATGGGTAAAACTCACTTTGTTCATGGCCAATTTACATGTCCATAACTTTGGATTTTTGAACTCAGCATTCTCTAAGCTAGATTACAGGCCTTTTATCTCATCCACACTCAATAATTTAATGCAAACCCCTTGTGTTCAAGCCTTATCTTATGTGTTTAAACATTGCATACAAGATTGAGCCATAATTAGAAAAAGCAATATATCCATTTTTGAAAAGTTGAACTTTATGTCAAATTTGCAAATCAAGAAGTACAAGGCAAATCTCTTTGGCACAAGTTCAGAAGCATATCACACTGATCAAGAGGGATGGTTGCAGCACATTTGAGGGGCATGCACAAGTCTAGAAACCAAGTTGATATTTTGTTGCTTAAGTTAGAAGAAACTTGGCATAACACACAACAACTCTCACTTCTGCCAACACAAGCTAAGACAAACTTGTTGTACACCTTCCAAACATCAAACCTAAGCTAATGCACGAGCAAAACACCTTCCAAACCTCATCAAACCTCAAGACACCATCCTACTGCAGAAAATAGAGTCACTTCTGCAGTTGGACTTCCATAGCTCAATCCACTTGTGCATTCTTGCTAAAACCAGTTCATACACACTCCATACCACATATATAAGTTATCCCAAGCATTGGACACGACCTGTAACACCTCTAACCAACTTCACCATTTTTGCTTTTTCTGTTTTGCAGGTTGATTGCCATAGCTTGATTCACTTGGTTTCAAAGCAAGCTAAAGGTTGGAATAACATCCCTGGACTTCAAGCAAGTTGTACCAATCCTCACCTTGCCTTGAAAGTGCCTCCATTGCCAGACACGATCCAAGCTGAACAGGTAAGTTCATGGACTTCTATCTCTCAATATAGGAAGAGTTAGCTTTAAGTTTATGAATGAAAAATGTTCTACTCATGCCCCTGAAGCTATACATATCTTCACTTTCCATTTATATTGCATGTGCTGAGAGAATTTAAGACCTGAACATTGACAAAAACTTAGGTTAAGAATTAGGGATGGAGAAATTCTCTCTCATTTCTGAGAGTTAAGTTGAGTTTTTTATATGTATGGAATCGTGGCTTGATGCTTGACATCTTTCATGTTATAAGTTTGTGCTAAAAGTCCAGGAATCAGGAGTTATGTTTGAAGCAAGAAAGGCGCGCGTTTTTCAAACGTTTGTCTGAAGGTTGAAGACAACCTTTCTTGGGCTGGGCCTGAGATTGTTTTTCCTTTTCACACCACTGCATTTCACATGCACCCCCTTGGCCCATTTTGAGTTCTATTTGTCATTTTCAATTTTTTTTCTTTTTGATTCTGATTTGTTATTTTTTATTAAAGCATAAAAAAATATTAAAAACATTTTTCCCACATTTTTTGCATTTTATTTGATATTTATTTGCTTTATTTAGTTATATATGTAAATAAATACATAATACTTTTTTCTTTAGAATATTAAAAAAATAATACAAAATACATTTATTTTCTAATTTTATTTTATTTTATCTTCTAAAAACATTTTATAAAAAATATATTTTTTTTAGATATTAAATATTTTATTTTTGTACATATAATATATATTTAATAAACAATGTAAATACTTATATATTTATTAGTATATTTAGGTTTAAAACACAAAAATAATACATTTTTATTTTTATTAATATTTAACTTAAAAAATCACTTTTTGACAATATACTTTCTTTTATTTATTTCTTACACATAATTAATAAATATTGCATATATTATATAATAAATACATTTTATTTAGAAAAATTAGGGTTTTGCCCTAAATACCTAAAAATACCAAAAATTAATTCATTTTATTTTTGTTTATTTGACACATGAAAAATACTTTTTTACATACATATGAAAACCATTTTTGCATTTTGCATATTCATTTTATTTTATTTTATTATTGTGCAATTAAATCCCTTGTAGAATTTCAATTTGGATGTAATAGTTAGATTTTAATTTCTTGCTAAAATATCCCCATTTGAACATTTGTACCCCTCATCCCATATATTGTGTTGTAATAACTTAGGACCTTTTATTTTCCGCATTTTAAAAGCTCTCTAAATATGCCATGTTAGAATTAGGGTTTGTATGCAAATCAAAAACAACAAATAGTTTGACCTAAATTCAAGATAAACAAGCATGAAAATGGACAACATTAATCACACTTGCACCCCTAGGGTACTCCACTTGTTGCCTTCAAATAATGGACCATATTGCATGTTAGGTATCTTTGGCAAAAACAAAACAATCAAATGATCATAGTCCCTCGATGACGCTTTCAAAAGTTGCCTAAAAATGATCAAGTCCCTTAAAGAAAAATTGCCCAAAGATACTTGGCACCATTGCAATCATGGTCTAAACGATGACCCGCGCCCGTCCCGTTCACATCCTAACACAAGATTGTCCACCAAATACAATGGTGGAACAAAATTGTTAAAAGGGTTAAAACATAGCAATGATCTTTGAGAAATTTAGGGTAGATAGCTCTTAATTACTTGCCAACTTGCAAAACAAAAACACTTGCCTATTTTTTTCAAAACCACACTTTCCAAACAACTTTCAAAAACATTGAAAACCTTTTCAAAAGACATACACCTTTGTATACATCCCAACATGGATCATTACAAAGGTTGCCACCACATTGGCCTCTTTTCAAAACATTTTCAAAACCCACAACACAAAGCACCATTTCAAACAATTGAAAGCACCATTTCAAACAATTTAAAATCAAGGCAAGTTGATCTAAGCAAGTAACTAAGAGCCCATGGATAACCATGGATAGAAAGGGTGCTAATACCTTCCCTTTCTATAATCTACTCCCCGAACCCAAGAAAACATCTCAAAGGTTTTTGCTGTGCTTTTTAACCTTTCCTTAGGATAAAATAAAAAGTCGGTGGCGACTCTTGCTCAACCGAAACATTTGCGAAAACAAACGCAAAACTCAAGTCAGTTCTCCCACCGTATCACATCATGCAACTAACCTTTACCTGTCAGGAAAGATGCAATCAAATTCTCACAAAATTCAAGCTATGAAGCCTGGACCACGACCAGATAGTAGTTCCTTCAACTTCCCCCTTCAATAGTAGTCCAGGATTTATGTTGCCTGACATCTGTCGAAGATATTCCAAGACTTTCATCTGGCTCAGTTAAATCGATTCAAAGATTTTTCTGATTCTTATCCAGTCAAAGTAATTCAAGACCTTCTCTAGCTCAGTCAGATCGACACTAAGATCTCCCTGATTCTTATCCCAATTGAAGATATTCCAGATTTTGTTGTTTCAGATAAATCTCTCAACGGTTTACTCTGATTCACTTCCAGATTTTTGTTGTTTCAAGATAAATCTCTCAACGGTTTATTCTGATTCACTTCCGGGTTTTTGCTATCATGGATCCAGTTTAAACTTTCCGTCAACAATCACCTTTGAATGGTATCTTTAAACCCATTTCCATAACGCCATCAAATCAGCATGTCATTAATATCCCCAGAGGAGATGAGACTACCAACTACCAATCCCCAGCGGAGCTGAAACTATCAAACCACAGTGGAAATCATCCGGTTTCTTCAATTCCCCAGCAAGTTATCTTAAATCCTGAAAATCAACTAGATAACAGTTAACTTTTGTTTTATCCCCAACCAAGGATAATTTCCCAGAAGATTGGCATACTCCCAAGCTCCTGATACCCTTAACAGAATGAAGATTCTCATTCTTGAAACCTCAGAAGATTCGCATACTCCCAAGCTCCTAATACCCTTAACATAATGAAGATTCTCATTCTTGAAACCTCAGAAGATTGGCATACTCCCAAGCTCCTGATATCCTTAACAGAATGAAGATTCTCATTCTTGAAACCTTAGAAGATTGGCATACTCCCAAGCTCCTGATACCCTTAACAGAATGAAGATTCTCATTCTTGAAACCTCAGAAGATTGGCATACTCCCAAGCTCCTGATATCCTTAACAGAATGAAGATTCTCATTCTTGAAACCTCAGAAGATTGGCGTACTCCCAAGCTCCTGATATCCTTAACAGAATGAAGATTCTCATTCTTGAAACCTCAGAAGATTGGCATACTCCCAAGCTCCTGATACCCTTAACAGAATGAAGATTCTCATTCTTGCTTCCCCGGTAGATTGGCATACACCCAACCTCCTGACCCAAACGCCTGAATGAAGATTCTCATTCTTGCTTACCCAGAAGATTGGCATACTCCCAAGCTCCTGATACCCAAATGCCTGAACGAAGATTCTCATTCTCAATTCCCCAGTGAAGTTGCCAGAGCCTTCTTTACTCTCAGCATGAATTTGTCAGAATTTTTAATCCCCTGCAGATCGAAGATTCTCGTTCTTGACTCCTCAGCACAAATTCCCCTAGCAGAATGAAGATTCTCATTCTCAATTCCCCACAGAAGTTGTCAAAAATCTTGGATCTCCAGCAGCAGTCATGGATTTATTTTCCCCGACAGCAGTCGAAGATTTTATTATCTTCAGTTGTCAATGACTTATTTTCCTCAGCAAGACAGCTAACTAGCTTACATGCGCATACATTACATTCATATGTCATAAGCATTGATAAAACACATATATTGCATCATACATTTCATGCAACATAACTTTATGTTTCAGCTAATATTTTACCCTTTTCAGGATAAGATTAACAAGCTACCAGTATAGGATCATGAAAACAGTTTACGGATGCTCCAAACACGGATGCTAATCTATCGCTTGTTCAGATTCAGCTTCAGAAAACAGCCTAGAGATGCTCCAGACACGGATGCTATTCTATTGCTTATTCAGATCCCCAGTTCAGAGATGCTCCAGACGCGGATACCATTCTGTCGCTCACCTATAACTTACAGGTCAACAAACATTCTTGGATGGCATCTTTAAGCCCATCTCCGGCAAGATTCTGTCACATCTCCAAATGGCATTTGTAAGCCCATTCCCTCAACTATACTTTGACGAGTGCAAATTTATGGGTACTCTAGTGTCCAATCATCTTTTACCTTCGAGTCACGAACGACAAACTCGTCGATCTAACTCTTCAGGTTCAAGAAGATTGTACAGGGGCAGCTGTTGTACCCCAAAATTTGCCCTCCCTTGTTTTCACAAGAAATCACAACCCTAGGTTTTTCTCAGATACTCAAGATTGGATCAGGAATCAATCAGACAGATTTTCTCTTATGGCAGTAAATCAAGAATTAGGGTTTTTCTCTCGCATTTCTCAGAGGAAACTGAATTCTCAGAAATTCAATTAACTGTCACATGTTTTCATGCTTCTTCAAGCTTACTGAAAGTTTACTAGTTGTTCTCAAGGCCAGTTTATCTGGGACAAGAAATGGGAGCTGAGACTGTCATTTGGAATATTCAGGTTTTGTCTGATCCAGGTTAACCAGATAATGTGCGTCTATTAAGACATTTGCTTGTTAATGGAATGAAGCGTTTGCTTGTTTATTGGAATAGACAGTGCGTATTTTAATTGGAATACTGTTGCAAGGTTACAAGATTACAGAGTTTTTGGATTACTTGGAGTTTAAGTTATCTGGATTGGAATTATTGGAATGCAGTTTCAGTTATTTTTAATCAAGAATCTTAAAGGATTAGTGAGGATGCAAAGAAAGAATTGCAAGTTATTGACAGTAATGGACTTTTATTTGATATCAGATTATCTCATAAAAACTTTCTTCATTTATTTCAAATGTTGTTACAAAAAATAATTTATTATTCATATGCTTTAAGTTTTTACAACTTATAGTTCTTGAAAAAATAAATTATTACAACTAATGGAAAATCTCTCTAAGTTACAAATCTAAGCCTAAGCTTCCATTGCTCCCATGCTCGCCACAAAGTCTCCCGCTTCCTCTGCTTTGTCACCGTCCAACTTGCGCTCACATGAAAGAAAGACAGAAAAGATTAGCACAGTTAATTGAGCATTAGCAAGAATTTTCAAAACGAAAAGAAAGAAAATATTCATCATTAAAGTTTGCCGTTTGGAATCAGAGGGCTATTTTCATCACGTTTTTATTTTTCTCTTTGCAAATCACAAGAAGATTGCTCTTCTTGGTTCACAAAGAGAAAAATAAAAATGCAAGCTGTCAAATTTATTCAAATGTAACAAGGCCAAACTGAATGTAACAAGGCCAAACTGAATGCAACAAGACAAGTACAAGACAAGTACAAAACAACATGGAAAACTAAACATTGCAGCAAGACAGTAACAATGCAGCATAGCAAGCAACTAAGGCAGGCATCATAGCAGCAATAATGCAACAAGGCCAAGCTAGACAATAGCAAAACAAGTACAAACAACAGGAAAAAAGTACAAAGCATGGTAAACCAAATCACAAGCAAAGGGCTTGTTTCATAGCCTTTCATCATTTTCCTAAAAAATGGGCAAACGTTTCAGAAAAGCAGAGAAAAGCATTGTTTCTTTTTATCATGGAGAGAGGAGAGAGAGGAGAGATATCACCTTTTTGTTGGGATTGTACAGTTTGGCTAATCTGTCACAAGTTACAAAACAAAAGCAAGTAGATATAACACCATAAAATTGGAAGAAGAAAGAGACAGTTTTGGTCAAGCATAAAACAGGCCTGAAGCTGCAAAAACATACACAAAAGCTCCCAAAACCTGTTATCAAACAAACAGTCCAACAACCTTCAAAACTGTAACAAACCACAAAACGTGTTATCAAACAAACAGTCCAACAACCTTCAAAACTGCAACAAACCACAAAACATGTTACCAAACCAGAAAAACAAGCCACAACTGTAACAACAGGGCCAAACCACAACAAATACTAAAACCTGCATAATACCCCAAACCTGAAAAAGCCATAACTGTAACAACTTGTTAACAGTTCATACTCAGTTCCCAAAAGAACAAACTTCCAAAACCTGTGAACCAACTCTCACAAAAACTCCCAGCCTGTTAACCAAATATATCAAACCAAGCTGCAACTGTAACAACAGCCAAGCCAAAAAATCACAAAACCTTCAAACAGTTAAAAAAGAACTCAGTCCTCAAAACTGTCAAGCAAAACACAACAATCAGTTTCCAGATCCGTTGAATCAAAGCCTGCAAACTCAACATTTTGGAAAGCTAGCAAAAAGCCATTTCCAACAACTCAAACTTACAAGAAATAACAAAGTCAGAGGTGGAGCAACATCACCAACAAGCTCAAATCAGAAGAACAAAATCAACCAACAACTTACAAATAAAGTTTCAACAATCATCCTCAAGCTAGCATATAATCTAAACAATCAAATAAAGTCTCAGTTTAATCATCATCAACTACCAACAAACAAAGTTTCAGCAATAACCATCAAATAAGTTTCAGAAATCATCATCCATCATTAACTAACAAGTCAGAAGGAAAACATCACCATCATCATTCAAGGTTCAAAGGGACAAAAAGAGATTACCAGAAGCGTGCATCCTTCATCATTTCTTCCTCCTTTCCTAGCCCGTCACCAGGGAGCCTCTCACCTCAAAATCTCACTTCTCACAGGAAAGCTCCAAAAAAGGTATATTTCTTGACAAACTGTTTACTGCATCCCAAGCATACAACATAATAGATTAATAAGAGAAAGCGTGAATAAAGGCAAGACAAACAACAAAAGCTCGTTCAACCATCAAAATCGTAACAAAAAAATTAGAATCTTACCCCTTCAAAAAAAACAGAACCATTAGCGTAGGAAGTGAGAAGTGCGAGATGCTCCGGTGACAGACGGCGAGAGGAAGATCAGAAGAGCGCGTCTCAAACCCTTGTTTCCCATTTCAGACATTAGGGATTCCCAGAAAAGAAAAAAAATGTTTCTCTCATGAACCAGTAGCAATTAGGGGCGATTGAGTGGGGAAGATGAGTGAGTGAGGAAGATGAGTGAGTGAGAAAGAGATGTGAGAGGGACGAAGGGTACGGTGCCGCTGTAAGCACAGAACAAACCCTAATTGTTCTGTTAACCCTAATCAAACAATAAACTATCACTTAAGCATTGGGCTTCCACTGGAAAGCCCATAAACACACGCGTTGCTAGTATACCCCCCCCCCCCTTGGCCCTTTTGTTTTGGTTGCAGCATTAACATTGATTATTTGGGCCCAATACCTCACAATTTTCTTTAAAGTCTATTTTTGCTTTATTTTCTTATAACTTTACTAATTATAATTTTTTTAAAAACATTTTCTTTAGTTTAATTTAAGTTTTGAGATTATTTCTTTTTGTCATTTATTTTTATCTTTATTAATTTTTTACACTTAATTAAAACACCAAAAATTTTAATTTAATTAGTTTTATTTTAATCATTTTCTTTTTATTATTTTTCTTATACTTAATAAAAATACCAAAAAAAAACATTTAAGTTAGTTTATTTTCTCTTTCTTTATTTACATGATTAATAAAATACATAGAAGAAGAATAATAATAAATTTTTCTAATCTTTTTAGAATAGACTTTTATTTATCTCTTTTTTAATAAATACATACATCTCATGCTTAGTTGATTTTATTTTGTCATAGCTTTGTATTGAATCGCGACAATTCGATTTGGTTGTAATATTTGGACTTTTCTATTCTTATGAGATTCATCCCCATTTGTAATAATTGTACCCCCATTCCCGGATACTTTTGTAATAACTTAGACTTTTAATTCCCGCAATTTATCACTTTCGATATACTGTGTAGTAATTAGGCATGTATGGCAAGATTCAAAAATCAATCGCTAGATGACCTAATCTAAGAATAAATAACTTGAAATCAACACACTTCTCACACGCGCACCTCTAGGGTAACCTCGCTTGTTGCCTCGGAAATACAATCATGTCCCTCGAATATGCGACACTCTAGCAAATAACCCTTCGATAAACAAAGATCCTAGTCCCTCGATGACCCTCGATGTTGCCTTCGATAAAACAATCTCGCCCCTTACAAAATTGCTAGAGCGTCCCACAAGTTGCTTTCAATGATTGTATGCGATGACCCGCGCCTGTCCCGTTTAACATCCAAACACAAGGTTGTTTACCAAATACAATGGTAAAACAACATTTTCAAAAGGGTTAAAAATGTGTAGGAAAGATCTTTGAGTTAGGGTAGACAACTCCTAGTTACTTGATTGAAATTGCAAACATCCTTACTATTTTCAAAAACACATCACAACACAATTTCAAAACATTTCCCAAATACAAACTTTCAAACATTGAAACATCTTTTCAAAAGACAAACACCTTTGTAAAACATTCAAACAAGAATTGTTACAAAGATTTCCTAGACAAGGCCTCTTTTCAAAACATTTTTAAAGCCACACACAAAGCACCATTTCAAACAATTGAAAAGCAAAAGCAAGTGATCTAAATAAGTAACTAAGGGCCCATGGATAACCATGGATGAAAAGGGTGCTTGCACCTTCCCTTTTCATAATCTACCCCCCGAACCCAAGAAAACATCTCAAAGGTCTTTCATGTGCTTTTTGACCTTTCCTTTGGATAAAATAAAAATTCGGTGGCGACTCTTGCTAAACCGAAACATTTGCAAACACAAACGCAAAACCTCAAGTCAGTTCTCCCACCACATCACAACACTCTACCATTATTCTGGGCAGCAACGTCTTTCCTCGGCTTCTGACACTGGGTATTGATATGACCCTTCTCTCCACAATTGAAATAGTTTAGACCATCGTTCTTGCAATCAGGAGCACGATGACCCGTCTAACCACATTTTTAACATCTCAGCACCTTATTCTCACATTCATTGGAACGGTGGCCTGGTTCCCCACACCTATAACACTTGACATGAGTGGGTGTCCCTCCCCCACTTGTTTTCTTCCCATTGGAAACCTTTTGTTTCCCTTTATCAGCTGGAGCATCCTAAGGCTTTCTACGATTTTGATATGGAATTCCTCTTTTCTCATTCAAACTCTTATAATATGCTGAGTGAGCTTTGCTATCTTCTTAATAGATTCTATAGTTATTCACCAAATATGGAAACTTATTGATCCGTTGATATACAATTGCCCATTTGATCTTCGAACGTAAGTCATTCTTAAACTTGATGCACTTTAAAAACTCAACAGTCGCTTCACTGTAATATGGATAATACTTTACCGGTGCCACAAACCTCGAAGCATACTCAATCACAGTAAAATTTCACTGTTTCAACTCTAGAAACTCGATCTCTTTCTTCCCGTGCACATGCTTTGGAAAGTATTTCCTCAGAAACTCCCTACTGAATAGAGCCCAAGTAATGACTTCACCTTCCATTGTTCGTCTTTGTCGGGTACCAACCCACTAGTCATCAGCTTCCTCTACTAGCATATGCGTACCAAACCGAACCTTCAGTGCTTCTGAGCAATCCATGACCCGAAAGATCCTTTCAATCTCTTTGAGCCAAGTCTGCACTCCATCAGGATCGTACCTACCTTTGAAAATAGGCAGGTGGTTCCTCTAAAACGTCTTCAAAACATGGGATCCATCATTCCCACCAGCATTAGGCTGATGCTACACAACTTGAGCAACAACCTACAAAGTAGTAGAAATCATAACATCGTTTCTTCCAGCCATCTATTTATTTCATGCCAATAATAATCACAATGGTTAGAACTATCTCGATGGTATTCCACTATCGTACACTATAGACTCAACAACTTGGTCGGATAGGCCGACCTGCTTTGATACCACTAATGTAACACCCTTCTAAATCCACATACATTTCGCATATATTTTACGAAATTAAATCTAATAAAATCACCAACAAGGGTGTCACATCTTCATAAAAACATCATATAAAACATCATGCTCCGTGACACGGGTTTTCAAAACATTTAGAACAACTATTTCTTTAAAATCATTGAATATCAAAAATTTAGATTATTGCAGTGGAATCATAATCTCAAAAATATCGATATTAAAAATACTTCATAGACTCTTCTTCACACCTCATCATTCATGATTCATAAATCAAACATATAAATATAATTAAAGGTGTCATCTCAAAGTAAGCAAAGAAACATAATGATTTTGAAACTTCATGTTATACTCACACCTTCAGTTTATCATTTATTCATAGCATCATCATATCAGCAGTCAACAATCATCACCAAGACATCATTAGTTCACATATTCACAAAGCATCACTTAATCAACCATTATGCAATGCCAAAAATAATGTAATGCAACTTCATTAGACTCGTGCATGTGGTACCAAAATTTCACTGATGACCCAGCCATAGTTTCTCCAAAGATCCGCACCAATAGGATCAGTTCCCGCTTGGAACCAGAGCACGTCATAATATTGCACTCAATCCACACTATGGGATTAAGGCCATAATTGTACTATCATTCTATCATCATCACTGGACCAATTGTCCTAACAACATCGTTGGACTGAAGTCTTAACATATACTATGAGTGCATGATGCGCAACAACACATAAACACGACCACGACTAGTCAAAATGCATCATTCATTCATGTAATCATATTAAGGTCACCACATACATCGTATATACATACAGGGAGTCATCATCATGACATCATGGCAACAACATAGTATCATCATAGTATCAACAACTCATCAAACAACACACGTCACTATAGTCCATCACAGAGAAGTCTAATGTTATCATAGTATAGGTACTACAATTCTATATCTTATTACTCATTTTATTCCACCTAATTCTGGTTTATCGCATTAGCTAACCAACACTTTCAATTGTGTGTCAAACAGAGTCATGAAACTCAACTTACGACACTTTCAAAATTCTACATTTGTCCCTCGCCTGAGGCTCTCCCAATGAAACAGGGTGCTCGCTTGAGGCTCGTCCAGCAAAGACGGGGCGAAAGGCATTCCCCCATACAAATTCCAGCAGCATTGTTTTTCTTCATCCGCTCGTGCCCAGGGAAACATGTAGCTCGCTCGACGAGCTCCCCTCGCTCCCACTTCGCCTGATGAAGCTAGGGAGAGTCGCACACTTCCATAAAAAATTCCAGGGGCTCTTCCAATTTCAATTTACTCATGCCTCGCTCTCGCCTGGTGCGTCATGGGCAAGTACATTCTCCCGATAAAGCTTAAATATCTCCCGACAAGTCTTCGTGAGAAGAGGTTCTCTGTTGTTTTTTTCTGCACCAATCCAGCACATTACAGGTTCCAAGTCATCATAACTTCACATAGTTTCATCATACCTTAACAACACATTCTAATATACATCATATACATCAATTTATGGTAAAGCAACATCACAATTTCATCAATTCTCATCAAATAATTATAATACCATCATTAACCAAAACCCCAACATAAACCTACAATTACCTAAGCCCTAAATCAATTATAATAACAATGATAATCTCCCTTTACCTTAGATTCCAAGCAGTAATTTATTCTTGTTCGCGTTTTGCAGAACCTTTTGAGTTCCTCAGTGCCCTAGCTCTCTTCACATCATTCTTCTCACTTTCAGGATCACAAAATGAACACTAACAATCACTTTTCCTTATTTAAACTTTGAACCCTTCCTATGGTCTTCCCATCTTACCCCTACTAACTTCACAATATTACTACCCTGTCCTCATAGTCTCTACCTCTTATTATTTTATTTATTTAATTACTAATTATTATAAATAATTAAAACTAATTATCTAAAATTACAAAAACACCTTGTAATACGGTGGGAGAACTGAATTGGTTTTGCATTTTATTGCAAATGTTGCGGATAGCAAGAGTCGTGATCGACTTTTCTTTTATCCAAAAAGGAAAGGGTGAAAAGAACAGGAAAGGCCTTCAAGAATTTTCTAAGTTCGGGGGGTAGGTTATGAAAAGGGAAGGTGTTAGCACCATTTTCATCTGTAGTTATCTACGGGCTCTTAATCGCTAACTCACTTTGTTTGAAATGTTTTATGTGTATGTGTTTGAAAATATTTTGAAAATTCCTAAGTACGGAAAACATGGTAATGATTCTCGTATCAGTTGAGAACGCATACAAATTGTTTGTTTTGAAAATATTTCAGAAAAGTGTTTGTGAAAAAATATGTTTTGTTTTTGTGAGCAAGCGATTACGAGCTATCTACCTACTCAAAGATCTTTCGTGTTATTTTCCTCCTCCTTAGATAGTGATATGCTACCATTAGTTAGTAGAAAGCCCTATCATTGGATATGTGAGGGACAGGCGTGATTCATCGTACATTCATAAAGGAAACTTGTTGGGCGCTTTAGAAATTTATTGTAAGGGACTAAGATCGTTTACCGAAGGCAACATCGAAGGGTCATTGAAGGACTACGATATTTTATATCGGAGGGGATTTTTAAAGCGTCACCACGTTCGAGGGACATGACTGTTTTATTCGAAGGCAACGAGTGAGGTTACCCTAGAGGTGCGTGTGTGAGTAGTGGTTCAATTCAGTTATTTAATCTTAAGATTTAAGATTATCCGAGGGTTGATTTTAGATCTAGCCATACATGCCCTAATTACTAGCAGTTATAAGGAAAACAGTAAAGGCAAAAATTAAAAGTCCTACGCTATTACAATGCTTCGGGGAAGGGGGTACAAACCATAAAATTGGGGGAAATAGAAAGCAAATAAAACCCTAGTTAAACTATTAAATTTTGTAGCAATTTCATAACAGGAACAACTAATGCGAAAATAATAAAGCGCGTGAAACGGTAAAAAGGAAAAGAAACGGAGAAATTGTTTGATGAAATATAATTGATGATTTAACCTAAACCTAATTGATTTTAATTGAAAGAAAATGATTAAGTGATTAAATTAAACAATCCCTAAAGTCTAGGTTGATTTTAATTTGAGAAAGAAAACCTAAAACAATTAAATTAGGGTTTATTAATTAAGACCTAAAATTAATTGAAACTAAAAACTAATTAACCTAAAAATTTAATTAACCTAAAAAATTAAATTAACCTAAAAAATTAAATTAACCTAAAATAAATTAGGGTTTTGTTAGAAAAGGTTTTGAAAATAGATTTTTAAAAGGGTGAGAAACATATAATTGAACAAAAATAACCAAATGAGTAGGGTTGGGTGTTGAACCTACGCCCTCAGCAGCTTCCACCAGTATGCTCACCACTAGGCCATGTGCGCACCTGTGCTAGGATATGCATCCAGCGCGTTTTGTAATCAACCTGTAAAAACATGAGAAATTAAAGAAATAAAATGTCAAAAGGCTGGATCGAACCCAGGCCCTTTGAGACAAATTCTATATCACGCGTGCTTCTGCCACTGGGGTGGCTGTTTCATCCGTTCATATAATTGATCAAAATAAATATAATATAAAAACCAACACATAGGGAGTCAAACCACCACCTCTGGTGGTCAACTCTTTCTTCTCCGGCCTAGCCTTTTTGCAAACCTGCGAAATTCAATCCAAAAAAAAGGAAAACAACCCTAATTGACTAATTAAGGTCCTGCGATTTCAATTAGCATGTTAGTTTGGTCTAAAACCGCCTGCATCGTGAGATCTGAAGCTTCAAGAGTTTTGTGCCTTAACAATGGCATGACCCTGTTTCTATATCCAAACTTGCATGTAAGATGTTAGAAACATTCTAATAATGCATATGAATCATGCTGGCATGTTAACAATGATTGAAACAATGCTAAACCTTAACAATCAAAACTAACTAACTTACCAACCGGAGTTCACGCAAGGAAGGGTTCTGGGATTGCTTCCGGATGGATAAGGGTCTGTACCAACTCTTGGAAGCTTCAGGAAGATGATGTGAAGCTCAAAGTTGCTTGAGAATGGTTGGAGAATAGGGTTTGTCTTTTCCCTAATTCTTTGAAAAATTTGAGAATTTGCTAGTGTTTGTGAGGCAGATTTCACGTGTCCTTTTGGTCTGGTCTTGTTAGATATATACAGGATATGAGATTAGGTCAACAAAAATTGGAAGAATCATGCATTATTAGGAGAAAAAGATTTGATTTGGAATTATGTGAAATCTTACTATTTTTGATCACTCTTGCATCTATCACTCTTGCACAACTTTGCTAGCTTGTATAGGCGATCTTGGGCCTCCAATATAATTGAAACAAAAGCCTTGCACACTTAACTCATTAACCTTGCATTTTATTTGATTTAATTTTGAAATTAAATGAAAAAAATATAATAAAAAGAAATAAAAATCACAAAAATGAGTTAATGGATTTATAGGTCCTTGGATATGTCATGAACATGTTTGAACCTAAGAAGCTAGGCCCAAAATCACAAATTTTCTCAATTGAGATTTCATGCATTTTCTCAAAATTTCCCAACTTGAAATGGTCATAACTCACTCAATTTTTAACTTCTAAAGGTGATCTTGGACTTTTAGGAAAGAATAATATGTCCTATACAACCTCTATGTTGATCATTTTTTTCTTTTAAAGACTTTATATTGATGTAAGTTGCCTTGACAAAAAGTGTCTTTTTGTTGACTTTTGAAATGACATGTAATGTTATTGGCTTATATCTCTCAAATGATGCATTTTTGGACTTGAGCTTAGAGAGACAAAGTTGTAGAGAATTTAATTTCCTTCAAAATGAGATTTGGTTGGGGAAAATTTGATGAAGCATGTGAAAATTATGCTTGGTCAAAGTTCAGTTGACTTCTTCTAAGGAAAACCTAATTTGGCAACTTATGACTTTTGATGATTTGAGGGCTTTTCTTGAGGATTCATGATCAACCCTTGATCAAATGATACGTATGACTTCAAAATGTTGATGTTGACCAAAAATCTTGAGGTTTGACTGTATGTTGACCATGGTTGACATTTTACCCAATACAGTTAATTTTCCATCATCTGAGCAATTGACTGAGCAAACTTGTGATGCAAGGCTTGAAACTTGACATGGGCATTCTTTAAGACCTATAGGGAACCATGAAAACCACTTGAGACCTTGAAAACCCAATCTTCCTTGAGAAATACCAAACCCTAGTTGTGGACCCATTGCTTAGGAGGAGAATTTGTCTGATCAATTCTTGAGCCAACTTAAGCAAATGAGGATCTCATGAGACTGTCTTGATGGAAAATGGGAGGGAAAATTTTGGGGTACGACAGCTGCCCCTGTTCAATCTTTTTAAAATTGAGGATTTAGATTGGCACTTCTGCCATTCGTGACTTGAAGGTAGAAGATGATTAAACACTTAAGTGCCCATAAATTTGCACTCGCATGTGCACGAAGTAACACTGTTGGTTGATTATACCGAGAATAGGCTTAAGGATTCCATTTGGAGAGTAACGGGATGTCAGAGATGGGCTTATAGATGCCATCCAGAGTAACTTGCTGATAGGAATATCAGAATAAGTCTACATCTGACTTTGTCTTAAAGGATGTATTTGGAATGAGTCTACGCCCGACTTTGTCCAAAAGAATAACAGAGTGAATCTATGCTTGATTTCATCTGAATGATGTACTAGAATGAGTCTACACTTGACTTTGTATAGAAGATACATTTGAAATGAGTCTACACCTGACTTTGTCCAAAAGAATTTTAGAAGGAATTTACGCTTGATTTCATCTGAACTACAAGATGTATATGTCCGACTTCAACTAGAAGAGGTACCGGAAAGAGTCTACGCCTGACTTTTTCCAAAAAGAGTATCAGAAAGAAATTTGTGCTTGACTTCATATGAACTAGAAGATATCTAGGCCCGACTTCTACTATAAGAGGTACCAGAGAGATTCTACGCCTGACTTTTTCTAAAAAGAGTATCAGAAGGAAATCCACGCTTGATTTCATCTGAACTAGAAGATGTCTACGCCTGACTTCAACTAGAAGAGGTACCGGAAAGAGTCTACGTCTGAATTTTTCCAAAAAGAGTATCAGAAGGAAATCTACACTTGATTTCATCTGAACTACAAGATGTCTATGCCCGACTTCAAATAAAATAGGTACCGAGAAGAGTCTACGCCTGACTTTTTCAAAAAAGAATATCAGAAGGAAATCTATGCTTGACTTCCTCTGAACTAGAGGAGATATCTTTCAGAATGACTTTCTAGGGAAAATGCTTAAGTAACTACCGGTCAGATTTATTCTCTGAGGGAAACACTTGTTTGTTTGAGAACTTAACCTAAAAAGACAAAGTTAGTTTTATGCAACCTCATGATATATGTAATGCATTGCGTGATGATGCTCTCGAAATAAAAAATAAATGTGCTAATGTGTTTCGTATGCATATGCTATGCTAAATGGTGTATGAATGTGAGATTTCATTGAAGTGTATCAGTAGCTTCATATAACATTCTTTATCGGGAAAATAAATCCCAGACTGTTGTTGGGGAAGAAGACAATGAATCTTCGACCTATTGGGGGTTCCTGCTTACTATTTGAGGAAACTTCGTCGGGGAATGTTGATTTCTGTTTGGGGAGAAGAGCTCAAGAACATTGGTCGTTCATCGCTCTACGGGGAAGTTTAATTCTTATATACCCTGATTGGGGATAAAAGAGATGGATAACCTTCCGAGGTGTTGTCTGACCAATTTTTCGATATGGTTGCCGACTCGTTTTGGGAGGATAAGATTAACTGATATTTGTTCTGATTTCAGATTTTGCAGTAACTCTCTGGGGATAGTGGTCTGGATTACCCCTTGCGGGAGAGAGAAGTTTTGCTGGTGATTTACAGTAGTCATAGGGATAGACTCAAGTTAGGGTGACTGAATTCCACTGGGGAAATAAACCATGTTGGGGAAATAAACCCTGTTGGGGAAATAAACCCTGCTGGAGAAACACTTCGTTGAGGAATATGCTCTGCTGGGGGATTTGAATTCAGATGGAGAAGAGAATTCTGCATGGGATTTTACGGTGTTGGAGGAATGAACTCAGTTGGGGAAGAGAATTCTTGTGAATTGTACTGCTATCATAATCTACAAAAGATTGGATTTCTGTAAGTTAGTGATGTTGTCGAGGAAAAGATTATACTCCTTTATCGGTTAGGGGGTCTACTGGTTAGTACGATTAAAGTATTTCAGGCCTGCGGGGAATATGTCGAGTTCATGAAGATGACTCTGCGGGGGATAATCTTATGGGAACTTCTTTGTGGGCCAATTTTACTGGAGATTACTCTGTGGGGATTAATGGACGACTTGAACATTATCCCGCCTCCTAAAGTCTTAAGTAAATACTTATTCATGTTTTTATGCACATATTTGTTAGCATTAATCATATTCATATGCATATGTTCATTCAATTTTGTCATTGGACGTTTTTTGCAAACAAAACAAAAAAGTAAAAATTTGAATTTTGAAATTGTTATTTGTATTGATAGTGTGCCTATAAACAGGCGATTATTGTACAGAGAGACAAAAATCCTAGTAAGAGGAAATCATCGTGAAATGAAAAGAGTACAAAGTGAAAACAATATATAGTTATGTGTAAATGATCTCGTCGGGTTCCAACTCTGCTATTGCCCCTATATCTTTGAGCATCTCATCCCTCGCTTATCGGAAGAAGTTGACTAAATTGATCTGTACCATTTTAACTTGCCGTTGGTAATAAAGTTGGTTGTGAGTGATCCAACAGGATACAGTCATACACTTTAATCCCTAATTTTTGCCTGGACCGCCCTTTAAGGTTTTCAGTCCACCGAGATACCCTTTTTTGCCCAAGCCGCCTTTTCAGGTTTTCAACTTGCCAGGTGTATAATTATATATATATATATATATATATATATATATATATATATATATATATATATATATATATATATCCCTGATTTTTTCCGAAACCCTTTTTTGGTTCGTCGGGATGCCCTTATTTTTGCCTAGGCCAGACAACCTAATGGGTCGTTTTTATGCGTATTATCTTTTAACTATGTCTGCCTTCACAAAGTGTGGAAGATATTCACCATCCATGGCGGTAAGTATCATGGCACCACCCAAAAATATTTTTTTTATTACAAATGGCCCTTCGTAGGTAGGAGTCCATTTTCCCCTGGGATCACCATGCGGTAGTGTGATACGGTGGCAGAACCGACTGTTTGAATGCTAGTTTGCATTTTGCGTTTTTTGTTCGCAAAATGTCGCGGTAAGCAAGAGTCGCCACCGACTTTTATTTCATCCAATCAGAAAGGAAAAAAGTACAGAAAAAATCTTTTTTCGAGATGTTTCTGAGTACGGGGGGGGGGGGGGGGGGGGGGGGGGGGGGGGTAGATTATAGAAAGGGAAGGTGTTAGCACCCTTTCTATCCATGGTTTTCCATGGGCTCTTAGGTACTTGCTCATATTTAAAAAATTGCTTGTGTATGTGCTTTGTTTTAAAATAGTTTGACTTCGTGATAACCCTTGTATCAGTCCTCAAAGGTGTGACGAAGTTGTTTTGAAAATTTGTTTGAAAAGTATAAGTGTGAAAAGTTTTGATTTTGAGAAAGTACCTACTAGCATCTACCTACTCGAAAAAATATCGTTTCTATTCTCGTTTCCTTTACACCGTGTTATCCTACTATTATTGAGTAGGTAACCCTAGTCGTTTGGAGTTGTAAGGGTAAATTCGAAAGGGACGTAAGATCACTATAGCAATGTTAGGATGTCTTAGTAATAACCCTAGAGTCTTAAGATCTTCGAGGAAACATTTCCGAGGCAACATTTCTAAGGAGACATCCAAACGGGACTTTTTGATCTTTGTTAGACAGGAGGGTAACCACTAAGACACTCTATACTAATTATCATTTACCGAAGGCAACCGAAGTGTGAGTATACCCTAAGAGTGATATGTGCGAGTGATTTGTTTCAGTTATTTATCTTTGCACATTAGGGTTTTCTAACTGTATTAATCTGTCATGCATTCTTGTCATACAATCCTATTAGCATACATCTAGACAGTTAAATATTTGCGGGAATTAAAAATACGAGAAAATAAATCTACGCTATTACAAGGCTTCGGTGAGGGGATTAATTACATAGCCAAAAACCCCGGAAAAAGCGATAAGTAAAAGACCTAGATTAAACTATTACAAGCCATGAACAGTTACAGAAATATTGGCAAAATAAATAACACGCGTGCGATGAATTGAATACGAGACAACTAGGGTTTTGACCCTTGCCAAAACCTAATTGCGATTAATTAAGAAAATGTTTTTGTTTTGTAAGAAGGTAAAGAAACAATTAAACTAAAGAGAATATCCTAACTCTAATTAATTTTAAATTAAGAAAAATAAATTAATTTATTCTAAAACCTATTTTTGAATTTTTATTTATTTGAAAAAAAAGAGCAAAATTAAATTAAATCAAAAGTTTAACCTAATTTCTATTTTGATTTTATTTATGAAAACAAATTACAATTTCCCTAAATTAAACTAAATTAAATTAATTTTGATAATAATAAAATAAAAACTAATCCTAATTTTGGTGAATTATTGATTTTTTATGTTTTTTATGAAAAATTAATTAATTTGTGAATTAAAATAAATAAAGGAAATTTAAAGAATAAAAATAAAGATAAGAAATAAGAAAAAGGTTAGTCAATGGGCTTGGTGCTATTTAGCAATTGGGAGGGTGTGCTAAGGAAATTCTAGGCCCAGGGTTGATAGCCCATTTGACTTACTTGATCCAGTGTGCACGTTGACTGGGGGCACATGGTAGTCCTCCAAGGGAAAGGCATTGGATCTGGAGCGCTGATGAATTGGATGGCCAGATCTTGATGGCACACGGTGAACCTCTTGATGTGTAGCGTGCTGGATTTCCTGTTGAAGAAAAATATAAACAAAGGTTGGGACTTGGGGATCAAACCCAGGTCCTCATGCACTTTTCCAACGCACGCTTGCCATCTGTGTTGCCATTGTTATTTGTATATACAATAAAAACCAATTATAATATAATGAAAACAAAAATGCTGAAACCCAAACGCGTGAAATTCAAATCACCCAACCAGGGAGTGACACGTATCCATCTTCTTCCTCCCAATCGTCGTTTTAGGTAATAACATTTTTACCTACGGTTGCCTCACTATAGCTATAAGTCTGTTCATCACAAAAATTCTCTACAAGCAATATAAATGAAATTCAAGGGTGCCAATCAACTCGTCTCATCATCACGAGTATCATGGCATCAAAATCCAGACCCAATTTAGCCTATCCTGCAATTCCCTAAACAAAAATGCAAAACCCTAGCTATGGTAATATCATGTACAGGCTTTAAGAATGCAATTAAATGGTACCAAAAGTTTGCAAACTCAATAAGGAACAAGAATATGTAATCAAAACTTGCAAATGATGTATAAATCAATGAAAACGAAAACGAAATTTTTGGCTAACCGTGTGACTGCTACAACGCATTTCAGGATGTGGGAAGGCTTGCTAATGATTGGAACACGATCTTGAGACGTCCAGCAATCGATTGGTAAGGTGAAGATGGCTTGGGATGGCCTGTAACTTGGAATTGGATCACCACTTTTTCTTGAGATTTTTCAGTTTTGTTTTTGCTCTGCACCACTGTTCAACCTCTTCTCACGCCTTGGATCTCTTCTGTATATGTAATACAACATGTTAGGTCAACAAAAACGAATTCAATCTTGCCCATTATGAAGATTTGATTTGGTTTTTCATGGAATATGATATCTTTCCAAATTTGCTTCAATTCAATCTTTTTCCACCCAAATTAGCCTTGCACGAATTGATTCTCAATTGACAGCATATATGATCTTCCTTCAATGCAAAAATCATCCCTAAAACACAATATATGATTTATTTGGATTTATTTGAATTTTAAGTGAATAAAAATCAAAATAAATTAAATAAATAAATAAATAAAGCATGGAGGGTCCCATAGGTCATGGACTATGCTAGGAATGAGATGCAATCTTAAAAAGATGGGCCCATGTGGAAAATGCAATTTTGACCAATGTTGACTTTTGGCAATTTTGCAAAAAAGGTCAACTTGGCCAATGCATAACTCTCTCAATTTTGAACCTAGAGAGGTGTTCTTGGACTTTTTAGAAATATTAGAATGTCCTCTAAACAACCCTTTTATTCTCATCTAAATTGAGTCTTCCATGCTCATGTATGAAGCTTTGACCCAAAAGGTGTTTTTATTGACTTTTCAAAATGACCTATAATGTCAAAATTCATATCTTTTATGAGTGAATATTTTGAACTTGAGAGCTGAATATTAATTGTAGGTAATTTCATCCTATTCAAAATGAGCTTTGGATGGGTCATTTCTGATAAAGTATGAGAAAGTTATGCTTGGTCAAAGTTGAGTTGACTTTTCCTGCAAAACCCTAATTTAGCAACTTTTGGGTTTTGATGAATTATGAGCAATCCTTGATGAATCATGATAAAACCTTTATCAAATGATGAATGATACTTCAAAATGAGGATGTTGACCAAAAATCTTGAAGTTTGACTATATGTGGGCCACAGATGACTTTTGACCTAGCATAGTCGATTTTCAGGCCTTTGAGCAATTGACTGAGCAAACTTCTTCTGCAAGGCTTGAAACTTGACATGGATGACCTTGGGAACATATTAGGACAATGGAAGGCATTTGGGATCCTTTGGACTCAAGCATCTTGATGAAAAGTGAAACCCTAATTTGAGGTAGGTTGCCTTAGGAGAGAGTTTGTCTAGTCAACTTTGAACTTTCTTGAGCAATTTGGGGACCACACATGACATTTGTTGAGAAATATGGGAGGGGGGGGGAATTTTGGGGGTACAACAGGTAGGATGATGCCTTTATTACCAAATCACCATCCTGATATACCCAATGCTTGATTTTCTTATTGAAGGCTTTGATCATACGCTTATGATACATCTGACCGTGAAAAAAAGCCGCAAGCCTCTTCTTGTCAATCAAATTCAACTGATCTAGCCTAGATTAAATCCATTCGCCTTCGTCCAAGTATGCATCTTTCATAATTCTCAAGGATGGAATCTGAACTTCGACAAGTAAAACAGCCTCCATATCGTAAACTAGAGAGAATGGGGTTACCTAGTTGATGTCCGAGCTAAAGTGCAATAACTGTGAAGAGCAAATAGTAACATCTCGTGCCAATCTTTGTATGTCATAGTCCTCTTCTATATGATCTTACTAATATTTTTATTAGCGGATTCCACTGTGCCATTCATCTTTGGTCGATACGGAGAAGAATTATGGTGCTTGATCTTGAACTACATGCAGAGTTCTGTGATCATAGTGTTGCTGAGATTGGTACTGTTGTATGTGATAATCCTTTCGGGGATGCCATACCTACAGATAAGGTTATGCTTAATGAACTGGGAGACCACATTTTTAGTAACAGAGGCAAACAAGGTTGCTTTAACCCACTTGGTGAAATGATTAATGGCGATGAGGATGAAATGATGCCCATTAGAAGCAGTAGGTTTGATCTCTACAATCATATTGATGCCCCACATTGCAAATGGCCAAGGAGAAGTCAAAGTATTCAGAGGTACTCGAGGCACATGTACTTTGTCAGCATAGATCTGGCACTTGTGACAAGTTCTTGAGTGGTGATGACAGTCAGTTTCCATAGTTGACCAATAGTAACCTGCTCTTATAATTTTCTTAGCCATAGTATGTCCACTGAAATGAGTACCAAAGATACCTTTGTGCATATCCTCCATAATTTTCTCTGCCTCCTTCTTGTCCATACAATGAAGCAGAGTCGAATCCTGGTTGTGCATGTACAAAATTTCGTTGCTCAGGAAGAACTTAGCTGAGAACCTCCGCAAGAATTTCTTGTCATTGATAGATGCCCGTTCGGGATACTCTTTAGCCTTCAAATATCTTTTCACTTCATGAAACCATGGTGTTGTACCCCAAAATTTTCCCTCCCATATTCCTCAAAAACATTTCAAGAAAGATCCTCAAGTTGCTCAAGGAAGTCCAAGGGTTGACCAGACAAGCTATCTCCTAAGGCAGTCTACCGCAAATTAGGGTTTCATGTTGCATCAAGATATTTGAGTCCAAGGGATCCCAAATTCTCACCAATGTCCTAATATGTTCTCAATATCATCCATGTCAAGTTTCAAGTCTTGCAGAGGAAATTTGCTCAATCAATTGCTCAAAGGCCTGAAAATCGACTGTGCTAGAGCAAAAGTCAACTGTGGCCCACATACAGTCAAACTTCAAGAATTTTGGTCAACATCCTCATTTTGAAGTATATTTCATCATTTGATCAAGGGTTGATCATGATTCATCAAAGATTGCTCATAATTTATCAAGAATCAAAAGTTGCTAAATTAGGGTTTTGCAGGAAAAGTCAACTCAACTTTGACCAAGCATAACTTTCTCATACTTTATGCGAAATGACCCATCCAAAGCTCATTTTGAATAGGATGCAATGATATATAATCCATATTCATCTCCCAAGTTTAAAATATGCACTCACAAGAAGTTATGAATTTGGACATTATAGGTCATTTTGAAAAGTCAACAAAAACACCTTTTTTGTCAAAGCTTCATACATGAGCATGGAATATCAAATTGAGATGAGACCAAAAAGGTTGCTTAGAGGACATCTCAAGATTTATAAATAGTCCAAGAACACCTTCAAAGGCTCAAAGTTGAGGAAGTTGTGCATTGGTGAAGTTGGCCCTTTTTGCAAAATTGTCAAAAGTCAACTATGCCTAAAATTGCAAATTTTGCTAAATGGGCCCAATCTTTTGCACTCGTTTTGAGTTGGAAACATGGTACACGAGCCCTAGCCTTTTCCACTTGTCATTATCTTGTTTTTATTATTTATTTTTATTTTTATTTAAATTAAATCAATTTAAATCAAAACAAATCATAAAAAATCCAAAATATTGAAATCTCAAGATTTGGTACATGTTTCAGGTCTTAATATCCAGCTAGCATGAGATTGAATTCGTGTAAAGGCTTGGTGTGCACAAAAAGATTGAGTTTGCTCTATTTTTAGTAATATTTTCAAGTGTATCAAATCAAAATCAAAAGCATTGATGAAGGAAGATTGTGATCATATTGGCAACCCTAATTCATTCCTTAGTACATAAGGATCATTGGCAGACCTAAAGCAAGGCTAGAAAGGGGCACAACAACAAGAACAAAACTTGAAAAAAATCACAACAAAGTGCAGACACTAATTCATAGTTACAGGCAACTACAAGCCTCTTTGATCATCCCAATCACTTCCTGGGAGTGTAAGCAAGTGAAACCAATCAAAAACAAGGAGTTTCCATTGCCAAATACCACTGTAAGTCATCCACGACATTGATGTATTTTTGAAATTGAATTGTATCATCCTGTCACTTATAGCACAAAATAGTTATAGATTCTTACTCCTTGAAGCATTTTCAAGCTTTCTGTAATATTTGATTGTGCTTTCATGTCCTGTATTGGAGTTTGCCATTATTAGGGTTTCTTGTTTCGATTTGGGATCTTCGTGAATAGGTAAAATTGGGCCATGAAAGGGCCACCATTGTATTCAGCAGGTCCAGACGAAGCTATCCATGGCTTTAGTTTTTATTTATCATGTGTGTGTTTGATTTTGAGGATGTGCAGATTTGTAGTGACGGACAAACGTCCGTAGGTAAAAGTCTGGGAATTTTACCAACGGACAAAGGAAGAAGATGACTAGCTGGCACCCTCCTGTTGGTCCATTCAAACTTCTGGCGCGCATTTTTATTATTCTCCACTAACTCTTTTCTTTGTTTATTATCATTATTGTTTATTTTATGTACAAACTGAACACGCAACGCAGCTGGCATTGGTGCATGTGAGAAGTGCCTTGGGGCCTGGGTTCGAATCCCAGGTCCCCCTTTATTTCATATAATTTGTTTTTTCATGATCCAGCGCACACCAAAGACCAAGGTCCACCATGGGACCTCCTCATCCAATCTGCCAAGTGGCCAGATGGCCAGATCCAAGGGCCATCAATGAAGGAGCACCAAAGGCATGGTCAAAGCAAATGCATGAGATCTCAGAAGGTTAACATGGACCTTTGTTTCTTGGGCCCAGATTGCTAGAAATGCACCCCCATATTACTTTCAGGCCCATATCTCTTTCTATATTCTTTTTATTTTTCTTATTTAATTTAATTAATTATTTCACTAACACAAAATTAATTATTTCTTTTATCAAAAAAATCATAAAAATAATATTTTCATCCAATTAGGTTTAAGTTTATTTTTCATCAAAATTAATTAATTAATTAGGTTATTTGATCTTAGATAACTTTGATTATTTTGTAAATAAATTTAAAAATAATTAGAACAATTAGGGTTTTGTTTATAATTTAATTCTATTTTATTTTTCTTAAAAATAACCAAAAACACAAAAATAGGCCGTTTATTTATTTTCTTTAATTAATTTAATTACTAATTAATTGTGTATTTAATTTTAAAACCTAATTCTTTTCTTTAAAAAATATTAAAAACAACAAAAAACATTTTTCTTTTAATTAGGTTAGAAAGGGTCAAAACCCTAGTTCTCTCCCAATATAATTTTCCTCGCGCGCGTTTTTATTATTTATTTTTATCCTATTAATGTAATTGCTCACAAGTTGTAATAGTTAATTAGGTCTTTTATTTTCATTTATCGCTTTATTTTTTAAGGGTTTGTTTTTGGCTATGTAAATACCCGAAGCCTTGTAATAGCGTAGTTTAATTTCCGCACTTTAATTTCCGCAAAATATTAAACTATTAGATGTATGATGTTAGGGTTGCATGACAAGAATGTATGATTAACTTTAAAACAGTTAGCAAACCCTAAATGTGCAAAGATAAATAACCTGAAATTGAATCACTCGCACATGTGCACTCCTAGGGTACACTCTCACTTGGTTGCCTTCGGTAAACGGTCATTAGGTATAGGATGCTTAAGTGGTCGCTCTCTTGTCTAAACAAAGATCAAAGTCCCGTTTGGAAAAGTTGCCTCGGAATGGTTGCCTCGGATATTGTTGCCTCGAATAATTGATCTAAGACATTAGGGTTATTACTAAGACGTCCTAACATTGCTTTAGTGACCGTACGTCCCTTTCGAATTGACCCTCTAAACTCCAACGACGGTGCTACCTACTCACTAATAGTAGGATAGCATTGTCTAAAGGAAACGAACATAGAACAATTCTCTTTTTCGAGTAGGTAGATTAGTTCTTAAGTACTTGCTCAATCCAAACAAACTTTTTCACACTTATACTCCTCTTTCGAACAAAAGCTTTCAAAAAACACTTCGTAACACTCTTGAAGACAGAAGCAAGAGTTAAATCAAAGTCAAAAACTTTTCAAATCACACAAACACACAGAAGCAATTTTGAAAATGATGAGCAAGTACCTAAGAGCCCGTAGATAACTACGGATAGAAAGGGTGATAATACCTTCTGTTGTACCCCAAAATTTGCCCTCCCATATTCATCAAGAATTGCCAAGTCAAGGTCACAAAATTCCCCAAGGGTTGTGCAGCTCAACTGTCTCCTAGACAGTCAAAACTAGGGTTTGAGTTCTGGTCAAGCAAATGAACTTTTCAAAGGCCCAATCAAGTCTCATATGCCTACAAAGATGGTCAAGTGTCTTCATGTCAAGTTTCAAGGCATTCAGCTCAAAATTACACAGTCAAAACCCTAAATTGCACTACAGTCAACTGTAGGGGCAAAATGGTCATTTGACAGTCAAAAGTTCAAATTTTTGGTCAACATATCATTTTGAAGCCACAAACATCATTTGATCAATGCTTGATCATGATTCTCAAAATTTGGCTCAGAAATCATCAAAGATGCAAAAGTTACTATATTTGGACAGCTGAAAAAGTCAACTGAAATTGACCAGGGCATAACTTTCACATGGATTATCAGAAAAATTCTATCCAAAGCTCATTTTGAAGAGAAAGACATTTCCTACAATTCATCTTCATGTTCCAAGTCCAAGAAATGCTCTCACAAAAAGTTATCAATTTCAACATTATAGGTCATTTTCAAAAGTCAACAAAAAGTGACTTTAAGTCAAAGGCCATAACTTGAGATTGGTAAATCAAAATGACATGGGACCAAAGGCATTGGTTAAAGGACTCCAAGACCTTTCCAAAATGTCCAAGAACATGTGAAAAGCTTAAAAATTGACCAAGTTATGCCTTGTGGAAGTTGGGAAATTTTTGGAAATTTTTGAAAGTCAACATTGATGCAAAAGGTCTAAAAATGCAAATGGGCCCAATTATCTTCCAAATTTCTTCATGCCAAGCCTATGCACGACCACTAGGCCCAAAGGGAAGTATTCTCATATTTTTTAATTATTTATTTGAATTAATATTAATTTATATTCATTTAAATGATTTTAATTCATGAAAAATATAAACCTAACATGAAAAAATCTTTTTATACACATTATAGGCTCAATATTTCGTGTGAAGGCAAATGAGGAAAGATTTGGGGTGATTGGATGCAAATTGGTACAAAAGCCATAGAAAAAGATTCAAAAAGATTTTTAAACAAATCAAATATCTTAATCCATAATTGCAAGGGATTTGTACAATTTTCTTGACCTAACATGCTCCATATATGATCAGAACATAACCCTAATCATCTAGGACTAAAAGGCTGCGCATGAACGAGCATTACAAACTTGCAAAATTTCTCAAAAAATCCAATTCTGAAATCCACCCTAGAGACTGATTCAAGGCTCCGTTCCTTTTGCAAAAGCTTCCTTGTGAATTTCTGGACATATTCCAACCATTGGCATTAACTCAAACGCCTTGAACTGGTATCTGGAACTCAAACCGTATCAAGAACATATTGAAATTGCATAGCACGATTTAAGCATTCTCTTGCATTTTTCTTTGTAGATTATTGTTTGTCATGATGTTTCTGTGCTAACCAATATATTTGATTGTGTTTTTGAGCCACATATGCCAATTCGCCATTAGAGAGACCTAGGGTTCCGAAACTCCTAAATTGGGCATTCTCAATTCTTGTAAAATTAGGACGAATAAATGCTATGATTGAAATATGCAGGTTGAGACGAAGAAGATAAGATGCTCGCGCTCAATTTATGCACATTCAGGACCTAATCGCTATTTTGAAAACACGCATATATTGAGGGGGTTCAAAACCCCCGTTAAACATCTGTTATTTTTTCAGGCAGAAAGAAACGCGAGGAAGATGATGTGCTGTCCTTCAACGATAGGCTGGTTTTGAATTTCGCGCGTGAATCATTAATGCATTTGCTTTTTCCTTTTATCATTTGTTTGTTATAATATATTAAATGCGATTCAAGTGGTTCAGTGGTTAAGTGTTTAGCTGGCAACGTCAAAGACCTGGGTTCAAGTCCCAGGTCTGAATAATTTCACGCTATTTTTCTATCCTCATTCCCATGCAGGCATAACGTTGGTACGTACCGTGTTCCATCAGCATCTCACCATACACGCGTCCATCCCATTCAAATCACTGGCCAGGATTCTGATGAACACGTACACACTAGTCAACACGCCACGCAGGATTGGAGAAGTCAACCAAATTCAGGCTTAATGGGCCACGACTCTAGGGCCTGCACCTCACAATCTGGGGTCACCACCCTTTTTGGTTTGCATTCCCTTTCTTTCTATTTTTCTTTTACTTTTATTGTTTTGATTATTATTTTTCACTGTTTATTTAATTAGTTATTTTTTTTTAAAACCAAAATATAAAGATACATAAAAAATACAGAAAAGACAAAATATAATTAATTTTGATTATTTTTATAAACAAATTAATATGTAATTATTTAGTTAATTAGGTTTTGACTTTAATTCTTTTTTCACAAAAAATATAAAAAATTGTAGAAATTAGGGTTAATGAATTCCTTTTTTTAATTTCTTTCTCCTTTTACCATAATATCATTATTATTTATTTTTATAATTAAATGTATATATATATAATTTAGAGTTAAATTAGGTTAAAAGTCAATATTTTCGTAATAAATCAAAAAAAATCTTAGAATTAGGGTTTAGTATTTTATTTTTAATTTTAATTAATTCTTTTTCTTGTAAATCTTAAAAAACACAAAATCCCAAAAAAAAAAACAATTAATTTTTCATTCTTATTTTAACTTCTCATTAATTCAATTATTTTTTGTAAAAGGGTCCAACGCCCGTCATTAATCATTTAATTCGCGCATTTATCTTTTATCGTTTATATAATCATGTAATTGCCCCAAAGCGTTGTAATTTACTTTTTCGCACTTTATTTCTTCGTATTATTTATTTTTTCCGCTAAATCGGGTCCGGTTTAATTTTGGCGATGTGGACCCGCGCCTTTGTAATAATCGTAGATTTATCTTTTCCGCACTCCTAACTGTTAATCAAGCATGAAAGAATGAATGTCTAATTAAAATCAAGCGTAGAACACCAATAACATGACAAGACAAAATAAATGAATCTGACACACAAATCACACACCACCCCTAGGGTACGCCTCACTGTTGCCTTGCCTCGAAAGGTGATCGTCGAGTAGAAAATGTCTTAGCAAGTCCTCATGATCCGGGAACCTGGCATGAGGGTAGCTTCTAAGGTGTCTTCCCATTGCTCTGGTGATCACCACGTCCCGAATATCGAATTGACCCGAACACCTCCAACGGTGGTGCTACCTACCTCTCAATGGTGGGATGGCACTACTTTAAAGGACTCTTACACAGACGAATTCCTTAGGGTAGGTAGGTTCTCAAGGATACTTGCTCTAATCTCAAAACAAACTCAAAAAGACTTTTCACACTGACACATTTTCAAAAGCTTTCAAAGCAAACTTTTCAAACACTCTGACGTATGAGTCGATCTGAAATTTTTCAAAGAAACTTTTTTAAAACCCACATTGAAAAGCAAACAAACCTTTTTTGAAAACACAAGTGAGCAAGTATCTAAGAGCCCATGGATAACCATGGATAGAAAGGGTGCTAATACCTTCCCTTTCTATAACCTACCTCCCGAACCGAGAGCAATCTCTTTAAGGAATTTTTCTGTGCTTTTGTCCTTTCCATTTGGAGAAAATAAAAGACGGTGGCGACTCTTGCTTCCGCGACATTTCGCGAACCAGCGTTAAACAGTCAGTTCCAGATCCACCGATCACAGAACTGGCGACTCTGCTGGGGAGACCTTTATAAAGTGAGGTGTACCTTAGGGTTAGTTCATAACTGTGTTGTCAATTGTCTTCTTTGCTTGCTTTACTATTGTGGGTTGTATCGGAGTTACATAGATCCTAACCCGGATCTGGGGATACCCTGTTTAGGTAGCATAAGCTGTGAGGGACCTGTCCGGCGTATACCGACATGGGTGAAGCAGTGGCTACGTTGGTGTGGCGCCTTGGTCTGTACCGATATCCCTCGTGTTGAAACGGGGAGAATATGGGTCTTCCAAGGAGTCATTAAGCACCAACAGACCTTAGAACCTTAAATGACCCAACTTGGCCATTAGAACAGTAGCAGTATGCTACGCCCATTGAGGCTAAACTCTCGTGATGGTTCTGGCCGCAAGAAAAGATTGCGATGCTGGAGTTATGACCGATTGAGGGTAGTCAATGATATTGGGATCCTCTAAGAACCCGGTTACTTTGATAGGACAGGTATGAACCACCAACTTCAAGAGGGTACTACCCAGACCCCATGCTGGCCTAAACTCTAAGGGCTTTCTCTTGTGTGACTTGTGTGCCTTCATACTTGACTATTTGCATGCTTGTTGTCTGACACTTGAGTTTCTTGCAGGGTTCGTTTATAATCCTTAATTGGGACTCGTAACAGGGTTTACTAAGTCTCTTGCAGGTTTTGTTTATAGTCCTTAATTGGGACTCATAACAGGGTGTACTAACTACTTGCAGGTTCTGTTTGTAGTCCTTAATTAGGACTCATAGCAGGGTTTACCAAGTTTTCTTGCAGGTTTTGGTTTGCAGTCCTTAAAAAGGATTCATAACAGGGTTTATTCATATCACCCCATGCATCATGACATCATACCATTGCATACATCCTAACCCATTTCAAGGATCTCAAGGGCTTGTGATGCAGGTCATGATGAATCAAACATCTAGCAAGGGGAAAAGAGGATTTATTTTCCTCTAGCCAAGGTTGTCAGGGGCTATGACCCACTGGATATGGTGTGCCTTTGACCCTTGAAGAAGGATTCTCAACAACATGAAGTTCCTTCAATCAAGCTACCGGTTTCCAATTCTAACAAACTGTCTTGTTTATCCCGCGAGGTCCTTGAAAACATTGCATGCATATCATACATCTCATTGCATTGCAGGTACCCCTTTGACAGGTTGCTTACCCTTCTTCGCCGTTTATTTCAGCCGATCGTCATGAATCCTGAATCATCAGCTGAGCAGTCCATCAAGGCCCTCCAGGCTCAGAACGCCCAGTTCCAAGGGCTGATCATGAATTTGACCCAGGGGCAACAAGATCTGAAGGCTTTGCTCTTGAAGAAAGAAAAGAAGAAGAAGAGGACCGTCTTGTTCAGCCCTAGACGCAGATCTGGGAACACACCGCAGACTGAAACTGAGAGGACTACTCCATCTGTGAGGGAAAGCAGTCACCATGAGAGAGAGGTGCCTAGTCCAGTGGTCTCCGACAACGAGACAGATTTCAACGACGAACAATACCCTCCGGCCGAAGACAAGTACAAATAGTTGGAGGATAGGCTGAATGCTATGGAGATCCAACAGGTACCTGGGCTGGATTTTGGAGATCTGGGTTTGTCAACTGGTGTGATTATTCCTCGGAAGTTCAAAGCACCATCCTTTACCAAGTATGACGGGGCGTCTTGTCCCAAGTTACATCTCAGGTCCTATGTTCGGAAGATTCAACCATATACGGTGGACAAGAATTTGTGGATCCACTTCTTCCAGGAGAGTCTTTCAGGGACTCATCTCGAATGGTTCTATCAACTAGATGGGACCAAGGTTCGTAACTGGGAGGAGTTGGCTACTGCTTTCTACAAGCAGTATCAATATAATGCCGACCTTGCTCCTACGCGTACCCAACTCCAGGGTATGTCGTTAGGATCAAGTGAAGGTTTTAAAGAATATGCGCAGAAATGGAGGGATCTTGCTGGAAGGGTACAACCACCTCTGACTGATCGGGAACTTGTCGATATGTTCTTGGGGACCCTGTCTGGTCCGTTCTATAACCACCTAATTGGGAATTCGTCTGCTGGATTCACAGATCTTATCTTGACTGGAGAGCGAATAGAAGCTGGCATCCGGTCTGGGAAAATTCAAGAGGCTGCACCTTCTGATAAAAAACCTCATCATGGAAAGAAAGAATCCAATGCTGTGCACGGTAAAAAGAGCCGTCATGAGGTAGGGGCAATCCAGATCTCCAATCCTGGACCTGCTCAACAAGGACAGGGGCAGCAGCGCAAGGAGAAACGACAGTATACCAAACTCAACATGTCGCTGGATCAAGCACTACAACAAATGTTGAAGGCAGGGCTGATCACCTTAAGGGCTCCCCTTCGGAATCCGAACACTTCGGCTCCTAACTATCATCCCAATGATAGGTGCGCATATCATTCTGATAGCCCGGGGCATACTACGGACAACTGCTGGCCTCTCAAGAACAAGATTCAAGACATGATCGACGCCAGGGAGATTCAGTTTGAAGTGCCTGAGACTCCGAACATAGTCACTGCTCCGTTGCCCAATCATTGAAGCCTTTTGTTTATTTGAATATTTTGAGTTGTACTTTTCTTTGCTTATACAAACAATTAATGTCATAGCAAACTCTTTTATTCTATTAATGCATCGCATATGTCTGTTTTGGGAATTAATACAATTGTTTTCATTATATTCAAATTTCTTTTCATATTTTTTCTGATGTCAACTCTCGGTTAATAATTCTAAGCCTCTTGAGGGAGGATGACGAAAACGATACCGCAATCTTTACAGTATGCTTTTGAACAAACCCCGCTGATGAGGTACAGGCATTGTTTCAATCCCTAAACACTGGAGTTATAAGGAAGATAATCCCTCGTCAACCAATCAGAGCCAAAGAAGTAGGAGTTTTTTCTTTTCAAAAATTAAAACCCTTAATCATAACCTGGGGCAGGGTAGTCTCTCAGTTGATCCAAGTGCATGACGAATGGCACCGAAGAAGTCTTTACAAAACGAACAAAGACAGTAATGGTTCAGAACAATCAAAAGGACAGGCAGTCATCATCAAAATTCATAAATGAAAAGCCCAAAAAGTCTAAACCCACAAAGGGGACTTATGAAACCGGGGCATCCCGCTGACTGTAATTCCCAAAAGGAAACAGTTCAGGCAAAAAAAAGAAAGGGATAACAAAATCAAGAAAGAGGTCTCATAAACCCTCAACCAAAGCAAAAATGACTGCCTATTCAGAACAAGGTATCAACATCTGAAACATTACTGGAACATCAAAGCAAAGACTCAAGCAAGGTCTAACGCATGATCAACTGAGTTTAGGTTTGGAGAACATCACGAAGAGCGGGTGGGTACAAACAAAATTTGAGCCTTATCCTTTGTTTCTTAAACCGTGAACCAGGCCACGTTATAACCCTTAAAAGTCCTAGCTGAAGCATGGGTTAATTCGAAAGCATATTGTTACGAAAGGTATCCTGACTCCTGAAGGCCTACGGTAAATACGGAGTTGACATCACGTTTTACAAACATTCACTTGTTTTATGAAAAGATGCATTTTCAAAATCTCCAAGACAGACATGAGCTTTGCATTTTTAACATAACTTTGTTTGCATATGACTTTTTGTTTGAACAGCAGGGAAATTCGCACGAGAAATACCTAATGAACAAAAGCACTTCCAATCAAGGGGCATGGCATGACTATTGCCCATCATCTGGGGCAGTTAAGTCAAGATTCGGAGCATCTCTCAAAAGGCCAAATAGCCTGGGGCAAATCTCCGCCTGAGTCACCGGGGGCACTCCAGCAATAAATCTTACCTAATCAAGCACCTTCTGGTAATATGGCAATACAAACAGCCAGGGGCACCCACCTGTATTCTAAGAACGTGGACATAGTCGAAAAATACTACGCAAAATCAAAGACCCGCTAGGTTGACACACCTAGGCAAAAATAAGGGCTTCCCGGCGAACCAAAAGGGTTCGGGCAAAATGAAGGGATGAAATGAAAAATCTGTACACCCGGCAAGTCGAAAACCTGAAAAGGCGGCTTGGGCAAAAATGGGTATCCCGGTGGACTGAAAACCCGAAAGGGCGGTCCAGGCAAAAGTTAGGGATTAAAGCGTACGACTATGTCCCGCCTTCTTGTCATCTGTCTGCCAGAAGAAGGTTTGTCCATCAACAACTATCAGCACCCCACAAGAAACAGGGGCAATAAAGGTTGGTCTGAGCAGTCTGACTGTTCTATCCCCCAAGGCATCAGGGTAGGTTCCGTTGAAGAACATCCCAATATATCAAAGCTTCCCCAGGAGAGTCCAACCCAAGTCCCCCAGGAAAGTTGGAATTCATATCCCCAAGCAATAAGCGTACCCCCAGTAAGTTACGGAAGCTCACCCCTCTCAGGGCACGAACGCGTCATCCGGCTTGATTTAAAGAGTTATTTCCTTAACAGGATATAACTGGGTTATCCTCAGCCAAAAGCCACGGAAAGAGCGTCGTCGACGGAATCTTCTTATCCCCAGCAAAGTCCATTCATACTCCCAATACAGCAAGGTATCCTCAGCGAGCCATCCTCAACAATTCAGCAAAAGCATCTCCCCACAGAGTATTTCTCCCCAGCATGGTCGCTAGAATATCTTTTTCTCCCCACCGGATCCTCCATTCGCCAAGTTTATTCTCCAACGGAATTATCTTCTCCTACCGGTATACTTGCAACTATCATCCCCAGCAGAAGCAAAAGCTATCCTTCCACATCAGCCCAGGATGCGACTTCCCGGCACCCGTCAAGGATTTATTTTCCTACGACGAAAACATACATTCATAAAACGTCACATACATCATTATAGCATGCATATGCATCATATTACACGAATCTCATTGATATTGAAAACATACAGTTCATGCATCATGATTTTGCATACAATTATGTTCTACCTTTTCAGGAAAAAGATCAATACAAAAATGACTACTATCAACTAACGCAATTCTCTCTAGATATAGTTTCAGATGTAAGCCCAGCGATGGTGACGTTCTGATACTGCTTCCAGAATTCCTTCTCGATATAGTTTCAGATGTAAGCCCAGCGATGGTGACGTTCTGATACTGCTTCCAGAATTCCTTCTCGATATAGTTTCAGATGTAAGCCCAGCGATGGTGACGTTCTGATACTGCTTCCAGAATTCCTTCTCGATATAGTTTCGGATGTAAACCCAGTGATGGTGACGTTCTGATACTGCTTCAAGAATATCCTTCCAGATATAGTTTCAGATATGATCCAGATATGGTGACGTTCTGACGCTGCTTCCAGAATTCCTTCTAGATATAGCTTCAGATGTAAACCCAGCGATGGTGACGTTCTGATGCTGATTCCAGATTTCCTTCTCGATATAGTTTCGGATGTAAACCCAGCGATGGTGACGTTCTGATACTGCTTCCAGAATTCCTTCTCGATATAGTTTCAGATGTAAGCCCAGCGATGGTGACGTTCTGATACTGCTTCCAGAATTCCTTCTCGATATAGTTTCGGATGTAAACCCAGCGATGGTGACGTTCTGATGCTGATTCCAGATTTCCTTCTCGATATAGTTTCGGATGTAAACCCAGCGATGGTGACGTTCTGATACTGCTTCCAGATATCCTTCCAGATATAGTTTCAGATGTAAACCAGATATGGTGACGTTCTGATACTGCTTCCAGAATTCCTTTTTCAGATGTTTTCCTCTCCGGCATGAGCGTGAGGTGATATTCTCTTATGGTCCCCTCTCCAACGGCGCGTGAGGTGGTAATTCCTTCTTCAGATGTTTCCCTCTCCGGTATGAGCGTGAGGTGATATCTCCTTTCAGATTATAATTTCCTATAGTTCCCTCTCCAACGTGAGTGAGGTAACTCCCTTTGAGATTATGATATCCTTTGGTTCTCTTCCCGATACTACAAAGATGGTAATTCTCACCAAGATTTTTCTCAACGAGCGTTGTTGAAGTTAAAATCGCCCAAGGTTCTCTTACCATTCATGATTAAGGCAGTAACCATTCCTGGTTCATTCATCAGCGTTTGAAGCTCCAGACTCAGCTCCTGTAACCAATCAGGACATATCTCTATCAAGCATCTAAAATCAGCTCCTGCGACGTGTCAGGTACTCATTTTCGCTTTTGCAGGTATGCAGGTTCTAGCAAAGGAATCTCTTACGCAGTCAGCATCCAGATGGCATCTATAAGCCCATTCCCTCATCATCATTGCTACTATGTGAGCGCAAATTTCTGGGCACTCTAGTGTCCAATCATCTTCTACCCTCGGATTACGAAAGGCACGTCAGCCAATCTGCATCCTCAGGTCTAAGAAGATTGAACAGGGGCAACTGTTGTACCCCAAAATTTGCCCTCCCATATTCATCAAGAATTGCCAAGTCAAGGTCACAAAATTCCCCAAGGGTTGTGCAGCTCAACTGTCTCCTAGACAGTCAAAACTAGGGTTTGAGTTCTGGTCAAGCAAATGAACTTTTCAAAGGCCCAATCAAGTCTCATATGCCTACAAAGATGGTCAAGTGTCTTCATGTCAAGTTTCAAGGCATTCAGCTCAAAATTACACAGTCAAAACCCTAAATTGCACTACAGTCAACTGTAGGGGCAAAATGGTCATTTGACAGTCAAAAGTTCAAATTTTTGGTCAACATATCATTTTGAAGCCACAAACATCATTTGATCAATGCTTGATCATGATTCTCAAAATTTGGCTCAGAAATCATCAAAGATGCAAAAGTTACTATATTTGGACAGCTGAAAAAGTCAACTGAAATTGACCAGGGCATAACTTTCACATGGATTATCAGAAAAATTCTATCCAAAGCTCATTTTGAAGAGAAAGACATTTCCTACAATTCATCTTCATGTTCCAAGTCCAAGAAATGCTCTCACAAAAAGTTATCAATTTCAACATTATAGGTCATTTTCAAAAGTCAACAAAAAGTGACTTTAAGTCAAAGGCCATAACTTGAGATTGGTAAATCAAAATGACATGGGACCAAAGGCATTGGTTAAAGGACTCCAAGACCTTTCCAAAATGTCCAAGAACATGTGAAAAGCTTAAAAATTGACCAAGTTATGCCTTGTGGAAGTTGGGAAATTTTTGGAAATTTTTGAAAGTCAACATTGATGCAAAAGGTCTAAAAATGCAAATGGGCCCAATTATCTTCCAAATTTCTTCATGCCAAGCCTATGCACGACCACTAGGCCCAAAGGGAAGTATTCTCATATTTTTTAATTATTTATTTGAATTAATATTAATTTATATTCATTTAAATGATTTTAATTCATGAAAAATATAAACCTAACATGAAAAAATCTTTTTATACACATTATAGGCTCAATATTTCGTGTGAAGGCAAATGAGGAAAGATTTGGGGTGATTGGATGCAAATTGGTACAAAAGCCATAGAAAAAGATTCAAAAAGATTTTTAAACAAATCAAATATCTTAATCCATAATTGCAAGGGATTTGTACAATTTTCTTGACCTAACATGCTCCATATATGATCAGAACATAACCCTAATCATCTAGGACTAAAAGGCTGCGCATGAACGAGCATTACAAACTTGCAAAATTTCTCAAAAAATCCAATTCTGAAATCCACCCTAGAGACTGATTCAAGGCTCCGTTCCTTTTGCAAAAGCTTCCTTGTGAATTTCTGGACATATTCCAACCATTGGCATTAACTCAAACGCCTTGAACTGGTATCTGGAACTCAAACCGTATCAAGAACATATTGAAATTGCATAGCACGATTTAAGCATTCTCTTGCATTTTTCTTTGTAGATTATTGTTTGTCATGATGTTTCTGTGCTAACCAATATATTTGATTGTGTTTTTGAGCCACATATGCCAATTCGCCATTAGAGAGACCTAGGGTTCCGAAACTCCTAAATTGGGCATTCTCAATTCTTGTAAAATTAGGACGAATAAATGCTATGATTGAAATATGCAGGTTGAGACGAAGAAGATAAGATGCTCGCGCTCAATTTATGCACATTCAGGACCTAATCGCTATTTTGAAAACACGCATATATTGAGGGGGTTCAAAACCCCCGTTAAACATCTGTTATTTTTTCAGGCAGAAAGAAACGCGAGGAAGATGATGTGCTGTCCTTCAACGATAGGCTGGTTTTGAATTTCGCGCGTGAATCATTAATGCATTTGCTTTTTCCTTTTATCATTTGTTTGTTATAATATATTAAATGCGATTCAAGTGGTTCAGTGGTTAAGTGTTTAGCTGGCAACGTCAAAGACCTGGGTTCAAGTCCCAGGTCTGAATAATTTCACGCTATTTTTCTATCCTCATTCCCATGCAGGCATAACGTTGGTACGTACCGTGTTCCATCAGCATCTCACCATACACGCGTCCATCCCATTCAAATCACTGGCCAGGATTCTGATGAACACGTACACACTAGTCAACACGCCACGCAGGATTGGAGAAGTCAACCAAATTCAGGCTTAATGGGCCACGACTCTAGGGCCTGCACCTCACAATCTGGGGTCACCACCCTTTTTGGTTTGCATTCCCTTTCTTTCTATTTTTCTTTTACTTTTATTGTTTTGATTATTATTTTTCACTGTTTATTTAATTAGTTATTTTTTTTTAAAACCAAAATATAAAGATACATAAAAAATACAGAAAAGACAAAATATAATTAATTTTGATTATTTTTATAAACAAATTAATATGTAATTATTTAGTTAATTAGGTTTTGACTTTAATTCTTTTTTCACAAAAAATATAAAAAATTGTAGAAATTAGGGTTAATGAATTCCTTTTTTTAATTTCTTTCTCCTTTTACCATAATATCATTATTATTTATTTTTATAATTAAATGTATATATATATAATTTAGAGTTAAATTAGGTTAAAAGTCAATATTTTCGTAATAAATCAAAAAAAATCTTAGAATTAGGGTTTAGTATTTTATTTTTAATTTTAATTAATTCTTTTTCTTGTAAATCTTAAAAAACACAAAATCCCAAAAAAAAAACAATTAATTTTTCATTCTTATTTTAACTTCTCATTAATTCAATTATTTTTTGTAAAAGGGTCCAACGCCCGTCATTAATCATTTAATTCGCGCATTTATCTTTTATCGTTTATATAATCATGTAATTGCCCCAAAGCGTTGTAATTTACTTTTTCGCACTTTATTTCTTCGTATTATTTATTTTTTCCGCTAAATCGGGTCCGGTTTAATTTTGGCGATGTGGACCCGCGCCTTTGTAATAATCGTAGATTTATCTTTTCCGCACTCCTAACTGTTAATCAAGCATGAAAGAATGAATGTCTAATTAAAATCAAGCGTAGAACACCAATAACATGACAAGACAAAATAAATGAATCTGACACACAAATCACACACCACCCCTAGGGTACGCCTCACTGTTGCCTTGCCTCGAAAGGTGATCGTCGAGTAGAAAATGTCTTAGCAAGTCCTCATGATCCGGGAACCTGGCATGAGGGTAGCTTCTAAGGTGTCTTCCCATTGCTCTGGTGATCACCACGTCCCGAATATCGAATTGACCCGAACACCTCCAACGGTGGTGCTACCTACCTCTCAATGGTGGGATGGCACTACTTTAAAGGACTCTTACACAGACGAATTCCTTAGGGTAGGTAGGTTCTCAAGGATACTTGCTCTAATCTCAAAACAAACTCAAAAAGACTTTTCACACTGACACATTTTCAAAAGCTTTCAAAGCAAACTTTTCAAACACTCTGACGTATGAGTCGATCTGAAATTTTTCAAAGAAACTTTTTTAAAACCCACATTGAAAAGCAAACAAACCTTTTTTGAAAACACAAGTGAGCAAGTATCTAAGAGCCCATGGATAACCATGGATAGAAAGGGTGCTAATACCTTCCCTTTCTATAACCTACCTCCCGAACCGAGAGCAATCTCTTTAAGGAATTTTTCTGTGCTTTTGTCCTTTCCATTTGGAGAAAATAAAAGACGGTGGCGACTCTTGCTTCCGCGACATTTCGCGAACCAGCGTTAAACAGTCAGTTCCAGATCCACCGATCACACCTTCCCTTTCTATAATCTACCCCCCGTACTCAAAATCTCGAAAAAGGGAATTTTTCTGTGCTTTTTTCCTTTCCTTGTTGGATAAAATAAAAGTCGGTGGCGACTCTTGCTTACCGCGACATTTTGTAAACACAAACACAAAACGCAAACCAGCATTTTCCAAAAAAAACAGTCCCAGTTCTGGCCACTGTATCACACATGGCTTCTCTTCTACTCCGTCAGTGTCAATTTCATAGCAGTTTGCAGGTTTAGCTAGCCTCTCAATGGTTATTCTAGGAGCCTCGTTGTCCCATCTGACTTTGAACATAGACAACATGATAGCTAACGTGTCTGCCAACTGATTCTCTTCTCTTGGGATGTGCTCAAAAGTGATCTCCTTGAAATACGGAATTAAGGTTAACACATGCTCTCAGTACAGGATGAGATTCGGATGCTTAGTATCCCATTCTCCCTTAATCTAACTGATTACCAGGGCTGAGTCTCCATATACACTCAAGAACTTAATCCTTAGGTCAATAGAAACTTTAATACCTATGATGCACGCTTCATATTCAGTCATATTGTTGGTACAATCAAAGCATAATCTGGAAGTGAAGGGTGTATGGAAACCCTAAGGAGAGATAATTACAGCACCAATTCATTTCCAAGTACATTGGAAGCTCCATTAAAAACAATAGTCCATCAGGATCTTGGCTCAGGTCCTTCATACGGCCCAGGTTCTTCACAATCTGCAACTAACATAATGTTCTCGTCTGGTAACTCAAAATTCATAGACTGGTAATCTTCTATAGCTTGATGAGCCAAATTATCTTCCAGTACACTTCCTTTGATTTCTTTCTAAGTGGTGTACTGAATTTCGTATTCGGTCAAGACCATTTTCCATCTGGCTATTCTTTCGGAGAGAGCGTGTTTCTCGAATATATATTTGATGGGATCCATTTTAGAGATAAATAGAGTAGTATGAGTCAACATATATTGTCTTAGTCGACGAGCAGCCCATGCCAAAGCACATCAAGTTTTATCGAGCAGTGATTATCTTGTTTCACAGTCGGTAAACTTTTTGATAAGGTAGTATATTGCATGATCTTTTCGACCAGACTCGTCATGCTGGCCCAGTACATACCCCCCATTGAGTTCTCTAACACTGTTAGGTACATCATTAGAGGTCTTCCTTCAACTAGTGGCATCAGAATCGAAGGTTCTTGTAAGTACTCCTTGATTTTGTCAAAGGCCATCTGGAAGTCGTGGTTCCACTTCAATACTTGATCTTTCTTCAGCAACTTAAATATTGGTTCACAAGTAGCAGTCAAGTGAGAAATAAATCTGGCGATATAGTTCAGTCGTCCCAAGAAACCTCTATTTTCTTTCTCGGTGTGGGGAAAGAGCATTTCTTGGATAGTTTTAACCTTGGCGGGATCAACCTCAACACCTTTACCGCTGACAACAAAACCCAAGAGTTTATTGGATCTCACCCCAAAGGTGCACTTGTTCGGATTCAGCCTCAGCTTATACTTCTTCAGTCTCTTGAACGACTTTTATAGATGATCCATATGCTCTTCATCAGTCTGTGATCTGGTTATCATATCATCTATGTAGACCTCTATCTCGTGATGGATCATGTCATGGAACAAAGCTACCATAGCACGATGATATGTTGCACCGGTGTTCTTCAACCCAAAAGGCATAACCTTGTAGCAGAACATGCCCCACTGTATAACAAAAGTAGTTTTTTCCATTTCTTCATGTGCCATCTTGATCTGATTATACCCTGAGAAACCATCCATGAAGGAGAATACCTTGTGTTGAGCGGTGTTGTCAACCAGAACATCAATGTGTGGGAGCGGGAAATCATCTTTAGGGATCTCCTTGTTCAGATCCTTGTAGTCTACACACATACGTACCTTTCCATCTTTCTTTGGTACCGGAGCAACATTTGCAACCCATTAAGGATATGATGCCACTACTAAGAACCCTGCGTTGAATTGTTTCATAACCTTAGCCTTGATCTTCTCTGACATCTCGGGACACATACGACGAACTTTCTGTTTTATCGGAGCATGGCCCTCTTTCATCGGTAGACGATGAACCACAATATTGGTATCAAGCCATGGCATCTCTTCTTGTGGCCAAGCAAAGATCTCAACATATTCATGCAACATCTGTATTAACTTGTTCTTGAAAATGTCCTCTAAGTTGGCACCTATTTTGACCTCTTTCCTGTCTGTTTCAGAACCCAAGTTTACCACCTCAACTGGTTCTTCATGTGGTTGAATAGCTTTCTCTTCTTGCACTAATAGTCTGGCAAGTTCTCCTGGTATTTCACAATCTTCCTCACCTTCGTCCTTGGCTTGGTAGACCGTATTTTCAAAGTCATAAGTGGCAATAGTAGAATCGTTATCAACAGGATCCAGAGTGGATGTGGATCTGCAATGTGTTGTGTAGTTGTGTGTAAGAACACATAGTTATTTGAAAGTGATAAAAGTAAAAGAAAGGCAGAGAGCACAAAATTTGAATGCAAAACATCCAATGCTTTATTAAATGAAAATATGTTCATGAAATGGCAAACCTTAACAAATGAATCGTTGTGCCTCGGGTAAAGCACAAGGTTTAAAGTCATTGTTCAAATATTACAAAGTCAAAACTTGAAAGAAATAAAAATTAGAAATGTAGCTATTACTCCTGAATAAAGGAGATAGAGATGACGTCTTCCATCTTCCAGTTGATAAGCCCATTGCCAACGGTAGGAAAATTCCAGTTGTCAAGGTCATAATCATTATTGGCATCTTCTATTACGTTGACTCTGTTGTTGCTGATGCGGAATCGTGGTCTTCCAGCTTGAGCGCGACAAACAGCCCTCTGACCCTCTACAGTGAAACCCAAACCAAACTTGTCAAATTTATAGGGGATGTCAGAAAGCTGACCCCAAATAGTACAACCACCTTCTTCTATAGTAGCTTTAGGATATTTCAATGAAGCCATCCTGGGAGGAACCCTCGTAACTTTGGGAATGGCAGAGACATCTTCGATAGCGGCAGGAAGGCTAACTTCGAAAGTCTAACAGGGAGTCTCGGTGAATTCACCATCCATCTCTACATACCAGAAAGAATTCAAGTGGCTAACCATATACTCTTCTTCACCGCAGACAGTAACAATCTTTCTGTTCACAGGATATTTTAATTTTAGATGTAGGGTAGAGGTGACAGCGCCTGCCCCATGGATCTAGGGGCATACCAATAAGCAGGAATAAGTTGGCCGAATGTCCATCACATAAAAGGTAGATTCAAAGTTCTGCGGACCTACCTTGATCGGAAGATTCACTTCTCCATGTACATCCTCTTGGACCCGTCAAAGGCTCGAACTACAATATCACTGGGTTTCAGTACGACCCATTCGCAATCAAGTCTATCAAGAGCACCTTTCGGTAGAACATTCAACGAAGAACCAGTATCAATCAATACATGAGCTAAAGTAGTTCCCTTGCATTCAATGGATACATACAGGGCCTTATTGTGGTTTCTTCCCTCAGGAGTCAGATCAACATCAGAGAAACCTAATCCATTGTTAGTCGTTAAGCTAGCAACATAACTTCCAAATTGATCAGCAGAAATCTCTTGTGGCACGTGAGCAGTCTTCAAAAATTTCACAAAAGCTTGTGCATGGGCTTCATAACACAATAACAAGGATAACATAGAGATCTTGGATGGGGTTTATCCCAGCTGTTCAACGATTTTGTAATTACTCTTACGGATGATCTTCAATACATCTTCTAACTCTTGTCTAGAGGTGTCTTCAACTGTAGCTTCCTTAGATGCCTCCGTTCGGGTATGCTCAGTCATTTTCTCTTTAACCTGAGCCTCGGCAGTTAACTCGGTAGCAGTAACTCTAACAGGTGTGGCAATAGTCTTCAGAGAGATTTACGAAGAGAAAACCCTCCCGCTTCTAGTAACTTTGTTGGTCCCTGCAATATTGTCAATGTTGGGATCATCACCTTCAGTAACTTCATCTTCATCAGTTAATAACTCTTGTTTAACGCCATGGTAGTAGACGTCGGATCCATAACTCCATGGGATAGCTTTATTCGAAGAATATGGAATGGGTCTAGGTGTAGTGATGACTAAAGAAGCAGCTTTTGAATTGGCGGTAATCCTTACAGGACCTTTGGAGGTGATCCTGATAGGAGGGTCAGAAATTACAGATAAGTCTTGACACAGACTCTCAGCATACGGAACCTTCTCGATCAGAATTATATGATTGTCCATTAGGCGTTGAATGCCTTCTTTCAGTAAGTTACATCCATTGGGTTGGGTTGTGCAGCAGTAACATTTTTCAATATAGCCCGGAAATAAACTGGCTTGCAATAGATTCTTCTTGATTATTGGTAGGGGAGTAACCAATTAACTTACAGCAGTAAAATAAATAACATCATCAATTGCACTTATGTTGCTTCGGCATAGGCGCGGTAATCACATTTGGAGTCTCCAGAGGATCAAACTCAATCTCCTTGTTGTCAATCATATCCTGAATTTTATTTTTCAGGCTCCAGCAATTATTGGTGTCGTTCCCGGGACTATTATAATGGTAGGCGTATTTCACATTTTGGATTGTACTTAGGAGAGGAGGTGTTGGGGTTTTGAGGAGGATCCCTTAGCGTAATCAATTCTGCCTTTAGCAAATGTTGTAACGCCTAAGACAATGGCATATTAATCTTGGTAAACTTCCTTCCTAGAGCATCTGACCTACGCATATTGCCCTGGTTGTTGTTGAACAGGTGCATGATTAGAAATTAGTACCGCTCCCACATACTAATTACAGTCACTTTTACCACGGCCCTTCTGACCATAAATGGCATTGGTCTCTTTCTTATTATTGAACGTCTTCTTTACAGCACTAGAAGACGCAGCCACCATAATCTTTCTGCTCTTGATACCACTTTCAACTTTTTCCCCAGTCAGAATCAGTTCAGTAAAACCAGATGAAGAACTCCTAATTAGAAGATTAAAGAATGGACCTTTCAGAGTGCCCATGAACAGATAAACTAGCTCTCGTTCAGACAAGGGAGGTTGCACCCTTCCAGCTAAGTATCTCCATTTCTGGGCATATTCCTTAAATCCTTCATTCGAACCTATAGTCATGTTTTCTAATTGCACACGAGTCGGTGCAAGATCAGAATTGTATTGATACTGCTTGTAGAAAGCAGAAGCCAAGTCTTCCCAAGTATAGATGTTGGTTCCTTCCAGCTGATAGAACCACTCAAGTTGTGTTCCAGACAAACTTTCCTGAAAGAAATGAACCCATAACTTTCTATCAGCAGTATGGGGTTGGATCTTCTAAGCATAGGACCTCATATGAAGTTTCAGACAAGACACACCATCATATTTAGAAAAAGTAGGGACTTTGAACTTGTGATGGATAACTACCCCCGGAATAAGACCCAGCTCTCCAAAATCTAATCCAGACACTTTCTGGATTTCCATAGCCTTAAGACGGTCTTCTAGCTGCTTGTATCTGGCGTCGATAGGAGAATACTATTCATCATAATAGTCTTCATCCTCGGGCATCTTACTAGAACCAATGTTGCTTCCACCTTCAGACCTGACACTTCTACCATCCTCCTCTTGGTTGTCATCTTCATTAGAAGTAATATCAGCAGTTTGCACTAGTTTAGCAGGAACTTTGAATCTTCTTCCCATGTTAATAGCAATTGGCTTCTGAGTCTTCTTCTTTTTGGCGATGAGCACCATCATATCTTTTTGTCCTTGAGCAAGATTTAAGAGGGTCTCTTGAAATTGGATATTCTGAGCCTGGAGTTCCTTAACAGTTTGTTCAAGAGTCATATTTTACTGAAATAAACAGCAAGAAGATGAGAAAACCTGTATGGGAAAACCTGTTATGTAATGATGCATGATATGCAAGTGCTAGTGCAGTGTTTTCAAGGACCGTTGTGGGATTTAAATTTGTTTAAACAAAAAGGAAACAAAAGAAATTTTAGTAATAAACTCAAATTACAATTGCTTTTACTAAAAAGAGTTACAAAATAGCAAAATATAAATTCAAGTTTCCCATGGACGCTTCCTCTTTGTGTTGACATAGGTGTTAAGGCTTTGTTCTTCATGGAGTCGTTTCGCCATCTCCATTACTTTCTTTTCACTAGCATAGAACTAAGCTTCAAAGGTATCTCTTTCTTCCTTAAGTTGAATCCAGGATTTTTGTAACGCTTTGAAGTCGTTAGGCATATCGGGATGAAGAATGGTATGAGGAACATCCCCTTTAACAACAGGCTCTACGATCACTGGTAAGATAGTAGGATATGGCATTTTGAGATTTTGAGCATGAGACCGCACCCATCTGAGGTAAGGCTGTAGAGGAATGGAATTCTTGTGTCTCAAAGTTTTGTTATCAATTTTGTTGACCGTTCCCCAAGCACGTATAAACCTTTGATGGTAATTTTGAGGATCGTTCTCATAGTCGAACACAATACCATGGATGAGCATATCATGAGGACCGTCTCTTCGGGAATATCCAAACTAATGTAGAGCTAGAGAAGGATTATAAGTGATGCCTCTTATTATACCAAGGAGTGGTACATTAGGGAATTCCCCACTGCGATCAATAATAGTGACATATGTCTGTGATCGAGAACACTAACGAATATCTACATGAGTGAGCAACATCAATCTTTGAGATCACCTCAATCCTTGTTCGTTCTTTATCACTGATCGGGGCAGGTGCGAAATAAATCACCTGGATAGTAGAGGTATGCAACACATAAGAGTTCCCCGCTTCTTCATAGTACGAGTGTGGAGGGAATGCAGGACATCTCTAAGCAAAGTAGGTACTGAATTATGAGTGAGAAATATCTTGATGGCACTCATATCTATGAGTTGGTCCGGATTATGGAATAGTACCAACCCATAGGTCAGCAAGGCCAAAATATCCTCAAAAGAACGAAGACTCATGGTATCTATAAATCCCTTAGCCTTCTCTATCAGAAATTAGGAGAGAAACCCTTAACTTCGTTCCTTGTTTCCTAACTTGATACGATGTCCGATCATTTCAGATGTAGGGCTACTGCGACGCCTTCAGGTTTCGGAACTTGCTCTAGACCGGTGAAAGGTATCTGATCAAGAATAGGCACTTCAAGCAACTTAGATAATTCTTCCATTGTGGGTACCAATTGATAATCCGAGCAGGTAAAACAATGATGCTTCGGATCAAAGAACTGGAAAAGAACGCTCATCATGTCTTCCTAAAATCCAATAGTAATCAAACTGAGTAGATAACCATGCCTCTTGGTGAATTGAGAATTGTCGGAAACCTTTGAGACTAATTCCTCAAGCTTGGAAGGTATCCTTATGAAGTTGATCCTGGTGGTATTCCTACGATTGGAAGCCATGACCCTGCAACACAGAACAAAGATAACTCCCCTAGATCCTTGAAATGGTCAGCCATGATATTATGATGTTATGATGTCATGATATCATGTTCAAATAGATAATCAAACACAAGCAAAGCACGCAAGGCCTTAGGTTTAGGCTTGCATGGAGTTTGTAGGTAAGTACCTCTTGAAGTTTAGTTGGCTCAACCTGTCCTAAAGAAGTAACCAGGTTTTAGGGATCTCAATACCACTGATTTTCCCACAAGTTTCGTCTAGCACGGAAACTGACTTGCCACCAAACAAAACTCGAGAGTCGAATCTCAATGAGTGTAGTACCGAGTATCAACAAACTTCGGAATGCACAAAAGTTGGCTATCTCACTACCTTCTAATGGCTAAGTTGGGTCAATTAAGGTTCTAAGGTCAGTTAGTGCTTATGACACCACGTGGTAGCCTAGTATGCTCCCCGACTGACTCGAGGGATACCAGTACAAACCAATGTGTCGCACTAATGTAGCCATCATCTTAACCATATCAGTATACGCCGTATAGTTTCCATGATCTATTACTACTTACCTAAAAAGTTCCCCAAATCCAGGTATAGGATCTTTGATAGAAATAACCCAAATAACCCTTTAAAAATAAAGCAAACAAATCAAACAAGGAAAGCATTTAAAAGTGATCTAACTCTAAGGTAACCCCACTTTTAGTTATCCTCCCCAGCAGAGTCGTCAGTTCTGTAATACGGTGGGAGAACTGACTTGGTTTTGCTTTTATCACAAATATGTTGGATAGCAAGAGTCGTCATCGACTTTTCTTTTATCCGAAAAGGTAAGGGTGAAAAGAACAGGAAATACCTTTGAGAATTTTCTGAGTTCGGGGGGTAGGTTATGAAAAGGAAAGGTGTTAGCACCATTTTCATCCCTAGTTATTTACGGTCTCTTAATCGCTAGCTCACTTTGATTGAAATGCTTTGTGTGTATGTGTTTGAAAATATTTTTAAAATGCCTAAGTACGGAAAACTTTGTAATGATTCTCGTATCAGATGAGAACGCATACAAAGTGTTTGTTTTGAAAATATTTCAAAAAAGTGTTTGTGAAAAAATATGTTATGTTTTTGTGAGCAAGCGATTACGAGCTATCTACCTACTCAAAGATCTTTCGTGTTATTTTCCTCCTCCTTAGATAGTGTTATCATACCATTAGTTAGTAGGAAGCCCTATCATTGGATGTGTGAGGGACAGGCGTGGGTCATTGTACAGTCATAAAGGTAACTTGTTGGGCGCTTTAGAAATTTATCGTAAGGGACTAAGATCGTTTACCGAAGGCAACATCGAAGGGTCATAGAGGGACTACGATCTTTTATATCGGAGGGGCTTTGTAAAGCGTCACCACGTTCGAGGGACATGACTGTTTTATTCGAATGCAACGAGTGAGGTTACCCTAGAGGTGCGTGTGTGTGAATAATGGTTTAATTCAGTTATTTAATCTTGAGATTTAGGGTTATCCAAGGGTTAATTTTAGATCTTTTCATACATGCCCTAATTACTAGCAGTTATGAGGAAGACAATAAAGGCAGATATTAAAAGTACTACGTTATTACAAGGCTTCGGGGAAGGGGGTACAAACCATAAAACTGGGGGAAATAGAAAGCAAATAAACCCTAGTTAAGCTATTACATTATGTAGCAATTACATAATAAGAAAAACTAATGCAAATATAATAAAGTGCGCGAAACGGTAAAAAGGAAAAGAAACGGAGAAATTGTTTGTTGAAAAATAATGATGATTTAACCTAAACCTAATTCATTTTGATTGGAAAAAAACTGATTAAGTGATTAAATTAAACAATCCTTAAAGGTTAGGTTGATTTTAATTTGAGAAAGAAAACCTAAAAGAATTAAATTAGGGTTTATTAATTAACACCTAAAATTAATTAAAACCTAAAAATTAAATTAACCTAAAAAATTAAATTAACCTAAAAAAAATTAGGGTTTTGTTCGAAAAAGTTTCGAAAAAAAGGTTTTTAAAATAGTGAGAAACATAGAATTAAAATAAAATAACCAAATGAGTAGGGGTGGGTGTTGAAGCCACGCCCTCAACAGTTTCCAGCAGTATGCTCACCACCAGGCCAGGCGTGCGCCTGTGCTAGGATATGCATCCAGTGCATTTTGTAATCAACCTGCAAAAATATGAGAAATTAAAGAAACAAAATGTCAAAAGACTGGATCAAACCCAGACCCTTTGAGACCAATGCTTTATCATGCACACTTCTGCCACTAAGGTGGCTGTTTCATCTGTTCATATAATTGATCAAAATAAATATAATATAAAAACCAACACATAGGGAGTCAAACCACCACCTCTGGTGGTCCACTCTTTCTTCTTCGGCCTAGCCTTTTTGCAAACCTGCGAAATTCAATCGAAACAAAAAGGAAAACGACCCTAATTGACTAATTCAGGTCCTGCAATTTCAATGAGCATGTTAGTTTGATCTAAAAATGCCTGCATCGTGAGATCTGAAGCTTTAAGAGCTTCGTGTCCTAACAATGGCACGATTCAGTTTATGTATCCAAACTTGCATGTAAGACGTTAGAAACATTCCAATGATGCATATGAATCATGTTGGCATGTTAACAATGATTGAAATAATGCTAAACCTTAAAAAATAAAACTCACCAACTTACCAATTGGAGTTCACACAAGGAAGGGTTCTGGGATTGCTTCGTGATGGATAAGGGTCTGTACCAACTCCTGGAAGCTTCAGGAAGATGATGTGAAACTCAAAGTTGCTTGAGAATGGCTGGAGAATAGGGTTTGTCTTTGCCCTAATTCTTTGAAAAATTTGAGAACTTGCTAGGGTTTGTGAAGAAGATTTCACGTGTCCTTTTGGTATGGTCTTGTTAGATATATATAGGACATGAGATTAGGTCAATAAAAATTGCAAGAATCATGCATGATTAGGAGAGAAAAAATTGATTTCGAATTATGTGCAAATTTGCTATTTTTGATCAATCTTGCACCAATCACTCTTGCACGACTTTTCCAGCTTATATAGGCAATCTTGGGCCTCCAATATAATTGAAACAAAAGCCTTGCACGCTTAACTCATTAACCTTGCATTTTATTTGATTTTATTTTGAATTTAAATGAAAAAATAAAAATAAAAAGAAATTAAAAATAATAAAAATGAGTTAATAGATTTAGAGGTCCTTGGGTATGTCATTAACATGTTTGAACCTAAGAAGTTAGGCACAATGGCCCAAAATCACAAATTTGCTCAATTGAGATTTCATACATTTGCTCAAAATTTCCCAACTTGAAATGGTCATAACTCACTCAATTTTTATCTTGTGAAGGTGATATTTGACTTTTTGGAAATCCAAATATTTCCTCTACAACCTCTATGTTTAGCATTTTTTCTTTTGAAGATTTTATCTTGATGTAAGTTACCTTGACAAAAAGTGTCTTTTTGTTGAATTTTGAAATTATTGGCTTATATCTCTCAAATGATGCATTTTTGGACTTGAACTTAGATACAAAGTTGTAGATAATTTAATTTCCTTCAAAATGAGCTTTGGTTGGGGAAAAGTTGATGAAGCATGTGAAAGTTATGCTTGGTCAAAGTTCAGTTGACTTCTCTTAAGGAAAACCTAATTTGGCAACTTTTGACTTTTGATGATTTGAGGGCTTTTCTTGAGGAATCATGACCAACCCTTGATCAAATGATGCATGTGACTTCAAAATGTTGATGTTGACCAAAAATCTTGAGGTTTGGCTGTATACTGACCATGGTTGACTTTTTACCCAATACAGTTTATTTTCCATCATCTGAGCAATTGATTGAGCAAACTTGTGATGCAAGGCTTGAAACTTGACATGAGCATTCTTGAAGACCTATGGGGAACCATGGAAACCACTTGAGACCTTAAAAACCCAATCTTCCTAGATAAATACCAAACCCTAGTTGTGGACCCATTGCTTGGGAGGAGAATTTGTCTGATCAATTCTTGAGCCAACTTGAGCAAATGAGGATCTCACGAGACTGTCTTGAAGGAAAATGGGAGGGAAAATTTTGGGGTACGACACACCCAATATCACTTCACATACCTCAAAACATCACATATACTCATAGATACATCACAATATTCATAATTAAATAATTAAATAAATAATCTAATTATTTTGGGATGTTACACAAAAACCCAAAGTTGTCAGAAACTTTGGGAAAACTAACGCTAAAGGACCCAGAAGTTTATGGGTACCAAAAGATAAGATTTTATATGATGCATATTTTCTAGGCAGAAAAGATGAACCAACACCTGAACTCTGGATACATGTGTTACATGATGGGAAGAAGGCCTATTTTCCAAAACCATGAGTCTAAGTTTGTTAAAAATGTGTGAGTTTTATAAGAAGTCAGAAGAAAGACATGAGGTACTCTTATATGAAGACTGGAAGAGAGAGAAAAATTATCAAAACAATAAAGGGGTTCTGAAGAATTAAGATGAGCTAAAACATCACCCATAAATAATGATTCTAGGCAACGTGTCTTGACTTAAAAGGGATCACGTGTTAGAAAGAAAGCAAGTGATCAGAAATAAAATCAATTATAAAGAAGAAACCATATGAAACAACGAACATCATGTTAGAATCTATTATTTTATAATGTGTTCATGTTACTTGTTTTATCTATATACTTCTACAAGTTATAAGATATCTTGATCAAAAACATTTCAAATTAGAAACCTTTTGGTATTCCTGATTATTTAGAACATTAACTTGTACGTCTTTTAAAACAAATGGTTGTGACTCACCCTAACACTTGTCAAAACGCGTTGTTTGATTGACATCTAGAGTGATGTGATGTTTGGAGATTAGGTTTAAAATCATCATTACCCTACTATTTCGTATGGTTCCAACGCTTGAATACCTTCTCTTTTTTTATAAGAATTCATTTTTTTCACACTCACATTTCACTTCACTTCCTACACCTTAAACCCTTTAAACCTAAAACCCCCAAATTCCAAAATTATTTTGGTCTTTTTCTTCCACCATGGATGCCCACCAACAAAAAGTTTTTAAGTTCTCTCAAGAACTCGAAAAACGAGAAAAACCTACTCATTAAACAGGTTCAAGTACTCCTCCAATAGAATCTTCGTCACTAAAGCAACCCCTGGAAACTTTTCAATAACCTCTTAAACAACCACACATACTTTACCATTCTCCGCACATTCATCTATCTATACTAGCTGACCAACTGGAAGTTCTCTCTGAACTTTTAGTGGACTTTGAGAATCTTAAAGCAAATGGCACGGACTTAACAGAGGAACTAAATAATCAAGGATGTGGAAACTATTTTAAACACCTTTATGGTCCTGTCTACATTAAACTGGTAAAAGAGTTCTAGATACATGCTGAAGCTTAGGAAATGTATAGTGTGTCCCATGTTCTTGGTTCAAAAGTGGTTATTATTGAAAGATACATAGAAACCTTGCTTGGAATGGAAAAAAGAAAGAGGAAAAAGGATTTATCAAGCTGACTCTAAATCTGCTTTTGTGCGTGAAATAGTTACTCCTGCCATTTCCATTAAAGGCAAGCTAGAAACCTATAAAGGGAAATCGGAGTTTAAATATGGTGGTCTACACAAGAATCTTAAAGTATGGTTTAATATTATTTTGGGCTCTATTCATCACAGACCAGCAACTAGCTCAATCGATCATGTCAACACCGATAAGAAATACATATTGTATTATCTGATGAAAGGAATCAAGGTGCATCTTCTATCTCTTCTATTTAAATATCTAAGAGATTTTGTCATATCAACTAGAAAAATCAAATCTAGGAAGTCTAAGAAGAGTTACATTCCTTACGGGAGACTGATTTTAGATATTCTGATCGAAATTGGCCTCATAGAACATCTCACCGATCAGAACCATATGGAAGGTATTGAGGCAGATGCAGGAAAACCCTTCAATGGTAATAATCGTAAAATCTTGAATATTGTTGAAAGGTCTTGGTAAATGATTAAACCAAGCACTCCTGAGGATCTACAGAATATCAAGACTCTTAGGACACCAGTTGTCGAATATCCTTCATTTATGGAGTTTGACGCATCAATATCCCTAACAGCATATATTAAGGGGATTGAAGTAGAGTGTACTGATAACTCTGAAATTAAGATTAATATTAAGAAATTATATACTCTTAAGAAGAAGTCTGATTCAACCTAGAAGAAGAAGAAGAAGAAGAAGAAGACAAATACTAAGAAGCAGAAAACTTTGGAGAAAGGAGACTCTGCTAACATCAATGACTTTGCGTCTCAAGCTAGTGTGTTTTTTGAAGTTGTTGTATATGGTCCTGAACTTTCTTATTTACTTCATTTATACTTATGCCACCTCCACAAACATCTACCGCAGTTACTACCTCATCAATTCCACTTCCATCTTTGCCTATTTCGGCTTCCACTAGAAAAATCCAAATTGATCACTCCACCACAACAAACAAAAAGCAATCCATGAATCACCATTACCACCTCCTTTCCATGTTCCTCTTTTACCATCTCACCATCAAATATCACAAACACCACAAAAATTCAACAACACATCTTTACATCTTTACCAACCTCTAATGGTCAAATATCATAAAATTGTCCTACTTATAATTCAATCACTTTTTAATACCTTATCACCTCAAAAATGTAACTATCACCTTTTGATCCAAATAACAATAACATTTATGATGTTACCCATGGTGTAGATAAATATGATGACGCAGTTTCAGATGAAACTGGCTTAGAAAAGGAAAACAATTCACAATCCTCTAATCTTCCTCCTCTGATCCTGGACTTGGAAGAAGTAATTTCTATCTTAAAGGAAGATGCAATAAGGAGAATAAATGAGCTCAGAGAATAATCTAGTTCAATCATTGATTCTTCTCACTTGAACTCCATCTGAGAACAGTTTAAAGAATGGATGGCTGATGAGTTTCTCACAATCAGAAACCTTGTTGGATAGTTACAAGAAAAATTTGTCAAAGAAGCAGAAGAGAGATATCTGGATTTAGAAGCTAAGAAAAAGGTAGAAGAGGAAGCTGCTAAGAAAAAGGCAAAAGAAAAGGCTGCTCAGAAAAAGGCTAAAGAAGAAATGGCTAAGAAACGGGCCAAAGAAGAAGCTGTCGGAAAAGATTCCATTAGGAAGGAAGTAGTAGAAACTTCAAATTTTCCAAAAGATTCCATAGTCCTGATGCAATCTTGATAAGTTGAAAAAGGAACATGATATTGCAAAGGAAAATTTTGACAAATAGTAAAACTTCAACATGAAGATTGAAGGCTTGCTAAAGCAGATTCTTAACAAGCTTCCATCTTTACCTAACCCATGGGAACTTCTATGAAACCCTTTGTGATCGGTGGAAATAGAACTGACTGTTTTGAAATGCTGGTTCGCGTTTGCGTTTAGCAAAATGTCGCGGTAAGCAAGAGTCGCCATCGTCTTTTATTTTCTCCAACAAGGAAAGGACAAAAGCATAGAAACATTCCTTTTCGAGATGTTTCTCGGTTCGGGAGGTAGATTATAGAAAGGGAAGGTGTTAGCACCCTTTCTATCTGTGGTTATCCACAGGCTCTTAGGTACTTGCTCACTATGTTTTCAAAAGATTTTGCTTTTCTTGTGTTTGTGGGTTTTGAAAAAAGTTTGTTTGAAAACTTCGATTTAACTCTTGTATTTGTCCTCAAGAGTGTATGAAGTGTTGTTTGAAAACTTTTGTTTGAAAAGTGTAGGTGCGAAAAGTATTTTTGTTTTGAAAGAGCAAGTACCTGAGAGCCTCTACCTACTCAAAAGAAATTAAGTTGTGTAAATGTCCTTTAGACAGTACTATCCCACTATTGAGAAGTAGGTAGCACCGTCGTTGGAGTTTTCGGGTCAATTCGATTAATGGGACATGTGGTCACCAAAGCAATAGTAGGACGCCTTAGCGGTAACCCTAATGTCTTATATCTTTTTTTTATCCGAGGCAACCGTTTCGAGGCAACTTTGATCTTTAGACAGGAGGGCGACCTCTAAAACACCCTATACTTAATGACCACGTCGAGGCAACCAAGTGAGGCGTACCCTAAGAGTGGCATGTGCGAGTGTGTCAGGATTCATGTTAAGTTATCTTTGTACATGTCATGGTGAGCTACGATTGATTTTAATTTTAAGAGAAGTCTTGTCATGCATAGCCTAGTTATCATACATCTAACAGTTAATAGTTTGCGGAAAGTAAATCTAAACTATTACAAGGCGTCGGGTATTTACACCGCCAAAAGCAACCCTTGAAAAGTAAATTGCGGGAATTTAAAGAAAGCGATAAAAAGTCCTAATTAAAAGCTATTACATCCTCGGAGCAATTACATAATAATGGATCAAAAATACGAATCAAAAAGAATATGCGCGAGGGAAAAATTGAATCGGAGAATTTCTTAGGGTTTTGACCCTTTTTGAGAAAGAAAGAAGTTTTTGATTATTTATGAATTAAATTAAATTAAACCTAATTAATTAATTAATAAAAAGAAATATTTTTTATTCTTTAATGTCTCAAGGAAGTAAATAAAAAATAGTCAAAAGTTAGTGAAAACCCTAATTCTAATTTATTTTATTTATTGCAAAAAAATATTGAAATTAACCTAATTAAAAAAGACTAAATTAATTTGTTAGTATTTATTTACAAAAATAAAGTGAAATTAATTTTAATTAAGAAAAAATATTATTTTTAGTTTTTCTGATTTTTATTATGAAAAAATTAATTGAGTTAATTAAGTAATAATAATAATAATAATTAATGAAAAAAATAAAAAGGAAAAGAAAAAAGAAAGGAAAGAAGTAAACTTGTGGGGGTGATGGCCCAATATGGAGGTGTATGATGCAATCTTGAAGCCCATTTGCTGCAGCCTCTTTGACTTTTTGAGATCCTCCATGGCGCGTATTGACTGGGAGTATGGTGATCATCATCTCATGGCCATTAGATATGTGCCTGTAGCCACTTGGCGCATGGATGTTTGAGGTATATGATGGACATCACCTGGGAAACTGCATGTGAATATGTAAAGAAAAATAATATAAGCGTTTTGGGTGGACCTGGGGTTCGAACCCAGGTCCCAATGATTCCAAGCCAACGCATCAACCACTACACCACTTGCACGCTTTTGTTATTATAATAATAAGCAAACATTATATTAAGAATTTAGTCCATATGCTGTAAAACACAAAAACACAGGCGTATTTTCAAATCAGCCAACCATGAATCAACACCTCATCATCTTCCTCGTTGTACCTGCAAAAAACAATATTAGATAGCGGGGGTTTTTAACCCCCACAACATGCTTGCACGAAAAATAGCGATTAGAGCTATGGTACACATAAATATTTCGCGAGGGTTCCTTTGTTTTCGTCTTGTCCTAACGAATTCAACCATGGGTTTTATGAGTCTTAATTTTTCCTGGATTGCAAAGCCCCAATTCAAAGCTTATGAACCCTAAAAATTCAACTATGGCATCTTGTAATTTATGGCGTTATAATTCAATTGAATGATACCATTAGCTTCGTATGGTCCCTATCAATACAAAACAATCAAGAAAATATGTTAAATGCACATGAATTCAACAATACGCTTTTGGAAAAAAAGCTTCAAACCGTGGTTCTGTGCGTGATGATTCTGTGAGCTATGAAGCTGGAATTTGATTGCCACACGTTCTGGGAACCTCCTGCAGTGTATTGGAATCAATAAAAACCTTTGAATCGTTCTAGAATGCAGAAAATAGTTTTGCAATTTTCTTGGAAATTTTTCGATATGCTATGGCTTTTCTGCAGTTTTCTTGCACGTCCATGAGTTAGGGTTTACTTGCATATATATAGAGGAATGGAATTAGGTCAAAATCTTGAGCAAGAATCCATTGCAATGATGATTGAATATTTGATTGAAAATTAAATCTTTTTGCATTTTCATGATTGAATAAAGTTGCCAATTTTGGAGATTTTGCATCTTTGACTTGGTGCACGAAATTGCCAGCCTTTTTAGGTCATATTTGCTTCACAAAAAGATTGAAAAACCAAATCTTTGTATTTTCCTACAATTTAAATTAATTAAATGAATTAATATCAATTAAAAATCCAATTAATTAATAAAAAATAAGAAAATAAATTCAATTAAGCTTGATGGGTCGTGCATAGGCCATGGATGAAGTTTCAAGAAGAGATTTGAGGCCCATTAGCAAAAATAAGGTGTTTTGTGCAAAGTTGACTTTTGCAAATTCCTAAAAATTTCCCAACTTCTCCAATGCATATCTTGCTTAATTTTGATCATATGAACATGTTATTTGACATTTTGGAAAGGTCTTGAAGTCCTCTAACAAATGCATTTTGTCCCATGTCATTTGGATTTACCAATCTCAAGTTATGGCCTTTGACTTAAAGTGTACATTTGTTGACTTTTGTATTTGACCTATAATGTAGAAATTGATAACTTTTTGTGAGAGCATTTCTTGGACTTGGAGTGTGAATATGGATTGTAGGAAATTGCATTCCCTTAAAAATGAGAATTGGATTGTATTTTTATGACAAACCATGAAAAAGTTATGCCCTGGTCAAGATACAGTTGACTTTTCTACTGTCCAAAAATAGTAACTTTTGCCTCCTTGATGATTTTTGAGCCATGCTTGTGGAATCATGATCAAGACTTGATCAAATGATGATTGTGTACTCAAAATAAGATGTTGACCAAAAATTCTGACTTTTGACTGCAAAATGACCATTTTGCCCTTGCAGTTGACTGTAGATCAAATGGAGCTTTTGACTGTGCAAATTGGCACTGTGAGTCTTGAAACTTGGCATGTAGGTGCTTGAGAATGTATATAGGCCTATGAGACCTGATTGAACCATTGAAAATCTCAAATTCCTTGAAAGAACCAAAACCCTAATTTCAGCTGTCTTAGGAGGTGGTTTGACTGTACAATCTTTGAGTACTCTTGAGCAATTTGAGAATTATTCTTGTCAAATCTTGAGGAATATGGAAGGGAAAATTTTGGGGTACAACACCCTTGTTTTGTTGTTTCTATTATTTTGTTTCGTGTACTCTCTATTTGATAATTTAATGAATTATCTTTTTTATTATGACAAAAAGGGGGAGAAGCATAATGATGATTTTGATGCATACCTAACTCTCTAAATCTCATTGCTTTCATTTCAAACGAATATATATATATATATATATATATATATATATATATATATATATATATATATATATATATATATATATATATATATATATATATATATATATATATATATATATATATATATATATATATAAAATATGCAAGAGCTTAGAATGTGTTTCATGTACATTTGGAAGAAAGATATATGAACAAAGAACTTATAATGATTGGAAGGGTTTGTTGATCAAAATATGATAAAGAAATTCTAAGGTATAGAATGTTCTGGTAGATCGAGTGTTGATAACGAACTTCAAACATTTAGAAGGGTCTGATAGATCAAGCTAGGATAACGAACCTCTCTGATGATTATAAGGTTTGAATGAAGAAATAAATTATGATAAAGCAACTCTGATAATCCCTTCCACATGCTTCGATCTAAATTCTGGAAAATTTTAACCAAACTCAGAAAACCTTATTTTCTTATAAGGTCTTAAGTTTTAGATTTAGGGGCTGATTGTTTAACTCAGGGAGTTTTCTAAACAATTCTCATATATCCCTTCCTTCTCAAATATGTAAGACTTAGACTCATAAGGAGCTTACGCTAATCAGGGGAAGTTTTCTTCTTAACTCTGATTCAATTATGATATCACTTGTAAAATTGTTACATCAAAATACATGGATTTTTCATCATGAAAAATGGGGAGATTGTTAGAACAAGATTTGGATTCTACCATTAATCTCTGAATTTTGATGATTACAATACATATATTTTATATGTAAATAATTTGTTTTTAATAGTCTCTTGAGTATGCAGATTAGAAGTTCTAATTGATTCATGAATGTTGTCTGAAGAATCATTAGAAATATACTAAGCATGTATCAAAAAGACTATTGCATCCACTTCTGAAGAAACATCAGTAGTTCTGAAGAATGTTGAATGTTCGCCAGAAATGATCTCAATGTGTACTTCTCAATATGCTACTACTTTAGAAGTCACAAGTGTTTTTAGAATAAAGGATTTATGTTAGCGCTTCTGCTCCAAGATCAGAAAACAAGATTGCATTAGAAACAAGCTTTTGCATTAAAGATCAGAAGTCAAGATTTGTTCGTCAGAGGAGTTTTTGCTTCTAACTCTGAAGACAAAGTCAAGGTTCTGAACTCATCAAAGAAAAGCTTTTACTTCTAGATCAGAAGTTAAGATTTGTTCATTAGAAAATGTGTTGCTTCTAATTCTGAAGACAAAGTCAAGATTCTGAAGACTAGGATATATCTAAGAATGTGTGCATATCTTCATATCAGAATATTCCATCAGAAGACAAGATCAAAGGAAAGTTATATCTTCTGGACTCATCATTTATCCACATCACAAAGTCCATCAGAAGAAAATAACCAAAGGATAATATCTTCTAACGCCACTCTTCTCATCAGAAGTATTTTTCATCAGAAGACAGTATCATCATAAACATGTGTAAGAATGGTTAGTGCAAAGGTAAGATTACAAATTCCACTCAAATGGATGTATTGTTCACTCTTTGTCTCCCACGATCATTTCCTACCGTTATGGCAGCTGGTAATGAAAGTGACATGTGAACTACTACAACAGTCTACTCTTAAAAGCATATATAAAGGATCAATTGTTCATTTGCAAAACACAAGACTAGAACACAAGAACAATAACTCTGCCAAAATTAATACCTGAAGTTCATTCAAGAAAAGAATACAAAACACAAAGATTTGTTGCTCATTATTTGTGTGGAAATTTTGTTCTTCATCATTTGTTGTAACACAAAGAGTTATTGATCATATTTGTGTTAAATAATCTATATTTAACATTGGTGTAATTTGCTTATTCTATAAGAACTTTTGTAAACACTATTTGAGTGTAATTATATTGAGAGTTGTATTCCTCAAAAGACTAGGGTATACTCATAATTCTTGATAGGGCTAAGGTGTTTTCTAACTCTTAGTCTATTGTTGATTACTCAAGTGACTAGGGTGTAGTCAGGATACTTGAGAGGGATAAGGTGTTTTCTAAATCTTGTACGTTGATTGTAATATTTCAAGATTAGTGGATTAAGTCCTTTTCTAATGCAAAATCACCTTGGCGGGTGGACAGGATTAGCCTTGTTAAAGGTGAACTGTAAAAATCGAATGTATAATTTTTCTTTCTATTACATTAATTCTATTCTGATTGTTTATGTGAAGCACTTCTAAAAGAAAAAGTTTTTGAAAACTCAATTCAAACCCCCATTTATTGTGTTTTTTTCAACCTTCAATTGGTATCAGAGCTCCGACTCTGTTACTGATTTTCTTATCAAACACTTAACCGTGTAGAGAGATCCAGTGTGAGAAAACCTTCTAAATGGTTACTGCTAACACAAATGAAAGAGATAGTTACAATGCCAAACCTCATGTTTTTAATGGAGAAAAATTTGATTACTAGAAAGGTAGAATAAAAAGTTTCTTTCTAGGCTATGATATTGGTCTAGGGGATATTGTAACAAATGGTTATGAACCTCTTATTTCTACTATTGGAATTCAAATACCCATAAGTAGAATGAGTGAAGATCTGAGGTGGAACTTCAAGAATCATCACAAGGCCATAACTATATTACTCAATGCTATTTCTTACAACGAATATGAAAAGATCACTAGTAGAGAAACAACAAAAGATATTCTTGATTCTTTAAGAATGACACGTGAAGGAAATGCTCAATTCAAGGAAACTAAGGCGTTGGCCTTAATTCAGAAATATAAGGCATTCAAAATGGAAGATGAATAAATGGTTAAGACTATGTTCTCATGGTTTCAAACCTTGGTAGAAGAACTTAAGGTTTTGGATAAAGGATATTCCACTGCTGATCATGTTAAGAAAATCATCAGAAATCTTCCCATAAGATGGAGACCTATGGTTACTACTTTGAAAATTTCTAAGGATCTGAATAATATAACTCTTTAAGAGTTAGTCATATTTCTTAGAAGTCATGAGATAGAGATAGAAGAAGATGAGCCCCAGAAAATAGGAAAATTTATTGCTCTAAGGTCTAGAACTGAAAGACCCGAGTCATAAAAGAACAAGGTGTCCAAACATGAAGAAATGGAAGATCTTGATGATGAAGGATCTGATGATGAAGATAAATTATCACTTCTATCCAGAAGAGTTAATCAAATATAAAAGTAAAGACATAATAATGATCGAGGATTCAGAAACAGAGGAGATCATCTAGAAGTATCTGATAGAGGAAGAGCTAATAATGAAGTAACGTGTTTTAAGTGCAATGAACCTGGACAGTACAGAAATGAATATCCAATTCTCAAGAAGGAGAGAACCAGAAAATAAAGATTTAAGAAAAGCACTTTCAAAGGAAAAAACAAAGGTTTCATGGAAACATGGGATGTTTTAACTTTGAAGGTTCAAAATCAAAAGAGGAGCCTACAAGTGTAGCACTCATGGTTACCAGTTCAGAAGAAGACACGTCAAAAATAGAGTCTGACTCTGAAGAGGTATTTCCTGAACTCTCTCATGCTGAATTAGAATTATGTTTAACAGAATCTCTAAACAAGTATCAGAAGCTTCAGCAAAAATTCAAGAATCTTCAGAAGGTTCATGAATATGAAATTGAAGAAAAAGGTATGCTAGAGAAAGAAAGTCTTGAACAAAAAGATGATCATTTGATCTTAAAAAATGAAAATGTGTTTCTAAATAAAAAAAATTTCAAAACTTGAATAAGTTCTTTCTAGATCTCATCCACCTTTTGAAATCATCTTGTACAAACATTATAAAACTTTTCAGAAGTTCCTAAACGATAATATAGGCAAAAGCATGATGGCTTCTATGATATATGGTATCGCTCATAATGGGAAAAGAGGAATTGGTTATATTTCTAATAAAAGAAATCATAAATCTTCTAAAGGAGGCCAATCCATGTCACCGTTTTATTATCTATATCCTCTTACACAAACACAAAAATGTATCAATGCACAAAAACCCAAAGTTGTCAGAAACTTTGGGAAAACTAACGCTAAAAGACCTCAAAGTTTATGGATACCAAAAGATAAGATTGTATATGATACAGATGTTCTAGACAGAAAAGTTGAACCAACACCTCTAGATACATGTGTTACATGATAGGAAGAAGGCCTATGTTCCAAAACCTGGAATCTAAATTTGGTAAAAAAATGTGTGAGTTTTAGAAGAAGTCAGAATAAAGACATAAGGTAGTCTTATCTAAAGACTGGAAGAGAAACAAAAATTGTCAGAACAATAAATGGATTTTTAAGAATTCAAAAGAGCTAAAACAATGCCCAAAAATAATGATTATAAGCAACATGTCTTGACTTAAAATAAATCACGAGTTAGAAATAAAGCAAGTGATAATAAATAAAATCAATTCAGAAAGAAGAAACCATCAAAAACAACGAACATCAGGTCAGAATCTATTATTTTCGAATGTGTTCATATTACTTATTTTATCTAGATAATTCTATAAGTTAGAAGATATCTTGATCATAAACATATCAAGTTAGAAACCTTTTGGTATTCCTAATTATTGAGAACATTAACTTGTACGTATTTTCAAATGAATGGTTGTGACTCACCCTAACACTTTTCAAAACGCGTCATTTTATTGACATCTAGAGCAATGTTATGTTTGGAGATTAGGTTTAAAATCATCATTACCATATTTTTGTGTATGGTTCTAATGCTTCAATACCTTCTCTCTTGTTATAAGAATTCATTTTTTTAACACTCATTGTTCACTTCACTTCCTACACCTTAAACCCTTTAAACCTAAAACCCCTAAATTCCAAAATTCTTTTGGTGTTTTTCTTCCACCTTGGATGCCCCACAAGAAGAAGTTTTCAAGTTTTCTCAAGAAATTGAAAAATGAGAAAAAAAAATACTCATCAAACGGTTTCAAGTACTCCTCCAATAGAATCTTCGTCACCAAAGCAATCTTGGCAACTTTTCAATAACCTCCTAAACAACCACACATACTTGACCGTTCTCCGCACATTCATCTATCTACACCAGCCGTCCAACTAGAACTTCTCTGTGAACTTTTAGTGGACTTTGATAATCTGAAAGCAAACGGCATGGACTTAACAAAGGAACTAAACAATCAAGGATGGGGAAACTTGTTTAAATTCCTTTATGGTCCTATCTACACTAAATTGGTAAAAGAATTATAGATACATGCTGAAGCTGAGGAAATGTATATCATGTCCCATGTTCTTGGTTCAAAATTGATTATTACTGAAAGATCCATAGAAACCTTGCTTTGAATGGAAAAAGAAAGAGGAAAAATGATTTATCGAGCTGACTCCAAATTTGCATTTGTGCGTGAAATAGTTACTCCTGCCATTTCCATTGAAGGCAAGCTAGGAACCTCTAAAGGGAAATCAGAGTTTGAATATGGTGATCTACACAAGAATCTTAAAGTGTGTTTTAAGATTATTCTGGGCTCTATTCATCACAGACCAGTAACTTGCTCAACCGATCATGTCAACACCGATCAGAAATGCATATTGTATTATCTGATGAAAGGAATCAAGGTGCATCTTCCATGTCTTCTATTTAACTATTTAAGAGATTCTGTCATATCAAATAGAAAAATAAAATATGGGAAGTCCAAGAAGAGTTATATTCCTATGGGAAGACTGATTTCACATATTCTGATCAAAAATGGCCTCATGGAACATCTCACAAATCAGAATCATATGGAAGGTATTGGGGAAGATAAAGGAAAATCCATTAATGTTAATAATCTTAAAATATTGAATATTGTTGAAAGGTCTTGGGAAGTGATTAAACCAAGTACTCTTGAGGATCTATGAAATATCAAGACTCTTAGGATACTAGTTGTCGGATATCCTTCACTTACGAAGTTTGACTCACCAATAGCCCTAATAGCTTATATCAAGGGGATTGAAGCAGAGTGTACTGATAACTCTGAAATTATGATTAATGTTAATAAATAATCTACTCTCAAGAGGAAGTATAATTTAACCCAGAAGAAGAAGAAGAAGAAGAAGAAGAAGAAGAAGAAGAAGAAGACAAATAGTAAGAAGCAGAAAACTCTGGAGAAAGGAGACTCTGCTAACATCAATGTCTCTGTGTATCAAGCTAGTAAGTTTTCTGAAGTTGTTGTATCTGGTCCTGAACTTGCTTATGTTACTTCATCTATGCCTATTCCACCTCTACAAACATCTACCATAGTTACTACCTCATCCACTCCACTTCCATCTTTGCTTATTTTGACTTCCACTGAAAAATCTAAGTTGGTCATTGCAACACAACAAAAAACAAAAATAAATCCATAAATCACCATTACCACCTCCTTTACAAATTTATCTTTTACCATCTCACCATCAAAGATCACAAACGCCACAAAAATTCCACAACACATCTTTACATCCTTACCAACCTTTGATGGTCAAATATCAGAAACTTTTTCTACTTTTGATTCAGACACTTTTGAAACCCTTATCACCTCAAACATTTCACCATCATCTTCTGATCCAAATAACAATAGCATTCCTGATGAAACCCATGGCTTAGATAGCTCTAATGACACGGTTTCTGATGAAACTAGCTTTGAAAAGGAAAATAATTCCCAATCCTCTGATCTTCCTCCTTCGAATCTGGACATGGAAGAAGTAATTGTTATCTTTAATAAAGATGTAATAAGTATAATCAATAAGCTCATAGAAGAATCTAGTTCAAGCATTGATTCTTCTCACTTGAACTCTATCAAGAACAATTTAAAGAATGGATGGCTAATGAGTTTCTCACAATCAGAAATCTTGTTGGACAGTTACAAGAAAAAATTGTTAAAAAAGCAGAAGAGTGATATCTGGATTTAGAAGCTAAGAAAAGGATAGAAGAGGAAGCCGCTAAGAAAAAGGCAGAAGAAGAGGCAGCTCAGAAAAAGGCTGAAGAAGAAATGGTTAAGAAACGAGCCGAAGAAGAAGTTGTCAGAAAAGATGCCATTGGGAAGGAAGCAGTAGAAACTTCAAATTTTCCAAAAGATTCCACTGTCCTGATGCAAACTCTTGATAAGTTGAAAAAGGAACAAGAGATTGCAAATAAAAAGTTCGACAAATAGTAAAACTTCAACATGAAGATGGAAGACTTGCTAAAGCAGATTCTTAACAAGCTTCAATCTTCGTCTAACCCATAGGAACTTCTAGGAAACCCTTGTTTTGTTTTTTCTGTTATTTTATTTCCTGTACTATCTATCCAATAATTTAATGAATTATCTTTTTGATTATGACAAAAAGGGGGAGAAGCATAATGATGATTTTGATGCATACCTAACTCTCTAAATCTCATTACTTATATTTCTAACGAATATATATATATATATATATATATATATATATATATATATATATATATATATATATATATATATATATATATATATATATATATATATATATATATATATATATATATATATATATATATATATATATATATATATATATATATATATATATATATATATATATATATATGAAAGAGCTTAGAATATGTTTCATGTATATTCAGAAGAAAATATATGAACAAAGAACTTCTAAAGTCTAAAAGGTTCAAACAAATCAAACTATTATAAAGAACTTCTAATGATTGGAAGGTTTTATTGATCAAACTCTGATAAAGAAATTATAAGGTATAGAATGTTCTGATAGATCAAGTGTTGATAACGAACTTCAAATATTTAGAAGGGTTTGATAGATCAAGCTATGATGATGAACCTCTATGATGATTAGAAGGTTCTAATGAAGAAAGAAATTATGATAAAGCAAGTCTGATAATCGCTTTCATATACTTCAATCAGAATTCTGGAAAATGTTAACCAAGCTCGGAAAACCTTCTTTTCTAACAAGGTCTTAAGTTTTAGATTCAAGGAGAGATTGTTTAACTCAGGGGGAGTTTTCTAAAAAATGCTCAGATATCCCTTCCTTCCCAAATTTGTAAGTCTTAGACTCATGGGGGGCTTACGCTAATCAGGAGAAGTTTTCCTCTTAACTCTGATTCGCTTATGATATTACCTTATCAAACTGTTACATCAAAATACATGGATTTGTCATCATGAAAAGTGGGGAGATTGTTAGAACAAGATTTGGATTATGAAATTAATCTCTTGATTTTGATGATAATAACACTTATATTTTATATGTAAATAATTTTTTTTCTAATAGTTTCTTGAGTGTGAATATTAGAAGTTCAAATTGATTCAGCATTGTTGTTTGAAGAATCATTAGAAATATACTAAGCACACATCAGAAATACTATTTCATCCGCTTCTGAAGAATGGTGAATGTTCATCGGAAAAGGATCTCAACATGTACTTCACAATACAATGCGGCTTCAGTTACGTCTGATTCTAACAGATCATAGCCATCGGTGACAAGATCTAACACATCTTGAGAACCAAATAACACGCGCATCTGGATCTTTCAACGATTCCAGTTTTTGTCATCAAATACTGGAAGCTTGGAATGGACATCGTCGTTGTTTCCGTTCATCTTCTACTTTGTGCAATTTACGCAGAAACTCAATAAAGCAGTGTTTCTCAAATCCCCATAATCAAAAACAACGATTATCACACAGCACCTCACTGTTCTCTCGTGTTTCCGTTTTTCCGTGGATTTCGAACCGGAGCTCTAGATCCCAATTGTTGGTGCACAAAGAAGAGATAAAAGGCAAAAAAAGAATATATTAACTGACGGCTACAAAAATAAAGAATAGTGATTTACAATGAATTACATTGAGCTACCTCACTAGGCTATTTATACACAAAATAAAATACTAAATATTTTCTAACAAAGATATAAAAAAAATATAATAATATCCTCTAAAAAATATTCCTAAAATATAGATTAATATCCAAAAGATATTCCTAAAATATAGATTAAATCTAACATAAAGTACGATAATAAACAAATTAATACCGAATAATATTTGAAATGTTATAACATGGTAATAACGTTTTTAAAATAATAATAATAAATAGTTCTTTGAATTATTCTAAAATTTTGATAGTTGTTTTTTTGGTAAAATTAAAAGATAAATATTTGTGAGTTTTATAAAAGATGAGTCATTTTTATAAGTTTATTCTAATAAATATTAAATTGACTAAATTCACCTGATTTATCTATTAAATCGATTAAACTAAATTTGCCAAAAATCAAAATTTTATCAATCAAAATTAAGTCTTAATAATGAAATTGCGATTTGTGTTAGATTGGGCCGATTTTCATCCAAACGAATCGATTGTTCATCCCTAATAAATATGGTGAATTATAAGAAAAGAAGTGGGACACTAATTTTTTATAATAAATATTTTTAGTCATCATTATGCTGTATGACTCATAGTAATTTTTCTTTAGTCCTCGTAACATACTTCCTTTTTCATTTGGGTTTCCATCTTAAGAAAACTACATAGAGTAAAAAATATTCTATAGAATGAAAAAATATTTCACACCAAAAAAAAACTCATCATTTATTTATAATGAAAAGGTAAAATATACAAAACTTACAAAATTCAAAATCATAAACAAATATCACTACAAATACATTGAAATGGATCATTGGAATACACACACTCTGAAAGAAAACTCATAATGAACACAAAACATGAACAACAATAACTACGAAAGACGAGTTGAATATTATATACACACCAATATAATATGAAATTAAGATTTCTTAACATTAGGTTCAAGTCCTAAGTCCTTTCTGGTTTTTCCAACAAACAAATCTCCTGATTTGATGATACCAGGAAACCTTCCAACAACTGTCATGAAAGGGAATTGTGCAACACCATGTCTTCTTCCAAGTGAAACAATTGACATTGGGGCTTGTGCCTTGTAAGTTCCTAGTTTTGGTGCTTTCCCTCCTCCTTCTATCAATAGCTTTAGATTCTTGGCTACTAGTTTTGCATGACCTTGTGCAAACACTCCTTGTTTTAGTTCCTGTTACATATATTTCAATTTTCAAATCAAACAACGTCGCATTAATCTATAAATCACACACCTCTAAGAGTAGGTGTGTCGTAGTGTTTGACAGGATCACTATCAGACACTTCTATAACACTCGTACGATACGTGTTGAAAAAGTCAAACAAAGACCAGATCAGATATTTAAGTAAGATTACTCGTGGGAAAATAACAATCTAACATATATTTAAAATTGACTATGTTTTGGTAAGCACTTACTTGAACATTTGTAATATCTCCAATTGCAAAAACATTGTTCTTCCCCTTAACTCTCAAGTACTCATCAACTTTTATTCTTCCATCACCATCCAAATAATTTTTCAAAAGAGTTTCACCAAGCCAAGACGAACCAAGAGGCTTCCCTATACATACAAAATGTGTATCTGCTTCTATACTCTCTCCAAGTGAAGTTTGATATGTTCTATTTTCATTTGTGAAAGAGTCCAAGTCAACAGATTGTCCAAGTTTGACATCAACTTTCTTTGATTTAAGCCATTTTAGAGTCTTTCTTGAAGCTTTTGTCCCAATATATTCTAGCAACCTTGATCCTTTATGAACTATAGTCACCTTTTTGTCAGGAAAATCAACAGCGATTTCCGCTGCTAGCTCGACTCCGGTTGGACCTCCCCCGATAATCAAAACCGAACGCGCTGATTTTATCTTCGTATTCTCTGTCAATAAAAAAAGAAATCCCGTCAGTCAGTCATCACTTATATGAAAATATTTTGACTTTATTTTATCTTTTGTTATAAAAATAACTCGAACATAAGCACTTATATCGCTTAATTACCTCCTTTGTATTGGTCGATTCTTTCAGTCCTTGTTTTCGGGATAAGTTCGGTGTGACCGGTGGCGATAACAAGATAATCATATGAAATTTTACGGCCATCTGAAGTGAAGACTTCAGATTCAGATATGTTGGTAGCACTTGATATAATAAGGTCACCTTTTTTGAAATATTCTCTATGGTTTATCACTGTCCTTTCTGCAAAAGATGGCTCCACCATTGCCCTTAAACTTGCCCATGGAATCTCAAAATACTCCTTCCTGTATTCAACAATCCAAATTAGTCACTATAACCAAATAATAATTTAAAATAAATAAATAAATTTAACGTAATCATAAGTATTCATGTTGAATAGGTGTACAACAGACATAGATATAGCACAGTCACATGCACATACATGTTTTTTCAGAGAGTCACATGCACATACATGTTTTTTCAGAGATGTCGATCCTACAGATAAATCATAATATTGCTTGCATAAAGAAAGAGAAAGCTTACGGATCAATAAGAGTGACATTAGCTTGATCTTGTAAAGTTTTAGCAAGGACTGCACCAGCAACTCCACCTCCTATGATCACAACTTTCTTTTCCACCATTTTTTTAAACTTTCTAACCTTTTTTTTATCAAAGTTGAAATTAACTTGGTAATGATTGTTTTTGTTTATTGTTTCAATTAAGATGAAGCAACAATATAAATAGATGAAGTTGCGTCATTGCATGGATCATCAAATTGAAACGTCTTGGTTTGAATTTGGACATAAAAACGACCAAAGCCAATTGGTAGCTATAGTCAACTTTACAAGCAGAATAAGGTTGTGCAATGCAATTTCTCATTTACAATTAATTTCTTTAGGAATCAAGAATATTATTATTTTCTCAATTTTATTTTATTTACAAAATTAATTATTTATTTCAAATTTAATTAGTTTTGGTTCCATCTCAGGTTTTTATATAAAAAATTGATTAAGTATTTATTTTTTTAGTTTAATTTCTAATGCAAAAGTGTATGAGAAGACTAAAACGGTTTAAATTTAAAATATGAAATCAATTTTATAAATTAGATAAAATATAGATCAAAAATGTAATTAAACCTTAAATTTAAAATAAAAAAAAAAAAAAAACTTCAATTTTTCTCACAAAATTCTACTTAATAGTTCATAAAGATACCATCAAAATTGCATTAGAATGTCAATTATAATATTTAATAAATCATAAATAAAATATTTTAAAATTCTTGTTTAAAATTGTGATTAGTTGTCAGTAAAAGTCTAATTATGGTGATATTTTTTATAATATACTGTTTAATATTATACATATAAATTTAAAATTGACCTGATTCTACAATATAAACTTTAAAAAGAAAAAGTAAATGACTAATTTGATTCAAAAAAATATAAATAATCTTTTGGAAGCTTTAAATATTAAAACGCGTTAAAGAACGTAGAACATTTTTGTCTTTTTCTTTATAATGGAGTTAGCAATATATTTAATTGACTCAAATTAAACAGTTTTGAATAATAAAACGTATCCCCAGTATAACGTGAATCTTAGTGATGGTGGCTACTTTTCTAAAATAAAAGTCTAGTTGCCAACTTGCATAATCTCAATCCTGTTTATCAAGAATATAGAGGCGAAAAATCATAATTGAAATTTTCTTGTATACTTTTAATAATTTATCCTTCTATCATGAGCTGAAAAAGGGTGTCATGAAATAAATAGAATGCGAAAAGTCATGTGTGAACCGAAGATTAACACATTGTGATTATTACATGCTTACGTCAAGTTTCTAATATCTTTTTATTCAAAAGAAAATGACCCTTTTCCTACTTCTAATCCATAACTAAACTATGAACTATACTTTTGATTTAGTCACAAAAAAAAATTGGTTTAAGATAAGACCTTTACTATTATTCAGAAATAGATAAGGTTTAAACCCATTACTTTCATATTATTTTGACTATTCAGAGGTTGAAAATGGACTTTTATCTTCAATCTAGAAGCTGCTTCAAATCCAATGGTTGATAGACAATAAAATGATTTAGCATATAGGTAGAGAGATGGAATATAATCTATGGCTTAAAATTTGTGCTGAACAGATTGCAGTTGTGAAAAAACTGCAGAGGATCCAAATTCACGAAATAGAGATTCAATATCAAGTGTGCATAAAATAAGTAAGTTTGAACATTCATAGTGTACAAGAAAGAACCATCAAAATTTGTGGTTTCTGTGTAAGAAACAAAATAGGGTTGCGCAGTATGATCTTCACAGCGAAATCATATAACTCGAATTAAAATAACTACTTCCTTACATTTACACATTTCTGGCAAAATTGGAATGGTAAATGAACAATTTTCAGTACTACGGGATAAATCACCTTCCCGATTTCATATATATAATCCTCAACCCCCAAGAATAGAACTGGCGACCTTGGCTGCCATCGACATCATTTAGTAAGGTCTGAATTTCCTGGCAGCTCTCAACTGTTGCAAACGTTTTTTGTCTTCCTCAAATTTCTGCTGCAATAGCATTAGCTCTGCAAGCACAAGATGAATGGTTTATCAGTTAGATCATCATTTTGATTTTGAATTTTGCGGAAGTACATTTAAGACAGAATTTAGGGCTGAGAAAAAAAAGGGTAGTAACAACAAGGCAACATTCATTTCATATAACTTTTAAGGTATTCTAACTATAACAAGGCAACATTCATTTCATCAACATCCAAAAAAACTAATTCTTAGGATATGTTTGAATTGGTGGTATGGGATGGAATGGAGTGGTAACTATGATGGAATGAAATGGAGTGTTTAGATTTGCAAATAATGGACGGAATGAAATGGAACATGATGGAATCCACCCCGCTCCGTTATGTTTCATCAATTCAAACATAGCCTTACTGTTTTTTTTCATAAAGTTCTAATTTAATGGCAGAAGGATTTTGAATTATAACAAAGATATTATGTAGAGTCTAAAAGATAACTGTGTATAATAGAACAGAAAAGATACATGGACACGATTTCCTATGTTGTCAATAGCACACTATAGCACCGTGTAGTGGCGGCATAGCGAACCTGTACAGCCCCTCATAGGTGTGCGGGCGCTATTGACAATAGTTGTCATAGTGGCCGCTATTAGTGCTTTCGTAGTGGCACTATGGCAGCGCAATAGCAGTGTCATCGCAGTTTGATGACCAGTATTCTCTATTCAGGGCAAAACCCTAAGCCCTATATTTTAAACCGTAATTTTTTTAATTTTCTTAAGGGTATGCTGGTCTTTCTCACCCTTTTATTGGTAACCCCGCAACACTAATAACCTTACTATTTCTTAAACTAAAGGAACACGAATAACATCAGGGATAAGATATCTCTAGGATATAAAAATGGGGCAAAACATTTTGAAAAACAATTCATACCATTTCTCTGGGCTTCTTTTTTTTGAAAGCGGTAGAAATCTAGACCAACTTCTTTATTTTTCTTTTTGGCCAGTTTATCCTCCACAGCAGCTTGAGCAACCGAGCCCACGGCAATCCCACTTTCAGAATCAGTAGTTTTCTTTCTACCCTTGCGTTGAACAACCACCGTCCATCCCCCTTCTGCAGCAAGAGCTTCTTTTGCTTTCTTTTCCTACATTGACCATAAAATAATCAAATGGAAACCAAAATGAGAACTAATGTGTATTGAATATTAGACACTTGACGATCTCAAAGTAAATACCAAAATCATATCAATTACTCTCTTTTCCTAGTTATTTTTTCAAAGCCATAGATAAAGTAGGCATACAAAGAAAACTCTAAACAAAATATTTTCTAACAACAATTTATTTTCAACTTCAATATGTAATAAAATGCAAGCCATGATAAATATTCACACTGAAAAAGGGTTATTGAACTATTATTTGGAAGAAATCTGTATAAAGCAGCAACATTTTGAAACATTGGCTAACAGAATCCAATCTCTGTTCTGTTTGACGGATTTTTTTCAAAACATTTACCTCTTCCAATTTCTCCTCGTAATCAGTTATAAAGTCGTCAATTTGATTTTGCAACACCTTCAACCTTGGTCTACTTTGATGGTATTCCATGATCCATTCTGTAATTAGAGTATTTCCCCAGTCAAAAAGAAATTATATCATATATCACAATAAATGGACAGTACATAAAATTTGCACAAAGTACAAGGGTGCACAACAATCCAAAAGGATCTTAGGAGGTGGAGTGGATGTTGGCATAATAAGAAAGACATAATACACATGAGGTAATATAAAGAATGTTGAAATGTTATATATATATTTTAAGAAAGTATTAAGTAATTCACTGGAAAAAGCATTTCATACTTTTCATTCCATTTGAGCAGTCGTCATCTCCAGGGGAAATAATATGAATCTCCTCCGGATGATCTTGTTCTCTCTTTTCAGGTGATTTTGGGACCTCCTGATGATCTTGTTCTCTCTTTTCTGGTGATTTTGGAACCTCCTTTCTTCGTTTCTTCTTAGTTTCCTTTGACTTACCTACAAAACAGGGTAAAATCCATAAGGAAAATGAAAAGAGGACTTGATATTTCACAAAACAACAATGGAATCAATCAGAAAATGTTCTATATTACAAGGTTTGATAAATGCTCCAGTATTGGAATTTCTATGCTCCTTCGAGTCTTTGACTTCCTCTTGTTTAGCATCACAATGTTCCACTACTCCATCTAATATCAATGATGAATAAAGGTAGGATAAGATCAACATGAATAGTTCAAAATATTTTGTTCAAGTATAAAAGCTACACACCATAACAATCAACTCACCATTTTCCTTTTCTAAGTCCTCTTCTTCAGCTTCCAGTCTTTGTCTTCCAACTAGGTTTCTGTCTTTACTTTTCCTTTTTCGACTAGTAGTACCTTTCACCTTTTCTCTCTTTATAGCTTGCATTTCATGAACAACTGAAACAACCAATTTACCTCAGAGAAAGTTAAACAAAACCCGGGCACAAAAACAGCAAAATAACTTGTCCTCAGTAAAGAAAGATACACCAGTATCCATGGTTTTAAATTGCAGTCTGCAACCGCAATTGCAGTCTGCAACCGCAATTGCGGCCGCAATAGTGCTGATGCAATAGTCTCCGCAATCGCATCGGACCACAATTGTGATGTGAATTAAAACTATGCATCCGACCGCCATTAAAAGTCACAGACAATTTTGCCCAGATTTCTTCAAATATCTTTATCAAAATACAAAATTTCAGAACTTCAAAACTGAATTTACTTCCTACGTAATGAAAAATCTTAAGATCAAGTGTTTCTTAACAGTATATTTCAAACACCTCCTAATAAAAGCCACACCATAACAATCAACTCACCGTTTTCCTTCTCTAAATCCACTTCTTCATCTTCCACTCTTTGTCTTCCAACTAGGTTTCTGTCTTTGTTTTTCCTTTTTCGACTAGTTGTACCTTTCACCTTTTCTCTCTTTATTTCATGAACCACTGAAACAATCAATTTACCTCAGATAAAGTTCAACGAAACCCGAGCACAAAAACAGCAAAATATACTGTCCACAATAAAGAAAGATACACCAGTATCCATGGTTTTAAATTGCAATCCGCAACCGCAATTGCGGCTGCAAGCTGATGCAATCTATGAAGCATAGACACCCCAAACACGACTCCGACACTGACACAATGACACCAATAATAATTTAGAAAAATGAATAAAATAAATGTAATCACAAGTGTCGGTGCAGGTGTCTGACACAGACACAGACGCATCTTTTCTCAGAGATGTCGGTACTACATAGGATGCTATAATCTCCGCAACCGCATCGAACAGCATTTGCGGTGTGAATTAAAACTATGCGTCCAACCGCCATTAGAAATCACATTAAACAATTTCGCCCAGATTTCTTCAAATATTTCTATCAAAACTCAAATTTTCAAAACCTCAAAACTCAATTTTGAAAAACTTAACATCAAGTGTTTTTTAACGGTATATTTCAAACACCTCCTAATAAAACGCACGACACATCGGCTGCAATGCGCATCACAGCAACCGGAATGACCATGATCGCGCTGCAACGGCTGCAATGCGCATCGCAGCAACTGCGATGACCGCAATCGCAACACCCGCAACCGCAATGACCGCAATCGCAATTGCAATTTAAAACCATGACGCATCACCAACTCACCACTTTGCTCTTCTAAATCAACTTCTTCACCTTCCCGTCTTTCTTCCACAAAGATATTTTTGTCCTTGTTCTTCTTTCTTCTACCAGATGAAACTCTCATCTTTTTTCCCTTATTAACCTTCACTCCACCATCCACTGAAACAACCAATCAATCTACTTCAGGAACAGTTCAACAAAGTATGAAAAGTACAAAAAAAAAAAAAAAAACATAACAACAACAAATTTATAATACCATCATTGTTCACTGTAACATATGTCTCCACATCATCAACTTTCTGTTCCAAGTTTCTTTTTTTCTTCTTTTCCCCAATTCGCATCTCTTTTTTCCCCTTACTTAATTTCATCATGAACAAAATCCAAACTGTGAATCAACACAAACACGATACACAAATGTAAATATAGATACATAAAATTATTGACCTAATAATATACACAAATTTTTGTTACTCTATTATTGACCTAAAAAATTGAAAGAGATTGGAGAAGGAAAAATTACAAGTGGAATGGAGTTTCGGACGGAATTAGTCCGTAAGAAGAGGAACTACGGCTGCGGTTTCGGTTTCGGCGACGGTGAGTTGTGCGACTGCAACTTGAGATTCTTCAAGAGTGAAGCGGCTAGATTGGGCTTGGGCTTAGAAGCCCTAATAAATTAATATTTAATTTTTTTTAAATATAAAAAAATACATTTTATTTAAAGGTATTTAAATATTAATAAAAATGTTTAAAAGTTAAATATTATCTCCTTGTTGCATAATGTTAAAACTAAAATTAAGGAATTCTGGAATAGTATTGTTATATGTTACTTTCAGATATGTTGAAACAATATGTTTGTTAAATATTTTTCTCTGAAAATGTTTTAAGTTAAGTATTTATTAGGGGAGAAACAAATCAAAAACTACAATTGGTTTGGTGGAAGAGTACGTAGCTTTCATGTTGTATATGTTTGGGTTTGATTCCCACTTAGGCTAGTTTTAAGATTTTTGAATGTTTTTAAATTATGAATAGTTAAAAAAATTAAAAATTAAAAATAAAAGTTAACGTAGTTAATCTACGTAATAATAAAATGAATAAGAAATTGAAAAAAAGGTTAATATAGAGTGTTACATCACTTATTATGCTGACTAAATTTATTGAGAGATTATAATAAGAGAATCTAAAAAGGTGAAAGGAAAATTTATCTATTTAATTTTGATCAAAATGTATTTTAGTATAATTGTTTTTGGTTTGCATATTGCACCAAAAATTATGGGGAATGCTCTTCAACTTTTAAGTGTTTATCTCACGCCTTTGAAAATTCAAAAAGGTATTTTAAACATTCAGAGATATATCTCTCTTAACGCATCCAAAATCACACCAGAAAACGTTATTCTGAAATCCACCGTATTTTAAACAAAATATGATTCGGAGATGCATCTTTGTTTGTTATTTGGGTGCATCTGAAGATGCATCTCTCGAATGTCCCCTGAATTATTTTAGGGCAGAACCCTTGTCCTAAGCTTTTTTAGACAAAATGATTGTAATTTTTTTGGAGCAAAGTTATTTTAAAGTAAACTTAAATAATACTAAATTCAAATGAAAGTTAAAAGTCATACATTAATTAAAATTTAAGATCGTACATAACATTTGTTCGAAAATACAAAAAAAATAATACATCGAAACATAACATATTTGATACGTCTAACCCCCGCGCTCTCATCTATTTGTACTGCACGATATTCTGTAACTCGGTAATCATGTTCTTCACGAGGGCCAACTGAGGACAGTCATCCTCCAAGAGTCATGTCTTTATACCTCCTCTACACATCTTCGTAACACGCCAATATATCGGCGTCACATCCTCGGTGTGGTCATCTTGAGCCTCAAGTATCTTCTGGTTAGTTGGTCTAGGTAGTCTTCCAGGAACGTTTGGTGTCATGATAGGGTGTGACACCCTATAAAACCATGTCATGTAGCCCTCAACATAAGCACGGTGAAAAGGAGCTAGCACCTAATGATACTCCTCTGGTACCAAGTGACTCGTAATCATCAAGTATCACACCAAGATCTCTAAGACAGATGTCGGGAGGAGCAGACTCATATGGAGGTCTCAAAATAATCTATAAGTAGCCAAACTTGCGCATCACTCGCTCGGGAAGATAAGGATACATAAGAGATGACCTACATGCTAGTCATCCGAAGTATAAGGAAATAATGTCAAACTGACGCGTCTGGCGGTGACCCTCATATGAGCAGAAGAAAATGTCATCTAGTACCACATAGTTAAGAGAGAATTTGAATTGGTCGACTGCACTATCCCCCTTGTATGGAACAAATGTGACTGCATATGGCCAACCCTTATTGTAGGTAGGCATAACTTATCACCCGGTGATGTAAGGGAAGTGGGAGATGATTAATTCCTGAAAAATGGTTTAGATACAATTTTAAAAGCATGTGTAAAAAATGAAATATGAAAATATTAGTAATAGTAAGTTACTGTAAGCAGCGTGCAGCTCCATGTGACATGTTTTCTCTTTCATAAACAACCTTCGCCCAACTTCGAGTACATGTAGACCTAACATTTGGCCCCTCATTTGTACTCGTGAATCGAAGTCAAGTTGACTAAGTACTTAAGGTATACCACATCGATATAGGTTTCACTTTTGTCCATAAACATGGACGTGTCAACTAGGAACAAACACCTTAATGCACATTGTCAGTGATACTGAACTTGCATATCATCACCTTCGCCATCCATGGCTCACAACATATGTTCTTTATAAAGCTTTTCCAAAAAACTAAATCTTGCATGAGCACCTCTTATGTCATGGGCCTCTTGTGCGGCCTTAGTAGATCTCATGGTAGTTGTGTTGGGTCTGGGATATTGTGTCAGGTTATGAAGTCGAACTTGTTATTAATCACATCAATCTTTCCACTTATGACCTTAAGTAGGTCTTCAGTTGAGGAATAAAGTAGTCAAAATTGTCTATCTATATGGATACTTCTTGATCATTTGCTTTTCTCTTCTTCTCATTTGACGAGGGCTTTTCAGTTACTTTTTTCATTGATGGTCTCATATTTCATTGTTACCAAAACTTATCTCATATTTCATTCTTCACCAAAATTGAATTTGGTGTATTCTAGAATCTTTGCGATCAAATTACCATATGGAAGACATGCTCCTTCTTTCTTGCTTCCCATCATGTATTTGATTACTTTATTTGACCAATTCACCTTATTTTTTATCTATTGGACATACAACTTCAGCATCAAATTTGGTTATGAGACCAATGTTGCTTTTTCTTGGAAAAAGTATGTGATTGGTCATATAATTAATCATACGACTATCAGGGAAAATGTATCCAGCAGTGAGTGAATTTTGTATGGAGTGTGATGGATTCTGCATTAATGAGGACGCAACAAACTTGAGATTAAAGTTTTATCATTTTTCTCAGAACTCGAGGATGATATCTTCATGAGAAAGATTCAAAATGTTTACAAACTCTTTCAATTATAAGGATATCTTATGTCTTTTTACTTCATACTAGATTATTCCATCAGTGAAGTAAATATTTGAGAAGAACATCTTAACTAATTATGAATATACCTTTTTCAAGGGGCTCCAAAGGAAGGTGGACATGTTTAATTCTTCAAAAAATTTAAAACATTTTCACTTTAAAGGCTTCTGAATTCGGGGTGTGAATTCTTATACGGGTTCGGTCGGAAAACTCTTGGATGAATCTCACTTCTTGTTGTTAAGTGGTTAAGGAATCAGAAAGGAGACTAGAGGAAAAACTTAGACTTCTATGAGCCATGATAATTTTGCGAGAATAATCTCACACTCACACAATTTGAAAGAAAAATTATGTAATGCAAAAGAATGACAAATGAAAACCTATTTATAGTGAGCTTCTTGTTGATTTGATCGTATATTTCCGACGAGAAATTAGTAGTGATTGTAGTGATTGAAAATCAGATCCAAATCATCCCAAAATAGGTGTGTCAATCGATTAGATAATCAAATTTTTTTAGGATTTTAAGTGTTTATCATTAATGTTGGGATCTGATTTCCTTGGAGACTACGTTTGGCTTGGATTTAATATGAAAATATGTGCACCAAGCTCTTTCAATCGATTTCCATATGGTACAAATCATTTGGGCTTATGTCAATTAGCTCCTTGGTGCATTATGTACATTATGCTAAGGGTGTTCAGATCTAATCCAATTCAAAAAAATCGAAAACTGAACCGAAAAAAATCAAAAATCAAAAAAATAAAATTGAACTTTTTAGATGTATTTGAACCACCTTATAGCGCAATCGATCGGTCCGATTCAATTTTTTGGTTGGTTACATGAAAATTGAACTCTTTCAAACCGAACCAAAGTATTTATTTTTATTTTATTACCATTTATTAAATATAATTATAATAAATATGCATTCAAAAAATACATATAATGACATTAGATTTCTTCTGTTCCAAGTTACACAAAGTTCCTAGTTAAAGGCATTTAAATTATGCAAAATTTTAGTGGAAATGATTTTTAAAGTTACACTGGTATAATGATATTTATATTACTGATATATTTATGTTCTAGTTTTATGTTATACTAATAGAGCTTTAAAATGATTCACATTGTTAGTGACTTAGTGGAAATGAATTCCCAATTATACTAGTATGGCTTTTAAATGATACATACTCTGTTTGACAAATTTCCTTTTGTTTGTTAAAATAAAATCTAGAAAAAAAATGTTTAAATTCTTTTTTTTTAACTGTAGTTAATTCTAATTAAAATAAAATTTAAAATTATTTAAAAGTATTTATGCAATGTTTATTTTAAAATTGAATTAAATCGAATTAATCGAACCGAAGTAAATCGCATAAACTGGATTAGATTGGATTTAATTTTTATTTTAGTCATCTAAAAACCGCATCAAATAGCATGTTCTTTGTATCTTTGGATTGGATGATTTTTCATCTCAAAACCGATCCAAGCAGGATCGTAAACACCCCTACATTGTGTTGGATTTTGTTTATTTTATGTACCATTGTTCGACTTTATTTGCACCTCTTTTTTAGAAAAGGCTTAGAAACTCATCTTTTTGATTATATAAAAATAATTTATTGAGATGATCAAAATTAAATCTACTATTTTAAAGGATTAATCATAGTTTTTTGTTATCATTTCAACCTTAAAATAGTGCACTGCCTCAATTATCAAGAGACCCTGATAAAACATCCCTTAAAAGGAACACCAACACATTATGGTGTGTCCTTCTTTACATATCGCTGGATGCAAGATTTGGTTTAAATAAAGAGAGAGGTAAATTTGTCACAAACATATTCAGTTAACCTACTATGAGGTTAACTAATCACTAAGGATCATAAATGTTGAGATTTCCTCAAAACACTTATTTTCATCATTGTCATTGATATTTACCATCATCTTACATTCTTGGATCAAAGGCTTGAACTATTGTATACTTAAGAGTATACCTCTTGTTTTTCATAGCTTATTTTAATATCAGCTAAGACATCGTGCTACAAAGTATACTTTCAAAATGTAAGGTTTTACCTTTGGTTCACAAACTTTTTTGGGTCCAAGTGCATTACTTTTTCCATAAGGTATAAAGTTATTACCTTTAGACATTTTCAATTTGTCAAAATAGAAGGACTTTAAATGGTCAAATATTTTGTAGTGTGTGCATTATATATTGGACAATTCTTTTTCTTGTGATCTAACATTTACTATGTTTTCTATCCTTATTGAATCATAGTCCATTCTTATTTAAGAAAGGTCTTTGACTTGATAGGATCGAGTTAATATTTTCTTTCCCTTTGGTAAATTTACCTAGGGTTTTATGCAATTCAACTATTTCCTTTTTCAAAGAGACACAAGTCTCACAAGTCTCTCTTGAGTTTCTAATATTGTTTATTTCTAATTTAAGTGAGTTATTGGTTTATTCAAGAAATCCTAAATACTCCTTAAGGTCTAAGTTGCATTTTTTAAGTTTATAACCATCTTCTATCAACTTAGCACTAATTTTAAACAATTACTTATAGGATGGTTTGGTTACCTAGAGATCATCTTTCTCGTAGGATGTCTTTAGACAAACTTCATCTTTTTCGTTGGAAGAAGATTTTTCTATAATTCTCCATGAAGTTGATTATTCTTTATTTGTAAGTGATTTGTCTTTTATTCTTCTTTCAAAGATTCCACTGGATGATACTTCCTCTTTATAATCTATTACACACGAGGTTCCTTCATTTGATGTTGAATCTTCTGAAGATCGTTCAACTATACTGAGTATGTTCTTTTGAAGGAAGTCATCAGAGTTGTTTGATAGGAGTTTGATAAAGTTGGTGATTATTTAGTTTCTAAACTTACTCCTTCATCTTTAAGTAATTGAACTAGTTTGTTCAATTTCTCTATGATTTCCTTTTTCTTTGATTTTTCCTGAAATTCATAAAGGCTCCTATCTTTCGATTTAAGGATTGGATTAAACTTCAAATTATTAAATCTTATATATTGGTTAGTGACAAAATTTCCAATGTATTTTCTAATATTTCTAAATTTTGAAAAACATTTATAAGTATCATCTTCATATTCTTTGCCTTGTGTGTTCATCTCTTTTTGTTTGATACTTGGAGAAACTTCATATATCATTTCAAGAGTATCCCACATTTCTTTGGTGGTTTTGCAATTGTGAACATAAAAGAATTTACTATCATATAGAGGAATTTACAATTAAACTCTTGGTATTGAAATATATTTCAAATTTTCTCTTTTCATCTTCGGTCCAAAGGAAAACGAGTTTATCTACTACTTTTCCATTTATTTTGTGACTAGGGATAAACATACCATTAATTATGATTTCCCACAATTCACAATTAATACTTTGAATAAATATTCTAAATCTAGCTTTTCATATTTAAAACATAGCACCGTTATTGAGGAAAAAACTCTTGTTTAAAAATATGTGGGAAGTCATCTTCATCCTGAGACGATTACTCCTTAAACTAGAGTTAGGCTTTGATTCCAATTGTTGAATATGTGATTACACATACAATAGGGAGGGTGAATTGTGTATTTCATAAAAATGGTAGTTTGAAAAACTTTTAGGATAATTTTTAGAGTTTAACATCATTTTAAAATATTTTAGAAATTGGAAACATAAATTAAGAATAAATTGCAGAAAGTAAAAATTAAGGGAAGAGAGAAGGCGCCTGGAATTATACATGTTCAATCAAGAAGACATAGTCATGTTCCCAAGATTTGATCTTAAGAGTATCCAATAAACTTAAAAGTTTTTAATAGGTTAAATTATCGAACCTCCTTAAACAAGAAAAATGAAGTTTTTGGCTAACTTTCAACCAAATAGTGAACAACAAAGATAAGTAGTTAGTCTTTCTTCCAAATATTAGATTGAAGCATTAAGTCTTATTTACAAACAACACTTAAAACAATTAGTCTCAAAGCTGAATCGAGATTTTACATGGGCTTATCTCGATCCAATGAGATCTTTTAACACCAGGATAAGCGATCCAAGGTTTTACACAAAATAACCCCAAACCAACTTGAGATTTTAATATCGAGTTGATCTAAAATAGATGAGCTTTTATATCGGGCTTATCTCCAATCTTAACGAGCTTTTAAACCGGACTGAGATCACGAACCAAATTGGGGTTTAACATAGGATGACAATGAACCAACTTAAGCTTTTAATATTGGGTTGATCTTGAACCGGTGAAAGCTTTTGAATAGACCAAATCGTCAAACTAAACTGCTGAGTTAGTAGCTAAATCCTCAAATCAAAGCTTTTAAACGGTTTAGCTTCGAACTCAAATAAACAATCCCTAAATGGATAAATTATTCAACCAATATAAAAATTTCTTGATGAATAATGATACTACCCTTGAAGAATTACACAAATACCTTTCTCGAAAGTACTAGACGAAATTTTTGTCTAAGTGAGAAAAAGTTTTTAGAGAGAGAAAGGAGTGAGATATGGAATTTCATGATTCTGGATGTGAAAATATGAGAGAAGAGACCTCTATTTATAGGCTAGAGGTAGACACAAAAAATAAAAAATTTGTGTGTCCAAAATTGCTGAGCTAGTTGATTTGTATAATGCACCAATCGATTGGTTGGCCCAAAAACAACTGTTTAGCAAGTTTTAAAAGGTAAGAAAAAATATATATATATATAGTTGTTTCATCTATTAAGACATTGTCCTAAACATTTAGCGCGTATTTTTGCACTGACCCAACCGATTGGGTATAAGTGTCAATTGATTAGCCTGTATGAAAACTTGCCCAAAACTTTTCTGACAACTCCTGATTAAACTAGAATGGCTTTAAAACAATTTTAGAGCACTACTACAAAATATATATTTGGTAACACCATATTACCACGATCGTCTAAATAACGGTTGTAATAACTAATTTTTGTTCGCCTAAATTTTTTAATATTTTATTAAAATACATTTTATCGCGGTCCTTAAACCGAACTGCTGTGACATGTTAAAGGTTACTTGCTTTGATTCTTAACACCAACAATTTTTTCTTCTTTTCATTACAAAAAGGGGTTGTCATTATACTCTTATAAATATATTAAAATAAAAATACTTATCACCACAGTTATTACAAGAAACCATTGTGAATTATATTTACATATTATCACAGCTGTTTTTAATAGTCGTGGTGATAAGGTTCACACACACACACACACACACACACACACACACGCACGCACGCACGCACGCATACACACACACACACAGACAGACAGACAGACACACACACACACACACACACACACACACACACACACACACACACACACACACACACACACACACACACACACACACACACACATATATAAGCGAAGTTGTCAACCTTTTCCCTTAGAATAGTTGTCACTCTCAACAAAATCCTAATAACGCTCTCTTCCACATGCAGCGAACTCATCCTCTTAAGCATCTTCAAACTTAGAGGTAATCAAGTTCAATCGCTTTCTCTTTTGTCTTCTTCTTCATAAGTTTTCTTCCATGTTATTCATATGTTTTCTTCCTTTTTTCTCAAAACAAAACCCTAAAATCTATCTCTTCCAATGCAACAAACTCATCCTGATAACCTTCTTCAAACTAAAAGATAATCAAGTTCATACTCTTTATATTTCTATTTCTTCTCCATTAATTTTCTTTCACTTTTCATATTTGTCTCATGTATGACACTAGTTCTTCTTAAGAAGGTGTCTTTCATCCACCTTATATTTTTTCTTTATAGCAACACAAAGTAGATCAACTTTATATCATTCCACGAATATTTTCAATAAAAAGTGTATTGTTGTTGTTTTGTTGATAAATCTTGATGTATGTTGTAATTGTTGATAAATGTTTCTCAGAAGATCCAATTGAGTTTATTATATTGTATGTAGATTATTTGTTTCACTAACACTTCACTAAACAATCATTCATTTAAATTGGTTTAGAAAATAATAATTTGAAAATTAAGTTATATTTGAAAAACAACTTAGATCAATCAATGTTTTTCGAATTGCATTCATCTAGTAATTCTTTTATTGCTCTTTAACACGTAGAACTTGGTTCAATGCCTTAATTTTTTCAAAACAACGATTCATTCTCTTTTAGTTAATATTGTAAAATATCAAATTTGTTGAGAAACTCTGAATCATCTTCATTGTTGTCATCATAATAATCATCATTATCAATTAAAATAATGATAATGATAGCGATGATAGTTATTCTGAATTAGTCAACATATTGATTCTTTGCAAAATAAACTAGGAGATAATGAACCATTTCTTTGAAGAACTCGTGGCATTGAACCAAATTCTATGTGTTAAATAACAAGAGATAAATTACGAGATGCATACAATTGGAAAACAATGGTTCATTTAAGTTGTTTTTCAAGAATAATTTAAGTTTTCAAATTATTGTCTTCTACATTAATTTTAATGGTTGTATATGTTCAGTGAGGTGTAAGAAAAATCAAACAATCCAAATATTTCATAATAAACCCAGGGTACATACCATAATGGTTATCTTGTGTAACCCCGGTGATATGTTAATTATATTCTAAATAAATTATTGTTGTTGGGTTTTGAACCCATGACCTAAATATATACAACAATTGTTGTTTAATATAAATGTTGTGATAGGTAGCACGCTATCCAACTTATCACCACATGCCCGTTGTGGAAACCATCATAGATACAACCACTCTTTACCTCATAACAGTTGGTCAGGTGTTGAGGTATCCCTTTTCCAACCACTGTGAAATGACTTTTAGGTAGTAGTGGAGATATTGTCTTAAGAAAAATAAGTTATAAAGCTTGTTTGTGTGTATGTGTGATTAGTCGTATAACAATGGTTGGTCAGACGCGCCAAGTTACATATTCCTCTCTTTGAAGCTTCAAGAGTTGTCAAATAAAACCTTCGTATAAACACTTGCTTGAATTCTTCTTGAAGATTAGGCTTGAGATGTATTCTTGTTTAGTGTCATCATTAGAGAACTTGCGGTGATCATTAAACCATACTTTAGTCTGACTTGCATCTTTGGCTGCTTGTTATGCTTGCACTTAAGTTGTTAGTTATCACCCTAAAAAGCATATCCAGAAATATGTTATTGAGAGCTTCCTTGATCGATAAATCTGTAAAACATAATTCCACATAATATTCAAAAAGACATATACGAGTTCCACATGCTCAACATGATCTGTCGTTTCATCGTATGTCCTCATTCCTAATGGTTTTTGGAGCTCTCTATGAATTAGGTATTCGTTTATCCTTCCACCAAAAGCGTTTCTAAAATGAGTGTCTTTGTCTCCCTCAACAAGGGTAAGGTATACCTACAACAATGACGGTAGTGCATAAGGTGGTATCCTCGAGGGATCACAAATGGGTTTGTGAACTTGGGTTTGATTGTGAACTTTAGTTTATAAGAGGTGTCTGAGGTGTCTTGATGTTTCTAGTTCGACGTCAAAGGGGAGGGGGGATGGTACCTACAACACTTTGTCGTCCAAGTCAGCGACACTTGAAAAATTGAGATATTTTAGGGTTAGAAACATGAGTACAAAGATGTGGTGTTTTTATCAGTATTGTATTTGCTTCTTTTTCGTAGCATATTGTACATAGGTATATGAATAAATGATGTTAGTTATAGTGTATGGAAGACATTAGGCAACATGTTATCTTTTGTTTTTGTTGGGTCGATAATTCTGACACAAAAGTGACTCGATGCTTATGTAATAGAGCGAGTTTTTTTAAGGTGGTGTTCACTACACTCATGTAGTGATCATGCACTCAATGGAAACCCAAAATTGCCCTTTCTATACTTCGAATTTCAAAATTCAGACTCTTCCATTCTACAACAAAATCACCTCATGATTAAGACACCCCATTTTGTCAAAAATTGGTATGAAATTTATTCTCCAAAGAAAATTCAGATTTCAATCTCCAGAATACCAAGCGGCAAAATGAGTTTGGCTATCACCTTACATACTCTCTTCACGACCATAAGATTTATAACACCATTTTTTTTCAAAAAACCTACAAAAATCTCCTTCTATTGTTACTCAAGATTTTTATTCCAAAACAACATTCTTCTATTTTTGTACTTCACTGCCCATTATTTTAGATCATCTAATTTTGTAAGCTGATAAATGAACTTTGTATTTTAGATCATCTAATTTTGTAAGCTGATAAATGAACGTTGCGTTCAGATTTCAAAATCCAAAATATGTTCATACTATTTCCAGAAACCTTTCAGGATGAGAATGTAATGTGTTTAAGTAGTAGTAGTATCAAGAAAGAATCTCGAGTTTAAAAACATTGGTTTTGCCATGTTCCATGGGAATGTTGCGTATCTCAGGCAATGCGATGAGTAACCCTTTTGTATATAGTAGCAATGTTAATACATAAGCACATAATAGTACTGTTGGCGTTTAAAACAGTTTTATCAAACCAAATATGTCAATACCACAACATCAGCTTCCCGCTTTTAACTTTTACACAATTATTACATGTCAAGAACTACTTCACTGAAACAGATTGATTTGTGCACACCATATCAAGTCAAGTTTATACAATATGAGGACTGAGACCCATTAGTTTTCTTGTTTTACCAACAAATAAATCTCCAGATTTTATTATGCCAGGAATTCTTCCACTGATTGTTATGAATGGGAACTGTGCAACTGCATCATGCCTCCCAAGTGAAACTATTGCCAATACTGAATGTGGTTTGTAACTTTCCCTCCGACAATCACTTCCTCCCTCTATCATCACCCGCACGTTCTTCGCAACCACTTCCGCCTGCTTCTGTGCTAAAAACCCTTGCTTGATTTCCTGTTCGATTGCATTTTATTGAAATGCTTATGTCAGTAGATACGCTCAAATAAAATAATGCTAATAGTAAGCACTTACCGGAATATCTGTAATATCTCCAATTGCGAAAATGTTGCTCCGCCCCTTAACTCTCAAATGTTCGTCTACCTTAATCCTTCCCTGAACATCCAAGTCATTTTTCAACACAGTTTCTTTAAGCCATGCCGAAGCAAGTGGTTTTCCCGTGCATAAGAAATGACAATCTGCTTCAATAGTTCCCCCAACTGAAGTTCGATATATCTTGTGTCCGTCTGTGGCACTGTTTAAGTCGACTGCTTGGTCTAGTTTCACGTCAACATTCTTAGATTTCAACCATTTTAGAGTCTTATCAGCAGCTTTTGCCCCTACGAATTCCAGCAGTCTTGGTCCTTTGTGCACTAGTGTAACCTTCTTGTCTGGAAAATCAACCGCTATCTCTCCAGCAAGTTCCACACCGGTTGGACCTCCTCCAACAATCAGAACGGAACGCGCAGATTTTATCTTTTGATTTTCTGCCAGAGAAAATTAAATTCATAACTCGAATAATGACAGTGACAATTCATTACATCATTTAATTGTATCTATTCTATAAAATCATTCACAAAACACTATTCTAAAAATGAACAATGACACAAGAGCTCCAGGGTCCTTTTTATTTAATGAATACATTGCAATGTTTCATTTCATATTGTTAGAAACTCTGCCTTCATTGCTGTCTGTCTCGAGCATCCTCATTGCGGCATTTGAGTTGATTTCATTGCAGCCTCCTCCAACACCATTGTGTTGGGTGTGAAAGGGAGAATTTAGTCTCACATTGCCTAGAGACATGGCTTGCATAGTGTTTATCACGCTTTGGCATCTCTCATCTTACAAGTCGGTTTTATAATGTCGAGTCAGATCTAGCCCAAATTCTAAGATAGTATAAAAGCCTAGCCAACATGAGTTCAATGGAAGAAAACTCAATATCCTCAAAGATTATGTTTGCAATTATAATGTCAGAAACACGGAATGGCAATCGATATTGTCAATCGCAGAAAATGGTTATTTGTTTAAATTCCGTCAGAGACACACTAACAGCCCCTATTTGAAACATTCTATATAATCACACATTGCATAGCAACAGCGATTTGTTAAAAAATTTCTACGCTATATGCCTCAGAACCGCTATTTGACAATACCGATGGTAATGTAGGTTCAACTAATTGTCTACATATTTCGCATCAGTTCAAATTCATAACATTTGGTCATCTTACCCAATAAAAGACACGCGTTAAACCTTACCTTCTTCATACTGATGAAGTCTTTCGGCCCTAACTTTCGGTACAGAATCTGCATGACCAGTGGCAATAACAAGATAGTCGTACGGAACCCGACCACCGTCTGCGGTCAACACTTCGGTTTCCGTCACATTGACAGCACTGGATGTAACAAGGTCACCTTTTGTGAAATACTCTCTATGGTTTATCAATGTCCTTTCTGCAAAAGATGGCTCCACCATTGCCCTCAAACTCGCCCATGAAATCTCAAAATATTCCTTCCTGGATTCAATTGCACTCAACCATAAGAAGCCCAGAAACAACTTAATAAAAAAAGCACTTTCCCATAAACACTAATCAAATAAGTACTTATGCATAAGTCAATTCAAACACGACCTAATCCATAAAAAACACAACTTTCAGCCTCAAAATTGAAACTTTGAGAAATGGGTAATTTTAAAAAGCAATTATGATTTCAACAATACAAAAGGGTAAGCGAAAATTCCAATTATCCATCAAAATTCCAATAAAAAAAATCAGAAAAATAGCGCTGAAGCATGATTACAGAAAGAAGATTGAAAAAGAGAAAGGAAAAGAATTTACGGATCAACGAGGGTGACATGTGAATGGGATTGAAGAGATTTAGCGACGACGGAGCCGGCGATGCCTCCTCCCAAGATAACAACGCGCTGTTCATTTTTGTTCATTTTTTGTTTCTTTGCTTTTTTTTTTTTTCAAATGCTTTCCTTTGAGCTATTATTATTTTAAATTAATTAATTAAAATTTAATATTGCAAATAATATAAACTATACCTTTTTTTTTTTGGATAAAAAATAATTGTTTTAAGCTGTCACAACTCACAAAGTGTAGAGAACAACAACTCTTTGATGCCTTCCTTGTTTGGTTGTGAGAATAAATAAATTTAGTCAAAATAACAAATTAATGAATTTCACTCATCTATAATAGAAAATCTAGTGTTTGTTCTCTATGGGTTATTTTCTGTCCAAAATTTTCTTTTGCCAACAAAATTAACTATAATTTTCAAAACCAGTTATCATGTTGTGTTAATTTATGCTTAATTTTTAAAACTAACTATCATGTTTAGTTAATTTATACTCTTTTTTTTAGAAAGACCAAACTACCATTTTGGATAAAAAACAATATGCCTCATTGAGAATATTCTAGGATAATTTGTTAGAATGGTTTTATAAAGATATTAGTTCGAATTATTCTAGTCTGATTTATAAGTAAAAATGATAAATTTCACGTTTATTAAAAAATAGTTCCATCTTTAATATTTGATTTGACTTTAATTTTAATTTTTAGAATATTAAATTTTTATTTTAGTTTTATTATTGATATATTTAAAATTTATTATTATTGTTATTAATTTTTTATTTCAATGTTATTAAAATTATTTTAATTTTAGATTATTTTAACACTATTTTTTTAGTATAATTAATTTTAATTTATATTATGATAATATTCATTTTGATTTAGATTTATTTTAATTAGTCAAATCATGAAAAGAAAATAGAAAGGGTTAGAAAAGGTTTTTTTTTTAATTTTAATTAGAATATTTTTTTATAAATGAACATTTTAAATTTAATTTATTTATTTTTTATAATTTTGATTTTATGCATTTAATAGTTAAAATTAAGAAAATAAATAAAATCTGTCAGAAACAAATCTTCATCAATCATGAATCAATCACAATATTGAAAAAGTCGCAAAAGTGTCTAGGTTCATAATCTTATTTTCCAAATTTCAATCAAGTCTCAATCAGTATAAATCTTACCAAAAATAGGTGAATCACATTTAATTTTTGACCTAAAGTTTTCCTATAAATACGGTTTTATTCACTTCATATTTATCATCAACAATTTTCTACCTCTCTCTCACAAACATTATTTCTACGTAATTCTTTTGGTTAATTTTAGGATTTTGAACAGAACACCTAAAATTTTTCCATTAACAACAATTTGGAGAATCAATAATCATTTATAGATAAATAATTATCTACGAATCAACAATTTTATTGTTGTCTTTAACTGACAATAGCGAACAATCTTCCATAATTCACAAATTCACTCTCCAAAAGTTATTGCTCTTCATACTGAAGAGTTACAACAACTAAACTCCAAGATCTATATTCCATCATCAATCTGGAAAAAGAGGGATCTTCTACCGAAAGAAAAAAAAGGGAATCTTACACCGAAGGAGAAAGAAGAAAAGTACAAAGAAAAGAAAAAAGTAGGATGGAGGGAGCAGCTTAATTTGGTCACGACATTTCAGATTGATATTTTTTTTATATATCTTTAAGCATGTTTATGAATATTGTATTTGATGTAGATTAAAATTTATTCTTGTTTGAGTGTTTGTTTGATTGTTTGATTGCTATTTATTTTGTGTATGATTTATGATATTCATGTTTTATTATTATTATTATTATTATTATTATTATTATTATTATTATTATTATTATTATTATTATTATTATTATTATTATTATTATTTTTATAAAAAAAATTTTTTTTTTAACCTTAAGCTTTTTTATTATTATTATAGAAAAACCCTATTTTTTTAATTGCATTAAATTTTTTTCTCATTCCAATTTATTTTTTACATATTGCATGACATATTCTAGGATAACTAACCAATCAAATACTAACATTTTTCTACTAACATATAAAAATCAAGATATTTTCAAAAAGGATTGTGAATCTATTTTATTATTAACTGCGAACTGTGTCTACGATTCTGCTATTTTCAACTCAGACTTGGTTCAAGGATTAATTCAAAATATTTTCATAATCCATAAAAAAACAACCAAACACTACGAACTATGAATTGAGACTTTGATTCCTCATAAGAAGATACATAGACATATGACTTAAAACCATGGCGAGTTTCCTAACTAAAAAATTAAAATCATATTCCTAAACCTTAAACCTAAATCCTAGTATCCTTGTGAATAAGGTAGGTGAAGGGTGTCAAATACCTTCCCTTCATCTAAAATAAAGCACATGCTTAGAATCTATGTACACTTAGGATTATTCAATTATTCACTCGTCGTTAGAACAAAAAGTAGTGGTGGCGACTCATTATTTTTTGTCGGTTATTACAGCTGGCGACTCTGCTGAGGACTCCAACCCTAAGGTTTAGAAGCCTCTCCTTTTTGGGTTTAGTGTTTTTGTTAGGGTTTTTTTATTTTTAGTATTTTTCTATATTTAATTATTTTATTTAGTTAGTTTACTTATTTGCTTTTATATTATTGTTCATCATATTTTATTTATTTGTGGTGAGATTTTATTATTTCAAAGAAAAAAGTTTTCAAAACCTTAGAAAGAAGGTTCGTCTATTGGCCAAAGGGATATATCATTCCTATGAGTTTTTGTGACGACTTCATCTAGAGCCGGTGTAATTCTAAAAATGAAATATGTCTCAAGAGATATCCTCTTAGGGGATAAGACTTTGGAATGAAACATATGACTCTTTGTATAACCTTAAACCAAAATCTCATGGTGAGACCTTGTACGACCTTAGAGACGAAAGTTTCGGTCTACAACGAGGCTCCGCCTAAAGGAGGCCCTTGTGTCTTTACCCTTTGGTGTTATCCATGATAACCTTAAGGAAGCCACCTTATGGGGAGGGAAGAATATCCGTAGACAAAAACTAGGAACCTACCAACTAGAGATACCTTTCATAAAAACCATTACTATGTTACATCACCATGCATGCGTACATTGCACATTTCAAATATTCATTATTTTTGCATTTTTGTCCTATCTTATTCACAGGATTTCAAAAAAATATAAAAGAAAATAAAAGGAAATCCAATTGAATAAGACTATATAAATAAACTCTTACATACATATACATTCATACATCCAATCACATGCATTTACATACATTTGCATAAATCTCATATTATTTCCACTTTCTCCCTTATCTGGCTGATTTCCTGAGACTCTCAAAAGAACTTAAAGAAAATCTCAAGAAGAAATATTGAGGAGAGAAGGTAACCCTTCTTCATACAAGCCAAAGACCTACAACGCCTCTAATGCAACTACCATTGGTGATTCTTCCGGTATCAAATGCCCTCTCAGAATAGGTATGCCCAACAAAAGAAGAGTCAAAGATCACCATACTTCTACAAGTCCAAGAACTAAGAAACATATCTCCTAAAGTCAGGGGATAAAAAAAAGCTCATCTATAGGATCATTAGGCTTTATTAATTTCAAATTGTAACTTCTTTGTTGCTAAGTTGTATTTGGCGTAAACTTGTATCTTTGGATCAGTAATTCTAATAAAATGAGTATGCATGTTTTAAAATCAATCCACTCGTTTCACTATTTCATCACTTTCAATATATAATTAATGACTTTTCCATTTTCACTCTTCTTTTCCATTTTCATTTTTAAACTTTAACAACCTTTGAGGGAGAATGGTGTAAACTAAATTAACTGAATTGTGTTGATCTATGCTTTCAATAGTAAGACTGAGTTGGTGATGTAAGGCATTATTTCAATTCCTAAATAATGGACAAATAAGGAGTTAATCCGTAGTTAACCCCCTCGAGTCAGGAGTTGAAGTTTTGTTCTATTTTCTAAAAAACCCTTAATCATAACCAGGGGAAAGGTATACTTCAATTAATTCAATGATCATTCTAATCTCAAGATAATCAGGTAAATATAAGTGAAAGGTTCAAGCATATCCTCTTCCTCACATTCATCATCCAAGGTTGAGGAATCCATGAAGCTCTCGATATCTTCTTCCTCTGTACAACATCAAGAAAACAATGAAGATGAAGCTTACAAAAATCATGACAGTCACAAGTGTTCAAAAAAAAGGAAAAAGAAATTTAAAAGGAGAAATCCCGCTAAGTCAAAGAAAATAAAAACAAATTGACTTAGGCAAAAGATAGAGTATCCCAATGGACCAAAATTCAAAAGAATTGGTCTGTGTAAAAATAAGGGATTGAAAAAAAAAATTGGAAAACAATCTTGTGACTGCCACCTCAAGAATCATCAAGTCTTCTCATTAATGCTTGGATTTTATCAATATTTTTAATCGATGCTTGGATCTTTACTAATGCTTATGCTCATCATCCCGACTACAAAAATTCTCTGGCAAACTGAATACATCCATTGGATTAATCAAAATTAGGATTGGAGAACGTCAAGGAGAGGGGTGAGTTAAAATAAATCTTGAGTCTTATATCCTTTGTTTCTTAAACCACAAACCAAGGCCACGTTACAACCTTCAAAAGTCCTAATTGAAGCAAGGTTAACTATGAAAGCATACTCGACAAAAATTGTGTTAAGATGACTCTTATGTTTGTTAAAATTATTGTTGACCACTTCATTTCTTCGAATCTCCATCTCTAATCATCCATTTTTATTCCATAACAAACTTCGATTTCAAAACTTACATGTACATCAAACAAAATTACTTTTCAAAATGTACAATTTTATCTACGAATAAACACTTAGAATCAAAGGAGATCTCAAATTGGTTTAATCAAAAGCGATCCTTTCCAGGAAGATCCTAACTAGGGGCAAAGCATGTAAAAAAGAATGATATAATCATAAGCAAGACTATTGATCGTAGGGGCATATCACATGAAGATCCTATTGACTAGGGGTGATTATTTTGAGATTCAATCAACTTGGATCATATTTCAAAGCATCAATCAGGGGCATACCTTTCGAAGGAGCATTACTTAATCAAGTCATATCACAACATGGTATGACTCAATTTCATATTTTCAACAAACTTCTCAAGGCCCTAATAATCAGGGGGCAACCATCCAAGACTCAAATATTGGGGCAGTGCATATCAAGTTCATCTTACGGAATGTAAGGTTCAAGTTCCCCTTCAAGCGACTTTAGATACAAACTCCGCAAGATTCGAATACTTGGGGTGATTTATATCGAACCTATATCATGGATATCCAAGAGTACCTCCTCCAAATTCTGGAGATTGAGGGTCCATACCTTTAAGGAACTCAAAAATATTGGCAAACCACTGCGAGGCTCGATCAAGAGAAGTTGATCAGAGACATTTGTCTTTAAGAGTCTGTTAATTAGGGGCATAGTTCAAGATAGTAGGGTCATTCATGATCAAACTACTTCTGAAATCATGTCAAGAAAAATCTCTCCAAGACCTTATCAACAAATTAGGGAAAGACAGACCACGAAGGGGCAAACTCTCCTTCTACATCAGCAATCTTCGAGTTTGAAACGAGTATCAGGAAATCATGCAAGCACAACACTCTACCACCATGTGACAAACAACCTTGTTACATAACTGTTGTACCCAAATTTTTGTCCCTAAGATTCATCTATCACCGCATACCATCACAATTCAACGAGATCACACATTAGGGTTTAGGTATTTCTTCTATTGTGTTTTATCTTTAAGTTTTCTCTTGAGAGATCACTAAGCACCTTGGATCGTTTATCTTGTATATACATGTTTTATATTCTACTAACCTCTAACCTAAATCAAAAAATATGTTTTGTTTATTTTTATAAGACAGGGTTTCCGATCGAGAAAATCAGGTGATAGATCTCCGATTAAGGTTGTGGTTTGTTCAAGCCAAAGATGGTTCCCAAAAGCCTATGTTTCAAGAGTGGTGATCTATAATCTCAAGTCACTCTATTTTTGAAGTTTCATTCAGCTTGATTGAGGCAAGTTTGATTGCTTAATTCTCAAGATTCTCCAAAATAGGTTCATATGTTTATTTCCATGACTTCTTCGACATCTCAAGTTCATGAGTGATTAAGAATGCTTTGAGTTGTTAAAGAAAGACAAAGTCTGCAGTTAATCTAGAATGGGTTAGCTGGAAGTCAATGTTTGCAAGTTCTAGTTCAAATAGTCGTAACTTCTTCATTATTCACTATTTTTGGTCAATTCTTCGAACATATGAATCTCATTGATGTCACCTCTGATTCCTCTTTACAAGTCAAGAGCTAATTATGTGTAAAAGGCCATCAAGAGTTTGAATACGTTAGAGGGTGTTTCGTGACTTTGACCTAAATCCAAATGACTTTCGTCCAACTTCTGAAGATCATAATTCTTTCAATTTTCATCATTTTGAGACGATTCTTTTTGCATGGTATCACAAATGGAATTATCTACAAATTTTCTTTAAGGGTCAAAGTCAAATTATGCTTAAGAAAATTGTGGATTCTGTTGGAATATTATAAGTCATTTTTTACCTCTAATTTCAATTTACGCCATAAATTTTTGAGGCAATTTTTTTTAGTCAAGATTGGATTGAAAAAATAGTGAGCTATGGTATAAGATTTTAGTTTGAAAGTTCATGCATTCTTTAAATCAAATTTGAGATCTTTATTTGTTCAAGGTAATTTCTATTACAAGTTCGACATCTATTCCAAATTCAAGATCTCAAGACTTCTATTTCTTTAAAGAAAATGCATGTTTTGGGTATTTTTGATCCCAACTCCATCATCCTTCATTTTTTGATAGTTAGAGCTTAGAAAATAATATTTTTTTGTTATTTATGGGAAATTTTATTTATTTAAAGGGAATATATTTTGAAAGAATTCGTTTTTTTTCAAGATAAATTAAACTATATTTTATTTTATTTTTATTCTTCAAATAAAAAAACTCAACTTTTTTTTTGTTTTCATGAAAAAATAAAAAAAGAAACCGTTCTTAATTTCAGAGGAAAAATTAAAATCATTTACTTTTTGAATAATTTTTTTCTTCAAAAAATTGTTTTTTATTTACATAGAAAAACTTACAATTTATTTATTGATTTTTTCAGAAAATTGTGTTTTTGAAAAAATTTAATTTAATTTTTTTAATAAGTTTTTTTATTAATAATATTTTTAAATAATATTTTTTTAATATTTAATAAAAATCTTAAGCTATTTTTTATTTTAAATTTAATTAATTAGATTGTTTATGATATGTATTTCAATTTATTAATTATTTAGATGATTCAATTTTTGTATTCGATTCAATTTAATTTAAAGATAAAGTTTTGCACATCTTTAGTTTGTACTACAGGAGTTTATTTTCATGTAGCAAAATAAAACTTGAAGTGACATAATTCATGAAAATAAAAATATATATTTAATCGAGAAAACTTATATTCACAACAATTATTGGAAGTTGTTTTTGTTTGTGATTATTGTCTATGAATATTTGTTTTAAGCGACAATAACAAGATATTAGAAAAGTGCTGGCAAAGGTTCAACCAGAAAATGTTAGTTATTGGTCTTCAACTAGAAAATAAGGCTATTGAGACGAAATTGGATTTAAGATAGGCTAACTAACACAACAATTACGTTAACTAAATGTCGATATTTGTTAATTCAAAGTTCAAACTTATGATAGATTATTGAGTTGTTAAGGTGTTGTCAAATCATCATATTAATGTTTCTAAACCTAAATTGATAAATAAATGTTTTGAAAATGAAGCTACATCTTTTTTTGTTTGGTCACATTCTAGGGACATTAACATTATTATTATTATAGTCTTTTAGAATAATATAAATTACAAAATATATGTTTCAATATTTCTTTTGCTTGGAGCTTTATAAAATAAATTGACTAATAAAAATAAATTTGAGAACTAAAGGCATTTGAGTATAATTTCAATATGTTATCTATATTGTATTTGCTAAAAACGTATAATAAAAATACTTTTATATTTGGAGGGTTGTGTAATTTTTAAGATTGTTGATGGTGTCAGAACAAACATAAAGAGTGGTTAGAAGCTTTGTATATGTAAATCTTAAATGAATCGAATGATCTCCCTCAATATTGTAATTGAGGTATTTATAGAGGTCTTTGAACTAAGGGATGGGTTATTATACTCCTCTCTCGAGAGTATGGGACATGGAAATCGTTATTTCTCATATTCTTCTTGATAATGTGGTTTTCTCCCTTTGTCTGAGCTTTCTATACTATTAGTGGCTTAAGACACGTCATTCCACGTGTTTCATAAGTGGGTGAGGGACGGTCTGACCCAAGTCTAATAAGGGACGAGTAATACGACCAATGGGCGAGTGTTGTGACTAATGGGCGACATGTGATATTCGCCCACCTTCTGTCAGCTTTGTATTACTTTCTCTGGGACTCTTTCTTCAAAGCTTGGTAAACCCTATCTCTGTATAACTCCCAGGGTTGATTTAGTTTGCTCGCCTCAAAGTGATTTAGTTTGATTGCCTCCAATCTTCACGTCTGAGTGAGTCCCTCAAGAAGAACTTGGGGTGAGTTCCTTAAGCAGAACTTAGGGCGAGTCCCTCAAGAAGAACTTGAGGTTAGTCCCTCTGGAAGAACTTAAGGCGAATCTTTGAACGTCGATTGAGGTGAGTCCTCGAACATCATTTGAGTTGAGTGTTCGTGTAGCATTAAATGTGGCTAATGATGAGTTTATTTTGGGAACCCAAATCGGTATGGGTTCATTGCACGTGTCAGTGACATGTGAAATATTTTTGCAACTGTTGATGTACCTAGTGTGAGGTTATTGATTACCTATAGGGATAGCTTTCAAATATCTATAAAAGGGGTTTAACCCTCACTATCCACCTTTTCACATACTTTCTCCTTTAAAGCTTTTGTTTAAACTCCATCACATTCCATCAAGCTCATAGCGTATTTACAATCATTGAAGATTTTGGGACTTGGTACGATTGTGAGGAGAGGGTTGCCTCATTCAGGAAATAAACCAGCTTTTCTAGCATAGGAAAAATATGTTATCTAGAAGGCGCGTGCTGAGGAGAAACATATTAACATGGCCACAATAGCTCTCTCACTTTTTCCCCACTTCTATCAGCACCTCCAACTTTTTCAAGATTTAGGGATTCTAATCTATTTTACCTTGTTAGAAGCAGAGGTTCTAGCGACTTCCAACGTCGCTCCTTCCTAGATTTTTCCCAATGATTAGGGATTTATTAGGGAATTTGAGATTATATGCTGGCGGGTGGAAGTTAGCCCTACCGCAGGGATGTTATTTTCCTTTTATGGTACCATGATTGGTATCACAAGAGGTTGGGTGACTTTTAGTGCCCTGTTTAGGAGAACATTGTCAAGCCCCACTCAAAGAATTATAAATAATTGAAAGACATATTAGTGAGTTAGAGGGCGAGATAGCGCCTCCATGGTTAAAACTAGGAAGAATGGTGTACCTCACTTCCATCTGACTTAGACAGAGATCCCAGTGGTGACAATGGTTTAAACTTTGACAACCCTACCTTTTTGAGAGGGAGATGGTTCAACTCTTGAATGAATTTAAGGTTATGACCTCTTATACCATATATAAATATATGCGTAAGTTTGATATCACAGTAACTCTTAGCTTGTTAGGATTATTTACTCTCCTAACTATATATAAGTTTATGTTTCCTTTTTGCAAAAAAAAAAATTGTCCATCCCACTAGCTGAGAGGATAGCTCATCTATCCAAAAAGAAGGATGATTGTCAAGAGCAATGGACAGACAATCTAAAGAGTCACAAAGGCGTCCTTGTCACAAAAGGAAGAAGAAGGCATGCCAGAGGCAACATCCCCAGCGAGCCACGCTCCTCTAAACCCTAAAGAAAGGTGGGTTTTGTTCCCCATCCCTAAAGGATGATACAAATGTAGTTCTATAAGAGGGAGAGGATGGTGCACATTTAAATGTGCTCGCCTCCTATTCCCTGAAGATTTTCCTAGAAACTACAAGGCTATCAATAAAATTTCACCTCATAAGCTATAAGACATGATGGATAACCACATGATTAAGGGCCTACTGATGGAGTGGACTCTCCATGAAAACCATGCCAAAGATGTAGGAAAACTGAAGGGCAAAATTTCCATGACCAAGGAATCTCTCGCCATGGAGAAAGTGATAGAGTGGAAATTGATTAAAGAGATGGATGAGATGAAAGACAACCTCAAAAAAAGATGAAATTAGATGCCCAAACTCTTTCACTTTCATAAAAAGTGTGAAAGAGTCCCTCAATTCCGCCCTTCAGTCTCAAAAGAAGCTAGAGGAAAAACCATCCATCCTTAAAGATTAATTTGTGGAAACTTATGATCATTACTTTGAGAGGGAAAAGGATCAAGTAGCCTTCCTCTACCTTGATCTAGACTATAGTAAGATGGACTTATTCAAAGTGGTCTAAGTTGACCACTTAGTGGAATTAAAATAGGTACCACCTCCCAAGTTATTTGGCGTATATCCTGATGTGGATGACCGGGTTGAACTTGAGGGTGGCAATGCAAGGGTGGAGGAAACTCCAAGAAGGATTCTAATTTCAAATATAGTACTTGAAAATAAAGGCAGACACTAGAGAAGGTTCAATGAGCTTGTGATTTCATTGTTTCTTCATTTTGTGACTTACCCTTAGGGCTTTATGTAATGATGCCCTTGGAGGCTTTTGTCTTGTACCTTTTCCCTTTAGGGTTTTACTAATGAAATTCTGGCCTTAAGATGCCTTCATTTTATTTACTTTTCCCGAGAAAACTATTTTAGCATGAGCAAGTTTTCCAACATTATATGACCCTTAGAGGGCGCTGAGGATCCCTTTTTAAGGACCCAACATAAGTAATTGACTCTTGGGAAGCAAGGACTCCTCCCTTTGGTTCGGGAATAAATAATTGCCTCTTGGGAGGTATGTATTCCTCCTTGAGGATCTATCATAAATAATTTCCACTTGAGCGACAAAGATTCCTCCTTGAGGATCTAGCATTAATAGTTGCCTCTTGAGTGGCAATGATTCCTCCTTGAGGATTCATCATAAATAATTCCCTCTTGAGCAACAATGATTCCTCCTTGAGGATCCTGTTGGGTGAGAATATGTACTATGAATGGTATAGAAGGGGGAAGAATGGACCTCCCAAATTAAAACTTTCATTTGAAAAAGATTTTTATCAGAGTTTCAAAAACAAAAAACAGTTTGCATATGCACAAATGAATTATCATGATAGTTGCAATTTTGTATTTTGGAATTTTTGGAAATGAACATTCATGGGTTTTATCATTTTGAGCATATCAAGAACTTGGAACATAAACAACATGAAATAAGAAAAGTCTTACTTTCAAGGATAAATTTGGAATAAAATCATCTCAATCTTGATGGAACTGAAGATGTACTCACATGTATTAAATACTCAAAAAAAGGTTAGATCAAATGTATAAAAGTGCAAACAGCAAAGAAATTAACAACATTGGAGATATTTATAATCCTCAATTCCTCATGTTTGTTAAAAAACGGTTTGGTTGTAGAAGTTTTACGGAAATGTTGGCAAGTTGATTTTCACTATCAAAATGCTCAAACATAACATCCCATTTGTCAACATGATTGCGAAGGTAATTCCCCATTCATGTGTTCCTTCCTTGAGTTACTTTATTTGGAGTCCGAGAAAGTAATTGAACTCCCCATAAGAATCATTTCAAACTCTCCCTGCATAAGCTTAGAGAACTCTTTGACAAGTTACATGTTAGTAGAACTAAATGTGATATAATGTCAAATGTGTTATGCTTGATGTTTAATGAAGCTAAACATGATTATGTACACATATAAGTGTTTATAAAATAAAATACATGAAAATATAATATGATGAGGTCATTTCAAGTATATAAATTGATAAGTCACCATGATTAATAATTAAGAATTATTTTGCAAATGAATACTCATAATATATATATCATACACCAAATATGCCATGCACTTAGAGAAATAAACAAGTAAAAGAGGCAACTTACTAACAAAGCAAAAATTGAATCGATACTACATCACTGTATAATATGACGAATGATGCACTTGTATTTCATAAGGAACCCTCGAAAGAAAGTTGAACCAAATGCAAAGTATACCACAAAGACTTTAGAAAACCATGATCTTTCCACTTTTCACTTTGACAAGTACCCAAAAGTATAACTTGTGATGAATCCAAGAAGTTCATTGATTTGATGATCATTCATTTTGATTGAACTTTCATCTTTTTCCTTTTCATGATAGTTATATTTCTCCTCCTCATGTTTCATCGATTATGGTTGATCAATTCCTTCTTCAGCGTCATTGAGTATATCTCTTGAAGATACACCTACATTATGAAAGAAAATACCTTTTCCGAGTATTCTCAGATACAACATCAAAAGTAATTTATGCATTGTCGTAACCGGAAAAAAAATAAAGAGTCGCCACCATTAATTTTTATCCTAAAGATGGGGAAATAAAGGATAATCCTAATTTGTATATAGATTTTAAATTCGTAAGTCAATTAGACGAAGGGAAGGTGTTAGGCACCATTCTTCTCCCTTGTTCTCAAGGGGCTCCACTTTTAGGTTTAAGGGTAAGATGGGTATTTAACAGTTAATGTTTCTATATGTTTAAGAAAATAATTCTAGTTTTTTAGTTATGAATTCATATTGGTTTTAACTGCATGCCTACTTATCTCCTTGCGAAGAATCAGAGTCCAATTTCGTAGTTCGTATGTGTTTGGTTAGTTTTTTTATGGATTGCGGAAATGTTTGGAATTATCCTTGAACCTTGTTTGGGTTTGAAAATAGCATAGTCATAAACGCAGTTCGCAGTTAATAGAAAATATATCTACAATCCTTTTTTTGAAATAAATTTGAATTTTGAATTATGTTAGCGGAAAAAGTTTTAAGTTTGATTGGTTAGTTGTCTTAGAATGCATGATGAAATTTGAAAAAAGTAAGTTTGAATGATACAAATATTTGACGAATTGATAGAAAATATGGTTAGTATTTGAAAATAATTAATAAACATTTATTTTCGCATTATTAAAACTATATTAAATATTTTCGATAATGATCCAACATTTATTTATCACAATGATGTTTATGATAAAAAATAATTTGATGCAAATGATAAAAATGATATGAGGCAAGAATTGATAAATATGTAATATAAATAAATTAAAACAAATAAATTTAATTAATTAATTAATTAATTAATTAATCGGAAGGGGGTGTATTTTAATTCAGGATAGTAAAAATAGGGGGTATGAATAGTAAGGGCCTGAGCCCAGAATCTTATAGAAGACCAATTAGCGCAGGGGGTGTCAATTTGCGTTAAGTAGTAAAATAAGGAGCGTAGAAAGAAAGGGCCTAAGTCCAATAATTGATTCAGTCCGATAACGAGGGGGGTATGGTTTTGAACGGAGGGAGTAATCTAGGGGTCTTAATATAATTGGGGTTGAGCCCAGATAGAAGTTTGGATTTATTGGACAGTGTGTGGAGATGATTCAAGGACATCTGATCTTGATCAAAGGGCCACTTGAGGTTGACTCAAGAGCGTTGATCAAAAGTAAGAAGATTGAACATATGTGATTAATAGTTTGACTGGGGGAGTATGGTAAGATGCACACACGGAGAAACTCAGGGGTTATATAATCATGTTCTTCCCATTTTCTTCATTTTTCCCTTTCCTTTCTCTTTCAATGCCAAAATAACAAACCCTTCTTATATATTCTAGAGAGAGGCTCTGACCTCTCTCTAGAAATCCACCACATCGGAAATTGCTTTCATCGACGGCTACATCTGGGCACCACCACCTTCATCTGAAACCTCACCAGAAATTTATATATTCATCCCCACCTTCATCCTAAAACCCAGAACCCACCATGGGCGGCCGTGAAGGCCACCATTGGGGATAAATGTCTGTCAGAGATATCATCCCTTACCCAGAAACCCCGTGAACCCTATAAATCCAAGACCTAACCCTAGGGTTCTCACATGAACCCTAACAATATCCAAACCCATAAACCTATGAACTGATGAACCCTAACCCTAAAACTGAAGAACCATAATCCTAACCAAACCTAAACCTAATCCTAAATTTCCAGAAAACCCCAAATCAAGCATCAAATGATAACAATAACAACAAAATTAAAACCAAGAGCTAAGTGAAATTTAAAGTTATCATATGTGTAGTGATTCTTTTAGTATAATTCCTCTTCTGATTTCTTTGATCTCACCTCTAATCTCCTTCTCTTCTTCTTCGCAGATACTAGACTTGGAGGGAGTATAGCTCAAAGAAATTAGGGTTATAATGATGAATCCTAATTCTCTATGAATGATGAGCTTTACTGGAGGGTTTGGGGATTCGTAGCAGCAATCACAAGTTCTCCAAGGGTTTTTCCGTGTCTATAACTAGATTAGATCTTAGAATTTATAGTCTTAAGAAATAGATTCAGTTATGAAATTAGTAAGTGTGATTTTCTATTACAAATTAGTTTTAGGTTGATTCGCATATTTTATCCGAATTTGTAATTAGATTAATTTGATTAGAAATAAGTTTTAGATTTAGTTAGAAAATAGGGATTAGGGTTAGAAAGATGATGTATCTGGACACTCTTGTATTATAAATTCGAAATCAATAAAAAGATTTGATTTGATTTTGTTTAGATTTGATTCAAAATAACTTCTGGATCTTGGTCCCTCTGAGTTTTCTTAGGGATGAGGATGAAAGATTGGGCGTTGTTTTTGGAATTAGGGTTTTTACCCTTTGGTTGACTTGGTCAACAAGACAACAATTTTTAATAATGAAAATAAATAATAATGTAAAAAGAAAAGAAAAATAAAGCGCATGGGTGTATGTTGAGTGATCAGTGAATTTTGATGCACATTCTTCCATGTTTGTACTTAAGCATTTATATGTTTTACTTTGTTTATTTTTATGTTTTATAATGTTTTTCTAATTTAGTTTATTTTTGGTTTAATTTGATTTTCGTATTTAATTTTCAGCATTGACAATTTTCATTGAAAAATTCATAACTGGAGCTATAAGAATTAGATTGAGGCATTATAATATGCGTTGGAAAGCTAAGAGAAGGAGCTACAACTTTCATGTTGGAGCCAGAAGCTAATTCATACTGTAGTGGGATTGAATAATTCGTTGAAGTTTTAGCATTAGAATAATTTGTTTTTGGGTCTTTTTAGTGGGTCTGAGTTATGTTTTTGACCCGGTCCGTTTTGCAAGTGGAAACCCTTATTTTATTTTGTAAGGCTTACAGCCTCTAGTGAGCTTGTTACACAATATTCATGAAAAATATTTTTCTTTGTACGCTTGCTATGGAGAACTAACTCATGAAGGAAAATCCTGCTGCTTACGGGTTCCATTACTTTGAGGTTATTCTAATACCAATTTAAATTCGATTTATGTTCAATCATTCTCTATGAAATCATTTGCTTAATTTGATCGCAATTGTTTGCTTAATTCAATTGTTGTTCATAAGATAGAATGGATTAAATTCGATTGTATGCGTGTTTCTAAATTTAATTGTGTGTTATCGTTTGTTTAATTCGCTAACTCGTCATATTCTTAACCGTTTTCTTAATCCGGTAACAAGAATATAATTCATATGATTTTGATAAGCGCATGTCTGATTGATCTCATAATCAAATAGGATCGAAACTGTTTAGGGATTGGTGTTATCATAACCGATGATAAGTCAGATCCCGAATCAGAAGGATTAGCCATTTTATCTTATTTGATAATCACTTTTTATTGCATTATTTTCTTAATTGAATCCTAAACCAAACCCCCCCCCCCCATATTCATTTCTGTTGGTTAATAACAATACAAGAATCCTCGCGAAATGATACTCGAGTTATCGTTACCATAACTACATTTAAAATTTACTCATTTTTTATTTGTGCGCGACAGCGGATCAAATTGGCGTTGTTTCCGGGGATTCTTGTTGTTATTAACCGATATTAGAGTCATATGTTTAGTATTCTTGCTAGTTTTTTTTGTTGTATTTGTTGGTTTTCAAGGTTGTAATACAGGTTGCAGTACAGTGACAAGTATTTCAGCCTACCAGGTAAGTTTGAAAGCTACTGTTTCGATTTGCTCTGAATTTTTTCCAGAAGTTCAGAAAGAAATCGAAGAACTGTTTTCACTGTTTTTAATTAATTTTTTATTTTTAATTAATTTTTTCTATTTTTAATTAATTTTTTACTATTTTCACAGTTACAAAAAAATCCAAAAAAATTCTCAAAATTCTTGTTTTGCTTCATTAGATTAATTTCAGTTTTTTTATATTTATCTTAATTATTTTTAATCATTTTCATTCTTTGTATTTGTTTCTGCCTTATAGGGACATTGTTGGTATTTTCACGATTATTGCTGCATTGTTGTATTAGTCCTGGCTACTAGGTCCTCTTGTTATGAATTTATTTTAATCATATTTCTTCTTTCGTGTCAAATAAAATCTAAAAAAAAATCTAAAAAAATGGGAGACTCATTGGATCAGTTGGCTTATCTTATTAATTTGATGTAAGTAAGAGAACAACAATCTTGCTATCAAAATCATAGTCAACTTGCGATTTGCAATATTTATTCTTCAAATTTTCATGGTAATGATGCATGTCATATGTTGTTAGATACTAATTTTTATGGTGGGACCCAAATGGTAGGTAATCTTCAAGGACAATTCTCATATCTTGAAGAACAACCTATTTGGCCATATCAACAATTTCGACAAAACGCATCATTAGAAGCTGACACACAATCATATTTAAAGGACATTGTCAAACAAATGACTTCAAATAATCTTCAGTTTCAACAACAAATAGATTCTACTCTCCAGACTTTGCAAACACATATTGAACAACTTACCTCTTTGATGAATGCCATGCAACAAGATCAAGGATCTAACCAACAACCCTTGGAAGAGAATTCTATTTTTCCAATAGAGTTGCTTTCTGAGACTGTTGATGATACTTGTACTGATTTGTTTGTAGCTGATTTTTCATTATTGTCTGATTTTGATGATGTTTACTCTTGTGATGTTTATACTGACACTAAAACTTGCTCTGTTTGTGGTGAAATTGAGGTTGCCTTGTAAGTTAATATTCTTACCGCACATGAAGTTGCAAATGAATTTTTTCATGTAGATGAAGCTCTCGACACCCCAATTGCCCGAAACAAACCATCCATCAAACAACCACCTTCCCGAGAGCTAAAACCAATTCCTAAAAATCTTAATTATTCTCATTTAGAGATGAATGAAAAACTCCTGGCTATAATTTCTTCTAAACTTTATTTTGATCAAGAAAGTAAATTTTTGCAGGTTTTGAAGAGGCATAAGAAAGGAATTGGATGGATCTTGGATGATATTTATGATATTAGTCCGTTCATGTGTATGCATAGGATCTCACTTGAAGTTGTAGCAAAAATAGGGATGCAGTCCCTCAATCTTTTGATCTTTGGTGTTGTGAAAAAGGAGATCACGTGTCCATTCAACACTTTTACTTATCAAAGATTCTTCTTTGATCCTGGGATAAAAGGAAAAGGCACTAATAAAAATTTCAAATGCAATGGATATTACCCAAAGCTACTCCATGAGAGCCCTACTTTGGAAGAAGAGAATGTAGAAGATCTCTCTTTGGAAAATACTGCTTATGTGATCACTTATCTTCCTTGACTATTCGGGTGTGCTCTTTCCTTTCTCTCACTTATTTAATAGTTATGTCCTTTCATTGAGGATAATTCATGTTTAAATTATGGGGGAGGGAATCATTTATTTTCTTTGTTTTCTTTACTTTTGTTCGTTGTTTTGTTTTGTTTTCAGTTATTATTAAAAAAATGCATCTTTTTGAAAGTTTTGGATTATAGATTAATCTGAGGTTAGTTGTGGAGACTTGGGAAAAGTTTGCAAGATCAGTATCGTCTTAACACCGCAAGTCTCCTGCATATGGAAATTAATTTGAATAATTATTATGACATAGCCTTGAATTCTCATTCTCTAAAAGCTCTTGAGTAGTTTATCTTAACAGTCAGCACCATCTCACACATGCTTTATGTAGGGAAGCCGATGAATATAAGTGAGTGATCCAGGTTTATTTGAAAAAAATAATAGGGAATGAACCTTCTAAGTTTGGTAACCCTCACCCGGTCACTTAACCCAACGGTTCTAGAACCTACAAAATTTGATTATCAGACCCGTTGTTGGTTAGTTCAGAGGTTTCTGGTGTTGAACTTAGTAGGACGGATTACGGTCTGATCCCCCGCAACTACAATTGGGTAAGCAAATGGTTATACCACTCATGTACCAGAACCCCATGTAAAAAGGATCAGAGTCACTAACCGGTCTCCTTACTATGAGTGTGTGGAGATAACAGGCTTAATGTGATTGCACCAGAATGAAAGAGAGCAAAAAGAAGGATGAGTAAGTTAGACTTTAGCATTATAACATGATACAAATTAGGTTGTATATTCAGGAGGCTTATGACTGCATAATTGCGGAATAGTGTTCTTACGATATGCTTTGTGTGCATGATTAGTACCTATCGATGCAATCTTAATCGAAGAAGAGTTTGAAGCCTGGAATGAGTAACTGATGATGTTGTTATGTTTCTTGAGTTTTTGATTTTATTTTACTCGGAGTGCAAAAGTTCAAGTATGGGGGAATTTGATTAGTGCATTTTGATGTATATTCTTCCATGTTTGTACTTAAGAATTTATATGTTTTACTTTGTTTATTTTTATGTGTTGTGAATTCAATGCCAATAACAAAGTATAGAATAAGGGAAGAATAAAGAACAAGGAAGAAGAAGAACACAAGAATTGGTTATAACTGCTATTCTTTACTTTCTCTTAGAAAACAAGATTACAAGTTTACAAGAATAACAAATAACCCTCTCACCCTAAAATAGGATTTGCTGTGTTATGGCAATGATGAGAGACTAGTATGCTATTTATAATAAAACCTAACATACTAACTAATGGGCTTTTTCCACAAGGCCCATTATACAAGCTAACTTAACAAACAAGCTAACTTAACAAATTAGGGTTTAAACACTAAAACCTAATTCGACAAGCATCCTTCGACAAATACATGCTAGAACCTTCTTCGACTACAGCAAGTACTTCGACCAACTAGAGTTCGATCCAAAATCCCACATTATGTTTTATAATGTTTTTCTAATTTAATTTATTTTTGGTTTAATTTGATTTTCGTATTTAATTTTCAGCATTGACAGTTTTCATTGAAAAATTCATAACTGGAGCTACAGAAATTGGATCAAGGCATTCTAATATACGTTGGAAAGATAAGAGAAAAAGCTACAACTTTTATGTTGGATCCAGAAGCTAATTCGGATTGTAGCAGGCTTGAATAATTCGTTGAAGTTGTAGCATTAGAATAATTTATTTTTGGGTCTTTTTAGTGGGTCTGGATTATGTTTTTGACCCGGTCCGTTTTTTAAGTGGAAACCCTTATTTTATTTTATAAGGCTTGCAGCCGCTAGTGAGGTTGTTACACAATATTCATGACAAATATTTTTCTTTGTAGGCTTGCTATGAAGAACTAATTCCCGAAGGCAAATCCTGATGCTTACAGGTTCCATTACTTTGAGGTTATTCTAATACCAATTTAAATTCTATTTATGCTCAATCCTTCTCTATGAAATCATTTGCTTAATTTGATTGCAATTATTTGCTTAATTCTATTGTTGTTCATATGATAGAATTGATTAAATTTGATTGTATGCATGTTCCTAAATTTAATTGCGTGTTATCGTTTGCTTAATTCGCTAACTCGTCATATTCTTAACCGTTTGCTTAATCTTTATGCTAACAACAAGGCATGCAATGAGACACGATATTGACTCTATGCATGTGGTACTAATATCTCTTCCAATTCAACACCATCTAGGACCAGATCCACCAACATCGCAAACAATTTAGTTTACTTTGCTTCCGATCCACGCCATCTAGGATCAGAGCTAACAATAAAAACATGAATGTTTATATTCACCTTGCTCCCTATCCATGCCATCTAGGATTAGAGCCAACAACAACAACGTGAATATTTATATTCACCTTTCTCCTATTCGCACCATCTAGGATTAGAGCCAACAACAACATGAATATTTATATTCACCCTGCTTCATATCCACGCCATCTAGGATTAGAGACAACAACAACACGATTAAAGTCCATAACATGAATGCATGTGAACCAACCATGAAACACAACACCACATGGATATCACTATCCATTAATGGAACTTACCATTTTAGGCCACCTGCTATCCTTAACATGTAATAGTACTCCATATCACAAACAACAAATCTGCATAATCACATTAACACATATAATGATAAATTCACAAAAAATGCATAACCTCATCAAATAATTACCCATTATCTTTGAAATTATATTTATAGGAAAGAAAATGTTTTCAGCTTCCTGTAGGTTCAAACGGCACGTCAAACAAACACCAAGTCAAGTTATTAATTTTTATAGTTTTGAAAAAACTGTCAGCTTCAGGTGTACTCAGGTACCCATATACCAATAACCGGTTACACCCTGCCAAAATGGCCAGGTTATTGTGTCAATAGAGTAATGTGACATTTAAATATTTTTGACGTGTTTCTTCTAACCATTTTTTGATGTTATGATGTGCAGCAGAGTAATGGCTGGAAGGAACGATACTACACTTGCTGCTGCTTTGCAAGCTTTGGCTCAGACTGTGCAACATCAACCTAATGCTGATGGGAATGGTGGATCCTGCATCTTGGAAACATTCCAAAGGAATCATCCACCTACATTCAAGGGTAAGAATGATCTTTACACCTAATAATGTTGAATCTAATATTTTAATACAAATAATGCTAATAAACTATTTATCTCTCTACACCTCATGTTTCTACACTTTTGGTCAAACATCCCCAATGATCTCAACTCCAATAATTCCTAAGGCCTCTAATCCCAACAAAATGCTTCACAAATACATCACGTCATCTAATTAATTTAAATAAAATAATTCAACGAAATCGGGGTGTTACAATCTTCCTCCACTTAGAATATTTTCGTCCTTGAAAATTACCTGATGCGAATAACTCTGGGTAAGCCTCTCGCATCTTGATCTCTAATTCCCGCGTCGCATTCTCTTTAGCAACTCTTTCCCAAACCAATTTCACAAGAGTGGTCTCTTTGCACCCTAGCTTCTTTATTTCACGATCTTCACAGGTACAGTTTAAACAATAAGATTACCCCACACTTGTACATCATCCACCGGGATTACATGTGACGAATCTGAAATATACTTCTGAAGTTGTGACGCATGAAACACATCATGTAAACTCGACATATTAGGTGGAAAGGCCACTCTATACATAATATTCCCCACTTTTATGAAATTTGATATTAATCAGAACAAAATGATCTGATTTTTTTAGCATATCAACAATCACCCAAATTGTATCATGTCCTCTTGGAGTACTTGGCAGCCCCTTCCCAAAGTCCATCGATATATTATCCCACTTCCACTCCGGAATTTCTGATGGTTCCAACAATCCCGCAGGTTTCTGATGTTCGACTTCTGACAAGTCAAAAATGCATACATGAATCATGTCACATCTTGCTTCAGTCTAGACCATACAAATAACTTCTTCAAGTCGTGATACATTTTAGTATCTCCCGGATGAATAATCAAACTACTCATATGACTTTCTTCCAGAATCATCTTTTCATCTCCGCGTCATTGGGGATACAAATTTTGTCTCAGAATCTCAGCACACCTTGGACATCTATTTTAAAATCACTATCTTCATATTGGTCATTCCCAACCATCAAGTCTACCAACTTCACATCTAAATTCTGAGCCTCTTTAATACTATCCAAGAAATCATTGTTAATTTTCAACATTCCCAACATCACACTCTATGGTGTCATTTCACATACTAAACTCATGTCTCTGAATTACTCTATCATCTCTAATCCTCTAACAATCATAGCAGACATATGTAACTTCTTCCTACTTAAAGTATCTGCTACAACGTTAGTTTACCAGGGTGGTAATTCAAGCCAAAGTTATAGTCCTTCAATAACTCTAACCACCTTCTTTGCCTTATGTTTAATTCCTTCTGATCAAACAAATACTTTAAACTCTTGTGATCTTTAAACACTTCAAGTCTAGAAACATAAAGGTAATGTCTCCAAACCTTTAGTACAAACACCACTGCAGTTAATTCAAGTTCGTGAGTAGGATAATTCCTTTCATGAATCCTCAATTGTCTCGACCCATAAGCTATTACCTTATCATTATTCATAAGCACACCACCTAAACCCAATTTAGAAGCATCATAGTACACCATAAATGGTTCTTCAGGATTAGGTAATATTAAAATCGGAGCCATCGTCAACTTCTTCTTTAGCTCAACAAAACTTTCTTCACATTGGATGTCCCACACAAATGCTTCGTCTTTACAAGTCAGCTGAGTTAGCGGAAGTGCTAACTTAGAAAAACCTTCAATAAAACTTTTGTAATAACCAACCAATCCTAAAAAGCTTTTGATCTCCGTGACTGACTTTGGAGCTTCCCACTGCAACATTGCATCCACTTTGGATGGATCCACAACAATTTCATCACCTAAAATAACATGACCAAGAAAACTAACCTTCTCCAACCAGAATTGACACTTTGACAACTTTGCATACAACTGCTTCTCTTTCAAAACTTGAAATATAATTCTCAAATGCTTAGCATGTTCTTCTTCCAATTTGGAATATATCAATATATCATCAATGAATACTACCATAAACTGATCCAAGTAATTGTGAAAGATACGATTCATATACTCCATAAACACTTACGGCGCGTTAGTAACATCAAAAGGAATTACTAAATACTCATAATGTCCATATCAAGTTCTGAAAGCTCTCTTCTGAATATCATAATCCTTGACCCGAATTTGGTGATAACCTGATCTCAAGTCAATCTTACTAAACACACGTGAACCCACCAATTGATCCATCAAGTCATATATTCTTGGAAGTGGATACTTATCTTTAATTGTCACTTTATTCAGTTGTCGGTAATCAACACAAAGCCTCATACTAACATCTTTCATTTTCACCAATAATACCGGAGCTCCCCAAAGCGGTACACTTGGTCTCACAAACTTCTTTTCAAGTAGGTCTTCTAAATGTTTCTTTAACTCTGCAAATTCAGACGCTGACATCCTATACGGTGCTATAGAAATAGGCATGGTACCAGGAACAAGATCGATAGAGAATTCCACTTCTCTTTTTGGAGGTACGTCGGGAATAATATCTGGGAAAACTTCAGGAAAATCACATACTACTTTCAACTCATCAATCGCATCCTGATTCTCAATAGACAGAGACTCCATCAATGAAAACACCTGAGCTTCATCTTGCATAAAATCATTTAGTTGTCTAGCAGATAAGAATCCAACTTCCTCCTCCTTGTCGGGAGCAAAAAACCGAATGGATTTGATGTAGCAATTAATATGAACATAACTATATTCCAGTCAGTTCATACCCAAAATCACATCCAGACCACTCAACGGTAAACAAACTAGATCAACAACAAAATTTATGTCATAGATGGACAAAGGACACTTCAAGCACACTAAAGAAGTGGTCACTGATCCCTTAGATGGAGTATCGATAACCATTTCTCCACTCATAGAGGATAACACAAGAACCAATCTTTTTACACAATCAGCAGAAATAGAACAATGTGTAGCACCAGTATCAATAATAGTAATTAAAGGAGTACTATTAATGAAACATATACCTTTGATCAAGCGGTCTCAACTGGATGTATGAGTCCCAGCTAAAGCAAACACTTTCCCATCAGATCGAGCTTGCTTTGGTTTTTTACATTGAGCACCGATGTGTCCTTCTTCACCATAATTGAAACAAATTACTTCTTTGTGCCTATAGTCAGTCACCTCATGCCCAATATTCTCACAACGGAAACACCTTTTCAATCCAACAGCATATTCATTACTCAGATGAACAAGTCTTCCGCATTTGTAACACACAATACCAGCAGGAGCACCTCTCTTACTTGGACTCTAGCCATCAACAACTTTCAGTTTTCCTTTGTCAGTCAGAGCATTGTAAGGCTTCCCACGATTCTGTTGTTGCTTGCCCCTCCTATCATTCATGATCTTGTAGTGATCCCGATTGTCCTCTTTATAGGTTCTACAACTATTCACTAACTATGAAAACTTATGAATCTTCTGATACCCAATTGCCTTCTTGATCTCTGAATGCAAGCCATTTTCAAACTTTATGCACTTAGAAAATTCAGCAGTTGCCTCGTTGTAATAAGGGTAGAACTTTGTCAGCTCCACGAACTTAGCAGCATAATCAGTTACCGACAAGTCTCCAAGTTTTAACTCCAGAAATTTAATTTCTTTCTTCCAGCGAACATCTTTCGAAAAGTACTTTCTTAGAAATTATCTGATGAACACAACCCATGTAATCTCTTCTTCTTCACCATTCAGCCTTTGACGAGTACTCACCCACCAGTCATCAACCTCTCCTTCCAGCTGATGCATATTAAAACATACCTTTTGTGCATCTGTACAAGTCCATAACTCGAAAGATTCTCTCGATATTCTTGAGCCAAATATGCGCTTCATAGAGATCATGCTTACCCTTTAATGTAGGTTGATGGTTCCTCTAGAATGTTTCCAAGATGCAGGATCCACCATTCCCACCGGCATTAGGATGATGTTGCACAGTCTGAGCCAAAGCTTGCAAAGCAGCAACAAGTGTAGTATTGTTCCTTCCATCCATTACTCTGCTGCACATCATAACATAAAAAAAAATTAGAAGTAACACGTCGAAAATATTTAACTGTCACACTACTCTACTGACAGTTTTTGCAAAACTTTAAAAATTTACAACTTTTGACTTAGGTGTCCGTTTGACGCGTCATTTGAACCTACGGGAAGATGGAAACATTTTCTTTCCTATAAAAATAATTTAAAATATAGTGGGTAATTATTTGATGATGTTATACCTTTTTTTGTGAATTTCTCGTTATATGTGTTAATGTGATTAGTCAGATTTGTTGTCTGTGATGTGGTGTACTGTTACATGTAAAGGACAACAGGTGGCCTGAAATGGTAAGTTGCATTGATGGATGGTGATATTGATGTGGAATTGTGTTGCATGGTTGGGTCGCATGCATTTCATGTTGAGGACTTTAGTCATGTTTTTGTTGTTGGCTCTAATCCTAGATGGCGTGGATAGGGAGCGAGGTGAATATAAATATTCATGTTGTTGTTGTTGGCTCTAATCCTAGATGGCATGGATAGGGAGAAAGGTGAATATAAATATTCATGTTGTTGTTGGCTCTAATCCTAGATGGCATGGATAGGGAGCAAGGTGAATATTAATATTCACGTTGTTGTTGTTGGCTCTAATCCTAGATGGCATGGATCGGGAGCAAAGTGAACCGAATTTTTCGTGATATTGGTGGCTATGGTCCTAGATAGCGTGGAATCGGGAGCGATATTGGTACCACATGAATAGAGTCAGTGTCTTATCTCATTGCATACCTTGTTGTTAGCGTAAAGATATTTTGTGTGGTTGCTTATGTTTATCAATTTTTGCTCATGACGTGAAGGTGTGAGATGGTGATAGAATATCTATGCATGCTATATTTTTGTATACTTATTATTATACTTTACTTTATATTGTTTTGATATCCCACCTCTTCTGTTTGAATGTTGCCTCTACACGGGTAACATGCAGATAATCAGGAGTAGTTTGTTGCTATGAAGTTCGAAGAGGTTGCTCTTCAGTCTTATTTTAGAGTCGACATTATGCTCTGATACGTAACACCGGGTTGGGGGATAAACACTTATTTTATCTTGCTTTGTTTTGGTGATTTATTGTGGAGTATTTGAAACTTCTGGATAATTTATTTATGATTCATGTTCGATTGAAGTGGTTTTGATGATGAACCCGAATTGTTTTCCACTGCTTAATAAAGTTGATTTTTAAGACTATGATATTTGTTTTTTATCCAAAAGGTTTTATGTATCCCTTTTAATTACTTTGAGAAAAATTTATGATTGTTTTGAGAACGTGTAGAATCCTAAATGTATTTTGAAAATAAAAAAATTACTCTGATTTTTATATGGAAAAAACTTAGATGCATTTCTTTAGCTGTGGTTTATGTTTTTTTCTAATGAAAATATGACAAGCGTATAATTTCCTCTTACACATATGCAATTTCTTCCTATTTTTACTTCTTAAAATATATTTAGGTATATTTGTCATATTTTTATTGGAAAAGTATGAACCACACCTCTAGAATTGTATTTGAGTATTTTAATTTTTATATTATTAATCACCGGGGAATTTAGGGTGTTACAATTTGCACGTTATTCACGTAGAGGCAACATTCAAATAGAAGGGGTGAGATATCATAACAATATAAAAACGAGCATAATAGTGAGTAGATAGTACTTTTAAGTACACATAAAATGTTTCTTTACCTCACACCTTTATTTCATCCATCATACCATAAAATTACATCAACATACAAGTGAATATACGCACAACACATAAAAATATCAAGTCAACAATCATAATATAACGCAATGAGACCGACACTGACTCAATACATGTGGTACCAATAGGGAAAAACTCTCATATTAATAATGTCAACTTAGGGAAACAACATCGTAACGCTAATATGGGCCATCATTTGCCAACACAGGCCATCGTTCGCCAGTACAGGCCATTGTTCGCCAACACAGGCCATCGTTTGCCAATACTAGACATCATTCATGAATGCATGTGACACTGACATGAAACAACGCAATCCACATTGATTATTTTTACTCATCAATGTCACGCTAATATAGGCCATCTTCATCATCATTATCATGCAATACATTATGCAAACCAATCGAATTATTCATACAACATCATCTTACTCAATCGCATCTCAATTCATGACACATTACTCAGGAATATACACAGATAGGCATATATGTTACTCAAATAATTAGCTAATGTGTTCCAATTTATTTTTATAGGATGGAAAATCATTTTAGCTTCGTACTGGTTCAAATGACGCGTCAAACAGACATCCGAGTCAAAAGTTATGCAATTTACAAATTTTGGAAAATCTGATGTTTCAGTGGTAACCAGTTACTGCATAGTGGGTAACCGGTTACACCCCTCTGGTTCAGAATTACAACGCTACTTTCCAGTTGGGTAACCAATTCCCATATATGTTGTACCCGAGTACACGTTCATATTCTTACCCAGTTTGCCAAAAATTGCACAGGGTAACTGGTTACCCTCTGTGTTGTACCCGGTTACACCTACTGCAGAGTTCAAAAATCTGCAACTTTGCATGTTATAAAAATCCATGTTTCTTCCCAAAAATTCAACCAAAACAATATTTTTAAATTACACTAATTATTTACCAATAGTGCCTATCCATTCCATTCAATATTCATCGTCAAATTTCACCAATAACGTACAAGAATGCATCAAAGAGTTTATCAATTGGAAAAACCCCAATCAAGAAAAATAGAGATAAAATCAAGAACAACAATCATGAGACCTAAACACTACTATACACCCATTCTTATGCAACTCATTATAGTGTTAGAATTCCACCCTTACCTTAGATTTCAGTCGATTCTTGATTCCTACGGTGAACCTTCTTGCCCTAGCCTTTTCCTCTTATTCTCTCTTCTACGATCTTCTTTGTTCTTTTTCTACATTGTTTTTCCTCTTCTATATTCATACTCTATTTTATTCCAAGGACCCCTAAATCTTAATAAAATAATAATAATAATATTCTACTACTAATTCTATTTAATTATTATACTATAGTATTAAATCTAATATTTTAATACAAATAATACTAATAAACTATTTATCTCTATACACCTCATGTTTCTACACTTTTGGTCAAACACTCCTCATGATCTCAACTACAATAACTCTGAAGGTCTCTAATTCCCAAAAAAATGCATCACAAATACATCACATCATCTAATTAATTTAAATAAAACAATTCAACGAAATCAGGATATTACAGTCTTGGTCCAAAAATCATCATACTTGCTCTTCATACTCAACCAAGGAGATAGGTTGTAAATCGTGAGAAGAACATGCCAAAAAGAATGGTTAGTACTGAGATTATCAAAGGGGTTATTACATATGTGGCAACCCCAAGTCTAAGGTTTCTTGACTCAAGGCCAAAATTCAGAAACAATGAATCAATGTTCTCCCATTTCAAAGAATCAACTACATGGCGAATGTTTCCGTCATATTTTCTTTCATTTGTATGTCATCTAATATTCTTTGCGTCATTCACATTATTAAAAAGTCTCTCTAACCTTGAAATTATTGGCAAGTACCATAATGCTTTAGCAGGAGGACACTTTCTACTAACATTGTCATTGTCATCGCTATTGTTGTCCTTCAACTTATTGCACGACTCACCATATTCCAGACATTGATATAAATTTTCATACTCTTTCCTGTATAATATGCAATCATTAGGGAATTCATTTATTTAGATATACTCCAAACTCATTGAACACAATATCTTCTTGGCCTCATAACAATAATCCGACAAATTGTTATCTTCTGGTAGCATTTGTTTCAACAAATCAAACAATTTTGTGAAATTTTTACCTGAACACCCACTTTTTGCCTTCAGATTAAACAATTTTAACAACACAGACAATCGTGTAAAACTTGTGCACCTCTTATCTAAAGGCGCATATTTATCATTATATAAAGTATCATAAATATGAGCTTTCATATAAGATGAAACTCCAATATCACAGATCATATCTTCTAGTTGATCATCCATATCTTCATCAACTTCATCCATTTGTGACACCACATTTCGATTTTTATTCACTTCTTTGTGTCACATCAATGCTGTAATCATATAACCACAGTTGAATGAAACAACCGTAATTATTCTACTTTCAATTTTTATATAACAATAGATATTAAGGAACACACACTTATTTTTATTGAAAAAACATTGATGCTTGAATTCGAAGCTTGTTACCCAAATTTTAATATGATCAATGATATTTGTTCCCAGAAATGAATGAAGATGGAGAAGTTTTCATTGTTTTTGTCGTCTCGTTCACTAGGGAACCCTTGTGTGTTATGTACGAAATAATAAATCTCTTATGTTTTAATTTTGTAGGAAAAAATTTCACAACGGTTGCAAACAATAATCGTTGTGAAATATAGTACATATAACCACGATTGAATGAAACAACCGTAATTATTTTACTTTCAATTTTTATATAACAATAATTATTAAGGAACACACATTTATTTTTATTGAAGAAATAAAAAAATATTGATGCTTAAATTCGAAGCTTGTTACTCAAATTCTATGATCATGATTATTTTTAAAAACTGTGATGAAATATATTTTAATAAAATAAAAAAAAATCACGCGCGTTAAAAATGAGATATTACTATAAATAAAATGAGTGTCGAAGATATATTTTAGGGTTAAATAAGTTTTTGATCCCTCTAAATATTTCAAACTTCGTTTTTAATCCCTCCAATATTTTCCTTCAAAAATTGGCCCCTTCAAAAAATTTCGTCTGAATAATTGGTCCCTAACGTCAAATTCCACTAACAACTGTTTATGTGGCAAGAAGGTGGATTAAATAAAATATTTCTATATTTTCATGAAATACAGCGTGTACACTGGCCCTTCTTAAAGATGAATTACACTTCATTTGACCTAATTTATTTCCTCTTTGTTCACCTTCTTCTTCCTCCATCATGAAAATCAGCACCAGACTTGGTTCATTTTTTCATCTTCTTCCTTCTTTCATCTCCGTCCTCATGAAGTCTGATAACATAATGTCTTCTGCTTCAGTGAAATCGCGAGTTAGGAAGTTTTGTGGGTGTCAGGTTCAGATAGTATCGTATCATTGCAAGAATGGACCAAATAAGGGTAGATTGTTTTGGAGATGAGAGTCACATCTAAGAAATCCAAGGCTACTGCAGGAAATAGGAGTCAGGTTACTGCAGGAAATGTGGCTCAAGTACCAACATCAAGAAATATGAGTCAGGCTACTCAATCTGAAGAAAACCATGCACCAACTGATGTGACACCTACTTAACCCGGGGTACACCTTTCACAAACTTCTGTTACCTCATCTGAGGTAATAAGAATGTATTATGGTATAGATCCTGATGAATTAGAGGCATTGTTGAATGATGATGACATAATAGATATTGCACCATTAAGAATTGATACTAGTCATGCAAAGAATAATAGGCCTGGTCCCAAAACCTTTATTGGTAAATGTCCTAAGGTATCAAAACCTGTTAAACCTGTTGTCAACCCAACTATGAGTGACCCTGTAAGTTTGTAACTTGTTCTGATAGACTTATTTGATATGTTATGTTTTTTTACCTTGATAACTCTATATTGTCATAACAGGTGAAAATAATGATATCACCAAGAAAAAAAATCAAAGATTATTGCATCTCCAAGTAGAAAGAGTGACAGACTTAGGACTTTGAAGACAAAGAATATAAAGGGACCTGGAAGGGATCCAAATGATCGATTGTAATACCTTAAGAAGACTCAACTATTGGCAGTGCTAGGGGAAGAAGAAATAGGATGACATCCAGAAGAGCATGACTCAGTGAAAACTCAAGAGTGACACAAATGTGTTTTGGTTGAACCTTATGTCTTATGAACCTAATATTTTGTTATGTACTATGAAACAAATTTATAATGTATTATGAACCAAGTGTTTTTGGTGTGTATTTTGTTATGTACTTTGTTATGCACTTTGAACCTTATGTCTTAATATGTATTTTGTTATGCACAATTTATTGTGCATTTTGAACCATTTATGAACCAAGTCTTTTGTATGTTGAATCTAAAATTATCTTACCAATTACAGTCAGATTATAAGATTTTTATAGCAAATGTTGCAAATTATGTAAACTTAATCATAACAAACAATATTGAAACAACTGCATTCGTAATATTAACCATGTACATTTATCAAGAACATTGAAGCAAGACCTACATTGAAATTCATTACATTAAACAATTCAGTAACTGCATTTGATAACAAAATACACATTTATCATAAAGGACACAACAAGACACAACATCTTTAATCTTCCATGAATTTTCTCAGTTTTCAACTTGGTCTTCAAGTTCTTGTTCTTCTTCCTTGAATCTTCATACAAAGACTTCATATATCCCACAGATGCCATGACTTCTAACTCTGAGTTCCTACTGGTAACATCTCCATTTCCATATTTTTCGCCAAGATCTTCATCCCATATGAATAGATTACACGTATCAGAACTCTTCCTATAAGGACATCTCCAAAACAATCAGCCGTTATTTGGTCCATTCTTGCAACGATATGATACCATCCAAACCTGACATCCACAAAACTTCCCAACTCGTGATTTCACTAAAGCAGAAGACATTATGTTATCAAGCCACAGGAGGACGAAGATGAAAGAAGGAAGAAGATGAACAAATGAACCAAGTCTGGTGCGGATTTTTACGATGGAGGAAGAAGAAGGTGAATGAAGAGGAAAGAAATTAGGTCAAATGAAGTGCGATTCATCTTTAAAAAGGGTCGGTGTACACGCTGTATTTCATAGAAATATAGAAAAAAATTATTTAATCCACGTGTCTTACCACATAAACAGTCGCTAGTGAAATTTGACGTTAGGGGCCAATTAAGAAAATTTTGAAGAGACTAATTCTTGAAGAAAAATATTGAAGAAATTAAAAATAAAATAAAAAATATTTAGAGGAATCAAAAATTTATTTAATCCTATATTTTATAGCGGTGTGATATAAGAAAGTTGTTTTAATATCTTCTTTCTCTCTTTCATCCTAAGCCAAATAGCGTTTGCGTCGTTTTCAGTTAACGGTATATGCTGCTGACGATATGCATAGCCATGTGCTTCACTGTTTTCTATACATCACAATAATAAAATCTCAACGTGGATGAGGAATTTGCACATGACATAGTGTAACTACAGTGAGACAGAAAACTGAAACCATGGCACAGATTACACTCATATTTAAATCATTTTAGTGTTTGCTAGTGTTTGATCTTATTCAACTTCTATTATTCGTATAATTGCATCATACACTAATCATGGTTTTTCTATCGTTTTCAACTCCTTGAACTTTGTGTAAATGCTGGTCTCGTGGTGGTCCCATATAGCAAGTAACTCGAGTTAATTCCATTATGTTGTAGGAGTATTCAGCTTTGTGTTTGACAAATAACAGTTAAAATAATCACTTCCCATACAGTGCGTTTTTAGGTTACCAACAGTTCATGTTAACCTAGCTAGAGTAGAGAGATGTCGATCCTAAATATGATCAATAGTTCAAAAAGTGGGATGTGGTGGACCAACGTAGGAGTCTGAGCGCAAAAGTCAAGTTCGCTCTATTTACTAATGGGTTGTCGGGTTGACGGACTGGCCTGCCAATTTTTTATTTTACAGTTTTATTTAATACATAATTTAGAAAAAATTTAATTATTACCAAAGAGATCGATAAATAAATTTTTTTAACAACCCATAATAGAACTTTAAGATGTCTTAAGTCCAAACAATTAAAAAAATTTAATAAATAAATATCAATTACAACAAAAAAATCAAAATGAACTCAAGCACAATAAAAAAATATCAAAATAAATAAACAATACATATCATCCTAATCCTATTTAAAAACTAACTACTAAAAGAACCCAATTTAGAATTTGCACAAAACCAACAATGATAACAATAACATTGCATAAAACATCACAATGCATAAAATAGTAATGCATAAAATATTAACACCGAACTTTCTCACTGTTTACGTTATATAGACTCTTATATTGACCGCTTCTTTAGTAGTTAAATCCTAAATTTGTCACATGTATACACTAATCAAATCCTTCATTTTCTTAAAATCAATCTATTTTTACAGAAAACATATGAGCTAATATATTGAAAACTTAATAATTATATATATCATACATTCATTCTTTTATTTCAATCATTTTCAATCAACGGATGTACTAGAAACTTATAGAAAGAACGTTACAATTATAATTCAATTTGTCTATATAATAATTTATAATACAATCCTAAGAGATAAGTGTTATTTTTATAGTTAAAGTTGTTTTAATTCTTAAAAAAAAGAGTTAAAGTTTTAACAAAAAACCCGAGGGAAAAATCCGTCCCGTCCCGCCTCGGCTCGCTTTTTTAAGCGGGTTAGGCGGGACGGGCCAACTTAAGATACCGAGCCAAAAATCTCAGCCCAGTCCGCCAAAAATGGCTGATCAAACGGGCTAATCCGATGGACCCAATCCGTTTTGCCACCCTTATATATATGCTTGAGATAAAATACTAAAAATGAACAAAAATATACATTTGATTTGAGTAAAGTTTGTGTGATTCGAGCCGATGAAAAAACTTGAGTAAAGAACTTTAAAACCATAATTTTGACACTTAATTTGAATCATGATTCGAATTAGACTAACAAAACTAAAATCCCAATTTTTTTATTCGAGTCAACTTATTGCTTGATTCGACTCAGGCTTGCTTATGATTCGATTCAGAGAGTTCTATGATTCAAGTAACACTAGCAATGACAAAATCTATTTTTTAATATTGAATATAAAGCTAATACGATATTAGCCATTCATTCTTGTGTATTTTGATTCAAATAATTGATTAATCTGACTTGAATCACTTGTAACTGATTTTATCTCATAGTTCGATTTAATGCATGCAAAAAAACAATTTAATTAAAAGCACCATTGAGTGCATTACACCCAATTTAAAAGATACGTGCAACCTAAAGTAAAAGAGACTTACTAACAAAACATTATAAACGATAAGATAGAAAACTGGACAATTATCAAAACTAAAATCCTTTGAGGTATGTATATATGTGCTTGCAGGAATAAATGTTGATATCGACAATCTTTGTGATGTTTCATGATGACAACAGTGATGAATGTTGAAGTCGGCAGTGATATCTTTCTAACTCTTTGATGATGATGATTAACATGAAGATATCTCAAGCCTCATCAAATAGAAGATTCAAGGTTTCAATGAAGTGCTTATGTGATCAGTATATCCGACAAAGGAACTTAAAAGCTTCAGAGTTATAAAAGAGAGTAAGTGTGAGAGATCGTTTAAAGTAGGAGAGTAACTCCTAAGATACTAAGGAAGCTCACACATACACACCTAAAATAATTTTTAAGGCCTCTCTTTACTTAACAAAAAACTACTAGAAATGATTACAAGGCATATCTAGTTGATTGAGGGACTGTCTACTTGATTAAGATTGTTTGCTAGGTTAAGACAATTTTTTCAACTACCTAATCGATAAGATTATAGATTAATCAATTAGATGATGTTTGATCAAATTCACAATCGATTATGACAGACTCATAATGATTGACAATAACTCTCTATCCAAACTTTCTATTTTGGACATCAATAATCAATTATTGGATGCACCTAACCAATTAGCCTAATCGATTAGGCCATTAATTCAACTCGTAGATTGTTTTTATTTTTGAGTCAATTTTTATGTTATATAAAGGAGACATCTCATCACTTCATTTCACACTAGAATTTCGTATTTTTCTAATTATTTACAATTTATATCTCTCTAAATTTTTCTTTCACCAAAGTTGTCTTAGTGCCTTAAGAGTGAAAATTTCTTGTGAGGGAAGAGTTGTACTGGTGTGACAATGTTGTCATTTTTAAGAGTGTGACACTCTTGAAGAATTGAGTTTGGTTATTGAGATCAACCACTTATAAAATCTCTGTTTAGTTATAGAACTATGTCTGAAAAAGTTATGTTTGACTATTGAGATCAACATATAAAATCTAAAACTTTGTTTACGAGCTCAAGAAGTGGAAATATCTACAAGGTGAATTTAAATAAAACTCCTTCAAATAATGTATGTTTCATGAGTAATAAGGATAAATCTTGACTTTGGATTAAATATAACTCACATCCATATGGAATACTTAAACAAGTTGATCTGCATGAATATTGTAGACTGCCTGCCACACTTGCATTTCAAAAAGAACAAATGTGATATGTGTAAAAAAGGTAAGAAAATAAGGGCCTATTTTAAAGAAAATATATTGTTTCCACATATCGACCCATATAACTCTTTGGCGTGGATCTTTTTGGCACATCCAAAACTGTAAGTATTTGTGGAAACGTCTATGTCCTTGTAGTTGTGGATGACTTCTCTCGCTACACTTGTACATTATTCTTATCTCAGAAAAGAGATGTGTTTGTTGTCTTTCGAAAACTTGTCAAGATTATCCCAAACGAAAAAGAAGCAAGCATTGCATCCATCAGAAGTGACCATGTTAGAGAATTCCAAAATGAGAAACTCGAAAGATTTTATAACGAGAACGGTATTTAACATACCTTTTCAACTCCATAAATTCCCCAATAAAATAGGGTAGTAGAAAGTAAAAATAGATCTCTAGAAGATTTAGCGATCACAATGCTCAATGAGAAAAATCTTTTTAAATATTATTTAGATGATGAGTAAGCAAGCATAATTGTGTCTTGATAAGACCAATTCGAAAGTGAATGTCATATTAACTATATAAAGGAAGTAAACCAAATATCTCACACTTATATGTCTTTGGATACAAATATTTTATCCTTAACATTGAGAAGAATAACCTCATAAAATTTGACGTAAAAACTGATGAAGACATATTTATAAGATATTCCACTTTGAACTAAGAATTTAAAGCATTTAATAAAAAAATCGTAATTATAGAAAGGGTTGATAAGTATTTTGTCCACTGTCATATAGGTGAACTTCGATTTTCATCCTTAATGGTTATAGTTTTTTTTATATTTATTTTAACCCCTCTTAAACTTCAGTCATTAAAAGAAATGATGTGGCAATAACTTTTTATTTTATTTTAATTTTTTATGATGTAAAAGCCAAGTTGACTATTTATTTAAATTTTCAATTATTTTTAATCCATGTAAGCATTTTTATTAATATTTTATTATCTAGATGTTAAATGTTAAAATCTACAACTTTCAAAAGTTGATCTTTGCTACGTAAGAGGGCACCTCAAACACCATGCCGCATGGCTTACATATTTGTAATGAAAGTGTAATTGAAATATATAATTAATTGAATTAATATAATTATATATTTCACTTACGCTTTTATTTTATTAATTCAAATTTCATATTTTTAATTTAGTATATAAATATTTATTTAAAAATATATAATACATAATATTTTTAAATAAATATTTTTTACATAATACATAAATAGGTATTATTTTAAGATTATTTATTTTAAAATTAAATATAAATTGTATTGTTTCTTTCAATTATGTCATAAATTTTGTGTAGTATCGTTTCTGCCAATTATGTCATTTATTTAAATAAATAATAATATTTAAAATTATTATTTTTATAATATATTATATTTAAATTAAAAATAAAACTTATTTATTATGCTGTATTTTTCTTCAGTTATGTATTTCAATTAAACAGTAAAGTTTACACTTTATTTTTTACAATACTATTAAATATTTAACTAAAAAATGGTTAAATTCAAGAATAACAATATAATCTAACTATAGTATAATAAGGAATAATTTTGAAGGGGCTAACTAATTTTGGTATTATTCATCAAACAATAATGATTGATATATGACAAAAAAAATTATAACACATTACAAAAAATAGATTATAATTTTTTTATTTGACATTGGAAAATTAATTCATTTTATTAAATATCAAATAGTTAATATATAATTTTTTTAAAAATAAATGTGTTAATTCTTAGCCACTTTAAGGTGTGTAATGTAATATAAATGTATTAATAGTTTACTAAATGTTTCTTGATAAATATTATGTAATAATTCTGTAATAGTATTATGAATAAATTTAAAATATATAATAAGTAATTTATTAAATATTTAAATAAATATTTATATGATAAACTAATAATATGAAATATGAGTATATATATATATATATCAACAATGAAATACATATATATTTTTAGCAAACATTTATATCAACAATGAAAGACCCCAAAATAATTAGATTATTTATTTAATTGTTGAATTATATTATAATGAGTAATTGTGATGTATTTGCGAGTTTATGTGATATTTTGATGAATATGATATGTGATGTGATGCTATGTGTAGTATAGTAGAAATTAAGAGATGTTGGGTGTTTTAATAATTTTAGATAATTAATTTTATTTATTTAGAATAATTATTAATTAAATAAATAAAATAATAAGAGGTAGATGCTATGAGGAGAATGTAGTAATATTATGAAGTAAGTATGGAAAGACCGTAGAAAGGATCCGAGGGTTAAACTAAGAAAAAGAGTGCCAGTGTCTATAATTATGTATGATCGCTTTAGGAAGAGCATAGCAGAGTTAGGGCATTGAGGAACTCAGAAGGTTTCTGTAGAACGTGAAGAGGAATAGATTGCTGCTAGGAATCTAAGGTAATGGGAGTTTATCATTGTTATTATGATTGATATAGGTCTTAGATAATTGTAGATTTGTGTTGGGGTTTTAGTTGATGATGTTAATATGATGATTTGATGAGAATTGATGAAATTGTAATATTGTTTTATAATGAATTGATGTAGATGATGTATAATAGAACGTGTTGTTATTGTATGATGAAACTATGTGAAGTTGTGATGAATTGAGACCTGTACTGTGTTGGAATCGCAAGAATTTGGGACTGGTGTGGTGTAGAAAACATGTTGGTGCATAAAGGTTGAAGATGAAAATGAATATGGAAGAAGAAGAAGAAGAGAGAGAGAGAGAGAGAGAGAGAGAGAGAGAGAGAGAGAGAGAGAGAGAGAGAGAGAGAGAGAGAGAGAGAGAGAGAGAGAGAGAGAGAGAGAGAGAGAGAGAGATAAGTGACGGCTACTAAAACAACTTGTATACGAAGAATTTGTATATTAAAGTCTTGATAAAACCCTAGTTACAAACTAGTATATATACACAAAGTAAACTGCCACATAGGCCCTAAAAGTAAACTTAATAGCTAAGCTAACAAAACAAACTAAATTACTAAATTACCCTTCAATACCATACCTTAATTTAGGATTTTTTTAATCGAACTAACAACACCAATTACATCCCTTAAATGGATAAAGTGTTCAGTCTTGACATCCTTTGTCAGAACATCTGCAAGTTGCTCCTGGTTGCTACAATGTGCAACTTCTAATACTCTATCTAGAAATACAGATTTCTCCTTGATAACCCATCTGACGTTGATGGTTTCTTCTTCTTTGGAAGCTCAGTTAACTCCCAAGTCTTGTTTCTTTCTATAGCCTGAAGTTCTTCTTTCATGGAATTCATCCATAATTTCTTCTTAAGAACTTCTTCAATACCCACTTGTTAGGATCTCTTTCTGATTCTGTAATAGAATCTCCTTCTGGACTTTCTTCAGAAGATCGACTACCACCAGAAGCTCCAAATTTGTTATCTTCTATGCTTCGTCCAGTACCACTACCTTCAAAAGTTCCACCTTCAGAATCATGACCACCGTCAGATGTTGGACTACCTTCAAAAGCTCCTACTTCATAAGGTTCACCTTCAGAGTCATGATTTCCACCAGAAACATGATCATCTTCAAAAGCTTGTTCTCCAGAACCTACGTCTTATGAGTTTTCCCTTCCAGTAGTATTATCACCACCAGATTCAGAATCTGAATCAGAATCAGATTCGCCATCTGACTCATCTTTAGAGTCTCCAAAAGATTCTTCGTCTTCTGACTCTGACTCGCTTTCAGAACTTTCAATTTCTGACTCATCTTCAGAACCTTCAGGTTCTAATTCATCTTTAGAACCTTCAGGTTCTAATTCATCTTCAGAAGTAGAATCTCCTTCAGATTCTGACTCATCTTCTGATTCTTCTTCAGACTCAAAGTCATATTCGGATTCTGACTTGTCTTTAGTTTCAGAGTTATTTTCTAAGTCTGACTCATCTTCAGAAACCTCAGATTCTGACTTATCTTCAGAATCTTCAAAGTGATCTTTTGATTCTAACTAATATTCAAACACTCTTTCATAATATTCATAGTCATCTTCTTCCTTTTCAGAATAAAAAAATGACAATCTCACATGTTCCTTATCAGATTCATAAGCCATTAATAGCACAGGTTCATCATCAGAATCTTCTCTGGCTATTTTTGTTTCTTCTTTGTTTGACCAACAATCTTTATCAAACTTGCCAAACATATTACAATATTAACACTGAACCATTATGTTGTCATATTTCTCGTTTCCCTTCTGATGTTTTTCTCCTCAGAATAGAAGACTTCTGATACCTACCATGTTCTTTCTGCTTCTGGTCCTTCTTGATAAAAAAAATCCTTCAGAGCCTACTCAACCTCTCTCTCAGAAGTTCTTTCAATCATATGCAACTCTTGTGCCTCTAGATTGCTTTACAACTCTTCTATTCTCATGGTGTCCAGATCTTTAGAATGTTAAATTGCTACAACAATGTATTCAAATTGAGGGGTAAGAGACCTCAATATATTCTTAATGATTACTTGTTCAGAAAGAGTTTCTCCACAAGCTTTCATCTCATTAGTGATCAGAATCACTCTGGAGATATACTCAGACACCTTCTCATTGTCCTTCATGTTGAAATTATCATACTACTTTCATAGAGACTGAAGTTTCACCTTCTTCACTGATGTGTACCCACCGAAACACCTAACTAGTATGTCCCTCACAACCTTTACCATTATCGAATCAGCGATTTTCTCAAACACGTTCACATCCACACACTGATGAATATAGAACAACACCTTCTGATCTTTCTTCCTTTTATCTCTCTGTGTGTTTCGTTGTTCCTCTGTCGCATCTGCTGCAATCGGAACGTAACATTCAGTAACAAGCTCAAGAACATCTTGAGCACCGAACAACACACGCATTTGAATCATCCACCGATTCCAATTCTTTCCATCAAACATCAATAGTTTAGTATTTTAAACTGCTCCTGTCGTTCATCTTCTTTTATATGGACTAAAAATCACACAGATCTTAGATATCACTAAACACTCGTGTTTCCCGATCCCGCAAAATTAATAAATAAAATTCTGCTATGATTCCGCTCTTGAATTCACGTGAATTCAAGATTCAATGAAATCAACTACACGTGCCTCACGTACACTCGTGTTTCCATGTGAATCTAGTCGGAGCTCTAGATATCAATTATTGGTGCATAAAGGTTGAAGATGAAAATGAATATGGAAGAAGAGAGAGAGAGAGAGAGAGAGAGAGAGAGAGAGAGAGAGAGAGAGAGAGAGAGAGAGAGAGAGAGAGAGAGAGAGAGAGAGAGAGAGAGAGAAAGAGAAGTGACAGCTACTACCACAACTTGCTTAGGAAGAATTTATATATTAAAGTCTTAATAAAACCCTAGTTACAAACTAGTATATATACACAAAGTAAACTGCCTCGTAGGCCCTAAAAGTAAACTTAATAGCTAAGTTAACAAAACAAATTAAAATACTAAATACCCTTCATTAAAATGCACAGGAAAATTCTTGTTTGTGTTGCCTCACTGAGCGAGCAGTATGCTTCTTCGGGCAAAGGAGCTTCGCCCAAGTCGGGAGAGCAAAGCAAGGAGGCAAAGGTAATGGTGAGAAAATAGAGCCCCTGGAAAAATATATGGTAGAAGTGGACTCGCTCCAGCTTCGCCGAGCGAAGCTGAGGCGCGAGCTCGCGGGGCGAGTGAATGGCTTCGTCGGGCGAATGACACAAAGGAAAAACCATGCTCCTGGAATTTGTATGAGGGAAGGGCTTTCTCCCTATCCTCGTCGGGAGAGCAAGCGGCTTCTTCGGGCGAGCCTCAAGTGAGGGACAACATGTAGGATTTTAAAGTGTCATAACTTGAGTTTCCCGACTCTGTTTGACATGCCGCTCAATGTGTTGGGTAGCTAACATGATGAACTATAATTAGGTGGAATAAAATGGGTAAAAGGATGTATATTTCTAGTACCTATGCTATGATGAAATTATACTTCTATGTGATGGACTACTGTGATGTGTGTTGTTTGATAAGTTGTTGATACTATGATGATATTATGTTTTTGCCATGATGATATGATGATGTTGTGATGATTCCATGTATATATGATGTATGTGATGACCTTATTATAATTACATGAATGAATGATTCATTTTGACTAGTTGTGGTCATGTTTTATTATGTTATTATGCATAATGCATTCTTGGCATATGTTAGGACTTCGGTCCAGTGATATTGTTAGGACGATTGGTCCAGTGATGATAATAGGATTTTAGTTCAGTGATGGCTGCAATACCATAGTGTTAATTGAGTGCAATATTATGATGTGCTCTGGTTTCAAGCGGAAATCAATCTTATTGGTGGAGATCTTTGGAGAAACGATGACTGAGTCATCAGTGAATTTTTGGTGCCACATGCATGAGTCTAATCATGTTGCATTGCTTTCCTTGTGTAATTGTATAATATTTGATTAAGTGATGCTTTGTCAAAGTGTGAATTAATGATGTTGTAGTGATGATTGTTGACTGGTGACATGATGGTGTTATAAATGAACAATGAAGTGAAGGTGTGAGTATAACATAAATTTTTGATGATGTGTTGTTTCTTACTAATGTGTTATAACTACTATATTTATTCCTTATATATTTTATAATGATTATGATTACTCACCCTTTCTGCTTAGAAATGTTGCCTCTATACGCGGGTAACTCGTAGGTGACCAAGAATAGTTCGTTTGAAGCTTAAAGGATAGCCTTAGAGTGCGTCATTTATTTATATTGAATAAGAGGGTCTTGCTCTAATATGTAACATGAGGGTTGGGAATGTTTGTTTTAAAACTATTATACTCTTTGTTTATTTGAGATGATGAATTAGCCTATTTGGTATTTAAACTGTTCTTGGATTATAAACCTTGAATGATGAAGTATGATGAAGTTTCTCTGAAGTGTTTTTAACAAAGATGTTCTAAGACTATGATTCCACTGTGATAAATTTGAATTTGATATTGATGATTTTAAAGAAATAGTTGTTCTAAATGTTTTCAAAACTCGTGTTATGGAGCATGATGTTTTATATAATGCTTTTATGAAGATGTGACATCCTTGTTGTAATATTATTTGAATTATTTTTGTAAACTATAGGTGAAATATATGTAGATTTAGAAAGGTGTTACAAACAACACATGCAGTCTCGTGGTTGGGGCGCCCCCTTGCATAGCAAAGGTCTAATGTTTGGACCAAGTTTTTAAAGTTGAGGATTTTAGATTTAACATTCAAACATTAAAATATTAATAAAAATGTCAACATAGATTAAAAATAATTGAAAATAAAAATAAAAGCCAATCTGACTTCCACATCATAAAAAAATTAAAATTAAAAAAATCGTTTCCACGCCATTTTTTATGACTAGGATTTAAGAGGGTCTAAAACAAAAAATCTAGAAATGTTAAGAATGAAAATCAAACTTTTTTTACAAGAGTTTTTTCGAAATTCGCCTATATGACAGGGGAAAAATACCCATTAACCCTTGTAAAAAAATTGGTTAATGTTACTTTTGATGAAATAGAAATAGAATTTATTGATTGTGTAGGTTGTTAGACAACGACGATTTATATAGAGGGGGTGAATAGATCCCCAAGTAAAAATTACCTTTTAAAAATAGGTAATTAAAGTTTATTTTGAAATACAATATTGAGCGAAAGAATTTTAGCCTAGATCGAAAAGTCGTCTAAACGAACTTAGTTATTGGAAACTCGGATATGCGAAAACCGTAAGGAATTAAAAATGATAAAACCAACCAACAAAATTGTTTCACAATTAATCATTTATAATAAATCACAACAACCACCTATTTCTAATTCAATTGTGTTAAAAAAACTAAACTTGACAATTTATCGAACACTTGACACGCGATCAATTTTTTAGATTTTCTTTTGAGCTTTGTTGATTTGAGAACAACACTTACAATCAAAGTGATTATAAGCTGATCAACAAAGAAATTTAAACTTTAAAAATCAAAGAAAAATTATATACGAATTGATCAATGAAACACCAAGTTCAACAAATTGCATATAGAAAATAAATGAGAGAGAGAGAGACAGAAAGAGAGAGAGAGAGAGAGAGAGAGAGAGAGAGAGAGAGAGAGAGAGAGAGAGAGAGAGAGAGAGAGAGAGAGATAGAGAACGAAAAAAGTATTTGTTTAGGAAGTTCACCAATCATCCTCGCTATGGCTACATCTCCCCCCCAATTGTGTTTTGAAATTGAGATAAATTTCTTACTTTGCAAAAAGTTGATTATAAGAGAAGTGTTCCAAGAGCAATCCTACAAACCCTTACCGTTTGATGTGATTCAACCTCTTCTCTTCTTTTGATCTTGACCAAGACCAAGACACAATAGATCCAATTGATTCACCATCTCACGCTACTCATTTGCGAGATCCTCAATCTCCAAAGCTTTCACTCGATCAAATCCAATTGCAAACTATTGACCACAAGAACTTCCAATATAATCCATCGTCTCGCACTACTATTTTACAAGATCTCCAATATTCAAAGCTTTTACTCAGTCGAACCTACTATGGTGAAGTCTTGAATAAAACCCCAAATATACCAAAGATCTTGGAGGATAATCCCTAGGTTTTTCTAGATGAAATCACCCACAATTCCCAACCCAATATTCTCGATTACAAAAACCTAATTAAACGCATCAAACCTCGTCTAGATGGTACCCTAAAAAATATTATTATGTGTAGTTTGTTAGTGTGTATGTATATGTTGGAGGTTGAAGATGAATAGCAATGGTGGTAAGTGTTTATAATTTCACCAAGTTGAAATGAAGCATGTATAATGTATTTATAATTGTGGAAATTTGATTGCAAAGAGGGAAACTTCTAAATTAAAAAAAAAAAACCCAACTAATAGGATGTGCCAGCACATACGAGTTTTGTGCCGACACGTTAGCACAAAATTTTCATCATTCACCAACCTCAAACAGGCTATGTTTCGGCCTATACAAGAGAGAGGCTACAACCTTTAAAAATGCAGTACATGTGTCGGCCTGAAAAGCAGATATGCCGGTAAATACTGTTATTTTTCATCATGTGCCAACTTCAATTGGGTTATCTGCATCGATCTATGCAAGACAAAGGCTACAACCTTTAATAACGCAGTACATGTGCCTGCCTGAAAAGTGGATGTGTCGGCACATAATGTTATCTTTTATGTAGAAAATAATTTTTCATATTTTTGGCCAATTTTAAACTTGTTTTGAATGCTTCCTAAGATCTCTAATGCAGGGGTGCACCAAATGACACATAGATACCATCCAATATATATAGAAATTCTAACTTTTCCTAGTTTTGACATCATGCAAAACATCTAATGGTGAAGTTGCACTCACATACTCCCCCTTTTTTATGATGGCAAAACTTGCAATGTTGCATTTCATGTATTCATTAAAGTCTCCCCCTGACTTTATGCTTACCAACTTCATCTCGCATATACTTCTCCCCCTTTGACAACATCGAAACGAAAGATAGAAAACCGTGAGAAGAACCATAATTTAACGCAAGTACCAATATATCACCTAGAGGCGTTTTTGCAAAGAAGAGCATGCATTCACATATCCCCATATATATGGAATGACGCAAGATTGATAAATAACCAGCACAACACATTACGAACAAGTAATGCAATGCATGAATAATAATGAATTCTATGCAATATCAAAATTTCTTGAGTTACTTCTCTAGCGTCACGATTACATAACACAACATAATGGAACTCCTGGTGTTGCACACGCATGTGCCTAGCTTGGAGAAAAATATATCACCACTAAATCTAAGATGAAAATAATGTCATAATATGTGACTAAACTACAACAAGAACGCAATTGCAAGATAGCATATATACATCTAATTCATGTGTTAATGAAGAAAATAATAATAGCAAATACGTTGTTCACCAAGAACATACACTTCAATTATATAGAGTTGATACATGAAGTCATTATAAACATATAAAATGAAAAACACACAATGGTTGTCAATTGAAATTTTTAGAAATGAACATCATGGATTTTATCATTTTGATCATATCATGCATTTGGAACATAAACAACATATACAAAGAAAATTCTTACCTTTAAGGAGAAATTTGGAACAACATTACCTTAATTTTAGTGGAACAGAAGATGCATTCACATGATGTTAAATACTCAAGAAAAGGTTAAAGCAAATGTATAAATTTGCATGCAGCAAAGGTAATTTAAGAAACATTGGAGATATCAATAATCCCCAATTCCCCGCGTATATTAAAAAATTGTCGGTTGCAAGAGGTTTTGTAAAATACCGGCAAGTTGATTTTTACTATCAACATGCTCGAAAACAACATCCCCTTTTTCAATGTGACCACGAAGAAAGTGGTGACGTATCTAAATATGTTTAGTGCGAGAATGTAGCACCAGATTCTTGGTTAGATTAATTGCACTAGTGATGTCACACATGATAGGAATACGAGAAAGTCTAATGTCAAAATCAAGTAATTGTTGCTTAAGCCACAAGATTTGGGTACAACAATTACTGGTTGCCACGTATTCCGCCTTGGTCACTGACAAAGCTACAAAAACTTGCTTTTTACAATGCCAACTAACCAAGGAATTAGAAAATATTCGATTTGCAACCAAAAAAATTTGAATCGGAGTAACCAACCAAGCTACAACCGCGTCCCTTGGAATACCAAAGCCCAAACATAGAAGTACCAATGAGGTATCTAAGAATATGCTTAATCGCTTTTAAGTGCGATTCTTTGGGAGCCGATTGATATCAGGCACACATGCATATGCTAAACATAATATTGTACCTAGATGTCGTAAGATATAGAAGATATCCAATCATACCTCTATATTTCTTGATGTCTACATCCTTACCCTTTTCATTTTTATCCAAGTTGACATTTGTTGAAATAGGAGTGTCAATTTTCTTTGAATCATCCATGCAAGATCATTTGAGTAATTCGAGACAATACTTTGCTTGACATACAAATTTTCCTTCCTTGAGTTGCTTTATTTGAGTTCAAGAAAGTAATTCAACTCCCCATGAGACTCATTTCAAAACTGGGAGGTTGCGAAACATACACCTCTTTATTTATGTATCCGTTAAGGAACACACTTTTCACATCCATTTGATATAGTTTAAAGTTCTTGGAATATGTATATGCTAGTAAAAGGAGTATAGCCTCAAATCGAGCAACCAAAGCATAAGTCTCCTTATTATCAATGCCTTCCTATTGGTTATAATCTTCAGCCAGTAGACGGGCCTTATTTCTAGTTATCACACCATGTTCGTTGAGTTTATTCCTAAAAACCCATCTAGTGCCTATAACTTGACGATTTTGTAGATGAGGGACAAGATCCCAAACATCATTTATTTCAAATTGATTTAATTATTCTTGCATGTCCATAAACTAGTGCACATCAAGTAATGTATCTTTAGCATTTTTAGTTTCAACTTGTGATACGGACGCATGGTGATAACATAAATTACTTATCTTAGAACGCATTGTTACCCCTTTTGTGATGTCTCCAAGAATATTTTCTATTGGATGATCCTTGGAGGTTATCCACTCCAATGGAAGATCATCATCTTCCTTTTGAATTTCATCATCCTCCTTTTCTTGGTTTTCATCTTGTGCCTCCTCAAACTTTACCTCTTTAGGTTGATCAATTCCTTGTTCGGTGTCCTTGAGTATGTCTTCTATAGATGCACCTGCACCACAAAAAATAGTACATTTCCCAACACTATTTTGGAAAGACTCGTCAAAAGTTACATGAACTGACTCTTCGATAATAAGAAATCTCTTATTATAAACTCTACTTGCTTTACTAGATTGGGAGTATCCAAGAAAGATACCTTCATCGACTTTCACATCAAATTTACTAAGGTTATCATTTCTATTATTTAAAACAAAACATTTAAATTTAAAGACATGAATATATGATAAATTTGGTTTTCTACCTTTTAAAAGTTCTTAAGAAGTTTTGTCCAAGATAGGACGTATAAGTACCCTATTTAAGACATAACAAGTGGTGCCAATAGCAACGGCCCAAAAATATTTTGGTAGACCTTAATCATTGAGCATTGTTATTGCCAACTCCTCTAAAACACGATTCTTTCGCTCCATAACACCATTTATTTGTGTAGTTCTAGGAGCAAAACATTTATGTCTAATATCATATTTATCACAATATTCTTCAAAGAGGTTATTTTCAAATTCACCTCCATGATCACTTTGAATGGAAACAGGTTTTGAATTTAATTTGTTTTGGCATAACTTTGCGAAACATGTGAAAGCAATGAATGTTTCATCTTTGCTATGTAAGAAGATAGTCCAATAAAATCTTGGGTAATCATATACAATCACAAAACCATAATAATTACCACCTAGGATTTTAGTCCATGAAGGACCAAAAAGATCCATGTAGAGAAGCTCAAGAGGTCTCGAAGTTGAAACAATGTTTTTAGATTTAAATGAGACTTTTGTTTGTTGTCCCTTTTGACATGCATCACATAGGTGGTCTTTTAAAAACTTAATTTTTGGTAGAACGATTACTAAATATTTTCAACTATCTTAGTAAGTAGATTAAAGTTGATGTATGTTAAGAACCTATGCCATAACCATGAATCTTCACTCATGGTAACAAGACACTTAGCATCTGTCAAAGATACAAATTTTAAGTCTAACATATAGATATTATTTACCCTCAAACCATTAAACATAAAATTCTTCTTCTCATTATGTACTATCATGCAACTATCTTTGGAAAAAGTTACCTTATAACTATTGTCACACAATTGACTAATGCTAAGAAGACTATGTCTAAGGCCTTTAACTAATATAACATCGAAGATAGTAATAGACGAAGGATCACCGTAGAATACCTAATCTTTCTTCTTCTCCACAAAGTCAGAGAATAGAAAGATGTCTCATGTCATGTGTCTTGAAAATCTACTATCGAGAATTAACTTACCTGTCTGTTGGCTCCTAAATTCGACACCCTTGTTTTTATTAATATCAGCCATTAAAGCTGAAGGATGTTTTCGACCAGCTGGGTCTGTCGAAATGCCCATCGGAAGTGGCAATGTACTTAGAGGATTTCTTCCAAGGGAGAATTTGGTTGCCTTCGACGTCGAAGGTGTTTCTCGTCGAAGATGCTTCTCGACGAAGGTGTTCGATTGTTCATAGTGGAACGGTTTGAAATTCAAGCGTTTGGAGGGAAAACGGTTCCCAGCGGTTACCAAGTGCAACGTGCAAAGATCTGGAGCGTCGAACGCTGAGAACGTGCCAAGTGGAGTCATCTCGAAGTAGTGTAACTGCCCGACGGTTACTTGGGATGTTTTAGTATAAATAGTAGTAGTTCACGCAGTTTTTCGCGTGTGTTCACAATTATATACAAAGTCACTCATATAGATTCGAGTACCCAGCGTGTGAGAAAGAATTGTTGAGAATGTATGTGTGAAACACCACTTTTATTAATCAAAGTCATTTATTTTCCAGAAACTTTACTTGCTTTCTTCTTTACTTTTCCTGTCGAAGCCTTTTATTTCAAGCCTTCCTTTATTTTATCAAGCCCACTTCTTCATGCAATTTACTTAAAGCCTCTTTATTTTCTTGTCATTTAACCATTATCCAACTTAATCAAAACCCCAAAATCAACCATGTCTTAGGATCAATCTGATCGATCCTGCGAGTAACCAAATAAGTAACCATTTGGAAGATCAGCGGTTGTTTACCAATAACCACGGTAAACAAATTGGCACACCCGATGGGACTGTGTGTTGATTTTTCAAGTTTAACCTTTTTAAACATAATCTCATCTTTTTCGAGGAGTGTTGCATGTTATTGAGAAGTGGTAGAATATACACTAACGATACCAATACTGCCAGAAGAAGAGAAGAGATGGCGAATCCGCCAAACAATAACGAAATCCCACAAACGAATGTGGGAGCAACGGTTATCCCGACCGTAAGTGAAGCGATAACCGCTGGTTCAACACCAGCAGTAACGGTCACAACAACGGGGCCATTACCTCCGTTCACAGGCCCCAAAGTGCCTTTGGGAACTCCCCCACCAAGGGGAAATTTAGGCACAAGGCCTTATGTTCCCCCAGGATTTATGACAGGCGGTCATAATCGAGAACCACTCTATGGCATGCCAACTTCTGACTTGGCTAGCCTGACGAACGCTGCGTCCACTTTTTCAGACCCTTTAGTGAGTGCCTCTTCGCCACTCCAAGGTTCTGGAGTAGGTATGGCGAATAGAAATAGGACCCAACTCTTAGGAGGAACGTCCCAAGTAGCACATGGCCTTACAAATGCCTCGACAACAGTCTTGAGGCAACAAATGGACGAAAGCAACCATGATATGGTTCAAATGTTGGCACAAACTTTAAGTACAGTGTTGAACCCTCTAATACAAAACACTACCCAATCGAATCAGCAGATGACAGCGCAAATGACGCGTTTGGCTGATTTCTTTGGAGTACCCCAACCTATTCGACAGCCCCAAAGGGCGCAAATAAGGGGAAACCAGGGTATATTCTTAGAGGAAGAAACCACTATCAACCAAGTCCAACAGCCCGTCGAAGAAAACCTTAGGGCACGATTGGAGCAACCTGTCGAGGAACCTAGGGTAATAACCCCAGAGGTAAGGTTAGTTAACAGAAACCAAAATGCTGACGAAGTAGTTCAACATATCCAATATCAAAACATGGGTTTGGAAAATAATTTGGCAACCATGATCGAAAGGATCATGACTCAAAATGGGATGAACATGGGCTTTCGAAGGCCCAACTTTACATCCCCGCTGTCAGAATACGTGTTATAAACAAACTTACCTCCTAGATGTAAAGTCCCTAAATTCACTAAGTTCTCTGGGGACACGACAGAATCTACTGTCGAACATGTGGCGAGATACTTGATCGAAGCAGGAGATATTTCAAACAACGAAAACCTGAGGATTAAGTACTTCCCAAGTTCTTTAATAAAGAATGCTTTTACTTGGTTTACAACTCTCCCCCCCAATTCGATCCATCATTGGACCCAGTTGGAAAGATTGTTCCATGAGCAATTCTACATGGGGCAAACCAAGATAAGCCTGAAAGAATTGGCCAGTGTAAAGAGACGTTTCACTGAACCTATAGACGAATATCTAAATAGGTTTAGGTTGCTCAAAGCAAGATGTTTTACACAAGTGCCAGAACATGAGTTAGTCGAAATAGCCGCAGGCGGTTTAGATTATTCCATTAGGAAGAAGTTAGACACTCAATACCTGAGAGACATGGCCTAACTGGCCGATAGAGTTCGACAGGTAGAACGCCTCAAAGCTGAAAAAGCAAAGGCAACGAAAACTCATAAGAGAGAGAGGATAGCGTATGTTGAGATGGATGACGAAGATCCAGAATCCTTCGACGAAACTATAACTGTCGAAGAAGGAGAAGTCGATTTAGCGGAACTAAAACAAGGGCCACCATACTCTTGCAAACTGTTAGTCCCCTCAAGTGGGAAAAATCCCACTGGTCCAGAAAGGACCAACGATAGGTTCCCCAAAAAGACTTATAGTTTTGATATTACAAAATGTGATGAGATCTTTGACTTGCTTGTAAAAGATGGCCAAATGATAGTACCCCCAGGGGTAAAAGTGCCTCCTCTTGATCAAAGAAAGAAGAGAGGCTTTTGTAAATATCATAATTTTCTGGGCCATAAAACGTCTCAATGTTTTCTTTTCAGGAATCTTGTGCAAGACGCTATCGAAGAAGGGAGGTTGAAGTTTGCTGACAAGACCCCCATGGCTGTGGACTCTAATCCGTTGCAGGTTGAAGCCCACTATGCTGAACCTTCAGAGGTGAACGTGATCGAGGCATCCAGAAGCCAGTCGAAGAGGCCAGGAATCACAATGGTCGAAGTCTCAAAGGACCATGTCAACATGCCAATCTTTGGCAGTTTTTTTGGGAATTTATCCAGAAAGACAATTGAAGCGGTTCAGAAAGCGGTCGAAAGCCCAAAGCTGGAGACAGTCGGAGCCCAAAAATCTGGAACAAAACCCAGTTCTCACTTGGCCGCAGTTCAAGGCCAGACAGCGGACTTGGAGATTCAAATGAAGCAGTTGACTCTTGCCAACAAAGATACCATGAATGTAAACATGGTCGAAGTCTCTGAACCAAAAGCATCAGAGGAGGCCATGAGGCAAGAACAAGCTAACAAGACTGCTTTCCCTCGGGAAAATGAAAATCTGGCAGATTTCCTGCAAAGATGCCAGAAAAAGAAGTCAGAAGTGATGCTGTGTCCAAGATGTAGTTCGATCTTTGACAAAAAAGCTGCTGAACATATTCAAGGCGTAAGAGCAGCAAATAAGAGAAGGGAAAATGTTGATCTTCGACATGATCCCAGAAGAGCCTCCCAAAGAGGTTCAAACCAAGAAAAGAGGCCATTGACTTTCAGGCCTCCAACTAATGTGCCAGTAGATACATGGTACAAAACATCTGGTCGAAAGAGGCCAAGCGAGGAAAGATGGCACTCTTTCGATGTGCCAAGAGGTTCATCTTTAACACAAAAGAAAGAGCCTCAGGTTGCTGCCCCTAAAGTTACACAGGTGTCAAGCAACTACAAAGGGAAAAATTCCATGTCTCGATCTCAATGGAGGAGATACCAGAGGCGACGAAAAGCTGAGAGGGAGGCTGCTAATGAACCAAAGGCAGAAACCAGTTCAAATGTTCCTCTAAGGAAGCAAAGGAAACCTCTGGAAAGAGAGCCAGTAACCAACAGGCTAGTTTGGCCTAACCAAGGTGAAGTTGATGACGAAGATGGTTCTGAGTCTGATGACACTTTGGACATCATGGTGAATATAGTCTCAGTGCTGCCCAGAGAGTTCAACCGACAGGTGGAGGTCGAAACAAGTGATTGGGAAGTGGAGCAAGAAATGGCCAAACATAGGCCAGTGTGCTATTTCGTCATGGATAATGGCACTACTGAGGAGCAAAATGGGTTCTTCGAACCACCTACAGAGGCGATGAAAAATCACCTCAAGCCTTTATTTATAAGGGCTAAACTCGAAGAAACCACAGTGAATAAAATCTTGGTGGATTGTGGGGCAACCATCAACATTATTCCTCACTTTATGCTAAGGAAAATAGGCAAAAGTGATGAGGACATCAAGCCTCACAACATGGTCCTGTCGAACTATGAAGGCGGCATAGGGACCACTATGGGAGTGATCCAACTGGATATCAAGGTGGGATCTATCCTTCGACCAACGATGTTTATGGTCATATCGGCCAAACCTAACTATAATCTTTTGTTAGGCCGTGAATGGATTCATGGTGTTGGAGCTGTACCGTCATCAATGCACCAGAGGTTGCTGCTATGGTGTCCTGACGGGATGGTCGAAAACATAGAAGCGGATCAAAGCTATTACCTGGGAGAAGTGAATCACCTAGGGCTGGCAGACTTCGACAAGAACTTGGCTCACATAGGGCCATGTCCAACACCTGACTTCGACTTGGCGCCAGCGCCAAATACTTTTTGTTCCCTATACCTGCACCCTGAGCATGGTTTTCAATGGGACAGAGAAGACTTGTCCCACATAGACTTCAGTGGGTTAACTGACATCCAACCAACTGGTTGGGGAAGTGAATTCAGTGATAATGACTGAGTCACAATCATTGAAGCGAATTTCGGCTTACGTAGCCGAAACAAAGATGATAACGACTCTCGAAGCCGAAGTAAAGTACATGGCCACACAGGCCAATGATCAACAGTTATCTGCTGCAGGTCCTAGAAAGGATTTCGATCCAGAACCTCCTGATATCATGCCAGAAGGAATGCAGGAACAGAGGCTCGACGCCATCTATGACGATGAGCCTTTGGGCTTCGAAAAGGACCCCTTGGCGAACAACATCAAAATGTTAGCGCAAGATCCTTTAGAAGAAATCAACTTAGGCGAAGGGTCAGAGAAAAAGCCAACTTACATCAGCGGAAAAATTGACCCAGAACTTAGGTTGGAAGTAATCCAATTGTTGAAAGAGTTCAAGGACTGTTTTGCATGGGATTACGACGAAATGCCTGGTCTCGACAGAGGATTGGTAGAACTTCAGTTGCCAATCAAACCTGGGAAGAAGCCAATCAAGCAAAGTCCAAGACGCTTCGCTCCAGAAATACTGTCGAAGATCAAAACGGAAGTCGAAAGACTGCTGAAGTGCAAATTCATACGCGTTACGAGGTATGTCGAATGGATTGCAAACATTGTGCCAGTAATTAAGAAAAATGGTACATTGAGGGTGTGCATAGATTTCAGAGATTTGAATGCTGCTACACCCAAAGATGAATATCCTATGCCTGTGGCGGAAATGCTAGTCGATTCTGCCGCTGTCTATGAATACCTGAGTATGCTCGACGGTTATTTAGGATATAATCAAATATTCATTGCTGAAGAGGATGTGTCGAAAACAGCTTTTCGATGCCCTGGGGCTCTAGGCACTTACGAATGGGTAGTGATGCCTTTTGGCCTAAATAACGCTGGGGCAACATACCAGCGAGCAATGAATTCTATCTTCCATGATTTTATTAACACTTTTATGCAAGTATATATTGATGAAATTGTTATAAAATCTGTTTCCAGGAAGAATCATATTGACCACCTTCGACAATCATTCGAAAGAATGAGAGAACATGGTCTGAAGATGAACCCTTTGAAGTGTGCATTCTGTGTGAAAGCTGGAGATTTCTTGGGCTTCGTTGTCCACAAGAAAGGAATCAAAATCAACCAGAACAAGACGAAGGCTATTCTGGAAGCGAAAGCGCCATCGAATAAGAAGGAACTGCAATCTCTGTTAGGCAAGATAAATTTCTTAAGGAGATTCATATCTAACCTAAGTGGGAAAGCTCAAGCCTTTTCACCCTTACTTCGACTGAATAAAGAGGGATTCGAATGGGGGCAAGAGCAACAAGAAGCCTTCGACAAAATCAAAGGGTACCTCACCAAGCCACCTATTTTGGTGCCTCCTTGTAGCAATAGGAGTATGAGATTGTACATAGCTGCATCCGACAAAACTTTGGGAAGCATGTTAGCCCAAGAAGATGAGAATGGAGTCGAAAGACCCATTTACTATCTTAGTAGAGTTTTGAACGATGCAGAAACTAGATATAGCGAAGTTGAAAAATTGTGTTTATGTCTGTATTTCTCTTGTACAAAACTCAAGCAATATATAAAACCAGTTGATGTGTATGTTTCGTCTCATTTTGATGTTTTCAAGTACATGTTGTCGAAACCCATCTTGCACAGTCGAATTGGCAAGTGGGCACTAGCGTTAACTGAATACTCCTTGACCTTTATGCCTCTTAAGGCAGTGAAAGGACAAGTGGTTGCAGACTTTATAGTCGACCACTCAATTCAAGTTGAGAATATTAATTATGTGGAGATAGAACCTTGGAAATTCTACTTCGATGGTTCCAGCCATAAAGATGGAACAGGAGTAGGAGTCTTGATTATCTCTCCAGAAAAAATTCCAACAACATTCAAGTACAAGATATCAGGTTCTTGTTCGAACAATGAGGCTGAGTATGAAGCTCTAATTACTGGCCTTGAGATATTGTTGGAATTGGGGGCAACTCGAGTCGAAATAATGGGAGACTCAGAGTTAGTCATTAAGCAAGTCACAAAAGAATATAAATGCATAAGAGAAAATCTCATTATGTACTTCGTGATAGCAAATCGTTTATTGAAAAAATTTGAAATGGTCAATATTCGACACATACCCAGATTGGAAAATCAAATAGCCAACGACTTGGCACAAATTGCATCTGGGTACAAGATTTCAAAAACGAGATTACAAAGAGAAATCGAAGTTCGAGAAAAGATAAAAGCAACTTGTCTATCACCAACAGACTTGGAATCGACAAGACTAAGATATGCTGATCAAAGTAACTTCGAAATTTCGTTCATAGATAATTTGTCAGAGCAAGATTGGAGGAAGCCCATTGTGGATTATCTTCAAAATCCAGTTGCTTCGACAGAACGAAAAACAAAGTACAGGGCGTTGAGTTACGTACTCATGGGTAATGAGTTATTTAAAAAGACGCCTGAAAGGGTATTGCTAAAATGCTTAAATGAAACTGAGGCATACATAGCCCTTTCGACTACGCACGCTGGAGCATGTGGGGCTCACCAAGTAGGCCATAAGATGAAATGGTTGTTGTTTCGACAAGGACTGTACTGGCCCACCATGTTGAAAGATTGTGTCGAGTTCGCTAAAGGTTTCCAAGAATGTCAAGTCCATACAGGCATCCAACATGTACCAGCAAGCGAACTTCACTCGATAGTGAAACCTTGGCCTTTTAGAGGATGGGCGTTGGACCTCATTGGAGAGATTCAACCAGCATCATCAAAGAGCCAGAAGTATATATTGGTAGGCATTGATTATTTTACTAAGTGGATCGAAGCTATCCCTTTAGTCAATGTAGACCAAGAAAATGTCATTGAATTTATTCAAAAGAACATTATCTTTAGATATGGAATCCCTGAGACTATAACTACTGATCAAGGATCAGTTTTCACCGGTCGAAAGATGCAGGAATTCGCTCAGGAAACGGGCTTTAAACTCCTAACATCAACGCCTTATTATGCACAGGCAAATGGTCAAGTCGAAGCAGCGAACAAAGTAGTGATTGGCTTGATAAAAAAGCATGTTGGGAAGAAGCCAAAAAATTGGCATAAGACGTTAGACCAGATCTTGTGGGCCTGTCGAACGTCCCCAAAAGAAGCCATAGGTACAACACCATATAGGCTAACTTTTGGCCATGACGCAGTGTTGCCAGCAGAAATTTGTCTTCAATCTGCAAGGGTTCAGAGACATTATGATATTCCCTCTGAAATTTATTGGGATATGATGTTAGACGAACTAGTAGATTTAGACGAAGAAAGATTGCGCGCTCTTGACCTACTAAGGCTTCAGAAGAAAAAAGTAGAAGACTCTTATAATAAAAAGGTGAAACCTAAGGCATTTTCGCCTGGAGAATTAGTTTGGAAAGTGATTCTTCCCATGGATCGAAGGGATCGAAGCATGGGAAAATGGTCACCCAAATGGGAAGGACCATTCAGAATTATCCAGACTTTTTCTGGTGGAGCTTATGAAGTCGAAGAGTTAGGTGAAGATAAAAGGCTCTTGAGAGTAAATGGTAAATATTTGAAAAAGTATAAACCTATACTCCAAGAGATAAAAATAAATAACAAGTAACGACTAAATTAACCATAAATAAGCCAAAATGGAAATTTTTTATAAATTAGCCAAAATGGCAATATTGTCGAATACATATTACAATATATGGTTAAAGGGCTGAATCAATCAGAAGGGGATGGAATCCTTGAGTCGAAGGTATTTAGTTTGCTGCAACTCTAATCTTTTGTTGCACAAGGCATTCGCCTGGGCAAGCTTGGCAATTTGATCGTCGAAGGCTTGAGCTTTCTCAGCAAATTCTAGGCCTTGTGTGATTTCAGCTTGACTTTCGGTGTCTGGAACAGTCGAGAGAAGTTCCTCCTTGCGCTTAGTATTGGCATTCATCTTAGCCTCTAGTTCTTCGATTTGCGCCTTTATGGAAGCATTCTCTCGATCTATGGCATCAACTTCTTCTTGTTTAGATGCTTTTTGCTTCAACAACTCCGCAATTCGAGAAGTTGTCTCTGCTACAGCAGTCCATGCAGAAGAGCTTTTGCCATATAACACTTCAAGCTGGCTATTAAAGCCCCTTTGTTGCCGATAATCTGCTGAGACTTGATCAATAATGGAGTGTAAATCCATGATAAAGCCTGAAACCTCCGGAGGCACAGCTAGCAAGTCTACGACATTCAAAACAGCCCCCAAATATGATGGAGCAGTAGGGTCCCCCTCCAAAGCTTTCATCAAATCCTTCTTGAAGAACTGAGCCTTAACCTTCGTCAAAGCCTCATCGAGAGGAGAAGTTTCAGTGGACTTCCCCGAAAGAGTAGAAGCCTCCTGACTAATATCAGACGAACTTCCCTTGCTCTCGATGATGGCATTCAGATAGCCAACAGGATCAGTTTGCTTCAAGAGTTCTAAGTCTTCTTTCGACCTATGCTTTGTTGAGGTGACAACCTTTGCAGCAGCGTTGTCTTGGGGTTGAGGCTGTTGAGTAGCATTTGCCTCGACTTGACTCTTTTCGACTTGGACTTCGGCAGTACCAGCGTCATCATGATCCCCTTCGCCAGCGTCACCTTAATCCTCTTCGCCAGCGTCACCGTGGTCCCCTTCGTCATGATGTTCTTCCGACAGATCAACCACCTGAATCTCTTTTGGTTGTTGCTCTTCTGTTTGTGGATCTTCTGTTGGTTGTTCTGCTGTCTCAGCATTGGCTTCATTTGTTTCAGTATTGGCTTCATCGTTCGCCAAGTCTTTCTCTTGTGGCTTACTGAGTTCAGCAGAGTCCAATGTTTCAGAAGTCCTTGGCGTTGAGCTTTCAGTGGTTTCCTGGAAAAAGAAGAAGAAAAATCTTCTAAGTTAGAAAGAGACATAATCGAACGTGGGTATCGGCACCTGAGTTAAAAAGGGATCAAAGAGATTACCTGCAAAGGAGCTTCAGCCCCAGGGCTGGAATTGTCGCTTTCGACAGGTTTATTGAGAAGAACATTTAGTTCCTCCTCCGTTGGCTCTTCAATAATTACTGGAGGTGGCCTGGGCTTTCTCCCAGCAACCTTTATTCTGATTGTTCGAGTCTCAGGAAGAGGAACGTCCTTCTTCAGCTTTCGCCTTTTAAGAGGAGCAGGGGGAGAATCGTCTTCTTCGTCACTCCCAGATTCGACCGTCAGTGCTGGTCATTTCTTGGGTGAAGGTGCCTAAAAAACCAATTGGAGTTCGATTTAGAAGCTGCATCGAAAGTCAGAATGTTAAAGCCAGAAGAAAATAATAAAAGTCTGGTTACCGATGCAGAAGGCTTTTTCGAAGGGCCTTCCCCCTGTTGGTTTGTTGTGGTCTTCGTCGGCGCTATAGTTTTCGCCGGTGGTGGAGGTTTTGTTAAGGGGCCTCCTCCCTGATGGCCTTCTGCAGCCTTCTTGGCTGCAGGCTTTCGAACAACTGAAAGTAGACAAAATAATTAACAGGCTACCAGTCGAAAGGGAAAGACAAAGTAATTTGGAAGGATGAACTTACATTTCTTTATTTTGTCCAAGACAAGAACAAAAGACTTCTGAAGTTCGTCCACGAAGTCCTTCTCGTCGAAAAACTCCTCAGTGTAGTAACTTTTCCACCATTCCTCGAAGGACGGTGAGCAGAGAAAGTTAAGCTGATAGTCAAACAACGAAAGGACTGTTCGACCAGCATACCTGCCGATATGCTTAGTGGCAGCGTCTTCAGTGTAGTCGTTGCAAAAGTATAACATAGACTTCTCCCTGGGAAAAATTGGAGAAGGAAGTGTTTGAATAATACCAAACTGGCGAGACACCAAGTTTGGTTGATACGCGATTAGACTCAAGTGAGTCTTGGAGCTCTTGAATCGCAGGGGCATTATTCTTGGTGTGAGAAATGCTTCCCACACTGTTGTATGTTCTTCGACCTGAGGACCACTTGACGACTTAGGATGTGGCCTCGTGAACCACTCTGGACCAACCTTTCGTCGAGCAAAGGGAGCCATGGTCGAAGCAAACTCTTTCCTTTTTGCAAACATCAAGATGAAGTTTGTAAAAGTTTGTTGAAGCTCCAGCCCATCTTCCGTTGGGGTCAGCAGAGCCAATCTGGTGCCTTCGATGCACCTATTTGCTATTTCCGGAGCCTGCTCATTTATTTGAGTCTTCTGAGGTAAGAAAGACTCGAAGGTGGCATTGAGCCACAACTGAAGCAGCCAAAAAGGTCCAGCAAGCAGCAGACTGGCTCTGTTCTCGATGATCTTCAAAAGAGTCGCTCCGTTGCTAATCGACTCATACAGATTCGCCAAAATCAATTCTGCCAAACAGATATTTTGGCCATGGTGGAGTTGGGTGGCGAGAGTGACCGTGTTCTTGGTCACCTGTAAAGACTTGGTGCAAAATACAAAGCGTGACAGCCATAGGGCTAGAAACGCGATATGCTCTACATCCGGCACAGCGTCCGTCGACTTGTCGTGGTAGTGATTGATGTAAGTGGTGTAGGTTGGTTTTGTGGCAGAGAATCCAATCTGATCCTCCGACATTTCCTCTGGGTCGAAATAGTCCCCAGTGGGTCGAAGGCCAGTGATGGCGGCCACGTCGAAGAGCGTGGGAGTCAGCATTCCACAGGGAAGATGGAAGGTGAAATGGGTGTAATCCCAGAAGAGTAAGGAAGCTATCAACATTTCTGGGGAATAATTAAGACCCGTCTTCGACAACATAACCAGGTCGAATATCCCCATGTCTTTCCAGATCGAAGCCTGACATTTCTCCATTTTTTCCAGCCAAGCACTATAGTCAGGAGTGAGGCTAGGGCTAAACCTGAAAGCCCTAACACCTCTATTGAAGAAACGAAGGTCGATTTTCTCCTTAGCAGGATCTTCATTATCCTCTGTATCTTTCTTAGAGCATCCAAACGGTTTGAGTTTTTCAAGTACCGGAAAGTAGCTTTTGATCTTCATGGCTTCAGCAATGCTTGGGTATAGTGGGCCAGACATGGCAAAGATTTGGTTAGAGTATCCAACCAGAATCATGAGTTGGCGTGAATAAGCATCACGTACAGCAATGTCTAAGGGCTCAGGGACCCTTCGTTGGCCCGTGGGAGTAACTACGGGAGCAGTGGAGAAAATCCTGGGTTTAACATTTCCAGAGGGGATGTTAGCGCTAGGAGCGGTGGAAGAACCAGACGCCATTGTTGATACTAAGGTTGAAGATGAAGTGAAGAACAGGTGGTTTGCAAAGTTTGCAAGAGTTTGTATGCAATAAGGAATATCTGAAGGCAAGGTAGCGTGAAAAAGTCCCACAATGGGTACTTGGCGCTATTTATAGTAGTTGGGGAAATCCCCAAATTCGAGGACATTTAATGCCATTTAATGTTGCAGAAGGTAGTGGGACATGTGGCGTCTCCCTGTTGATGTAGCCGTTCTGCAGAAATGAAAGGGTGCAGCGTGCGCCCTCGTTTTTGGGAATTGTCATGATGACAATTTGTGAAAAGACGTTTGGCACGCTGCACGCCGTACTGAAGTGACGTCTTAGGTACGGATGAAATGATGGCTTTTCCTTGGGATTGTCAGTGGTTGGTAGAGGACAAAAAAGTGCACAATTTAATTTGTGACTAAGAGTGAAAAGACAGGTGTCGAATGGCATTTCAAAGAATGCCTTTTTCTTTCAGAGTCGAAATAAGGCATTCTTGGGGGGCAATTTGTTGGCTCCTAAATTCGACACCCTTGTTTTTATTAATATCAGCCATTAAAGCTGAAGGATGTTTTCGACCAGCTGGGTCTGTCGAAATGCCCATCGGAAGTGGCAATGTACTTAGAGGATTTCTTCCAAGGGAGAATTTGGTTGCCTTCGACGTCGAAGGTGTTTCTCGTCGAAGATGCTTCTCGACGAAGGTGTTCGATTGTTCAGAGTGAAACGGTTTGAAATTCAAGCGTTTGGAGGGAAAACGGTTCCCAGCGGTTACCAAGTGCAACGTGCAAAGATCTGGAGCGTCGAACGCTGAGAACGTGCCAAGTGGAGTCATCTCGAAGCAGTGTAACTGCCCGACGGTTACTTGGGATGTTTTAGTATAAATAGTAGTAGTTCACGCAGTTTTTCGCGTGTGTTCACAATTATATACAAAGTCACTCATATAGATTCGAGTACCCAGCGTGTGAGAAATAATTGTTGAGAATGTATGTGTGAAACACCACTTTTATTAATCAAAGTCATTTATTTTACAGAAACTTTACTTGCTTTCTTCTTTACTTTTCCTGTTGAAGCCTTTTATTTCAAGCCTTCCTTTATTTTATCAAGCCCACTTCTTCATGCAATTTACTTAAAGCCTCTTTATTTTCTTGTCATTTAACCATTATCCAACTTAATCAAAACCCCAAAATCAACCATGTCTTAGGATCAATCTGATCGATCCTGCGAGTAACCAAATAAGTAACCATTTGGAAGATTAGCGGTTGTTTACCAATAACCACGGTAAACACTGTCATAGAGTCAAGACACTCAACCTACACAATTAAACAAAGGTGGTAGGTACTCAATTTTCATTGGACCCTTGGGAGTGAGTGAAAAATTGGTTGCGTTTGGGAAACCATTTAAAAACACCTTTAGGAACTAAGAAGCGCCTAAATTTGCATTTTTCAATGGTATGGTCTTTCTTGCAACAATAGTGACACGACAAATTATGATGAGATTTATTTTTACTATTTGAATCCTTTTTTATAAGACTATATTTCTTATATGGTTTATCCAAAGACTTTTTCACCTTTGGAGAATCAATTGCAAATGTAACACATGGTTGTAATGAGTTATCTAATTTTGTTTTAAGAGCACTTGTATCTTGTGGCCAAATGTTAAAAGTTTCACAACTGAACCAATATGGTTCCTCATCCTCCTTCTTTATCTTTTGACTATCTACAGTAGATTCCTTTAATACTTCCAATTTTTTGTTGGTTTCTACAACCTTTACTTCCAAATATGTAAAAATTCTTTCACTGGAAGCTAATTTCTTAAAAGCATTTAAGGCGTCTCTATGTAAATTTTCAAAAGTATTTTTCAATTCAACAAAAGACAACTTATCAACATTATCGTATTTAGAATGACTTACATTCTTTTTCTTGCTTTTATGTTGATTGGCCATGAGACACAAATTTGCCTCTTATTCACTATCACTTGAAATTTTCTCACTTGATGCATCATTGTCGCTATACCAAGCAACTAAGCTCTTTTAGTTTTGCTATACTTGTTGTGTTGGCCTTTTTTCCTTTTTCTTTGTCAGTAGATGAGCATTTCAGTCTATAATGACCCGGTTTTCCATACTCGTAGAATATAATTTTTGATCTACCATTCTTGTTGTCTTATTCTTTAGAGGATGCGATGTGTCTTCTAAATTTTTACAAGGTTTTTTTCATAGTTCTTGACATCATTCTTTTAAATGTATCAATTGTATCTTGGCACAAACAATCCCATTTATTCATTATTCGAATCATAATCGTCACTAGAATCACTATCATTAATATGCTCACCTTTTAGGACCTTGAACAAGAATCCCTAAGAGCTTATACTTCTTTCCTTCCTCATTATCTATGTCTTTATCATTTTCCATCTTCTTCTCGTGTTTCTTTTCATGGTTCTCTAAGCAAGTTAATTCTTACTCATGTTCTTCTAGCTTTCCAAACAAAGTAGTGAGATCAAGTGTTGTAAGATCATTAGCTTACTTGATCGCAGTGAGATTTGATTTCCAAATCCTAGTAAGACATCTCAAAACTTTGTTAGTAGAAATAGAATTGGAAATAGGATTATCTAGTGTGTTTAAACGGATGATGAGATGAGCGGACCTCTTTTACATTTGAGCAATGGTTTCACCATGCTTCATGAGAAAGAGTTCAAACTCTTGATTAAGTATGTTAATTATAGCTTGTTTGACCTCATTTGTTCCTTCATGGGAAACTTGCAATGTGTCCAACATAGTCTTAGTGGTTTCACAATGGGAAATACGATAAAACTCATCAACACCTAGAGTAGATATAATAATATTTTGCGCTTTCCAATCATGTACCCATTTATTTCTATCATCATCATTTTGTAGTGCTTCTGACTTAGGTGTGACAACACCATTAACATCGGTTTAAGGGACCAGTGTGTCGCAATCGGAAAAAAATAAGAGAGTCGCCACCACTACTTTTTGTCCTAAGGACGGGAAAGGAACGGAAAACCCTAAATTTTCAAAGATTCTAAATTCGCGAGTTGGTTAGATAAAGGGAAGGTGTTAGGCACCCTTTATTTCCATTGTTCTAAAGGAGCTTCCCATGTAGGTTTCAGGGTATATCGGGAGTTTCTATTTAACTGTGTTCTTCCCATGTGTGTGTGTGTGTATGTGTGTGTGTGTGTGTGTGTGTGTGTGTGTGTGTGTGTGTGTGTGTGTGTGTGTGTGTGTGTGTGCGCGTGCGTGCGTGCGTGCGTGCGTGCGTGTGTGTGTGTGTGTGTGAAAAGGTTTAATTTTTTTACTATGAGACTCACCTTGGTTTTAACTGCGTGTCTACGTATCTCTTTGTAAAGAAATCGGAGTCTATTTCGTAGTTTGTTATGTGCTTGGTTAGTTTTTTTAAAAGATTATGTAGAATTGCTTTCGAATTTTCCTTGAGCCTTGTCTGAGTTTGAAAAGAGTGATCGTAGATGTAGTTCACAATTAGGCTTGATAAAAATTCTATTTAATCCTTTTTTGAAAATGTCTTGAATTTTGTTAAGTTCATAAAAAATAAATTTGAAATTGGTTAGCTATTTTAATGCACGATTGATAAAGAATGTTTGAAGTTAGTAGAAAATAGTTTTAATGAAGTAATAAAAAATGGTTAGTAATTAAAAAAAACATTGATAATACTATTATATGAAAAATAAAGTTATCATTTTTCTACTAAAAGCATATAATATATTTGTCAAAAATAAAATATTTATTAAAGATATTCATTACTATTTTAATGCAAAAAGAAAATATAAATAAATTTGGAAAAGAAAAAGTAAATAAATAAAATACCAAAATAATAAAAATAATAAGAATTTTAAATATAAATGACAGGGGTGTATTTCAGTTTAGGCACAGTAAACATGGTGTGTAAATAGTATAGGGTTAAGCACTAACATTGTTTGAAACCCAATGCATGGGGGTGTAAATTTTAGTTGAGGTAGTAACTTGGAGGTGTGAATAACAGTGGGCCAAGCCCATAATAAATGTTTGATATGTTTGGAGAAGGTGTGGGAGAGTTTAGCTTGTTATGGCATGCTAGCTTGATCATGATCGTTTAATTTTAAGCAGAGGGTTGCCAGAAGTTAATTCTGGGACGCTGATAAAAAGTATAATGAATGGAAAGTTGATATCAAGAGTTGACTAGGGAGTATGAAAGGGAGACGCCCATGGAGACTAGTGAATGGTCTCCTAATCCTATTTCCAGTTGGTGGCCACGTGGTGACAGCTGGGGAACGAAAGGGGGGAGTATTTAATCAAATTTCTTTACAATTTCTCATTTCTTCTCTCTCTCTCTCTCTCTCTCTCTCTCTCTCTCTCTCTCTCTCTCTCTCTCTCTCTCTCTCTCTCTCTCTACCTCAATTCTCTCTCAATAAGTACTCCTCTTTCTCTCTAAAATCCTAAGTGATCGGTAATTTCCCCATCGGACGGAAATCGCTTGCGCCAGTGGCGGTGGAAGAACCGGACGCCATTGTTGATACTAAGGTTGAAGATGAAGTGAAGAACAGGTGGTTTGCAAAGTTTGCAAGAGTTTGTATGCAATAAGGAATATCTGAAGGCAAGGTAGCGTGAAAAAGTCCCACAATGGGTACTTGGCGCTATTTATAGTAGTTGGGGAAATCCCCAAATTCGAGGACATTTAATGCCATTTAATGTTGCAAAAGGTAGTGGGACACGTGGCGTCTCCCTGTTGATGTAGCCGTTCTGCAGAAATGAAAGGGTGCAGCGTGCGCCCTCGTTTTTGGGAATTGTCATGATGACAATTTGTGAAAAGACGTTTGGCACGCTGCACGCCGTACTGAAGTGACGTCTTAGGTACAGATGAAATGATGGCTTTTCCTTGGGATTGTCAGTGGTTGGTAGAGGACAAAAAAGTGCACAATTTAATTTGTGACTAAGAGTGAAAAGACAGGTGTCGAATGGCATTTCAAAGAATGCCTTTTTCTTTCAGAGTCGAAATAAGGCATTCTTGGGGGGCAATTTGTTGGCTCCTAAATTCGACACCCTTGTTTTTATTAATATCAGCCATTAAAGCTGAAGGATGTTTTCGACCAGCTGGGTCTGTCGAAATGCCCATCGGAAGTGGCAATGTACTTAGAGGATTTCTTCCAAGGGAGAATTTGGTTGCCTTCGACGTCGAAGGTGTTTCTCGTCGAAGATGCTTCTCGACGAAGGTGTTCGATTGTTCAGAGTGAAACGGTTTGAAATTCAAGCGTTTGGAGGGAAAACGGTTCCCAGCGGTTACCAAGTGCAACGTGCAAAGATCTGGAGTGTCGAACGCTGAGAACGTGCCAAGTGGAGTCATCTCGAAGCAGTGTAACTGCCCGACGGTTACTTGGGATGTTTTAGTATAAATAGTAGTAGTTCACGCAGTTTTTCGCGTGTGTTCACAATTATATACAAAGTCACTCATATAGATTCGAGTACCCAGCGTGTGAGAAATAATTGTTGAGAATGTATGTGTGAAACACCACTTTTATTAATCAAAGTCATTTATTTTCCAGAAACTTTACTTGCTTTCTTCTTTACTTTTCCTGTCGAAGCCTTTTATTTCAAGCCTTCCTTTATTTTTATCAAGCCCACTTCTTCATGCAATTTACTTAAAGCCTCTTTATTTTCTTGTCATTTAACCATTATCCAACTTAATCAAAACCCCAAAATCAACCATGTCTTAGGATCAATCTGATCGATCCTGCGAGTAACCAAATAAGTAACCATTTGGAAGATTAGCGGTTGTTTACCAATAACCACGGTAAACACTGTCATAGAGTCAAGACACTCAACCTACACAATTAAACAAAGGTGGTAGGTACTCAATTTTCATTGGACCCTTGGGAGTGAGTGAAAAATTGGTTGCGTTTGGGAAACCATTTAAAAACACCTTTAGGAACTAAGAAGCGCCTAAATTTGCATTTTTCAATGGTATGGTCTTTCTTGCAACAATAGTGACACGACAAATTATGATGAGATTTATTTTTACTATTTGAATCCTTTTTTATAAGACTATATTTCTTATATGGTTTATCCAAAGACTTTTTCACCTTTGGAGAATCAATTGCAAATGTAACACATGGTTGTAATGAGTTATCTAATTTTGTTTTAAGAGCACTTGTATCTTGTTGCCAAATGTTAAAAGTTTCACAACTGAACCAATATGGTTCCTCATCCTCCTTCTTTATCTTTTGACTATCTACAGTAGATTCCTTTAATACTTCCAATTTTTTGTTGGTTTCTACAACCTTTACTTCCAAATATGTAAAAATTCTTTCACTGGAAGCTAATTTCTTAAAAGAATTTAAGGCGTCTCTATGTAAATTTTCAAAAGTATTTTTCAATTCAACAAAAGACAACTTATCAACATTATCGTATTTAGAATGACTTACATTCTTTTTCTTGCTTTTATGTTGATTGGCCATGAGACACAAATTTGCCTCTTATTCACTATCACTTGAACTTTTCTCACTTGATGCATCATTGTCGCTATACCAAGCAACTAAGCTCTTTTAGTTTTGCTATACTTGTTGTGTTGGCCTTTTTTCCTTTTTCTTTGTCAGTAGATGAGCATTTCAGTCTATAATGACCCGGTTTTCCATACTCGTAGAATATAATTTTTGATCTACCATTCTTGTTGTCTTATTCTTTAGAGGATGCGATGTGTCTTCTAAATTTTTACAAGGTTTTTTTCATAGTTCTTGACATCATTCTTTTAAATGTATCAATTGTATCTTGGCACAAACAATCCCATTTATTCATTATTCGAATCATAATCGTCACTAGAATCACTATCATTAATATGCTCACCTTTTAGGACCTTGAACAAGAATCCCTAAGAGCTTATACTTCTTTCCTTCCTCATTATCTATGTCTTTATCATTTTCCATCTTCTTCTCGTGTTTCTTTTCATGGTTCTCTAAGCAAGTTAATTCTTACTCATGTTCTTCTAGCTTTCCAAACAAAGTAGTGAGATCAAGTGTTGTAAGATCATTAGCTTACTTGATCGCAGTGAGATTTGATTTCCAAATCCTAGTAAGACATCTCAAAACTTTGTTAGTAGAAATAGAATTGGAAATAGGATTATCTAGTGTGTTTAAACGGATGATGAGATGAGCGGACCTCTTTTACATTTGAGCAATGGTTTCACCATGCTTCATGAGAAAGAGTTCAAACTCTTGATTAAGTATGTTAATTATAGCTTGTTTGACCTCATTTGTTCCTTCATGGGAAACTTGCAATGTGTCCAACATAGTCTTAGTGGTTTCACAATGGGAAATACGATAAAACTCATCAACACCTAGAGTAGATATAATAATATTTTGCGCTTTCCAATCATGTACCCATTTATTTCTATCATCATCATTTCGTAGTGCTTCTGACTTAGGTGTGACAACACCATTAACATCGGTTTAAGGGACCAGTGTGTCGCAATCGGAAAAAAATAAGAGAGTCGCCACCACTACTTTTTGTCCTAAGGACGGGAAAGGAACGGAAAACCCTAAATTTTCAAAGATTCTAAATTCGCGAGTTGGTTAGATAAAGGGAAGGTGTTAGGCACCCTTTATTTCCATTGTTCTAAAGGAGCTTCCCATGTAGGTTTCAGGGTATATCGGGAGTTTCTATTTAACTGTGTTCTTCCCATGTGTGTGTGTGTGTATGTGTGTGTGTGTGTGTGTGTGTGTGTGTGTGTGTGTGTGTGTGTGTGTGTGTGTGTGTGTGTGCGCGCGTGTGTGTGTGTGCGCGTGCGTGCGTGCGTGCGTGTGTGTGTTTGTGTGTGAAAAGGTTTAATTTTTTTACTATGAGCGGTGGAAGAACTGGACGCCATTGTTGATACTAAGGTTGAAGATGAAGTTAAGAACAGGTGGTTTGCAAAGTTTGCAAGAGTTTGTATGCAATAAGGAATATCTGAAGGCAAGGTAGCGTGAAAAAGTCCCACAATGGGTACTTGGCGCTATTTATAGTAGTTGGGGAAATCCCCAAATTCGAGGACATTTAATGCCATTTAATGTTGCAGAAGGTAGTGGGACACGTGGCGTCTCCCTGTTGATGTAGCCGTTCTGCAGAAATGAAAGGGTGCATCGTGCGCCCTCGTTTTTGGGAATTGTCATGATGACAATTTGTGAAAAGACGTTTGGGCACAGTAAACATGGTGTGTAAATAGTATAGGGTTAAGCACTAACATTGTTTGAAACCCAATGCATGGGGGTGTAAATTTTAGTTGAGGTAGTAACTTGGAGGTGTGAATAACAGTGGGCCAAGCCCATAATAAATGTTTGATCTGTTTGGAGAAGGTGTGGGAGAGTTTAGCTTGTTATGGCATGCTAGCTTGATCATGATCGTTTAATTTTAAGCAGAGGGTTGCCAGAAGTTAATTCTGGGACGCTGATAAAAAGTATAATGAATGGAAAGTTGATATCAAGAGTTGACCAGGGAGTATGAAAGGGAGACGCCCATGGATACTAGTGAATGGTCTCCTAATCCTATTTCCTGTTGGTGGCCACGTGGTGACAGCTGGGGAACGAAAGGGGGGAGTATTTAATCAAATTTCTTTACAATTTCTCATTTCTTCTCTCTCTCTCTCTCTCTCTCTCTCTCTCTCTCTCTCTCTCTCTCTCTCTCTCTCTCTCTCTCTCTCTCTCTCTCTCTCTCTCTCTCTCTCTCTCTCGCTCTCTCTACCTCAATTCTCTCTCAATAAGTACTCCTCTTTCTCTCTAAAATCCTAAGTGATCGGTAATTTCCCCATCGGACGGAAATCGCTTGCGCCAGTGGCTCCTCCTTCAACCACCATGCAAACCGCCCCAAACTCAGCTTTCCAGTTGAACTTCAACCGAAAACTTCAACCCACAATCCAGAAACTCAAGAACCCTAAAAACCCTTAGAACCCTAGGTTAGAGCCACCTTGGGCGGTTGGTGAGGCCGCCGTCTCAGATGAAAGTTTGCCAATAATTTCATCTGTTTTCCTAGATCACCAAGAACCATAAAAACAAGAACCCTAACCCTAATTATAAACCCTAGCACAAAAATTTCCAAATAATCCAATTGATGCAAGCAATCCAACAACAATACCCAAACATAACAATTTTCAAAAGCTAAGATCTCTACCAACCTGTACCGCAATGATACTTCTCGTAATTCCCCTTCTGGCTTTCTCCGATCTCCTTCTAATCCTTTTCTTTCTTTATTTGCAGGTAACGGGGGCTTCAAGAAATTATAGCAAGGAACAAAGCTTCCAATTCTCCAACTCTTCTGCTTTGAATTCTTTTTCACCTCCCTTTCTTTGTTATGTTTAGACTATTTATAGATTTAAGGATAATTTGAATTAGGAAATAGTTTATGTAACTTCTGTTACAAATTTTAGAATTAGGATATATTGATTGTAAATTGATTTGTTTCGATATTTGATTTAGAAATTATGTTAGATTTTATTTGAAATTATAATTAGGGTTTTCTATTGTAATGAATCTGGACCTATTTCTATTGTAAATTCATTATTTAATAATAAAAAAAATCTCAATTTCTAATTTTGATTTGATTTTCTCTTCTGGAAATTGGGCTTTCAATCTCGGGGCTGAAGACAAGTAATCTGGACGCAGCTTCTTGGACAAAGGTTTTAGAAACCCTAATTTTGACTAATCAAAATTTAATAACTTAATAAGAATAAAATAAATAATAATAATAATAAAATAAATAATAATAATAATAATAATGAAATAATAACACATAATAGTAACAAAATGTGTTGACTCCTGGTCAACCCTGGCACCAATATAATAAAAATAATAAAATTGAATTAATTACAAAGATGCAAATAAAAAAAATTATTAGAAAAAACACGTTGACTTCGGTCAAACCAAACATAAAATTATCACATTTTAATTAAAACCATACCCCCTAATAGACTTGAGCAATCTTAAATGGGCTTTAAAATAAATCAGATGATGAGCCCAAAAAATATGACAATAATTTTATAAAATAAAAAACCCAATTGATTTTATACTTAGAACATTCATAGAAATAAATATGCATGATAGTATAATTTATAACAGAAAAAGAAATAATACAAAACTTAGTATATAAATGACCTAATAGAATAAATTGATTGTTAGCATAATATAGAGAAATTTGGGGTATGACAGTTGCCCCTATTTAATTGCTCTTCGATTGAGGATGCGAGAATACAAAGTTTCCGCGCATTCGGTTCAGAGGACTGTTAAATAATGGAAGACCCCAATATTTGACCAAAAGTTTTTAAAAGGTAAATTGTATAATAAACCAAAAAGTGGAAGGGAAAGGATGACGTAGTTAACTCATTAATGCCTAGAGTGTGGGTTCACATATCTATTTTTGCCAAGGGACTAAATCCATAGATGTGCGAAGGGACGTTATCGCGGTTTTCATGTTCTCACCGCAACCTATGGGGTAAGTAATGCAGGTGCTAAATCCATTTATTCCAAGGGACTGAACTAATGGAGTTGAAAAATATCTGAGAATAAACTTACTAAAGCTTCGAGACTAACATAGTAAGTTGAACTGTAGATTTGCAACATCAATCACAACCTAGGGCATAAATGACGCGATATCAATCTTATTTATGCCAAGGGGATAAACTAATAAGATTGAAAATTTGGAAAATAACTTATCATTGTTCAGGAGCTTAAGGTTATATCCGATTTGCATATCTACCACTACCTGGAGGTTATGCGGGTATCAACTCTATTTATTCCTAGAGACTAATCCAATAGAGACATAAAAGGGTCTGAAGAAAAACTAGCTAAGGCTTCGAGACTAACATAGCGAGTTGTATTGCAGACTTGCATATTTATCACAACCTAGGGGATAAATTATGCAGGAAAATTTGAATTTGAATTTGATAATTTAAACTTGGATGACTAAGCCAAAGATATAAATCGTTGATATACCACTTAGTGAAGTTCTGGTTGTAGTACCTCTAAATGTTGTGTTTGTTCTCAACTAAGGAAACTATCAGTGTAAAAGTTAAGGTTTGAATTTTTTTATTCGTGCAGGTGTCTTAGCTAGTAAATAGGCCTTAAGATATTTCATAGTATTCTTGTGCCTTGTGATTGAATGAAATGTATAACTGTTGTGTTTATGTATGATGCCCAATGATAATGTCATTGATATGTACTTCGTATGTATATGCACCAAGTATTATGAATGTTTTGATGATTTGACATGGTTATGCTTGATGCATGTGTTAATGCATGGCATGCTTTTGTAATGTATGCTTGATGATAATGCTTTTGATGAAATTTTTGTATGCTAGATGTAATTATGATAATGTTATGAGTGAGATGTGTAAGGCTGTTTACACTTGAATGTTAGTGGGAGATGTATGAGACTGTTTATACTTGAATGGAATGTTGATATAATTGCATGAGGTTGCTCATCGCTCATAGGGTTGCCTACAATGAAGTATCAATGCGAATGCCTGAGGCTGCTGACGTCTTTATGAAATGCATGTGGTGTATGAGACTGCTCATGCTTCGTAAGGGTGCTTACGAATGAATTGATAGATGAAGTTATGTCATGATTGATTAATGCAACAAATATGTTATTTAAAGTTGAATTGTTGCCTTACATGTAGGCTACCAGACAGGACTGAACTTTGAAATGATTTTCTAGACAAGAACTAGGTTTGACTCGATGAACAAATTGATAATAGGTATCAGTAAGGTTACCGAGAGACAAACATAGTAAGGTCACTAACGTCGGTAGGGTTACCAGAAAGTAATCAAGATAGTAAGGTTACTGGAAAGCATCAATCAGGTGATTGAAAAAAATGAACAACAGTAAGGTTATTGGCGTCGGTAAGGTTACCCGAAAACATCAATCAGGTGATTGGAAAAATGAACCACAGTAAGGTTACTGGCATCAATAAGGTTACCAGAAAACATCAATCAAGTGATTGGAAAAATGAACCACGGTAAGGTTATTGCCATCGGTAAGATTACTGGAAAACATCAATCAGGTGATTGGAAAAATGAATCACATTAAGGTTATTGGTGTTGCACCCCAAAATTCTCCCTCCTAATTGTCCCGCTATCTGGCTTAGGCTTTTGCATTCACATCTTTTCATTAGGTCATTTACACTAACATAGCATGCATTTGCATTGAAAAAAACCACCCGAGGTTCAAAAGATCAGTAAATATGAAGCTAGGGTTTATAACTGATTTGGGAGGTATATGTTGAATAATATTGATTATTCTGGTTCTTCTTGGTGTACCAGCTTGTGGAATTAGGGTTTTGGTTCATGTTCAGTTTGGACTTCTTCTCCATCAGGAAATAAGGCTATTCTCTTCGTCTGAACATCAAGTTGCAAGGTTTTTCTTGCCAAGAACTCGAGGGTATGACGTAGCATACATGGTCTTTGAATCAAGATGTTTCCTCATATGAGTGTTCTTTTCGTTTCATCAGGGTTAATGACTATGGCATGGCATTCGTCCATTCCCCAATTAACCAATTCAGGTTTGGTTGAATCATATTTTGAAGATGCTTCATCTGGATGTTTCTCTATACATTTGAATTGAGGAATCAAGGTCGTGAGGAGTGGTTATCAGGATTTCTTTCTCTTCAAGATATAATTGTTTTTATCCATTCTCGACAAGTGTTGGGGTTTTCATTTGTGCAACTAAGGTTTCATGTCAAGATAATTATTTCGTGATTCAAACCTTATCGTCCATATGTAAGATGTTCCTCATGACACTAATTTCGAGTTGAGATAACCGGTCATTAAGGGCAGAGGATGGATTGTGAAGCGTGATTCATGGCATAAGATATGAATTTGTGGACTTATTCTTAATCAAGGCAATACGAGTAGATTTGGATGGATGTAGGATTCTCATTAAAGGATTCATGCAAGGTGATTCAGGGTTCATTCATTATTTGATTAAGGATTTTTATTCAAATATTCAACATAAGTTCAATTCATTCATCTTGTATCACAGTTCATTTTATATGATAAATTAAGGAAAACTTGGAATTTAAATGAGAATGGGAAGGAAAGATCCATTCAAAATCCATTCAAGTGGTTACTTTGGTTATAGTTTGTCAAATTGGATTAACTTTTCTTGAGATGCAAGTGTGTGGATTGTTTGGAGTTCGAGTTTCGAAAAAACAAAAGTAATAGGCATAATGATCATTCGATTGGATATAGTATTTTCGGCAGCAGAGATCTTCAAAATGCATCTAGCTCATTTGGATCAGCTTCATTGTATAATAAAATTAATCATGGTCACAATTTGGCTAATGGAACTGTTGAACCACAACGTTTTTCCTCTAGAGGGAACTTTGGTCAACATTTTAATTATTCAAATCCACAGTTTGATGAACAAAAAAATTTCTCAAACAATTATGCTACTGAAAGTCAACAGCCCCTCGGTTACTCCAATCAATCATTACATGGTTGACAACAACATTCTTATGCCCCTCATGTTGGAAGACTATCTTCTGGGCATCCTGCTCATGCCTTGGTTACCTTTGGATTTGGTGGAAAACTCATAATAATGAAAAATTCTAGTCTTTTGAGGTCAAAATATGGAAGTCAGAAGAATGTCGTACATGGCTATGTTTCTGTGTTAAACTTGATAGAAGTTATATCAGGAAGTATTAGTTCTTCTCGTATTGGAAATTATGCTGGTGATTATTTTCGTGCACTTGGGTAGTAATTTTTCCCAGGTCCATTGATTGGTGGAAGTGTTGGAAGCAAATAGTTGAACAAATGGATAGATGAGAGGATTCCATACTGCGGATCTCCTGGCATGGATTATAAGAAAAGTGAAAGAATGAGACTCCTTCTATCCTTGATTAAAATAGCTAGTCAATATTTTGGAAAACTACATTCTCCTTTTGGCAGGGACAACATACTAAAAGAAAATGATAGTCTTGGGTCAGCAGTTACCAAGCTTTTTGCATCTATCAAGATGAGTAGTAAGGAGTGTGGTGTATTGAGCCACTGTCTGCATAATATGCCTTATGAAGCACAAATGCTGGTAACAACTTCGGAGGTACATAATCTTCTTGTCTCTGGTAAAAAGAAGGAAGCTTTTCAATATGCCCAAGAAGGTCAGTTGTGGGGACCTGCACTTGTTCTTGCTTCACAACTAGGTGAAAAGTTCTATGTTGATACTGTGAAGCAATGGCACTTCGTCAACTGATTGCAGGGTCTCCCCTATGCATATTATGCCTTCTAATTTCTGGATAACTAGCTGAAGTTTTCTCATCCGACAGTTAAAATAGTGGGGACCCTAGTGCTTTAATATGCCTCAGTATTTCGCATAGCTTCAGTTCAGATCTAACGGCATGCTTGATGATTGGGAGGAGAATTTGGTTGTAATAACTGAAAATAGAACTAAAGATGATGACCTTGTAATTATTTATCTTGGTGTTTGCTTGTAGAAGGAAAAACTGTGAGAGTTGTTTCTTTTTGATGATCAGTCAGATGAATACAAAGAGAGTGTTCTCCCTGCTTCTGTTACTGCAAGAGTCAACATCCTTCCATTTTTCCATTCAGAATAATTCAAAAAAAATAAAATAATGGACTAACTTCCATAACAGAATCCTAACCAACTTTCAGCTAATAGCTTCAAAGGCTAACAACTTGCTAATAAAAAAAACATAATTTCATATTAAATCTCATCCATCCAAATCTCTAACAGAAAGGAAAATCAATAGTTCAAATCAATTCAACCTCTAACTAACTTTCTAATCTCTAACCAACTATATAACAGAATTCTCACTTGGTATCGAGGCATTCTTCATTCTCATCAGAGGAGTCACCAAAGACTAGAAAATTCTCCAATCTTTCTTTCTGAAAAATTCACACAACCTTCATCTTCATTCTCTTTCTTCACTGTTCATCTCTCAGGATTCCTCAATATTCTACAGAATCACAAGAAAATTCTCTGAAGAATCACAAAAAAGCTCTCTTTCTGCAATTCCTCTCCATTCTTCTGCTCTCTTCTTCATCAACAACATCGATTCTGCAATAGCAGCATCATCTGCCTCGATATCTTGTTTTACATCTTCACAATCATCAACGCATTTTCTTCTATCTACAAGCAACAAAATCGCGCATCAATCTTCAACATGACGTTGTAAATTGAATCAAAACAAGGTAAAAAGAATATGCAAGGAAAAATGGGAGATTGACACAAGAAGAAGAGGAACTTAAAGCGGAAATGAGTAGAGGGCAAGAACCATTACCTGTATCATCTTTTGGTTTTCTGCTCGATTGAATCCACGACGACAGGGAGGGGTGAGCGGAGTTTCGAAGCAGAGAAAAAGTTTGTGAATCGGAAACAAATTTGAGAAGTAATAGCGACTGAAGTAGAGTGACGAAATGAACAAGAAGAACTACTGCGTGATCGAATGAGCAAAGTGGCTAAGCAGAGTTGAGCGGCAACATTTGTTTTGATCGGAGATGAGACGTGTCGAATGTTCTCCGACAGATCTAGGTTGAAAACAAATGTTGGATTCAGAGACGGGAGGTCGAAACGAGCGGACTGGTGGTGGCAACTGTTGATTCACAGAGTTAAGTTTAGCACGATGGCGATAGGAATCAAAGGAAGAGAAGTCGCCGCGGTTGCAAGTGAGAGGGAAATAAACCTTGATTCAAAAGGAGTTCAATAGTCATACTTCAACCCTAAAGAACATAACAGGACACCATTTCTTCTTTTTCACTAATTTTTGTTTTCTTTTAAATATAATTTAAAAAATATAGATCATGGGTGTTGGCTCCCAAATTCGACACTTGCTATATTTGGTCTGTTTGACCAAACAATTGGAAATGAACTACACCAGGATGTGTAATTCGACGCATGAGATAAGTTAAGGAAAAGGATCCAAGGTATAATAAGAAAGCTTCGACCAAAGGTTCATTCGACCGAGGCAGATGTAGGTTGTTTCGACTGAAGGGAAGTGTTCGTGCCTTGGTACATGGGACGAAGACCATTTTTGAATTTGAATTATTGGAGGGAAAGGTGGTTTTTATCAGCGTCTAAGGGAAGGAAACGTGGCAAAAGGTTATGGGCCGAGAGGCATGCAGGAGACACTTGTCTTCATCCTAGCGCAGAATGTCCCCTCGACGGTTACCTATTTTTAGTATAAATTAAGAAGTTTGTGTAATTTTTAGTGTGTGCAACTTATAGTACAAAGTCTCTCAAATATTATCCAAGTAACTACTACGTGAGAAAGGATAAAAAGCATAGCAATGTACGTTAGAAACACCTTTTTTACTTAATAAAAGTCTTTTCGCTTTACTTTACCATTATCTTGCAAAGTTATCTTTTACTTCTTTTTACTTCTTTTACTTGCATTTTTATGTTTTCATTTACTGTTCAACAATCTTAAACATCTCTCCCCTGGGTCGAACGTGCGTTCTTCCTACTCACTCATTTTACATAAAGATTAGCATATGTTCTGGGATTAGTTTGGTCGATCCCGCAAGCAAACCAAAAACTTACCTTTTTGGAGACCAGCGGTTGTTTACCAAAAACAACGGTAAACAAATTGGCACACCCGGTGGGACGTTTCTAATTGTCTATGTTATTGTGTTTTTTTCTGTACAGTTATAACATTGCATGTTATTACAGATTGGTAGAATAACCAACAAATATATTGTTAGGAAAGAAAGCGGAGAGAATAGTATGGCTAATGAGCCAAACCATGGAGAGATACCTCCACCGATCACAGGAACAGCAATTACTACTGTTGTCGAAGGGACTATCCCAACTTCTGTCGGATCCATGCCAACGTTAACCATGAATCAAACTGGACCCTTACTTACGTATATGGGTCCAAGAGGTCCTTCAGGAACACCCCCACCAAGGATGAACCTAGGGTCTCGATCAACTGTACTCCCAGGCTTTTCTACAACCTGGATGGGTCGAGAACAGCCATATGGCATGCCAACTACTGAAATGGCTAGCCTTATGAATGTTGCGTCTACTTTCTCAGAACCTTTGGTAAATGCTACATCGCCATTACAGGGATCTGGAGCCAGTAGAAACCAATTTTTAGGAGGGCCATCTCATATGATACCAAGTCTCACAAATGCTTCGACAACAATTTTGAGGCAACGGATGGACGAAAGTAACTATGAAATGGTACAAATGTTAGCACAAACTCTAAGTACAGTACTAAATCCCCTCATTCAGACTGCCACGCAGTCGAATCAACAGATGACAGTGCAGATAACGCGCATGGCTTAATTCTTTGGGGTGCCTCAAGCTGCTCCACTACCACAAGTTGTTCGACAGCCCCAGAGGGTACCAATAAGATTAAATCAAGAGGTAATCATGGAAGAAGATTTGACCATTAATCCAAACCCCCAAGTTCCAAGGATCGAAGTAGAACAACCAAGATTAGAGATACCTCGAAACCATCGAGAAATCGATCAGGGCGTTATTCTGGCAAATAGAAACCAAAATGCTGACGAATTAATACAACAAGTTCGACACCAGAACTATGGGGCGGATAATAATTTAACCGCTATGATCGAGAGAATCATGCTTCAAAACGGGATGAATGTTGGTTTCCATAGACCAAACTTTACATCCCCATTGTTAGAATATATTCTGTAAACAAACTTACCACCTAGGGGAAAAGTCCCAAAATTCACTAAATTTTCGGGGGATACGACAGAGTCGACGGTCGAACATGTGGCTAGGTATTTGATAGAGGCGGGAGAAATAGCAAACAATGAAAACCTTAGAATCAAATACTTTCCAAGTTCATTAACTAAAAATGCTTTTACTTGGTTCACTACCCTCCCAGCCAATTCGATCCACAACTGGAACCAATTAGAAAGATTGTTGTTCCATGAACAATTTTACATGGGTCAAACCAAGATAAGTCTAAAAGAATTGGCTAGTGTAAAAAGAAGGTTCACTGAGCCAATTGATGAATATCTAAATAGATTCCGACTACTCAAAGCCAGATGCTTTAACCAAGTACCTGAGCATGAATTAGTTGAAATAGCAGCAGGTGGCCTGGATTATTCGATTAGGAAAAAGTTGGATACACAATACCTAAGAGATATGGCCTAACTTGCTGATAGGGTTCGACAAGTAGAACGCCTTAAGGCTGAAAAGGCCAAAACTGCTAAAACTCTTCGACGAGAAAGGGTAGCTTATGTCAAAATGGATGATGACGATCCAGAGACATTTAGTGATCCTTTAGATATCGAAGAAGGCGAAATTGATCTAGCTGAATTAAAAAATGGACCACCATATGCTTGTAAATTGTTGGTGCCATCAAATGGAAAAAATCCTGTGGAACCTGAGAAAAGGAGTGATAAATTTCCTAAGAAAACTTATAGTTTCGACATATCCAAGTGTGACGAAATATTCGATCTATTAGTTAAAGATGGACAGATGATAGTGCCCCCAGGGGCCAGATTGCCTCCTTTAGAACAAGAAAGAAAAGAGGTTTTTGTAAATATCATAATTTTTTAGGACATAAGACCTCACAATGTTTCCTTTTCAGGGATCTCGTTCAACAAGAATTGAATGAAGGAAGGCTGAAATTTGCTGATAAACCAGCAATGAAAATCGACACCAACCCACTACAAGCAGAAGCTCATTATGCCGAACCAGTTGGCATTCATATGGTAGAAGTGTCTGAAGATTTCATCACAAAACCCGTCTTCGGAAGTTTCACTGGGAACATCTCCAGGAAAACAATCGAAGGAGTGAGAAAGGCTACTGAAGGCCTGGATTCGAAAAAAGAAGTTGACCAAGCGTCAAACAAAAAGGCTACTGTTGGCCTGAAATTGATCAAAGGAGTTACCGAAAGCTCCAGCAAAAGAACCATCACAGGTTCTTATTTGGATGCTGCAAAGGGTTCGACAGAAGCCTTGGAGACCAAAATGCAGAAGATGAACCTGGCTGCCAAAAGCAACCTGCAGGTTAATGTGGTCGAAGTCTCTGGAGCTAGAGTTTCAGAGGAAACCCTTCGACAAGAGGAGGTAAAAAAAACTGCATTCCCAAAGGAAGATGAAAATTTGGCAGATTTTTTGCATAGATGTCAAAAGAAGAAATCAGAGGTTATGCTATGCCCTAGGTGTAGCTCTATTTTTGATAAAAAAGGCCGCTGAACACATACAGGTGATGCGGGTTGTAAAAGCAAAACAGGGTACCAATGCCCAACAAAGAATGGGTCCAGAAATTCGATTTGACCCCAGAAGGGGACATTAACAAAGACCCATGACTCAAGAAAGGAGGCCACCAACTTTTAGGCCTCCAACTAATGGGCCTACTGATACCTGGCTGAATACCATGGGAAGAAAACGACCAAATGAAGAAAAGTGGCAGACATTTGATGTGCCTAGAGGTTCCTCTCTAGATTACAAAAAGGAATACCATGCCTCTGCATCGAACAAAATGACCCATGTGTCGAGAAACTATAAAGGAAAGAATCCTATGTCTCGTTCACAATGGAGAAGGTTTCAACGACAGCGAAAAGCTGAGAAAGAGGCAGTTGGGCCTCATCCAGAAGTTAGCACCAATGTGCAGAAAAGACAAAGGAAACCTCTGGAGAGAAATCCTATGCCCTGGGCGGAAGAGTGTGGGTCGAATGATGATGACTCCGACTCTAGTGACAGTTTGGAAATCATGGTGAATGTCATATCTGTGCTGCCCAAAGAATATAACCGAGAGGTCGAAGTCGAAGAGACTGACCTAATGGTTGAACAGGAATTGGCTAGACATAAGTCAATATGTTATTATATAATGAATAATGGATGCATGGAAGAACAAAACGCATTCTTTGAACCCCCAACAGAGTCAATGAAGAGCCATCTGAAACCACTGTTTATTAGAGCTAAAGTTGGGGAGGTAACCATAAACAAAATTCTGGTTGATTGTGGGGCAACCATTAATATCATACCATAATTTATGCTGGAAAATTTAGGCAAAGGAGATGCCGACATAAATCCACACAACATGGTCTTATCCAACTATGAAGGGGGCATTGGCACCACAATGGGTGTCATTCAACTCGACCTTAAGGTGGGCTCAATCCTTCGACCCACCATGTTCATGGTTATTTCCGTAAAGCCCAACTACAATCTACTCCTTGGTCGAGAGTGGATACATGGCATTGGAGCAGTTCCATCTTCGATGCACCAAAGGGTCATAATGTGGCGCCCAGATGGCATTGTGGAGAACATTGAAGCAGACCAGAGTTACTACCTGGGTGAAATAAATAGTGTCGGAAAGAATGATTTCGACATGAATTTGGCTCACATAGGGCCTTGTAACCCACCAGAGTTTGATTTGACTCCAACTCCAAATGCGTTCTGATCTCTATACCTGCACTCTGATTATGGTTTCCAGTGGGATAGAGAAGATTTATCCAACATAGACTTTGGAGGAATCAACGATATACGGCCAACAGGCTGGGGCAGCGAATTTGATGATGATGACTGAGTCATCAACTCTCCAAAAGATTTCGGTCTATGTGGCCGAAAACAGAATGATAGCGGCTTTAGAAGCTGAAGTTAAATATGTGGCTTCCAAGGCCAATGAACAAGTTATGTCGAAGACAGGACCTGGGAAAGACTTCGATCTTGAGCCTCCCGACTTGGGAACAGAAGACTTTGTAGACCAGAGGTTAGACGCCATTTATGAAGACGAACCTCTTGGTTTCGAAAAGGACCCGCTGGCGCACAATGTCAGAATGTTGGCCCAAGATCCTCTAGAAGAGGTAAATCTAGGCGAAGGTCCTGTGAACAGGCCCACATACATAAGCGCAAAGATGGATCTAGGACTCAAGGTTGAAATGATTAAATTACTGAAAGAGTTCAAGGATTGCTTCGCGTGGGACTATGATGAAATGCCTGGTCTCGACAGAGGATTGGTCGAGCTGCAGTTACCAATAAAGCCTGGAAAGAAACCCGTCAAGCAGACTCCAAGACGGTTTGCACCAGAGATTTTATCAAGAATCAAAACGGAAGTCGAAAGGCTGCTGAAGTGCAAGTTCATTAGAACAACCAGGTATGTCGAATGGATTGCAAATATTGTACCTGTTATAAAGAAAAATGGTACCTTGAGGGTGTGCATTGATTTCAGAGATCTCAATGCTACGACCCCCAAAGACGAATATCCAATGCCAGTGGCGGAAATGCTTGTGGATTCTGCCGCTGGTTTCGAATACATGAGTATGATGGATGGCTACTCTGGCTACAATCAAATCTTCATTGCTGAAGAAGATGTGTTGAAGAAGGCCTTTCGTTGCCCTGGGGCTTTAGGCACCTATGAATGGGTAGTGATGCCTTTTGGCCTAAAAAATTCAGGGGCAACGTATCAAAGAGCCATGAATTCGATCTTCCGTGACTTTATTGACACTTTCATGCAAATTTATATTGATGATATTGTTGTCAAATCTGTTTCAGGGAAGGATCATATGGATCATCTTCGACAATCCTTTGAGAGGATGAGACGGTATGGCTTGAAGATGAATCCTCTGAAATGTGCTTTTGGTGTAAGAGCAGGAGATTTCTTAGGTTTTGTGGTCCACAAGAAAGGTATCGAGATAAATCAAAACAAGACCAAATCTATCTTGCAAGCCAAAGCGCCAACTAACAAAAAGGAATTGCAATCCCTACTTGGGAAAATAAATTTCCTAAGGAGATTTATATCCAACCTTAGTGGGAAAACGCAAGCCTTTTCGCCATTGCTTCGACTCAACAAAGGAGGATTTGAATGGTAGGAAGAACATCAAGAGGCCTTCGACAAAATCAAAGAGTACCTCACTAAACCACCTATTCTGGTGCCTCCTTGTCGAAGTAGAAGTATGAGGTTGTACATAGCTGCGTTAGATAAGACTTTAGGGAGCATGCTTGCTCAGGAGGACGAACATGGTGTCGAAAGGCCCATATACTACCTCAGTAGAGTTTTAAATGATGCAGAAACTAGATATAACAAAGTTGAAAAACTGTGTTTATGTCTATATTTTTCATGTACAAAACTTAAGCAATATATAAAGCCAGTTAATGTTTATGTCTCGTCTCATTTTGACGTTTTCAAGTATATGTTGTCAAAACCCATTCTGCATAGTAGAGTTGGCAAGTGGGAACTTGCATTGACTGAATATTCATTAACTTTCATGCCTCTTAAAGATATCAAAGGCCAAGTGGTTTCAGACTTTATAGTCGACCACTCTGTTCAAGAAAGATCACTAAATTATTTGGAGATCGAACCATGGAAACTCTACTTCGATGGATCTCGTTACAAAGATGGAGTCGGAGTCAGAGTCCTTATTATTTCTCCCAATAAAATTCCAACAACATTTAAGTACACAATAGATGGAGATTGTTCGAATAATGAGGCTGAATATGAAGCATTAATTATAGGCCTTGAAATTTTGTTGGAATTGGGGGCAACTCGAGTCGAAATAATGGGAGATTCGGAGTTAGTCCTAAAACAAATTACGAAAGAATATAAATGCATAAAAGAAAACCTTATTATGTATTTCGTAATAGCCAGATGGTTGTTGAAAAATTTTGAGGCAGTTAACATTCGACACATACCCAGATTAGAAAATCAAGCAGCCAACGATTTGGCACAAATTGCTTCTGGGTATAAAGTTTCGAAAGAGAGGCTGAAACATGCAGTGGAAGTTAGAGGGAGAGTAACTGCCACCAAATTATTTCCATCAAACTTAAAGACCACAAAGTTGGGGTATACTGATCAGGAGAATTTTGAAATATAGTTCATAGACAATCTAACAGAGCAGGATTGGAGAAAGCCTGTAGTGGATTACTTACAAAATCCAGCAGCTTCGACAGAACGAAAGATAAAGTACAGAGCACTGAGTTATGTGTTGATGGGAAACGAACTATTCAAGAAAACGCCAGAAGGTGTGCTCTTGAAATGCTTAAGTGAAACAGAGGCATATGTGGCCCTTTCTACCACACACGCTGGGGCATGTGGAGCACACCAAGTAGGCCAAAAAATGAAATGGTTATTGTTTCAACAAGGCTTATATTGGCCCACTATGCTAAAAGATTATGTTGAGTTTGCCAAAGGATGCCAAGAATGCCAAAAACATACAGGTATTCAGCATGTGGCAACAAATGAGCTTCACTCAATTGTGAAACCTTGGCCTTTTAGAGGATGGGCTTTGGATCTCATTGGAGAAATTCGACCAGCATCTTCTAAAAGTCAGAAGTATATATTGGTGGGAATTGATTATTTTACTAAATGGATCGAAGAGATTCCTTTAATCAATGTAGACCAAGAGAATGTCATTGAATTCATTCAAAAGCACATCATATACAGGTTTAGGATCCCTGAGAAATAACTACAGACCATGGACCAGTCTTCACTGGTTGAAAAATACAAGATTTCGCTGCAGAAGTGGGGTTTAAGCTATTGACGTCTACGCCTTATTATGCACAAGCTAATGGTCAGGTCGAAGCAGCAAACAAAGTGGTGATCAATTTAATAAAGAAACATGTGGTAAAGAAACCTAGAAACTGGCACAAAACACTAGATCAAGTCTTGTGGGCATGTCGAACGTGTCCCAAAGAAGCTACAGGGACAACACCATTTCACCTAACCTATGGTCATGATGCGGTGTTACCAGTGGAAATCCACTTGCAAGCGACAAGGATTCAAATACATCACGAGATCCATTCCGAAGTCTATTGGAACATGATGTTGGATGAGCTAGTAGACTTAGACGAAGAAAGGTTGAAAGCTTTAGACCTTTTGAGACTATAAAAGAAGCGAGTCGAGAAATCCTACAATCGAAGGGTAAAATCCAAGACATTTCATCCTGAAGATCTAGTTTGGAAAGTAATACTCCCAATGGATCGAAAGGATCGAAGCTTGGGAAAATGGTCCCCTAAGTGGGAAGGACCTTTTAAGATTGTGCAGGCTTTCTCAGGTGGAGCCTATGAGATCGAAGAGTTAAGCGGAGATCGAAGACTCTTGAAGGTAAATGGTAAATACTTGAAAATGTATAAACCTATGCTTCAAGACATAAAAATAAATAATATATAATCACTAATTATAAATAATGCCAAAATGGAAACTTAAATGATTTTCATTAAAGAGGCCAAAATGGCTTTGAAATTGTTACATAAAGTGATTACATAGTAAAGAGGAACAAGATTCAGAAGGGAAGATTAGCTTTAATCTGGAGGTACTTGATCTGTTGCAATTCTCGCCTTCAATCACAGAGAGCTTTTGATTGGTGAAGGGTTTCGAGCTTGGCATCCAGATATTGAGCTCGATCGACATGTCTTAACCCTTCAGCCAATTCTTCTTGGCTATCTAAGTCAGTGTTCACAGAAAGAAGCTCCTCTTTCTTTTTGTCGTTGGCAGAGAGTTTTGCTTCCAACTCTGCAATCTGTGCTCTCAACTGAACACTGTTTTGATCAATCTCCTCGACTTCCTTTTGCCTAGCCTCCTGGGTTTTCGACAAGTCCTTTACTCTAGAAGTGGATTCAGTGGCAGCATGCCAGGAAGCAGCCACTTGGCCATTGGCTTCCTCAATATCACGATTAATGAGTCTTTGAGGATTAAAGTCTGCTGATACTTGCTCGACGATAGAAAGTAAATCCAGGATTACACTGGCTACATCTGGAGGGGAAACAAGAAGATCGACAACTTTCAAGATAGTCTTCAGATAGGAAGGCGCTGCTGGTTCCCCCTCTAAAGTTAACATCAAATCTCTTTTAAAGATTTGTGCTTTAACCTTTTGAAGAGCTTCGTCGAGAGGGGAAGTTGAGGTACTTCCAGATGCAGTCGAAGCGCTACGATCAGAGGAGCTCTCTCGACCCTCCAAGATTGCAGTCAAATAACCTAACGGATCTTTTTGCTTCAGTAAAGCCAAATCCTCTTTGGTTCTGGACCCTGTCAAAGGGATGCTGGCGTTGGCTGCAATAACCACGTTAGGTACTTGAGTAGGAATTGCCTCAGTACTTGGAGGATTTTGGTTTCCTTCAGCAAGAGCTTCATCACCCTCAGCTTCTGGGATCTCCCTATGTTCCCTCTCTGTCTCAACTTCGACCATAGGAATCCTAACCTCCTCTTGATTTCCTTCAGCTTCTTCTTCATCAGCTTCTTCTATGGTTTCATGCTGGGGTTCAGAAGTCTGATTCACTTTGTCAGCTGAACTCACGAAAGAGTCTTTTGCTGAAGAAGGTGTGTAGGTAGGAATCCCGTCACTATTCAAGCAAGTGGTTGAGTCCTCGACATGAGTAGGATTTCGTGTCGAAGTGCCAGCAGTGTCCTGAAAAATAGAAAGAATTTGTTGCTTCTAAAAGCGTCACAAAGTAAGAGAGAGTGAGAAGTACATAACAAGCAGTCGAAGTGGATACCTGTACTGGAATTTAAGCACCAGGACTAGAATTGTCACTTTCACTAGGATTATTTAATCTGGCGATCATCTCCTGTTCAGTGGGTTCATTGATGATGACAGGAGGTAGCCTCCCCACCGTAGTTTTAATCCTGATTTTTGGACGGGTTTCGACAGCAGGAGTTGGTTTTTTCAATCTTCGTCTCTGCAAAGGAACAGGTGGAGACTCCTTTTCCTCATCGCTAGAGATTTGGATCTCTTGAACCTTTCGCTTTTTGGGGGTTTATTTCTAAGCATATAGAAAACCAAGTCGAGAAGATCAATAACTACGTCAGATAAAACTAAGGGTAAAAAAGGAAAGGTAAGTACCTTAGGAGAAGGATTGATGGCAGAATCTCCCCCTTTTATACCCTCAGCGGTTTTCTTTGAAGCAACCCGCTTGACAGCTAAACGAAAGGCAAAGCAGCTATGGTTAGTTAGGAGTTGGTAAAACAAATCTAAAACGAAGGAATGGAAAAAGGGATACCTTTTTTGACTTTATCGAGAACCAACTTGAATGCCTCACGTAGATGGTGGGCGAAGTCCTTCTCGTTGAAGAACTCTTCCTCATAATAATGTCTCCACCACGTCTCAAATGGTAGAGTTCAGAAAATGAAGGTTAAAATTGAACAGGGTCAATGTAGTTCGACCAGAATACCTACCAATATGCTTGGTAGCGGCATCCTCTGAGTAATATGCATTATAAAAGAGTAGCAGTTTCTCTCGAGGGTATATAGGCGAAGGAAGCGATTGAGCAATACTAAACTGTCGAGAGACAAGATTGGGTTGATAAGCAATCAAGCTCAATTGGTTCTTCGAGCTCTTAAATCTTAAAGGCATGATTCTGGGGAGGAGAAACGCTTCCCACATGCTCACGAACTCATCAACCACGCCATCTTCTTCTGAAGGATATGGTCTGGTAAACCATTCTGGGCCAACTTTTCGACTGGCAAAAGGAGCCATAGTCGAATCAAAGCTTTTTCGCTCTGCAAACATCATTACGAAGCTTGTAAAGGCTTTTTAAAACTGTTGGCCTTCATCAGTAGGAGTTAGCAATGCCAACCTGGTGCCTTCAACTCTCCTGTTTAAAATTTCAGGAGCTTCTTCATTGATCTTATTCTTTTGAGGGAGGAAGGATTCGAAGGTGGCGTTAAGCCACAGTTGCAGAAGCCAGAAGGGACCAGATAGCAGAAAACTTCCTCTGTCTCCTAGAACCTTAAGTTGAGTCACACCATTACTGATGGACTCGTATAAGTTGGCCAAAATCAATTCGGCCAAGCAAAGGGGGTATTTGTGATGGAGCTGTGTGGCAAGCGTCAACATCTTTTTCGTCACCTGCAGTGATTTAGTGCAGAAAATGAATCGAGACAGCCACATGGCCAAGAAGGCTATGTGCTCCACCTCCGACACAGTATTTGAAGCCTTGTCATGAAAGTGGTTTATGAAGGTGGTATAAGTGGGTTTGGTAGCAGCAAACCCAATGGGATCCTCAGACAGGTCTTCAGGGTCGAAATAGTCACCAGTGGGTCGAAGACCAGTAATGGCAGCTATGTCGAACAAGGTAGGGGTCACCATCCCACAAGGAAGATGAAAGGTGAAATGTGCACTGTCCCAAAAGTACAATGAGGATACCAGCATAAGAGGGCAATAAGGTAACCCTGTCTTCGACAACATCACTAAGTCATAGATGCCCATCTCCTTCCAGATAGAAGCTTGTACCCTCTCCATTTTATTCAGCCAGTCGGAGTATTCAGAAGAAAGGTTAGGGCTTGATCGAAAGATGCGATTCCCTTTATTCATGAACTGGAGGTTGATATCATCATCAGTTTGAGGATGTTGCTGGTTAGCCGGTGTAGCATCTTCAGCATCTGCCCTAGGTTTTTTGGCACAACCTATGGGTTTAAGCCTTGGATGTGTAGGGAAAAAGGCACTGTTTTTTAAGGGATTTTTGGAACATGAAGATAATGGGCCGGACATAGCATACATCTTTCCGCCATATCTGACGGGAATAAGGAGTTGAGAATCATAGGCTTCTCGCCCTTCTCCCATAGGTTCAATAATGTACCTGTTAGTCGAGGAAGAAGGAGGGTTGATAGAAAAATCTCTGGTGGTTTATGAACATCATTGGCATTCTTTGGTTGTGGATTGTTTGGGGAATTAGAGAGAAAGGCCATGGTTAAAGACTTAAGAGAAAGAGCGAAGGTGACAATACAATGTTGTAAGAATGCAAGGGGTTTGGAAAAGCTGAGAATGATAAAAGTTCTAAATAGAGAAGTTTGGAAGTATTTATAGCCTTCAGAAGTGGGAAATGTCTCGTCAAAAGCATTTAATGTTTTGCAGGTAGTGGGGCACGTGGTGAGGCAAGAAACGATTACCGTGCAGGCGTTGGGAAACGTTGGGACATGCTTGCCTAGATTATATGAACAAGGCCATCATGGCGAGCGTGGTAATGACAGTTTTGAAGAGACATTTTGGAAAAAAAAGTAATGATGGTTTTATCAAATATAGCAGCTGTTGGAAGGCGAAAGGTACACGTCAAATCCTGGTGGACAACTGGTAAGACAGGTGTCAAATGGGAAGTTCAAAGAATGTCTATTTCTTTGGGCGTCGAAATAGACATTCTTGGGGGGCAATTTGTTGGCTCCCAAATTCGACACTTGCTATATTTGGTCTCTTTGACCAAACAATTGGAAATGAACTACACCAGGAGGTGTAATTCGACGCATGAGATAAGTTAAGGAAAAAGATCCAAGGTATAATAAGAAAGCTTCGACCAAAGGTTTATTCGACCGAGGCAGATGTAGGTTGTTTCGACTGAAGGGAAGTGTTCGCGCCTTGGTACATGGGACGAAGACCATTTTTGAATTTGAATTATTGGAGGGAAATGTGGTTTTTATCAGCGTCTAAGGGAAGGAAACGTGGCAAAAGGTTATGGGTCGAGAGGCATGCAGGAGACACTTGTCTTCATCCTAGCGCAAAATGTCCCCTCGACGATTACCTATTTTTAGTATAAATTAAGAAGTTTGTGTAATTTTTAGTGTGTGCAACTTATAATACAAAGTCTCTCAAATATTATCCAGGTAACTACTGCGTGAGAAAGGATAAAAAGCATAGCAATGTACGTTAGAAACACCTTTTTTACTTAATAAAAGTCTTTTCGCTTTACTTTACCATTATCTTGCAAAGTTATCTTTTACTTCTTTTTACTTCTTTTACTTGCATTTTTATGTTTTCATTTACTGTTCAACAATCTTAAACATCTCTCCCCTGGGTCGAACGTGCGTTCTTCCTTCTCACTCATTTTACATAAAGATTAGCATATGTTCTGGGATTAGTTTGGTCGATCCCGCAAGAAAACCAAAAACTTACCTTTTTGGAGACCAGCGGTTGTTTACCAAAAACAACGGTAAACAATGGGTCAGACCTTAACTATTCCCATGCCCATCATCAAATAGTTTTGGCAGCCTGTATGTTTGTGAACAAAAAAGGTATTGGACCATTTCTGGTTGGGCTCAATGCACCATTATGACTGCTTATAGTATACCCATGCTTACAGATTGCACTCCCTGTTTTTTATTATTTGCATTTTTTTTGGATAATTTTGTTAATTGTTTAGACTTGTTTGAATTCTTTTTACATGATAAAAAATAAAAACTTGTTAGATTTTTTTAATCTTGATTTTAGGAATTAAATCTCGATTTTCCTATTACTTAAGATTGATAATTCACCTTTGCTTGTTGAGATTTAAATCTTATGCAGGTTTATTGTGCGAAATACATATATGCTTGAGGTTCCAATTGTGATTTATTTTCACATCAATGATATCTCAATGCTTATTCCAGGAATTTGATCTCTTACTCTTTTACATTGCTTGGCGAAACTTACTCGAAGTTTTCTGGGTCTCTTTGTTTTGCTCGCAACGCTACAAACTTTTGTTCGTTGGGTATTTTCTCTCGTTTACCTCATTTCAGCATATTAATGCTTTCTAGAGATCCTGTATAGTAGGGGAATTTATCGCTTTATAGAAATCATGTGAAGTAGGAAGCATGCAATAAAGAGCGTGCGCTCGAAGTCGCTGTTTAAAGTCCTGTAGCAGGAACCTCTTTTTGTATGCTATTTGTGTTTGTTTAAAATCCTACCTTTGAAGTAGGTATTCTGCACATGTGTTTACATTTGTACCCGTATATATTACAGGTAATAAGTTCTCAAAAGGAGGCAAGTGGGGAGGGTCCGTAATCGACCCCTGCATGTTCTAGTTCGTGTTATCCTTAGCTCACGTTGTACGTTGATGCTTACGAGTCGTGAAAATCTTGTGTATCGAGTCCGTCAAGTGGTGAAGGGTTTTGCAATAAAACCCATGCGCTTTGTCAGGAGTTCGCATTGGTCAATGCTGATACTCCGTGATCGTTCATATTGTCTTCTGTCGCTTACCTCGATCTTCTATATCTTGGTTAGGTGTTTAATCACTTTGGACGCCACATTTTTTTGTTTTACATATGTCTCCCGCTTGTTTGCTTCGGGTGATACGCTCCCCTTAGCTAATGCATTTCTCTTGTTTCCCCCAACCCTTTGAGTCGGTGTGTGCTACTTATGTTTTTGTACTTTTTCCAAAGCATGTGTTTGCTTATATGTTTGCTATACCATGTTCCCTTAGAATAGGAATTTGTAGGCTTCCCTTAGGATCGCTCGATTAGAGTAGCTTTCGAGCTAGACATTAGGATAGGCATCCATGCATGCTAACACAGGGTAGAGATTTCCATTTCAAAACTCAACCTTAGGGTCAATCATTATATGATAACATTAGTGATATATCTAGGTTAGTCTCCCTTAGATGTTTTTCTTTCTTTTGCATCCTTGCATTAAGACTAAAACTCTTTTTCTTGAAAAAAGCATAAAACATCTAACAATTTTCAAATCCTTCTTTAAGGTAAAAAAGATTAACCAATGCAAACTCTTTTTTTTCCTTCGGGCTCCTTTATTTTCTTTCAAACCTTTTCAAAAGAACATATTAATTCACTTCTGTGCTGACGGTGAGTCTCCAAAGGCCGAGCTGCGAGAGAAGGCGAAATTAATATTGTTCATTAAAAAATACAAACCAACAGAAACTTGTGAGCCGAACTACGGCTGCTCTGATTCCTTAAAAGGGATACGTAGGCATTGTGGTAGGGCCCAAATGAGCACAACTTTATTTTCCCTACATTATTTTCTTTTTTCTTTTGCATGCATTCCCTGTGTAACTTAAATTTGAACACACCCTTTAGATTAGAACAACAAGAGTGGATACCATAGAGTACTACGAGCACGTGGAGTGCTAATACCTTCCCCTCACGTAACAAACTCCCTTACCCTTATCCCTTGGTCGTTCTACCTTTATTTCACCCTTCTCAGGTTTACTCGATGTTTACCTTTCCCTTCCTGTGGGATAAAAAACGTCTGATGATGATTTCATTATCAGTTGATTGTTCAACCAGTTGTTTCAGCTGGCGACTTCACTGGGGATAAATTGACCTATTACTGGTCCATCCTGGAGTCGATCCTAGCTCTTGTTTTATTTTCCTTGGGCGTTTATTTTTATGCGTTATATCTTTTTCATTTTGTACATATTTATTCGAGAATATGTTTGCATTATTGTGATACGATGGTAGAATCGACTATTATACTGATTTGCATTTTGTATTCGCAAATATGCAGTAAGCAAGAGTCTCCACCGACTTTTATTTTATCTAACAAAGGAAAGGGTGAAAAGAATAGAAAAAGACCTTTTTCTAGAGTTTCCGAGTAAGGGGGTAGATTATGGAAAGGGAAGATGTTAGCACCCTTTCCATCTGTAGTTCTCTATGGGCTCTTAGAGGTTTGCTCATTTTAAAAATACCTTTGTTCTTTGTGTTTGAAAATGTTTTAAAAATGCCTTAGTACGGCAAACTTTGAAATGTTTCTCATGGTGATGGAGAAAGTATACAAAGTGTTTTGAAAAGTAATTTTTTTGGTGTAAGTCCAAAATGTTTTGAGCAAACTTCTAACAGCTATCTACTTTTATACTAAAAAAATGTGTTCTTTTCCTCCTTTACTTTATATAGGGCTATCCTACTATTAGTGAGTAGGTAGCCCTACCGTTGGATGTTGAGGGACTATCGAAGGGACGTTTACGGTCACTAAGGCAACTGGGCAAGGACTTTTAGTAATTATCCTAAAGTTCTAAGATCACTTTTTAACCGAGGCAGCATCAAAAGGGTCATCGAGGGACTTGTGATATCTTGAACTAAAGGACAACCACTAAAAATTATCACGTTTTGAGAATTGTGACCGTTTTCGAAGGAAACCGAAGTGGGAGACACCCTAGGGGTGAGCATGTGCAAGTGTGTTGAGATTAAGTTATTTTTTGTCTTTTTGTTAGGTTAACTACCATTTTAATTTACAATCTTTCCATGCAAGCCTATTTACTAATAGTAATATAGTAAAACAATAAAACAATAAATATGCGGAAAATAAAATGCAGAAAAATAAATCCTAAGTTGTTACACGGCTTTGGGAGAGATACATTATAAGTGTAATAAAGTAAATTGCAGAATTTTAAATATAGACTATTACATCCCATAATCAGTTATATTATTTATATAAAATGCAAGAACAAAAATAACGTGCGCGAAATAAATATTGCGTCTAAAAAACCTAAGATCTATTAAATAAAATTCTTTTTGTTGTTTTTGTTATGAAAAGAAATTAACTTAAAAATCGTAAGTCTATTCAATTTTAGTTTTTTTTAAGAAAGCATTAAATTAATTAATTAATTAATTGAAAAAATTAATATTAATAGTAAAAACTAAAACCTAATCCCATTTTTGTGATTTTTGATTTTTTTTGATTAAAAACAAAGTAATGAAAAGGATAAACTAAATGGAAAAAGCAGTAAAAAGGAAAAGAGTAATCTGCAGGATGTAGGCCTGAATCGAAAGGCCTAAGGCTGCCTTTCGATCCAAGTGAAAAGGCTGATCGAAGATGCTTGAGAGACTTCACCTCTGGGGGTGTTCAATCTGGATGTGTCATCCTTTGATCATAGATATTGGGTCTGCAAGGAATTCATTAGAAAAACAAAACAGCATCCTGGACTTGAATCGAATCTGGTCCTAGATTCGATAGACTGGCAGTGTCACCCTGAATCGAATCGCCAGAGTCTGAATCAAAGTTCATTTGCAAAAGGTTTCTGTCACCTAGTTCGAAGCTTACTGCTTCGAAGCCCTAAATAGTATTCCTGCAAAATGGACAAATGTTAGAGATCTAGGGGGGACCTTACCCCCTGATTCGAATCCCTCCCTAATTCGAATCTCTCTCCAACTTGAATCTGGGTTTGTTTGGCCTAGAACATCCCAGGTGTGATTCGAAGAAAAACTCAGATCGTGCCCTAGCGATGGCACGATCTCATCCTTGCATTTTAGCTTGCATGTAACACAAATATTGGAAATAACAAGAGTATACGTGCAATGTATATCTAAATGGTATGAAAATGCAGTTTTGGTTCTGCAAACCCTTACCAATTAAAGGTGGCTCTAAGCGTGGAAATGTTTGCTGGGGAGTTGGTGTGGACTCCTGGAGAGGGGACCTGCAAACGTGTTTCAACTGGGAGGCTTTTGGGATTTTTGAGCAACGTGGTGTGTGTAATCTCTTCGTGTGTAATGTTCGTCTACGTCTGAGTATTCTTCCTTTTTTTTTTAATTTGTGTTTGACATGGCCTTGAAGAATCATGGTATTGAAGACAAGGAAATGGGGAAAGAATCATGCCATTGAAGACCAACCATTAAACATGGCCTTGAAAACAGAATCAGACACATTAAAATATTTCCACTTTGAGATATATCATGCCATTTTAGAATCTCGAGTGAACCTGGACAAGTCAATTTGGCGCCTTGCTCGAATTTAAAAATATTCAGAGATTCCCTCTTCAAAGTCCCCTTCGACCAGCCCTTGTTCCCTTCGATGGTTCTGAGTTCTGATTCAAAGTATTCATAACTTCCCTCATCATAACATTTTAGATTAAGACATCTCTGCACTGATATGCCATTTGAAGGATCCTCTACCTTGGCATGCTAATCGAAGGACACTTCGTTCTGATGTTCTAATCGAAGGACACTCTGATGTCCCAATCGAAGGAAGCTCTACTATTCCAATTGAAGGACCCTCTGATGTTCCAATCGAAGGAAGCTCTGATGCTCCAATCGCAGGAAGCTCTGATGCTCCAATCGAAGGAAGCTCTGATGCTCCAATCGAAGGAAGTTCTGATGTTCCAATTGAAGGAGGCTTTGATGCTCTAATCGAAGGAAGCTCCGATGATCCAATCGAAGGAAGCTCTAATGCTCCAATTAAAGGAAGTTCTGATGTTCCAATCAAAGGAGGCTCTGATGCTCTAATCGAAGGAAGCTCTGATGCTCCAATCGAAGGAAGCTCTGATATTTCAATCGAAGGAGGCTCAGATGCTCCAATCGAAGGAAGCTCTGATGCTCCAATTAAAGGAAGCTCTGATGCTCCAATCGAAGGAAATTTCGTTCATCTTCAAATTTTACTTTCCTCAAGCAGATGTTTGCAACCACCCATGTAAAAGAAAATGAGAGGGCAAATTTTTGGGTACAACAACTGCCCATGTTCAATCTTCTTAGACCTGAGAATGTAGATTGGCTTGTCTGCCTTTCGTGATATGAAGGTGGAAGATGATTGAATACTAGAGTGCCCAGAAATTTGCACTTGTCTGAAGTGATACTGTTGGTGGATAATATCGGGAATGGGCTTATGGATGCCATTTGGAAAAGGTGACATAAGACTGTCGGAGATGGGCTTAAAGATGCCATCCATAGAAAGTGACAAAGAGTCGTCGGAGATGGGATTAAAGATGCCATTCAAAGAACATGCTGACTTTATAAGAAGTCTCTTTGTCGGGGTTCCTCTTCCTGCTGTCTGAGGAGGAGTCCACTGAGGAATGTTTTTAGGGGAATAGAGCCTAGGAGATTTAGTTGTCCATTATTCTACTAGGGAGTTATCTCTTTACTGGAGAGATGAAAGAGATATGTTATATGGTCGGAATCCATGCTTCACAGTGACTTGCCGAAGATGATAAGGCTGACTGTTATCCAGTCGTATTCCAGGCTTTGCAACGACTTATCGAGGAATATGAAATTGACTGCTATCTGGTCGGTTCCAGGCTTCGCAGTAATTATAGATATTGAACTGTTATCTGGTCGTATCCAGGCTTCAGTGGTTTGAAGAAATCAAGCTGTTATCTGGTAGGGTCCAGGCTTTAACTTGAATCTAAGGTATACCGTTATCTGGTCTAGTCCAGGCTTCAGTGTCATAGGTTATACTATCATCTGGTCGGGTCCAGGCTTCTTAGTAATTAATAAACTGCTATCTGGTAGGACTACGGGCTTTTAACTGGATAAAGAATCAGAAAAATCTTAGGGTCGATTCAAATGAACCAGAGAAATTATCTATCGGGAAAGAATCAGAATAAATTAGTGGTCGATTTAAACTGAACCAGTAGAGGTCTCGAGTTATCTTTAACTGGAATAGAATCAGAGAAATCCAAGGGTCGATTTGACTGAACTAGAGAAAGTATCTACCGGAAAATGAATCAGAATAAATCATTGGTCAATTTAAACTGAACCGGTAGAGGTCTTTAATTATCTTTAACTGGAATAGAATTAGAGAAATCTTAGGGTCGATTTGACTGAACCAGAGAAAGTATCTATCGGAAAAGAATCAGAATAAATCATTGGTCGATTTAAACTGAACCAGTAGAGGTCTTCAGTTATCTTTTAACTGGAATAGAATAAGAGAAATCTTAGGGTCGATTTGACTGAACCAGAGAAATTATCTACCAGGAAAGAATCCGAGTAAATCAATGGTTAACTTAAACTGAACCAACAGTGGTCTTTAATTATCTTTAAATGGAATAGAATCAGAGAAATCTTAGGGTCGATTTGACTGAACCGGAGAAAGTATCTACCGGAAAATAATCAGAATAAATCATTGGTCGATTTAAAATAAACCAGTAGAGGTATTGAGTCATCTTTTAACTATAATAGAATCAGAGAAATCTTAGGGTCAATTTGACTGAAACAGAGAAAATATCTACCGGAAAATGAATCAGAATAAATTATTGGTCGATTTAAACTGAACCAACAGAGGTCTTTAATTGTCTTTAATTGGAATAGAATCAGAGAAATCTTAGGGTCGATTTGAATGAACCAGAGAAAGCATCTACCAAAAAAGAATCAGAATAAATCATTGGTCGATTTAAACTGAACCAGCAGAGGTCTTTAATCGTCTTTGACTGGACAAGAATTAGAAAAATCTTAGGATCGATTTAACTGAACCATAGAAAGTGCTTACTGGAAATGAATATGAATAAATCATTGGTCGATTTAAACTGAACTAGTAGAGGCCTTGAATATGGTCTTCTGAAGAAAATGCTGGAATATCTCTTCGTCAGAGTTAGCCTTTGAAAAGATTGTCAGGTCATATAAGTAGTTTGCGATGTTTGTTGATTGATCCTTCCTGAAAAGGTAAAGAGTTAGTCATATGCAATGTCATGATGTAAGAAATGAATTGTGTAATGATGTTTTCAAAATAAATGAGATTGTGCTGTATGCAATATATATGCGCATCCCATGATGTATGAACATGGAATGCTATTGCGACATTTCCTAGTCTGGGAAAATAAATCCATGACTGCTGTTGGAGCGCACTGGGAAGCTGAATCGCAGACTACTGTTTGGTAGATGAGAAAAGCGATTCTTTCATTTCTGCTGGGGATGATGAATGGAGATGATTTTCCAGGGATTTCCTCTTTCCGTTTGAGGGTACCCTGCCGGGGATCTTTGACTTCTGCCTGAGAATACTCTGCCGGGGAGAAGATGCTCCGTTGGAAGATTTTACCAATGTAGAGAAATAAACTCTGTTGGGGATGAACTTCCGCAGCTAGAGAAATAAACTCTACCAGGGATGAGGCTTTATAAACTATTTGAGATTATAAAACTTAGCAGGGGAACATGGATTTTAGTTCTCTGAGGGAACTTTGCTGGAGGAGGTAGTTCCTGCTTGGGGAAGAAGAGGTCAAAACTTGGTTGTTTTCACTCTGCGAGGACATAGACATCATTAGGATGTATACTGAGGATGTAGCAGTGACTTTGCAGTAGGACGCTTCTGTCTTTGTTCCTGCTAGAGAACATAACTGTGGGGACTACAAATGGCTTTTAGACTTTATCCTGTTTCTTAAAATCATTAGCAACTGTCTTTCTGTTTTTTATGCAAGTATTTATAGACAGTAATCATATTCAAATGCATATGTCAAAAATAATCACTAGACTTTTTTTGCAAAACAACGCAGAAAAAATGAAAACGAAAAGTTTTGTACTTTCAAAGAAATGATTTGTATTGATTTTGAAGTTTGCCTATAATAGGCGTTTTTTGTACAGAGAGACTGCCATTCTAGTAGAAGAATGTCGTCGTGAAAATGAAAACTATACAAAATAATGTACAAAGGAAAAACAACTATGTTTAATAATTCCATTGAGTTTCAATTCTACTATTTCCCTTATGTCTTTGAGTGTCTCATCACTTTGCTACTTGTCTGAAGTTGTCTAGATTGATTGATACCGTTTGAGCTTGATAGTTGATACTGAAGTCTGGTTGCAAGGCGATCCAACGGGACATAGTTATACGCTTTTAAATCCCTAACTTTTGCCTTGACTGCCCTTTCGGGTTTTTAGTCCACCGGGATACCCTTTTTTTCCCAAGCCGCCTTTTCAGGTTTTCGACTTGCCGAGTGTACAAATTCTTTTGTATTTATTCCTAATTTTTTCCCAAACACTTTTGGTTCGCCGGGATGCCCTTATTTTTGCCTAGGCCAGTCAACTTAGCGGGTCTTTATTCATGCGTAGTATCTTTTAACTATGTCCATTTTCACATGGTGAGGAAGGTCGTCACCGTCCATAGTGGTTAAGATCATGGCTCCACCAGAAAATATGTTCTTGATCACAAATGGTCCTTTGTATGTGGGAGTCCATTTTCCCCTGGGATCACTTTGCGACAGAATGATGCGCTTGATTACCAGATCACCAACTTGATATACCTGATGTCTGACCTTCTGTTAAAAGCCCTGATCATACGCTTTTGGTACATCTGACCATGACAAACAGCCGCGAGCCTTTTTTCATCAATCAGGTTCAGTTGGTCAAGTCGGGTCTGGATCCAATCATCTTCGTTCTCCCTGCATCGTTCATGATTCTCAAAGAAGGGATTTGGACCTTAATAAGTAGGACAACCTCCATACCATACACCAGAGAGAAAGGTGTTGCTCCTGTTGATGTACGCGCTGAGGTGCGGTAACCATGAAGAACAAATAGTAACATCTCATGCAAGTCTTTATATGTCACAGTTATCTTCTGGATGATCTTCTTAATATTCTTATTAGCAGCCTCCACAATGCCATTCATCTTCGGCCGGTAAGGAGAAGAGTTATGATGCTGGATCTTGAATTGCTTATAGAGCCCGGTGATCATAGTGTTGTTGAGATTTGTACCATTATCTGTAATGATTCTTTCGGGGATACCATACTGTAACACGGTGGCAGAACTGACTTGGGTGTTTTGTGTTTGATCCCAATGTTGCAGTTTAGCAAGAGTCACCATTGACTTTTATTTTATCCAATAAGGAAAGGCTGAAAAGAACAAGAAATACCTTTAGAGATGTTTTCTTGAGTTCGGGGGGTAGATTATGAAAAGGAAAGGTATTAGCATCCTTTTCATCCGTAGTTATATATGGTCTCTTAGTTGCTTACTAGATCACTTGCTTTTGTTTGAATATGTGCTTGTGGTGTGGGTTTTGAAAGTATTTTGAAGATATCTTTGTAATGGTTCTCGTTTCTATAAGAACAATGTACAAAGTGTTGTTTCTAAAATAACTCAAAGAGGTGTTTGCGGAATGTGTTTTTGAAAGAGATTTTGAAAAGGCGTCTTCTTTGTAATGGATCTCGTTTCTATAAGAACGCGTACAAAGTGTTTGTATTTTAAAAATGTTTCAAATGAGTGTGTTGGTGTATAAAAATGTTTTTGTTGTGAGCAAGCGAGAAACTAGGAGCGAATCTACCTACTCAAAAAGGTCTTTAAATGTTCTTTTCCTCCTCCTTTAGATGTTACTATCTTACCATTATTTTGGTAAGAAGTCCCATCATTGGATGTGAAGGGACAGGCGTGGGATGTTTGTATAGTCATAGAAGGCAACCTATGAGACATTTTAGCAATGTCGTTTAGGGACTAGATCTTTTACTGAAGGCAACATCAAGGGTCATCGAGGGACTACGATCTTTTATCGGGGGTCTTTGCTAAAACGCCTATGTTCGAGGAACATGACTATTTTACGAGGCAACAAGTGGGATTACCCTAAGGGGTGCATGTGTGCAAAGTGTATTTGATTGCATGCATTTAGTCTTTGATTTTTGGGTTGTCTTATTGTTGTTTTTATCTTGCCATACACACCTAATTACTAGCAATATATGAAAGCAATAAAAACGCAGAAAATTAAAGTCCTACGCTATTACATCATTAAGGGGATGGGGTGTACAAATTTATAATGGGGATTGCGAGAAATTAAAGTCCTAGCAATCTATTATAACCATATTGAAATAATGTACAAGAAATGTAAAATGGACTAGTTTTGTTTTTGTTAAAAAAAGAAATAAGTTTGCTTAAGAAAACATTTTTGATCTTTGAGTTTTAAAAGGGATAAAATAAAATATGTAAATATAAAATGTTTTTGGTTATTAAAGCTAAAATAAGATAAATAAGAGAAAAAGGAGTCAGAATCAGCACGTTGCTGAAACGAGAAGGAACATAAGTTCTGACTCTGATACGCTGCAAGAGAGAAAATGTTAGTAGGAAAGTAGAAGGACATAAGTTCTGGGCCTGGGTACACCAAGTTATGAGGTTGCTGGGAACAAAGGAAAACCTAGAAGTTCTGATTGCTGAGGGAGTCTAAGAACTCTGATACAGCTGGGAATCTAGAAGTTCTAATGTCTTTGGCAAATCAGAAGTTCTGCCTATTTGAGAGAGTGAGGTGATAATGTTGTTGGGTAATGCTGTCTAGAAGTTATGATTTAGGAATACTGTCTGACAGATAAATGGGTGAAAATGTCACTAAATAAACCTAAAAAAGATGCTTTTGGGGCTAGAACCCAAGACCCTTAGCACTAATGTCTTATGCGCACACACTATTTACCACTGGGGTGGTTGTAAATCCAGTATTCGAAGCAAAAGCATAAATATGTATCACAAAGTAAACTCTGATGATGAATTCCATTTCTTTCTCCATGCTAATCAGAATATCTGCAGCTTAGTCAATTCTCAATAGAACATAAAATGCAAACATAGCAATTATGGCAGGTTTCCATCATGGTTTCAAAAACATGAAAAAATGTCAAGACTGTAAATCAGAAACAAGCAAGTATCTACTAATCCTAGTTTCCTTAAGAAGTTCTGAACTGATATTCTCCCTACTTAGGCAGAAAATACATGAAATCTATGAATATGTACAACATCAGAATCAAGATGCCTACATTTTATTTTGAACATGCAAGTCTAACAATGCTTAAGTGATATGATGAGAGTCAACAGAAACTTACCTTGCAGTTGTAAAATGTTCTGACTTCTTGTAATGTTCTAATTGGCCTCCTCACGTGCTCAGCAAGTTAGAACAATCTTTAACTTGGGCTATGAGTGGCTGGAAAATTTTGGAACAACCAAGAAGTAAAGTTATGAATTTTTGAGGTGGAGACTGATGGAGAATGTGTTACATTCTGAAAACAGAAGATAAGACAACTACTAAATGTATATCATAAACTGTGTGGATGATTTGGTCAAGAAACACTTGAAGGATATTGGTGTTTGAAAGCAAGAATAAAAAACTAGCAGGTTTTATATTTGGGTTTGCAGTTTCAGATTCCTGGAATTTTTAGCAAGGTTTCAAAGTCTTTTGAATCCTCTTCCCCCCCTTTACAGTTTCCCATGAAGTTCAATTTATAGGCAAAGGTTTAGTAGCTTGGAGAGGTCAAGGGTACAACCATCATGTTAGGGAGCTGACTTGTTCTTGAAGCAAGTTAAACAAGTATGGTGGTTAGCAGCTTTTAGTCGTGCCTAAGCTGGAATTGTAAGCATGAATTAGTGAAAAGTATCCTCAAAAGCAAAAGCCAAGCATGCGCCCATCATACTCTTGTACAAAAGTTTGCTTTTTCAAGGAAAACAATGGTACTTCTATCTCACACGTGGGGAAATCCTTTGGATAAAAAATCAAAAGTGGTTGGGAGCATTAAATAACGATGAGATTTATCAAACCATAAATCTTGCAATACGGGATTATGCATCATAGCTTAATTATAGGTCAGAAGTTCAGCATCAGCGCAACTTAGAACAAACATCCAACTTCTGATCTTTGAATCTCTTTGCTCCAGCATGTTCTGAGTAAGTTCTCAGACTTTCCAGAAAGCTTATAACATGCTTTGTAAGCCCTCTTTGAATTAATCTTGCAAATTCTTACCGAACCTACGTGAAAACTGGCCCAGAAATTGTAAACAAATTCTGATTTGAAAATGCTCAGAATTTACTAAGGGTTTATGTTTCAAGGACGTGTCTTTGAAGACGTATAAGTTGAAATCCTAACATTTCTTGAAATTTTTTTGTTCTATAATGTTTTAGATCTCATTGAGATCTACAACTCTTGTGTTATAAGTTCTTCCAGAATCAACTTGCATCATGGTGATAATCTGGCCAGAAGTTTTGAATTTATCATATTTCTTAAACACTTGGAAAAATTTCGAAGTATTTAGAATTTTGACTTTCAACATAAATCTTGACTTCTGATTTTCTTGATGAAACAAACTTCATGCCTTGATGAAATATGATTCTTGAAAGTTGATTTTGATCCAAAAGTCAAGGTTTGACTTTTCAGAGTGCAAATGACCATTTTTCCCTTGTGAATGACTTTCTTGGAAAATTTGTAATTGAAGGCTTGAAATTGAATGGAAGCAAACCTGAGGATCTAGGATGGTCCTTTGAGAAATGAGATGGAATGTTTTGGGGTACAATAGCTGCCCATGTTCAATCTTCTTACGCTTGAAGAGTTAGATCGGCGAATCTGTCATTCGTGACTTAAAGGTGGAAGATGATTGAACACTAGAGTGCCCAGAAATTTGCACTTGATGATGTCGTGGTTGATTGTGTAGGGAATGGGCTTAAAAGATGCCAATTGGAGAAATGATGGATAGTTGTTGGAGATGGGCTTATAGATGTCATCCAAAGGTGATTGTTGACGGAGATTAGACTAAGTCTAAACTTGACTTCAACTGGAAAAGAATCAGAATAAATCTTGGAGCAATTTATCTAAACCAGAAGAAATGTCTACCAGAAAGAATCAGGATAAACCGTTGAGAGATTTAAAGTGAAGCAGTAGAGGTCTTGAATTTTCTTTAACTGGAAAGAATCAGAATAAATCCTGGAGCGACTTATCTGAACCAGAGAAAGATGTCTGCAAGAAAGAATCAGGATAAACCATTGAGAGATTTAAACTGAACCAGCAGTGGTCTTGAATTTTCTTTAACTGGAAAGAAATCAGAATAAATCTTGGAGTGACTTATCTGAACCAGATAAAGATGTCTGTGGGAAGGAATCAGGATAAATCGTTGAGAGATTTAAATTGAACCAACAGTGGTTTGGAGAAGAATCAGAATAAATCTTAGAGCGATTTATCTGAACCAGAGAAGATTTCTGCGGGAAGGAATTAGGATAAACCGTTGAGAGATTTAAACTAAACCAACAGTGGTCTTGAATTTTCTTTAACTGGAAAGAATCAGAATAAATCTTGGAGCGACTTATCTGAACCAGAGAAAGATGTTTGCAGGAAGGAATCAAGATAAACCATTGAGAGATTTAAACTGAACCAGCAGTGGTCTTGAAATTTTTTTAAGTGGAAAGAAATCAGAATAAATCTTGGAGCGACTTATCTGAACCATAGAAAGATGTCTGCAGGAAGGAATCAGGATAAACCGTTGAGATTTAAATTAAACCAGGAGTGGTCTGGAGAAGAATCAGAATAAATCTTGGAGTGATTTATCTTAACCAGAGAAGATGTATGTGGGAAGGAATTAGGATAAACCGTTGAGATATTTAAACTTAACCACCAGTGGTCTTGAATTATCTTTAACTGGAAAGAGTCAGAATAAATCTTGGAGCGACTTATCTGAACTAGAGAAAGATGTCTGTGGGAAGGAATCAGGATAAACCGTTGAGAGATTTAAACTGAACCAACAGTGGTCTTGAATTTTCTTTAACTGGAAAGAATCAGAATAAATCTTGGAGTGACTTATCTGAACCAGAGAAAGATGTCTGCAGGAAGGAATCAGGATAAACCGTTGAGAGATTTAAACCGAATCGAAAAAAGTCTGGAGGAAGTAACTGTCATATAAATAGTCACCCTGTCTTGATTTGGGAATCTACAATTAATTTGTTCATAGATATTTGCCTTGTCTTGTTGACAATAACTTTCTATGGTTTGATCCTTCCTGAAAAAGGTGAAGAGTTAATTGTATGTAATGCTATGATGTATGAAATGCATAGTGCAATGAGATTGTGATATATGAATTTGTGCCATTGATGATCATGATGCCTATATGTGATGTATGTGCATGCAAGTTGTTCTGCTGCAGTGTTGTCGGATTGGGAAAATAAATCTCTGACCACCATTGGGAATAAGGAGTGTAAGTCTTCATATTCTGTTAAAGTTGAAGTGTTGATGGATGGATTTCCATAATCAGAGAAATAAAATTTGTTTGGGAAGAGAAACTCCGTGTATTGCTTGTAGGCCTTATGAAATCCCGTTGGGAAATCCTGAGAAGCTGAATGACTTTTGCTGGGGAATCTTGAGAAGCTGAATGACTTTTGTTGGGGAATCTTTGAGGTGGCAACTTGGAGTTTCGCTCCATCGGGGATATGAAGGCAAAAGGCACAAATAGGCTACATGCTATGGATATGACGAAGATCCTGTAGCGAGGCGTTCCTGCTTTTTCCCCTGCTGGAGAAAATACATGTGGGGGTTTTGTAGAATGGCTCACAGATGTTGTCTGGTTTCTTAAAGCCATTAGTAATTGTCTTTTGTTTAGTTTTCTTTTTTATGAGTTCATTTATAAATAGTAATTACATTTAAATTCATATGTTCAAAAATAAATACTGGACGTTTTCGTAAACAAAACAAGAAAGTAAAAGAGAAACATATAGTTTTGCACTTTCAAAGGAGTATCTTTGTATTAACTTGAATAAGTGTTTGTACAAAGAGACGAAAATCCTAGTAAGAGAATGTCGTCGTAAAAAATGAAAACTGATAAAAAGAAAAGAGCAACTATGTGAAATAATCCCATGGGGTTCCCATTCTGCTATAGCATTCATGTCTCTGAGTGTCTCGTCCATTTACTGCTTTGTACGAAGCTGATTGGATTGATTAATACTGTTTGAGTTTGACGATTGATGTTGAAGATTAGTTGTAAGGTAATCTAATGGGACATAGTCATATGCTTTGAATCCCTAACTTTTTCCTAGACCGCCCTTTCGGGTTTAGTCCATCGGGATAACCTTTTTTGCCCAAGCCTCCCTTTCATGTTTTCAGCTTGCCAGGTGTACAAATTTTTGCATTTTATCCCTAATTTTTACCCGAACCCTTTTGGTTCACCGGGATGCCCTGATTTTGCCTAGGCCAGTCGACCTAGTGGGTATTTGTTTATGCGTAGTATCTTTTAACTATGTCAACGTTTATAGGGTGTGGAAGATCCTCGCCGTCCATAGTGGTTAAGATCATTATCCCACCAGAAAATATGCTCTTGATCATAAATGGTCCTTCGTATGTAGGAGTCCATTTTCCCCCGGGATCACCTTGTGGTAGTAGGATATGCTTGATTACCAAGTCACCAGCTTGATATGCCTGACGTCTGACCTTCTTGCTGAAAGCTTTGATCATACGTTTTTGGTACATCTGACCATGGCAGACAACTGTAAGCCTCTTCTTATCAATCAAGTTCAACTGGCCAAATCAAGTTTGAATCCATTCATCTTTACTCAACCCCGCATCTTTTATGATTCTCAAAGAAGGTATTTGGACTTCAATTGGTAGAACAACTTCCATGCCGTATACCAAGGAGAAGGGAGTTACCCTTGTTGATGTGCGCGCCGTGGTACGGTAGCCGTGGAGAGCGAATGGTAACATCTCATTCCAGTCCTTGTAGGTTACTGTCATTTTTTGTATGATCTTCTTGATGTTTTTATTAGCAGCTTCTACAATGCCATTCATCTTCGGCCGGTAAGGAGAAGAGTTATGATGCTGAATCTTAAATTGCACGCATAGTGTAGTGATCATAGTATTGTTGAGATTTGTACCATTATCTGTGATGATTCTTTCTGGAATACCGTATCGACAGATAAGATTCTGCTTGATGAATCGGGCCACAAAATTCTTGGTGACAGAAGCGAAGGATGCTACCTCAACCCACTTCGTGAAGTAGTCAATGGAAACCAAGATGAAGTGGTGTCCATTAGAAGTTATAGGTTTGATTTCTCCAATCATGTCGATGCCCCACATCGCGAATGGCCAAGGATCATTTAGGACGTTCAGAGGAACTGGAGGCACATGTACTTTTTCAGCATAGATCTGACACTCGTGACAGGTTCGTGAATGCTGATGACAATCTGCTTCCATGGTAGACCAGTAGTACCCTGCCCGTAGGATCTTTTTAGCCATTGTGTACCCACTAGAATGGGTTCCAAAAGTGCCTTCGTGTAAATCAGCCATAATCTTGTCTGCCTCACTCTTGTCTACGCATCTAAGCAAAGTAGAGTCGTGGTTGCACTTGTAGAGAATGCCATTACTGAGGAAAAACTTAGCAGAGAATCTTCTCAGGAATTTCTTGTCATTGACTGAAGCTCCCTCCGGATACTCTTGGGCCTCGAGATATCTCTTAATTTCATGGAACCGAGACTTGTCCACTACTTCATCAGCATCGATCTCGTGACAGTAAGCTGGTTCATCCATTCTCTCGATGGTGATCTGAGGAGCCTCATTATCCCATCTGACTTTGAACATGGATGACATAGTTACTAGCGCATCTGCTAGTTCATTTTCCTCTCATGGAAAATGCTCAAAGGTAATTTCTTTAAAATATGGGATTAATGTCAACACATATTCTTTGTGAGGGATGAGATTAGGGTGCTTCATGTCCCATTCTCCTTTGATCTGACTGATGACTAAGGCTGAATATCCAAATACACTTAAGGACTTGATTCTCAAATCTATGGCAGCTTTGAGACCCAAAATACACACTTCATATTCTGCCATATTATTTGTACAGTTGAAACACAACCTAGCGGTGAAGGGAGTATGACATCCTTCAGGGGATATGATCATAGCGCCTATGCTGTTGCTGAGTGTGTTGGAAGCTCCGTCAAAAACCAAGGTTCATCGGGATCCTTGTTCAGGTCCGTCATATGGTATGAGTTCTTCACAATTGTCTACCAACATGATGTCTTCATCTGGGAACTTGAACTTCATGGACTGATAGTCATCCACAGCCTGATGAGCAAGGTGATCGTCTAATACACTTCCCTTTATGGATTTTTGGGTAGTGTATTGAATGTCGTATTCAGTCAGGACCATCTTCCATCTTGCTATTCTTCCAGAGAGGGCGGGCTTCTCGAATATGTATTTAATTGGATCCATCTTGGATATCAATAAGGTAGTATGGGTCAACATATACTATCTTAGCCGATGAGCATCCCATGCCAGAGCGTGGGAATTTTTCTCGAGCAACGAATATTTGGTTTCACAGTCGGTAAACTTTTTGCTCAAGTAGTATATTGCATGCTCTTTTCGGCCAGACTCGTCATGCTGCCCCAACACACACCCTATTGAATTTTCCAAGACAGTTAGATACATGATCAAAGGTCTTCCCTCGACTTACGGCATCAAAACGGGAGGCTCTTAAAGATATTCTTTTATCCTGTCGAAGGCAGCCTGGCAGTTATCATTCCATTCCAACACTTGATCTTTCTTCAGTAATTTGAAGATTGGTTCACAAGTAGCGGTTAGATGGGAAATGAACTGGGCGATATAGTGCAGCTGTCCTAAGAATCCCCTAACTTCCTTCTCAGTGCAAGGAGAAGGCATTTCTTTTATTGCTTTTACCTTTGTAGGGTCAACTTCGATACCTTTTCCGCTGACAATAAACCTAAAAGTTTACCAGACCTTACTCAAAAACTGCATTTATTTGGATTCAGCCTTAGTTTGTATTTCTTTAGTCTTTCAAACAGTTTTTGAAGATAGTCAAGGTGCTCCTCTTCAGTTTGAGATTTGGCTATCATGTCATCCACATAGACCTCTATTTCGTGATGGATCATGTCATGAAATAGAGCTACCACTACGCCAAAAAAGACTTACGAAAGCGCTTTTTTTGGCCTTTAAAAGCGCTTTCTAAGGTGGCGCTGCTATAGGTTTTAGCAACGCTTTTTGTTTAATGAAAAGCGCTTTCGTAGGTCTACCTAAGGCATCGCTTTTTCTAAAAAGAGCTCTCTTAAGTAGGCTTTTGGCAGCGCTTTTTCTAAAAAGCGCTCTCTTAAGTAGGCTTTTGGCAGCGCTTTTTCTAAAAAGCGCTCTCTTAAGTAGGCTTTTGGCAGCGCTTTTTTTATGAAGAAGTGCTTTCATAGGTCTACCTAAGGCAGCGCTTTTTTCTGCAAAAGCGCTTTCATAGGTTTACCTTAGACAACACTTTTTGTGAAAAAGTGCTTTCATAGGTTACCTAAGGCAGCTTTTTTCTTGAAAAAGCGCTTTCATAGGTTGTTTTTTTAGAGGTATAATTTATATAATTCATATACCTGCATTGTTTACAGCATATTATTTATATAAACCAGTTGCCATAACCTATAATTCATAAACCGCGGTAATGCATTGTATACCATTGTAATCCAAAATATATATACACCACTTTTGTACCTCAAAATATATATAAACCATTGTTATCAGCATTGTAACTCAAAATCAGTCTTACAAAATCAACCCTAACAACAACTAAACCAGTCCTTATATGATTCTCTGCTCAATAAAATATTGACACAATTCCTCTTTGATTTCTTCCAACTGAAGTTTCGTGTAATATGCACATTTGTATTCATCGAAGTACTACATAACAAAACATAATATGCATGATTTAGTTAAAAGTAAAAAATTATATGAAATATCCGAGAAATAATAAAACAAATCATAAGTTATAAATCCATACCGTGACTGGAATCTCTATTTGATTCAGTTGAATGATTTCTTTGATAAACCGCATAACGAAGTATCCACAATCTATACGGTTTTGCTGTTGAGGACACTACATAGAAAAACAAATAAGAATATATAGTTGTATTGTTTTATCAAATAGCATAAATATTATAAGCAAAATAGTGGAAATTAATATACCTGCACTTTGATCCAATTAATGTTATTTGATTTAGACCGTCGTACCCGAGCTGCTCTTTGACACCAGAATACTTGTATCGCTCTAACAAAATAAAAATATGTATTTAGAACAATGTCACAGAAATAATTAAATATATAAATACACACAAATATTTAGAATAATCTCACTTACGTATCAATCATTAACTTCATATCCGGATAATTTGTCCAATCACCGTCAACTGAATTCAGATAATAGACCACTTCTTTTATAGGATCGATATCAACCAACAACCAGTGACGTCTATAAATTAAAACAACAGTTTAGAAGAAAATTTTCTACGCAAAAATTACAAATATTAAAATGAACTTAGAATGAAAATCTAACCCTGTATAAATAGTATTATACGCCCAAAGATATAAGCTTTCTGTACTGCCAGTTGCCATGAATCTTTCGACTAAGTGCTCTCCTACTGAATCTGGTTCCCTACCAATTGTCGCTCCGTTGACACGAGAGGAAGACACGAAATGGAATCTGTTTGACAATTGATTCCCGCGCATCAATTTGTCATATAACAGCCTTAAATAAAACATAATTAATATTAGACTATATTCATTGAAATATTTAAAAAAGATTTCAGCTAACTACATAATATAAAGATGGGGTTACCGGATGTATGCGTGCATAATACTGACGCCTAATTCTTTATGACGGAAAATCTGTTCCACGTCCTCATGTCGAATTATTTCGGTGCAAGGAAAACCAAAGATACCTTGATCCATATCCATTTGACGAATACCACCATCCATCAAATCTGTTGTTCCCACTATTGTTTCAAGACACTGCTGGTATCCAGGGAAAAATCTAGTAGGCACCCTTTCTTGGGTGGTACGCCAACGATTTTCTAGCTCACTTGTTGTGACCCTTGAAAAGGTACCTAAAAATCATATAGACTCAGTTAAATTATAAAATTATGCAGTTTTTTATTCGGATCATATAATTAACACTTTAAACGTACCTCTTTTTGTGATACATCAGACTCGTCGTGCCGCAAAACCCCTTTACCCTTAGATGCGGGTGTTGTAGGAGTCTATAATTACCGTGGAAATAACTGAGGTCAGAACTGACAGTTGAAGACTTAAAGATTCATAATTGTTTTCAACATACCTGATCATCTATGAAAATGAGGTCCGATGGCCATGCAACAAAAGATCCTATTGCATCTCGCAGCAATATGGTCTCAGCAACAATGTCAGGTACCGGCAGCAACGCATCCATATCTAAAGCAATGTCAAACGATACTTTCATGTGTCCATCCGAAAGCGGTCTATGGTGAAGTAAATCTCCTGAAGTGTTATGGACTTTTCCCTTGCCAACTAGTCGATAAGTCGGCAACGATAGGTATAGCTGGCAAGATGAAATGCCCTAAACCAATAATAACCGTTAGAAGTGACTAAAAATATTCTATAATAATAACGGATATATATTGAAAATTACCTCGGGAAATTTATGCTGACAATTGATACTAGCTTTGTCACTAGTTTCTTTCAATTGTGAACTGCTCTTTTCCACCATATATCTCTCTTTATCCTTCTGCAATTCACGGACTTGAGCTTGTAAATCCTGTAATGTTTGCATCACTTCTGCATTTCTAGGATTTCTTCTCCTTGGATGCTTATACAAAGAGGTTGGAGTCACACCATGACCTTTACCCCTCACCCGGCCCGGATACTCAGCAATATTTAATGCTCGACTAAGTACGCTCCTGGTATCCTGATGATCCTCACCTGGGGATACCTATTGCGACAAGGTCTCCTGTAATTCATTTACATATCGAAAATTATTAGTGGAGATAAAAATTATTTAAATATTAATAAACATTTGATTTAACTAAAGACACAATCTTATACTTACACATTCATCATACACATGTTGAATATCGGGATTAACAGCTTGATCCTTGCCCACACGGGCTTCCTTCCACAACAAATGAAGCATGATCTCAATCTCAATCTTATAAGAAAACACAATTAAACTTGGACCGTATGCTATAAGAAAGATCCTATAAGAAAACACAACTAAACTTGGACCGTATGCTAAACATCTCAATCTTTCTGTTACTGAAGCATGATTTGAACGATACTTTGAATAAATATGTTCCTTAAACCATGGTATGAAACTTCGATTGTGCTCTCGTACAATCCAATTCTCATTTCTATTCGGATTTAAACCTCGAAGAACACCCTTGTGCATTTAAACATACGGCTCAACTTCAAGCTCATTATGCAGAACATACAAATGCACTTGATCCCGTTCGACCGTTGATATTGTCACAACTTTATTTCCAATTAGCTTCTTACCTTCCTTTTTTTCAACAACATGAGATTTGGGGAGTCCAATTGATTGAACATTTGACAGATATTCAGTACAAAACTCAACCGCTTCTTCAACAATATATCGTTCAACAATACAACCCTCTGGTCGACTTCGGTTTTTCACATACCCTTTTAATATTTTCATATAACGTTCAGTAGGGTACATCCATCTCATATAAGCTGGTCCGCACAGTTGTGCCTCTTTGACAAGATGAACGACAAGATGAACCATTATGTCAAAAAACGAGGGAGGGAAATACATTTCAAGATCACACAAAGTAACAACTATTTCTTTTTGCAATGTTGGTAAGATCTCAGGATCGATCACCTTGCTGCAAATTGACTTGAAGAAAAAACACAATTTAGTTATTGCGCTTCTTACTTTTTCTGGAAGAATAGAACGTATACCTATCGGTAGAAAATGTTCCATTATAACATGGCAATCACGCGTCTTTAAACTATTTAACTTGAGGTCTTGCATAGACACAAGTCTTCTAATATCTGATGAGTAACCTTCTGGAACTTTAACCTCACTTAGGAACTTATACAATATTTTTTTCTCCTTTCTGGATAGAGTGTAAACAGCAGGTGGTAGATATGTTCGTCTTCCTTTTTTCACGGGTCCCAATTCAGTTCTTATTCCCATCTCTACCATGTCCTCCCTTGCTTTAAGACCATCCTTAGACTTCCCTTTTATATTGAGTAACGTACCAATAACACTGTCAAATACATTTTTTTCCAATATGCATAACATCAAGAAAATGTCTTACGTACAAAGATTTCCAATATGGCAATTCAAAAAAAATCGACCTCTTCTTCCACCCACCTGTGACAACTTTATGTGCAAAAGGCTTTCCAAACTAAATACTCACATCTTTCACCTTTTCAAATAATTGATCACCTGTCAATCTAGGCGGAGCTCTACGTTGTTCGGTATCTCCATTGAACGTTTTTCTCCATCCACGATATTGATGTTTAGAATTTAAGAATCTACAATGACCGAGAAAGACATTCTTCTGATGTTGATGTTACAGTCTGAAAATAGAATTTAAGACAACTACTAAATGTATATCAGAAACTGTATGGATGATTTGGTCAAGAAACAATTGAAGGAAATTGGTGTTTGAAAGCAAGAATAAAGAACTAGCAGGTTTTGTATTTGTGTTTGCAGTTTTGGATTCTTGGAATTTTTAGCAAGGTTTCAAAGTTTTTTATTTTCAATCCTCTTCCCCCCTTTTACAGTTGCCCATGAAGTTAAATTTATAGGCAAAGGTTTAGTAGCTTGAAGAGGTCAAGGGTACATCCATCATGCTAGAGCGCTGACTTGTTCTTGAAGCAAGTTAAACAAGTATGACGGTTAACATCTTTTAGCCGTGCCTAAGCTGGAATTGTAAGCATGAATTAGGGAAAAGTATCCTCAGAAGCAAAAGCAAAGGATGGGCCCAACATACTCTTGTACAAAAGTTTGCTTTTTTAAGGACAACAATGGTACTTCTATCTCACACGTGGGGAGATCCTTTGGATAAAAGCTCAAAAGTGGTTGGGAGAATTAAATGATGATGAGATTTATCAAACCAGAAATCCTGCAATACGAGATTATGCATCATAGCTCAATTCTGGGTCAGAAGTTCAGCATCAGCGCAACTTAGAACAAACATCCAACTTTTGATATTTAAATCTCTTTGCTCCAGCATATTCTGAGTGAGTTCTCAGACTTTCCAAAAAGTTTATAACATGTTTTGTGAGCCCTCTTTAAATTACTCTTGCAAATTATGACTGAACCTATGTGAAAACTGGCCCAGAAATTGTAAACAAATTATGATTTGAAAATGCTCAGAATTTACTAAGGGTTTAAGTTTCAAGGACGTGTCTTTGAAGACTTATAACTTGAAATCCCAACATTTCTAGAAGAAGTTCTATTCTACAATGTTTTAGATCTAATTGAGATCTACAACTCTTGTGTTATAAGTTCTTCCAAAATCAACTTGCATCATGGTGATAATCTGGCCAGAAGTTCTGAATTTATCATATTTCTTAAACACTTGGAAAAATTTCTAAATATTTAGAATTTTGACTTTTCAACATAAATCTTGACTTCTGATTTTCTTGGTGAAACAAACTTCATGCCTTGATGAAATATGATTCTTGAAACTTGATTTTGATCCAAAAGTCAAGGTTTGACTTTTCAGAGTGCAAATGACCATTTTGCCCCTGTGAATGACTTTCTTGGAAAATTTGTAATTCAAGGCTTGAAATTGGATGGAAGCAAACCTGAGGATCCAGGATGGTCCTTTGAGAAATGAGAGGGAAAATTTTGGGGTACAACACATATTGACAGATAAGGTTATGCTTGATGATCCGCGTCACAACATTCTTGGTAACAGAAGCAAATGAGGCAGCCTCAACCCACTTCGCGAAGTAATCAATGGTGACAAGGATGAAGTGGTGCCCATTGCAAAGGGCCAAGGAGCAGTCAAGAAATTCAAGGGAACCTGAGGCACATGTACTTTGTCAACATAGATATCGGATTTGTGATAAGTTCGAGAATACTGATAACAGTCTGCTTCCATAGTGGACCTGTAATATCCTGCCCGTAGGATCTTTTTAGCCATGGTGTGTCCACTAGAATGGGTGCCAAAGGTACCTTCATGTAAATCTGACATAATCCTCTCTGCTTCACTTTTGTCTACACACCGAAGTAAAGTAGAGCCGTGATTGCGCTTGTAGAGGGTTCCATTACTGAGGAAGAACTTTACAGAGAACCTTCTCAGAAACTTCTTATTATTGATAGATGCCCCTTCAGGGTATTCTTTAGCTTCGAGATACCTTTTCACTTCATGGAACCAAGGTTTGTCCATTACTCCTTCAGTATCGATCTCATAGAAGTAAGATGGTTCATCCAATCTCTCAATAGTGATATGAGGAGCTTCGTTATCCCATCTGACCTTAAACATGGATGACATAGTAGCTAGCGCGTCCGCTAACTAATTCTCTTCTCGTGGAAAATGTTCAAAGGTGACTTCTTCAAAGTGTGGAATCAGTGTCAACACATGTTCTTTGTAAGGGATGAGATTAGGATGCTTTGTGTCCCACCCTCCTTTGATTTGACTTATTACCAAGACCAAATCTCTGAAAACACTCAAGAACTTGATTCTTAGGTCAATGGCAGCTTTGAGACCCATGATACATGCTTCATACTCAGCCATATTGTTGGTACAGTTGAAGCATAGCCTAGTAGTGAAAGGAGTATGACAGCCCTCAGGGAGATATGATTACAGTGTGATACGGTGGCAGAACCGACTATTTATATTGGTTTGCGTTTTTTATTCGCAAATGTTGCGGTAAGCAAGAGTCGCCACTGACTTTTCTTTTATCCAACAAAGGAAAGGGTGAAAAGAACAAAAAAATACCTTTTTCGAGATTTTTTGAGTAAGGGGGGTAGATTATGGAAAGGGAAGGTGTTAGCACCCTTTTCATCCGTGGTTTTCCACGGTCTCTTAGGTACTTTCTCATTTTTGAAAATTGCTTTCGTGTTTGTGTGTTTTGAAAAGTCTTGTTTTCTTTATGATAACTCTTGTATGAGTCCTCAAGAGTGTGATAAAGAATTTTTGAAAAGAATTTTGAAAGTGTGGTGTGAAAAAGTTTTTTTTTAGCAAGTACTTAACAACCATCTACTTACTCGAAAAAGGAGTTCTTTTCCTCCTTTCCTTTAGATAGTGTTATCCTACTATTAGTGAGTAGGTAGCCCTATCGTTGGATGTTGAGGGACTATCGAAAGGGACATTTACGGTCACTAAGGCAACTGGGCAAGAACTCTTAGTAACTATCCTAAAGTTCTAAGATCACTTTTTTAACTAGGCAACAGTTGAGAGGGTCATCGAGGGACTTGTGATCTCTTGAACTAAAGGACAGTCACTAAGGATTCTCACGTTTCGAGAATTGTGACCGTTTCGAAGGCAACTGAAGTGGGAGATACCCTAGGGGTGAGCATGTGCAAGTGTGATTGATTCAGATATATTATCTTGTGCATTTAGGGTTATCTAATCGTTTTAATTTCAGTCTTTTTTCATGCAATCCTATTAAGCTAAACAGTTAAGCAGTTTAAAGTGCGAAAAATAAATTGCAGAAAGTAAAAACTCCTAAGCTATTACAAGGCTTCGAGGCAATTACATAATTAAGTGCGGAAATTTAAACCCTAATTAAACTATTACAAACCGGGAACAGTTACATAATTAAAAATAATAATAGTACGAAAAATAACAACGCGCAAAAATTAAGACGGGAATAAGTTTGACAAAGACTTAAAAATCTAATTGCTAAAAAAATATTTTTGGTATTTTAAATAAAAAAAGATTTGAGATTTAACCTAATTTCTAATTAATTTTAAATTAAAGAAAACAAGTTAAAATCAATTAAATTAAATTAATTTGCAAGAGTTAATTTTAATTAAAAAACCTAAATCTATTTTTTGTGATTTTTTGTTGATTTTGTGAAGAAAAAAATTAATTTAAAAAAACATAAACTAATTAAAAAAAGAAAAATAAAGTAAATTAAAAAAGAGAGAAATGGGCCTGGAGTAAGAAGCAAATTAGGGGGTGTTGGCTGAATTTTTGTTAAGGCCCAGATCTGTTGGCCCATTACCCTTGTGTTGGATCTGGTAAGGAAGCATCTGGAGAGTCTATGGGGGGGGGGGGGGGGGGGTTGCACTCTTGGAGGTAATGGATCCAAGCCAACTGGGATCTGATGGTGTGAATGTGATAGCCTATGGTACGCGCCTTGGATCTGGGCACACTGAATCTGTATGAAACCTGTTAGAAAAACAAAACTCCAGACCTGGGTATCAAACTCAGGTCTCTCCCTTTGCACACGTTACTTTTACCACTCAGCCAACCAGTTGATCGTTTATACTAATGACAAAATAATAATATATTGGAAACAACAAAAAGATGCTGAGGTGTACACGCATGCGCCCCAGTGGGCCCTGAATATTTGAATGGACCAATTAAAAGAGTGGATTGTGCCATGTATTCCTTCACTTGAGTCAAGAACCTAGCAACACTGGATTCAAGACTCTAGTCGTCTTCTCCGACAGGCTTCAAACGTTAAACCTGAAAAATAGCCATGTTAAACGCAAAAGAAGGACCCTACCCCCCTAATTCGAGGGCTGCAAATCCAGTGGTGGTGTCCGTTTGGTCTGAAAATCCCTGTACAGGGAGATACGAAGCTTGCATTTCTCTATGCCCTAGCTATGACAGATGGTTATTTAGCCATCAAAGCTCATCAACGATTTCCCAGACCTGTTCCTTATCATCTTGTGATCATGTTAATGGGGTTAGAACAAATTAAATGCACTATAATTTAAAATACGATAGACAGAAAAATTATAAAAAATATGAATCATGTATGATGAGCTTTAGCGTGTTATGGCTATGGATGATGATCCATACTTACCTAAGCTTACCTCAGGAACACCAAGGAATGGTTAGAAGGCTTTGAAGCTGTCTGCAAATGTGAATACGAGTTACACCACTCTTTGAATTTTTTTGAGAAGTGTTAGGATTCTTTTGAGGCTGTTGCGTGTATGTCTTAGGTCTGGAATTGTTGTGCATATATTTGAGACACAATTAGGACAACAAATGTGGAAGAATATCCAAGCTTTCATGAGAAAATATCTTATTTCAATTATGTGATTTTTTGGATTTTTTAGAACAAATCCAATATTTCTTTTCTCCACGAGCTTCCCTTGATATGCAAACATATTTTTCCCATTATTTGATGAGAAAAAGATTCTGAATCAAATCCTACATTATTTCTATTATTTATTTATTTAATTTTGTATTTTAATGAATAAAATATCAAAATAAATAGCATAAATAATATAATAATTCATAGGTAGGCCTAGAGGTCGTGGACCATGTTATGAACAAGTTTCAAACATGAAAAGATGGGCCCATTTGGAAAAAATTCAAGTTTGGTCAATATTGGCTTCATGAATTTTTCCAAAAATTGGTCAACTTTAGCAATGCATATCTCTCTCATTTTTAACCCTAAGAGGGTGTTCTTGGACTTTTTAGAGATATTAGGATGTCCTCTAAATAACCATTTTTGTTTCATTTAAATTGGATCTTCCATGTTCATGTAAGGAGCTTTGACCCAAAAGGTGTTTTTGTTGACTTTTTGAAAGGACCTATAATGTTTGAGCTTGTATCTTTTAACTGTGGAATTTCTTGAACTTGAGAGATGAAGAGAAGTTGCATGGGATTGGATTCTCTTCAAATGAGATTTGGTGGAAAAATTTATGACAAAGTATGAGAAAGTTATGCCTGGTCAAAGTTTGGTTGACTTTTCCTATAGAAACCCTAATTTGTCATTTTTGACTTTTGATGAGTTAGGAGCATTTCTTGAGGAATCATGATCAACACTTGATCAAATGATGAATATTTCTTCAAAATTTTGATGTTGACCAAAAATCTTGAGGTTTGAGTGTATATAGGCCACAATTGAATTTGGACATAGTAAAGTTGATTTTCAGACATTTGAGCAGTTTGACTGAACAAACTTGTTGTACAAGGCATGAAATTTGGCATGGATGATCTTGTGGACATATTAGGGCCATGAAAAACATTTGGGACCCTTGGAGCTCACACATCTTGATGAAAATTGAAACTCTAGTTAGAGGTTTATTGCCTTAGGAGGAGAATTTTCCTAGTCAATTCTTAGTCATCCTAAGGCAAGTTAGGGATCTCAATGGACATGTCTTGAGTAACATGAGAGGGAAAATTTTGGGGTACAACATACAACACTGATGCCATTGCCAAGTGTGTTGGAAGCTCCGTCAAAAACCATAGTCCATCGGGATCCTTTCTCAGGTCCTTCATCCCGTCCAAATTTTTTAAAATCAGTCACTAACATAATATTCTCATCCGAGAATTCAAAGTTCATGGATTGGTAGTCGTCCACGGCCTGGTGAGCCAAATGATCATCTAATACACTTCTCTTGATTGCTTTCTGGGTTGTTTATTGAATATCATATTCAGTCAGGACCATTTGCCATCTTGCTATTCTTCTGGAGAGAGCGGGCTTCTCGAAGATGTACTTGATAGGATCCATCTTAGATATCAACAAGGTAGTGTGAGTCAACATATATTGTCTTAGTCGGCGAGAAGCCCATGCCAAAGTGCAACAAGTTTTCTCGAGAAGTGAGTATCTTGTTTCATAGTCGGTAAACTTTTTGCTAAGGTAGTATATTGCATGCTCTTTTCGACCAGACTCGTCATGCTGCCCCAACACACACCCCATTGAATTATCTAACAATATTAAGTACATTATCAAAGGTCTTCCTTCAATCGGAGGCATTAGAATTGGAGGCTCTTGAAGGTATTCCTTGATTCTATCGAAGGCAGTCTGGAATTCGTCATTCTATTTTACCACTTGATCTTTCTTCAAGAGTTTGAAGATGGGCTCACAAGTAGCAGTTAGATAGGAAATGAACCTGGCAATGTAATTTATGCGTCCCAAGAAACCTCTAACTTCCTTCTCAATGCGAGGAGTCGGCATCTCTTGTATAGCTTTTACCTTTGTAGGGTCTGAATACCCTTGTCACTGACAATGAAACCTAGGAGCTTACCAGACCTTACCCCAAAGGTGCACCTGTTTGGATTTAATCTCACCTTGTGCGTCTTTAACCTATCAAACAACTTTTGTAAGTTGTCGAGGTACTCTTCTTCCGTTTGAGATCTGACTATCATATCATCAACATAGACTTCTATCTCATGGTGAATCATATCACGGAACAAAGTTACCATAGCTCACTGATAGGTTGCCCCAACATTCTTCAACCCAAATGGCATCACTTTGTAATAGAAAGTGCCCCATTGTGTGATGAAGGTTGTCTTCTCCGTGTCTTCGGGTGCCATCTTGATCTGATTGTAACCAGAGAAACCATCCATGAAGGAGAAGATCTTATGTTGTGCGGTGTTGTCAACTAGAACATCAATGTGGGGAAGAGGGAAGTCATCCTTGGGGCTTGCCATGTTCAAGTCTCTGTAGTCCACACACATATGTACCTTGCTGTCCTTCTTAGGCACCGGAACTACGTTAGCAACCCATTATGGATATGAGGTGACAGCTAAGAACCCAGCGTTGAACTATTTTATAACTTCTGCCTTGATCTTTTCTGACATTTCAGGACGCATACGACGGACCTTCTGCTTTACTGGAGGGAAATCTTCTTTAGTTGGAAGACGATGAACCACAATATCAGTGTTTAGTCCCGGCATGTCCTCATATGACCAAGCAAAGATCTCAATATAATCATGCAACATATATATTAAACGCTTCTTGACACTATGCTCCAAATTTTCACCTATCTTGACTTCTTTCTTGTCCTCTTCTGTACCTAGGTTCACTGTCTCAACTAGCTCTTCATGAGGTTGTATAGCCCTTTCTTCTTCCTGTAATAGTCTAGCAAGCTCTCCTGGTACCTCACAATCTTCCTCACCTTTGTCCTCGGCTTGGTTGATCGAATTTTCAAAATCATAACTGTAAATAGCAGAACCGTTATCAATGGGATCCATAGTGGATATGGATCTGCAGTTTGATGCGTGAGTGTGTGTAAGGGCATAACTGTATTGATAAGGCAAAATGCAGGAAAGAAAGATAGAGAGTGCAAAATTTGTATGCAAAACGTCCAATGCTTTATTAATGACATATGACATTGAAAAATGATAACCCTCACAAATAAGCCATTATGCCCCGGGCAAGACACAAGGCCATAGACTTTATATTTTTCATTTATTACATATCTAGAAAAACAAAAAGACAATTACTCCTGAATAAAAATAATCGGCACAAAGTCTTTAGCTGTCCAGTTACTGGGTCCACCGTTGGTAGTAGGGAAGATCCAGTTGTCCAGGTCATAGTCACCATCACTGTCTTCTAAAGCATTGACCCTATGATTGCTGATGCATAGGGGAGGTCCTCCGATGCGACCACGACGAACAACCCTTTGAGCCTCTGAAGTGAAACCCAAACCAAACTTATCAGATTTGTATGGAATGTCAGGGAGTTGGCCCCAAATGGTACACCCACCTTCTTCAATTACTGCTTTGGCGTCCTTGAGAGAAGTCATCTTCAATGGAGGTCTGGTGACCTTTGGTACACTGATAATAGTCTCGGTTGCAGACATGGTCTGAGGCACCTCTTCAAAGTTATAACAAGGGGTATCGATGAACTCGCCGTCCATTTCGACATACCTGAAAGAGTTCAGGTGGCTTACCATGTACTTCTTCTCACTGCATACTGTGACAATATTTCCCCTTATTGGGTACTTCAACATCTGATGCAGAGTGGAAGTAACAGCTCCAGCCCCATGGATCCAAGGGCGTCCCAACAAACAGAAATAAGATTTTTGGGTGTCTATCACTTAGAAGGTGGATTAAAAGGTTTGGGAACCAACTTTGATAGGGATGTCCACCTCCCTGTGCACCATTCTTTTTGAACCATCGAAAGCCCTCACTACAATGTTGCTGGGCTTCAGTGTCAAACCGTCGCGATCTAATCTGTTCAGATCCTTCTTGGGCAGAACATTCAGCAATCTAATCTGTAGCGCATCATTGTGTTTGCTTCCTCTGGGTGTCAAATCAGCATCAGAAAAACCCAGTCCATTATCAGCGGTCAAACTAGCCACACAATCTTCGAATTGATCAGCAGAGGTTTCTTGTGGCACATGAGTTGTCTTGAGGAATTTTACCAAAGCCTTTGCATGGGCTTCGGAGCATAATAGTTGGGCTAGCATTGAGATTTTGGAAGGAGTCTTCCCCTGTTGTTTAACCATATTGTAGTCACTCTTTTTAATTATTTTTAAGATTTATTCCATTTCCTTTTTAGAAACCTCAGGGATAGCTTCCAGATGCACCTTCGTGTGGACGGGCTCAACCAATATCTCTTTGCCACAAGTCTCGGCTGACTCGGTGACAGAGGTGGCAGCAGGGCTAGCAGTAGGAGTAGTAATGGGAGTATTAGTAGGAGCAACAATAGGAATGATCACAAGAGTAGTAACAATTTTAGGAGGAGAGATCTCGGGAGAGAAAACTCTTATGCTTCTTATTGTTTTACTGGTCCCAACGATATTGCCAACGTCAGGATCAATACCTTCAATAACTTTGTCTTCAGTGGCCAACAGGTCTTGCTTGACGCCATGGTAATAGACGTCAGCCCCATAATTCCAGGGAATAGCTTTGTCCGAGGAATATGGTATTGGCCCTGGCATAGTGATGATCAGGGGAGCCAACTTTGGAGTAGATGTAATCCTGACGGGTCTTTTGGTGGAGACCCTGGGAGGATTGACGGAAATGGTTATAATAGAAACATCTTTACATGAAACAGTTATGACGGGAGTCTTCTCAAATAGAATCTCTTTATCATCCATCAGGCGCTGAACACCTGCTTTCAACAAATAACAACTAGTTGGTAGAGATAAACACAAGTGGCAACCTTCACCACAACATGGAAATAAACCGGCTTGCAACAGATTCCTTTTAACAATCATGAGAGAAGTAACAAGTTCCTCAACGGAATAAACAAACATATCATCGTCAACAACATTAACACCATGGCCGTGCTTGGGCATGGGGGAAGTTATAACATTAGGAGTTTCTGGAGCATCAAATTCAATCTCCTTTGCCTCGATCAGATCCCGCACTTTGTTATTTAAAGCCCAGTAGTCGTTTGTATCATGGCCTGGACTTTCAGAATGGTAGGTGCACCGAGCCTTTGGATTATAGTGAGGATAGGAAGTATTAGGATTCTTCGGAGCTTCCCTCAAAGTTACCAGATAGGACTTCAATAAGTGGGGAGAAACCTGAGACAAAGTCATATTAATCCGGGTAAACTGTCTCATAGGCCTTTCTGCTCTAGGCTGGTTGTTCCGCTATTGAGTAGCTGCATGCTTGGATATTATTACAGCCCCTACCGTTGGACGGTGTTCGATTCTGCCCTGATTTCTCTGACTGTAAGCAGCATTGAACTCTTTCTTTCCCATAAATGGTCTCTTTCTTGCACTTGAGGAGGTATCTTTTTGAATCATGCCATTTCTAATACCAGCTTCCACTCTTTCTCTGGTTAGGATAAGCTCAGTAAAACCAACTGAGGAGCTTCCAATCAGATGGTTGAAAAACGGACCAGATAGAGTACCTAAAAACATATCCACCAACTCCTTATTAGACAGAGGGGTTGGACTCTTCCTGCTAGGTCTCTCCACTTATATGCTTAGTCTTTAAATACCTTTCTTGAACCTATGGACATACTTTGGAGTTGTGTACGGGTCGGAGCAAGGTCTACATTATATTGGTACTACTTATAGAAAGTAGAAGCCAAGTCTTCCCAGTTATGAATATTGGTTCCCTCCAGCTGATAGAACCCTTCTAGCTGAGTCCCGGATAGGCTATCTTGGAAGAAGTGGACCCACAAATCTTTGTCAGCGGTGTGAGGATGAATCTTTCTCACATAAGATCGGAGATGCATCTTCGGACACGAGACCCCATCATACTTAGAAAATACCGTAACCTTAAACTTATATGGGATAACAACCCCAGAAACCAAACCTAACTCTTCAAAATCCAGCCCAGGTACCCTCTGGATTTCCATTGCATTCAGACTATCCTCTAGTTGTTTGTATTTATCATTAGTATAAGGATACTGCTCCTCATTATAGTCAGATTCACTATCAGATTCCTTCGGGCTGAGGTCTTCTTCTCTCATCTCCCCTTCCTGATTGTCTCCTTCTTTGGATGAAGTTACCAATTCTGAAGCTCGCTGCACTGGTCCTCTGATCCTTCTTCCCAAATTCACTACACCAGCTGGTTTCTTTGGCTTCTTCTTTTTGTCCTTCAGTATGAGAGCTTTCAGATCTTCTTGCCCTTTAGCTAGAGCCACGATCATTTGCTAGAACTGGGTGTTTTATGCCTGGAGATCCTTGATGTTTTGTTCAAGAGACATTTCTTTACTTGCTGAAATAAACAACGAAGAAGATAAGAACCATGCTTTAAAACCTGCTTATTCAGTGTGATGTATGATATGCTTATGCAATGTTTTCAAGGACCTTATTGTATTTAAGCTCTTTTAAATAAAAGAAGAAACAAAACCCTTTATTAGTAATTTTTTTAAAGAAACAAAAGATTACACAGGGGTAAACATTGAAAGGAAATTCTAAACTCCTAAGTCTCCCATGGGCGCTTCCTCTTGGTGTTGAGGTAGGTATTGAGATTCTTTTCTTCGTGAAGCTGCTTTGTTAATTCTAGCACTTTCTTCTCACTTGCATAGAATTGAGTCTCAAAAGTATCTCATTCTTCCTTGAGCTGGATCCAAGACTTTTGCAACTCTTCGAAGTTGGTTGGCATATCAGGATGGAGAATAATGTGAGACTCGCCCCCTTGAACAACAGGTTCCAAGATCACCGGTAAGATGGCATCGTATGGCATCATAAGACTTTGGGCTCGAGCTCGTACCCATTTGAGTTAAGGTTCCAAAGGGATGGAGTTCTTGCTCCCTAAAGTCTTACTATCAGTCTTCTTAATAATTCCCCAAGCGCGAATGAACCTCTGATGATAATTTTGTAAATCATGTGAGTAGTTGAACATAATACCCTGGATGAGAATATTTGTTGGACCATCTGTCCATACGTAGCCAAATTGACATAGTGCTAAATAAGGATTATAGGTGATGCCTCACCTAATGCGCAGGAGTGGCACACTAGGAAATTCTCTGCAGTGATCAATAAAAGAGATGTCTTCTTGAGAGCGAGGATACCAATGGATGTCGAAGTGAGAGAGAGACATTAATATTTGATTCCACCTTAAGCCTAAATCATTTTGCATTGTTGACCAAGGAATGTGCGAAATAAACCACCTATATAGCAGAGGGGTGCAACACATGAGAGTTCCTTGCTTCTTCAAATTACGAGTATGGAGAGAATATAGGATATCCCCGAGCAATGTAGGAACCAGATTGTGAGCAAGGAGAATGTTGATGGCATTCACATCTATAAATTAATCTAAATTAGGAAACATGACCAACCCATAGATCAAGAGAGCTAAAATATCTTCGAGGGCATGGTAACTCATATCATCTAGGAAAATATGAGCTTTCTCCATTAGAAATTTTGTAAGAAGGCCCTTAACTCTGCTTCTTTTTCCCAATGGGATTCAATATCATATGGCTTCAAGTGCAAAGCTACGGTAACATCTTCAGCAGCTGGATCTTGTTCTAACCCAGTGAAAGGTACTCACTCCAATATAGGTAAACCAAGTAACTTATAGAATTCTTCCAGTGTAGGTACCAGTTGATAATCGGGATATGTGAAGCAATGGTGCTCGAGATTAAAGAATTGGAATAGAACACTCATCAAAATTTCGTCAAATCCGGTGGTAACCAAGCTGAGCAATGACCATGTCTTTTGTTGAATGATGAGTCCTCAGGAACTTTCAAGACCAATTCCTTGAGTTTGGGAGGGATTTCCATGAAGTTAATCTGGATGGTTTTTTTGCAACCTGAATTCATATCCTACAAAACAGCAAATAGGTAAATCCAACAGGCCCTTGAAATGGTTAGTATATATGAATGTCATGATGTTTAAGATGTCATGATTATGCTTAAATCACAGATAAACAAAAACAAATCACACAATAGACCTTAGGTTCAAAGGCTTGCATGAGGTTTAAGGTAAGTACCCTCTTGAATGTTCAGATGGCTCAACCTGTCCTATTAATAGTAACCGGGTTCTAAGGAGTCTCAATATCATTGACTTTCCCATCGGGAATTGTTTCAGCTGACGCATCGAAGTATTGCAGCCAAAAAATCCCAAAAGTCCAGTATCAATGAGTATAGCATCGAGTATCAACCAATCTTCGGTCAGAACCAAAGCCAGTTATCTCACTACTTCCTAATGGCTAGGATGAGTCGATTAAAGGTTCTAAAGGCCAATTAGCGCTTAGTGACACTATGAGGAAGCCTAATGTTATTCTTGAATTAATCAAGGAACATTAGTACAATCCAGAGTATCACGCTAACATATCCATCATTTCGTCTGTATCGGTCTACACCGTACAATCTCCATGATTTATTGCTACTTACCTAAAAGGTGCCCCAGATCCGGGTGTAGGATCTTTACAAGAATACCCCCAACAAACCCTCAAAGATAAAGAAATCAAAGCAAACAAAGAAAGCAATTTTAAAATGAAATAGACCCTAAGGTAAACCCCACTTTTTAATTCATTCCCAGCAGAGTCGCCAGTTCTGTGATAGGTGGCAGAACTGACTGTTATACTGGTTTGTGTTTTGTATTCGCAAATGTGCAGTAAGAAAAAGTCGCCATCGACTTTTCTTTTATCCAACAAAGGAAAGGGTGAAAAGAACAGAAAATACCTTTTTCTAGAGTTTCCGAGTAAGGGGGTAGATTATGGAAAGGGAAGGTGTTAGCACCCTTTCCATCCATAGTTCTCTACGAGCTCTTAGAGGTTTGCTCATTTTTAAAATACCTTTGTGCTTTGTGTTTGAAAATGTTTTGAAAACGCCTTATTACGGCGAACTTTTCAATGTTTCTCATGGTGATGGAGAAAGTATACAAAGTGTTTTGAAATTGTTTTTGAAAAGTATTTTTTTTTTGTGTAAGTGCGAAATGTTTTGAGAAAACTTCTAAAAGCTATCTACTTTTATACTCGAAAAAGGTGTTATTTTCCTCCTTTCCTTTAGATAGGGCTATCCTACTATTAGTGAGTAGGTAGCTGTTGTACCCCAAAATTTGCCCTCCCATATTCTTCAAGGTTTGTCAAGAATCATCTTCAAATGGTTCAAGATTACTCAAGGGTTGCACAGTCCAGATGCCTCCTAAGCCAGTCAAAATTAGGGTTTTGGTTCTCTCAAGGGATTTTAGGTTTTCAGTGGTGCAATAAAGTCCCATATGCCTATACATATTCTCAAGCACCTACATGCCAAGTTTCAAGACTCACAGGGTCAATTTGCACAATCAAAAGCTTCATTTGACCTACAGTCAACTGCAAGGGCAAAATGGTCATTTTACAGTCAAAAGTCAGAATTTTTGATTAACATCTTATTTTGAGTCCACAATCATCATTTGATCAAGTCTTGATCATGATTCCACAAGAATGGCTCAAAAATCATCAAGATGCAAAAAGTTACTATTTTTGGACAGTAGAAAAGTCAACTGTATCTTGACCAGGGCATAACTTTTTCATGGTTCATCAGAAAAATCCCATCCAATGCTCATTTTGAAGGGGATGACATTTCCTACAATCCATCTTCACATTCCAAGTCCAAGAAATTCTCTCATTAAAAGTTATCAATTTCTACATTATAGGTCAATTTCAAAAGTCAACAAAAATGCACTTTAAGTCAAAGACCATAACTTGAGATTGGTAAATCCAAATGACATGGGACCAAAGGAATTGGTTAGAGGACTTCAAAACCTTTCCAAAATGTCCAAGAACATGTTCATATGATCAAAATTGAGCAAGATATGCATTGGAGAAGTTGGGAAATTTTTGTGAATTTGCAAAAGTCAACTTTGCTCAAAATACTTTGTTTTTGCTAATGGGCCTCAAATTCCTTCTTGAAACTTTATCCAAGGCCTATGCACGACCCATTAAGCCTAAATTGATTTGTTTTCTTATTTTTATTAATTAATTGGATTTTTAATCAATTTTAATTCTTTTAATTAATTTAAATTGTAGGAAATATCAAGATATGGTTTTTCAATCTTTTCATGAAGCAAATATGACCTACAAGAGCTGGCAAATTCGTGTGCATATCAAGGGGACAAAAATCTCCAAGTTTGGCAAGTTTTTCCAATCAAAAAGATTGAAAAATATTTGATTTTCAATCAAATATTGAAACATCAATGCAATGGATTTCTTGGCCAAGATTTAACCTAAACTCAGTCTTCTATATATACACAACTCAACCCTAATTCCATGGACGTGAAAATTGCTGCAGAAAAGCCATAGCAACTTTGGAAAAAACTTAAGAAACTTGAAAACTGTTTTCAATCTTCCAGGCCAATTCAAACCTTTTAATTGTTTCTAACACCTTGCAGGAACTCTCAGAGACGTATTGGAATCAAAACCAAGTGCTAAGGCCTAAGAAATCGCTCTACACGAACCCACGGTTTGCATACTTTTGCCATAATCGAAACTCATGATTCATAAGCATTTGATGTGATTTATGGTTTGTTTTGTATTGCTTGCATCCATAGAAAGCTAATGGTATTAATTAATTGGATTATAATGCACAGAATCGTGACTTGCCATTAACGAATTTTAGGGTTCTTGAGTTCTTGAATTAGGGCTTTACTATCCAGGCAAAATTGGAATCTCTAATGCCTATGGTTGTAATCCTGAGAACCAGACGAATTTAACCCAACCATCGCGCCATATTTATATAGCCTAGGGAGCTAATCGCTATTATTCATGGATGTAGGTTGTGGGGGTTAAAAACCCCCGCTATCTATTTGTTCTTTTTGCAGGCAAACGAGGAAGATGACTGCGTGTTGATTCGTGATTGGAACATTTGAAAACGCGCGCGTGTTTTGCTTTTGTGCAGCGTCTGAATTAATTACCTAATATAATAATTGCTTCATATGTTATTAATGATTAAAACGTGCAGCTCAGATGGCCAAGGCGTTGGTGTATGATCATTGGGACCTGGGTTCGATTCCCAGGTCCACCCAAATTGTTTCTATTATTTTTCATAACATGATTGTGTGCAGATTGCCAACCACATCCTACCATGCGCTTCAATCATCAATGTGCCATGTGTCCTCAAGCATAAATCTGAAGGTCATGAGTGGATGACCATGGTGTTCCCTAGTCAACCATGTGCTGTGCAATCAAGAAAGTCAAATGGACTGTGAAACAAATGGGCCAGAAAATTCCAGATTAACCTCCATATTGGGCCCATCACCCCCCTGGTTTTATTACTTATTATTTTTATTTTCTTTCTTTTCTTTTAATAATTATTATTATTAGTATTTAATTAACAAATTAATTATTTTTCATAATAAAATCAGAAACCTAAAATATTATTTATTTTTATTATTTATTAATTTCACAATTAGTTATTTTTTTTGTAAATAAATACTAATAAATTGATTTAGTTTAATTAGGGTTAATATTGAATATTTTTGCAATAAATAAAATAGATTAGAATTAGGGTTTTTTTCTCTATTGGGAACTTTTAATTTCTTTTCATTTTATTTTTATTAAAGACCTAAAAAGCTAAAAAATATTTTTTGTAATTAATTAATTAATTAGTAAACTAGGTTTAATATTAATTAATTGCAAAAAGGGACCAAACTCCATTCTTTTCTCAAAAAGGGTCAAAACCCTAAGACTTTTCCCGATTCAATTCTTTCGCGCGCATATTTATTTTTAATTCCTATTTTGATTATATTTATGTATCTGCTCCGAGAATGTAATAGATAATTAGGACTTTTATCGCTTTCTTTTACTTTCCCGCAATTACTTTTCAAGGGTTATGCTTTTGGCGATGTAAATACCCGACGCCTTGTAATAGCGTAGATTCACTTTCTGCAATTTACTTTCCGCACAACTATTAACTGTTAATTATGCATGACAAGACTTGTATGAAAAATAAAACCAACTCGTAGCTCACAATAAACATGTGCAAAGATAATTTAAACATGAAACCTGACACACTCGCACATGCCACTCCTAGGGTACGCCTCACTTGGTTGCCTCGAGGTGGTCATTAAGTATAGGGTGTTTTAGAGGTCGCCCTCCTGTTTAAAGATCCATTTGCCTCGAAACGGTTGCCTCGGATAAAAAGGATCTAGGACATTAGGGTTACCGCTAAGGCGTCCTACTATTGCTTTGGTGACCACACATGTCCCTATAATCGAATTGACCCGAATAACTCCAACGACGGTGCTACCTACTTCTCAATAGTGGGATAGTACTGTCTAAAGGACATTTACACAGCTTAATTCCTTAGAGTAGGTAGATTTCTCCTGGGTACTTGCTCTTTCAAAAAACAAAAACAACTTTTCGCACCTACACTTTCAAAAAGTTTTCAAACAAATACTTCACACACTCTTGACGACAGATACAAGAGTTACCTAGAAGTTTTCAAAACGAAACTTTTTCAAAAACCACAAACACAAGAAAAGCAAACAATTTTTGAAAATATAGTGAGCAAGTATCTAAGAGCCCGTGGATAACCACGGATAGAAAGGGTGCTAACACCTTCCCTTTCTATAATCTACCTCCCGAACCGAGAAACATCTCGAAAAGGAATTTTGATGTGCTTTTGTCCTTTCCTTGTTGGAGAACATAAAAGACGGTGGCGACTCTTGCTTACCGCGACATTTCGCGAACCATTATTCCAAATACAGTCAGTTCTAGTTCCACCGATCACAGAACTGGCGACTCTGCTGGGGAGTACTTAATAAGTGAGGTGTACCTTAGGATTAAACCAATCTTGTTTTCAATTGCTTGCTTTGATTGCTTTAAAATTGTGGGCTTGTTTTGGAGTTTCATAGATCCTAACCCGGATCTGGGGGATACCTTTTAGAAGTAGCAACAAACTGTGAGGGAACTGTGTGGGGTATACCGACACGGTTGAAGCTGTTGCTACGTTGATGTAGCACTTTGGTGAGTACCGGTAACCCTTGAGTCAAGTCAAGGAGAGTACGGGGCCGCCGCGTGGTGTCGTGAAGCATCAACTGACCTTAGGAACCTTACTTGACCATCCTGGCCTCTTTAGGGGTAGTGAGATGACCGACTTTGGTGCAGTCCGAAGTTGGTAGATACTCGATACTACACTCATTGAGGGTTGTTTTCTTGGAATATTTTGATCGCCAATTCAGTGGCTAAATCAAAACAATGAACATAGAAAACAATCCAATGATATTGAGCTCCTTAGAACCCGGTTACTTTTGATAGGACAGGTTTTGAGCCAACCAACTTCAAGAGGGTAGTACCTAAACTTCATGCTGGCCTAAACTCTAAGGGTTCTCTTGTGTGACTTGTGTGCCTTCAAACTTGAGCTACTTGCACATTCTCGTTATCTGACACATGAGTTTATTGCAGGTTTTGTTTATAGTCCTTAATCTGGGCTTATAACAGGGTTTACTTACGTCACTCCACGCATAGCATAACATCGTACCATCATACCATTGCATACATCCTGCATAAGGACTAACCAATTTCAAGGATCTCAAGGGTTTGTGATGCAGGTCATGATGAACCAAAATGTCTAGCAAGGGGCAAAGGGGATTTATTTTCCTCTAGCCAAGATTGTTCGGAGATCAAACATGATAACTCGAGTCAGGGGCTATGACCCACTCGATATGGTGAGCTTTGACTCTTGAAGAAGGACTCTCAACAACATGAAGTTCCTTCAATCAAGCTACTAAATTCAAATTCTAACAACTTTCTTGTTTACCCCGCGAGATCCTCGAAAAATTGCATGCATATCATACATATCATTGCATTACAGGTACCCTTTTACATGTCACTTATCTTCTTCGCTGTTTATTTCAGCAATCATCATGTCTTCTGAACCTACTACCGAACAAGCTATCAAGGCCCTCCAGGCCCAGAACGCCCAGTTCCAAGAGTTGGTAATGAGCCTAGCCTAGGGTCAACAGGAGTTGAAGACTTTGATTCTGAAGAAGAAGAAGAAGAGGACTGTGCTGTTCAACACTGGACGCAGATTCAGGAATGGACTATAAAATGAGGCTGATCTGGCTACTTCCTCTGTAGGGAAGGACAATCCCCAAGAGAGAAGGGTTCCTAGTCCCGTGGTCTCCGACAACGAGACGGATTACAATGATGAACAGTACCCTCCTGCTGAGGACAGGTACAAACAGCTGGAGGACCGCCTAAGTGCTATGGAAATTCAACATGTGCCCGGGTTAGACTTTGGAGATCTAGGCTTATCTTCTGGGGTGGTGATTCCTCATAAGTTCAAGGCACCTGCTTTTGCAAAGTACGACGGAGCTTCCTTTCCTAAGATGCACCTCCGATCGTATGTAAGGAAGATCCAACCTTACACAGCTGACAAGAATTTGTGGATCCATTTCTTCCAGGATAGTCTTTCAGGGACTCGAATGGTTCTATCAGCTGGATGGGGCCAGTATTCGTAACTGGGAGGACTTGGCTACTGCGTTTTATAAGCAATATCAGTATAATTCCGACCTCGCTCCTACGCGTACCCAACTCCAGGGTATGTCACTAGGAACGGGTGGAGGATTCAAGGAGTATGTGCAAAAATGGAGAGACCTTGCTGGAAGGGTGCGACCACCTTTAACTGATCGTGAACTTGTTGATATGTTCCTGGGGACCCTGTTTGGTCCATTCTTCAACCATCTGATTGGGAATTCTTCAGCTGGGTTTACAGATCTTATCTTGACTGGGGAGAGAATTGAAGTTGGTATCAAGTCTGGGAAGATACAGAAAGGTGACTCCTCTAACACTGAGAAGAAACCATTCAAGAAAGAATCTAGTGCTGTCTATGGTTCAAGAGGGCAGAATAGGTCCGAGCACCGCCAAGCTGTCAACGCGGTAGTTATTTCAAAACCGGCCAGTGATCCTCAACATCGCAACCAACAAAGGGAAGAGAGACCTAGAAGGCAATTCACTCCTCTCAGCATGACCTTGTCCCAGATATTGCCACAGTTGCTGAAGACCAATTTGGTAACTCTAAGGGACCCTCCTAAGAATCCCAACAAGACACCTTCAAGGTATAACCCCAACGCCCGCTGCGCTTATCATTCTGACAGCCCGGGGCATGCTATAGATGATTTTTGGACTTTGAGGAACAAGGTTCAGGACCTAATCGATGCAAAGGAGGTCGAGTTCGAAGCGCCCGAGACTCCCAATGTGATCACTGCTCCCTTGCCAAAACATGGCTAGGATTGGAAAAAAACTTTTGTTCATTCGAATGTTCAAGTTGTATTTTTCTTTGATTGTTCAAACAATTATCATGTCAAACTCTTTTATTTCATTAATGCATTACACGTGTCTGTTTTGAAATTAATTGTTGTCACTATGCTTAAAATTGCTTCATTTTTTGTGATGTTCAACTCTCGATCTAAAATTCTAAACCTTTTAAGGGAGGATGACGAAAACGATACCATGATCTTTACAGTATGCTTTTGAACAGACCCCGCTGATGAAGTACAGACATTGTTTCAAATCCTAAACAGTGGAGTTATAAGGAAGATAATTCCTCGTCAACCCCTTTGAGCCAAAGAAGTTGGAGTTTTTCTTTTCAAAAATTAAAACCCTTAATCATAACCTGGGGCAGGGTAGTTCTCTCAGTTAATCCAGGTGCACAATGAACGGCATCAAAGGAGTCCTTCCGAGACAAAAGACAGCGATGGTTCCCTATAATCGTAAAGACAGGCGGTCATTATCTCTCAGAAATAAAAGCCCATTAAGTCAAAACCTATGAAGGAGACTTACAAAAACTGGGGCATCCCGCTGACTGTAATCACAAAAGAAACAGTTCAGGCAAAAAAAACAGGGATAATAAAATCAAAGAGAAAGAGGTCCTGCAAACCCTCAACAACAAAAAAGGAAATGACTGCCTATTCAAAATAAATTGTCAATATCCGAGCAAAGACTCAAACAAGGTCTAACGCACGATTAGCTTAGTTTAGGTTTGAAGAACATCACGAAGAGTGGGTGGGTACAAATAAAATTTGAGCCTTTATCCTTTGTTTCTTAAACCGTGAACCAGGCCACATTATAACCCTTAAAAAGTCCTAGCTGAAGCATGGGTTAGTTCGAAAGCATACTGTTACGAAAGGTATCCTGACTCCTTAGGGCTCGCTGTAAAATCTTGAGTTGACATCACACTTTACAAAATTTGCTTGTTTTTACGGAAAAATGCATTTTCAAAAACTTCAAGAAAGACATAAGCTTTGCATTCTTGAAATAATATTGTTTGCATATGACTATTTGTTCAAACAACAGAGAAATTCGCACGATGAATATCCAGTGAACAAAAATCCACTCAACAAAGGGGTCATCTCAAGTGGAAGAAACACTTCCAATCAAGGGGCACGACATGATCATTGTCCATCATCTGGGGCAGTTAAGTCAACATTCAGAGAATCTCTAAAGGATGTCAAATAGTCAGGGGCAAATCTCCGTCTGAGTCACTTGGGGAATTGGACATGAATCTTGCATGATCAAACGAACATCTTCTGGTGGTATGACAACACAACACTACTGACAGTGACACCTCTTTACATCCTGAGGGAATGGACATAGTCAAAAGATACTACGCATAATCAAAGACCCGCTAGGTTGACTGGCCTAGGCAAAAATAAGGGCTTCCCGGCGAACCAAATGGGTTCGGGCAAAAATAAGGGATGAAAATGAAAAAATGTGTACACCCGGCAAGTCGAAAACCTGAAAAGGCGGCTTGGGCAAAAATGGGTATCCCGGTGGACTGAAAACCCGAAAGGGCGGTCCAGGAAAAAGTTAGGGATCACAGCATACGACTATGTCCTGGCATCTCTTCACTTGCCTACCAGAAGAAGATTTGTCAAATCGGCAGTTATCAAGACCTCCACAGGTACCTTCTCCCATAAAAGCAGGGGCAATAAGAATTGTCCGGACTGTACAAGCTGCTCTGTCCACCAGGTACAAGGTAAATTCAGCTGAAGAATATGACCAAAATACCTTCACTCCCCGAGAGTAAGACAAGAGTCAGCAACACTCTCCCCAGGCAGAGTTCGTCTCCCATTAGCCCTAAAAAGGCACAGTATCTCCAGCAAGTCAGCAATACTCTCCCCCGAGCAGAGTTAGGCTACTATCAGCCCTAAGGAAGCTGGATATCCCCAGAAGATCTCAATATTCTCTAGCAGAGTATGCAGATATTCCTCAAGCAAGCATCCCTGGCAGTCTTAATATAAGATTGTTCCCCGGCGGAATACCAGACACCCTAGTAGAGCCATTCCCCAGTACAGTCCAAAAAGTTTCCCCAGGAGAGTTGAACCATCTCCCCAGTAGATCCTGGAAGCTTATCTCCCGCAGAGTACAAATATCTCTCCCGACCATATTCAGAGGTTATTCCCCACCAGAGCCTATAACTGGGTTATCCTCAGCTAATTGCAACGGAAAGATCGTCCTCAGCGAAGTTCTTCCTATCCTCAGCGGAGTTTATCAAATCCCTAACAAAGTTTATCAATGGAATCCCCAGCGGATTTATCGTCAAAATCTCAGCGAAGTATCTCTTCCCACAGAGTAATTCCCCGCAGGGTAATCTCTTCAACAAGTTTATTCCCCAACGGAGTCATCTTCTCCTACCGGTTTATTCTTGTAATCATCATCCCCAGCGGAAACGAAGAACGCTACTCTTCAACATCAGCCCAGGATTCAACGAACTTCCCGGCATTCGTCAAGGATTTATTTTCCCAGGCGAAAATACATTCATAAACATCACATTGTCATACATCATGATACATGCATATACGCATCATATCATACAATCTCATTTATGTTGAGAACATCATTGCTTGATCCATATCATGCATTGCGTATGACTGACCTTTATCTTTCAGGAAAGATGCAGTCAAAGTTTCAAATTTTGTCAAAAGAGACAATCCAGTCAAAGAAGACAAAGCCAGTCAAAGAAGACAAATTCAGTCAAAGAAGTCAAATTCAGTCAAAGAAGACAAATTCAGTCAAAGAAGACAAATTCAGTCAAAGAAGACAAATCCAGTCAAAGAAGACAAATCCAGTCAAAGAAGACAAATCCAGTCAAAGAAGACAAATTCAGTCAAAGAAGACAAATTCAGTCAAAGAAGACAAATCCAGTCAAAGAAGACAAATCCAGTTAAATCGATTTTTCTGACGCTAATCCAGTCAAAGAAGACAAATCCAGTTAGATCAATTCCTAAAGATTTTTCTGATGCAAACCCATTGTTAAAGACAACCCGTCGTTGAAGACAACCCGTCATTGAAGACAACCCGTCATTGAAGACAATTCGTCATTGAAGACAATCTGTCATTGAAGACAACCCGTCATTGAAGACAACCCGTCATTGAAGATAATCCGTCATTGAAGACAACTCGTCGTTGAAGACAACCCGTCATTGAAGACAATCCGTCGTTAAAGACAACCCGTCCATAAAGACAACCCATCAATGAAGACAATCCGTCAATAAAGACAGCCCGTCAGTGAAGACAACCTGTCCATGAAGACAACCCGTTAAAAGAGACAACTCGTCAAAGAAGACAAAACCTCCCCTGGTTCAGTTAAATCTATTCCTAAAGATTTTTCTGAGTTAATCTGTCAGTAGAGACAACCCATCAACCTTTTTAAGCTCCAGATTCGATACCTGTATCTAGCCAGGGCATATCTGCGAGCGACTGATTAGAGGTCTACGCCTATATCCAGCCAGGAAAGCTATCTCGATCAACTTTTTGAAGTTCGGGATTCGATACCTGTATCTAGCCAGGGCATGTCTGTGAGCGACTGATTAGAGGTCTACGTCTGTATCCAGCCAGGAAAGTTATCTCGATCAACCTTTTGAATCTCCAGATTCGATACCTGTATCTAGCCAGGGCATATCTGCATGAAGAGTTTGAAGATCAACCCCTGTAACAGGCCAGGAAATTATCTTTCATTCTCAGGTCAGAGGTCTACACCTGTATCCAGCTAGGAAAGCTATCTCTACCAAACTTTTGAAGTTCCAGATTCGATACCTGTATCTAGCCAGGGCATATCTGTGAGCGATTGATTGTAGATTCGATACCTGTATCTAGCCAGGGCATATCTGCATGAAGAGTTTAAAGATCAACCCCTGTAACAGGCCAGGAAACCATCTTTCTTTCTCAAGTATGCAAGTTCTCGCTAAGGAATCTCTTCCGCGATCAACATCTCCAAATGGCATCCATAAGCCCATTCACGACAAGATTCTGTCACATATCCAGATGGCATCTATAAGCCCATCCTCCTATCCACCATCTCTCCAAATGGCATTTGTAAGCCCATTCCCGACATCACATTGCTGATACCACACTATGCGAGTGCAAATTTCCGGGCACTCTAGTGTTCAATCATCTTCCACCTTTGGATCACGAAAGGCACGCAAGCCAATCTACATCCTCAGGTTTAAGAAGATTGAACAGGGGCAACTGTTGTACCCCAAAATTTTCCCTCCCATATTCTTCAAGGTTTATCAAGAATCATCTTCAAATGGTTCAAGATTACTCAAGGGTTGCACAGTCCAGATGCCTCCTAAGCCAGTTAAAATTAGGGTTTTGGTTCTCTCAAGCGATTTGAGGTTTTCAGTGGTGCAATCAAGTCCCATATGCCTATACATATTCTCAAGCACCTACATGCCAAGTTTCAAGACTCACAGGGTCAATTTGCACAATCAAAAGCTTCATTTGACCTACAGTCAACTGCAAGGGCAAAATGGTCATTTTACAGTCAAAAGTCAGAATTTTTGATTAACATCTTATTTTGAGTCCACAATCATCATTTGATCAAGTCTTGATCATGATTCCACAAGAATGGCTCAAAAATCATCAAGATGCAAAAAGTTACTATTTTTGGACAGCAGAAAAGTCAACTGTATCTTGACCAGGGCATAACGTTTTCATGGTTCATCAGAAAAATCCCATCCAATGCTCATTTTGAAGGGGATGACATTTCCTACAATCCATCTTCACATTCCAAGTCCAAGAAATTCTCTCATTAAAAGTTATCAATTTCTACATTATAGGTCAATTTCAAAAGTCAACAAAAATGCACTTTAAGTCAAAGACCATAACTTGAGATTGGTAAATCCAAATGACATGGGACCAAAGGAATTGGTTAGAGGACTTCAAAACCTTTCCAAAATGTCCAAGAACATGTTCATATGATCAAAATTGAGCAAGATATGCATTGGAGAAGTTGGGAAATTTTTGTGAATTTGCAAAAGTCAACTTTGCTCAAAATACTTTGTTTTTGCTAATGGGCCTCAAATTCCTTCTTGAAACTTTATCCAAGGCCTATGCACGACCCATTAAGCCTAAATTGATTTGTTTTCTTATTTTTATTAATTAATTGGATTTTTAATCAATTTTAATTCTTTTAATTAATTTAAATTGTAGGAAATATCAAGATATGGTTTTTCAATCTTTTCATGAAGCAAATATGAACTACAAGAGCTGGCAAATTCGTGTGCATATCAAGGGGACAAAAATCTCCAAGTTTGGCAAGTTTTTCCAATCAAAAAGATTGAAAAATATTTGATTTTCAATCAAATATTGAAACATCAATGCAATGGATTTCTTGGCCAAGATTTAACCTAAACTCAGTCTCCTATATATACACAACTCAACCCTAATTCCATGGACGTGAAAATTGCTGCAGAAAAGCCATAGCAACTTTGGAAAAAACTCAAGAAACTTGAAAACTGTTTTCAATCTTCCAGGCCAATTCAAACCTTTTAATTGTTTCTAACACCTTGCAGGAACTCTCAGAAACGTATTGGAATCAAAACCAAGTGCTAAGGCCTAAGAAATCGCTCTACACGAACCCACGGTTTGCATACTTTTGCCATAATCGAAACTCATGATTCATAAGCATTTGATGTGATTTATGGTTTGTTTTGTATTGCTTGCATCCATAGAAAGCTAATGGTATTAATTAATTGGATTATAATGCACAGAATCGTGACTTGCCATTAACGAATTTTAGGGTTCTTGAGTTCTTGAATTAGGGCTTTACTATCCAGGCAAAATTGGAATCTCTAATGCCTATGGTTGTAATCCTGAGAACCAGACGAATTTAACCCAACCATCGCGCCATATTTATATAGCCTAGGGAGCTAATCGCTATTATTCGTGGATGTAGGTTGTGGGGGTTAAAAACCCCCGCTATCTATTTGTTCTTTTTGCAGGCAAACGAGGAAGATGACTACGTGTTGATTCGTGATTGGAACATTTGAAAACGCGCGCGTGTTTTGCTTTTGTGCAGCGTCTGAATTAATTACCTAATATAATAATTGCTTCATATGTTATTAATGATTAAAACGTGCAGCTCAGATGGCCAAGGCGTTGGTGTATGATCATTGGGACCTGGGTTCGATTCCCAGGTCCACCCAAATTGTTTCTATTATTTTTCATAACATGATTGTGTGCAGATTTCCAACCACGTCCTACCATGCGCTTCAATCATCAATGTGCCATGTGTCCTCAAGCATAAATCTGAAGGTCATGAGTGGATGACCATGGTGTTCCCTAGTCAACCATGTGCTGTGCAATCAAGAAAGTCAAATGGACTGTGAAACAAATGGGCCAGAAAATTCCAGATTAACCTCCATATTGGGCCCATCACCCCCCTGGTTTTATTACTTCTTATTTTTATTTTCTTTCTTTTCTTTTAATAATTATTATTAGTATTTAATTAACAAATTAATTATTTTTCATAATAAAATCAGAAACCTAAAATATTATTTATTTTTATTATTTATTAATTTCACAATTAGTTATTTTTTTTGTAAATAAATACTAATAAATTGATTTAGTTTAATTAGGGTTAATATTGAATATTTTTGCAATAAATAAAATAGATTAGAATTAGGGTTTTTTTCTCTATTGGGAACTTTTAATTTCTTTTCATTTTATTTTTATTAAAGACCTAAAAAGCTAAAAAATATTTTTTGTAATTAATTAATTAATTAGTAAACTAGGTTTAATATTAATTAATTGCAAAAAGGGACCAAACTCCATTCTTTTCTCAAAAAGGGTCAAAACCCTAAGACTTTTCCCGATTCAATTCTTTCGCGCGCATATTTATTTTTAATTCCTATTTTGATTATATTTATGTATCTGCTCCGAGAATGTAATAGATAATTAGGACTTTTATCGCTTTCTTTTACTTTCCCGCATTTACTTTTCAAGGGTTATGCTTTTGGCGATGTAAATACCCGACGCCTTGTAATAGCGTAGATTCACTTTCCGCAATTTACTTTCCGCACAACTATTAACTGTTAATTATGCATGACAAGACTTGTATGAAAAATAAAACCAACTCGTAGCTCACAATAAACATGTGCAAAGATAATTTAAACATGAAACCTGACACACTCGCACATGCCACTCCTAGGGTACGCCTCACTTGGTTGCCTCGAGGTGGTCATTAAGTATAGGGTGTTTTAGAGGTCGCCCTCCTGTTTAAAGATCCAGTTGCCTCGAAACGGTTGCCTCGGATAAAAAGGATCTAGGACATTAGGGTTACCGCTAAGGCGTCCTACTATTGCTTTGGTGACCACACATGTCCCTATAATCGAATTGACCCGAATAACTCCAACGACGGTGCTACCTACTTCTCAATAGTGGGATAGTACTGTCTAAAGGACATTTACACAGCTTAATTCCTTAGAGTAGGTAGATTTCTCCTGGGTACTTGCTCTTTCAAAAAACAAAAACAACTTTTCGCACCTACACTTTCAAAAAGTTTTCAAACAAATACTTCACACACTCTTGACGACAGATACAAGAGTTACCTAGAAGTTTTCAAAACGAAACTTTTTCAAAAACCACAAACACAAGAAAAGCAAACAATTTTTGAAAACATAGTGAGCAAGTATCTAAGAGCCCGTGGATAACCACGGATAGAAAGGGTGCTAACACCTTCCCTTTCTATAATCTACCTCCCGAACCGAGAAACATCTCGAAAAGGAATTTTGATGTGCTTTTGTCCTTTCCTTGTTGGAGAACATAAAAGACGGTGGCGACTCTTGCTTACCGCGACATTTCGCGAACCATTATTCCAAATACAGTCAGTTCTAGTTCCACCGATCACAGAACTGGCGACTCTGCTGGGGAGTACTTAATAAGTGAGGTGTACCTTAGGATTAAACCAATCTTGTTTTCAATTGCTTGCTTTGATTGCTTTAAAATTGTGGGCTTGTTTTGGAGTTTCATAGATCCTAACCCGGATCTGGGGGATACCTTTTAGAAGTAGCAACAAACTGTGAGGGAACTGTGCGGGGTATACCGACACGGTTGAAGCTGTTGCTACGTTGATGTAGCACTTTGGTGAGTACCGGTAACCCTTGAGTCAAGTCAAGGAGAGTACGGGGCCGCCGCGTGGTGTCGTGAAGCATCAACTGACCTTAGGAACCTTACTTGACCATCCTGGCCTCTTTAGGGGTAGTGAGATGACCGACTTTGGTGCAGTCCGAAGTTGGTAGATACTCGATACTACACTCATTGAGGGTTGTTTTCTTGGAATATTTTGATCGCCAATTCAGTGGCTAAATCAAAACAATGAACATAGAAAACAATCCAATGATATTGAGCTCCTTAGAACCCGGTTACTTTTGATAGGACAAGTTTTGAGCCAACCAACTTCAAGAGGGTAGTACCTAAACTTCATGCTGGCCTAAACTCTAAGGGTTCTCTTGTGTGACTTGTGTGCCTTCAAACTTGAGCTACTTGCACATTCTCGTTATCTGACACATGAGTTTATTGCAGGTTTTGTTTATAGTCCTTAATCTGGGCTTATAACAGGGTTTACTTACGTCACTCCACGCATAGCATAACATCGTACCATCATACCATTGCATACATCCTGCATAAGGACTAACCAATTTCAAGGATCTCAAGGGTTTGTGATGCAGGTCATGATGAACCAAAATGTCTAGCAAGGGGCAAAGGGGATTTATTTTCCTCTAGCCAAGATTGTTCGGAGATCAAACATGATAACTCGAGTCAGGGGCTATGACCCACTCAATATGGTGAGCTTTGACTCTTGAAGAAGGACTCTCAACAACATGAAGTTCCTTCAATCAAGCTACTAAATTCAAATTCTAACAACTTTCTTGTTTACCCCGCGAGATCCTCGAAAAATTGCATGCATATCATACATATCATTGCATTACAGGTACCCTTTTACATGTCACTTATCTTCTTCGCTGTTTATTTCAGCAATCATCATGTCTTCTGAACCTACTACCGAACAAGCTATCAAGGCCCTCCAGGCCCAGAACGCCCAGTTCCAAGAGTTGGTAATGAGCCTAGCCTAGGGTCAACAGGAGTTGAAGACTTTGATTCTGAAGAAGAAGAAGAAGAGGACTGTGCTGTTCAACACTGGACGCAGATTCAGGAATGGACTATAAAATGAGGCTGATCTGGCTACTTCCTCTGTAGGGAAGGACAATCCCCAAGAGAGAAGGGTTCCTAGTCCCGTGGTCTCCGACAACGAGACGGATTACAATGATGAACAGTACCCTCCTGCTGAGGACAGGTACAAACAGCTGGAGGACCGCCTAAGTGCTATGGAAATTCAACATGTGCCCGGGTTGGACTTTGGAGATCTAGGCTTATCTTCTGGGGTGGTGATTCCTCATAAGTTCAAGGCACCTGCTTTTGCAAAGTACGACGGAGCTTCCTTTCCTAAGATGCACCTCCGATCGTATGTAAGGAAGATCCAACCTTACACAGCTGACAAGAATTTGTGGATCCATTTCTTCCAGGATAGTCTTTCAGGGACTTGAATGGTTCTATCAGCTGGATGGGGCCAGTATTCGTAACTGGGAGGACTTGGCTACTGCGTTTTATAAGCAGTATCAGTATAATTCCGACCTCGCTCCTACGCGTACCCAACTCCAGGGTATGTCACTAGGAACGGGTGAAGGATTCAAGGAGTATGCGCAAAAATGGAGAGACCTTGCTGGAAGGGTGCGACCACCTTTAACTGATCGTGAACTTGTTGATATGTTCCTGGGGACCCTGTTTGGTCCATTCTTCAACCATCTGATTGGGAATTCTTCAGCTGGGTTTACAGATCTTATCTTGACTGGGGAGAGAATTGAAGCTGGTATCAAGTCTGGGAAGATACAGAAAGGTGACTCCTCTAACACTGAGAAGAAACCATTCAAGAAAGAATCTAGTGCTGTCTATGGTTCAAGAGGGCAGAATAGGTCCGAGCACCGCCAAGCTGTCAACGCGGTAGTTATTTCAAAACCGGCCAGTGATCCTCAACATCGCAACCAACAAAGGGAAGAGAGACCTAGAAGGCAATTCACTCCTCTCAGCATGACCTTGTCCCAGATATTGCCACAGTTGCTGAAGACCAATTTGGTAACTCTAAGGGACCCTCCTAAGAATCCCAACAAGACACCTTCAAGGTATAACCCCAACGCCCGCTGCGCTTATCATTCTGACAGCCCGGGGCATGCTATAGATGATTTTTGGACTTTGAGGAACAAGGTTCAGGACCTAATCGATGCAAAGGAGGTCGAGTTCGAAGCGCCCGAGACTCCCAATGTGATCACTGCTCCCTTGCCAAAACATGGCTAGGATTGGAAAAAAACTTTTGTTCATTCGAATGTTCAAGTTGTATTTTTCTTTGATTGTTCAAACAATTATCATGTCAAACTCTTTTATTTCATTAATGCATTACACGTGTCTGTTTTGAAATTAATTGTTGTCACTATGCTTAAAATTGCTTCATTTTTTGTGATGTTCAACTCTCGATCTAAAATTCTAAACCTTTTAAGGGAGGATGACGAAAACGATACCATGATCTTTACAGTATGCTTTTGAACAGACCCCGCTGATGAAGTACAGACATTGTTTCAAATCCTAAACAGTGGAGTTATAAGGAAGATAATTCCTCGTCAACCCCTTTGAGCCAAAGAAGTTGGAGTTTTTCTTTTCAAAAATTAAAACCCTTAATCATAACCTGGGGCAGGGTAGTTCTCTCAGTTAATCCAGGTGCACAATGAACGGCATCAAAGGAGTCCTTCCGAGACAAAAGACAGCGATGGTTCCCTATAATCGTAAAGACAGGCGGTCATTATCTCTCAGAAATAAAAGCCCATTAAGTCAAAACCTATGAAGGAGACTTACAAAAACTGGGGCATCCCGCTGACTGTAATCACAAAAGAAACAGTTCAGGCAAAAAAAACAGGGATAATAAAATCAAAGAGAAAGAGGTCCTGCAAACCCTCAACAACAAAAAAGGATATGACTGCCTATTCAAAATAAATTGTCAATATCCGAGCAAAGACTCAAACAAGGTCTAACGCACGATTAGCTTAGTTTAGGTTTGAAGAACATCACGAAGAGTGGGTGGGTACAAATAAAATTTGAGCCTTTATCCTTTGTTTCTTAAACCGTGAACCAGGCCACATTATAACCCTTAAAAAGTCCTAGCTGAAGCATGGGTTAGTTCGAAAGCATACTGTTACGAAAGGTATCCTGACTCCTTAGGGCTCGCTGTAAAATCTTGAGTTGACATCACACTTTACAAAATTTGCTTGTTTTTACGGAAAAATGCATTTTCAAAAACTTCAAGAAAGACATAAGCTTTGCATTCTTGAAATAATATTGTTTGCATATGACTATTTGTTCAAACAACAGAGAAATTCGCACGATGAATATCCAGTGAACAAAAATCCACTCAACAAAGGGGTCATCTCAAGTGGAAGAAACACTTCCAATCAAGGGGTACGGCATGATCATTGTCCATCATCTGGGGCAGTTAAGTCAACATTCAGAGAATCTCTAAAGGATGTCAAATAGTCAGGGGCAAATCTCCGTCTGAGTCACTTGGGGAATTGGACATGAATCTTGCATGATCAAACGAACATCTTCTGGTGGTATGACAACACAACACTACTGACAGTGACACCTCTTTACATCCTGAGGGAATGGACATAGTCAAAAGATACTACGCATAATCAAAGACCCGCTAGGTTGACTGGCCTAGGCAAAAATAAGGGCTTCCCGGCGAACCAAATGGGTTCGGGCAAAAATAAGGGATGAAAATGAAAAAATGTGTACACCCGGCAAGTCGAAAACCTGAAAAGGCGGCTTGGGCAAAAATGGGTATCCCGGTGGACTGAAAACCCGAAAGGGCGGTCCAGGAAAAAGTTAGGGATCACAGCATACGACTATGTCCTGGCATCTCTTCACTTGCCTACCAGAAGAAGATTTGTCAAATCGGCAGTTATCAAGACCTCCACAGGTACCTTCTCCCATAAAAGCAGGGGCAATAAGAATTGTCCGGACTGTACAAGCTGCTCTGTCCACCAGGTACAAGGTAAATTCAGCTGAAGAATATGACCAAAATACCTTCACTCCCCGAGAGTAAGACAAGAGTCAGCAACACTCTCCCCAGGCAGAGTTCGTCTCCCATTAGCCCTAAAAAGGCACAGTATCTCCAGCAAGTCAGCAATACTCTCCCCCGAGCAGAGTTAGGCTACTATCAGCCCTAAGGAAGCTGGATATCCCCAGAAGATCTCAATATTCTCTAGCAGAGTATGCAGATATTCCTCAAGCAAGCATCCCTGGCAGTCTTAATATAAGATTGTTCCCCGGCGGAATACCAGACACCCTAGTAGAGCCATTCCCCAGTACAGTCCAAAAAGTTTCCCCAGGAGAGTTGAACCATCTCCCCAGTAGATCCTGGAAGCTTATCTCCCGCAGAGTACAAATATCTCTCCCGACCATATTCAGAGGTTATTCCCTACCAGAGCCTATAACTGGGTTATCCTCAGCTAATTGCAACGGAAAGATCGTCCTCAGCGAAGTTCTTCCTATCCTCAGCGGAGTTTATCAAATCCCTAACAAAGTTTATCAATGGAATCCCCAGCGGATTTATCGTCAAAATCTCAGCGAAGTATCTCTTCCCACAGAGTAATTCCCCGCAGGGTAATCTCTTCAACAAGTTTATTCCCCAACGGAGTCATCTTCTCCTACCGGTTTATTCTTGTAATCATCATCCTCAGCGGAAACGAAGAACGCTACTCTTCAACATCAGCCCAGGATTCAACGAACTTCCCGGCATTCGTCAAGGATTTATTTTCCCAGGCGAAAATACATTCATAAACATCACATTGTCATACATCATGATACATGCATATACGCATCATATCATACAATCTCATTTATGTTGAGAACATCATTGCTTGATCCATATCATGCATTGCGTATGACTGACCTTTATCTTTCAGGAAAGATGCAGTCAAAGTTTCAAATTTTGTCAAAAGAGACAATCCAGTCAAAGAAGACAAAGCCAGTCAAAGAAGACAAATTCAGTCAAAGAAGTCAAATTCAGTCAAAGAAGACAAATTCAGTCAAAGAAGTCAAATTCAGTCAAAGAAGACAAATCCAGTCAAAGAAGACAAATCCAGTCAAAGAAGACAAATCCAGTCAAAGAAGACAAATTCAGTCAAAGAAGACAAATTCAGTCAAAGAAGACAAATCCAGTTAAATCGATTTTTCTGACGCTAATCCAGTCAAAGAAGACAAATCCAGTTAGATCAATTCCTAAAGATTTTTCTGATGCAAACCCATCGTTAAAGACAACCCGTCGTTGAAGACAACCCGTCATTGAAGACAACCCGTCATTGAAGACAATTCGTCATTGAAGACAATCTGTCATTGAAGACAACCCGTCATTGAAGACAACCCGTCATTGAAGATAATCCGTCATTGAAGACAACTCGTCGTTGAAGACAACCCGTCATTGAAGACAATCCGTCGTTAAAGACAACCCGTCCATAAAGACAACCCATCAATGAAGACAATCCGTCAATAAAGACAGCCCGTCAGTGAAGACAACCTGTCCATGAAGACAACCCGTTAAAAGAGACAACTCGTCAAAGAAGACAAAACCTCCCCTGGTTCAGTTAAATCTATTCCTAAAGATTTTTCTGAGTTAATCTGTCAGTAGAGACAACCCATCAACCTTTTTAATCTCCAGATTCGATACCTGTATCTAGCTCGGGCATATCTGCGAGCGACTGATTAGAGGTCTACGCCTATATCCAGCCAGGAAAGCTATCTCGATCAACTTTTTGAAGTTCGGGATTCGATACCTGTATCTAGCCAGGGCATGTCTGTGAGCGACTGATTAGAGGTCTACGTCTGTATCCAGCCAGGAAAGTTATCTCGATCAACCTTTTGAATCTCCAGATTCGATACCTGTATCTAGCCAGGGCATATCTGCATGAAGAGTTTGAAGATCAACCCCTGTAACAGGCCAGGAAATTATCTTTCATTCTCAGGTCAGAGGTCTACACCTGTATCCAGCTAGGAAAGCTATCTCTACCAAACTTTTGAAGTTCCAGATTCGATACCTGTATCTAGCCAGGGCATATCTGTGAGCGATTGATTGTAGATTCGATACCTGTATCTAGCCAGGGCATATCTGCATGAAGAGTTTAAAGATCAACCCCTGTAACAGGCCAGGAAACCATCTTTCTTTCTCAAGTATGCAAGTTCTCGCTAAGGAATCTCTTCCGCGATCAACATCTCCAAATGGCATCCATAAGCCCATTCACGACAAGATTCTGTCACATATCCAGATGGCATCTATAAGCCCATCCTCCTATCCACCATCTCTCCAAATGGCATTTGTAAGCCTATTCCCGACATCACATTGCTGATACCACACTATGCGAGTGCAAATTTCTGGGCACTCTAGTGTTCAATCATCTTCCACCTTTGGATCACGAAAGGCACGCAAGCCAATCTACATCCTCAGGTTTAAGAAGATTGAACAGGGGCAACTGTTGTACCCCAAAATTTTCCCTCCCATATTCTTCAAGGTTTATCAAGAATCATCTTCAAATGGTTCAAGATTACTCAAGGGTTGCACAGTCCAGATGCCTCCTAAGCCAGTCAAAATTAGGGTTTTGGTTCTCTCAAGCGATTTGAGGTTTTCAGTGGTGCAATCAAGTCCCATATGCTTATACATATTCTCAAGCACCTACATGCCAAGTTTCAAGACTCACAGGGTCAATTTGCACAGTCAAAAGCTTCATTTGACCTACAGTCAACTGCAAGGGCAAAATAGTCATTTTACAATCAAAAGTCAGAATTTTTGATCAACATCTTATTTTGATTCCACAATCATAATTTGATCAAGTCTTGATCATGATTCCACAAGAATGGCTCAAAAATCATAAAGATGCAAAAAGTTACTATTTTTGGACAGCAGAAAAGTCAACTGTATCTTGACCAGGGCATAACTTTTTCATGGTTCATCAGAAAAATCCCATCCAATGCTCATTTTTAAGGGGATTACATTTCCTACAATCCATCTTCACATTCCAAGTCCAAGAAATGCTCTCATAAAAAGTTATCAATTTCTACATTATAGGTCAATTTCAAAAGTCAACAAAAATGCACTTTAAGTCAAAGACCATAACTTGAGATTGGTAAATCCAAATGACATGGGACCAAAGGAATTGGTTAGAGGACTTCAAGACCTTTCCAAAATGTCCAAGAACATGTTCATATGATCAAAATTGAGCAAGATATGCATTGGAGAAGTTGGGAAATTTTTGTGAATTTGCAAAAGTCAACTTTGCTCAAAATACTTTGTTTTTGCTAATGGGCCTCAAATTCCTTCTTGAAACTTTATCCAAGGCCTATGCACGACCCATTAAGCCTAAATTGATTTATTTTCTTATTTTTATTAATTAATTGGATTTTTAATCAATTTTAATTCATTTAATTAATTTAAATTGTAGGAAATATCAAGATATGGTTTTTCAATCTTTTCATGAAGCAAATATGACCTACAAGAGATGGCAAATTCGTGTGCACATCAAGGTGACAAAAATCTCCAAGTTTGGCAAGTTTTTCCAATCAAAAAGATTGAAAAATATTTGATTTTCAATCAAATATTGAAACATCAATGCATTGGATTTCTTGGCCAAGATTTAACCTAAACTCAGTCTCCTATATATACACAACTCAACCCTAATGCCATGGACGTGAAAATTGCTGCAGAAAAGCCATAACAACTTTGGAAAAAACTCAAGAAACTTGAAAACTGTTTTCAATCTTCCAGGCCAATTCAAAGCTTTTAATTGTTTCTAACACCTTGCAGGAACTCTCAGAAACGTATTGGAATCAAAACCAAGTGCTAAGGCCTAAGAAATCGCTCTACACGAACCCACGGTTTGCATACTTTTGCCATAATCGAAACTCATGATTCATAAGCATTTGATGTGATTTATGGTTTGTTTTGTATTGCTTGCATCCATAGAAAGCTAATGGTATTAATTAATTGGATTATAATGCACAAAATTGTGACTTGCCATTAACGAATTTTAGGGTTCTTGAGTTCTTGAATTAGGGCTTTACTATCCAGGCAAAATTGGAATCTCTAATGCCTATGGTTGTAATCTTGAGAACCAGACGAATTTAACCCAACCATCGCGCCATATTTATATAGCCTAGGGAGCTAATCGCTATTATTCGTGGATGTAGGTTGTGGGGGTTAAAAACCCCCGCTATCTATTTGTTCTTTTTGCAGGCAAACGAGGAAGATGACTACGTGTTGATTCGTGATTGGAACACTTGAAAACGCGCGCGTGTTTTGCTTTTGTGCAGCGTCTGAATTAATTACCTAATATAATAATTGCTTCATATATTATTAATGATTAAAACGTGCAGCTCAGATGGCCAAGGCGTTGGTGTATGATCATTGGGACCTGGGTTCGATTCCCAGGTCCACCCAAATTGTTTCTATTGTTTTTCATAACATGATTGTGTGCAGATTTCCAACCACGTCCTACCATGCGCTTCAATCATCAATGTGCCATGTGTCCTCAAGCATAAATCTGAAGGTCATGAGTGGATGACCATGGTGTTCCCTAGTTAACCATGTGTTGGGCAATCAAGAAAGTCAAATGGACTGTGAAACAAATGGGCCAGAAAATTCCAGATTAACCTCCATATTTGGCCCATCACCCCCCTGGTTTTATTACTTCTTATTATTTTTATTTTCTTTCTTTTCTTTTAATAATTATTATTATTAGTATTTAATTAACAAATTAATTATTTTTCATAATAAAATCAGAAACCTAAAATATTATTTATTTTTATTATTTATTAATTTCACAATTAGTTATTTTTTTTGTAAATAAATACTAATAAATTGATTTAGTTTAATTAGGGTTAATATTGAATATTTTTGCAATAAATAAAATAGATTAGAATTAAGGTTTTTTTTTCTCTTGGCAACTTTTAATTTCTTTTCATTTTATTTTCATTAAAGACCTAAAAAGCTAAAAAATATTTTTTGTAATTAATTAATTAATTAGTAAACTAGGTTTAATATTAATTAATTGCAAAAAGGGACCAAACTCCATTCTTTTCTCAAAAAGGGTCAAAACCCTAAGACTTTTCCCGATTCAATTCTTTCGCGCGCATATTTATTTTTAATTCCTATTTTGATTATATTTATGTATCTGCTCCGAGAATGTAATAGATAATTAGGACTTTTATCGCTTTCTTTTATTTTCCCGCATTTACTTTTCAAGGGTTATGCTTTTGGCGATGTAAATACCCGACGCCTTGTAATAGCGTAGATTCACTTTCCGCAATTTACTTTCTGCACAACTATTAACTGTTAATTATGCATGACAAGACTTGTATGAAAAATAAAACCAACTCGTAGCTCACAATAAACATGTGCAAAGATAATTTAAACATGAAACCTGACACACTCGCACATGCCACTCCTAGGGTACGCCTCACTTGGTTGCCTCGAGGTGGTCATTAAGTATAGGGTGTTTTAGAGGTCGCCCTCCTGTTTAAAGATCCAGTTGCCTCGAAACGGTTGCCTCGGATAAAAAGGATCTAGGACATTAGGGTTACCGCTAAGGCGTCCTACTATTGCTTTGGTGACCACACATGTCCCTATAATCGAATTGACCCGAATAACTCCAACGACGGTGCTACCTACTTCTCAATAGTGGGATAGTACTGTCTAAAGGACATTTACACAGCTTAATTCCTTAGAGTAGGTAGATTTCTCCTGGGTACTTGCTCTTTCAAAAAACAAAAACAACTTTTCGCACCTACACTTTCAAAAAGTTTTCAAACAAATACTTCATACACTCTTGAGGCCAGATACAAGAGTTACCTAGAAGTTTTCAAAATGAAACTTTTTCAAAAACCACAAACATAAGAAAAGAAAACAATTTTTGAAAACATAGTGAGCAAGTATCTAAGAGCCCGTGGATAACCACGGATAGAAAGGGTGCTAACACCTTCCCTTTCTATAATCTACCTCCCGAACCGAGAAACATCTTGAAAAGGAATTTTGTTGTGCTTTTGTCCTTTCCTTGTTGGAGAACATAAAAGACAGTGGATACTCTTGCTTACCGCGACATTTTGTGAACCAGCATTCCAAATATAGTTAGTTCTAGTTCCACCGATCACAGTAGCCATACCGTTGGATGTTAAGGGACTATTGAAGGGACGTTTAGGATCACTAAGGCAACTGGGCAAGGACTTTTAGTAATTTTCCTAAAGTTTTAATATCACTTTTTAACCTAGGCGGCATCGAAAGGGTCATCGAGGGACTTATGATCTCTTGAACTAAAGGACAACCACTAAAAATTCTCACATTTCGAGAATTGTGACCGTTTTCAAAGGCAACCGAAGTGGGAGATACCCTAGGGGAGAGCATGTGAAAGTGTGTTGAGATTCAGTTATTTTTTGTCTTTTTGTTAGGTTAGCTACCATTTTAATTTAGTCTTTCCATTCAAGCCTACTTACTAACAATAATATAGTAAAACAATAAAACAATAAATGTCCGGAAAATAAAATTCAGAAAAATAAATCCTAAGTTATTACACGACTTTGGGAGAGATATATTATAAGTGTAAGAAAATACGATGCAGAATTTTAAATCTAGACTATTACATCCCATAAGCAGTTACATTATTTATATAAAATGAAAGAATAAAAATAACGCGTGCGAAATAAATATTGCGTCTAAAAAACCTAAGAACTATTAAATAAAATTCTTTTTGTTGTTTTTGTTATGAAAAGAAATTAACTTAAAAATCTTAAGTCTATTCAATTTTAGTTTATTTTTAAGAAAGCATTAAAATAATTAATTAATTCATTTACAAAAATAATATTAATAGTAAAAACTAAAACCTAATCCCTTTTTTGTTATTTTTGATTTTTTTGATTTAAAACAAAGTAATGAAAAGGATAAACTAAATGGAAAAAGCAGTAAAAAGGAAAAGAGTAATCTGCAAGATATAGGCCTGGATCGAAAAGCCTAAAGCTTCCTTTCGATCCAAGTGAAAAGGTTGATTGAAGATGCCTGAGAGACTACACCTCTGGGGGTGTTCAATCTGGATGTGTCATCCTTCGATCAGGGATATTGGGTCTGCAAGGAATTCGTTAGAAAAAACACAAAACAAGATCTTGGACTTGAATCGAATCTGGTCCTGGATTCGATAGCCTGGCATTGTCACCCTGAATCGAATCGCCAAAGTCTGAATTGAAGGTCATTGGCAAAAGGTTCTTGTCACCTAGTTCGAAGCTTACTGCTTCGAAGCCCTAAACAGTATTCATGCAAAATGAAAAAATGTTAGAGATCCAGCGGGGTACCTTACCCCCTGATTCAAATCCCTCCCTAATTCGAATCTCTCTCCAACTTGAATCTGGGTTTGTTTGGCCTGGAACATCCCAGGTGTGATTCGAAGAAAAACTCAGATCGTGCCCTAGCGATGGCACGATCTCATCCCTACATTTTAGCTTGAATGCAACATAAATATTGGAAATAACAAGAGTATACGTGCAATGTATATCTAAATGGTATGAAAATGCAGTTTTGGTTCTGCAAACCCTTACCAATCGAAGGTGGCTCTGAGCATGGAAATGTTTGCTAGGGAGTTGGTATGGACTTCTGGAGAGGGGACCTGCAAAAGTATTTTGACTGGGAGGCTTTTGGGATTTTTGAGCAATGTGGTGTGTGTAATCTCTTCGTGTGTAATGTTCGTCTACGTGTGAGTCTCCCCCATTTTTTTTTAATTTGTGTTTGACATCTTGTATTTATAGATGGTGGGGGAGATAAGGAAATTGGGAAAAATCATGGCATTGAAGACCAACCATTAAACATGGCCTTGAAAACAGATTGCCACTTTGAGATATATCATGCCATTTTTGAATCATGAGTGAACCTTGACAGGTCAATTTGGCGCCTTGCTCGAATTTGAAAATATTCAGAGTTTCCCTCTTCAAAGTCCCCTTCGACCAACCCTTGTTCCCTTCAATGGTTCTGAGTTTTGATTCAAAGTATTCAGAACTTCTCTCATCAGAACATTTTAGATTAAGACATCTCTGCACTGATATACCATTCGAAGGATCCTCTGCCTTAGTATGCTAATCGAAGGACACTTTGTTCTGATGTTCTAATTGAAGGAAACTCTGATATACCAGTTGAAGGAAGCTTTGATGTTCCAATCGGAGGACCCTCTGATGATCCAATAGAAGAAAGCTCAGATGCTCCAATCGAAGGAAGCTCTGATGCTCCAATCGAAGGAAGCTCTGATGCTTCAATCAAAGGAAGTTTTGATGTTCCAATTGAAGGAGGCTCTGATGCTCTAATTGAAGGAAGCTCTGATGCTCTAATCGAAGGAAGCTCTGATGCTCCAATCGAAGGAAGTTCTGATGTTCCAATCGACAGACATTTCGTTCATCTTCAAATTTTACTTTTCTCAAGCATATGTTTGCAACCATCAATATAAAAGAAAATTTTGAATGAAAATGAGAGGGCAAATTTTGGGGTACAACAATTGCATTTTATCGCTTTCCACATATTGGTGATATTGTTGTGTTGGATCTCTTTTCCTGATTAGGTGGGTGTTACAAGATGTAAAAGGCCCAATAACCAGGCCAAGTGACAACCATAGGGACCCTAGGAATATAGTGGAACATGAACGGCTAGTTGACTTAGGTTTCACTATTTTCGCCATGTCGTCCATGCTCAGATGAGGTACAAATGAGGGGATACCGTTTTCACGTAGGTGATATGGCAATGTTTTTTCAAGAGTACTCTCGGTTATGGGTTACCAGACCTTACCCTGACCTAGTTTTCACCCGTGAGTAGGGAGGGACTTGATTATTACAGTTATAAGTGGTGACTATGTTCTGATGGTGACCGTATTGTTCTGTTTGTAATTGGGTTCTTTGGTTATGTCCTGATATATTCAACTTGTTCAGAGATTATACAACGGTTATTCATGATTCTTGGTTCCATTGTATTATGAAATTGGTGTCAAACCTTTGATCCTGAAATATCTGGATTATTCAGCAGATTTATACAGTAGTTATCCAGAGGATTGTACAGTTGTTATGCTAAACTTTTGAACCTTCATTATTGCACCTTGCATCATAGAATACTCATTTTACACAAAAAAAAAAGAAATGTGAAAAATTGTACGCGTGAAGAAAAAAAGTTAACACACATGTTCTTTCCATTTCTAAGGAATTGTGCTTTTGAATAGTATGTTGTGTTTTTCCATCTTTTATTGGATGAAAATCAAAACTAAAAGCATGTGGGTTCCTTGAAAATGATTGAACATGGCATCACATCCACTCATTCACCTCATGCATCTTCATGCATTCATAACAGGTACTCAGAGTGGGGAATTCTTATTCAGGCCTGGTATTCTTTTAGAACTGCAAATCGTGACTTCTCACCATGCCGTGATCCGAAAAAGCCATGGAATGACTTTGTGGGGAATTGGATGAGAAGATGAGATGAAAGGAAATCATATGGGGCTGTTTATCATGGACATGCAGGTTTTGGCCCATGGTCAGAAATCCTTAAAGGGGAAAAATAAACAGTAAAAGACTCCGTTGAGTCGAGAATGGAAGTTCTGAAGACATTTTCAATATATATGATGTTGCAACATGAGTTTTCATTCAACCATTATATTGGACATTTTTAAAATTAGGAGATACTTTTTGAGTCTCGTCTAGAACTTCATGTTCCCGAATTTTCTCGTCAGCGGCTAGTCTCTGGTCTTCAAGTGAACCCATGGGGCAAAGCTTATCAACAAAGACATAAGAAACCTGAGAAGCATGTTGATATAATCTCTATACCTTGCATCCATTTACTTCCTCGTGTGTTGGAATTTCAGTTGATTAATCTTCGTGCTTTGGGTCATCCTCCCACAGATTTCTCTCCTAATTTCGATGTAAATACTAGATGTGTCTCCCATTCTGGGGAACCTGGTTATGATATTGAAAACTGCAAGAGGTTGAAGTATGAATTTTGGCACTAGTCTAGCTTCTTTCCCAAGGCCAAGTCCATGTTTGGCAAACCATTTCAGACTCTTTCTCCTCAGTTGAATGCTTCTTCTGTGTAGTAGAAGATGAAGTGATGCTTCTATGATGAAGAAGCATGAGATGCCTAGTTCTTGGACATTTGTTGTTGTGTAGAAGAAAAATACCTCAAAGGTCGAATTCTACATTCAGAGTTTAGTTTCTTCTGTGTAGTAGAAGATTCTTTGTTACAATTTCTGAATTTTACTTCTGTGTAGTAGAAGACGGATATTCTTTTGTGAAGTAGGAGATTCCCTGTAATTCAGTTGCTAAAACTTCTCTTTTGTGAAGTAGGAGATGAAGTTTATTTCTTCTGTGTAGTAGAAGATCCTTTAGTATGGTTGCTGGATTTTTATTCTGTGTAATATAAGACAGTGCTTTTTTTTGTGTAGTAGGAGATGCTCCGGAATTCAGCGGCCGATTTTCTCTTCTATGTAGTAGAAGTTGGCATTTCTTCTCTGTGGTAGAAGATACTTTGTGATACAGTTTATACAAGTTTGCTTGATAAAGCATTCATCACATTTTTTGAAGGAAATCCAATGTGGTTACTATACTGGGGCACTTGGCCATTAAACTGAAGGTTGTAAACCATTCAAAGATGAGGTGCAAGACCTGCTTGATGTAAAGGTCATCAATTTCGGGCCATCCAGTCAGATATGAAGACTCATTTAACTCAGTGAATGTTAAGACTGCTAGATCATCGTCTGAAGCAACAAGTCCATACGGAGACTAGTCTCTTCAACATGGCAAATTCAAATTACATTTGC